>JASUUL010000093.1:6245000-8745000 GCA_030449875.1 Aegle marmelos
TAAAGGTCAAAGGTTTCGGACAAAAAGAATGGTTAATATAAAGTAGCTTAAATTTTCATAGGTAATGTGAAGTTGCTTCATTTTTTCATGGGTTAGGATATTAAAAAGACATTCTCGGCGCTTAAGTTAGTATTTTTCTAAGATTAAGGAAAGGAAGTTTTCTTCTTCTAAGGGTGAATAATATGTTTAAAGATTAAGACTCTGTTTAATATAATTTTTTAAGTAAACTTATTAAATAGAGTTTTCTTAATAGAGCTTTTGTCCCAAAAAATTTAATTATTTGGTTGTAAATGAAACCTTTTATTAAAAATTATAAAATTAATTTGATAGATAAGTTTTTAAAGTTATGTTATGAAAAGAATAAATTGAGATTGTAAAATAAATAGATAATATTTTATATATTTTAACATTTAAAAAAATTCAACTTTTATTCTCAAAAACCTAAAATTTTAGTTTTTCTTAATAGAGATAAAATAGTTTATTTAAGTTCCAAAAGTTCTATTGAAAAAATAATCAAATAATAATAAAAATTATATAAGAGCTTGTGAAATTAAAGAGGTACTTATGATTATTAGATAAACCATATCAAATATTTACTAAAAAGCTCTTTTCCTGAAGATGAGACTCTATTTATAAAAAAAAAATTAGTGACATTAATTAGGATTTTGTATTAAATCCTAATTATTAAGTCATGTGTCACCGTTTCAGATTAATACATGTATGTGGATTAATGTTGGAAATTTGTTCACTGTTCTATGTAGGTTCTTTATCCCTTTTCTTGTGCCCGTGCTCATGGTTTCCTTAAGTGATAGGTCTAGAACCATGTTGAACATAATTCCTTTTTCTATTATTATATTCATTCTTAATTTATTTAGGAGGTCTATTTCAAATGTTATCATATGTAGACAAATCCTTTTTGAGTTGTTTGAGAGGAATAAATGACAACATCTTCACTTAAGAATTAGCTACCTGTATATATATATATATTATAGAATTTTATTATTTTCTATTTTATATGATCTTTGTGTGGTTATGACAGGGCTAATGTTAAATGAATAAAGAGAAGTAATCATGTGGAATGGCTAACTTAATTAGTTATATGAATAACAATGGCATATATATCCCAAATTCTTTTAGTAATGCATCCTACTAATTATATAAAGTCTTACATTCTTAATTTAGATGTTCCCTAAGTTACAAAAGCAGCTAGTTAGCTTTTGTTTAGATTGGAGATGTCCAACATCAATCTTATATATATATATATATGCATACAACATATGACTGATCCTTTTCGGCCTAAGTTAAGAGCAAAGACATTACAAAAGATAGAGGCTTTTTCATATATAAAAAAAAAAGAAAAAATTCATCATTTATTATTTTGTATTTCTACTTTCAACATCAATTACATAGGATGCCAAGTACTGCCATGTGATAAAAAGTATATTACTATGTACATTTTTCTTTTTCTTTTATTTTATGCTAGCTACTGGTCATTTGCCACTAAGGCCTTGGGATGGTGAGCTGATGCATGGTGCCTCCAAAGTTGAAGGCACTGGTTCCAGTCCTCAAGGACAAAGTAAATATCATAAATATGATTGAAAAAGTAAATATATTTTGTTAAAGTCTATGAGAGTAATATACATGGATTATAAATATACAGATGTCTAAGGGCCCGTTGTGATTACAATTGAGAAGTTTAAAAGTGATTTTTAAAATATAAAAACTAAATTCGGTGTTTAGTAAAAAAATTAAAGTCACTTTTGTCAAAATCAGTCATTCTTACAGTTGATTTTGAAAAGAAGGCAAAAAGTAGTTTTTAGATTCTGATTTTGAAAATCATTTTAATCCTTTAATATAATCCTATAAATATCTAAAAATTATCACCTAAACATAAAATTATCCTTATTTAAATTAAAACAAAATTGATAGTTTAATAATTTTTTATTATAATTCACTCATTGTTTTTGTTTATCCTATTTTTTCTTCATATTTCACATTACATCAAAAGTCCTTTATAGAAATATAGTTTAAATTTTATTTTTAGTTAAAATTATTATAATACACAATTAAAATCAATATAGTATATTATTTGAGTTAAAATTATTATGATACATAATTAAAAATATTGTATATATATGTTTTTATATTTGTAAGTAAATTTTATCTTTCATTCTATACATTTCATTCATTTAATTTCTCACATCAGTTTAACAATAAAATTTTTTAAACACAAATAATTACTTTTAAAACTTATAGTATTTTTTGAACTAAAATTTAATAAATACTTAACTAATTTTTTTACAACTAATATTTTCTATAATACAACTAACAACAATTATTTTAAAAGCTAACAACAATTATTTTAAAAGCTAAAAACCCGGGTTTCAAGCCCGGACCCGAGTTATAATAAAAAAATTAAAATAAAATAAATTCGTAATAAAATAAATTAATATTAGTATTGAATATTTTAGAATTTTATATGTTATATTAGTAATTGATAAACCTATAATATATTATATGTTATTTAGATTTATTTATTGATTATTATGTTGTTGAATTTAAATTTTTTTGATATATGTGGATTATAAATAAATAAATAACCCATTGTTTATTTAGGATGTCTTTTGAGTTTTATTTAAAATAAAAAATAAAATTAGACTTGTGAAGATGCTAATATTTCTTTTTTTTTAATTGTTACAATATGTGTTATTAGGGATTTTTAATTCCGCCCAAGATCCCACAAGAAGAAGTATCAAACAAACAATAAATTGAAAATATAGGTGAACAATAAAATCAATCACACAATGTAACCGTTTATATGAAAAACTTTTATATTATAGAAAAAAAATATGGTTACCAAGGACAACAAGAGAAAAATCAATCACGTTAAAAATTATTATAATTATTATAGTATTTTTATTGCACCTAAAAGCCCAATAACACTTAATATCTCAATAAGTCTATCATTTCTATCATACCAAAAGCTATCTACTTGTAGAAAAATTAATTGATTAATAAATGAACCAAATCTCACCTTATATAGTGATTATTTTTAGCACAAGTGGAATTCCTTTCTTTGTAGAAATTGTCTTCCTGTACGCCATAATTATTTTCCTTGTAATTCTATTCCTCTTTAAATAAGTTAAATCCTAAAAGAAAATTATTTATTTATTAAATAAAAGTTCTTCTAAATAATAAAATTACTAAATAAGAAAAGTCTAAAAAATATACTAAGTTACTGTTTATAAATCCTTACAGAAAAATGAGAAATATTTCCTGGCATGTATAAACTACAATCTAATATACCTATCAATAATTTAGATACACTTATTTATTCTACAACCTAAAAATCAATGGAGACTCACTCAAAAATGTACTTGTGTTGATAGGTAGATATATGCATCCTTATTTTGCCTATTTTATAGAGAAAAGAAAAATAAGGTGCTCTCATAAAAAAACAGCTTGAGTCAGTCACATTTTGAGGTTGAGAGCACTACTTCACTAATATTTCCCACGTATATATTAGTGACATAAGTAGAGAATTTTTTTTATAATATTAATGATAATAGATCTCAACAATTGATTAGCCATGAATCAAATGTAAAAAATTAAAGTGTAAGAATCCTTACTAGATAAAAACTTTTATGTACACACACACACACATATATATATATATATTCCTTAAGGTATTTAGGGGCTCAAAATAAATAAATGAAACGAACTCAATTTGAATCTTAAATGCATTGGGTCAAAGCTCTATTAATTCGAGTTTGGTCCATTTATTTAATAAATTGAAATCTAAAGATTGGAATTTGATTCATTTATTAAACAAAACTTCAATTCCTTTTCTTTAATTCATTTAGTAGAACTAATAAATGAATTAAATCAAGTATGAATTGCTTTATTATTCATTCATCCTATAATACATAATTCGATTTTAAATCAAATTGAATACGAGTTCATTTACAAAAATAAACTAATAAACAAAAATTAAGTAACATAAAATATGAAAGATAAAAAATTTCATTTAAACAAAAATTAAACTAATCCAAAAACAAAACTTAAATACAAATAACAATAGTTAAAGCATGTTCATCTCTTTGACCAACAAAAATTGAACGATAGCAAACTCAAATCTATATCAATTCTTGCAAATGCTTTGAACCAATTAACTGCTGATCGGGAGAAAATGACAACAGATCAAACAAAACCCATCTTGGTGATGACTGGTTCAAGAACCTGAGCTGAGAGTTTTTTGGCTATTGAATGTCAGCTACGACCAATGAAGCATCCATTTGTACTTGAGTCGTGACTTAGACTCGTGGAAACTGGAAGGTCTTCCGGCACCGAGAAGGCAAGAATTAGAGAAGAGATTGTTCAAGCACTAAGAATATAAGAGGAGAGACTTCAGGCTCTATGACTTAACAAAAACTAAGGTCATTATGCCTTAATTGTTATTGTCATTGCTAATTGTTAAATTAGCCTTTAAATTTTAAAGTTTTTTCATAGAAATTTAAGGATAAAAATAATTTAATTAAATGAATAATAAATAAATTTTAAATGAATGGATTTTTTTATAATTAGTTTATTAAACAAATCCTAAATAATTAAATGAATAATATCTTCAAACTCATATTCAATTTGTTTATTTAGCAAATCGACTCAAATTCACCAATTTATTAAATGAATCAATTTTTCTTAAACTCAAACCTATTTAATTTGCTTGAATTAAATTGAATACATGAATCCCGATTTAAATTGCCATCTCTAGTGTTATTAAAATAAGAAATAAATTAAAAAATAAACAAAACACATGCTCTAATGTATTGTTCTGGAGTATATATTTCTCTTATCTTTTAACTTATCCTTTCTTGTTGTAAAAATAATAATAATAATATAAGTTTCTAATACAGAATGTGGTAAGCCCATCTTAAAATGTGCCGCCAGTATGGGGACAGTATACCGCACAGCTCTTATTAACGGATAAATATAATGGGTTATGGGTCACCAACAAGGGTAATGAATACTGGGTTGCGTATGTCCTTGTTGGACTTGAATTAAATGTCCTTCCCTCCACTTCCTGTGCTGTGTAACCCATCTCAGGAGGCCAACCCAAATTAGATAATATTGAACAAAGATCTGTCGAATCCAAATTTCAGTTTAATATATATAGATATAGATATTTTGGTTGCTGTGCTCTTGGAAACATGGATAGTGAGGATGAGAGCCTGACTGGTTATTTTACCTTCAAAAGTGCACTCATGATTGAGGAGGAATTTGAACCATATGGTGCACAGTTTGTCCAGATTCCAAATTCATCATTCAAAAACTGATATGTGACAGAAACCAGAAATTTTCACTTTTCTTTTATCCTTTTCCTCTTTTTATGCACAAATAACCATTATAATGTTCTTGACTCCAATTCTTTGTCCCTTGCTTTATTTGATCTCCATCACTTGTCCCGTACTTTATTTGTTTCCCCACATACCAACTAAATTCTTGTGTATCTGCCTTCAAAAGAGAAATATTGAGAAGCCAAATTTGTCCCCAATCAACGGCGTATTTTTCATATGATTATTATTTTTTATTATTAACAAGATTTTTAAACTCATTCCCCCCCCCCCCACCCCCCAAAAAAAATACATGGTATAATATTTCCCCCCAAAAAATAAAGATATTTAAAATTAATAATATATTTTTTCAAAACTTTTTTAGACAAAAGAAGAACCTGTGTCTTGAAAATTGATAGATAGAAGGTTCAAGTCTACGTAACTTCGGGAGAAGGGGTGCCTCCTCACAAAGGGGGTCGCAGTGATCAGGCCTGGATAACTGTTTACCAGACTTTAGAATTATTCTTTCATTATTAGATATTCAATTGAATTTCCATATATACGTTGTGGTTTCATGTTGCTTGTATTCTAATCTTTCCTTTAACATTTCTCATAATATAATATGGAAGAGAAAATGCAATGAATGATGAAGAATTTTAAAGTATCTAATGTTGGTTAACATTACCATTTCTAACAAAACAATAATATTTTTTCTCATATAAAATTGCCCCAATACTCTTACCTTTTCCATCGTTATATCTTGTCATTTGCAACACGCTCCTAAATGAGACAGCACGGGAGAAAATTAGAAAAAAAATAGATTATGTCATTATTTCAATGGAATGATTAAAAAAAACCCTTAGCCAATGCAATTGAAAATCTTCCGCCATAAGCAATCCAATGAACTCGGGTACATACCCACCAAATCTCATTTGGTAGATTTTATACAGTAATTATACAGTGATTAAAAGCAATACTTTAGAGATATGGGACAGCCACATAATAAGATTACAATTATAATCTCTCAATCATCTTGTTCATCAAAATCTTTGGTGCCCATATTAAAGTATAATATTGCAAGTATGCCTAAGCACCCCTGCACCAATACAAATAATTATACTCAAAAAAGAACGCATAATCAAATCAAAGCACCCTTGACTACTTGAAAAAGTTGAGGAAGGAAGGGGAGAAAAAAAAATAAAAAAAAAGGGGGGGTTGCTCAATCACAATACGCTAATTGGAGAACTGCGATTGCTCCGCAGGGCCAGAAAAGGCAAAGAGCGACCGCATTTTTCAAACACTGCCCCTTAAAAAATTCATAAACCACTACTGACCTTAACATTAAATAAACTTTTTTGGTATTGAAATGTTGTGAACCGTTACTAACAATCAAGCGTAGGAAATTGCAAATTATTGGTCTTGTTTTTTTCGTTTAATATAAATTATGTTGTAAGATTAACTAATTATGGACCACGAGGAGAGGATTAAGAATTAATTTATAGTGACTAATCAGACGAAGTTAGTAAGTGGAGAAGATGGTAGCAATGATTCCATTCGTTGCTTGTGACAGCTATGTTTTAACTGAAACCCTTTGATTATTTTTTTTCAAAATAAATGAATAAATAAATGAGAGAGAGAGAAAAAAAGGAAGAAAAAACAAAGGCGCGAATAACTAACTCCCAGTTTCCCACCCACATTGTGCCAATGAGTGGTGTCGTCGCAGGAGATCCCAGCTGCTCCCTCTGTCTAGTCCTGGCACGTGCCTCAGACTGTTCAAGCACGTGAATTATCATTGCATAATGCAAATGCTCCTCCACGCGTCACAACCATAATAATTGCTTAAGGGATCTGCCCAGTTAAATCCCAAGACGAGAAAACTACTAACGAATTTATGAATAAAGAAAAGTTAGGGATCATTACTGATATTTTCTACCGCGCTGGTTACGTAATTTACCAGATATGCCCCCATGATTTATAAAACTATGCAAGGGAGGGAGTACCGGGGTGGATTGATGGATTGAAAAATGAACTAAAAGGGGCCAGGGATACCGAGGTGACGTCATGTGACAAGAAAGTGACATGCCGTCGGTACGGACATTGACCAATCAGATTCCATCCCATGAAAAATGAATCGTCATTATTAACTCGAAGTTGCACAGTCTGTTGACCACGTGACCAGAAGAATATCGCGCAGTCGCAGTCGCCTACAGCTTACTAGCCTGGCCTGTGACTGGATCTGGATTGGAACATTGGTTAACGATAAAGGCGTGATGTTGATGCCAACTCCAAGTGAAGAATTTTTATTCGGCTCAGGGACAACAAAGATGAAAAAGTCAAAACAAACGGTGTCGTCTTCTCTCCGTATTTTCTGCCTCTCGTTTTATACGGTGCCCCTCTGCCGACAGTGGGAGGGCTTGTACATTACATCTGGACCGTACACGTTGTCGTTTTCGGGATAGAGCCAGTCGGCCTGATTCTTTGGGCGGCCTTGCGCCTAGGAGTACGATCAATCGAGATCTGTATATCATATGGTTTCAAAATGTGTGATGCGCCTGGCCTACCGTACGTATGATTCACACAAAGACCATGAGCGCGACGCGTCCGTCCATCACTATGTGCCATCGTTGCCATTGGTTCATCAACCACGCGCTCCTTTCGATTTACCTTAATAATTTATTCCATTTTACGTTTTTTTTTTTTAACCCAACTGCATTTTTCAAAATTAGCTCGTACGATTGAAATTGGACACGACTCTATTCTGATGGCTTCAAAATGGAAATGAGTAAAGTGGCTTTTAGTGTAAGGTATAAAACAAGCCATTTGACATCCCGACAACGATTTTTCCTACAAAAATTTTAGAAGTGCCGCATCGGTGTTTGACCTTCTTCTTCAAATTTTTAGTTTTATATATATATATATATATATATAGAGTGAGACAGAGTTGTTAAGTTACAATTATTATAATTTATAATTAATTTAAAATTATATAAATAATATACATTAATTATATTATTTATATAATTTTAAATTAATTATATGTTATAATAGTTATAACCTTGTAATTTAGTAAAATTAATATATATATATATATCTCGATAGGAGCTTTCTAAACCGCTATGATGGGTGACTTGAATATGTACTCATCTCATCTTGACCTTTGGAAAGAAAAACACAGCTCTCGACCTTCATATATTTTGGCCTTTTCAAATTCAAGTAACATGTGTCTGCATTCAATCAGATAACTACTGCTTACGTTGCAGCCTAAATGTTTAGACTCGTTTTGAGTTGTTTCCCTACACAATTTAAGATTAATGTGTACTAACAATTAAGAAAAGAAAGATTTCATGAAGTTTCAAATCCTGCCGATTCGGCACCACCCCACCAATGGCTTAATGACATGTATATATGCAAGAAAAAGAAATTGATCGGAGAGAGAAAGGCGACGAATGAAAAGTGCAAAAAGCAAATCCCATTAAAGTAAAATGCGAAGCAACGGAAAACAACCGTAAATTTATTATATAGTAAGGACTACAAATAAATATATAAAAGGTCACGAGGATATCTAAACAAATAACTGAAGCCGGGGCTTAGAGCTAAAAGTTGGCGGGGGGGAAAAAAATCATAAAGAAGGAGGACTTTTTGGCAGCATTCCGAAATTACTCCGAACAAGACATAGTGAGAAGAATAGTGAAAATTAATTAAAGTAGAGCGTATCTTTCTTTCTTTTTTCTTTTTTTTTCGAAATAAAGGTATTTTAGGGGTGCCTTTGCGAGTGTAACTCCAAGAAGCTGAGACAACTCTTTAACAAAAGTTATTTGGTGGTCCATGATTCATCACAGGCATAAAGTAAAACAGTTTGTTGAATAAGTTTTTTTTTTTTAAATAACACAATAGGTGGATTTGGTGATGTTATAATTTTTAAAATAATTATTTATTAATTTTATTTTATAAATAATTAACTGTTAAGAGAATCAGTGAAATTTTTAATAAAAATTATTTTTAAAAATATTATAAATTTTAAAAGTATTTAAAATGGATTTAATGAATGTTATTGCTAAACTATTATAAGAATATAACTAACTGATTTCAATTTACATGCTTCCCATACAATTTCAATTTGCATGCTTCCCAGTAATTCTGAAGAACGAGTGTACATGTAATAGTGAGTAGCCTCTTTAGAGCATAAATTTTACATTCAAACTGTAATAAGTACGTGAGTTAATAATTAAAAAAATAAAAAAATTATCAAAAGAAATGACCCTCTCCAAATTTGGTACAAGCTATTGGAGCTAACATATTTTAAAGGATGTTACCGATTCAAACACTTGGGAAGCATGCAAATTGAGATTTTAAAAGACTGAAATTGTTATACTTGGCCCACAGTCATCACTGCTAAAGTCTAAAAATGTGAGTCATTATAATACACAGATTCAAAATATTGACATTTCATAAAGTTGTGGAGGCAATAAGTTCATAATGTTAATTTAGGTCGGAACATGATAGGTGCAATTTAGTGCAAAGCCTCCAATTTTCAAAATTTTGCAGAGTCAACACTCAAAGAATTCTTTAAGAAATTTTTTCACGTTCTTTCGTTTTGCATTGTCAATATCATTTCATCGTACCATGGGAATTTTTTTTTTTGAAGGTCGTGGAAGTGTATAAAAAAAAAAAAAACTATCATGTCCGTAGTTTTTAATAGAAAGAATCCAAGCGGTGGCACACTCCAAGATATCCAAGCAAGAAATACATTAAATTTATTTGTAAATATTTGGGAAAAAATAAATCAATATCTACTGAGAATTGACCATCCAAGAATTGGGATAAATAAACGCTTAAAAAGAGAAATAAAACGAAATGGAATAATGAGATTTGCATCGGGAGGGGTAAAGATTCTTGTATAAAGACAGGGTGTCCTCCTATACTAATGATTATATATCCTTCCCCTTTAACCAAAAAGAAATGAGTGGAGGGAGTGAAGCATCGAGTTGAAGCATACCATATGATACGAGTAAAAGAGCTTCTTTAAGTTTGTTGAGCAGTCATTATTTGTGAGCATTGCCGACAGGAGTTTCTGTCTCTCCACTAAACGAGTCATTACAAGACCCCTCCCAATGTGCCAAAATAATACTGTACTCATTTCACCACTCACCAAAAAGTTAGAAAGCCTGCATCATTTCTTCAGTTTTCACCTTTCAAGGGTTTGTGGAGGTGGGTGGGTGATTGAATGAGAATTATATGGGTTTGGAACTTTAGATAGTTTTTTGTTGACTAACCCACAATTAATTTACCATGAAAAGATGCCAAAAAGAAGGAGAAGGAGAAGAAAATGTAATTCAATTCGTTTCCTCAATTGGAGTGCTTCCAGCAAATGGGTTGATGACCGGCCATTGTCAAATGGATCCTTTTAGACTCTTTTGCCTTTAACTTAGGCGGTAGCAATGTCCTGTCTGGTTTTATTTCTCCTTTTCTTTTACCCTTTCTTTACTCAATCCGTGTAATCTTTCCCTTGTTTATCTCATGAGTAAGTTCATGAAAATCATGCAAGGAATGGGTCATTATGTTGCACTAATTACCATTGACATTCAACACTAGCAGTTTGCTCCCATGCCATTTTCAAAGGTCCTGTAACGAATCAAATTTAGGATGTTTGTACGGCAAAGGGGAATGGGTTGCTTACGACAAAGTTAGATAAAGATCGTGGTATGAATGCAATGCTAAAAATGGTGAAATATGTGGAAAAAGTTTCAAACATCTACCATTCAAAAGTTTTGGGGTACAATTTGATACCAAATTCAATTGAAAATCAATGCATATTGTCAACTACAACACCTACTTCCTATTGTTGGGTTTTTGCTTACAGAAATTCAAACATAATTAAAAATAATAATTAAGCTCTAGTGCTCCATTTCACTCTGCCAATTGCTAAACAGCTAATGTTTGAAGGCCAGTTCAAGGGAATGGTTCTTATCGGGACAAGCCAGAAAGATGTTAGATGTATGACGAAGTTCAAAACAAAGTAACGTACGTTCACAATATCTCAACCGCGTATGGATAAACAAATTTATATTATCAAAACAGAGTAACAGATACGTTACAATTTACGACAAAGCTTCATACCAGTATTAGTTAACAAATACCACCATGCGAGTAACCAACCGCAAGGCTATTATTGGAGAGTTACATAAATTTCCAATGGAAAAATCTGTACAAATTAGTTGCAGGATCACTGAGCATTTTATATGCTGCTTCAAGCCGACAAAATTGCTTGCTTTGGGACCTCTTGAGACCTTTCTCAGAATCATGGGGGGCATCAACCCAATGACTCTGCGTGAACGTCATGAACTTTGGAATGTTTAAAAGAGAAGTTACCACCACAACGATGATTTGATAGGGGAAAAAACACCCTTGATTAAAATATCTCCCCTTGACAACCCACCAAAGCTTGGAAAAAGACTTGCACTTGCTTCATGTGGTGGGGCTCCACTCTCTCAAAGGCACAAAAACCAGCAGATATGGATTGAAAAACTCAAAAACATACTGTTAGAAGTGCATCTCAGCTTCCTCTAGGGTTGTTGACCCATAAAGCCAAACACAGCTTACCATCTGACCAACTGGCTCAAGCAACCAGTGGCATCTTGCAAAAAGACACCTCACTGCCCATAAATCTTTGGAGTCCTAGGATCCTTTTTGCAAACTCCTCTTTAATCATGCTCCAACAATGCTAAACAATTGACCATGTTATGGTGGCCTTCCTGAGCCAACAATATCATTGTCATATCTTTCTGTCATAGAAAAGATTAAATAGAGTAATTATATAGATTCATCTCATTCCTCAACTTCACTAACAATAATTGATTTTAAGGTGCATCTAGACCAAGATCTTAGTCAAGCATAAATTTATATCTTCTTTTAGGGAATTAAAAGTTCAAGGTCAAACACAAAACTTTAACATGAAAACTGAAATATCAGATTTAACTATAGATCATGCAAAGCAATAAATAATTAAACACTAAAAAGGAGAAGGTTCACTTTGAGTTTGGTTTGGTTGCTAACTTAGAAGAGAATTTTAAGGATAATCATTAACAATAACATGAAACTAAAGTACACACACAAGGGACAAAACACTTAACCTGGTTTTGCTAGAAGCAGAGACAGCAAAGTTCATGGAAGCTTTACTGGTTCTGGAATGGAGAACACAGAATCTATAATTGGAACTGAATGAAACTTTAGCAGCCCAGATCCTCTAAATAGGAATATGAACTAGCATAAGACATCAAATTCTAGTAGAAAAGAAAATCCTGAGCATGATTTTCCAGCAAACACCTCTCGTCATTCTCTTGAAGGGGCTGCATATGATCCAAACAACACACATATAAACTTGTACAAGCTTGTTGTCAGCAATTATCAGCTGATTCAGAATAACTATACAGACAGAAAGCTAAATGCCTTTCAGAATGAACTCAATCGTCAGTCATGACTATAATGGCCAGGCTTAGCAAGCATATAAAACAAGTTAAATAGGACTCTTAGATTGCCTAAGAATGCAAATACCGCCTACAAAAGCCCACTGGAAGTCCAAGTAAGAAGAATAATAAGTAGAAGTTAAAACATAGCCACATTAACTCACACAAGTATTTGGACTCTCTTGAAGATAAATGACAAACATTTTTTGTGTTCAAAGACATTAAAAGATGAAGGGTATCATCTAAAACCCAGAGGAGAAATCAAAAACTTTCCCCTTTATAAATACTATTAATTTTCCAAACTACTTGAGAAGCAAAAATTGTACAATGTTCTTCCTGTTCTGTAAATTCTGTTCATGCAGCACTTTCTATCTTTACAAACAAGAAGATTTTCTTTTCAGCATATCAAGAAGCTCCAAAATCATGCTAGGATGAAAGATGGCTAATTGCTCAAGAGGTGACCCCAAGCAGTGGCAGGAATACAAATTCAATTCCCTAACCATGTCCCTCTTTCTCCCACCTGACTTCCCCAAAATCTTCTAGACAGTAAGTAAAAGAAATACAAAAATGAAAGAAAAGATAGTGAAAAGAATTAAATAAATCCTACAAATTTTAATTTCTAAATGATTGAATAAAAACAAAAGTTACACTGAGGATGTATCAACAAGAACCTCATTTAGCACATCATCCTCACCGTTTGCCAAGGCAAAAAGCTCTGCATCCTTCTCTTCGTCACTGGAAAAATCCCGCCTCTCAAGCTTGGAATGAGCAGCAATGAAAATTACCTTCTGAGCCCTCTCCATGCCTAGTCTCGACTGCCCATGGGCACATACCCATCTCAACAAAGACCAGTTGCATTTAAAACCACACGACGATGCATGAAGAAAAATAAGCCTAACCGCAACTTTCCCTAGGGACTTAAACTCAGTAAGATAAGTTTCCCACACAAGCCTACTACTTTGGGGATTTGCAATTCTCATTTTTCCAGTAATGGGGTCCCTTTCTTTCATTTGGACTGCTCGAGCATAAACCGGATCAAGCCCTTCTGTTCTCCATTTCATGAGCTCCATTAGTGCAATATGAGCCTCCTCCCTTGAAACAAGCCTGGTAATTAACTTGTCAACATCCTTCTCTTGCCCAGGTGTTAAGCACTTGAATGGTGGAAGGTACTTCCCACTAGTGTCTCTAATCAAATAAAGTGGATCAAGTATGTATGCAGCCGCCCACGCCGGGTGATAGTTCTTCTTGAACCGCTTTTCAATCACTTTCTCCACTGGTCCTTCCACAATGTGGAACTTTGAACACCAATCTTTCACTTTTGTCCTAAGCTCATCCCAGAGTGGGAGGCATTGCCCAACCAGTGGCCTTTCTGTCTCAATCTCTTGAGCCATTTCTTTGATCAGTTTAACCAGTGAGTGCACTGCCTCCAACTCATTCCAAAACTGTGCTTCTCGTGTCATGTCCGCAACTTCTCTTGCAAGCGGATCTTCCATTAATATCATCTTATAAGACTCGTCTAATAGAACCAACTGAAGTGCTCGAGCCGAGTTCAATATATCATCTATCAAAGTATAATAAGGTTCAAAGTTATTCAACTCCCCATAATCCCTCAAAGGCACCCTCAAAAATCCACCATGCCCATACTCTTGCAAATGATACTTGTTAAAGCTATTTCGAATTTGATTCGTGTTATTCACGAAACTTGCCAACTTGAGACAATTATCGGCTACAGTATTGAACAAAGGAAGCTCCTTGCTGAAGTCCTTGATCAAACTAGTGAAGCCTTGGAACTGACAAGAAAGATTGACCATCCAATGATTCTGATTCTCCAAATTCCTCAATGCTTTAGCCTTAAACTTGTCTGCAACTATCCCTACACATTGTTGCACGGCATTCCCACAAATGCCTGTTATTGTCTCCAACAAAATCTCCTCAGCATACTTAGAAGGCACAGCACCACTAACAAACACAGCCCTCCTGTACAAACTTGTACCATTAGGCAAATTCACAGTCAAATTCACCAAATTATCTTCACCAAAACCCTTAGCTTTCCAACCATCAGAAGATATTTGAAAGAACATAGCATCTCTAATCCTTGCCTCAGACTCGGCTCTCACTTCCTCAAACTTTAAATCCAATCTGGAGCCGACAAACTCCCTTCTTGAAAACGCTGGCAGCCCAACTTGATTTAAAAAAGCTCTAAACTTTGGATGCTCCAAGCTTGAAAAAGAAACAGACCCACATGACTCGTAAACCCAATCAGCAAGAAAATCAAGAGCAGAATCAATCTGGTTCTTGCTCAAAGCTGGTCCAGGCGAAGTTTTCGGACTCTTTAACCTTTTAACACTATCTTCCAACATAGCCAGAGCTCCCAAGTCTTCTTTCCCTCCAGATAAAACCAAATGCTGCTGGCCTGGCAAATAAGAACCTCCAACACTCGCTGTGACAGCTGTACTTGCCAGTTCTTGAAATCTTGACGGATCCACTATAGCCAGCGGGGTTGCTTGATAAGAAGTCGACGATGAGCCAACACCAACACCAGCTTTGCTCACTTCAAGAACTGAAGATGAGCTGCTGCGCTTGCGGTTATGACTCGATGGTGACGGGAGACTAGCTGACGACGGAGAGATGGACGAAATGGGTTTGGCTAAAGAATTGAAGTTCGGGCAGGTGCCTCGTTTGAGATGCTCAGAGGCCGTGCGGGACGGGTTTGAAGCTGAGAAGACGGCGTCGCATAAGGAACATCTTAGCTTCACTGATTTTGGGAGACCAGTGTCAGAGTTGTGAATCAACATGGGTTCAAGATGAGCCCAGTACCAGGCTCCTTTGCCTTTTATAGCCTTCGTTCGAACCATCACTAGCCCTTCATATCTCTTCTGCACAGCTTTCGCTGTCAGCTCGTCCGACGACAGTGAGTCCACCGCTTGTGTTTGAGTAGTGTTCGTGGTTGCCATTGTTAGGGGTGTAAATGCAAGGAAATAAAAAACTTTGAGTTGCTTACAAAATTAGTGTTTTCTCAGGGAGTTCAAGGTCAGTTTTTTGTTTCCATAGTCATGAGTGAGTAAGAAGAGCGGAAATGAAACGACGACGTCGAGTGGTTTCATTAGGCCGGAATTTCATTTTCCGGCAAGTACCCATGATCCAAGTTGTAATTTTTATGTTGGTTGAGGGTGTAGTTTTGGTCTCAGTGATGAGTTGATTGGCCTGAGATAAAATTTCAAAGAGAGAAAAAGTGAGTGAGAGAGAGAGAAGAGAGAGAGAGAGAGAGAGGGAGAAACAAAGAGAAAAATGAAACACTAGTGTTGTTTACTGGTAAACTGGTGATTGTTTCAGTTCAAAGTAGTTGGAGCACGCTCCAGTTATGTGCGCGTGGGGAACACAGAGGGCGACTGTGGATGGAAACAGATACAGTGAGGTAAACACCACAGTCCCACGTACGAAAACACCAGCATGAGATTGGCTGTCACTGGCAGGCGATTGGGGAGTGAATTACACGCGCCTTAAAAGTTAGTTCTAGTTTTGGTATCACTTTCATGTTCCTGCCCCTTCTTTTTTTTCTCTTTTGTGTTGTTGGGGTCCTTGTTGTGGGGAAGGGCTTCTCTTGTCTGTAGCTTTCCCTTTTTAAATTTTTTATAATTTTTTCTGTTTATGAATTCTATTATTTTATTATTAGAGGGGGTTCTTTTCTTTTCATTCTACTTTTTATAATTGTTTTCTCTCTCTCCCCGACTGTGCAAATACACAAATACAATATATTAAATTGAGGTTTCCAATTGTGACTTGTTCTTCATGCGGGTTTATTAAGAATGTGGACATAAAAGGGCAACCTAGGAATTTAATGAATTCCCACTTCGTTGCTCTGTTTCGGGGTCTGCGAGAGATGTGTTGACCAAGACCGCCAGGAGAATTGCCCTGAAAAAGTTCACCACTTGCCGTTTTCATTCAATCAAAGCCTTTCTGCAAAATTTTTTCCCCCTTTTTCCATCTTATATTACTCATAATTTACTTGTCCATTTTTTTAAATTAAAAAAAATATATAGATATATATGAAGTAAATGTTAGATTATAATTTATTGTAATTTATTTTTTTCACATGCTACAATATCATATAAATATTATGATATTATAATTGTGAAAAAAATATGTTACAATTTAAAAAGAGCATCAAAAATAGGTGGCACATGCAGAGGTAAAAATGAGAGGTAATTTTACTGTAGTCTTCGTATCCATATTTTCCGCGCCATTTTACTTTTACAGCAGTCAATTTCATTACTTTTAACTTGTCCCTGGTCCCCCCCCCCCCGCGCAAACCCGACTTTGGAGGTTAAATAATTATAAAAGAGGAACTACCACAACATATTAAATAAGGGCGATTTTGCGAAACCCTTAAATAATCAACTGTCAAAAAGTACATATGCTCAAAAAATCAAAGCATGAAAATTTTGAATATTTTCTTATAGGGCTATTGATAGCGTTATCGGAAGCTTGTCACAACTTATTTTGATGTGGACTTTAGCTCAATCGATGTTTAATAACGAACAAGAGGTTTATTTTTAAATGAGGAGAAAATCTAATCCCAAATACACAAGGGAAACAATTATTAAAAAGTTACTATACATGTTTAAAAGGGATGCAAATTCGAATGAGATGGGAGGCAATTATCTTTTTCTTGAGTATAAATAATACATAATTACAGGTTTAATTATCACCCTCTTTATGTGTGTCATTTTCGTCATGTGCAATTAGGATATTCGAGAGTCATATATATATATATATATATATATATATATATAATTATGCTTTGTAATTTAGAAAATCTTGATAGTTATGCTTTGTGATTTAATAAATCTTATCACCATTTATTATAAATAATTCAAGAACTTAATTTGAATTACACCGATCTAATTCAGATTCTAAACACAGTCTTAATTTTTAATTTCAGCATGCTTGCTTTAAGATATGCCATCTTTAATTAATCCATTCTGATCAATTGCTTGACTGACAAGATTCATGAGTTTAACGTCACATTGATCAAATTTTAGGGGGGGGGGGGGAATGGTGGAGAGGAAAATGGTTTGAAGATTCAGAAATTGTTTTATGGCTTGGTTTTTGTAATTGTATTGTCCTTTCCCACGGTTCCACCGAGCGTCTAGCATCTAAAATTGGGGATATGATTGTTAAAATATTAATTGGAGGTTAGTGGTCAATTTTGATCCCTGATTAGTCAATTGTCTTGTGAGTCAATAGCCACAGCACAAGTCACAACTGTCATCCACTTTATACTGTTAATTGTCTTGGACAAAGAAAATACTACTAAGCTTTTTTCTGCCCTTATTGACATTCAAATTTAGATTATTAAAAGAAATTTTAAAAGGTTAATCAAACTAGTTACACTCGTGATTTATTTCCATTAATTCATAAGATTCCAGGTACCATCTTAATTTGGAATTTCAATTAAGTAAATCTCCAATAATGTGTAAGTCATAAAAATAAATCTCTATAATGGAAGTTTTGGTTAAATCCTAATTATACTCTTTCTTTTGTTTTGGGTGTTAGCGGTGACTTGAAACCAATAAAAAAAAAAAAAAATTGCTTGTGATTGCTCCAAAATGGCCAACACAGGGCAATGGGCCAATAGCGATTGAGAGTCTTTTGATAAACTTCCCCTCATGGTTTACGGAGAAAAGTATCATATCTTTTGTAGTGCTAAGAGACTGGGTTCAATTTTATCGAAGAAAAGCTTCCTAGCTTGTCATTTCGGAACTTCAATGCTTTCTGAAAATCTGGCTTTCTTTACGAAGCCGTTGCTTGAAGCTCCTTGTCTCTCTCTCTCTCTCTCTCTCTCTCTCTCTCTCTCTTTTAGCTTATTATTTTTCCATCTTAATATGAAATTCATGTTTTTCGTTCCCTGCTTGATCGGATATTTTAAGGACTTTGATCAGGTGGTAAGAATTAATTTACGGGAATTTATTATAAGGTAAAGAAACCAGTAATAAATGATGGGGCGACTTGAGGGGAAAAAAAAAAAGGACCAAGTAATTTGTATTTCATACAAGTGAAAATCCAATGTAACGATGACCTCTCCAGAAGTTAGTCACTAAAACCATTAAAATAAATACAAGGGTATGTTTATCATATAGCTTGATGTATAATACGCCACATATATAAACAGTACATAGGTGAGATTCATACACTGTTTATGTATGTAGCATATCATATTTCAGTTGTATGGTAAGATTTTTCTAAATACAAATATAATAAGTTTTTTTTAAAGAAAAACTAAATCTATTAAATTTACACACTTATTTCAAATAGTGGTAAGGACACACAAAATAAGTTATTCAAAATTTTGAAATCAAATTAAGTTTAGGCCTGTTAGATTAGAGTTTAATTATGGTACCTTGAAAATGTTGTGCCCTCCAATTTGAGCGCCATATGTTGGTCGAAAAATCACAAAAATGTATGAAATATGATTATCTGATGATGCCTAAATTGTGAGTTATCATTATCACAATTTATTATGTTGGAATTGTTTTAGATTTTATTAAATGCTCCCCATTCATATTTAAAAAGTTTTCGCTCTTATTGTAATCAAGTGAATATTTAATTTTTCTCTTCAATATGTAAATCGTCAAACTAAATTTTGCTAAAATTCTTATAATAATGGATGGTTTAAAACAAAGAATGTAAAGTAGAAGTAGGTAAAAATAGGTCTTGAGCTAAAGGTGTGCTTATTTTTGTTGTTTTGAAGTACGCTTATGATTTTCTTTGATTTTATGCAAGATTGAGATGAATTAAAGTGGGTAATTACACGTTTAATAAGTGAGTTTGTTGAGAAGTCCATTTTTTTATGTCATTTTAATGATTCTTGAGCTTCCTTTTAATGGTTTTGGATGTAATCGTTTTGTCACAAAGTATCACTAAAATCACTAGTTTACAATTTTTTCCCCCTCCCTCTTAACTTTTTTCGTGATTAATCATTTGCTTTTAAAAAACATCATAAATATAAGAAATAATTTCAATTTATCGGCAGTATACTCATGATTCATCAGCCCCTAAATAACTTATTATCTTTTTAAAAAAATTATATATTGACTATCTAAAAAGGTTGGTGACGCACACTTGGTGCATGATTTTGTTACACACGCACACACAGAGAGAAAGAGATATGCCAACTTCGATTGATACTAACCGCAAAGGCATGTTAAGTAATGAGTGCCATTTTTGCCAATAAAACACTTAATAAATGGCTTAATTTCATTTGTAGGATAAGTATCATTCCATAGTTGCTTTTTTTTTTTTAACCTTTTATTGCGTCAACTTTTAATTCCGTCTTTCCTCGTTGAAATTAATAGGATCTTTCCCGACCTCAGTCAATATAACATGCCCTCGTTTTCAATCAAAATGTAATGCGCAACTAGTTGCCAACTCATGGCACTTTAAATCTATTTTTAATGTGTACATATATGTGACATTTTTTTGTTTTTAATAACTTGATTGATCATATGATCCATATTTACCCGTTATAATAAGACTTATAGCATTTTTGTAATTATAACATACGTGATGTGACAATAAAAGGGTTTGGTAAAATTCTCTATTTAACTAAATAATAAAGTGATCTACATATAAAATTTTATAACACTTTAATCCCAAAAATATCATTTATTTAAAATCTAACCCTTGTAATAATATATGCGTTCGACATGCTATAATTTTAAAACCATAGTTGCTGCATATCAAACACACACACACACATATAAACAAGCTGTCACCAACATACCTTTGGTCGCATTCAACTTGGAATCCATAAAAATGATTCATTCAAGACATAAAATGTTAGCACGCCTACTTAAAAACCGAGTGAGTTGTGTACAAACAAGAGTAATTTGCAATTAGGCAGTATTCGGACATCGTATATTAATTGTCTAGACTTCCTTATGATTGAAAAATCAACTTGATATCATTCATCCAACACTTATAAATTTATGGGAGGTTAAAGGAGAAACAACGAAAGAAATAAGATTTATAATTATGACTTACGAGCAACATGATGACAATTTCACGTGTAGTTCACCAAATGGAATATTACAGACTCACAGAGCTCTCTTTCTTTCGCCTGGACATCTGTTTATCCCTATCGAACGTAGCTTAAGCTTTAGAGAGGCCAAAGCATGGCTCAAATTAAGCAATGTTTCCATATTCTCAGGTGGACCAAAATAATAGTAATAGTGATAATAATAATAATAATTAATAATATAATGCGGGTATGTGAACGGGGGCCCCCATGATTGCAAGTGTGATTGTGCCACGTGTATGGCATGGATAGAGAAGGAGAAGGGCGACATTGGGCAATGATGTCTTAAAAAAGAAGGCCATAAAGTCCAAGAAATAATGAGAAAGTTCATTAGCAATTTCCCCTCCTTTATAAAAAGTGAAAAAGAGGTTGGGCCAACCGGCCTAGCCATCGCCAATAAGCCTCTCAATAAACATTCAAAGCTGAAACTTGTTATTGCAATTACACCACCAGCTTCCGCGCTTTTGATCAATCACATGATGGGTGGGCCCATGTTTTTGGTGAATTTCTGGGGTCATTTTTCACCCCCTTTTTTCTTTTTCTCTTGTTAAAAAATTTCCACCTGAAATCACTTGTGAAAAATAGATTGGATAATCAATGCCCATGAATCAAATCGTTTTTCAGTGACAATTGAATATAATGATCTTTCTACATTCTGATGGTTGCCTTGATGGGCCTTTTGGATGCCCCATGAGCTTCACAATAGGCCTCATTTCCCTTGAACTGGGCCAGTGAAAATCATGGACTATTTGAATATCTAAAAAGGAGCGCTTGATTGAAAATAGCGGCGGTCAATTGCTCATCCCTTAAGGCCATGTTCGGTGGGCAGCAAAGTAGGCTGGAGAGGAGAGGGTTTCGGGTTCCTGCTGGTTTGTCACTGTTCAGTTGCCAAAGTTCGACCGCAAATCAAATTCTGACTTTTCTCCAATTTCCGTGAGTTGAGGAATTCACTTTCCTCCACAATGAGTGTGGAAATCTGGATTTCACCCAATTAAAAGATTGATTTCTCAATTTTACTGTTGTTTATTTATTAATCTTCATGTTTACCGTTCATGAACATCTAAATCAAATAACCCTGATCCTCATTCTCTTTTTTTTTTTCTTTTTTTTCTTTTTAAGTAATATTATGGGCTGCATTAATAATAATAATAATATTTTAAAAAACACCTTTGATAAAAATACTTGGATAATAATTGGTAAAAGAACTTTTAGTAAAAGTATTATAAATGTAACTAGGATGTTGAGAATTAAAAATTAACCTTGAGGTTAATTTTTTAATAATTAAACATATTTGTAGTTTTTAAATTAATTTAATAATAGATATCAAAAATCTAATACTAGGGTAAATTCATCCAGACAAAAAATTTATAAAATTATTTTCCCAATTAATTCTATTTTAAATCAAACAAAGGAAATCGAACTTCTCACTATTTACTTTTTCTTTCCCTTCCCCTCATCTTTTTTCCTTTCCTCTCACAACCGAACACGACCTAAAAGATTAATCTAAAGTTTAAACCCCTTCTTTCAATCAAAGAATCTCTTAAGTTTATGCAAAATGATTTAACAGCCTTATCTATGACATAATGGCGTAAAAATGACGGTAAAATCACATGGTATGATGTATTTTTTGAAAAATAGTGCTAACTTTTTACTTAATATTGTAACACTATATATTTTTATAGTTATTTGTCTTTATTTATCAAAATTTTCAGTTTAAATATTAGTAGTGGCAGTTTATTACAGAGAAGTAGGTGAATTTAAAAAGAGAGAACCTAAATACAAGGCCTCCTATTCCTCAATGCACAAACTAGAAGAATGGTACCTACTATATGAAATGATTTGGTCTAATTATAGAGCTCAACGTTCGTTGAATTAAGTCCATTTTTTCCAAAATTATTCGTTCACTTGAGTCCATTTATTCGAAAATTGTCCTTAATAGAAATTAAAAAAATCAAAACAAATTTAATTTCTTTTTTCTTTGATTTGTACCTTTTATCACTTATCTTTAGTTACCATGAGTCAATTATCATCAATCATGACCAATTTAGACCTAGTAAAATTTGACACAACTTAATTATTAAATACGAATACAACACCAATAAATAAGTGTGTGTCATTAAAACTAACATAATTATTAAATGGGACGGGTTCAATCGACTTGATTTTTTTATTTATCGAGTTAAAATTAAATGACTCGTTTACTCGATCAATGATATGATTATATTTTTTATTCTAAATTAATTTGTAAGTTCTTATTATTAAAACTCAAATATTAGATATGATCATTTCTTTCATTTTTTTGGTAATATATATATATACAGTATTTCATTTATAAAAATTTTATTTAGATTTAGAACTTCAATAATACATAAAATGTTGGTAAACATGTATATTTTAATAATATTATAATATTATTTACATATACATAATTAAAACTTTAATAGTGTGACATTATAATAGAAAAATATATTTTATATTATCAATAAATTCTACATGTGTGTATGTGGGTATGCTTGCAAATATTTAATATAAATTTTATTAAATATATAAGCATTAAGTGAATATTAGATAACTCATTTATTTTTTTGTGTTAAGTTAGGGTCTTAATTTTAACATGATTATTAAATAAGTCATATTTATACTGATTTAAATTTAATACAATATAAAACTGAAATGACACAAATACTATCGATAAATTGTTTGGCCATCTACCACTCTTTTAAAGACGATCAAGAAACCTTGTAAAGAGAATCCCAAAATCATCTTCGTTTTTCTTCGCAATTGCTTCCGTTCCTTTTGCTTCTCGCTTTTTACATAAGCCATTTTCCACACGAATCACACAAATCCCAATCTCATGATCCTCCTCCTCATCACGGACTTGTAGCCATGCACATAGCTTCTTGGTCGTCAACCGAGGTCTTCGAAAAATGGCCTGGAGACTTTGTTTCCACAAGACTTAGACTCCTTGACCTACTTAACCCTATCTTCACTTCAATATTGCTTCGGACTTCGGTCATTCTTGTAGAATAAACGGCAAAGTTGATTGAACTCTTTCATCATCATCATTATGATCACCACCACCATAATAATAATAATAATAATAATAATAATAATAATAATAATAATAATCTTAATAACATAGACCGTTCGCATAATATTTGTATCATCATCATAACTATTGTTGTTGTTGTTGTTATTATTATTATTATTATTCTAGTAAGGACAATTATGAAAATTTTTAGAGCTAGTTATAAAGTGAGGGTTGAGTTGATAGAAATAAATTGAGGGATTAAATATAATCTTCCGTAAATAATTTAGTCTTAGACAAGATTAAAAGAATTTTAGAATATATTAAAGATAATATAATTATTATATTATCTAGTATATATATACACACACACGACATATACATTAAATTTTATTTATCCATCATTAATATGATAATTTTTTAAAATAAATATATATATTATATATGATATATGTATATATGATTGATATAATACTTGTGAATTTTGATATAAATAATATTTTCTAAGTCGAGCACTCAATGAGGTCATGGATCTCATCAAGTGGCCCATCCCCTTCACAGGACTTCTAAAATCCCACTTGAAATTCTTATTGCCGTAAGGGAAGGGAAAAGCTATCGTTAATCAGCCACAGTACCGGAAGCTGCAACCACCATGCTTCAGGATATTTGATTTTTCAGTGCCGCGACTGCCGTGACAAACTGCCACACTATCTTTGCTTTATGCTATCATTATTATCCACATTCAATCAAGAAATCTGCATTTCATGGTCACTTTCCTCCCCCACTAGGATTTGATCTTTTTAAATTCAACTGGTTAGGTATCTTGTAGCCTGCTAGCCTTTTAATCCAAGTATGAAATAATTCCCTCTCTCGCTCTATTCGGTTTAATTTTTAATAAAAGTTAAAATTATAAAATAGGTAAAAGAAGTTTTTTTTTTTAAATTATATGAGATTAATATTTAAAAATATAACTCATATTACATAAAACTATAACTAATATTTATAAATTAAATTATTATTAAAATTAATATATAAATTTATATAAAATCTACCATTTACTTATATTTTTTATAAAAAAAATTATTTTTATTTAATTATATATTATAATTAAAAAAATTAAATTTTTATAAAAATTTAAACTACCATTCTTATAATTGTGACGGCAGCCGCCACCGGACTTTAGGCTAAGTAACAGGTAAAAAGAGTTAAAATAAATTTTAATGGGTAGCTGACACCCTGCTATGCGTTAATGTTTGAAATCCATCACTTTTGAAAACCAGGAAAATGAAAAACACGCCCACCGTGGGGCTCGAACCCACGACCACAAGGTTAAGAGCCTTGCGCTCTACCGACTGAGCTAGACGGGCCAGTTTGGCAATTGTTGCCAAATAATATTCTAGACTCATATCTTCTGTGCCTAAGATAAACGCCCTCCCACTGGTATCATCAAATCATTTTATCAAAACTACATGCATATACATATATAGGAGTTTAAAGATAGGAGGTTGCTTGCTTCCAAATTCCCAGTATAAATTATAGAAACTTAAATGCATTACGAGTTACAGTATTCTGAAATCATCTATGGAAGTAGACATTGACCATAAGGTTGCCTAGCATGAATAAATAGCCTGCCGATTGATTAAACCAGTGTCAATGATTCTTTTTGAGTTTTGAACGAAAACATCATCAAGAAATGCCACTTATCTATTCTGATGCTAAAGAAAATGAAGATCATTACTCATCTAAAATATAAAGACAAACAATAGTTCCAAATCACATATGCTTTCTTAACCTGGACATAATTTCAAAGACACAAGTTCTTAACACTGTTGAAACCTCTCCTCAAGCTACACAAAAACATTTGCTTAAGAACCTTAAGTTGAAAGCTTCTGCTTTATCAAAACAGCACGGTGTTGTCAACTTGAAATTAGATGTTTCCAGAACTTGTCACCAGTAGAAATATACCAGACGCACATCGTTCTAGGCAACATGTGTGCAGTCGGACAGTTACTCGGACTTAAGATTTTGGTACAAACCTCCATTTTGCTCGCCACTACCTCTTAATTCCTCTTGCATCTGAATTAGATTACAAAGGAGCAGTTTACAGTCAGCAAAGAACTATTAACACTGGATTAAAAAGTCATTACATCGCTTGATATAAACCAACATAAACAATTAACATCCTAGGGCAAGTAGTCAAATAGTCACGATCAGATTCAGTTATGCAAAAACATGCATAACACTTCCAAATATGACAGTGTGGCCTTTTAACTTACTCACACTAATAAAATATATCAACTGATTTTATTAAATTTATCAGCTTTTTATTTAGGATCAGAGAATAAGCTGCAGTCAGCTTTAATGCTCAAGAACAGAACTAAATTGTGAAGATGCAACTGAATCCCCACCCCACCCCCCCCCCCCCCCCAAAAAAAAAAAGTTAAAATGCAGAGTGCAACAGTTTACCTTTCTAAGGAGCTTCTTTTGATAGCGATAGCCCTAATTGAGAAAAATTAAAGCAAAAAAATAAGTTATCCCCTGAATCATTATGTGTGTTAAAATTTAAAACTGAATGAGAGCATAATAAAATTATAAAGAGTAGGAAAAAACCTTGTCAGTTCCATAAAGAAAATCGCAATAGGTAAAGACAGAAGCAAAATTGCTCTGGCTTTGCTCCCCAACATAATGGTGGTAATCATGATAATCTGCACCACCGTAAAATGGAATATACTTTGTGAAACTCCAGGGGAAGTCATACCTGCAAAAGGAGAAACAAACTAACACATGCTTTACATCTACAAAAATCAGCATGTAAAGACAAAAATATATGGCTGTTTAATATTAAAACTGCCATCTTTGAGAAGCCATCAAAGATAAACAGAAGTCAGAGAAGATTTCCAAATAAATATATAATTTCTCATCACAACTCCACTCTCAACCATACAGTCAAACCAATATAATCCAACAACTCAGAGCAATTATCAAATGCAAATAGGTCATTCATATAAAAATATAAAGGCAGAAAATGTTGTTGTGAACATGCAACACAGTGCCTTCAGACATTTTACCATATCCTCCAAAGTTTATCATCAATAATGACTCTCAACTTCCCCCTCTTCATGAAGCTGATAACTCCAATTTGAAGCAATCTTGCTCCTTGTCTTCTCTTCCCTATATTTTTTTAACTTGAAAATTTGGTGGTTGAAACTTCCAGTCCATTCATAACAGTTGCAATTCTCAACTTCTTATCTACTCAAATAAATAAATACTAACAATTTTTGTCCTTTTTGTGAACAAATTAAAGTAATGTCATCAAATTTTTTAAAGAAATTATTTTAATATTAGTCTTAAATGAAAAAAAAAAAATCCTGAAAAAGAATTATATCTACCCAAGCTAATTTGCTTTCACCCGCACCAACTACAGATTAAAATAAGATACCATCCATGCAACGCATTCTTCGTAGTTAGAATCTCTCAGATTCCTTTACACATTTCAGTTATATTCTATGCTTGACGAAAGGCCACCTAATTCCTGAAGATTTCATCCATGCACCATTAGCCTCTATTAAATAACCTCTGATTATCTCCTAAAACTAACTTCCTTTATTAAGTCATTCAGGAATAGTTTTGTCATATTTACTATTTCAGCGTCCCCTGTTCTCTCAAAATAATTTTATTTTTTGCCACTAATCACTTTTCTCCAAGGTAAGGAGCCAGCATTTATCATTCATTGCCCATTCACTGGTGATTGGAAGCCCATGCAGTAACTTAGCCATGAAGTAGAAAACCAAGCAATAGAGGACTAATATTAAAGGGCATTAAACTAAACATGATACCCATGAATCAAAATGTTAAAACACTTCAACAGACAAAAGCATCCAACAAGTAACATACTACAGTAATAGCTTACACGGTCTTGAAAATAATTATAGTGCAACAATTCATGTATACATTCATAAATAGAAGTTACCGAATGGCATGCATGCCCCAGCCAAACAAAAAGACAAAAAAGTAAAAAGACATACATCTGTTTTGCTCATTTAAGAGCTTGGAAACTGACTTAGGGATAGTAAAACACAGCACAGAATTGCAATGGTTACCAGATCCCCTGTAGTAAGTCTTCAAGTACATTTTTTTTTTCTTGGAAGAAAAAAATGAAGGAAAAACAATACCGATTGAAACTGCAGCGTAGTGTGGAAGAAAATGATATCAAATCTTATCCCTTTCACCAAAAATTTCAGGATTTGGTCATATAGAAATGATAGATTGGAGCAATTTTGTATACTAATTCATGATAACTTACTGCCTAAACAAAAAACAATTAAGGGAAAAACAAGAAGATGACAGTAATGTTGAAAACGAAAAGGCTAAAACTCGTCAAAAGATTAGGTAGGTAAGTCACTGTGAAGGATCCTTGAAACCCCCCAACTTTACAATGAATTCCACTAAAAAAGGATAAATGGAGTGAAAGAAATTCTAAAGTTGACATCATTTAGTAATAGATTAACTAAAGTAGAAAAGGACGGTGATAATTTCTTTCTTTTTTACTCAGAAAAAAGGACAGCATGCATACCCGCTGTGAGTATCAATCGCCTCAATCTGCCGCAAAACAATCCACAACCAGAATGTGATCATGTGCCCAGGAGCCATTGCGGGACCAAGAAAGGATGGAATCCCAAGGATCAAAATCTCAGCCCAATGTGCATATGGTGCAGCAAATCCAATAGGAGCAGTGTATTCATGATGAACGCGGTGAATTTTCTCATAACCCCATTTACAATGGAGAAATCTGTGAACCCAGTAATTGGTATAGTCCTCTACCATGAAATAAACTACCAATTGTGCAATAATCTCCCACCCTGACGGCAGCGGCAACCCAGTCCGAATCCCAACCATCTGGGATCATCAAAGCAAACCCACATTACATTTTGTACAAGCTCATAAAAACAGTGGCAAAATAACAGCAATAATTTAATTATATAACCGCGAACGAGATAGAAGACATCAAATACCCAGAAACTCAAAATATAGAAAGCGCTATCTTGGAAAATCAAAATACGAAATTCCCATAAGTTACAGAAACCAGAAATCTGGCTAATAAAAATCAATATTTAAGTATCATAACAATTTTCAGCTGCTTCAATTGCAGAAAAACAAAACCATGCATGCATCCTCACACAACTCATGAAATCGCATCAATTAAGCAATTCAATAAATTAACCGCATATGCAAAGCTTAAAAACCGAAAACACCCCCACAATGAATATGTAAAGACCAAAAAATACATTCCGCAGTCTTGGAAAATTGAAAAATGGAAGACCTGAATTGAAGGGAAAGAAACGAGTTGAAGAGGGCCCACAACGAGAAAGAACATGCGCATGACATCCTTGTAGCAGCGAAACATCTCAGAGAAAGAGAGCCTAACTTTTGGCTGAATCTTGTACTTATCGAAATTATCAGATCGCAGCAATTCAATAATGACAACGGGCAGTGGCGCAACAGAAAACACCAAAAACAGAAACAGAATGTTGTGGCAGTACAGAAAGTAATCCGATTTATTAACCGAGTAATTGTACCATAACGTCTCTGCGAACGTCAGGTTCCGTCCAAGCGCTGCGGCCGCGTCTTCGATTGTCGCGTAGGGCAGCATTTTAGTCTAGCAGCGAAGATCGGAGGCTGGTGGGGCGTGAAGGAGAGTGAGAATTGATTAGGATGGGGGCTGGGGAGGGTGATGAAGAGGAGCTGAGGCTTTTTTATTTGTGTGGCTTGGCGATGCGCTGGCAGAAGGGTGGGCGGGTTGGGGGTTTGTAGTTTGCGTTTGTTAAATTATGCGGGAATTTTGTAGTTTGTGTTGTGGGGGTTGGGGGCTGGGGGCTTGTAGCTTGTGTTTGTTAAATTATGCGGGAATTTTGAAAGCACTGGGCTCCACGCCCCCCGTTTTAGTATTGTGCCCTGCCGTGAGCTGTGTTGTTTGTTGATGCCCTCTCCTCGCCGTATTTATATCTCGAGTTTTCGTTTAACATTTTTTTTTAATTCATATAAATTGCAACCCACTCATTAAAATTTTTTAAAAAAAGTGTTTTATTTAGCATGAATAACTTTTCAAGCATCACTCAGTCCTATAATTGGACCCACAAAAATATTGTGTGATTTAATTTTTTTAATTATAATATATAATTAAATAGAGATAATTTTTTTATATTAATGTTGATAGAATAAACACCTTTTGATGTTTAAAATCTAAATAGAATTTCATAGTAACTTACTTTAATTAGAACTTCATAATTAATAGTAATATTAATATTAATATATAATATAAATTAAAGATTTTTCCTCATGTGTATCGTCACGTGACGGGTCACGCGTGTGTTGATTTTCATTTTCTTTTCAAATACGGACAGTTAAATTAAAAAAGCGAATAATGTAAAGGATCCACGTTGGTAAACAGTAGATTCGCTGTCAGTGACAGTGTATGGGAGTGAGAGTGTGCTTAATAGCTGCAGTCACAGGCCCGGCGGAGTGGACCGTAAACGTGGTCGTGAAGTGACGCGAGTGGATGTGCGTGCTGGATAAGAGAGCAGAGCGTGCATTGCACGTGCTAGCTATTGGCATCTCATTGTAGACGTGGAATCAATTTCGTCCTGTTCTTCCGCGCGTCACGACATGCACGTGGAATAGCTCTGCTCCTGACTTGTGTGCTATTCATTTTAAATACTGTAATTATCAGATCATTAACGTATTTATTTAATTTATTATTATTGTTATTAGTAGTTTGGTTGCGGTTTTAAATTATGGCATGGAGAGATAAGGTTGGGCTTGGCTTCAATAATTGGAGACACGCCACGAGCCGAGAACAAAAAATATCTAAATTAAAATAATAGATTACCTTAAGGTATAATTAATGTAATTTATAGTTATCTTATAAAAGACCATTCAGTCTCTTTTATTTTATATTATTTATTATTTAAAAATTCTTATAATATAATCAACAGTATATTACGCCCTCACATAAATAGTATTTCTTATAATATAATCAGTAGTACATTACGTCCTTTACATAAACAATATTCATATACTGTTTATGTGAGGGACATAATATACTGTTGACTGTATTGTAAGAATATCCTTATTATTTATGTATAAGTATGATAAAATTTTCTATATTATAAAATTTATATATAAGTATCCTTATGTATTGTAGGAATATCCTTATTATTTATGTATAAGTATGATAAAATTTTCTACATTATAAAATTTTATTTACCCCTTTCACTTTATTTTATTTCATTAAAATCCTAAGAGTACCCATTTGCTCTTTATAGTTTTAAAATATCGTTATTTAATTAACAAATATAATAATTATCAAGTAGTAGATAATAATAATAATAATAATAATAATAATAATAATAATTATTATTATTATTATTATTATTATTATTGTTATTATTATTTTAGTACAAGAATAAAAAGTATTATAATTAATTAATTAATCTATTAATAACCATTCATAATAATTTTTTAGTTAAATTATCAATAATAATAATTTTTAATTATTATAGTTAATAGTTAATTTTATTTGAAAATTTTATAATAATTTATTATAATTTAACTCATTCTAATTTTGATTCTAAGATAAAGTGAATATATAAATAATAAATAATTTATTTTAATTATGATTCTTGCAGCTCAAATAAATAAATTATTTTGATTCTAATTCTTTACTTTGACTCTAGATATTTCGATTTTAACTCATGGTGTTTCTAACTAATTTCTATTTATATTTAGTGAATACATTATAAAATTATAAACCACTCTATATTATTTAAAATTTATTCATAAGTATTATTCAAAAATTAATTATTAACAATGACTAATTTTTTATTATTATTATTATTATTATTATTAACAATTTAACTAAAAAATTATTAATAATAATTATTTTATTCTGAATATAATTAGAACCTATTTAATAATTATTATTATTATATTTTTTAATTAAATAGAGTATATTTTTTAATTTAAAATTATAAGAGATAAATTGGTCCACTAAAAATTTCAATGAAATAAAATAAAGTGTAAGGAATTAAATAAAATTTTATTATAAACTTTTTTTTATAATTAATATATACATATAATAAATAATATGAAATATAAGAGACTGAATGATATTTTATATTGTAATTGTAAGAAACTTACGGGATCTTTAATTAATACGATGTTTGACTTCATTTAATTTAGTAACACAGAGTTTTCTTTCAATAAATATTAAAGTTAACTGACTGATTCGATAGTCCATCTAAACCTTATCTTTGAGATTGATTGGAAGAGGAGATTACACATAATTCGCCCAGAAATTGAAAATACAACATAAAAGATGGATGTGAAAATTGGAGAAAATAAAACGAAGTGCTCTAGTGATGATTGAGCATGAAGTGAAAAGCATTTTATGTGGGATTTGGATTGGGACTGGAAATCAAATGAGCAAGGCCGAAGGGATCAATTTTTGAAGAGCCCATCATTGTCATTACTGCTGCAGACAAAATGTGACAAAAAGAGACATAGCAGGCAGTGGGCCATGGCCCATGAACAGGGAGGATTAAAGAACATCAAGTCTTAGACTTTAATTGATGATGCGGGGTGCTTTCACTTTAAATAATTGTGACATGCATCATTTCACATGATTAAAGAGAACAGCTTATGACTTAAAAAAAGAGAAGATTTTTGTTTGTACCATGGATTTGATTTTCCTGTACATATGCTGACCAATGAGGTTGCTTCTTTTCCACTGCGTTCTATGTTTCCTTTTTGCGTACTCAAAAACTCCACATTTATCGATGTGGTTTGACAAATGTGTTTCATTCACATCACTCGAAATGTATATCATAAAAAAAAAAGCTTTCTTTTAGTCCTTTTTTTTTCAAACAAAAAAAAGAAATTCAGCAAAAATATTTTTACATACATAGACAAATGTTTGATGTCAGAGTAAATGTGTGTACGTGTGTGGGTACATATTAGTGTGTGTATATATATATATATATATAAATTTTTTCTTTAATAAAAATATTTTTATTTTATTAATGTAAGAATGTTATTAATATATAAAAAATATAAGTTTTATTTTTCAAAATATATTTATTTTAAAAATACAAAAGATTTCAAAAATCATTATATGTGTATTCATTTTCAATCAATAAACTATGTAGTGCTATCCGTTTAAAAAGTAATAGAAATTGTCAAATCAAGAAGAGTTAGCATATCATTTTTCTATTTAATATATTCTATTCATTTGTAACTTTTAATAAAAACAAGAAACTCTCATCTCTCACTTTCTTTATTTTCTTATAAATTTTATCATTAGTCTAACATTTAACTTGAGTGTCCAAATACTTATGACATTGACAATTTGGATCAAAAGGATCGTAGATGGAAAGTAGGGTTGGCAATTTATTGAGTCAGGGAAGAGCTCGACCTTATAATATAATTAATGGACCCTAATCTTATAAAAAGTTTTATTGTTTCACCTTCACGTTAGACTTGGCCAGACCCGAATAAGGTTAGGATTGGCTAAAAAAGGTCTGAATGCAATCAATTTTTTTAATATTTAAATAATTTAAATTTCTTAATATGTTAAAATTCAAAAAATTTACAACTTATTTAAATTAACATAAATATAAAAATTATTGCGCTTCACATCTCAATCATAAATTATATTATATAAATAACTAAATATAAATAAAAAAATTAAAAATCACGTCTCATTCCTTTAAAAAAAACACACAATTTAGTTATGCAATGTAACTAAAGAATTCATTAATTTAACAAATAAAATAAAAACATGACTCAATACCATAATTAAAAAAAGAATTCATTAGTTCATTGGTTTAACAAGCTATAATTCATAACCTAACATTAAAAAAAATATTTTTTAATATTAAATAATAGAGTCAGATTGAGTTACATAAAACTTGAGTCTGACTTGAATATAATTAGATTTTTAATTTTTTAAGTTTGAGTCTTATTTTTAATCTTTAAATTCAAATTAAATTTTTAAAAATTAAGATCTAAGTAATTAGGTAAAAAATAGAGTCGGGCTTTTTATCATCCCTAATGCGAAGAGAAATGGAGGATCCAAAGATAAGCGAATACGCTTGATGGAACATAGAAGGCTGAGCTCCATTCGCTGTGTATTTAATTGATTACCTAAATTTCATGAAATTGTCTTTACCTCACCAGTCAATGACTTTTTTGTTAAGTTCTTGATTGTAGTTTTTGGAGAAAATCCGATTGTGAAAAGAAAAAGAGAAAGAGAGATTTTACGTTGTGATGTGTGAAAAGAGATGAGTCACAACAGCAAAAAAGAAAGCAGAAGCATGACTTAGCATGACAAGTTAATTATCATTCTGCCTTTGTAAATTTCTTTTCATCATTATCCATTTCACCTTATTACGTCCACTTTGACTCATCAACTCAATCATTGTTTTCAACGTATAATTGACACTCGCCAGTATATATGCTCTCGTACTAATCCTGAGCACATCGCGTTACGTGGATCTGTTAATTACCGAACATTCTCTGCATTAATGTGCCGTCTCTCTCTTCTTATTTTATTAGTTAATAATAATAATAAAAACAAAAAAATAATAATAATTACACATTTTTAACTCATAAAATACTTAAATTAATAAATTTTTAATTTAATGAGAATTTTTTTATACGTATGATATATAAAAATAAGAAATTTAAATTTTTACGAGAGTTAATTGAGTAGACATTCAATGAGGGTTAAAATTTTAATTAAATTTTAAAAAATTAATGTACATAAGTTTTAATAATATATAGCACGAAAAAATAAAAAAGAAAAAAGGATGCCAAATTATAAAAAGCCGTAGATAGAAGATAAGAAAAAGCAGATATTTTCGTAGACATGGCATACTTATTTTACTCTGTGAATGGATTTGCGGTAGAAGTGAAAATTGATACGTATCGAAATTTAATCATACGGTGGACCACGAAAGGTATCCGCATCAGACTTTTGAACTTTGAGGCTGACCGGCTGACGATTGGCCCCCACCAAGTTCATAAGTCTGATCAGTGGCGATGACGACGACGTTATGAGTACAAATGATTTGATGCGTGGATTACGGTGCAGAAAAAAGTATCCCACCTTATCTTCTGTTTGTCATATTATTATTAGGAATCATATCAATGAAAATGAGTTGGATGAGGGGCATGCGTAGTGAAAACTGAAATTGCAATCGAAGCGAATCAATTGCTACGGCCTATGGGCCTATGGCCTCCCAGCGCAGGCTAAAGATGTCGGAACCAGAGTTGAAATCAATGCGAACATTTGATTCAAAGTTTTTTGAAACCAAATTGAGGCTATGGGTAACCTGTTGGACGCGAGGTTAGCCTGCTAGGTGATTGTTCATCATTACAATGTACGATGAGCAATGAGTATTACCTGTAGTTTACTTCCGAGAGTGCAATACACTAATCAAATGATAATTAATTCATACTTCAATGAATGGTTGTCACGATACCATTATTAAGAGAAATTAGATGTTAGTATTTATGAAGTAATACACGTAACTCCGCTGTGTAATGGATAAGAGAATCTTAATTAATTTTCTTTGTCAATTATCCTGTAATTATGTGAAGAATTTAGAAGGAAAAAAAAAAGAAATGAATTCCTTGGTGAAGTGGTGGGCGCCTCTTTACATAATTCTTAAACTTTGAGTGTTTAAGTTATAATATGTGCTTTGTGGATATTAATTTTCTTTGGAATATTTAACACTTTGTTTCAAAATCAAATGTTTAATAATAATAATAATAATTAACACAAAGATACTTTAAGAGATTTTAAAAGATTTCTAATTGTATGTAAGTAAAACTGACGGTGGCGTGACTTCCTTCCGCCCTTTTGTGTAAACACATTCTATCTCAAAAAAATAAATACAAAAAATTAACAATATTTATTGGAAAAACAAATCAAATGTGAAAAAAAAAGAAGCCAATGAGACAAATGTGGTTACTATTACCATCATCACCCACAACATAGGTACCGAATCCTAAAAGCCATCCATACGTATTAATAGCATAAATAGAATGTTGAGTGGCATGGACAAAAAAAGCCAGCCCTGACCCGTAGGCTTTGGGCCAAGCCCTTGCACACAAGGGCCTTCACAAGAACCTAAGAAAAAATAAAAGAGCTAAGTTCGATCATTATTTTTTTAAAATAAATTTATAAATTATAATAATAAATAAAATTTAAAATAAAAGAAGAAAACTTATACTCTCAATTCATAAATCAATAATAATTTAATAAATTTTAAAATTATATACTAAATTCTCTTTTAACCATTAATTACTTAACAGATTGCTTAAATCAGAGATTCAAGTAATAAAAAAAAATCTCTAGGTTTTATTTGCATACTTTTTTATTTTATTTTAAAATATTTTTTTAATTCATTATAATAATTTGTTGATTATTAATTTATTTTAAGTTTACAATAATTTAAAAAATAAAAAAAATTATGAAAGATCAAACCGGCCCGCCCTGCAGTGGCCCAGCCTAGGTTCGGCCCTTATGCTTCCTCTATCTCGACATTGCCGAGCCCGGAAAGAAGAATGACTGGCCAAGTTATTTGTGGGTCCGGTAAAGCCCATTAAAGCCCTAAAAAGAAAGCAGACCAGTCTTAGTCACGCTCCCGCCAAATCGTGTGCAACGGTTAATGCGAGGCACCTAGAGCTTAGCTGATGGTTCATGAAATGAACACCGCAAGAACCATTCAAAGTCACCAACCAGAATCCATATGCTGGCCGGAAAATTGACGTCCTTGTGGAACAATACCCTAACTATTAACCCAGCAAAGCAAATTCACTCTTGCACGCTCGTCAATGTTCGTAACAAGATTGAACTCCTCTTGGTTCGCAAATATAACAGCTTTTCCACGGCTATTGCTGAATACGTCCTACAAATCCTTTACCATTTGCGCCAAAATGATGCCTTACCATGGAGCTGCATGATTCTATTCTTTTCTGAACACAGACAGCAAAGACTCGGACTTTGTTCCAGCAGCTTTGCTGTTTCTCCTGCCCTCAAAGGCGTGTGTGACCGGGGTTTGTACAAAATAGGTGGAGTTTTAATTCATGCCCAGGTTTAATCAGTAGGGATTTCGCGGGTGTGTTTATGCACAAACTGCTATTGTGGATTTGTATTTCACGTTGGATAAGAGGGAGACTGCGAAATGTATTTGATAAAATAGTGGAGAAAAATGCGGTTTCTTGGAATTCAATTGGGCGTTTGACATGTGGGAACTTAGTTGAGGGACGGAAGGTGTTCAGTGAAGCGCCGAGGAAGGACGTTATATCTTGGAATTCAATTCTATGGGGGTATACTAGAATGGAAATATAGAGGAGGCATTGTCTTTGTTTAACTGGATGCCCGAGAGAAACTTTGCGTCTTGAAATGCATGATAAGTGGCTGTGTGGATAATGGGGATGTGGCATCAACAAGAAAGATTTTCGATGTGATGCCCCAAAAAAACAGTGTTTCTTGGATTACAATGAATGGTGGGTACTCAAAATGTGGAGATGTTGCAGCAGCTCGTGAATTGTTTGATCAATTGGGTGATAAGGATTCACCTTTGTTTAATGCTATGATAGCTTGTTAGCTCAGAGTGGCTAAACGTTCGAGGCCCCTCACTTGTTTAATCAGACAGTTCAAGCAGAAATAAAACTTCAGCCGGATAAGATGACTTTGGTGAGTATTATATCTGCTTGTTCACAGCTAGGGGATATAAGATTAGGGTCATGGATTGAGTCATATATGGAAAAACTTGGAATTGAAATGGACAATCATCTGGCAACACCTTTCATTGATTTGTACGCCAAATGTGGGCCCCTTGACGAGGCATATGAACAGTTTCACAGTTTGAGAAATAAATATTTTGTTGCTTGTATTGCGTGATCTTAGGATGTGGCATAAATGGCAAGGCCGTTGATGCTGTCAACTTGTTTGAAGCAATGATGGATAGCCAAATTCACACTAATCCGGCCACATACACTGGGCACCGTGCTGGTTTGGTTGAAGAGGGTTACAAGTGCTTTAGCTCCGGGAAGGACCATGGTCTTTTTCCTTCATGCTATCAATATGGAATCATGTTTGATCATTTGGGCAGGGCAGGAAGATTAGAAAAAGCTTACAAACTAATAAAGAGGACGCCAATTGGGGAGCTCTGCTTCCTGCCTCCACCTTACATAACAATATTGAGTACGGTGATATTGCCGATCATCATTGCTGTATGTTGGAGACTGATGCTACTGCTTATCTTTCCATGCTTACCAACATTCATGATTCAGTAGGGAAGTGGGATGATGCTTGGAGATTGAGAAAGCACGTGGAAAAGAATAAATTGGTCAAGATACCAGGATGTAGTTGGATGAAACTCACTTGAATCTTGCATTAATCAGACATTTCCTATAAATTTTAGAGACCGCATTGGGGTTGAAAACTTGATATTGCTCACCCTGGATTCTCCCTTGGTTTTATATGGAGAGTTTGTCATGACTATTTTTTTCAAATTTTAATCCTATGTCAAGTGAGGATAATTCTAACAACTTGGAGGACTGTTGAGTGAATACACATTCCCTCTTTTCCTGAGGACTCCGGTGATTGTATCGTTCCTGAAATCTGGAAGAGCACTTAACTGCTGCAGGTGCAGTGGTTCCTGCCTTGAAATCGGAACCTCCGTTATCGCCACGAATGGGGGAGGAGGTGACAGGGACACGTTGTGTCCGATATGCATGCAGTTGATGAAGGATGCGTTTATGACGGCGTGTCGACATAGTTTCTGTTAAATGTGTATATTCACTCATTTGAGAAACAAGAGTGATTGTCCTTGTTGGGGTTGCTACCTCACTTGCAAGCACATTTTTCCTAATCTGTTGCCCAATAAGGTTAATTCGTTTGTATTTCCTCTTATTTTGCAACTAACTATGTAGCGATTTAGTCAATCAGTATCACGCCTCATGTTTTATCTGTCGCATCAGTTGCGACGCAAAATTTATATCCTAATTTCTTTGGCATTTGTTTTCTTCTTCTTTAATTGTTGTGTTCGAATTTTGGTTTTGACTTCGTAGTTGTTGAAGAAGGCTTCTGCCCGTCAAGTAGCAAATGCTGCACCTCCAATTGAACATCTTCGTCTCGCATTGCAACAGGTCACTTAAATTACAATCATAAGAGCATATAATTGCATGTTCTGTGGATTCTATTTGAGCATGCAGTCATGCATCACTTAATAAAATGACTCTTTCCTGGTGATTATTATTAGACAGGTATTTGAGCATGCACATAAACATCCTTTGTTCAACCAATAATTCGTTTTAACTGAGTGTTTTGTTCCATTCCAAGATGTCTTCTTCTGGAAACTTGTCAGCTCCCAAGATTAAGGTATAGAGGTATTTGGCGACTTAATTGTGAGAATGACTATTGGTCGCTCCTATCACACTGATGTAAAACTTTGAGGTGTCCGCAACAGAAAAAGGGGAAGTTAGATTTTTTCAATTTGGAGTAAGAAGCGTCCTACCAAATAATACTGCGTTGTAGATATATTCCCTTTTCTTGTATTCCTTTTTTTTTTTTTTTTTATTAACCCTTTACTTGTATTCAGATAGCCTGATAATACATATTCCACCGGTTTGACTGTCATGTTTAGGGCCAATCAATTTTTAATTTCTTCCATTTTTATATTTAGTTTACTTCTTTCTCTCGTTTGCTTCTTCTTTCTCAGTGTTTGACTATAACTCGATAAGAGCCATTTGTTGCGGTCCGCTAAACACTCATCCCGAGACACATTGGTTGCTTTGCTTCCCAAATCAAATTTGCCTGTCAACTGCAAGAATTAGCAGGTGAAAACTTTCCAGTTTCAACACATGTGAAATCGATATCTTGTGTATGTGAATTCAATTAGAGCATTCTTAGTGACGTAAGTTTGAGAATGACTTTGCTCAACTTCAGATATATTATTTTTTTCAAAAGAATCATCACGTCGATCGTAATTCTTATTTGTGATTTTAAATGACATCCGCTTTGCATTTAAGGGAAAAATCATTGACTTGTTAACAATTTTATCTCGCGATTTAAAAACTTCCATATTTTCAATCAAAGGCTGTACAGCAACGGTGAATTCCCGAGGAACCAATGAGAAGATTCCACGTAGAAAGCCGAAGCTAAGAAATGGATTAGATTCGCATGTATATATGAAAATGAAAGGCAATTTAGGCAATTAGGTTAGAGTTTTGTGTTACCTCCCGGCTCCAGTTTTCAACCTTCTTCAACAATTTCAACGAGGTCGCCATCAAGTTTATAAATGTAAAATGCAAAAATAGGGAGCCTAATAAACGATTGGAAGGAATCACTGACCTTAATTTAGTGGCTAGAATCATTAACTCTTAAGTGTGAGATACGTGATTGGGATACCCACACATAAATTGTCGGGGTTTAATTTAAATTTTTTATTCTTTTTTTAGTGAAAGATAAAGTCTTTCTAATATTATATAAGGTTAAAATCTGAGTCATGTTGTACAATAATTAATATTAATTAATCTTAATTATAAGATCATGTAATATGTTGTATCTTAAATAAAAATATCTTACAATAAAAATAAATAAATAAGCAATTGAGGGTAAAATTATTTTGTGAAAACAAAAACTCACAATAAGTTTTTTTGGATGGATGGCCTCCTCCCTCTCTTGTTATGATAACAAACATAAATAAAATTGAAAATCCCAATCTATTAATCAAAATTCAAATCATTGTTGCAATTTTAGATTTTCAATTTGTTTGCATAATTTGATTTGTCCAATCATGTTGTTAGTTAAACTTGATACATATGCTTAGATCATCTCCAAAAGAGTGTTCAAATAAAATTCTATTTATTATTTGAAGAGTCATGTCTATATTAAACACTCCAAAAAACATGTTAATTTAAATTCTTCAAATAAGATTTATTTCTCACTCTTCAATATTGCCGAGTGAGTTTCTCTCTCTTCTATTAATATTTTATTATTATTTATTGAAAAGATACAACTGCTATAATTATTATTTATGTTTTCATAATGAATTAAATTTGATAAAGAAAAAAAATTAATTAAAATAATGTTAATTTATTTTAATTTGATGAGTCTTTTGGAGAGAATTATATTTTTCTATTCACTTACTTGCCACGTCAATAAGTAAATTAAAATTTGAAGAGTAAAATTTAAATATTCTTTTAGAGATGATGTTAAGTTAGGTAAATACAAATTTTGAATCTCAAATAACGTGATCTTTTCATACTCATTTATTTATTAATATTAATAAATTATCTTATTCGTGTCCGCATAAAAAGCAGCAGTTCTTACATAAATAACAGCACTAACGGGGGACACGTTATTTGAGGCACAAAACTTTATAAGCATTTTATTTTTACTCTAGTCAAAACCTCAAATGTATCCTCACTCTACTTAGAATCTTGATACATTAACAAGTTATTATTTGACTGTAGAGGTAAAAATATTAATAAGAACTTAATCCCACCCTTTTTTAAGTAAAACATAATCGTAACCATTAAAAATTAATTATGTGAACATAGTGTATCTATCTATAACCTGAAAAAATAAACTAAAACAATTTAATCATAAAACTTAGTACAGTTTATTCAAGTTGAAAGACTAAATTGAGACCCGAAATTTCGTTTAAATCTTTCTTGTCAATAAACTCACTCACGTGACACATCGCACAACGTCAACTTGGGCGACCTGTACAAACATACAAACCTTGGTCGGTTGGTTTTAATCTTTCATTTTTTAAAACTATAATCAGGTTATAATTCAGGCTATTATATTTACCGTTCATCCAACTAACAGTTGACACGTTGACGGCTCCTTTGAAATTGAAGGGTCACGGGGACCCATTTCCCAAATTACTTTACTAATTCGCTCGCGTCCATAAGCGTATATGTTGACGATAATAAATAAAATACTAAAATAATTGTCACAATCAATAGGGAGTTGGGAACCATCCGACGCCACTTTGAAACCAGATAAATAAATAAATTTTCAATATAAAACATTATTAATAAATTTGTATGAAAAAAGTGAAGTAACGCAGCACAACGACACAGGGCAGTTGCTTAACCGGTACAAATTTCCTGGCTTTGAAGCAACACAAACGAACCAACTACCTTTCCAACTTCCAATTGCTTCGTTTTTCTTTTTCTTTTTTTGCTCCTGTTCTCTTGAAGTTCTATTTCTCGTCTGTACCCTCAAAACACTAAATCGAACGGCGCCGTACTCAGAAAATAAAAGCACGCTCGGGCGCATAAACCGTCACATGCCGCAGAGTAAACTTCGACGACACCTGCCGGCCAACGGCGGCCGGAGATCAAGGCAGCCGCATGCTCGCCAGGCGCCGTCACCGAGACGGCGGGGGCCTTTGAAGCGGTCCAAGCATACTAGGATATTAAAGCGATGCTCTCCCGAGCCGAGTCTTTGGATTGGTCAAAGCTGCCGAGGTGACGCTGACGGAGACGATCATAAGAGCACGATCAGCCCTGGATATGAAACTGAGGAGGTTTTGTTCGGACCACAGACTTGCGCTGACGTTTCTGTATCGTCTCCATCCCTAATGGCTTTCTCTCCTCCGAGTGGCCTCGAGGTACAGAGCCGGTCGACTTTAAAGTCATCAATTTTTGATGTTTCAAAATTTGGTCTTTTCTGATTTAATAATTAATGTCCATGGGTTTGATCCAAGTGGGTAATATTGAAATACCCAATCGGCAAAATTGCCTTGGTTAGCGTTTAAATTGATGGGTGGGTTGGTGCATGCAGATGCAGGGATATAAGAAGGATGCAAAAGTGGTGGTTAATGTGACAGTTGAAGGAAGTCCAGGCCCTATAAGGACCATGGTCAAATTGGATTCAAGTGTTGATGATACAATTAAGATCGTTGTAGATAAGTATAATGAAGAAGGCAGGACCCCTAAGCTTGACGAGGACTCGGCGTCATCGTTCCAGTTGCATCACTCTTATTTTAGCCTTCAAAGTAAGCAATATTGATTCGTGTACATTACCAAAATTGAGTTTTGAGTTCGAAGTTTGGCTGGTATGTTGAGCGATAAATTTTATTGTGGTTGAATATATAGGTTTAGATAAATCGGAGTTAATTGGAGATGCTGGTAGCAGAAGCTTCTATCTTCGAAAGAGCGGCAGTAATTGCAGTAGCAGTGGACCGCTGTTTTCCACCAATTCAGAGATTGTTCCTGCAAACGTTGGCTCGCATCCACCGCCTCCATTTTTACTCCCAACTTTCATTTCCAGGAAACTCGGCAAAATTGCTAGAAGAGTGCACAAGCTTTGGAAGGTCGTGATTTGTATGCGATGACGATTGATGGTGATCCAAACCCCACCATTATTCTTTAGTGGTTTCATTATCGGATTAACAGAAACTATTTTATTTTATTTTTTTCACTTTTCATGTTACTGCTACAAGAAGAAACCCCATTTCTCTCCGTCAATCGTTTGTAAAGTATACATGTCTTTATAAGTTGTAAAATCTACCTCCTAAATTCTTGGTTCTGCTTGAAAATTACCATTTTTGAAATATTAATGAATGTATTATTATCTATGAAAAAATTGTTGTGTTACCATTAATAAAAAATTTGTCGCGGCAATATTAAATTAGTGGCGGATACGTGGCGCATCTAATGCACGGTCGCCAAAAGCCCTGTACCCGAAACCTGAGAAATTTTAAAATATATAAAAAATATTATATTAATTATATAATAAATAAATAATATTATAATATATATTTATTTATTTTAAAAATTAATATACAAGTGATATTTATATTAAATAGAGATGGCAACTAAATCTGGATTTAGCCCGCATTTCGGATAATATAATTAAATTAAAAATAATTTCTTAAATGAAAAATATATAACTCAATTACCTAACCCTAAAACTAGAATCATATTCAAACACTGATACACACACTCACGACTAAGTCCTCGCCGGTCACCAGCAGTAACAAATCCCTAACGCCCAAATTCCTAATTAGAAAAGAAAATTCTAACATCTAAAGTTTCTAACCTAACCCAAAAAACCTAAATCCTACCGCACTAGATCAAAGCTCCGAATCCCAAATCCCTAAATTAGTTTATAATCACGTCTTCTCCACCGCCATCCTGCCGTTTGGTGTTGCTGCCAGGAACCACCCCGCGATCTTGCTTCTTCCAAATGGTGGTCGATAACAAAGTAATTAAGTAAAGAGGGAAGATGCTTGCCGAATCCCGAGTTCGCTTTTCAAAGACGGCTTCATTTTTTTTTATTTGTTTTATTTGGTCTTTTGGGTAATGTGATGGGTAAAGGAATTTTTGTGCAAGCCTCTGTTTGGTAATATCGAGAAAAACAGGAAAAAGTTGGGGGTAAAATTAAATTTTCTTTTATACATTTTAAGCAAGTTAATTATACAATTTTTGGGCCCGTATTGTTTGCCAAGTTTGATGCAATCAGTTAGTGATATTGTTGTTCTTCGTAGAAGGAGTGGTAGTGCTATTGAAAATGGAAAGATTTAAGAAAATGATGAATGAGGATATGAAAAGAAAAAAAGAGCATTGTAATTAATTGTTTCTTACTGGAGGGATATTTGTTTACTTATTTTTTTTAGAAGATAATTAATTATTTTGCAATTGTACCACCGGGCTTTTGGGATAAATTTATTAAATCTCCCGATCCGAATATTTGAAAAATTTGTCCAACACCTATACGTATATTATCTGTATTCGGATCTGTAAAAAATAATAATACTATGTGGATGCACCTGATTTGAATTCGGAATTTGCCATCCGCAGTGTTAGACCCAATCGATTATCCCTAATTTACCATGGAATTTCTCTCCTAACACACTCCGCATGTGTCTGACTTCTAGGGACACATTTACAAGAGTGCTTTGACAAATGTGAAATGGAATTATTTATTTTTATTAAAAAAAATTATCAAGAATATTCTCAATTTTATACCGGGTCGGCAGGCTGTACGCGGAAAGATGGTCGGTTTGCAGAGAATCAAGTCAAAAAGCTTTGTGGAGGGTCTTTTTACAAAGCAGAAATAGTTAGGAGCCACTCCGAATTTCCAATGTCTTTTATACATCTGTGTGGGCTTCCTCATACATTCTAAGTTCAGGAGACGAGAGCAGCCAACGCAACACAACCTTTTAGGCCGCCGCACTCACAAGATGCTGAAAGTGAAAGCCACTGTCCCTCCCCTAACTTCATGCTTTTTATTCTAATATACGGAGTATGGACGGACCCATAAGCAATTCTTTTGGCAATATTCTAGTAATCGTTACCAATAAATTGATGTTAAACCATCCCAAAGTGGCTCGACGTACCCATCACCGATCAAACATCAAACATTGCCTGTACACGGAAGGTTTTAGACGGTAGCCCATTAACTTTTTGAGTTGTCTCAATTGGTGGCCTACAATTTATCTGTGGATTACTAAATGGGCTATGGATCCGTTAGTCTAACCAAACTAAAACTGAGATTAACAACTTCAATATGCATTGTGTCTTGTCTTATAAGGTGCATTTAATACATCGACTCACATTGTATTAGCTCTATTGGATTATGCTGCATCGCATTACACTGCTTTAAATTATAGTATAATCCGAAATATTATGTTTGGTATAATATGAATTATGTTTTATTTAAAAACAATTTTTATTTTAATATTTATGTTAAATTAATATTATCTAAATTCATTTATATTTCATCACAGTTGACCACATTTTGGTGTCTTCTGAACTGTATTGTTGTACTATTAGAATTCTCGTCCTTGGAGTTATGCAACAATATAATCATGGTAGATTTACAATCAAAGTTTCGGCTTTACCATATGATATAACTATTACCATATATATGTAATATTGTCTCATGTTATGCGGTTGCAAAATGCATCCATAATATATTGGAGTTCGTAATCTTTTTTTGGTCCATATTTTATCCTAATTCTCATTTTATTAAAATGAGAATTATAATTGATAACTCCCAGACTCATTTGACCTCAACCCAAGATCTAAGACCTTAGGAAGGCCCCGCCTAACAATTAGAGCTAAACTTGACTTTTATAAAACGGGAATATACAAATATGAGTATGTTATTTTTCCGAGCTGCCATCTCTATCACATGTATATTAAATGTTTTGTATTTTAATAATTAAGTTTAGACAAGTCTTCCACTGAGTTTGAAAGTTCTTGTGCCAATTTTAGAATCATCTACATTCCTTTTCCGCCAAAAGGAGATGGATAATTTGTCAATAATCTCACTCGTTTTACATTGCAAAGTTATCGTGACATATAGATAATTAGTTCTTCCCTGCAAAATAGAACTGCTTAAGCTGATAGTTAACGTTTAAATATATAATAGTATAAATATATGAGGATAATACTACTCATCTTCTTATCATCTTTGTAAAATTGTTAAATGCATTAATCTAAATTCAGTTAATAATAAGTTCATGATATCTGGAACATAATTGTTAATTATTAGCAATTATGAACCTGGTTTATCCGTAGTAAATTCGCATATATAATTTCTTTACATTATTCCGTGTTTGGTTCTATCAAAAAGCTCTGCATCTAATGAATTACTTTATTAACTTTTTTTTTTAATTTTTTTTAGCATTGATACTACAATTATCTTTTTAATTAAAGGAGTTGAGTCCTCGTATTGCGATATAAAAAACTCGAACTAATGCTCTCGCCCCAGTCGGTCCGGCCGAGTTGCAATTACCCCACAGCTGTAGTTGTACCTGAAAGGAGTTTCAGTATCCAACATTGAATAGACATGCATGCAGATGCAATAAATCCAAAAAGCCGAAGGCACTTGCATTTGATGCCTCTTTCCTCGAAATTTCGTGACAGCTCCCCATCATGAAAAAGGGTCCAAACCCACTGCAATCGTAGCATAGCGTATCCTCAACTTACCCCAATATTATGTCATCTCTCCAGTCTCTCGTATATGTATGTCGTCTCTTAGCTTCTTTTATAAATCAAACCACCCCCCTCCCCCCAACCCAAAAAAAAAAAAAAAAACGTAATGAATTCTCTGATGCAGATTAAGCAGAGACGGAATTACAATACGGGCGGCAAGGTTTCTACAGGCGGCGAGAGGTCTTCACAGACTTTTCCACCAGAAAGATACACTAATCTTATTCGCCGACGAGGAGGCCTTCTCTCAGTCCCCGGCAAATTGAAGCCAATGGGGAAGATTAATGGTGCAACGAGCGCCACTGCCGCCACCCAGAAGCTTACAAAGCTATTGCTGAATGTGAATATTGAGAGAAGCTTAGGGCCTGTGAAGGTGGTGATCAAGCCGGATAACACAGTGAGTGATTTGATCAAAGCGGCGATTGAGATTTACGTTAAGGAGAAAAGAAGGCCGTTTTTGAAAGAGACTGATCCTAAGTTCTTTGCTCTTCATTACTCGCAGTTCAGTTTGAAGAGTAAGTTTTTTCAATCAATATATAATGATTTTCATAATACGCAACGCAAGCGCACACACAAATATATATAGCACATGTAAAATGTTTCTTATTTATAAGATCCTAATTAATTTATTTAATAATTAATAATAATATTTTAGACTTTAGTTATATACTTGATTTTCCTTATCCCAGTCCTCACTAATTAATAATAATAATTATTATTATAAATTTTATTTGTGGTGGTGGGTGCAGGTTTGAAGGCAGATGAAAAGTTGATTAACTTGGGCTCTAGAAATTTCTTCATGTGTTCAAAGCCCTGCATCTCTGTAGGCTCTGTTAATTCTTCTTGCTCTGAAAAGGCCATTACGCCATTTCCATTAATAAAGTTCATGGATTTCTTGCTATAATCCCTTTCATTATTAACTCATTCTGCCTAGCTAGCTAGTTTCTACAAAGTATCTCTATACCTTACATTCGATTAACCAGTAATCTTTTCTCTTCGGTTCATTACACATATAGTTGGTGTTAAATATTTTTAAAGTTTTGGGATATTATTATACAATATAATATAATCAGAGTAATATTACTCTTAGACGTGGCATTAACTAATCTAATAATTTGTCACGTGTTTAGTGATGTTTGATTTAATTTTAATTAAGTCATGTTTTAGTTTAATTATCTACAAATAGAGATGGCAGTGATACTCGCAAACATGCAAATCCGTCCAAACTCATTCACCAAAATTCATCTATTGTAAGTAATTTTGTGGATTACAAGTGAGTTTGATTTTATAAATTGAAAACCTACACTAAGTTGTGGATGAATTTGCTATTGGCCAAATATCTAATGAATATCTGCATAGAATATGATCTTCCTTAATTTGAGCTCCTTTGAATTTTAAAAAACTTTTATCTTGTATCTTGATTTATTTGTTTCATTTTTTTATATTTATTAATTATTGGCCATCACTCAAATTTTTACTTAATATAATATTAGATCATGAGAGGATTGAGACAACTACAACTAAATTAAAACTGTTTCTACCTACTGTTCATACCGAAAAATGACTTCAACAGCTAAATTTTTTTTTTCTAGAGAATAACAACACGAATCCAACTTAAGTAATAACACAATTGCAACTTCCTGCACCTACCAATCGCATAATATATCGCATAATATGGTTAGCACACGTTAGTGGAGATTTCGGTGAAAATCCTCCAATACTTAGATAAGATGTTTTGTATATAAGAAAAAAGAAAATGAAAGGAGGAATTGGAGGTGAGTTATAATCAATAAATTCTTGGGCAATAGTGGTGTTGTGAATCTTGTAGAAAAAAAGGAGGTTTAAGGATTAGTCACTTGTAGATTTTTTAGTTAATTTTGCTAATCCTTCCTCTGATGTTCTTTTTAACTTATATAGGCTTTCGGTTGTTGGCAGTTACCTTATCAATTTTATCTCATTCTCTTGAACAATTGTAGCTAGTTTTCAGTTGAAGGTGATTTGACAAATTATGGTTTATAACTTTCCTAAAATATAGGTCACGTGGTCCTAACAAATAATTTCTCGTGTCAAGTTATAACATTCTCAAATCAGACAAACGAGTTCTCAAGTGAAATTACTTTATTTTCAGATTGGATTACTAGATTTTCCTGTCACTTGTACAGACTTTGGGTTGCATTTGTGAACCAAGTTGTCCCCACAAGCTTCAAGTTATGAACCAAGTCATCCATGTAGGGTCAAGATTGTACTTATAAATTAAATTGTCAACATAGGTTCCTTATCGAACTCATGAGGTTGGCTCAACATAAGTTGGTTTTGAGAAGGTTAGAATCAATTGTATTTCTTTGTGCTATCAGAAAAATACAATCTCAACACCTACCAAACAAAATAGAAATAACTTACAATTATTTATAAAATTAATTTTAGGAAAAGGGGCACACACACTCCAAGAATAGAGGAAATGGTCACAAAGAACCTAAGTTTTTTAAGGACACCAAAATATTTTTTTTAAACCATAATACTCTTCAAATTTAGTAATTAGAAAATTGACTTTAAATTTTTTAAATTTAATACAAATTTAATATAAATAATGTAGTCTATCTAGTGGACTAATAATGTTAAATTATTTTTAACATTTAAAATAATATTAAAAATTTAAATTATTATATTTATTTTAATAATAAATTTGTATTCATTATAAAGATTTTAAATAAATCTTTGTGTTAAATAGATTTTACAATTAACAAAATATATCCCTATGATACTATTAAGATCAATTTTTAACACTATTCAAAATAATTTTAATTTATTTGTTTATTTTAATATTATGTTTCTATTTATTTTTAAAAATTACATTAATTATGATAAAGTAGGTCTAATACATTTTAAAATATTAAAATATTTTTCAATATTAAAATTATTTTAAAATGTATTGTTATTACATTTATTTTAATGTCATATTTTTATTTATCATAAAATTTTAGGATTAATTTTTTTAAGATCTATAGAGTCAAAAGGGTATTATGGTAAAAAAATGTCTTAATATACCTTACTAAAAATTTGAGAGTCTTTATGAGCATTTCCCTTAACCTTCGGGGTGCATGTTTTCTTTAATTTTATGCAAGTAGAAATATTGAAAAGAAAAGGAGATAAAAAATTAATTTTTAATTTTGCCCAACCCTATATTTTTGAAATGAAAAATATAGGATTGGGCAAAATAATTTTATGCTAGTCGATTAGATAATATTTTTTGAGTAATTATATATATTCTAAATTTTTTATTCTAAATAGTTATTTAGTTATTGAGTTTTTAGTAATTCTTTACAAATTTTACATAAATTCATTATATTCTTTCACTAATTAGTGAATGATGCATCATTTAAAATACGAACCAAGTGAATTATGGCTTATTTGGTTGGGGTTGGGATAGGGCAGTTGTAATTTATAAAGTATTTAGTAGATATTAATTGCTATAAATTAGAAGTTAAGTTGATTTCATTTTATACTTATACAATAAAAATCTATTGATTTTATATTTGGATAATTAAAAACATATTATATATGGATGAGATTGAGATTGCACAATTGTAATTTATAAAATATTCGGTAAGCATTAACTGTTATAAGTTAAAAATTAAGTTGATTTAATTTTATACTTATACGATGAAAATCTATTGATTTTATATTTGTATAATTAAAAATTTATTATATCTTTACTAATTTTATCAAAATTATTATTTAAAAATTATATTTATTATATAGTATTAATTTTTATTTCATAGTTATTATTTTTTTCCATAACAGCTTACCTCAATTTGAAACAAGACTTTAATTATATTATCTTAACAATCAATTCATAAATAAATTAATTAAAATAATTTTTTCAAATAAAAAAATTTAGAATATATTTAACGTTTTGTCACCTGAAAGTAATTATTCTTCTGCTCAAATAAATATAGAAGAAATAATTAATGCTCAGTTGGAACGGCAAGTTATTTTGCTCTCGTACAAATACTATTGTGTGTGTAAACAAAATAAACCCCAAATACAAAAGCCCATTGGAACTTTATAAGATCCTTCAACTTTGTCCCTCGCCCACATCTCCGCCGGTCGAAGCCATCTTCCGATCCTGTACTTCCCGTGCGCACTATTCGCAAGGTGCGCGTTAGTCAGAAACATCGCCTTTAATTGCTACTGTGCGCACTTCTGTTCTTCCAGCAATTATTTGTTTATTTATTTATTTTCTGGGAAAAGGCTGAAGAAAGAGGAGAAGGAAGAGGAGGAGCATGGGGGATCTGTTTATATGGCTGGCCTCTTTCTTCATTCTCATAGCACTCCTTGTTCTCGTCGTTTACCAGGTCAATTCTCAAAATTAACCCTTTAATTTTCACTTAAAAACAAAAATTGTTAGCAGTTATTTGAAATTTATTACATTAGGGTTACTTGTATGTTGGCCCGTGTTGAAATTCAATTACTAAATCGTCTTTTCATTCCTTCGGAAAAATCTGGTTGCTATAGTGGCATCTATAGGTGTTTTCTTTCACAGTGCATTTTTGTGTTTTATAAATTATTTTTCTTTGTTATCGTAACGTGATAATGTAACTGTTGTTATATTAACTATTTCCAATAATTTGGTTGCAGCTGATGTGCCTAGCGGATCTAGAGTTTGATTATATCAACCCTTATGACTCCTCCTCTCGAATTAACAAAGTTGTTTTGCCAGAATTTATCACAGAAGGGGTTCTTTGTGTCTTCTTTCTTATAACGGGGCATTGGTTTATGTCACTCTTGTGTGTTCCGTACCTCTACTACAATGTCAGACTGTAAGTTCTATTTGACTCTGACACATGGCTACTGGTTTAAGTAGTAAGCTTCCCAGGAGGCACACCGGATGGAGTTCCACTTTTTGTTTGTGTTCTACAGCTTCTGTATGATGGAGTCATGTTTGTTTAATGTACACTGAAATTCTCCAAACTCACTGGCATACCTAATTTCAGTCTTCAGGATGATGAAATAATCAGTTGAATAATTTTTTTTTTTTTTTAGGATTAGAAAGTATAGATGTGTATCTGCTGAGGAACTGTGTGATGTAGGACAGTTTTAAGAATTTTGATTGTTTTTAGTCTTTTTATTATTTTCCATTTTATTTAGTGTCAAATTAGGTATGTTTTTAGGTTTTTGATTTTAAGTTTAATTATGATTCACTTTTTTCATTTAAGCTTACTTTGGGAAATGGGTTTACTGTATTAATAATTGAGATCTTGTTATTGTTTTAGTCAATGGTTGAATTAATAAAATTTGTCTTTGTGTTACCCTGCTGGGTTTGTTAATAAGTTTTAACCTCACATGGTGGGTGTTTTGCCAAAATCTCATGGTGTGGAGTTGTCTAGATTAGAATGATATCCAGTGTCCTCACCGCGTTTAGAATTACTGGGCTACTCTTCCCTGGGTTCAACAAAGTGATTTATCACGTTCACTGCATCAAGAACTGCTGGGCTTCATCTTCCCAGCATTAGACAACATGAATTAACCTGCATTCATCTATCCCACTGCGTCACTATGGTTGTTTAAACTTGTATCAAGGAATGAAACATTGTGGAACATACATAAATCACAATGCAGCTGGATATTTGAAAGTATACTTAGTTTCTCCTCGTCTCCTGGTCATGTCTTATGAGATATGCTGTTGTCTGTATCCATGATGCTGTATATTGCAATTGCGTCCTTCAAAAAATGACTTTTCATTGCCATGATGCAAGAATAGAAATATCTAACTTATCCCAGCAACAGTAAACTGGAGCACCTATTATGTAATTTTGCTGTTGCATTTGATGTAATCTGGCAACTTTTATATTTCAATTTCTCCTTTTTTATTAGTTACACACGGAGACAACACCTGGTAGATGTAACTGAGATATTCAACCAGCTTCATTGGGAAAAGAAGGAACGGCTTTTCAAACTTGCGTATCTCATATTTCTCCTCTTCCTCAGCATATTCTGGTTTGTGATATTCCAACATTGCTAGCTTTTAATATTTGTTGTTTCAGTTCAATAAACTAATTAACCACAATTGTTTTGCTTGCACTTGTACAATTTTGCAGGATGATTTGGTGCGCGTTGGAAGACCACGATGAATGATTGGTGATGAATGCTTACTTCAGTGGTCTTTAAATGAAAGTGTTATTGAGCAGCGCAAGTTGCTCTTGTACCATGGTTTCAGGGTTAATGCCTGTACGCATCCTCGTTTCAGAATAGTGCTTTTTGTAACCACATATATTATTAGTTTGGAATTGTTGATTAACGGAATTATAGTTTCAGGCATCGTACACAATCTTTGATCTTAGGATAATAACTATAGATTTGAGTTCTCTCGGTTTGTTACTTAGCTTTTTCCTTTAGCCAGTTTGCAATATCTGGCCTTTAGACCAACTGAAGCTTTTATAATTTATTCATGCTTTTTGAGGCTCACATGATGTAAATTCTTTTGCATTATTCAGTCAGAAGAGAAAAGATAATTAATCCACCAAGGGAGATAAGCAAACGTACCATTACTGCTTCCTGGTGTTGCTCAAGCAACTAGTGAAGGGAAGATAATATTAGTCACAAACTACTGTTATTCTGTCGAGTGATTTTCTCCTGGTTTCCTTTTTGGTTCCTTAGCTATTTGATTTTCGACCTCTTGTTTCCAGACAATTAAATTTTCCTTTTTCGCCGGAGTTTCTGGAGTTCATTGAAAAGAGGAGAGAAGAGCAAAAATAAATAATAATAAGGAACCAAAGTATGGTTTAACTGCTCTTTGTACTTTCTAGACTTCGGGCAAATTTATAGATGGCTGGCACAGCACGAGTATGGAACGGCAAAAAAATATTTCGGTGGGGTACGCGGCACGGAAAGGCGTGATTGTGGGCTGAGTTAGGTTTAGAATTTTAGAATAGATAAGTTTTAAAAATATAATATGATTAAAGATAAGTTAAAATATGATTTATGAAAAAGTACGTAATAAATATATTTTTTTAAATGAAAATAAATTTAAAATTTTATAATTTTATAAATAATTTAAAATCAAATTTCGTAATATATTTTATTAGTATAAGTTTTTTTAATTTATTTAATTTTTATTTTAAAAAATGTTCTAATAATTTATGTTTATAATTAAATTAATAATTGATATTATAATTTTAATAAATAAAATTACGAATATTTATGACTTTTTAAATATGTATTAATGTTATTATGAATTATGATTTATGACTCTATGTAAATTTAAGTTAATAATTAAGTTAACTCTTAATAAAATTTTATTATTATTGTTGTTAAGTATTAAAATAAAATTCTAATATCATAGGATCTAACTTAATAATTAGTATTACATCCTCTTATTATTATTAATTTTTATTATTAAAAATGAACCTAAAATTTAAAATTTTAATTATATTAAATTTAACTAAAAGAACACAAACCCAATAAAATACGTAAACTTAGAAAAAGCATGTTAATAACTTAGCATGTCCTCTTAAAAAAATTTAAAAAATTCATTATAATTTTTTTCTTAAACACAGCATAACATGATTCACGACACGATACGAGTGAAATACAGTATCAGTGCTAGGCCGGCTTAAGAAAAAAAATAAATGTGGTATTGTATGACACGATACAAAGATCATTGTCGACCTAATATGATACGAGGACAAATATGCAAGGACCCCTTGGCCATCCCTAGATAATTTATTGAATCAGCTGTCTGTAATATCCTCACTGTTGTTCGGTGTGTATTTATAGTGTTAAGGGTATTTTGGTAACTCGGCTTCGTTTCGGGTTATCTATGTAGCTATCCTTTTAGAGAGGTTAATCCCTCAAATAATAAAAAAATTAAAAATAATGAGTTTTCGGAGCGATCCTTGATTCTCACCATCTTTCTCAGAACGACGGCCTCCTCTCTGTTTTCAGGTTTTCCCTCTCTTTCTTTACGGGAAGCCGCCACCTCCTGCACGCCGTAAACTGAATCCACCGCTGCTCGCACCGTGCTACACTGCCACCGTTGCACCAAGTTAGCTCGAATTTTTGCTGCGATCAAGCTTTATTTTTATTTTTATTTTTTATTTTTGGGTATGGTCCGAATTATTTGCCCTTAACTTGTTTCGTATGATTGTTTGTATTCATATGGTTTTCGTTCATGCTAAATCAGATTGGAAAGATAACAAATTTGTGAATTCTTGATAATCAATATCTGCGGGTTTTTTCCGGGTCTGAAGCGAGAATGCATCCGGATTTCGACTTCACTATTTAAAATTATAAAGCATAATCTTTGTCTGTTTGGCGAGCTGTTATCGAAGATCCTTGTTTTCTATTTTTGTTATATGTTCTTTTCAAGTGTTTACCGAGTAGTGCTTTTTGTATGATTAAATATAAATTAAAAAAGTATGCGTTATATATATATACGTCATTTAGATACATATACCGGAATCTAAATATTGTTTTACATGTCAAATCTTTAGAGTCTGATTGCGTGGACTGTTCATGCATATGATTAGCAACCATGCTCTTATTTGCAATTTGCATTTGCCTTTGCAGCTCAGGCTCCTAAGCTTGCTGATTCATTATGGTGAACGCCATTAAAGGACTGTTTATTTCCTGGTGAGTATCATAAGGATTGATAATTGATGGTAAAATTGTTGCATTTTGCCAATTTTCTTGGGAGTTCTAGCTTTACCGAGTTATTAATACTTTTTTTTTGTTTTTTGGGTTTGGGGGGGGGGGGGGGTTTGCTGTTTGTGTTATGTTCTTAGTAGCTTAGAAACCACTAGTAGGATGATTTTTGACACCCAACCAACCCAAATCTCAGAAACACTTTAGGCTAAAGAGTGAATGTACAAACTGTAAATGTGGTTCGCATATCCAGAAAGTCTTGTTTTCTTTTGTGGATTTGCTTGGATATTAATAACAGCATTGTAGTATTCTCTGGGCAAAATGTGATGTTGATGCATATTATATTCAGTACATTTCATGAACTACCATAGCAGCTAAAAAGTACGCACTGGTAAAAAAATTTGGAGAATTTACTTGTGACTTTTAATTATGGGCTGCTTTATGACTTTTATACACTAATAGGTGCAAAGGGTGGTCTGTGCATTTTATATTTGTGGATCTTTTGCTTTATGATTTCCCACCTCAATTTCCTGTTTGTTGCTGAAAGACTTTGGCCATGTTGGAATTGCAGTGACATACCCATGGCACAATTCATCATCAATATGAATGCTTCGATGCCACAATCACAGAAGTTCATCATACATATTCTGGATAATACTCATCTCTTTGTGCAACCGAATATGTCTGAAATGATACGGAGTGCAATTGCTGAGTTTAGAGACCAGAATTCGTATGAGAAGCCTGCATGACTCCATTTTTTTTTTTTTAATTTCTCTTCACAGTCTTACGTGAAAGATGTAATGGTGTTGAAAACTTTGTCTCATCTTTGGTAGTTAGTTCCACGGGACAATCAGTTTGCTTTTCTGTAAAATGAACCAGACTTTCCAGCAACATACCTCCAAAGTACCATACATACATATGTGTGTGGGTGTGTGGATGTGTGGGTGCAGGTGTGTCGAGCTGCAAATTGGACTATGATGAGGTGCTAGTCTCAAGCTGCAATTATTTTAGGCCTTTGCCTTTTAGCATATATTGAGCACTATTTTCTGCATTTTTAGCTGTTCCTGTGCTGTTACATGCACGGGCAGCTCTGTCGTGCAGGCGATTGTGTTCGCATGGAGCAATGCTATTCGTTACATGATATTTCTTTCATTTTATTTATGCCAATGATCGTATTTTGTGCAATATTGAAAGAGAGTTTCATTTTTGTTTGGGGAATAAATAGAGAAATAAAAATAAAGCGCTGCATTTCGATGAGAAGGTTTTGATGACTGTAAGTTATCCTCGCCGGGTATCTGTACTAACTGTACTTGCTAATTGAGCCAGTGAGTGGGTACACGCCGTGACAGAATTGAGCTGTTGCAGAAAATATCTTAAAAAGTGTCCACCAATTGTGTTATTTTTATCTTCTAAAAAGAATATTTAATTTAATAAAATTATTTAAAAATTAATTTATTGAAGAAAAGGAGTCAATTGATTGATATGCCTATAAAAATTTAAAAGTAGCACACAAAGAATAGTGGTCTTCTTTAACTGTCATATTTGTCATTATCAAGACAAATTTTGCCAAGGCGTCTTAGATCAAGTGCAGAATAGGCTACATAAACTAAATGATAATGTTTGTCGAAAAATCACCTCTTTAATCTCTTGAAATATGCTCTTAACGGCGCAAAAATCATCATGAACGTAAAAGAATGTGAGAATTTTAGAAATGACAGTAAAATCACCGTTGAAAAAACGTCGGATGATAAGATATTTAGGGTATATTAATAAAGATAATAAGATGTTATTTTTATATAATTATAAAATACACGTAAAAAGAGGAATTAAGGTCTTTTTCAACCTATAGTCTTAATTTTAAGGAGTTTGTAAGTTCTCAATTTTGAAAAAAATTCAAGTGGCTAACTTAAGCGTTAGTGTGGTCGCCGTCCATTATTAACTCTATTTCTAATTTTTATTTTATTATTTTATAAGTCTAAAGATGTCATTTTTAGTCATTTCAAATCTTACACCACAGTTAAGTAAGGTATACTGAATCGCAAAAATAAATTCATTATTTAATGAGACTTTTTCCCATTCCCTTGCAACCAAAATCCACTCGAAACAAATTTTAAGGGTTTGGATGGGATAATGGAGATAAAGACCTCACATACTAAATACTTTTAATATTACTTGAATTCGATGAATTCTGAGGGCATTGTGAATGTACAGCTAAATAATACTATTGATTCACTTAAAATAGCATGATTTTTCGTTTACGAAAAGATAAGTAAATCATAAATTGCATAAGAATAAGTGAATGACAGTAACTATATAGGTTTATACTTGTGGACAACAATTTAAAAAACTTAATTTATTTTTCAACAGCTGGGCATTTCAGTCTTTTGGATAGTGTTAAGTGTTAATATCGCGCCGCTCATCCACCTGTCATTTTGAGCTGTTCAACGGTATAGATCATTACGTAATGAGCGCACGGTAGTATCGGCAGCATCCAATTTAATCCTTTCTATAATCCCCAAAGACTTGTTCTTCAGCCAAGAGACCAACCGACCAAACCAGCTGCAGTTCACTCGCTCGCGCTAAACATGTCCGTTTCTCTTAACGCAAACTTTTATCAACCTTCTCTGAGGTTTCTCTCTTTGCTACACTTTTTTTTTTTTTAATGAATAACATTAGAAGAAATATGTGAAGAAAGATGTAATAAATGTTGTTTGGTAATTTGCTGTTTATCTTTTTTGGCAGCTGCAACCTCAAGCTTTATTCTGGATTAAAGATTCAATCACCAAGTTTGTTTTTTTACTGTCCTTTTTTGTTCAATTTTATTCTCTCACTCAGCTTTCTCTGTGTAAGGCTTGTTGATTTTTCCCCCTGGAATGCTTTTGTAGGTGTTTTTGGAACTGGGAAACCTAATTTGAGTGCTGAATTCTATGGCAGAGTTCATAAGAGCCTCTACACCGGGTAATTAGCTTAATCGGCTTATTTAAATCTCTTCAATTTCATTGGTAGAGCTCGAAGATTATATATTAGTATGTACTTGATATTTGGAGATAGCCCGCTTAAATTGCAAGTTTATAGTTTATTTGTTATTTTTTAAAAAAAAATTTTGGAGTGACAAATTTAATGTGTTTTGATTAAAAATTTAATCTGGATACAAAGCATATTTTATTGATTGGAGATCTTTTGCTTGTGTTGGTTGGAATACTTTGGTGTTGTTTGTTGCTGGTAGCTTATTCTTTCATTTTGTCTTCAAACTCCACCCCCCCACCCCCCGGCCCTGTGCAGGGGGACCGCGGGGTGGCTGGCCTCTGCTTTCTCTTCTCATATATCTTTGTCTTCAAGGTTGAACCGCAAAGTGGTTTCCCTATTAGCTGATGTCAATATAGTATTGTGTGCATGATACATTTGTACTGCAGGATTCGTAATGATAAACCGATAAGGGGACGAATTGCTATGATGCCGATTGGGACACCAAAAGTGCTTTATAGGACGCCTGGTGAGGGAACCTGGCAATGGGTTGATCTATGGAATGCCCTAGTAAGTTATCGCGGCACATTTCACTTTTAAGATAATGATTAGTGTTAGTTACTGACTTGAAAGGTTTCATGACTTTAATTTTAATATGCATGGAACAAGAACCATCCACCCTATCTTGCCAGAATGGAGTTTCCAAGCCTATTGACTTGATTAGATGATTCTAACTTCCTTATGAGCCTGCTCTTGCTTCTTCAAGCTGATGCTGCCAGTTTTCACGTGTTTTCCTTCTCCATTATTTGTCCTTGAGCCTTATTTATGAGCATGTTTAAGATGTGCATGGATAACCCAGCATGCGTTCTAGGTCTTATATTTACTAGATATTGAGTTTTCTTATTATCTTTTCGATATCGAAGAAACTATTGTAATTTTTGTTTGCAGTATCGAGAACGTGTTATTTTCATTGGGCAAAGTATAGATGAAGAATTTAGCAACCAAATATTGGCAACAATGTTGTACCTAGACAGTATTGATGACTCCAAAAGGGTTTATATGTACATCAATGGTCCTGGTGGGGATGTAAGTTCTAATAAATCAAGATTTTGCAGTTGATTTCCTAATTCTTTCTTATTTTTCTGTTGCTTATATCATGGTACTATGCTGCTGAAAACTGGCTCTGGTTCCAGGTTACTCCCACCTTGGCTATTTACGACACTATGCAGAGCATGAAGAGTCCTGTTGGCACTCACTGTGTGGGCTTTGCCTATCATTTAGCAGGGTTTCTTCTTGCAGGTGGAGAAAAGGTAATGGCTGTTTTTCTTCTCCATGGGAATCAGAGTTGACAAAAATTTTGTGGTTCCATCACTGATCAGAGAGATGTGAGGCTAAGGAAACTAAAAGGATGTGGCATCGTGTTGTAAAGGTTGTCCCTCCTAAATAAGGAATTTGATTGATTTGATTAGTGATGGCTACAGCCTACAGTAAATGGTGCCTTGATCTATGGACGGCTTTTACCAAACATCTTGTGATCATCTCTACCAAAGGAACCCATTGCTTGGATGAGATATTTATTTAGTTTGTAATGCTTTCATGGTGCTTTGCACATGTGGCCAGTTGTATATCAGAAGCAAAATACTTCATGGATTGTCATATTTGTCTTTTTATGTTTGTCATCTTAGTTTCATTGCATGATGAGATAGGTGAAATCTGATGTTCCTTATGATATTCTGCTGAAGGGTAATCGGTCTGCAATGCCTCTTTCAAGAATTGCTTTAGACTCTCCAGCTGGTGCAGCGCGAGGTCAGGTAGGATTGCCATCATATTAAGCACAGCTATCCTGGATACTTCCTAAATCCAGTTTTTATGTTTTCCTTATGATAATTGTGATTGAAAAAAAACTGGAAATCTTTTTTGCCAGGCTGACGACATTCGTAATGAAGCAGATGAGCTTCTTAGAGTCAGAGATTACATTTTCAAGGAGTTGTCTAGGAAAACAGGTCAGCCCCTTGAGAAGGTTAGTGTGCCAAAAGTTGATTTTTATAATGTTTCATGGGTAACCGTATGATGAGCAAGCACATCAGTTACCATTTTAATTTTGGGCTGTCATTAAGCTCCATTTTTTCTCATGTTGAACTGTGATGAACTTTTTGGCACTATTTTGACAAAGATTTGCGTGTGACTTTCGTGTCTTTGGTATATTTTTAACACCATGCAATACATTGTTTTTATTCACTTCATAATGCACCGTTTTTATTCGCTTCATATTTTTAATTCAATTATGGAAATCTGTGGATGCAGATTACAAAGGATTTAAGTAGGATTAAACGCTTTGGTTCCCAGGAGGCACTTGAATATGGGCTGATAGATCGTATAATCCGGCCACCTCGTATTAAGGAAGATATGCCTCGTAAAGATGCTGGAACAGGTCTTGGTTAGTGTATTCATCGGTTCTCCAGTGAGTAGACTGAAGTTATCAAAGATATTATCTTTTGTAATTTCATTCATCTTCTTGTAAAATTAACTATTTGATCGAATTATTCTTTTAGAAGTTTCTGAAATGTGTAACTTACATCTAATAAACCTACAAAGAACTTGATGGTCGCGCCTGTTTTGGGAGGCATTGCATTTTTTCTCTGTTCAGTTCCACAGTCCATTGATTTTTTTTAAAGATTTTTTAAGCTTGCCCAGTGGAGGATTTCCCATCTTGCTGTCCTGCGCCAGGCATAATTACAAGGAAGTTCAAATGCTTATCTGCTGCTCTATTGGTAGGGTCACCTCAGCAGCTTTCTGACGGCCTTGCATACTGGTTAGAAAGGTTCGATAATAATAACTAGTTAGAGGGCCTTTCAATAATATAAAAACAGAAGCATGTATGCCGTTTTGCCGATTGAATCAAAGAAGTCCGCAAGTGACCCATGATTTTGAAGTCTATTATTCAAAATTACACAGGAGCATCATCGCAAAGATTTTTTTTCATTATCAACAAAATTTTACTGTGAAATAAACCAGAAGCAAAGGAGCTATACAAAAATGATATTACAGTGAATTATTCCCAGCGAAAAATAAAAAGAGAGAGAGAGAGAGAGGAAACAAATCCAGGGGCAGCATGAACTCAAACTGAAACATATTTACGAGTGACTTCAGAGTTAAGGAATGTATGCGTGGTACGTGTTCAGCTAGGCCTGAGCTTGTCCCTTAACTTCTCTTCCTTCCATCTATTGTAGGCCTCAGCAATGAAGTCCTCAATTCTTTTCTGCAAATTATCATCACTTCCTTCATCATCCCTACTGCCGTCATCATCCTCCCAACCAACTTCGTCATCTCTACTGTCGTCATCGTCATCTTCATCATAACCATCAGAACCATGATATTCACGATCATAGCCATCCTCATCATCACTGTATTCCATAATATTCTCATGCATATCTACCACCTCAAGTTCATCAGAACTACGAAAAAAATGCAAGATCTTGTCAAATTCATAAGCACACGGCCTGAAGCTTCCAACCACGATAGCCAAAACGATAGTGTTAAACAGTGAAAACAGCAAAAGGGGATTCGAAAATAACGAGTGTTTCAGGAACAGAAAAGCAGCCGCAAACATAATTAGGATGACAGATACGGGTGTCAAATGGAATATATTAATTCTCTGTGTTGTACTTGTACTCTAGCAAGGAGGTTTCTTATATATATTTTATAATGCAGTTCAACTCTGAATGTGTTCATCGAAGGTAATTTTCTCAGAAGATATAGTAGACGTGGAGTGTATTTTTGGTTTTATAATCACCACGACAGAGAAATTGTGTAAGTCCATTTAATCAAGTAATGAAAACTTCCAAGCGTAGAATTGCTACTGGGAAGCTTCTTGCGTTCCTATCATTTAATATTGTGCGGAAACACTCAGGATCTTTCCAAATAAACAGTTCCAATTTTGCCATTTCCCAGGGAGATTTAGTTGACAAACATGTTGATACAAAAATTTTACTGTACATTGCTGTATACTTGAAAGGCAAGTAATCGAATATCTCCGTATAGCGGCTGCTAATACGCTTGTGTTAAGTTCAAAGTGCAGCCCAAGTCAATAGCAATCGCCTTGGTAACACCCTTGGCCGGTAACTAATTAAGACTGCTTTCTTTTCTTGAACTACTAAGTGCCAAACCATTACGTATTCCGCTCTGCGCCCCTCAACATGATTTTCCTCTTCTCCAGGTTCCAATGGTTATTAAGATTTTTGTAATTCTAAACGCGGCACCTGCTAAATGAATGTCCGTGTTTCATACTTTTTAACCGGAATCCTCTCATCTGGGACTCGAAAATATTTTACCATCTTCTTTTAATCGTGCGTGGTAACAATGTCATTGTTGGGATATTCTCGTGACTTTTTTGGTTATGCTTGGTACAATTTCGCCTCAGTTTTCAACTCAACTACCTTGGAATTTTCTTTTCAGCCGAAAATAAAAAATGATTTTTGAGGTATGATGTAACCCTCTGATGACAAAACATCCGTTGATTTAGGGATGAGTTGAAGTGTAACAGTTCATTAAAATAATTCAACTCATTTTAGCAACATATGTTTTCTGTAACATTGACCTTTGTTTATTTTCTACTAAAATTGAAAACATGAACAGGATTTGTTGGGAGATCAAGCTCGGACATTATTAAACAAACAATTCCTCTGAGCAGCTGGATGCTTCATATCATAATTTTTTAATTATGGTTCTGTGAAGAACCATAAACAAGTGACTCAGAAAGTGAAGAAGGGGAGACAATGTCAAAAAGCAACAATGGTGAAATCATCAATATCATCACTCGGAAGAAAAGGCAACTCTAAAGTTGAAAATGTTACATTGAAATATTCTACATGACACAACAGTGGCAGAAGCCTACCTAACTAACTAAAATACTACCTAAAAAGAAGAAGGGTAGAACCTCTGGATGAAAAATCATTATGCGAGCACCAATAATTTCATAAGTTTACAGACAAAACAAACAAGAGGGTGTGAGATATCAATTAATGGAGCAGTGTTGTCAGTGACAATCCTTACATTGCACAATGAGGTGAAGCTCTTTACATTACCCTACAGGCAATGATGCATTAATGTCAGTTGGCTTATTCCTTGAATCTGATGCCAAAGAAGACCAACCATCTCCGCGGAAGGATGAAGTCGTGAGGCTTCCTTTTGGATCAGCACTAGAAATAGGAACAGCTGCAGTCGGAGTGGCAATTGAAATGGGTTCATTTTTCTGTTTCTTGTGCTTTTGCTCATGCTGGTTCCCAGCCAAAAAACTGCCAACCACGACCTGATACCAAGGAAAGTAATGCCTTTCAGAAATTATGGCTCTCCAATGCTTCAGAAGATTCGAATTTCAAATAGGAATTAACAATTGAAATATAAAAGCCAAAACCTGCACAGGACTTGCCGCCACTAATAGACCAGCAACCCCACCACCCACAACACGACCATCAGGACTTGCTAATGACACACTCATCCCACCAGATCTGCTCCTTGTTCCTCCACTGTCACTGGGCATGAATGATCCAGACAAGGAAAGAATCTCAAATCTACCCTGCAAGAATAACAGAGGGAACAGATGATCTTCTGCTGGCTACCAACGAAATGAGAACTAAACTGTGAACAGGTTTACAAACAGATTGACAACAGGAACATAAGAAGAGATGAAAGCATGCATGAAAACTTGAACAGTTGCATAATAGGTGAAAGATGGTGAAAATTGTGAATATTGTTGGGTCAACAAACATGGATGACTGCACTACACTAAGGGAAATATGACACAAGATTAGGTTGACGTATGACCAAAAAAAGCATAGACAAAACAGCACAGCAGAAAAGGATTGTGCAATAATCCTAATTAGTTTTACGACGCAAATCATAACCAACCACCATCCATCATTGGGCTATCCTGCATGCACTGCTCTAATGTCCTTCTGATCTAAGGACAATGCACAATCATAAGTTCATAACTAAAGCACTAAGCAATCTACTACTACTGATCCTTTCCGACCGCACCTCACTCTTTGGAAGCTTACATACCTTCATTGACGGCATTTCTATTGGCCAGACATGTAACAAAATCATCAAGTACCACTACAATTATAAAGATACATATAATCATAGCAAATTAGTATGATAAGATGTACCCAGCAATGAATCTCTGATTAATTTTTTTCACTAAAAAACCAAAGCAAGTAGATGAATCCTGGCTTATGCAATGAACCCTGATAATGAATTCTAATACCGAGGTGCAACCTTCTGCTGGTAAAGTACTTATCTCAGTAATTATGTTCAGACACATTTGAAGTGAATTATATCAAATTAACTACTTTATCATAAGTTCAAACTTTATAATAAGGAACAAGAATAAAGTGTCACAGAATTGAAGAGGAACAGCACATCTATCTCCTGACGAACAATATAGAAATGGATTTCAGGTTGCATCTTCAGAAGTACCATATGTTCCTCTTTTCTCCGGTTTCCTTTTTTTTTTTTTTGGGGGGGGAGGGGGGGTGGGGTGGGGGGCGGAGTTTATACTCGAAAGGAGGTTACAAAACATCTAAGAAGCATCAAGCAGAGACTAAGTGGAGGCATAATGCGCTCATTAAAATGTCACAAGTGATGAAAATAGCAAATCTTCAGAAAATAAGAATTCAGATGGAAATGGTAAAAGGAGAGTCCATTTTTCAATAGTTTTAGGCAAGAGAATAGATCCAAAGGAAACTTAAAAATAATAAGAGGCAAAACAAATGTTAATGTAAAATTGGGAGAAAAGAAGAGAGAGGGAGCTTAAGATGTTATTTTTCATATTTTACAAAATATAACATAAGTCTGTAAAATGAACAGCCCCATATTCCCATCTCCTTAAAAAAAGCCATAAAATAGAACAGGGATAAAAGAAAACCATCTCATTCAATGACAAAATGCCTGACCTCATATGTTAATGTACCCCCGGAAGAATCAGGCTGACGGAGTGTAACACTTGAAATCACACCATTTGCAGAAAGAATGCATATAGCCCTTGGTCCTTGTTGAGAAAAAGATATGATCTTCATTGTAACATCCTAAGAGAAATCATGATCATAGCAGATTAGTAGATGACATATTCTAAACCTAAAAAGAGAGATATCATTTTAGAAACACTAGTCGAAAACTCATTTGCAATGCTTTCTCATTTCGCTGATTGCCCTCAATCAGATATGACTAATGCATTTAGTTTTTAAACATAAAAAATCCGGGCAAAGGTAAAAAGATATACAGTCTGTTATTTCACTTTTCACATCTTTTCCCAATCAAATGTGATGTCAGGAAAGACCAAAACACAAAATGATATCAAATATTTCAATCCTCTTTCTCAGTGATGAACACATAAAATCCAATTAAAATACAGATGAAACATCTTGCAAACAATAGCACGCGACACCTGCTATGATCAACATGTACCTCGCCTGTATTAACAGTGATGATATGCGGTGTAAAATTAGCACCAACAGAGCATGCAACCCATTCCCCTACAAAAAAGCAAATTCGTACAAGATCAGTAACCATGGCAAGGAAGCGGCGACGCTGCAATATATTTTTGATACAGAGACACAAAGATAATGCATAGACCATCAAGAAAACAATAAATTCTTTTGTATATGATACAAATAAGTTACATTCAAGTGCCTTTCGCAGCTAGCAAATTCTTTTGCGTAAGATATTCAAGTTTGGCAAGTTTTATTTTGGGATTAACCCCTTACTATTTTAGACTATATTCAACATAACATATATTGTGGGTGTCATTTAGTTGAGATGGTAAAATCTCTTATATGAAAATAAGATGTTTGGGGTTCAAACCCCACCCTCACATCAGCTGGGAGATAATTTTTTGAAAAGAAAAGAAAAAGAAAATATCAAGCAAAGCCGTGATGTACTGTCAATATCCACCAAAACCCTTAAAATTAAACTAATGGAGTGAAAATCAATATTATGTCTTTTCTCAAGCTTTATCGTGCTTGAAAGTTATACAGTGAAGATCCTATGATAACTAAAGTAGCCAATGAAATGACAAGCAGGACAGCTATATTAGTAATGATGTTTAACCCCATGTTGTTCACTTCAGCTTCAGAAAACATCAACACCACCAAGCCCAACCACATAAAAGGGGGCACATATGAGAAGTCAAAACCATAACTTCCCAGGCTCACCCAGACCCACTTGACAGATAAAATCACACCACGTAGGACACAATACTTCAAAAAGGAACAAAAACCTCTCAAATACACCTCCAGTTTAATGACACTCAACACCAACACCAGAGCTAAATAACAAGTAAGGACTCCTTTCTGTTCAACATAGGCAACAGATGGGTCAGTAAGTTAAAAAGTATTACAGGTGTCCAGTTGAAAGACTAAAGAGAACTGCTTGGCAGAGTTGAGCATAGCAGGTTGCCAAAAATAGAACCTTCCTTTTACGTAACCAAATGACACCACATAACAAGAAGATTCCATAATTCTCAAACTAACCTACTAAGCGATCCTTTTGAAACTAACACCACACACAAATCAAAATCCCTCAATACAAGCATCTAATCAGAGGACCCACTTCTACCCAACAACATAACAACACATAAATCCCAGTTCACATACGCAAAACTGAACCACAAAGCCCAATAAAAACCTTTAAAAATCGAAACTTTTGCACCACAACGAGCACAAAAGCCACTTAACTGCACAAGGGTATTCATAAAAATCAAACTTTTTTTTTCTTTTCTTTGAAACTTACCTATATTTTCCACCTCATACTTTGACTTGCTGAACGAACTAGCCGGCTTGACTTTCCTCTGTTTCTCGGCCGAGAAGTCAATCACCGGAGGTGACGGCGCTGCCGAGGATATCGGCTTGGGTGAGAGAGCCATGGTGACTGTCCCATCCGGTCCGTACTTTCTGGGCCTGCCTCGCTTTTTCTTCAGAGGCAACGCCGCATGTGGCGGCGGAGGCGGCGGCGCTGGTGCCGGAGGTTGAGTCGCCGGCGGAGGAGGGGCGGATGTCGGAGTCGGGTTTTCGGATCTTGGAGCTATGTGGAACTCAGATGGAGCATCGGATCCAACAACAGTGACTCCAGTAGTTGCTGAAGTTACTGCTTCTCTTGTTGCTGTTGCTTCCATTGATAAACCCTAAAGTTCCTATTTTTATTTTTAGTTTTTCTGAGGGTTTTAGAGAAAATCCATTTGGATTTTTAAGCTCAATAAACTAAAAATCAAAGCTAAAACCAAAAAAATAAAACTTGAAAAAAAAACCAAAAATTTTAAAAAAATTAAATCTTTAAACTTGGTGAAGCGTGAGCTTACAACAAGCTGATGAGCAAGAACAAGAGTGTTTTCCAGTGATCATTAATTGTGAAAGAGTAGTGTTTTTGAGTTGATTTTTTTGCTAAAAAACTGAGTTTAAGCTGAAACTGAGCTTAAAAATGGCGTGGTTTTTCTTATTTTCTTAAATTTTTTTTTTTTTTTGGGTGGCGAAAATTTTGGTTTTGGTTTATGGGAATTTTGAAGGGAAAAAAAAAGGGTGAATTTTAAGCGAAGTGATTTTCTGGATTTTGAAGTTTTGAAATGAAAATGATGAGATAATAAGAAAAGTTTGATTTTTATTGTTGAACTAATTTGTGGTTTGCCAAAACTTCTCTCAGTTTGTCTGAAATAGAGTAAAAAAAAAAATTAAAATGAAAAAGAAAATGTTTAATAATAATATTATTCTAATGGTTAATATTTTATGTTAAATTTGCTGATAATTATTTATGTGTTTTGGTTGGAATCCGGTGGGGGAAATAAATTAAATTAAATATGAAAGTGGGTAGCTGAATTTCTTTTTAAGGGCAGAGAAAGTGGACAAGTTAATATAATAATTATTATACATTTAATTATTAATTAAACGTTATTGAGTGAATGCCAAGTAAATATAGGTTGCAAAAGCATTAAGAAATTATGTAGAAAAGGTAAAGAGAGGAGCGGCATAAGGCAAGCATGAAACTTTATGGGGCCAGCCAGCATTACTTGTAGTTGTAGAAACAAAAAGTATAAATAAATCACGATATTTAAGGGAAATAATATTAAAAAGATTTTAAAACAGTAATTATTTCTGCTTCTTTCCGCTCTCATTACGTTTCAAATTTCTGCTTTTGTCCATGGCGTGGGGATTAAAACACCAGCAGCAAAAGCCCTCGGCAGACTGGCCGTGGCCCGTGGAGAAAAGGAAAAAAAAAAAAGTTGAAAGAAATAAAATTGGGAGACGAAACAGAAAACGAAAGCAAAACACAGTGATGCAATCTGAGAATGGCATGGCATTGGTTTCCTTCTATGCCTGCCCTCTGTTTCCGTACAGAATATTAACATATTATGAAGTTGGTAGCATCACTTTCCGCAAGCAAGTGGCAGAAAAAATTCTCCTACGAAACCGTTTCATTTCGGAAGAATCTGGTTACTGGCTTGGTGAAAAATTTAGACAAAATGATTTTATACATAGCATCTGTTTTATAACTATCTTCTATTTTTATTAAGATTGGTCAATCTCAAGACAAGTATATTTCTACGAAATGACAGCGGTCGTACAATATTCGAATGATAGTAGTGTGTTTATTTCACTCTCACGTTAAGTTCTTATGTAAAATATAAAATTCTCATGCGTACAATCTTAGTACGCTCACGTCAAACAGTTTTATTTAATTGACCTTTTAAATTTGAATTATGATGTAAAAGATGACTAAAAAAATTAATGTGCGTTATGTTTTTCCCTATTTTTTTATAAATTAAAAAATAAAAAAAAACTTTTAATACTTTACATCTCACCAATAAATTTCGAATATTTTTTAAAAAAAAAGTGGAAGTAAAAATTCTTAATCACTCTATTACATTCTAAAATATTTCAGCATACATGTCTCGGAGTTTTTAAGGGCTTTGGGAGATTGAACTGTAGTGTCTTGAGATTCAACTAAAATTTTGAAAAGCGTAACAAAAATTTGTGCATTACAGTAACACAGAGTACCTTGCTCCAAAATTTCATCAACAACATTGGAAAGGGTTTAAAATTTAAACTGGAACTTTTTTATGCGGCCCCTTCAAATTCATTGTTTTTATGTTATGCTCCACCTTAAGTTTATTGTTTTTATATTACAGCCAGTATTAAACCCAAATTTTTTATTTTTCAAAATTTTATTAATTAAAAACACACACACCTGACATGAGATTTAAAGTCTGGATCCTGATTCTTGATAAAGTCGTCCATTAACCAATGGGATACATAAACTTTGAAAACTCATCTATTCAAATTTCAAAAAGTAAAAATTTGTAAAATAATATCATCAAATAATTCTTTGTACGTCTTTAAGAGATAGCTTTTTTTTTTAAAAAAAAAAAGATTGAGAATAAGTAACCCTTAATTTAACTTAAGTAATGGACATACACAGTTGGATTCATTATCTCAATCAAGAGGCATAATCTGTTTACATTGAAAAAATGGGAGCTAGTTTGAGATTTGTTTGACCTTGAGAACATGTGGATGTTTACCTAATAAGTTGCCCAAGTCAATAGTCCTCATAATTTATATACTCACAAGCATTTAAAATAAATCATCCTTTTGTATTAGGTTAATACATGTGAATTAAGTTTTAAACAATTTTGAGAATATGCCGAAAGCAATTCTATTGTGATGAGACTTGACCCTTAATTTGGTGGATCTGAAATGTTTTCACACATAAGCAAACAAATTTGAGCGGGTTTTATTTTAGTTTTGCTGCCAAAAGTTGAATATTTTACATTGATTTCCGGTTAAATATTATATAAATATGGGAAATTCGGGAGTGATCACGTCACAAAATTTTGTAATTTATTTCGTCCGCGAAGGGACCACGCAGCATTGACCCAGATCAAATTGCAATTGATACAATTATACGTTGTACAATACCAAAAGGCACCAAAAAGCATCTTTTTCTTAACGAGGTTAGATTAAATTACCAAAAAACAAAAAAATATATATTAAAAAATTAAAGTTTAGATAAGAACAAACCAAAAAATGTCTAATTATTATATTGTATTTTTTAATATTATAAAAAAAAGGGTGATGAACTCGATGTACATTATTATCCTCCACAACTTTTTCTTTTTTGTTCTTTTCTGCAATTTTTTTTTTGTTCTTACGGTTGTCTTAACAAGTATAGGCATGCAAATGGACGTAAAAATCATATTCTTTATTTTAATTTTGGTCGGCTGCGAGACACAACTTATTGCTTTCATATATATATATATATATATAAGATAAAATGAAATGGAAATGAAAATGAAAAGCTCCAAATGCTCTGAATAAGAAAATTACCACTTGAGCTCCGAAGCAAGTGGGGATCATATGGGAGGTCCGTGTCAGAAAATGGAATCTCATATATAATTAATTGTTTAAGAGTAAGCCTTTTTCTCTTGTTGGGATTAATTGCTTTACCAGTTATCAAGGAGATGAGTGTGAGCTCCAAAATGGTTTTGAATTTAATTTATAAATAATAAAATAGAGAAAACGGGCAGCGTGCTCGCCTTGCCGGCGCTGCTTTAATTTAACCAAAAAAATAAAGGTAAAGATTAGGTATATCATCGCAATTTGGTGATTTTATTTTTCTTTAGTTAGTTAACCATCTGGGTTCCATTATGAATCTCAGCTTTTGCATAATTAAAATATAAGAGAATTAGATCATCATAACTTAAACAACACACATAGAATTATCTTTAATTATGTTCTTTAAAAAAAAATTTTAAAGTACGGTTATGCATGCGTAAGCAAGAAAAAGAAAAGTTTGGGAACAAATTTATCGCAAGTTTAAGAATTAGAATTTGCCAGAGTGTTAAATCTTCCGAGAAAAATCATCGGCAGATGTAGAAAAATGAAGTACGGCACTGTGCGGGTTGATATGTAATGAGTTTATGTATATCTGCTTGTGTTATTCAATAAAATAAATTTGCTGGCTCTGGATTTCAACGTTTCTTCGACTGGAAAAGACAGATCGTCTTCACAAGTCAAGGCTCGAAGAAAATCTGAACCTAATCCTAATCCGCGCGGGATTAATTTATTCAGCGGAAATAGGAAAAAGATCAAGAAAACAGGGAAAACGGAGGTTAAATTCAATGGGCCAAGGCAAATGGGCTTCTGAGTCCCTATGTCTTGTCTGAGGCTTTACTACCAACCAAGATCTATGTTAGTTGTTGCAGGCCTGCCTGAAGATTCTTGTTTAGTGACGGTTTGGGAATATCCCCGATCATTTTTACAACGGGGCGGGAATTAAGATCGTGGCCCGACCCCATTTATTTAAATTATTTAATGTTTTCAAAAAAAATTTTTTTTGTGTATATGCTACCCTTAAAAATCACAGAAGCATATGGTAATTTTGCCATTAATGGCTCTTTCCATAAATTTTGTGTATGGGAACCCCCCCCCCCACCCAAAAAAAAAAAAAAAAAAGTTTGTTCATTTACTCAGCCAGACAATTTCCAACCAGTTTGTCGCCCAAAAATTCTATAAAACAAGCCTTTTATGATTAAAATTACAAATGACATCACAAAGTTTGGAACCATCAATATTCATGCGCATTGTAAAATTCATCAGAAACCTATAACAAGGTAAACAAAGTAAATTTCCGCATTACAAACAGAGCCAATAGACATCACAGTGAACATACTTGCCCCATAATCTCCAGCAACGACCATATTCACAACCTTAACTTTTAAGAAAACCAACAAAAGACCAGCATGCATTAATACTACAAGCGCTTCGCATGGCTGAGTTCTTATATTTTCCAACTTACCATTTTCTCAAGGAAGAACAAACCCAGTAAAACCCTAATTCAGATCATACTAAAAATTTCAGAACCCACAAGACGAAAATTCAATAAAAGCTGAGATCAAACTTGACAATGCAGCGACTCACGAGCTTGACAATAGTAAGGAGATAAATTTTGCTGGCTCGTTTCTAAACTAGGAGGTGGACACAACTTAACAGCTATAAATAAACTCTTCAAAATGGATAACATTACAAGACAACCTTATTATTGTTCAAATTCTTCCTACTTACGAAGTTGTTGCCTCCGTTTCGCTTGTTTTATTTTTATTGACAGACTCTTCAGAGCAAGTTAAAAAGAGACAAGTAATTAAACTGAAATTCCTCGATCCATGATTGCAGCATTCACTGAGAATCGTAATAGCTACGAAGATTAATTAATTTCTTCATTTTAAATTCCATCCGTTCTTCTAAATTATTGATAAAAATCCTAACGTATATGGCTGCAACAATGCATTCATGAGATCACCATACTCCCCACACCATTTGTATTTTCAATTTATTATTGTTTTTTATTAGAGAGCAAAAAGTTCACTTTTGTATGTATCTTCGTTGGAGGCGAGGGAATCAACTACTTCGATCGCTTTCGGGAGGAGCGATCAGTAGCAGCCATTGCCGCCTGGCACTAAGAGTTCAAGACCCTACGTGACATATCAACAGTGACCTTTCTGCGACTGCGAGCCAACTTTTAAGTCTTTTTAAATGTCAACTTTTAGCAAATTCCCCCTGCAACCACATTTGACTTTGCAATTAATCAAACGCCTGCAGGCGGTCGAGATATATATTATCCTAAAATTAAATTAAGTTAAAATCAATTCAAAATTCAAAGTTGTCAAATTTCTGCCTAGGTTAATTCACAGGCACGTCCAGCAAAATTGAATCATAAAAAGCAATAGCTAGTTACTGTCCATTCAACACGTAGTTAAATTCAGTTAATTACCGTCAAAGCTTCCATTGGAAAACAAATATTATTGTTTCATAAAGCCGTTCGATTAATTGTTTTTGCCTCTAAGCAATATGGTGTCGAGCTTGTCTTGTTGTTTTGTTCATTAATCTGAGTGAGAGCTCTGCGAGCTCCATTATGCCGCAAAAACAACCGGCCAACGCAGCATGCTGCTAGGTGGCTAGGTTAAATGAAATAGTTTAATCATCATATTAATAGAGAAAAAACGAATGACGATAAGATGTATATTAGCAAATTCGTTACGCTGACTAGCTATAGTCATACCGTTTTGTAACATGACAAATATATGTATTTAATTTACTCAAGAAGTGGAGATGTAATTGAAAGATTAATTAATTGTCGCTTATCAGGTTCTTTAGTCCTGTTTAATTTAATAATTCTTTCACGTATTTAGTTTACTCTTTGTGATTAACAGAAGCGGTAACAACCAAGCTGATGGTTTCAACCTTGTACTTGCCGACGGTGGGTTAGAATTAGTTTAATTAATAATTAACGACAGGATATGAGTATGCGATGTTAATTAATGTAACAGCTTAGTTATCAAAGTTGGCTGAGGGAATCTCCTGATAAAAATAATAACATGACTGTATGCTTTTGTCGGATTCAAAGCTGCATGAAAACAAGAATTAGGAAAGGCCAAAGCAAAGCATTAACGCAAGAGAATCTGCTAACGGGAAGAAAAGGGCTAACAGTAAACAGACAACTGAGCTTTGTTGGTCAAAGTGACAACTGATAATCAAACCCTAGCTAGAACCACACGTTGGGCATAAGTACACGGTTAATTATTAAATTTCGGCTTATTTTGTGTCATTTTCTAGGTTGTTAAAGTTATAATCCGTATTTTGTTCCATTTAATTAGATACCAACTAAGCTGGGGGGTTCAATTTGGCTGGATCATTGTCTTTGTATTAGTTAATTAACTTTGAGAAAATTACAACAGGGTTAAGACAACATATAAGACTCAAGTTTGCAAAATATAACTTGGCATTAGCACCTTGTTATATGTAAATATATAATATGATTGAATTCCAAAGATTGGCCAATATATCAATTAATTTAACAAGATCAAGGTTGAGCTGTCACAAATAAAAATTAATTTTTAAAAAAATCCGTCAAATGTCATTAGAGCAGTGCGCTGTCGATGATGATAAATTTCTAATTGTCAAATTTCAATGATCGACTACGAATTAACTGTTGAATATAAGCGAGTGTTAGTTGGGCCATCAAGTAACTATCAAAAAGTTCCTTTTGAACATATGCTCTTGCCGATCGAGATGATTCCAAGTGCAAAACGGTTGTGATCTGATCGCAAGATGATATATTCATGTAACCAAACTCACCTTCCTTTGGTAATGGTTGACAAAGCTGCCTAAATTTATACATGTTTATAATCAAAGAATCAATTAGTACTGATATTGTCGAGAATATGTAGCGTCTTGTAAAGCTAGCTTTCACTAGATACTAGGATTAGATGGGGAATTTTGAGAAAGTCGAAAGGCCAAGTGCTCACAAGCTGACTTTGGAGATGATGCCAAATGGTTTCAGACAAATGCTTAAAGGATAGATCCAAAAAATATTCTGTAGAATTCAATAAATCATGCATTAAGCCTAGTACCTACAGTAACTGGGAGTGCCTTTGTCGGCTTGGCACCTCAAAATTAAAAGAATCTATAGGATTTTTAGGACTTTAAGATTGAAGTAATGATACAATCACAAATTCTTATGTAAAGTTATTTTGTTTAAATTGATATGATATTAACTCATTCATTAAATAAAAATATAAAATAATTTAAATAAATCATGTTGATTAAAAAATATTTAATCAAATTAATTAAATCGTGTCATATTAGTTTATATTAAAAAATTTTATATAAAAATTTATAATTATATTATTACCTTGAGATTAATTGACAGTTTTGACATCTTAGCTAGTTAGACTAGTGGTACGGCTTGACTTGTCAAGTCCAAGTGGCTTATTGTGCACACAAAATGTGTTTTGGTTTAGGTTAATTTAACTACTTTTGGGAAATCATTTTAAATTAACGGCATAATCTAAAGCCATGGGTTTATGGCATAAATTAGCTTTGATTTGAGTATGATGCGTCGTGTTACATATGCTTCTTTAAATATCCAATTAATTTATCTTTTTTCTAAAATTCGTATGAAAGGATTGGATTGTAGATAAATTAGGATAATAAGATTCAGAGAAAGGATAAATAAAAGAAACTCACTTCAAATTATGAGAGAGTTCTTTAGCGAGGGCACCCACATTTTAATAAAGTAAAAATCATTAACAGATAAAACAACACAATCTTTAATGTATTGAAAACAATATTTTTTTATATTTTAGTGTGCATTCTCGCTTTAATAAAGTGAAGATACCTTCACTAGAGAAGAATTATATTATACAACAACAATAATAATAATAATAATAATTTTTTAGTGAGAATGTCGCTGATAGGCAAAAAATATAATTTTTAATATATTAAAAATTATATTTTTATATATTTTAGTGTGCATACTTAATTTAATAAAATAAAGATGTCCTAGAGACGGACAATGTATATCTATTTCAAACTAAGATTTTAGACATTGTTAAAATTTAAAAAACTATTAAATGATATAATTCAATAGTGTTAAGATTCTACACTAAATCAGTACCATATAATAGAGTTGCTTTAGCATCAAGTACTTGGAAAGTTTGGAATCCGACGTGTAGGAGAATTTTTAGAAGACAATTATATAATTTATAATTACACATTAATCATGGGAAGGGTGACTTCGGATCTCGAATTTGGCATGCTGTAGAGTCAATGCACATTTGGCGATGAAGCCCCAAACCTAGGGCATCACCCTCCTGTCCAATTTTTACGTATAAATTATGCAAATAGGGGACGAAGTAGCGCGTGAGCCGCACGCTGCCGTGATCTTGTAAATTCAATGCCACCTCAGATTACCCGCCTTAACCGCCGCAGTTGCCGGCACGTAAGTCTCCCGAGCTCACTCACGCGGTAACCCATTCAACCTTCTTTTACTTTTAACAGTTTTTCCTCCTCTTTTTAGACTCCCAGTCCGAGCCATGTATGCCTCCTAGTTGTTCACCACTAACATATTTCCAAATTTCTTTTTAAATTTACATTTAGGAATTACTTTTAGAAAATTTAAAAATAATGTAAAAATTAAATATTAATAGTATTTATTGAATTTTTAAAAAATTAATTTTGGTAAGATCACCTAAAAAATCACCTTTGTCTACAATAGATTTTAAAAAAATAAGAAAGCAATAATTTTTTAAAATATGATTAGGAGGATCAATTTTATACTTTAGAACAATTCTCTATATATTCTCTCATATATCTTATCCAAATTTAAAATTATTGTCATTAATTAGGAAACAAAATCATTAATTTAAAGAGATTATTGAGATAAAAAATAAAAAAGTAATAACATTATAACTTTTTATTTTAGTTAACAATTATTATACATACAGAATAAAAAGAATTTTATATACATATTTGTAAATGTGTAAATGAATTAATACTACTTTTATTTTAAGTCATTTATTTTCTGACAGCATATTTAACAATAAAATTTACTAGATACATACGACTATTTTTCAAGCTCGCACCCCTTTAAAAATAAGTTTTACAAACTAATATTAATTAATTTTCTTCACAATTAATTATTTTTATAAAACAACTAACAACAATTATTTTTAAAAACTTATCTTTACTCTTCTTTAATGCTAAATAATAAATTTACCTTTCCTTTTTCAATGCAAATTTACGATTTTTGACAATTAAAAAAATTCAGCCAAAATCGGATTCATTGTGTAATTGCAGAAAACAAGCAGCATATTAAAATTTGAGATGGAGACGAGAAACTCTACACTACTACACACTGATTTTTTATTTTTTATTTTTTTATCTTCTACCATTATTTAAACTTGGGTAAGGCTGGAGCTACCCTAAAGTGTAAAGCTTACGTTTGATCAACATTTTGAAGAGCAGTGGTGATAATTCAAAATTATAATGAGATTTTGAATCAAGACAAAGAAAAGCCGCGTGTCGGGGGGGAGTGGTTGTTTCGTTGGACAAATAAAAACACAGAAAAGCAAAGACAGGTAGCCGTCTCGCTAATCTCTTTTTTGTCTTGTATTTTTCGCAGCCTTGTGACTGCTTTCCGCAACAGTTTGCTTATTGTGGATTATCCATAATGCCCGTACCAAACAAAAGAAATTGTTTATTCATCACAAGTTATGATTTGGCGTGACTTATTAAATTAGTTTAAAACCTTTTTTAAAGTTCCAACTTCCCATAATACTAAATTATAGTCCATTCTTATCAACTTGTGTAAGGCATATATATGGCGATCTTTTATTTCCCCCCTTTTTCTATTTAATTCTAAAGAACGAGCAAATCATTTTTAAATGATGTCCATTTCAACAAGTGGGAACAACAAATCTCAAGAGTAGGTTAGCCATCAGAATGTGGACAACATAACGGCAGCATAAATTAATGAGAAATTATGGTGCAACTTTGGTGAAATTTCGGGTTCGATCTTGCATATCTAGTAAGTTACACCTTTTAGTTCTTTTATTTTTTTTTCTCTCTCTCTCTCTCTCCCTCTCCCTCTCCCTCTCCCTCTTTTCGAAAGAAATTAAAACATCTAGTTCGAAGACTATAAATTCCATGCAATTACCTGATGATGTATTTACTTACAAATGATAGGAATTAAATATTTTTATTCCCATTAAATTTTATTAATTCTCCTTTCATTCTTAGTTGATTTTTTTTAAAAAAAAGATCGTCTTTCACTATTGTCATCCTCGCTGTTGCTAATCGTAGTTATTACTATTGCTGATGGCCATTGCTACTATTGCCATTGCTAATTTTCATTTTTTTAAAATGACTAATTCTTTTTTCCACTCTTCATTCTCATTTTTAATTTCTAACTACTAAATGTATCATTAGTAGAATAATAGAACAGTGTTTTTTAGAAGTTCCCAAAAAAAGATTTTTAAGCTCAAAAAGTTAGTTGAAATGAAATTAATTTAAAATTAAAAAATTACTATGTTCAACAAAATTCTCTTATATGTGTGAACGGTGATTTCTCTAAAAAGTATATTTTTTTTCCTCTTTGAGAGTAACTACCGATATTAGTTAAGCTTAATTTTAGGTTTGTTTAAAAGTTAACTCATAAACTAAAAATTACCTTGTACTTATATATATATACAAATATACATCATACATATATATAGGCTATGGTTATGTTGGAATTGATCCACGATAGAGCACGAATATCAACTATATATACAAAGTGATAAATAGTAAAAAAATTCATTATAATTTTAATCTTATGATTATAAAAAAGTATTTTATTTTAGAACTGTTTTAATAAAATCATATATATATATATATATAGAGAGAGAGACCTAAAAACTGTTCTCATCTACCAATACACGAAATTATCCTTTTTTATCACATGAAAACGTAGTATAAATGTCTTATTAAGCGGGGGAGTTGCCTTAATAATGATGTAAAACTATTAAAAAAAAAAGAATTAAAAGAAACTACATTAGAATAATGCGAATTTATTATTCACAAAATTTTACGAGTTGGTGAATAATAAATTGCTGCAATTCCAAAACAACAGGAGGTTGGGGCGACATGCGGTCTGCTCCAGCTGTAAAACTAAAAAGTTCACCTAGTTTAATTTAATTTAATTATCAACGTAGGTTGGGAGGGAAGTCGGCACATACCGTTACCCTCTTCATTATTGTAATGATATCAAATCTCAACTACATCTACAAATTTTTTTCAACCCACAGTAATTTCCCCCACCTACTCTTCCAAACCCCCCCACTTTTGCGGCTACCAATGCCCAATATATACTGTTAGGCTTGGTCAAAAGGAAAATGGCATCCAGTAACTGATCTGGTCGCGCTCTGGTGTTATTATTATTGGGATTATTATAGCATGAACTCGAGAAATAGTGAATAGAACAGAATCCAGAGAGAGACCAGAGATGGGAAGAATGATTTTAAATAAATAAATAAAAAACAAATCTGAAGTCAACCATTAACAGATCAAATATATTAATTAAAAAGTTGTTATGTACAAGATGCGTGACTGTAAAATGATCCATAAGAATAAACCCATCTACCGAATCTTTCCCTTGTGCCACAGCCACCCCCATGAAAATCTAATATCACAAAGACCCACCCCACCACCATCCAAATCGTTTCTCTTTCACTGTTTTTGATCCCTCTTCTACTTCTGTTTCTACTTGTACCTCAAACAAAGCATTTAAAAAAAGAAAAAGAAAAAAAAAAAGAATATCTAATCTCTCCATTCAACCAACCAAACAATAACAACTTCATTTGATCCTATCACCAAACGCCAGCCTTTTCATCTAATATTTTTTATGTACAACAGCCCAAACCCGAAGCAAAGAATATGCCATGCCAACAACATTTTTAAGATCCTTGCTTCTTCAACTTCAACTTTAAGAATATGATCTGATCAACCCCAAATTGTACAGATTCCTTCTCACCAGGCTCCCCAGCGATACCAACACTGCCCCACCAACCCCTACCGTCTGCTCTTCACTTTCTCCCTTTTGATGATGTATCATTGGCAATTCCTTCACTTTCAAATTACTCAAGCCAATTTTTTGTCTTACTGCTTCGATTATTTTTGGATCTGCATGGTTACCCATTTCATCTGTTACATAGAATAAGTTTAATGCCTTGTCCCTCGGTGTTGAAATTTCAGCCCTTGTCACATTAAGACCATTTTCTCTGAACGTCCTTGTCACATCTGCCAAAAGACCTTGTCTATTTTCCATGAACAGTTCTAGTCTCACACCCTGTGGCAACAAGCAATTTGCCCATTCACACTTGTTAGATTAAATTAAATAAACATTATAAATGATGTAATCCAACTGAGAAATTATAACATATACACACCTCGGATGCTCTTCTTCCAACTGCAGCTTCTAGACATTGGATTACGCGTTGCCTTTCTGGTTCCGAACTAATTGGGGTTCCATCAATGTGCCTAATGTAGAATTCCTGAAACGATAAACAAATTTCAAGTTAACAAACCAAAAACTGTAATCAAAATTTAAAGGTGCTGTATATACAGCAATAATTTGAATCAATGAAACTGATAGTGATTAATCACCAGATATGCTCTCTCTCCAGCTGTGTTAATTGTTGCATGAAAGACAACATACTCCATGTCCGTCAAAGTGCAAACTACATCAAACAAAAGCTTGGTCCGATCCTTACACTGAACATTCACAACAGAGTAACTTCTATCTGCCCAATTTTGCACTGTCACTACCGGATAATCAGTTGAATGTCTCAAAACTGGCATTCTCTCATAGTCCCTGTCCGCAAACATCATTTGATGCAGCCTTCTCTCTGTGTGAGTGACGGCCATAGAAACTGTCATTTTAGCACTCCTAATATCATTATCCCCTTTCAAAACATTCCTTAAACGTGCTTCAATCCGATTGATTTGTTGCGAGTCCTCAATTGGGGACCCAGAATTGCAATCTTTCACATAAATCAATGAAGCAATCCGGCCATTGTGAGTCCACACTTTGGCTTCCACCACACTGCATTGTAAGTCAGCCAACACAGCAAACACCTCCGACAAAAGACCAACACGGTCGGTTCCAGTCAGCTCCAGGGCAGTTAAACCGTTAAAACTGTTACTTCTTCCGTAATGAATGGTTTCAAGCGACTGCAACATAAAAAACACACATAAATTTCAGTTGCAATATTAACAGTCAGGTCATAAAGGGCAATTAATTTAGTAATTAAATATCTAAGAAAAGCAATAAAAATACATTAATTACCTGCTCGATGTAGCTAATCACGCTCTCGTCAGTTAATTTGTTTCCGTTCAGATCAGTCACATGGAAAACTTCACGAGTGGGGGGAAAAAGTCATTATTAACCAAAAAACACCCAAAAAGGAAAAAAAATAAAGAAATTAGTATAAGTAATTTAAAGATTAAAAAAAAGTACCATCCATGAAAAATCTGCCATCAGAAGAAATGTAAGCTTTCTTGATTGAGAGGTTGAGATCAGTGAGAACTTGAACGGCCTCCAACAAGATTCCATGTCTTCTAGCGCTATCAACCTGTAAGAATAAAGGAGGGCAAAAGAAATTGGAAAGCTAATCAGTCAAGGCTTTGAAAAAATCAAATGGGAACACACGCGAACATTGGTTTGTGGTTTTGAAATGTTGATTTAAGGTTTCGTGGAAGCTAACCTTGACCAGAGTCGCAGTGGGGCAGACAGCATTGTCTATGACGACCCTGAAAAGCAGCGAAAGGGTCAGGTCTCTCCGGTCACTGAAACTTCCTTCTTTTTATTATTAAAAAAAATTATAGAAATTCTAATTTCGAAGTAATTAGATGAACTAATTGTGAGAGAAGAAACGGTGAGAGATCTTTGAAAAGTCTAGAAAAAGATATTTTGAAATTGAATTTCTAGAAAAGAGCGGAAACTCGGATGAGAAAAGTCAGAGTATTATTAAAATAATGCGTAATTTGAGTAATTGGGGTTAATCTTGAAGGCTTAAAAACACGTACTAGATGTAATATATAAATTAAATTTAATTAACACCGAATTTCGAAGATCAGAGGCCATCAACGAGATCTGGAATCGAACCACAGGTTTTCTCTGTTCTGGTTAGATAATAACGAGATCCCCCCCTCCCCCCCCCCCGCCCAAAAAAAAAGAAAAAGAAAAAAGATGGCAAAATCAACAAGAAAACGGGTAAAGAGAACAAAATCAACAAGGAAAGCAAATGCATTATTTACTGAAGAATATCTAAAGACAAAGAAAAACAAAAGAAAAAGAAAAACAAGATAACATACCTGGGAGTGTTCATCCTTATAACAAGTTTCTCATATTCATCCAAACAAGCAGGCCACTCCATCTCTTTCATTTGCTTCCCTTTTTTCTTTTTAGCTTTCTTAAAATAGAGAAAAACAAAAGACACGACTGAAGAGAGAACCCCTTTTGTTGTAATTTTCCACTCTTATAATAAGCGACGCGGGTGTGAAAGAACAACAACAACGCTCGCTCTGCGTTTGGATCAAACAAAACAAATGCCAGATACCCTTAAAACTCTCGTAACTCCTAAACCTTTCAGGTGCTCTTCTCCTTCGACCAAATCGTTATTAGCAAAACAACCCCACCAAACTCTTAGTTTAGTTTGGTTTTATCTAGAAACAGACACTCACCTCTCTCTCTCTCTCTCCCCCTTTCTCTTGCAAGACCAGCGCAAAGCACGCCTTGTTCTTGACTACCTCTTCTATCGCCACTCCAAAATATATATGCATAAGATTATTTTTCTACTGTTACGTTTTATTTATTTATTTTGTTTATTATGTCGATACCACGCTATACGCAAAGAGGGAGAATGAATGTGAACGCTTGCCCTCGCCCACATGGTGTAACTAACGCCTGCCCAAAAAGTCTGCCCGCGCTGGCCCATGCCTGCGGGTCAACCGAGGTCCGGGCGACGTGTCGTTTGATCCCCGTCTATAGTTTGGTTTTAAAAAGTCCAACTCGGATGCCACGTGTCCTCTGATTCAAGCGTGCTTTTGCTTGCGATCGACTCAAACTCGATCAATCGGTAGAACGCTGATGCTTGATCAAACGGAAGAGTCAGTCTACGTGGCGGTTCGGTGGGTCCTAATTAGTGATTTGCCGACCGGTATCATGCCGTCCACACGTGACAACGCCGCTCGAATCGACTTTTCCGCTGTCACTTTTTCGGGCCGGATTTCTTGTACCTCTTGGCGTATTTTCGATCTCTACGCTTGGCTTACAAGCTATAACTAACTTTGTTTTGTCACTTTTACCCTTGTATACTTTCCGAAAATGCGTTGCCCCCAAGGTTAGATCAGTCTTTTAGGTTTAGATTCTTAAAACGATCGGATCAAAGAGTACTTTTTCCGATTAAGTTGTGATTTACAAGATTCAACCTCATGCGTTCGATCAATTTGTCTTGATGACATCAGAGCACATTCCTCTTTAAGCGTCTAGATATTGGAGTGCGTGAATCTTCAGCTCAAATTAACACTGAACCGGCATTAACATGTGTTAAAAGTTAAGAATCGAATTTATTCATTCCGTAAATATTTTTTTAAAAAAATTTACTGTGGAATTTTTATATTTATGGTGAAATTCATAACAGTTTATACCTTCATTTTTTTTATAATTGGAATTGTTAATTTTAGATGTCATATGATATTTAAATTAAAAAATATTGAGAATATTCCAAATTATTTGTAAGTGACATATAACACATAATATTATTTGCATACATAATAACAAAACAATTGATATAAGCATAATTTGATTTCTCATATATTCCTGTCAACCTTCACACTAAAAATACGAAATCAGCGAACAATGAGGATTGTGGGATCTAATTTTATCAAGTTAATCATTAATTAATAAAACAGTGAAAACTCATTTGTTAAAAAAAGCAATTGATTTTAATTCACTACTCATAGACTATTATTGGAAACCTAAAGATCCCTAGACATCATACTAAATTTTGATTTATCATCCTATATTTTTAAATTGAGTTTACACATATGTTTATTTAGATAATTAGCGGATATTTGTGAACCATTAAATCATGTTGTTTTCTATTAGTATGTAACCATTGAGCGGTATTACACAGCAAGATATTTAATGTTGTTACTAATTTTTTGTTATTTTTGTTATATTTTTAGAATTTATTTTAATTGTTGTTTGTGCTTCATATTTGAAATTCATATTGTTTATTGTTCATGAATATTTTTGAACTAACGAAAAGGCAATGAGTTGGTTTGGATTGTACATTTATATATATATATATAGAAGAGATTTACTTATAATGATTTTCGACCCAATGTTAATTTTTATAAAATGCTAATGGAGTAACTATTTAACCAAAGCATAATTTAACAAAATAACTGCTTGGACACAAGCTTTCGAGTTTGACATGCTTCGTGGAGTAACAATTACCTTCACTTATGTTTGAATAAAAAAACGCTATTCAGTACATAATTAAAAATGAATTTATTAAGTGAACCCGACCAACCCAAATTGAAACCACTGGATGAAGCAATTATATTGCTCATGACAGAGCACGTCACCGGTCGAAGACTGAATTGAGGAAGGGCAAAATTGTCATACGAGTTGGGAAGTGAAGTCTCACGTGGTTGCATTTAATTGGTCGGGGACACATGACCTGCGCGCATGACTTTGGACGTAGTCGCGGAGGCACGCTCTCGGAGTCATTACGCCTTTCCTTAAACAGTGGTTTTCGTTTGGATTGTTAAAACTTCGACACGTTTCGAGCTCACAACATATGTGATGTCAACGACAAGCTGTAATAAATAAAACACGACTTCCACTTAGGCGCCAACATGGTGGGCCCAAATGTCTGGCGATCACGTGAATGAACGTCAGAAGACACGTCCGCTGTTAGTTGAGCTGTTAAGGTTTACGCGTTCAACACTGATTTCGCCGCTGACTCTTACGCGGCACATCCATGCGCCGTCTCTACAGTTACATGTTTCTCGTAAATACGGTAGTACTACCGCATCGCCGCACGAACTTTACGACGTGGCAGGCAGTGCGTTAAACCCTCCACAACGTGCGTTTCACTAACTTTTGCCCCTGAAACAAACGCCCGTTTCCTTCAAGGTGTTAGATATTTCAAACTTTTACTTCTTTGGCGGGACAGCGGTGATCTTCCCGCCAAATCAGACGGTGGTAGGGCCATGTCGGCACGGGATAATCCACATTGATATAATTTGAGAAGAACGTGGGCCCTAGAAATTTTGACGTGGACAGGTAGAGAAGAATTGGAGAAATAAATGCAGCGGCTTTTAGCAGCCACCAAGGAGTGGAGGGAAATAAAGCAGATGTGACACGTGGAAGACAACTCAGGGATTGGTCTCGTGGTCCCAGTGCGGATTTTGAAATCCCGCCCTTTTTTATTTCGCCTGTTAACTTTATTGACCGTTGTATGACCTTGGCGCCAAAACCGAAGAACAGTGCTCGCCCAGTCGAGACGTAAACGCGACGAGATTCAAATTCGATGCAGCGGCGCCGCTGATCGATCCATGGGACACTCGAGGCATGCTTTCCTCTAACGTGATCAAACATGTAAAATTAATATATATATATATATATATGAGATTAAGTAAAATATCATTTAAAGTGATTTCTTGCGCATCTTTCATTGAATTTGGATTGGATTTCTTGCTAATTTTTTATTTTGTTGGCGTAAAATATAGCTAAGTGGGGCATACGTGGGGAGATTTTAATTTTTAATACAAATATCTGCTGGTCAAACAATCTTGATGCGGTTACTAAATAAAGAATTGGGCAAAGATTATGGGTTCAGAAATCGATGTTGGTCAAGGCAACAACATGTGCCTACGGCCGAAGCATGCTGTGTAAGTGGAGTAGCAGCAATAGGCCACTAGCCCATCACTTCCAAGAATGGTCGCGAGTTGTGACATGTTTCGACTTTATTCCCAAAAATACGTTTCCTATCTTGTGTTTTGACATGGTCAATTACACAGAAAACTGGATTAATTTTAACAAGGAAGAAAGCAAAAACAATGACCCTCGTAATAAAAAATAAAAAAAAATCATTATTGGTGTGCATATATAACTTTATGAGTATGTTCCAATATCCTCCTGTAGATTAATTCCCCATGATGACGGAGAACTACTTAACAAGATAAAGGTACTTTAAGTTGAGCATCCTGACCATTGGATCATGTCAAGACACGATCTGCCGTGGAATCTCAATCAGATGGCCGGTGTTAATCACTGTCTACTTACAAGCAGACGAGACGAATATAAAAGATGGGCATCAGAAGAAATGAAGTCGTGCCGATAGTAACAAAATGAGAGGCCCCAGACCCAAATAGTAAGAATCCCCGTAAAATAAGTTGAGTATGGCTGTGAACAGCTGGCTTGACTTGCAAGGTTGGTTTCATTGTAACAGCTGCAGCAGTTTTGTCAATAATCTAACATGTGGAATTAACTCGTATCAGTCACTCACCGATAACTGACCCGTTTCTAGTTTTCTACGTCGGTACAACTAAGTTAGGTGTAGGTAATACCAATAGGTCCCTTTCAAGCTTGTTTGTCTCTTAGTTCTTTGAATTTTGGCACCTTTTTCCTATATTTATCGCTGAGACCTTTTTAACAATAGTTTACAAACACATTTATTGATAATGGATATGTGTCGCTCAAGGGCAGTGCCTCTTTGTGCATTTCAAATGATGAATTTGCTAAAATTTACTTGATGATCGTTTGGCTTTGCATGATTGTTTCTAATTTGGAAAAGGTCGTATACACGGTGATACTAAAAGCTCGTGAATCGAACATACCAAGGCGTCCCACTTAGGGCTTTGTGTGTGTTGTGACTTCAAAAGGTAAAATATGAAAGCATTGCATATCTAGCAAATGAAATTTAAAGGATACCTGTACAGGTGTTCGGTGATAATTTGTATGAAATTTTTGTCAGATATACAGTTGGGGGTATTAATAATTCTATCTTTCAAGCCAATGACGAAAGGAAAGTACTTGGTTGGCAAATACAATTGCAGATCCAATGATTTGTGTGCTAGCCACATCACCTACTAGACAAAAATTTCAAATATAGGCTAAATTAGATTACGAAGATTTAAATCCCATCTAGTCCATGAAAAAGAATGCTAGGCATTTAAGTAATCAAAATTCTTGACATGTGTATGATTTGCTTGAAAATGGCAGCAACACATGGAGTAAAACAATCATTTGAAGAAAAACAATTGAAAATGAAAGCAAGGCATGGCATTTTCCATTTTTTTTTTTTTTGGAGCTGAAAATAATTCCCTCCAAGTATCTATCATTCACAGTTGCCGGTAGTTCTCACATCAAGTCATGCCAGCCAGGGAAACGGTGATTGAGGTAAGAAAGCTTGTCTTCAAAAACACTGGGTGTGGACAAAAATGGGACTCGCGGCTTCCTCTGAGAAGACGTGGTATCCGAACGCATAGATATCAAAAGGCCTGGGTTCTGGCTTGAACCCGAATTTTATTGAAAAAATAAAAAATTATAAAATATATATTATTTTAAATAATTATATTTGTTTGGTCAGTTTATTATGTATGTTTTGTGATATTAAATATTCAAAGTTCATATTCTTAAACCGAAGTTCATCAAAAATAAACTTTTAAAATTATAAAATAAATTAAAAATATACATATATAAAGTTATAAAATATAAAAAACTGAATCTCTTAAGTTCGGAAGATAAAAAAGTTTAGTCCGAGAGTTCAAAACACATGACTGGCCTAAATCCAAACGTTGTCGTATTTGCGACTAGTTTAGGTTTTTGCTATCCGTTTATCCTATTGCTTAATTCTTTAAATGTGAAATTCACTTTTGCAAATATATATTGATTAGATACGAGATTTTGAATAACAAAGTTCACCAGTTCACTATCTGATAATAAAATTAAAAGGCATGAAAGTGACAAAATTTTTCACGAGTTAAACCGTTCGAGATTAAGCATATTTCACGTCGCAATCAAAACGGTCCATGATGCGCTTAGTGCTTCACGAGTCTAATTCACTCAACGATTTTTTAGTTCAAAAGAAATGTGGAAACTTTAAACAGCATTATAATATATTTAAGGGGGTCACGAGTTTGATTGTGACATAATTCTCACCGTAAAATCACTGTTAATATTAAGTTTTAACGAGACAATACGAGATTTGTCGATGGTGGCCTTGTGCGACTTGAAACAGAGCTTTCAGTCTTAAATCATGTTATTTTCCGAACGGTTGAGATTTTTCTAATTTGATTCGCTGATTTTTAACCTGATTTTTTGAACACGTTAATTACCTTGTATACTAAAAGCAATTATTTCATTAGTATTGGTGTATGTATACGATCGACCCATTTATTTATTTTTTTTTTTCAGACTTGATTCAAATTGGATTAATCCACTCATTAAAAAGAGAAAAACTGAACATAACACGTGTTATCTATGTTCGAATGAGTTAGTGCCTTAAAAAAAGAAAAGAAAAACATTCTTTATTTTTGTCTTATAACAGAAACAAATATATAAATCCAAGATGAAAATGAACCTGTATGTCCATAATATAATTGATAAAATTCAATCAAGTAAATAATTATCCTCCCTGCTTCAAGAATTGAGCTCATCATTAGTCAATTCAATCATTTGTTCGGCAAGAAACTTTTGATCGAGCCACTGAATTGGATTTGACTCAATTGTTTTCACATGTAAAAAACTCTTTGATTTTATATAGACGGTCACTGCAACCAACGAAATTCTTCAACAGATCCTTTTGGTTGCAACACTCGCGATTTCATTCGCCAGTCTCGACATTTGAATGCGTGTGAACCGAGGGCGATTAACAAAAACACTTTAGTCTTCGTAGACAATAACTCCAGTATATTACTCCACCAATCAAGCATTATCAGACGAGAAAAAATCAAGTTTAGATTATCAGTTATTCAATCTCCATGTTCATCTAATTAATACTCTAGATTACCAGTATTTGCGTACAGGTGCATGGAAACTCTAATAGAGTTGTCTGTATCGTTCAACTTTTTTCATGCACACATCGCCATTAACATTTAGAATCACCAAGAAACTCTTATTAGGATCTAGATCCTGACTGTACGTTTCAATCTTTTTTCTATAAAAAGGGGGAAAAGAGAAGGGCATTAATAATTGGTTTTGAAAATTTGTCAAGTATTTGTGACTCGAGTCACGTTTTTAGCCTAAAAACGTGGATCTGATTTTGAATGAAAATCTTTGTTTGATGATTTCAATTGACTATTCGTCTATTCGTCCTTGTTCGGAAGGTTATTTTTGGCATGATAAATGACAGACTAAGCCTCCTTTTCAATTAGATTTTTATGAGCACCGCAAAAAGAGCCCATTCACTGGATACAGTTAGTGTAGCGGATGCAGAACGATCGAGTTGCTGCATGTCGCTTGGCTGCTCCCACAATGTTCATATCTATATAATTACGAGGTTATGGTTACTTCGAAACTACTTTAATATAAAATACGAATCACAATTAGATAGAAAAAATAATAATAATAAATTTATTATAATTTTAATAACGTGATTTTGAATGAATGTTCTTTTTTAAAATAGTTTCAATATAATCAAACCCTATTTTAAAAAAAATGATCTAGTAATTGAACATTCGAACATGTATTATAAGAAAATTCATATTTGTTTAATTATGAATAACTTAAAAATGTGGATTAATGCAGTAATACCGCTTGCTATAAAACGAGAATCGTTACCTACTAGATATCATCGTTATCCGTAAGAACGCATGTGCATGCGTGTTCCATTTCCATGTACAAAAAGGCTGAACAGTTTTTGTTGGGGCGTGGTTCATCCTCATCCCTGCTCCAACGATCAATCCAACATTCAAACCGATCAGATGCTCGTATCTAGACGAATATGGTCTCGTTCAGAGTGGGCGCCACATCGGCGGACATTTACTGCATCTCCGAATTGAGGTGCGTGCGGTACAACTAATGAGAAAGGACTAAGTAAACCCCACAAGCTTAATTCTCGTGAGAACTTTTACTAGAGAGGACGTTTGCGTGCGCTGAGATAAATTGACCGCCATCATTATCGTGAAGTGTGGTGTCGAATGTTAATTTGATCTTTGGTTGAATTTAAGTTCATTTGTGCTTGATTAATTAGATCTTGTTAAAGAGACTCAGGGCTGCTAAAACAAACGGGTTCAGATTTCAGAAGATTCGATTTGTCTTCGCCTTTTGGATGAATGCTGGATGTCTGAGTTAAGTGTCGGTGTGGCGTAATTGACGGCCGGGTACCATGCATAGAACATTATTATCTTGAAGACTTAAGATCATGTGTCAGTCAAATCTTCACGTGGATTTTGCTCTCATTAGAAAAAAAAAAAATTTATATATATATATATATATGTATGTGTTATACAGTAAATATAATTTTTAAATAATAAATTTAATAAAATTATTAAAAATATAATAAATTTTTATTATATAAATAAAAAAATTTATATAAATATAATTTTTAAAGTATAACAATTGATGTTTATCAAATATTTTTAAGTTATAATTATATAATTTCAATTTTAAACTTTATCAATAGATAATTTTATCTCTACTATTAAGATATATAACCTATTTGTAATTTTTTTTATTTTTATTAGAATCTACACGAAATAGTTTACCAATACAAGTATCGTCGGCATTTTCAACTTTAACCAATTAATTAACTCTGCAGTAATACCATCCATCTATAATCCATTAATAGGAATTATCAGCCAACTAATACTAAATTTTGGTGAAGCGCAAGCCACTGTTACAACTTTAATTTTTATCGTATAACTATCTAATTCATTGAATAATGAATAATGGCACCGTTGCCATCTCCAATTTTATTTTATTTCATTTTAAATTATATTTATCCTATTATTTGTTGTAATTAACGTGTAGTAAGTTAATTAGCAAATTATTTGCATTACTTCAGGATTGTGGCTCCTATTCTTTAATTTCAAGTTTTATCTATAAGTTAGCTTTTAATCTAGTATCTATGTCAATAACTGCAGGTTGGAATATTAGTTGGCAACTAATTAGTCGTATTAGGGGGTATTTAGACAATGATGAAGGTTTGGATTTTCTTGAATTAACTCATTTATCACAGTCTCTTTGTTTATTTTGATTGATTTTTATTCTGTGTATGAGTAATTATTTTGTTTGTTTTATTTTGTCTTTTAACATTTGTTGCCAGAGCCAGACAATAACCTAGGTGATGAAACAACCCCTGGCACACATACAAAAAAAGAAAAAAATTTTGTGCTTGATTTCGAAACAAATCCAAAGGTTCAGTGGTTCGATGGAGACGAGACTCGCATGAACACAATCGCCAAGGATATTAACGCGGTCATTGGTCAGTATCAGAGAGTATGTTGAAGGGAGGGGACTTTTTAATAAAGTCCACCCTTGAGGACAAGGGTACATTTAGGGGGAAGGATTGCTACTATCTTATATTTATTTCAAAATGTATTTATCGGTTGTGATTAATGTGTACTTGGATTCAGTAAAGCAACAGTTAATTAGTTAATTATTTATACTAATTTAGGATTGTGGCTCTTATTTTATTTTACTTTCAAGTTTTATCTCAAAGCTAATATTTAAACTAACATCAATATCAATAATGGTGGGTTGGAATATTAGTTGGCAACAGGTTAGTTCTATTATAAAGTATTTAATCCCTCACAATACCAGAATTATATATTATGAAGGTTTGGATGTTTCGCATTAACTTATTTATCACTTTTCTTTTTGTTTGATTTTCTATTGTAGAAAATTTATGTCTCTCCCAGGTAGATTATTATTTTTCCATCCACATCTGCTAAGCTCTATAAGAAAATTTAGGAAGAATGACCATAATGACTAATTTTAATGATATTTGTTAAGCTACATAATCATGTATGTTACATGATTATGTACCAACCGTTAAATGAAAATTTAACAATTATAAAAATAAAATAATTTTATTATCTTATATTTTCATAACCATTGGATTCTCATTCTTTCGCTGCTATATAATCATATATGTTATATGATCATGTAACCTAATAATCTCCAATTTCAACATACCAAATGCAAGAGTAAAGATATCTATAGCCTTCTTCATGTCATGAGAACAAAAATAATTTGGAGTATGATTTCAATTTTAGTAATGAGTTTATAATATTTATATCTTATAAACCAATAATATGGACCAAAAAAGTAATTCTTTAGTCATTCAACATATTAGAGATTATGCATTTTTGTCCACTAGTGCATTGAAATATGTGTTTTTCTTTTATATTTTTGTAACATTTTTACCTTATTAAAATTAAGATGTCTCTGTTAAAAATTATTGATGAATGAATAAAAATAAAAAATATATATTTTATTTTTCAAAAAATCACAAAAAAAGTGCACAAATTCTATTCATACCATCTCACTTGCTGATGTTTTATTATTGCATTTGTCTTACTTTATTAATATTCTTTTTAACCCTTTACATAGTTAACACGTAGTAATAAAGAAGTGAATCAAAAAGTCACAAATGGGTTTCATCCTTGAGGGCACGGCTTTTCCCAGTGGAGAGGCAAATTTTGGATCCAAATTGATATTTTTGTATTTAGATCCACATATCTGAATGTCAGTATATATATATATATATATGTGTAAATTTAAATACGGATAATATCTGCATAAATTGTGAATGCATATTTTAAATATTTCGATTCATAAAAATTAAAATTCAATAATTTAAAACATAATTTAAATTTCAATAATTTACTTAATAATATCAAATAAAATCTAATTATAATTTGACAATTAACAATTTAATTCTTAAAATAACATGCAACGCCATAAAATTACAAATAAAAATACTACAACATAAATTAAACATCACAGATAACATAAATTCAAGTCAAGCATCACCACAAATTCACAAATAAAATTATAAAAACACCACAAATTCACATAAAATAATGCACATCCCAATATATTTTTTTAATTTAATTTAACTTTTATATTTTTAATTAATAATATTATTTTTTCATTAAATTATATATTTTTTACTTAATTTTAATTTAATAAATAATTTAAATAATTTGGATCCGCATAGATTCTAATTTTAAGGATTTGAATACGGATCTTCTAGATTTTTGAAGACGCTGCCTGGATCTATATATATTTTTCATCCCTATTTATTGGCTGGGCATCATTAGGAGTGATAATATTTGACTCCTTAAATTATCTCACCAACCCCTACTTTTTAATATATCTTATTATTTTCTAGAATCACTTTAAGGATTTATTAGTTAAACATTAGAAATATGATATTTTATTAACTTTTTTAGTTTATGTTAGTTTTTTCAAGAATTTATATTTGAATAGAAAAGTGAACTTTCATCAATTTTATTTGAATGAGAAAAGGTTTAAAGGCAAATTAAATATTATGTCTCAAAGTTACCTCTATTTAGTATACTAATTTCTAAAATTATAAAACCTAATCTTCTTTTATTTTTCTTCTTAATTTACAAGGACATAAGTATCTAATAATTATGTTTAAGATTTTTTTAAAATTTTATAAAACAAAAAAGATACCATTTTCATTCAAATATTATAAAATAACAACAAACATATCATTAAGAAACTTGTATTCAAGCCTATTTAAACTTTAGAAAAGTTTATAGTCATTTAGACTTAAAAAAAATTTAGATGTATTCAGCTTCAAAGGAGCAAAATAAATACTAGTTTTATAATATAAAAAGTTACTATTTTTTTATTTTATTCTCTTTTTCTCTCATGTCCTCACTCCTTATTAACCATCGTCCTCACCGCTTCATCAAAGAGAAATTCTTCATGACTATTATCTATTTTCTTCACCATCAATTCATTCATTGCCTCCACAAATATATCATAGGTTCCAATGTTGGTTTTTTTTAAAATTTATGAAGCAAGAGGTGGATTTTGTTGTTATTGAAGATATTGATTTTGATTTTGCATGATGATTTAAATTTCGTTAGCTTCACATCAGGATATGATTAAGATTTGATTCAAACTGTGAATCAATTAAAAAAAGTGAGAGGGGCGAGAAGTTAATGAGACCTTGAGAGAAGAAATATTTTATTAGTTATTTTTAGTTTTTAATAAGGATAACTATGAAATAAATCATATTTATTGAAAAATGGGACTAATGACATAAATTAGGAAGTCAAAAGTCAGGACTCACCATATCCTAAGGCTAACTAGCTTTATTGGGCTTCGAGGAGCATCGAACCAAGGGCCCATATGTGCATAGGGCTTGGCCGATCAAGCTTGAGATTGCATTTTATAAAGTTCGCCCGCCCCGCACGGCCGTCTTTGTCCTTTCGGGCTTTGCCTTCGTAGTTAATCATGAAAACGACGTCGCTTGCCTTGTAATGTATGCATCCGTTTCCTATCCAAACACTCCCTTCCACGTGCCTCGCCTCAAACAAATTTCTTTCTCTTCTGGTAGGACTAGTAGCGGCAGCTACAGAAATTAGAAAATGGCGGCTCACACGCTCTCTAACCTGCAATCAACAATCCAAATCTCTAAATCTGGTTTCGCGACAATACACAGTCAATCTCATACAACTCGCCAAGCACAATTTCTTAAAGGCTCATGGCTAATAGGTACCAAAATCAACAGCAGCAGCACCAATTTCCCTCTTCGCTCATCGTATATCAATCCTGAAGTGTCAAAGCGCCGACATGTCGCCGCCAAAGTCTTGTCTAGTCTCCCCACTGCGTATTTACCTGCTCTCTCCGCTTCTCATTCTTCTGTTTTTCCTTGCTTTAATTATTGTATGATTTGATTGCACTAAATTGTGATTTCTCGTTTTCTTTATTTTATTTTTTTAATTTTAAATACAGGAGACGGAACAGTGCCGTTTCGAATGAGAAAGCTCCCAAGTGAGTTGAATTAATTTTAGTCTCATTCTCCATTTTGTAATTAGTTTGTTGGCTTTGGATGTTGTGGGAATTCCGATTGAGGTTTAGTGTGGAACAATAGATGGTCATGGAGGGCAATAAAATCATTTGCGATGGGTGAGTTGGAAGCCAGGAAGCTCAAGTATCCAACCACCGGAACTGAAGCTATTCTCATGGGCATACTGATTGAGGGTCTCTCTCTCTCTGCCTTTTCTGAACTCTCATTTTTGTGTTTTTTAATTTAAGTAAATTCCCTTTTTCAGTGCTAGTTGAGTGCTATTCGTCTGCCTGTTGCCAGTAATTCCAAATATTATTAATCTCAGCTAAATCCAAGCATTGGTACATGTAAGACCAAAATGATGAGAGGATTTACACATATTGTGGATAGCCTTGGTTACTTCTATATTATGGGATAAATGATTTTGTTAATGACTGAGATAACTGGCTAATAAATGATTAGCCATTTATTTATTTATTTTTTATCAATAGATGATTAAACAAGTAAACGAACCCTGTATTTATGGCAGAGGAAACCCAAAGCTGTTGGTTAACTGAAAAAAGGAAAGAAAAATATTAACCCTATGTTTGTCCTACAGCATGAGAGCTCATTGCTTGAGTTGGTCAAAACCTTTGATCTGTGTTGGATGATGAAAAATGATTAAAATAGAACTTGATGTTTGTAGTTTTGGCTCTCATAGGAATAGAATGAAATAGAGGCAGTGGATGAAGTAAAAGCAAGAAGACTTTGTGTGCATGTGATGAAATTTTGTATCATTATTGTTTCTATGGTCATTTTAATTTGTCTGGAAGGATATGTAGTTGACAAGTATGGAGCCCTCTTCTGCAGGTCAACTGCAAGAACTTTATCCTCATTGATGTTAAAACCCATTGTTTGAATCTGTTATATTACTTCTTGAAAGAGCACATGCTTGTGATGAACCAGGGGGACATTGTTGTTTGAGAATTATGAAAATGGAGGAGATTTAGAATGCAGAATGTCTAATTTGATTCAATTGGAATAGCTCATACAACATTTTGTGGAATTACTAGTTGCCTGGTCAAAGGCTTTGATTCCTTTCCGTCTCGTTTTCAAAGATATCTCAACTTATATCATTTTGGAAGAGACATTGTGTAATAAAATCTCCAATCTTCTACATATAACAAATGTGTTTCATTTTTATATTCAGGAACTAGTCTAGCTGCAAAATTTTTGCGAGCAAATGGGGTGACACTCTTCAAGGTGCGCGACGAGTCTGTTAAGATAGTTGGAAAGGGTGACTTTTTCTTTTTCAGTCCGGAGCATCCTCCATTGACAGAAGATGCTCAAAGGGTCATTGATTGGGCAGTTGCCCACAGACTCAAATCCGGTTAGTGTTAATTTATCTTGCCCGCTAGCAGTTATACAAGTTGGTTTTTTGGTTTCCATATGCTGTGAAATCCTTCTTGCTCAACTTTTCTGTGAACAGATGAACATTAAAAAATATCCCAGAAAACCAATTAATTTGTTGCATTGTGGCTCTGAATTTGTACACGAGTATACAAGTCTTTATTGTTGCATGCTGCAATCTGTCTGGGTGGATGGAGTTTGAAATGGCTCATGATTTTGTATTTCACTCATTTTCTATTGAGTACTTATATTATTAGTTTTTATTTGTTGCACAGTAAAATGATTAATTTATTTGTAAATTGCAGGAAATAATGGTGAAGTTACAGCAAGTGATTTGCTTCTTGGTATTTGGTCTGAAACAGATTCACCGGGCCACAAGATACTGGCTGCCCTGGGCTTCAATGATGAAAAAGCCGAAGAGCTGGAGTCTTTGAGTTCTGAACCTGGGTCTTTAGATGACTAATGCCTGCCTTCATATTCAACGTACCCATAGTTTTAATTCTTTTTATAAGAAAGATGATCAATGATTCATCTCTGAGCCTTTGATTAATGTTATCATATTATCATGCTTGCATTCAAGAAGCCTTTACAGGATGTATCAAATGTCTGCATTTACCTCATTGAGCTTCTTAAGGAGAGTTATTATTATCCATCAGGAATCGGAGTAAGTATCTATTAGGGTGGGTAGGTATTTTCTTATAAACATTGAAGTATTGGTGAGTGTGCCAGATGGGAGCTGTGTGATGTTTTAATTCTTTTAAGACTTCTTGTGCTCATTTCACGGGGTACCTCTTTGCCACGTTAAGTTAGGTGCTTGTTAAGTTGCATAACTTACATCAACCCAGCACCGGCTACCATTAACATAAAAACATGAACAACAAAAACTGGATGTATGTTGGTGGTAACAAGTGTTGGGTTAATGTAAGTTACATGATCATGAACTTAACAACTACCGTTAAGTGAAGTGAATGTGGCTATGCCAATAATTTGCTGATGAGTAGCTCGCGAACTCCTCTTTTATTTACTTGCATCTAATTTCAGTTCGTACATCTTTGATATATATATATATATAGAGAGAGAGAGAGAGAGAGAGAGAGAGAGAGAGAGAGAGAGAGCTGAAACAAAAGAAGGTAAAGCAATCGTGCGCCCATGGAATATTGCTTTGTAGAAGTCCACTTTTTTTTTTTTTTTTTCTCTTAACTGTCGGAGGGTAGCAATCCGTCTATTTCGTCCTTTAAACGTTTATCTCAGTTGGAGTGCTTCTATTGCAATTCGTAGGAGCGTTTACAACAGAAACATTTTTTGTGAGGTCCTTTTGTGTTGGGAATGGGACAGAGACAGACTCATCATCCACTGCCGACTTGAGCCTTTCATCTTCTTTAACGTCCTCTTGCACGTCACTGGCAAGTATTTGTGCCTTGCCGGCTTCGTCATCCCAATTAATCCTTGTAATAAACGTCAGCAACAGCGCAAAGCATGCAACCATCCCTATCAAAAATCCAATGAGCAGCCCTGCAAGACCAAGAGCTGCTTTAAATGCTAAAACGACACCCACGGGCAGAGCTAGGAGGTAAAATCCACCAACATTTGCGTGCATGGCCAGCCATGGTCTTGCAGTTCCCCGGAGGATTCCTCCACAAACGGCTAATGGGAAATTCAGCGCTTCAATCACAGCCATCAGCAACAAGGCCTTCTTCACACCCCTTATGATTCCCTTATCATGGCTGAACAAAGGCCCCCAAACGCCTCGGGCTCCTACCATTGTCAAGGCTCCGACGCAACCTGAAACGAGGGCCACCCCTAGAGATACACAGGCTGATCGGTAAGCCAGTCTAGGTCGATTGGCGCCGAGCTCATTAGACACCCGTGTGGACGTACACGTTGCCAGTGATAACATGACAGAGTAGAGCAAACAGTCGAAGTTGAGAACAATGACAATGACTCCAACAGCCTGCTTGGCATTGGCTAACCGCCCTGACAGCAAGACCAGGATCTCGTAACACCACCATTCAAGGCAGGTCGTCAAGCAACAGGGCCCGCAAAGTCTGAGCAATCTAAGCCAGTCAGAAACGCCTTGCTCCCACCACCTTCCTTCTTTCCACTTCTCCTCCTTGCCATAACACTCGGTCACCAACAAATACAAAGCAAGTAAGATCACAACTAAAAGATCACTTATCCATAATGCCATCGCGATTCCTTCTATTCCCCTGGCTTTCACTAACAGCATGTTGACGGGTACGTGAAACGCTAGTGATAGTGCTGAGGTAAACATTATTGGAAGCGTTATGCCTTGCGAGCTCAAGTATGATTTGAGGGGAGAAAGAAGCGAAGTGACTGGTAGATTAGGAAGGAGATAGAAAACATATCTCTTGGAGACAGCCAAAATGTCCTCTTGCTGGCCAAAATGGACGAGAATTTTGTCAACACTAAGCCACAAGAAAGTAATAGGCACCGTTGCTAGTAGTAGCAATAAAATTGCCATGAGGAGGGTCCTGTGGAGCAGCCTAAAATTTTTAGCACCATAAGCTTGACCGCAAATCGGGTCCATGGCACCACAGAGTCCATTCAAAACAGAGAAGCCGGTGACGTTAGCAAAGGTGAAAGCAAGAGCCCCACCGGCCAAGTGCAGCTCCCCGAGGCGTCCTAGAAACGCTGTTGTAATGGTTAACTTTGCAAACCAGGTTAAATTCATCACCACAAGTGGAAGAGCTAACCCTTTCTGTTCTTTTAGCTCTGAAAGCGTTGAGTGCATGATGTTGGTTCCGCATCTTCGAGAGAGATTTTGCGGTGAAGGTGAATGATTATTAGAGATTTTCTCAATTGGGTTCTCTTCAAATTTTGACGTTGCAGAAAACATTATTGTTTTTTAGCAGAGTTGTGAGAATTTTTGGTGTGCTTATTACATAGGATTATTATATACACGTAACTTGTTTTTATAAAGTAATGAAGTGCATGGGTTTCGCGAAAGTTTAAAGCTTATGGGTAAAAAAAAAGTAAAATACACTAAAACCTTTATAAGATGATATGGATGGGACTAAAAATATGTATATATCTAGCAAAGTTATTTATTCATCAATAAATGAATAATTTATTGATAAATGCATAAATATTAATCAGAAATAGATTTTTTTTAAGGAAGTGTTTTATTGGCACATATACATATAAAATAGCACAAATGCTGCTTCCTCAAGTCAATAGTATCTCCTCCAATTGCCGTTATCAACAGTGTAGCTTAGTCACATATTCAATTTGTGTAATCGTGCACTTGTAAATCACTATTGTGTTAGCTTTTATATTAAGAATACGAACATAAAAGTATTCGCACGATTCATTTAATTATTTTGTAATTTTTGTACTCAAATTCATAGAATTTTCAAATCTTTCTCCTCCAAGAATTTTCATTTGAAAGGAATGACAAAATCTACATTTGAAAAAGCATACATTATATGCAATATATGCCCTGCACAAAATAAAAGAAAAAGCTGAGTTTAATTTAAGAGCGAAGAAAAAACAAATAGCTTTATATGCATAATTTTCAAAGAGCTGAATTCAGATAATTGAAGTTATAAGGGAAAAAAAACTCCTTTATATTATGAATTTTACATTTTATTCATCTATTAATTTTTGCATTTGATTAATTATTATTTTATGTTTTTGTCCTAAAGATTTAAAAATAATTATTAGCTTACACATTTAGTGAAACTTTTAGTATAGTAGCCTAAGCTAAGAATGAAGGATTTTATTATTTAATTAAATTTATTTGTCGCTCGATATTTTATTTTATTGATAAGATTTTGAAGTGGCTAACGAGTGAGTAAAATCACTCGAACATGTGCATAAATAAAAAAATATATATAAATCAGTAAAAAATTAATGATTTAGTAAATGCTTTACAAATGCCAATTATCAATTAGAAGTAGTGCTGCACATTTCAAATTTTTTATCTCAAAAATTTATCCTAAATGATATGGTATTCATCAATCAGTTGGTTAGATAATACAATTAATTTACTTGAGTCTGGTAAAGAATTACCAATCACTCAATTAATGATACATCACTTGGGATCAATTTTAGATAAAAAAAAACTTTTGGAATATATGTCATTACTTGTCAATTAGTCACAAGGTTTGCCATGTAGTTTGACAGATTTACGGATTATAGATGCATCAAAATTTCTTATGTGGCTTATCCTATATTATTGATATAACTGTTGTTATAACACATTATTATTATTATTATTATTATTTTGGGGGAAACAGTATAACACATCGTAGTTGGAAAAGAAAAAGAATATATACACACTTACAAGAGAAAGCATTCATAACACTACATAATTTGATCTTACAATATTTGACATTATCATATTGTTTTAAAGCTTGCACAGAACAAATTTTCAATATAGAGCAATCGCCGGTCGGGAATATTACAACTTAGGGTGCACTAGGTGTTTGAATCTATACATTTTGTCTCTAGTAAATATGTCCTTGAACATAGTTTAAAAATCTAGATTTAGGTACTATTTGTTTTCCAATCTAAAGTCTGGATTTAATTTATTTTCAGATATTTACTTATTTTAGGTTGTTTATTTGTTTAACTTATCACTTATTGTCAAAAAAATTTATTTGAATAGAAAAAGACAACTTTTATCTAAAATTTGATATCTAAATGGAAAATTTTAATTCCAAATCTCAAAAATAGTTTTAGCAATTCATGTATTTTCAATATTATATATAAACCTAATATTTTTGTATTATCCTAAGTTATTTTTCTAATTTCTTTAAATTTTATTCACATGATAATATTAATTAAATTGAAATATTGAACAAATTAAATTATGTCTATTATGATAATCAATACTAAAACAATAGTGTCTACTTTACAATAAAATTGATGTTATAATTATATTTTTATTACAAAATTAAATTAAAATCAATAGTGATAGTATTTTTTTAATTACCAAACTAATTAATTTGTGAAAATTATAAATTTTAAATAACAAATATACACCCCTTTAAAAGATATTTATGTCAAATTACCAACTTTTAAACTCTTTTGTTTAGGTGTTGAAAAAGGAAAAATAAATATATCATTTATATTTTCATGTAAACCTATTTACACTTCAATTAAACTTAAACCTATTTAGATTTCAGATTAAAAAAAAAAATCAAAGACAATCTTAGTCAAGGTGAGATTTAACTTTTGTATAGAAAATATATATACTCCTATTCGTGTGTAGATATTTTACAGTCCTGGACGATTGGCGCTGCTAACCTTGAGAGTGCGCCTAATTGCAATTGGCAAGCGATTAGGACTCATATTTGAGGGGAAATGACCAAAGCTCCAAAGTTTATATATATATATATATATATTTGATAGTTGAAAAATGAATAATTTTTACTAAAAAATTGATAGTTAATGAAATATCCAAACATATTATTGATGTTTACGAATGGGCCGGGCAGATTTTCAAACAAGGGAAATAATTAATAACATAAGGGAGGTTCTGAATTTTGATTGCTTTCCCCTCAAATAAGCTCCTTTGACACCAAAATATTTTTTTCTAACCTATTAGTTATTTGACAAATTAAAAAGTTGATTTAAAGAATATATCAAGAGTCCAATGATGCACGAAAAATCGCAAAAGGATTCACATCATTATTGATTGCCTTTTCCTCTTTATTGCGAGCACTAGCCTAGCCTTTCTATTTGTTCCCCATCTATAAAAGCATGCAGATCTGCCAAAACTCTCCATTGAGAATTGTCCATTTCATAATGTCTCAATGATTGAGTTAGCAGTCTCTACTCTCCACTACCACCTACATTTTTTCTGCCCCTTTAATTTGTTAAAGAAAACTTCGATCGGTATGATTTTTAATTGATTTGAACTATGTCTTATATTCATTTATGGTTATTGTAAAAAAGAATTTTTAGGTGAGGATGTTATTTTCGTGTTTTAAATCTCGAAAGTCTATAATACACAGCACTGCCGTATCCAATTTTATACTACTGCATTAGGGAGGAATCTACTTGAAGAGTATAGCTAGGTTTAAATCTAAATATCTTAATATCTTAGCGAATCCAATTCGAATATATATATATATATACATATATATAGTCAAAATGGTAATTTAGATTTCACGTGCATGCTGATGATGCTAACTCTACCTCGAGTGCGCATCCAAAAAATAAAAACCGATGCGCATTGAATTGGTTACTTGTATGAAACGAATTGGGTGCGTTGGAGAATCATTGATATATGCAAGTGATGGAAGAAAGATACAATAAAAGAAAAGAAAAAAGGAACCCTAATCTTCGGAAACGAGGAATTACATCTTTTTTCTTTTTTGAAAATGGAATTTGAGGGAGATTTTATCATATCTTCAATGGAGGAATATGGGATATTGACTAACTGTAAATGCAACTTTCTTGAGAATATATCGTATACTACATAATGTATTAAAAGTAAAAAGGAACAAGATAAGGGATCATCTGTTATATAATGCAGTGCCACTTTAACAGAAATAATTATATTTCTTTAAATTGATTAATTCTGTAACCATGGTACATGCCTGTCCACTTGCTCAAGTTGCATAAAAATAATTTTAAAGGATTTGTGTTTTTTTAGAACACGAACAGAAGTTCCTTGCTTGTTTTGTCCAACTATTTACTGTTATTAGTATGTACAATAGATTGCCTATTTATTACCATAATGTTTTTAAATTGATTTGTTAGTACTGTGAAAACAATCTTCATGGAAACGTGGAATGAAATTTCTTTGTTTAAAGATTGTTGGAAGAATGATTTGTATATATATGTAAAGCAACTTAATCACTATTGGCTCGGAATTTGGACTTCGATGCAGCAATAAAAAGTGTTCACGAACCCTTTTGTTTATTTATTTATTTATTTTCCCTCAAAGAACTCCCTCAAAGAAAGAAGAGGCGCCTGATTTCTGGACCACCACTTTCCAAAGATAATGATAAGAATTAGTGTGGCGATAATAGGTTACTAATCTGTGTCCAATTACCCACAAATCATTTACTAATGCATATCCTCCATTCCAGTTGGCCCGCGTTGTCAAATCATATGCACTACTTGCGCATCTCAATTTGGAACATAAAGTACTTAGGAAGGCATTGAGGATGAAATTGATTTCCCAGACCAAGTTCATTAACTTTTTAGTATGATTAGGTTGCAGATTGATAGTTAAGCACAAAATGCAACAATGAATTATAATGATTTAAGATAAGAAAATCTTGATGGCCATGCGTGATTACTAAAATTCAGCCAAATCTATCAATGACCTTTGCTCGCGGATTCTAAAACATTCAAATCATTTGAACAAACATATATTAATGTCAGCAATTACTTCATCTTCCATTTTCTTTCAAATTAATGGGAACATCACTTGCAATTGTTAGTATGAATTGATACAAAGAGCTGTTTTACTTAGGGAACGAGTTGCAGGAGAGTTTGATTTCCTTGATATTGCCATTGTTGAGAGTGAATAGCTCAGTGATCCAATTCGTCCAAAATAATAACCCATCAGGGATCATGTGAGGTATTACTAGTGTAAATCATTTTATTTATAAGTTATAGATCAAGAGTGAAAGCATCATGATAACAAAAATTATAATAAGAAAGAGAAAAAAGAGCTAGAGAAAGACTTTCCAACATGTATATTTCTCTTTACCTATACCTTTGAGTGATAAACTCTTTGTATAAGAGAGACAATTTGAAATAATATAAAATATAATTAAGTCAGGAACTCAAGGATTATGACTTATATTGTTTTTATTTTGTTTACATTATAACATATTATAAGATGTGGGTTCTTAGGTTTTAGGACCCATTTATTTATATGATTGGGTTGATTTATTTAAGTATTATAAGTATAAACACTTGGTGTTGGTGTTGGAGGCTTGTTACACTATCAATATTGCTATTGGATATTTATCTACAAATTTAACCATACAGGTTTAATTTAATAATTCATTAATATTGTATCAAAGCTTAGTTCTTTTGTTCAGTTTTAGGCGTTAAATTTTTTCCTCCCCTCAATCATAATTTCTTAAGCTATGATTCAAGTCCTAGTTTGCGAACTCTTGTTTCATCTTAGTATATTTTTCACAAAAATCACTCTGTAAATTATAAAGACTTGTCATTAATATTATTTCTAGAAGATACTTTTACAAACACAATCAAAAAGGGGCATAGCACGGGCAAATCCACCATTTCCTATTAGAACATTATTTCTTCGTGGACAAGCTTTCCACAATAACTACCACTAACAGCATCAGCATCACTCAGAGTACAATAATTACTATTTACTCTCCCAATCCCCAACTTATTTATATCATTGGCCATTTCTTATCTAATTTTTTCCAAAGTTTAATGATATTTTTGAAGTTGACATGTTATGGAAAATACGGGGTGTATTTAAATTAGTACGTTTACGAGTTGCAATCATAATTCCTCATTAGATTCTTGTAGTGGGATCAGAGTTGTAGCTCTTTTATTTGTTTGTCCCGTCAGTAAAAAGAGGTGCTTGTTGATGATTTGTACATAAAAATATATTCGTGGCTTCCAATAAAGGTCCAGCAAAAATTGAATGAGAAAAGCTTTTCAATATCGAAACGACACTGGAAATAAAGGTGGATGAAATTTAAAAAAAAAAAAAAAAAAAAGAGAGAGAAAAGAATGAGGATTCTTTGGTTTCATTTTCAAGTCCCCACTCCCCACTAAACCTCGATCATCCCACTAAGTTTTTGTGCCAAATGGGCACTATTACGATCAAGTAATTGCGTTACGACCTATATCACTCATCAGTTTTATCTTCGTTAAACAAACATGACAGGGGACCCATTAACTGTTACAATCTAAAGCACGCGCGTATTGCTCTGTTTGTTATATTCGATTTTTCATAAAGTTAGCTTGATAACGACTTTAATATTCTCAGTTCAAGACAAGGACTGAGCTATTCTTTTGCTAGACACAATTACGAGATATTTACAAAATAGGGATATACGTAAAGTGTTAATTCGGATAACTGATAATTTCTTAGTTGAGTCGATTATATACCTTATCACCTCATTCTTTTAAGTTAAGGGTTCGAGTCTTTTTATAAATGTGAGAATTTATTTATTTTTTTATTTTAAATTTTTAGATCAGACTATAACTTTAACATATTAAAATAGGTTTTAGTAAGCAATTTACTAATAAATACTTTAGGTTAAGGGTTTGAGTCTCTTTATAAATATAAGAATTTATTTTCTTTCATTTCAAATTATTTTATTAGACTTTAACTTTAATGGATCAAGATAAGTTTGAAGGCCTGTTTAAGATTATTTTTGAAAGATTTAAAAGTAATTTTAAAAATCTTAAAATTAATTTGGGTGTTTGGTTAAAAAAATCAAAATCACTTTTGTCAAAATTAACTCCTTCTATAATTGATTTTGAAAAGTAACGAATGAGTAACTTTTAAATTATGATTTTAAGAATTAATTTTATTCTTTTATATAATTTCATAAATATCCTTTCAATTATTACCTAAACTTAAAATTATCTTTACTTAATTTTAATTTTTTTATTATAACTAACTCATTCTTTTCATTTATTCTATTTCTTCTTTATATTTTTTTATTACATTAAAAGTTCTCTATGGCAATATAGTCTAAATTTTATTTTTAGTTGAAATTATTATAATATATAATTAAAATTAATATAGTATAAATTTTATTTTAGTTAAAATTATTATGATATACAATTAAAAATATTCTATATACATATTTTTATATGTATAAGTAAATTTTATCCTTCATTATATATATTTTAGTCCTTTGTTTTCTCACAATAATTTAACAATAAAATTTACTGAACACAAATAATTACTTTTAAAACTCATAATACTTTTAAAAATAAAATTTATCAGACACTTAGCTAATTCTTTTCAAAGTTGATTATTTCGATAGAACAACTAATAAAAATTATTTTAAAAGTTATAATATTTTCAAATTGATCTTCTTAGGCAATGGAACAATAAAATTTCGACCCCTGAATTTTATTGATTAATGTTTTTGCTGCACTCTAATGTAATATTAAAAAAAAAAAGATAACTGTTCATTCATTATTATTTAGAGCACCAAGTAAGGTCACAAATGGAATATATTTTCAGTCCACTCACCAGTCTTCGGTGGAAAATTATTTGCATTCAAAGTGGGTCTCGCCACACCAGTAGATTATGCTTGGAGGTTGGAAGATATAAATCATATAACTGCCATGTCATTATTTATAATACTACGAACGACATAGCGTCCATGAATCTTTGGACGGAAAAAGGTCATCGTTATTTTTGGTGCTGATCATATTTAGGAAAGAGTTGGGAGTTTTTAACCCAACATCCTCTAAAGTCCTTGTAACATCCCTTCGGAATGTTATTTCTTAAAATACGCCAGTTAATTTATAAAATATAAATACATATATTAAGATTATTTATCTTCTCGTAGAATTTTTCACCCTAAAAATATATTTCAAAGTTTTTAAATTTTATAAAAATCCTAAAATCATAACTTATTTTGTTTTCTTGTTATATAGTTTTTATTTTCATAAATTTAAAATTCTATATTTTCTCAAAATATATCTTAATTAAAATTAAAATATAAATATAAAATTATGGAATGAGGTGGGTGTAAAATATTTGTTAAAAAATAATTTACTTAAGTATTTAATTAATTTTTTATTGAATCAGAATGTTTTTGGTTATTTAAGCAATTTTTTTTTTTGAGTTTTCGAGGGTGTCAGAAACAGGGCTTACATTTCGAAGGCCCATTTTCTGATCAAGCCCAATATTCAGTAGACAAAATAAAAGGCTTCAAAATTTTTAAATCCGGTTGAAGACAATTTTCTGCCCAGATATGATGGTGCCATGAAGATACATACCATCACGTATAGGTGAATTAATATTAAGGTTATCACATAAAACTCCACAAATTTTGGAATATTTAATTCCCAGCAAATGTCACACCGGAAGAAAGATATTCTTTGCTTCAAGCACAAACAGCTAAAAGCTAATGGTGTTACAATTGGATAATCTTGCATTATAATTATATAGATTCTTCTCTATCTTTCTTTTTCTTGGGGGTTTTTTTGGCTGTTAAAATATTAGATCCTTTTTAAGCCTGTTCATTTGTTAATACATGTCAATAATTAAAAAAAAAAAAACATTAACGCTGTTGCATATGTAGGAAAACATTTTTATTTTATTATACAGGAGGCTAAAGAAAGAGCAAAAGATTAAAATATGCCCCTATTGTCTCAAAATCTTGAATAAATATTGTTTCCGTACACATGAATACGATTTTTTCTATTTATTATCTAGGTATGAATTAGAATAGATTAGATCGATCGATCAACAAACAACAGAAAGATTCAAGCATTTCTTTTTTGTCCAAGGAGGTGAAGTTTTAATATAGATGGAAAGTATCAGACATACTTTAAAATTTTAAATCTTAAATTAAAGCCACAATTTCCAATAAGTTGCTTCTTTGTACTAATTAAATTAAATTAAGTTATGTGGAGTAGTCTCCTCATAGCCATCAAATTTATCAACAAGCGGAATTAACTTTTTCCATACACTTGGGAAGACTATAGCCGCGCCTTTAATTAAGCTTACAATTACTGAATTCTAGGTTTTATATTTTGTAGATCGATCAAGTTTCACTTTTAGCAAACAATCAGCCGCTGGGATGTATGCAATATTAACATTATCCTTTGACCTTGAATGGATCCATATAATAAATTAAAATACAAAAATTTGTTAGCGTAATCTCCTTAAACTATATACCTACTATATTAATTTCAAAGGAATACATGTATTAATTACAAGAGTACCAATACAATCTACCCCCTAGCCATCTTCATCTAAAACCCAAATGGACACACAAATTGAAGGGATAATACGTAGTTTTATTTGAGTCAATTAATTACCAAAAATTTCAAGTTGAAAATGGTCTGAAAGGAGACTTCGAAGACAGTTCTGTCAAAGTAAGTTAACGTTAATTAATTCAATGATAAAGCATATTAAGCAGGTGAAGTGTTTTTTTCAAAAAAAAAAAAAAATTGAGCAGATGAGGTGAGGCAAGATTCCACATCGATTGGCATCCATCACATGGACTCCTCAACTTCGTCGTTTACTTAGCCCTCCTAGTTAATTAATTAATCAAATTGTATTAGCTAGTCTAATAAGGACCACAATTAATTAATTAATTAATTTCACATGTGAAAGGGCTTTCAGTGGTCTTCCCTGGAGAATAATTAAGCTGATGGGAATGGGGCGCAACTGCAACAGCAAGAGAGAGGACTTGTTGTGAGAAAGTAGAAACATGCAACAACATTAATGCCAGATTCGAGGTAGGTGCCTTGCAGTTCACATGGCTCTTCCTTTATATATATATATATATTTTAAAAAATTAGTTACCCTTCTTTTAATTAATCTTCTTCCATGGACTTGTTCATAGATTAGAGATAGTTCTTTATTTTAATTTGATGGTAATGGCATGACCTTTGATTTGTTTTATCGAAATGGACTTTGATTAAGATATTTGATAACCTCACTGGCATTAGTTTTTTTTAATTAAACTTCCATTTCCTTTCACCAATCACCAATTAACGATTTGGTGAGCCTGCTGCCTCTCTTGAAGGCCCCGACTTCTCAAGTCAATTGAATTAAACTTTAAATATTAAACGACAGTACTTCACTGTGTCCAATTTTTGTGGGGAGGTTTGCATGAACATGGCACAGCTAGCTGTAATTTTGATGCATAGCGGGAAAATAATTGATTTTATAATCGAACTCAAAGTAAATCATGTGAAGGTCTTTCAAAACTCAAGGTCTTAATGAGGTAATTTTCGTAAAGACAGCACATGGGGAGCCCGTGAACTGTACGCTGCTAAAATTACTTTTGACGCATTGAAGGTTTTCTACGCAAGGTAATAACCCGATAATTACAAACACTAAGATGCCGATGAAGATGCCTTTTACAAAGAAAATTAATCAGCAAGAGGATTAGGGTCAAGTCAATTGTAACAAATGAATTTGATGATGTGAGCTTATATATAGACAAATTAGAGGTCAATTAATTTGCCTTAAATTCAGGGAATCGTGATCTTTAATTAACATCTAAATTAAGAAAATGTATATGGGCGATAATTATTTGATCAAAGTGCAGCATAGAAGGACTTGGATTTTCTCTCAAATTGAACATATTTCATGTTCTTTCTTTCAGGCGAAACAAAAAACAGAAAAGGGAAGAACATGTGTATATTTCATGCTTATAGACTTATAGTTATTTTATGCTTATAGACTTATGGTTATTTAATTAAAAAAGGAAAAGAGAGAAACATTGTTGATGGTGGCCCCGTCTCATAAGACTCGTTAATTCAGGGAAGTTTAAAACAGACAGAGAATTTAAATTCGCGCAATATTTAATTTGTGTCAAATAGGGTTATTAAGCGTAAAAATACTTCATTTTTTAAGTTGAAATTTAGTTAAGAAATTGCGTCTATACGCCTGAAGAAAGTTTGAATGTTGTGAGTATTTCACTCCTTTTTACTTCCCCCCAAAGAAACGTAAGATTATCTCCTCTTAAATTTTCCTGAAAAACAATTTTTTTCGTTGGAATAATGCCTGAAAAGTTCAAGTCAAATTTTAATTAATTGCCAAAACTCTCTTCATCTAGAAAATGAGTGAGATGGGAACCTTGAGCCGAATGCACTGCACGGCGCAAAAAATGAGTCTCGAATTTGAAGGTCAAAAGAAGGAAGACGTGACCCCGTGGGGTGCTCGGTTGACCAGCATTGAGCGCGTAGTTTCGTTGTAAATTCAATTATATATATTCCTCCATCATTGCTCGTCTTTATCATACTTGTATTAAACAATTCAAAAACTAAGAATGAAAAAGGCCGGGCCAATCCAACACAAAAGATGAAAGAAGTGGGCACGATGTTGATGAACAAGCTGTGCTCAATCTTAAAAAGTGCAGATTCTCTGTCAACTGATTTTGATCATGAAGATAGATTCTTGTTAATTTTTCCTATTAATTTTTTTTTTTATTATAGAATTCTTGAGTTATTGAGATTTCATAGAACTCCCAAGACTTTATAAGTGATAGCTATATCTTTCCCGCTTCCTCTCTCTCTCTCTCTCTCTTTACATTGAAAGAATTGTCTTCCAAAAGATGTATGGGATTGTAGTGTACAGTGCATTTCAGTAGGTTTCAAAAGTTTCTAACAACAATATAATTCCTTTCCTACTCATATGAGTGAGATTTGAATCACATAATTCTTGTTTTTACATAAAAAGATTTTATCAATTGAACTACTTAACACCAGAAAAAATATATATATATATATATGAAATCCTCCTGAATTGTCTTTCCTACTTTTGTCAATCCAGCATTATACTCGGCTTAATTTTTTTTTCAATTAAATTCTAATTGAGTAACACTCACTAATCGTGACCTTAACCTTAGATTATTATCCTTTATCCCATATACAAAAGGAAGTCAACTTGAATGACAACGAAAGAAATAGACACGACAACAAATAAAGATATGCAAGGGCACGTCCACATATGTTTGCCTGATGCATTACCGGATAAGCAACTTCAGATGATTATCACATTGTCTTTTGTTATGCATATATGGAATTATCAACCAGACCGAGAAAGAGACATATACGAACCAAAGTATCTAACTTTCTTCTAAACTGTATATCAAAAGAATAGCTCAATAATTATGGTTGTGAATTAATAAATGTTATCACCAAATGAAGTTGTTCTCCATGATTGGCTACGATATATGCAATGGGGTCATTCATTCCTCACCGAAGTATTACAAAAGGAATCGCAAAGCATGCCTTTGAGAGACACTCATGACTACTGATCCATCCTTATTAAGTTGCCAAAAATTGACATCAAAGTCTATTATCCAAAGTCACTTAGGCTTCAATAAAGTTGTGAACTATTACTCTTAAAAGTTAAGCAGGATGATAAAGATAAGGGTTCGAGTCTTTATAGTTTCAATTTCCTTTAATTAAGCAAAAAATTATGTGCAGTAAATCTTTCTCTCTTGTGAAATGTAAATGGAAATCGAAGGTTCGCAAAATAAAACTATCTACACGCCAAAAGATGTAAATCATCATCTTCTATGAATGTATACTATAAAAGTTTCATTCTAAAAACATCACTATACAATTGATAATATATAATTAAATTAAACTTAGAATATCAATATATATGCAAGTGTATGACCAACCAGAATCATTTATCCATAAAAAATTAATGGTCTATTTTTGTCATTTTTAAATTAATTTGTACCTCTCATATTTATAGATAGGGTATGTTTGGGATTAAGGTACTGTAACTTTTAAGCTACCGTCGTTGTAGAAAAAAAAAATAATCATGAAATAAAAATTAATAATATGTAGTAAATATAAATTTTAAGTAATAATTTTGATAAAATTATTAAAGATATAATAAATTTTCTATTATACAGATAAAAAATTATATCAAAAAAATTTTTAGAGATACAATAATAAATATTTATTAAATATTTTACTGTCATAAATTTTAAATTACAGTTATCTAAATTTAATTTTAAACACTGATAGTCATGGCAAATGATTATAGGTATCGTTATATGTAGAACAGTGATGAAGAAAAAGAAAGACGGTGATGATGATGATGATGCAGATCGTCCATCGTTTTCATCACTTCGGCAAGGATCAGCAACCCAATTGGGCTGTCAAAACTTCTTACTTGGAGAGCAGTTGAAGTTAAAAATAAATAATTAATAAGGTAGCTAGCTAGCATAGTGATAATATATATTTTTTGCTTGGTAGGGGATAAGACTAAGCAGAGAAGCTAGAGAAGAGTTTTTTTTGGGGTGTTTGGGGGGCCCACTACTTCAGGATTGTTGTGAAGAGAGAGAGCCGACAAAGAGCATCTCTTGATATTTGATAAAATTATGCATATGGGTTAGCGTCCGGGACTCATGCGTTGCCTTTCTTTCTTAAATTTCTTTCAGTTTCAGCAAACTCTCCGGCGCGCTCGTGCTCTGATCTGTGTCTGCATGTCAGCGCTATCCACGCTTCCTCGCTTGCACTCACCATTCCTCCCCTTCCCATTATTATTCTTCTGTCAAACCACCCATTTCTACCGCTTTCACGAATTCAATTGAATCTCTTGCTAGTTACCATCGTCAGTGTGTTTCTGTATTTCAATTTTCATCATCGTATGTAGAACAATTCATCATTTATATTAATATAACATTATTAACATGACATGAGATTCTAATTTGTCCTTAGTCATGGATTAAGTAGCTTTCTTTTTCTAATTTTGTCTTGCTTAAGCCCTCTCTCTCTCTCTCTCTCTCTCTCTCTCTCTCTATATATATATATATATATATATATGTATATATACATATATGTATATACGCATTCATTGGATAAATGGTCTTGTCCATGAATATATATAGAGTCACGCGTACGATGGATAGCTCAATTCTGGCTTTTGCCTTGAGGACCAAGAAGTGCTTGATCATATCAATAGAAGAAACTTGGTTATTACTGCTAAACGGCTTCATCTCACGCAACATGCTCTTACAATTAATTGAATGTATATGGTGGTTTAATTTTCCCATCACTAATCTATTATAGTGTTTAATGGAAGCGTGCCACTCTCTATAAATGCTCCCCGACCTTCATTAATTAATTCAGTTGTAGTAGCGTCCAAATCAACCACTAGCTAATTAATAAGAGTGCTTCACTTTTCCTGTGAGATTTTGATACGCCATCGGGCTAGACACGACTGTGGGAGAAAACGTTGTGTCAAAAACACCCGAATGATTAAATTTAACTAAAACTTCCCCAAAGGAAATTGAATTGTCTTCAAATAGACCCGACAGAAATGGGGTGAAGACACGTGTCCAGCTTACGGGGCTGGCAAGGGGACCCGGGACCTTAACATTGAGAGACAAAGATAAGAGTCTTGCGGAGAGAGCGTGTCGTTGTGCATGTGGGTCTTGGAAAATTGAAGCGGAACTCTCTCCCTTTCTCTGTCTTCATCGCTATCCAATTTTAATGAGGGACCTTGCTACGGTCCAGATGCGCTATGTAACATCACAAATGCGCAGGCTACACGTGTGTTGGATGGGTGAAAAAGCTGCCGATGCTAGCTCCACGCGCCCTCACATGCCCGGGTTGTTACTTGCAGAATCTGCCTAGTCCTTTAATGAGACAGCTACTGTTTCATTAAAATTTATTGGCATCATGTAGCTGCCAATTTTTAACGTTGACGCTACATCTATTAATTCTATACATGTATAGAAAGTTGCAGTTTTTCCACCAAGAGAATGTTCATTCATAGCTCTGAAAACCCACCTCACTCAAGAATCACATTGCAAATTAATATTATGAATTTATGCATGGTTTCATGGGTACACAAGAAAAAAAATAAAAAACCTAGAAGCGATTCTTGATCAGTAGTTTTAGAACTAATAAAGGAAGAAGGGGAGGACGAAATAAATTGGTTGTTTTTAGAGGAGATGAGGATTTGGGACCAAGTTGAATTGGGATGTAATTAAAACAATAATTAGTTGAACAATGAATGTATGTAAGAGGAGTAGGCCATGGGATTGTCTGAGTGTATTTCTAAGCTTTTGTTTTTTATTTTTCGGTTGGCCGCTTGATTTTGAAATCTATGGGATTTAATGAAGTTAAAAATTAAATTAATTTAGATTTTAACCATACTAGAATAATTTAGTGATCGAGTGTTATAATTATGTGAATTTTTATTAATAATGTCGAGGCTGTCATAAATTAAATAATAATACATGACAATAATATTCACCATAACACAAATGAGAAATAGTTAAATTGATAAATTTTAAAATTTAAATAAGAAATATAAGATTTAAATTTTACTTATATCAATTGGAAGGAGATTAGATTGTGGTTAGACTAAATAATACATACTAGAGAAGGGAGAACATGAAATGCTGGAGGGGACAAGAGAGAGAGAGAGTGTGTATGAAAATTTGGGACCCATCCACCGCCCATACGCACGCAGTCTTATTACGAAAAACCAAACCCCCCAAATCCATCGCCGATCTATATTCTCTTTCAATCTAATTTCTCTAACCCTAACCCCTATCCTATAACAAACCCCTCTATCCCCTTCTCTCTGTCTCCCTTTCGAAAAAAATGCTTCATACTGAGTTTAGAAAGAAGGAAGAAGCTAAATTCAGCTGAGAAATTTGTGGGTTACAACAAAATTCCACTAATCAATTTCTACCTTATGGTGGTGAAGGCGAAGGCAAGTTGTCGTACCTAATTCAATAAACAAGACAAAGAATTAAAGCTAAGAGAGCAAGAGAAAAGAGTGATTGCTTGCTAAGTTGCTTATTGCTAGCTTTTCCCTTTTTGCTTCCACTATCCTTCTTCTTTAGCAATTATCACGACCCTTTACGCCTTATTGTCTTGTCATTAGTTGTGTTTTACTTCCAATAAATTAGAAGCGAAGAAGTGTTAATACAAAAAGATCTCAGAAGAAAGAAAGCATGGATCCGGTAACAGCACATGGCCATTCTCTTCCTCCTCCTTTCCTCACAAGAGATTTCCAACTTCACCACCATCAACAGCAGCAGCAATTTCACCAGCAGCAGCAGCAAAACTCGGAAGAAGAACAAAGTGGCAGCAGCAGCGGCATGAACAAAGGTATCAAACTAGATCGCGGCGACGAAAACAACAACAACAACAGTTCCAGTGAAGGCAAGGAACTCTTCCAGGGGTCGGGCGAAGGAGAGATCACAAGGAGACCCAGAGGCCGACCTGCTGGATCCAAGAACAAGCCCAAGCCTCCCATCATCATCACCCGCGACAGCGCCAACGCCCTACGCACCCACGTTATGGAGATTGCTGACGGATGTGACATTGTTGAGAGTGTTGCCACATTTGCCAGGCGAAGACAAAGAGGGGTTTGCATTTTGAGTGGCACCGGGACTGTTACTAATGTTACCTTAAGGCAACCGGCTTCACCTGGTGCAATTGTGTCGTTACACGGTCGTTTTGAGATATTATCACTATCCGGGTCATTTTTGCCACCCCCTGCACCACCTGCAGCCTCGGGGTTGACCATATATCTAGCCGGCGGTCAAGGCCAGGTTGTGGGAGGGAGTGTTGTTGGGACGCTCATGACTTCGGGCCCGGTTGTGATAATGGCTGCGTCGTTTAGTAATGCTGCGTATGAGAGGCTTCCTTTAGAAGAAGAAGAAGGACAGCTACCAATGCAAGGGGGTTCAATTGGATCACCTGGAGGAGGGGCAGGAGCAGGAGTTGTGGGACAGCAGCAGCCGCAGCAACAGCAGCCAGTAATGGGGGAGGCAAATAATAATGGGCCTTTATTTCATGGATTGCCACCTAATCTCCTCAATTCTATTCAGTTACCAACTGAGGCTTATTGGGCCACAGGCGGTCGCCCTCCATACTAGAGCTTCCTTTATTTTCAGCACCTGATTTCAACAAAGGGACTCAGTTGTACTTGTTCTTGCACGTTCACATCATGAACATCATCACCATCATGTCCATCACGATAAGTCGCGCGCGGCAAGATAATACGGCTTATCTTGAGCATTATTCCAGGTTTTTTCTTTTTATTTTGCCCCTTTAATTTAATCATTTGATTAGTCTTTGTTTCAGATTTGATGATGACGTACTAGGTTAGATATGCTTTGCATGATGATTATTGGAGTACTGTAATATGTAAATTGATGGATATTTTCTCACTGATGAGTTTGATTTCATGGAACAATAATTGCTGCCCTTCGTGCCAATTTTATATAAACAAGATCAAATGCATTATGAAGACCAATAAAAAGGAAACAAAAGCAAAATCACTAATGCGACTCTTTCTCTTGCGCCTAGCTAAGCTATCGGCCGTAGCACTGAACATTTCTCTTATATGATATGTTTGTTCTTTAAAGATTCCACTCTTTCAACAATCAAGGAAACCATATAAAATTTCTCTCTTTTTTTTATTGTTTCTGTCCAAGCTATGTATTTTCGTTTCAAATTCTTTTATGTAATCCACATTTATGGTTCTTTGTTGATTCAAAGATCGACTTCATCATCTTTTCAATCTCTATGGGTTTTTGCAACTTCTAGGTGGAAAAACGAACTTATTATAACATTTCAACTAGGGTACAGGTAGTACAGTTATTTTATTTTTTTATGTACGTAGTACACATCCATAAGGTGACAAGGTCAAAGGATGTTGAGTAAAAGGGAATGGTGAAGCAAAGAGGTATGGGGCTAATAGTATCCATGTGTTTCTTTTTACTTTGTTTGACGGTTTTAGGGTTTCGTATAGATGTGAAGAGACATGAAAATATTTGGGTACTAGTTTACACGTGCAATGGTCTGAGCAAGCTCCTTTTCGAGGCAAACCTTAAAGGCAACAACCTGGACAAAGTGGGCTAGCTCTTTCTACGTGTATTTATATGTGTGTGTGTGTGTGTGTGTGGGTTCAGAGAATGGGGATTGGGCAGCTGTACGTTCAAACCTCAATAAGCTTAATTAGCTGACGATGATCAAAACCCACTTCAGATTCTCTGCATTGGACATTTCCTTTTAAATTTTAATCCCCTTTGCTTTCTTCTTTCCCCCGAGAAAAAAAAGCAAAAGAAAAAAAAAATTTTCTATGCACTCTTCTTATTAATAATTCCCATGCCCTACGACAAATCATTTATCCTCTTCTTTCTTGTTCATCTTTTGTTAGTCAACTAATATTTTGAACTCAAATGTTTTTTCCTTCCACAATCTTAAAAGACCTAACCATTCTTCATTTTACTCTTACTACCCTCATCATCCCGATCTTCTTCTTTCTCTCATTTTGTTAGTCAACCAATAATTTAAAGCGAATTTATGATTTTTTTTATTTGTTAATAGCCTATATTCGGTAATTTATAGATACCAACCCAATTGTTTTTTGTTTTGATGGCCATCTTGGCTGACTGACCGTACGTAGATCTCTTCTTCATACTTCTGACCAAGTTTTGTCTTGTATGCCATCTTTGCATTTCTTCAACAAATGGTTTTAGTCAAAAACCTTAGAATTCCTTGACTTCTACAGCCATCTTTTTCTGAGTCAGATAATTACAAAAACTTCTTCATTCATTCCCATTAGGAGATTTTACATGCATCTATAGCTACATTATGGAAGTTGAAGAGGGATGTGTTAGAGTAATATTGTTCTGAACACAAATTAAATTTACACGTAGTAGATGAGATCTGCCTATAAAAAGTGAGGGATGTTTTTGACATGTCAAACTTAAATATTATAGTTTAAATCCTTACATTCAAACATAAACTTTCTAGTCAAGGTTTGATTGGAAGATGGTCTATATTTGTGGCGCTAACGTTCGGAAAACATTGCATTTATAGTCATGGCCCCGTTTTCTTGCTAGACGGTAAAATTGAACTTAGTCATCTTTATGTCTGTGCGTTTTACTGACAAACTTAAAGTGTAATATAAAAAAAGAGAAATTCAAGAATACCTATAGGCTATACTCTATTTAGAGAAAGAAAAGGAGAGGGAAAGAGCAGAATGGAGGAGAAAGAAGAAGAAAGAAGTAGAGGAGAGTAGTAAAATTAAATTTTTTTATTTAATTTGACATAAAATTTGATAAGAAAATGAATTATAATTTTTTTCTTTAGATAAATTTATCCTTTACCTTAAATATTAAACTGTTTATGTTAATATAACAAACTATATATATATATATACTCTGGTGACATTCGCTAGAAGTCCGGCGAAATGCAGTGAAAATTTCAGTGACTTTTCGGTGATGGTTAATTTATATTCCTATATTTTTGTATTAAATAAATAAGTTTATTTTTTTTGTTAAGTTTGTTAAATCATTTATTAAATTTAATTAATATGAAAGTGTTTATAATATTAAACTAATAAAATAAAATTATAAATAATAATTATTAATGGTAGTAAAGAAGTTAAAAAGTGAAGGGTAATTTCAAAAACTTTAGTTTCAAGTACAAGAGGAATTTAAATTCTTTACTACTTAATGTGGAATTTAAATTCTACAATACAATGGATATTAAATTCTAATGAAAATTAAATTCTTATATATTTTGTCCAGTCAGCTAATGGAAATAAAAATAAAATTTAAATTACTTTCTTCTTCTCTATTTTCTCCCCCCAACAAAACACCAACCTAAAGTAATATGTCAATCATATAATAAATATATGATATTATAACATATGTGTATTTATTCTGAAAAATCAACATTCAAGCGGTAGTTATATATTTTCTAATTTTTTATAAAGAAGAATAACTTCACTCTTATTATTTCAGATGACTCCAATGCATAATTTACATTAAAAAATATAACCAAAAAAAGAAAAAAAAAGAAAGCGTCATAAATGAGGGATTCATCTCCTAAATATATTAATTATGTGATTTCTTATCTTGTATGCATGTTATGCTAGCAATGTTTTTTTTTTCCTCCATGTTTAAAATAATTTTATTGCATCACTCTATCGTCCACACAATGAAAGTTAACTAATTAAGACTCAATTTTTGAATTTTTTTTAGATATTTACATTATTCCTACTTCCAGAAGTTAAAGTTAACTCCTCTCACATTGTTGTCCCTCCTTTTCATGTTCTTTTAATTTTCTTCATCATCCGATTCCCAGCTATGTATTGAAAATGATGCTGTTCGCTTACGTTCAAGGTTAAAAAGTCTAATACCTTTCATCATTCTTCCTCAAGATGAGGAATTCAAAGCTAGACAAATTTAGAGTTGAATATAAGAAGGATCAAGATTTCAAAACGATCTTCTCGTGTTTGGCGCACATTCTACGTTCATACTTGATTAAAGTTGCATGATTTCTAGAGTCATTACACGTTTATGCTGAATAATGATGAACTCTTTGATCGGTAACCCCACGCTATATTTTAATTATTTACTATGTAGTTGCATGTCTTGGTCTAGGGGTGAATTGGTATCTAGATCATATTCTATTATTCGAGGGGAAGAATATAATGTTGGATTAAATTTTATATATTAAAGGCTTCTCAAATAAATTAAAATTTAATTTCTAACAACCTACATTTACATGCAGCGCGAGTCATGCGTAGTATAAGAACTGAAGCATTCTTCTCTTGTGCTCCGTATGCGTACGATATGTGATTTCTTGGAATTTAAATATTTGAACAGAATGGAGAAAGCGCATTCCTCTCGCTTGCTATTGATACTTCTGGAAAGCATTGTGCTTGCACGAATGCTCATAATTAGAATATGGGCTCCAGGCCCCTCCACGTAATTGAAATTGAAGATCTGGTCACTCTGACACTACATGACCTGGACAACCCTCGTGTAATATTGATTGAATAATGAATATCCAAGCTGTTCACGTCAATGACAGGCTCAAATCTTAAGCTTTAGGATTGGGCCCAAGGCAACATGGGGAAAACTTTAAAACGTGAAGAAGGAAAGAAAATAATGGTCATCACGTTGATGATTGCCCGTTCTATTTTACACGTAATTGCTACATTCTTAGGTCAACATACAAGAGTGCTGAATGCAGAAATACATCATTGCTTTTGTCAAGACACGACACACAGTCCTTCAACAAAATCAAAGGCTGCTGTTATCCGAAACAAATCAGGCTTACAACTCGAACGTTTATCGGAGTTTACTTTCTTTACATGAAATACCAGTACCTTTGTTTTTTTTTATTCTTTCTCCCTAACGATCAAGTCATATACAAAACAATTTATACATCGATTAGAAGCTACACAGGGATAGGTCACACTACCGCATGATTTATATGATATCTCACAAGACAACAATCGGAAGCTTCGGTTACAATCAGCTACGTAAATTAAGATTACAAACCTAACCTCTACCACTTTATAGCAAAAATTAAACAGGAATATGGCTGTCCTACTTGTTTATATGGAAAGATTATAAAATCCAATTGGATTGGTTCATCTGATTGTTCAGCAAAACCCCAGACATCGAGTCCATATGGTCATTAACACTAATCCATCAATAATCTATCCGCAGCCGCCTCATTTCAGCTCGAAAAGCAGGGCTGGAAGTTAGGGTCCGATGAGCAAGGGTTCTTATATCTTCCCTTGAACAGTCTCGTGAGATGCGGATCAGCTCCCACAAGGCACCTCCACTAATCATGTCTTTTGCATTCACTTCTGAAATGTAGTAAATTTAAGCCTTCGGATAATGGCATTAAGATGCATCAGTTGAAAATTAGAAAAGTGGAAAGCTTACCATGTTGTGCTAAGTGGCACAGAGCAAGCTCAATGTGGCGGCGGATTGGTGAAGCTTCATTGTTAGCATTCTGTACGATCCATGGAAGGGCACCATCATCAATTAGAAGAGATCTTCCAGTTTTAGTTCCTGTCTCATTTAACATAGCAATTTAACTTAGATTACAAGAAGATTGGATTGCATATGTGCCACAAACGATTATACTTATATGCGGTCAAATTTCTGTTGAAAATGTCACAATCTCGCACCATCATCTTAAAAGGGAAGGTAACAAACTCAAGGAAAGCCTTATTTTCTGAACTAAATGTAAATACCTTGAGTTGATGCTCTGGATTCACATTTGGCAAAGTTTGCTATTCCACGAGCAACTTGTGCAAGAACATCTGGATGTCCACATCTAACCATTCCTAGCAAAGCCTTGATACCTCCCTCACCTCTTAATTTCACCTGCAGCTTATCTAGACAATAAAAGATCATGTCACTTTATTAGAGCAGCACATCTACTAAAGGAACCTGAATAATTTTTTATTTAGTGAAAAATTTTAACCACTTATTGGAGGAACAACATTTCTCTTTAAACCTAGAACAACCACACCATGCCTTTTGAAACAGAGACTCTCTATTTCATTTCAAAAACCAAAAAACCAGGCCCAAATGAACTTTATGCCAAGCAGTTTACCATTTCCACAGAGATTAGCTATAGCTCCAGCAACCATTCGGAGGGTTTGAGGATCCTCGGCATTTGCTGCTGTCGTTGACAATAAACCAATGCCTCCTTGAGTCATTATGAGTTCTTGGTTGGTTTCTGTTATGGAAAACACAAAATCATATGTCAGAAAGGAGAAAATATAAGAGGTGAAAAGTAGCAACAGTATCAAATACACAATATGACTTTAAAGTACACAATTCAAAATACCATTCATTGCAAGATTAGCTATTGCACCAGCTGCAACTCTATGTATGGTCTCATCCTCAGAGCTTCCAAGCAGCATCAACAGGGATGTAAGACCACCAGCTTCCACTATCTTCTCCTGATTTGATTCTGCACAGGTTTATATGATGGTTATATATGTTTGAGCTTGTATGACCTCACTCTTCACAGAAATAGTATTAAGGATCTGAACAGTCATCCTGTAAGATTCATTAAGTACTGGAGGTGTGCACTAAGCAACACGAACAACTTGAACACTAAGTTAAAACAATAATTTAGTTCAAGGGATGTTAGATTAGGACCACTTGTTATCGCTGATGATAAACAATAAGAAGTTACGTATGAGCTCACAGTCCAGTAGAAAGGCACCTTCAGCAGCAAGATTTGCAACTACTTTCACAGCATGAATTTGTACATCAGCCTCTTCAGCTTCAAGCAATGACAAGATCTTTTGCAATCCCACTGTAGGAATAATATAAAGTGAGGTGAAAATTTAAGAATTAGCCAAAAAATAATATCAGACCAGGCACTGACTAAACCTTGTTCGAAAAGTTTTGCAATTGAGGCCTTCTCTCCATTTCCCGAATCTTTGAGCTGAGGCTGCCTAACTTGAGTCAGAGAATCTAGACCGCCAGGAATTTTGCCAGATTCACCTCTGTCCAGTCTTCTTCTACTCTACAAGTACACACACACACATATAAGTCTGAATTGAGATCTCATGTACCACACAAGTGCAAGCACATGTGCCCAATTGAAAAATGATTTGAGGAACATTCTCGAATCCCTTAACATCATATATGCATGGCATTACAAGTTCCCATAGTTAGAAATTATATCAAATTTCAAATGTAAACTCAAATAAATCAGTCAATGGGAATTTTGGCGGAAAGAGCATATGTAGACACTCTAATTAAAAGTAGTTAGTCAATCATCAATACCTTCAATCTTAAAAATATCTCCAAAATAATAATAACGATGATGATAATTTTCAAATGCGAAACCGTGACAGAAGATAAAAGAGCTTCTGTAGGAAATATAAGACATACTTTTTCCTAAAGACTTTGCTAGCCCCAAAAAGCTTGTTCAAACACATCCAATTAGAGTCAATTTCCATCAAGTCCAACAACTTTACCTGACCCTCACCGCCTACCTTATGTACTAAAAGATCCATTGCGTAATGAACATTTATTTTAGAAAGGATGGGTACGCTAAAGAAGAAGTGAAACAAAGGGAAGGGTGCTATTAGAGGGTAATTAGCATGGAAAAATAGAAGGCTAGGAACTAAGCCACAGTATGCAAAAAAATTCTGTATGCAACGTACCTCATCAGCTTCAAAACTTATCTGCAACAACTGACTCTGTAGAAGAGCTATTTCCCCTTCAAGTTTCTTTTTCTGATGTGCTTCATCTTCCAGCATCTGGCGAAGTTTAAATATCTCTGTATTTCCTGATGCCTAGCACATCAAAGTGTAGCTCAATGTAACAACAGACTGATGCAAAGAATACACTGGGGAAGAGAAAAAAGGGAAGCCAATACCAAAACAGAAAATAAAAATAAAACTAATGGGAGAGGCACAAAAAGTACCTCCGATCTTTTCCATTGAGTTACTTGAATTTTGAGATTGTTAACTTCCTCTTCTGCAGCTTTCCTTAATTGAGTTTCCTTCAGAAGCAACTTTTTCACCTCAGTAAGTTCCTCAACAATGGAAGCCATGGAACCCTGTGTAACAGAACAAAAAATCGTGGGGACATGTTAAAAGAGAGAGTTTTCAATGTTGGCCATTACTATTAATGAAGAGAAATAAAGGGACAAACAAAAATGAGAATTGGAAATGGGTCTACTCAACTGACAATAAAAGTACAAAATACAGCTTCCACATTTTGAAAGAGATCGAAAGGCTAGTTCTTAAACATGAATGAGCAGCGGCTCAGCATGCTGAAACTTAATGAGCAGCATCCGAAACAAAAATGCACTAAGAAAATTTAAAAGAAAAAGAAGGAAAATGCATAGATAATTAACATGGCAAAGAATATTTCCGCAACATGAAATATGCCAACATATCCTTTCACAGTATAAGACATCCAATTATTAGATTTTTTTTAATCTCCTTTCACAGCATAAGACATCCAATTATTAGATTTTTTTTAATCTCCTTTCACAGCATAAGCCATTCAATTATTAGATTTTTTAATCTGTCTATGATTCCTACCAAGAGCCCTGTTCAAAAACCCTTGTAACACCTTCAACGACCAATTGATCACATCCATTCTTTGATTTTTAACAACCTAGATCAATTTCACCATGCTTTCCAAAACTTCAAAATTTTTCGGGAAATGTATTTACTAAAGGTTTAAAACAGAAAATATCAAAGCTAATTGTGTTTTCATTTTATTGAGAATTACATTTCATATGACAATTACTGTGTTTAACTAGATTGCATTAAGGATTTGCCTTAGATTAGGCAAAGACATTCGATAGTTGTGATTCCAACATTTTGTTCCAGTATTACACTCAGATCAAGGTTTCCTGACAGCAAGTATGATAATGCTATCATAGAGGGGAGGTGGCTGCCAAGAAAGAAGATGACTTCCTTTTTCAGTTTGGAAATTATTAAATATAACCGAAAGTAGGATAGAAATAATCCATCATAATAAGAGACAAAATAATAAAACAGAAAATGACAGTTCAAAGTTAACAACTTTCCCATGCACAAGACTTAGAGATGGCAGTTTTTGGTATTTCCCAAAACAGGAATTATATGGCATGAATCAAAAGAATGGTAGTACAAAAACACTATTTCTTTTATTTGCATTATATAGGATAAGGTACAAGAGTATATAGCATTCCATCAAGTATTCAATAAATTCTGCTTTTAAATAAATTACCTTTTTCAAGGTTTACTAAAAAAGTAATATAATTCCAACAACTATTTATTTACCTTCGCATTTGATGCTACATCAGAACAATCATCTTCAGATCTGACTATGATTCTATCACCGCGTTGCTCTTGATGATTTATTATCCATTTCTCCTCAAGCTTCTTTATGGATTCCATATAGTCTTTCTGATATTTCAATCTTTCTTTCTGTAGGAAAAAACAGAAATTTCAACATGCATTAAATGGGAAATTAATCTAACACTCCATATGGTCTTTTTGATATCTCAGTCTTTCTTTCAACAGTGGAAAACACTAAATCAAGAATTAATCTAACTCTTGACACTACCCTGAGCACAACTCCAAAGAATAATCTATATTCATTATTCAAAATGAAAGAAAAAACTAGATTATATAGCTATTCACAAATTCTTATTTCTAATAATAGTATGATTCTAAAATCAAGAGACATGAATCTTTCAACAACAAATTTAACCTAATCAAGAAGAAACAAAATTTCACTAACTAATTATCAACTTAGACCAAATGATCAAAATAGTAAATAGCAAAAGTATCTCTGCATTAATAAATTGGATTACAAGTGGCCTACCACTCGCAAGAACTCTTACCGGGTGCCATTAGACTAAAAGAATTCTTTCTTACATTCCACATCAATGCTTGCAAAATATGCTACTATAAACAATGACCCCCCCCCCCCCCGGCGGGGCGCGGGGCAGGCAAAAGCGTACACAGAGCACGCACGTGTGCAACGCAGACACAGAAAAAATGGCATCCACACCCACACAAGCATGCAAGCCTAGAAGCAAAACTCTCATTAAAGATAATATCAATACAAGCATTTACCTCCAATGCATCAGCATAATTTCTTTCATTCTCAGAAATCTGATTTTGAGCTTCTGTTGTGATCCTTTCAATTTCGTTCTCAAATGCTTTCTGGTGTCTTTCTTGCTCTGCAATGAGTTTGTCAAGTTGTATGTCGAGCCTTCTAGCCAAACTTTTGTAATCAAATTCTTCTTTTAATTTCAACATATTCTCCACCTTCATAGCCTGCAAGAGACAAAAACATGTTAGCATTTTCAAAGCAGTCAGACAGCACAAGTTATACGATATCTATATGTGCTTTTAACAAATTCTCTGAAGAAACTGAATGCTCCCATAAATTGCACATCAAACATCCGCATATGTACAAAGACTGTCAACCATGATATCAGCCAAAATCTGCAAAATGAGCATATGATGACCATATCATATAGTTCACAGGGGCATCAAAACATTACAGGGAACTCACCCTCTGTCCGAACAGTATAGTACTTGCTGTCTCTCCTCGATGACGTGGCGAAGGACCAATGGTAATAACCAGTGATGTTCTTGCAGTGCCTGAATAAAAATCACAATATCAAGCCAACCAAAGTGAATGGTATACAATGTCAATGAAGTTATAATCAAAACACACTCATCCATAAGTCAATGGCATTTAGTTCAAGGAAAAATCTGCATTACTGAAGCTATCAATATTTTATCATTTGATAAGAGAATATTTTATTTATTTATTTTAACCAAAAAAAAAGCCACTGAACTTACCTCCAAATGAATCCCGAAGCAGTCTAGTTAACTTTGAATCACGAACTGGAACATATGCACTTCCCTCTGCCAGAGCATTAATGCACTTCCCTAACGCACTCAAGGAAAGATTGATAGATTTGGCTTCCTCAAGTGTATGTCCCTCACTCCCTACAAATTGCAATCTAACTTCAACATGTGAAGAGTTTAACACCATATAAACTATACCAAAAGAATATTGTGATACAATACACAAACATGACATTAGCTTTACATCATAAGACATATCTCTGAGATAATTGCCAGGCGATAAAAGATACTGATTCAATGTCCATATATGATTTTATGGAATCATTTGAGGCAACCACACTCAGTTACTCACACGTTCTTTAGATTATGCACAGAGTAAGTAGGTATAGAGATGCTATCAGAAAATATGCTATGAAAAAATGCTATACCAGGGAAATACAATGTCATTTCATGCAAAATATAATGCATTAAATTGTGCAGTTCATTTGAACTATACAATATCATGTGAGTAGTGCAGTTACTCAAATGTTCTATAGACTGTGCAGGCACTAAACAGGTATAAAGATGCTGTCAGAACACAAGCTATGAAATTCACAAAATGCTATTACCAGGGAAATACAACACCATTTATCTGCAAAACATAATGCATTATATTGTGTAACTCAGTTAAACTACTTACTATTTACAGGTCTGCATGTCATTATCAGCACGATCTTACAGCACAGAAAAAGAAAGCAAAAATCTAAACACCATGAACATATTGATTGACAGGTTTGGCAAGTAGCTACTAGAATAAAAGTAGCTTTTCATTAAAAAAAAAAAAAAAAAAAGGTGGTGGACCTTCAAATGGAGTAATGCATATAACTACTTATGGGGGAAGGAACATAGTTCAGTTAGCTGGACCTGACTTATCAATGCGCTCTGAACCAGCAAGATCTACAACAACTAGCTTCCCCTTTCGAACAATAGGTGGTTTAAGAGTTTTCACCATGTGGGAGTTGTTGCCATTTTCACCTGAATGAGTAACATCTCTTCCCTCAACAGACCTCTTTACATGTACCTGCAGCATTTCAAGATATCTATCAATGCTCCGTAAAAATTAATGCAAAAAGTAAAAAAAGAAATAAAATCAAACAACTGCCAACAAGTTCCCAGCTATTCTGGCAGTACAAAATCTTTGAATTAATATAATTTACCATCAAAATAGCATGACTGCGTGACGATTCAGTATTCAATTTAGTATTCGCAGCAAAGCGGTGAGCTTCTCCTAATTTTAGTAGTTCCACAAAACTATGTTGATCTCTAATTTCAAGTAGAGTAGCCCCAGGAAGTGAAACATCTCCAGTTTTTGGGTCTTCTGCAATAGAAATGTTATCATTGGTAGGATCAAGAAGGTCCTGTATAGTCTCCATATAGAGCTGCACAAAGGTTTCAAGAACAAGAGTTTTAGAATTTAACTTGTACAATAGTTCATAAAAGATTATTTATGTGTTATTCACAGAAGAAATAATCTATAATCTATCTGCACTGAGTCCCAAGTCAATAAAACCCTTGAAGTTGTAATAGGATGATGTAGACAATGACAAAATCACAAAGATAAAATGATATGAATAAAAAGCAAAAAACCTGCAAATAGGATACTGTGACAGAATCAGTGTCCAAAGAAACTCCGGCCAAAATATCTTCCATAGCACGGACCATTATTCCACGAGTAGCTGGATCCTCTTCTCCAAGTTGTCCAAGAGTATATGTTTTACCTGTTCCTGTCTGCCCATATGCCATGACTGTTCCATTGTAGCCATCAAGAACACTCTACAGAAGAAAATAACAAAATTTGCAAGTCACTATTAGGGCAGCCTACAAAAGATATGAAGAAAACAAATATCAAATTAATACAATTACAAATTTCCATGTTTGCCTAGTAAAAATTCCCAAGATAAATGGGGCTATCAACAAAATACAAGCAACCATGGGATCTTTTTCCCCTGAGCATGTTCCATCAAAGTTGGATTCCACCATCCATAATCATAACCTAGAATGATAATAATAACCAGCAACATCCAACTGCTGAAAGATGAGCCTAAAATACACAAATACTGGTCTTAAAAATGGAAAAAACTTATGCAATTGATTTGAACTCCAAAATCAAGAACTTTGACAAAGGCACACCTCCACAACAGGCTTCGCAACAACTTGATAAACACGTTTTTGTGATGCAAACTCTGTAAGCACTTCATCAAACTCATAGGTGTCAGCATCCCAATTGTTCTTCCGAAGTTTCAACCTTTTAAGCTGAAACAGAGCACAGAACAAATATCAAAGAAGATAAGCCATCCAGAAAATATTCAAAATTTCATAATTACATGAAATTTCAAGAGTATTTGCATCAGGATACCTCGGGCAGTAATTCAACACATTCGCCAAAATCAGCATCTGCCACCATTTCCTCAGCATTACGTGTTCGCAATCTTACAGCCACCCTAACTCTCCCAGGAACTATGGAAAAGATTAACAACACCAAATGAACACAATGCAGAATAGACACAGTATATATTGAAGACATGACATTGAAAGCTTCCCAGTGGTCTATACTATTAGAATATGGTTGGTCAGTTGTATTATCAAACAACAAACTTTACTACTTACCTAATATTCCCAATTGACAGGCATGTTGATATGATAAACAATTTTCAATTGTACAAAAATTTCCTAACATGTTTTAACATCTTCACATCTTTGAAGTCCCAGAGGAAAAATGATTGAAAATATAGCCAAATCAAAATCTAAAGACATCATGTCCATGTTTTTGTTCTTGCTATCTTTGGGATAATATGGTTGAAAATACAAGTACACAACCGCAAAACTTAACCCCCAAAAAATAAAATAAAATAAAATTGAACATTCAATCATAAAACTAGCATCCTCTGTTTCACACTGTAGCAATCATGAACTCTTCTAATTCCGGAAGCTCATTTTGAAATCAGCAACAAGCATGTAGAAACAGAGATGTTTATGCCTATGATACACCGACGCATTACATTTTTCTCGTAGTAAAATCATTGGCATGCTTATCCAAGAAATGCTATTTAACTGTTCAGTCGCATTCAAAAGCCAAATGCACAGACAAACTCAAGTTTCATTAGACATCCAAACTCGGCCTAATCTAAAAAAAAAAATAAGCGTATTAAAATATGAATCGGAAAGATCTACAATTAAAAAAAAAAATAGCAGAAATCAACAGGCTGACCTCCAGCAGAGTCATTGGCGAGGGCAGCGGAACCGAGAGAAGCCGGACTGCTCTTGCGAGGACCAGAAGCCGGAAAAGGCTTGGACTTGACGGCTGGCTTTGAATTGGAATTCACTGAAAGAGGCCTATCAGTCTTGGCGAGGGAGCTTCTGTTAGAAGTGCCATTCCTGTAATTATTAGCCATTGCTTTAACTGAAAGGATTTCAAATTCAATAGCACATTGTTGAAGAGTGCAAAGTGTCTGGTTGCTAGTTTGTTGGTTTGATTTTCGAAGAAATTGTTTTCGTGAATTTTTCTTTTGCTCAACTAATATGTTTGTGAGTGCAAGAAAAATTTAAAGCGTCAAAATTGAAGTTACAGAGAGAGTGGACTCTGCGTGAGTATGCTTTTAGTTCGAGCCATGACTTCAAGAGTGGGCCAAAACCGTGTGAGTGGGTCCCGAAATTAACTCTCTTTTTCTATGAATTTACATGAATACCCCCGGTTGCTCTGGACAAATTACGATTGTCCGTGACGGTAGTTCAAAATAGTGCCGACGACAGTTGCGTACAAAATGACTAATTCCTCTATGCGGATAGTCCATCTCTTCCTATTTTTTAGCTATTTTTTAATGTGTCATTAGGACACTCGGTATTAACCCTCAAAAAATAATAATAATAATAATAAAATGGTGACATCTATGTATTTATGAACAACAATTAATTAACTGTTTAAAATTTTCCCTTCCACAAAAAATAATAGAGATAAATACCTCCTCCTAATATTATTGGGAGTAATTTTTGAGTTACCCTTAATAAATCTTAAATTGTACCTATTAGTAAGCTTCAAATTTTAATTCTAAAAGTAAGAGAATTTATTTATATTATTTAAATTAAAAATCAGAATAAAATGATTAGGTATTAACATTTTTTCCTAATCAGATAGACTATAGTTAATGCTAATTAATAATCACTTTTAAAGAATATGATGTTGATGAAATCTCTCTTTATTTATAAAACTTTTCGTCTGTTCAATCAAGATGAAAAGTAATGTAATTTTTTTAAAAAAATAAAAAAATCATGTTCCAAATCTACTAATAGTAAAATTGAAGCTAGTCAAACTATTTTTGATGCAGCCCAAATTGTCTTGAAAATTTACGTCGTCAAATTTTTACTACTGAGAAATTGAGAATTAAGAGAGGGATGGTCTACAGACTGCAGTCTAGTCTCAGTGAGGATTGGAATGAGTTAAATGAATGAGAGAAAGGGTAGGCAGGTCTCGCAAATCATGACACTGGCTCCTCAAAATTTTCAAACTGGTAAGGGTTTAAATTTAGAAATCGCTAGGCGCAATAGAAGGAGACAATTTAAAGAAAAGGCCTTGAGGACGCTTTTAATTATGGTTTCTTTTGGCTATCTTTTTGCGAAAGCATAATTTTTAGTACGCAATTATTTTCGCGGATATGTCTGGGCATTTGATTAAGCGAACTACCAAACGGGGGCAGTCTTCAAATGACTTTAAAATTTGAAACTCTAATAGCAGGAGAAAGGATGGCAGAACTTTTGCATTAAAAATGGAAAAAATAAAATAAAGTGAATATGCAAACCCTTCATCTGGCATGCAAAAAGACTACTAACATCTTTTAAGAACAAATAGTGTAAATGCCCTAAATTTAAAAGAAACTTGGACGCCTTTCTCATGAGTGGCTTAAAAAGCTATTCAAGAGGCTCTTTGGATACCATAGTGCTCTGCCATTGTTTGCAAAGTAGTACTGACCTTCTCCATTTTATCATTCAGGTTCACTTATTGAAGTTCTACAGACAATGAGAGGACAATAATCCAAACTAAAGTGTTCGCACGGCAGTGCTTTTGACTCCAATTAGTGAAAAAGAAAAAGAAATATGATCCTTTTTCTTCTTTCTAAAGTTTATTTATAGAATGTTAAATCTTTATCATTCTGTGTCAGAACTCATGCGTGAGATTTAGTTTGATTAATTTTGAATGACCAAAGATAATTGTATAAAACATTGACACTGTTGATGCTAGTTTTTAGTCAACTAGAGAAATAATCAAGTGAGACAATATAATAAATGAGATACAAAAAAAATTGCACATTTTTCATAGGTATAAAAAGTGCAATTTCACTATTGAATAAGATTTAAGATGGAATTTTTATTTTTAGTTATTTTCTCTTATGCATACAAAGTTTTGTATTTATAATACAATTTAGGTATTCTGAATTATTGGTAACTCCTTTAATAATTTTTATCACTTAATTAGAGTTATGTTAACATTTATCTCTTTCTTATATTGAATTTTTTTAAAAAATATATCAAAATTTATCTCTTTCTTAAACTCACATTATGTTTCGAGAAATTGTAGATTCTTCTACTAGGCTTAGCTAATACATTTAACTACTAAACCTTGGCTATTGAGCTCAGCAATTGGGCTCATTTAATCAAATTGACCTCTCACAGTTATGCTGTCGTGCTATCATGCTCTCCTACAGTTATACCTATTTAATTTATTAAACTTATCAACTCTTTGTGCTATTATGATATAATTATACTCTCTTTCAATTATGTTCTCTTGCGGTCGTGCTTATTTGACTTATGAGATTTCATGTTCTTATGCTCTTATGAAACTGTGCTTATTTGACTTATTAAGCTTCCTACTTCTGAACTCTTATTCTTTTATGTAAGTGTACTTATTTAACTTATTAAACTTCTTGCTATTGAATTCTCATACTATCAATGCTCTTACGCTTATTTAACTTTCCACATTTATTTTACAGCCTACATGAATGGTAAAGTCACTTAGAATTCATTGCCATACATTACACGTGGTGGGTCATGGTACCTGTAAGTAGGATCAGTTTGCATACACTGAACGTGAATGAGAAGTTGATGGAGATGGCAATTGGCAAGGCAAAATCAACTTTGAGAAGACGGCGACCTGCGCTCTAAGAAATTGGTGGTTCAATCATATTCTTTAGCTGCCAAATATACGAGTAGTAGTGGAGGACTAACAGTGATTTAACATTTGAACTAACTCCACCTTACTAGCGGTTAAAATGTCCGCTATTCAAGAACCCTCTTCCACACTAGTACATACTTTATTCAACCAAAAGGAAACTCTTGTAATGTAAATCATTCACATGGATGAAAATAACCCTAGACCTTGCGCGCGTATATATGTGTGTGTGTGTCAAAATTGAGTTTACAATAGTATATTTCTGGTCTTAATGCTCGAGTGAGGTTTTACAACTTTCGGCTTTTACTTACCATACTTGCCGAGATATATTAGATGCAGAACATGTCGCGCAAGTGAATACGGTTTAGGATGAAATTATGTTTGTGATTATAGAGAAGTGACAATCTCCAATCAAATTGTGAAAAAGTGACTACAGTCATTAGTTTCAATCCAAACGACTTTGAAAGTTTGTTAAGTCATTTTTATGTTTATCACTGTAGTCCTAAAAGTTGAGAAGAAAGTAGCACATTATCATGGAGATTTCCACCACTGGGATGATGAATGACATGAAGTGATTCTATCCAGTTGGCGACTTGCAGGAGAAAAGAGAGAGAGAGCATAGTCTGCTCCCCCACCGCATGCCTTATAATTAATTTAAGAGATCTGCACCTGATTCATGCCGCAGCCCTTATGGGTAGCTTTTATTTTTCCTTTTCCTGCCTTACGCTGTCCTGAATGAGACTCGACAATCAAAAGTCCAGAGTAAGTGGTCCAGAAGAACAGTGAAAATAAAGAAAAAATAATTTGGCATTTGGTTTAATTCCTGTCATTAGATTCTCTCCTGTGTATGCAGCGTGCCCAGGATTTTAAATAAACGAACCAGAATGTGCACCAAATGCTGAAAAGGCATGCAGCAAGTACCGTCACATGATATGTTGCAAATTGCAACTCTTTTGCACGTTTAAAGCCCAAACAGGACACTGGTACTACAATTTTAAAATAATATTTGACTATCAAACTCGTAACACCAACCCTATCAGGTGCATCAGTACAGTAGATTGCAACTGCAAACAAAGATGGGGTAGCATTCAAAGGCCAATCATAAAATCGATAACCTCTTTCCCTCGGCTTGGGCTCATTCATTCAGCAATGGCATAAGTTCAGGCCACATGTTTGATAGAATCAAGTCTGTTTTAGTTTTTAATAATAAGATTTATATCTACTGAGAAAAAGTTATCTCATCAGGCCAGTAGGCCACCCATTCTTTGTAACTTCGCCACTCAAACCGTTCAGCGGGTCCAATAAATTGACAGAGTTTCAAAAAAGAATATTAAATCCAGTTCAAGCATATTGAATTTTTTTTTTTTTTTTTGGTTGGGGGGCGAGGGGGTATCATAATAGATTCGTGCGGATTCTGGGAGCATGACTTCAAGTTAACCAGGTTTATGTAGCAAGTCAGATAACTAGCAAAGTACAGAAATACAATGTTGAAGACAGAAACAACAACGAGCTGCAGGAACTGAAAACAAGATTTGCTGAAAGACAAGCTTTTTTCAACTTGTAAAAGGTTTTAGTATGTGTTGTTTAACTACTCAACACACAATTTGACCTACACATAAGCTGGTTCACACAATCCAAATCATACAGCTATTCAAATTTGCAATGTTTGTTGTGTTTAAAGTAGACGAAATTCTACAGCTGTAGAGAAAAGAGAAGTCTTATTTGTCCAAGATCCTTTTCTGATGCCTTGGCCATATTGTTGGACTAAGGGGCGATAGAATTGCAATTTCTCTAATATAGATTGAGATCGCTGCCAATGGCCATTAGTCACCAAATGAACCATAGATTGAGAATTCAAACACACTTTAAACAAGATGGAGGTAGAAGCGATAGAATTACAATTTCTCTAATATAGATTGAGATCGCTGCCAACGGCCATTAGTCACCAAATGAACCATAGATTGAGAATTCAAACACACTTTAAACAAGATGGAGGTAGAATGTTCATAGCCTTCGCTAAAGGACTAAAACAAGAAAAATGGCAGTCCATGCCACTTCTCTTCGTCATCTCTCTATAACACAAGCATACATATTCACCATATCCAACCCTGAGATCAAACTGGAACACTAACCAGACAGCTGAGTAATGCTTTCAAAACAAGTCAAATGTTCTTTCATCTAAATAATTGGCATGCACGTATATTATATAATAAAGACAATAGATGAGGGAAAGATTCTTCACATTATATAGAGCATATCCAATGCAGATAGGAAACTACATTTATGAGTCCCTCCCAAGTCCTGACCAACACTAACAAGAACAGCAGGAAATAAAGCTAACCTACATCAGCAATAACCCAACCAACGACGATTACCGTACCAAAGCAAACCAAATTGCCAAAGACTCCGATTTCAGATCCTGTCCAGCTTATCAGCTTTGACAACAGGATTTGCTTTGGCAATTGCGTCACGACCAGTAACCTTAAAATCAAATATACAATCATGCTTCTCCGGGTACCGATGGATTCCACAGAAAGTACTTCCGCACTTACACTTGAATCCTGTCAATCCGACCTTCTTGTTGCAACTCAAGCACCTGGTAGGCCCCTTGGCTTGCGGCTCAGGCTGCTTAACACTCAACTGTTGAGAGGCCGCACCAGACGACGAGGAACCCACAAAGGCCTCAGCACCCACCTTGGCAGTCTCCAATTCTGGAGTTTGATGGATTTGCTTCGGTGACTTCAAATTGAGAGATTTCTCCATAGCGGCTTTTGCGGAGGCGGCTTGGTCCTCCTTGACACGCAAGTCCCTGTAACACTTTGAGCATAAGCCCATATTCGCCTCAGTGCCGAAGAAGCCACAACCGTTGACGCAGAGCTTTGGCTCTGATGTGGTGTAGCTGGTTCCGTCACTTTGTTCTGAACCCATCTTTTTTCCGTATTAGGGTTTTGGATCTTCTCGGACTCTGTAATTGGCAATTAGTGTCGTTTAGTTTTTAAAACTTTCTCGTGAAAAACAGAGCAGTCAAATAGTCAGTATGTAAAGAAAAAATCACAAGAAAAAAAATCCACACACAACCGCCCCCTTATATAGATTGTGGTTTATTTGTTATGCCAAAATTCCCAACACTGACACTATGTAAAAAGACTACGGTACCCTCCTCTGCATATTAAAAACAACAGTAATGGTGGGCAGACATGGAAAGTCAGGATTATTGTGAGGCGGTTGTCGTAAATGGAAAGACAAATTCCGTGAAGGACCGGAAGAACTCGCACTAGTTAAGGATAATCATAATTTAATTACGCACGGATTTTATTTAATACCTGAAAAGACACAATTACCCTCTTCCGACTTTTTCAGTCTCAATACCATTCAGGACAAATAATAAACGCACCGTATCACAATCTCGAATAATCCGGGCAAACTCTTTTATTATTGTTATTGCCGGTATTTAAATTAACACCAAACATCTAGATTTGATCTGAACCGTCCAAACACCAGAATTTGACACAGAATTAAAAATCAAAAGAACAAGAGGTTGCTGAGCTACTTTCTACCTCGAATAAACATCAAATCCATCAACTTCTTCCTTCCCAAACTAAAAATATGAAAAAAAAAAACATAGTTTTTTTCCTCCCAGGGTGAGGTTTGGGTAATATGATACCTGTTACAGCAGGACGTGCCGCGATCTATCTCTTCTGTTTCTGTGTGTAAATCAACCAATGAAATAAGAGTGACGGAAAAATTATGATATTGAATAACAAAAAAATGAAGGAGAAATTTATTTAGGTACCAAGTGGAAAGCCCAGGAACAGAACCGTGGCGCTGGTTCTCGTTTTGGTTTCAGTCGATAAGAGTTGAGTTGAGGAAGGACAAAACTGAAATGAACCAACCCCTGTTTTTATGTATGTTTCTACGGGCACCCCTCGGCTTTATGTCGGTTTGGGATAGGTACACTGTATTTCTAATGAACACCCAATTTGGATGCTTTTCTAGCTGTTAAATTGATCCAAGGTCTTGTCCTGACGTCATTATGTTACAATCAGACGGTTTGCGTGTGTGAGTGTAATTTGTATGCTTAATTTCGCAGACCATTAAAGGGGGTCTATGTGAATTTGTTTAATTTAAAATAAAATAAAGTTGCTTTCAGAAAAGCAAGAGCGTCTTTGTGGTGACCTGCTCGCTTTTAAAGACTCCCTTCGTTAGCACGCTTCTTCCCGAGGCAAGCTAACGGCGAACCCGGTCGGTTTAATCGAGGTGGTAAGTTGGTTGAACCGAATGGCAATATAACCACCGGGGTTCCGGTAATGGCCGGCTACGGCTTCGTGGCAGTTAATGGGTTTGGTTTTTGTTTCTATCAATCCCACGGGCGTACGTGCTGGAAAATATTGTTTTTTGAATTCAATGACTACGAAACGAGGATTGCAGAGTCGGCACGTTGAATACACGACATCTAAGGCGAGTGGGGAAATGCCATGAGCGTTGAAAGTTAAGGTGCACAGTTTCGAGGGGCCCACTATGTCGTCATCCCACGGCAAGGATGTCAGGCAAGAGGAGCCGCTTTTCGGCGCTGTTTTAGCTGTTTGAGGATTTTTGTTTCCTTTCCTTCTGCTCTTTTGAACAAAACTTAGAACCAATTACCACCACCGCCGCCGCCACCACCACCGCCGCCGCCGCCGCCATCATCATTATTAAGATTTAGTTACGCTGAAATAGTAAATAATTAAAGTGATCACTTTACAGTTGAGAATTTTATTCTATTATAAATTAATTCTATCATAATTATAATCTTATTATTATTATTGTTGAATAATTATGTTTTCTTTCCAATTATTTTTCATAAATTATACATGTAAAAAAACTAATTAACTATAAATAAGTTTACTATACAAAATTAAGATGTTTTATAATTATATTAGGATAGTATTTTTCTTTAAATAATAGAAGGATACATTAGATTAAGGGACTTGACTAATAAGTGACAAAAAATTAGGAGACACAAAAAATTAGCGTAGACTTCAATTAATGTTGTACATCAGCCCAACAGAGGAAGAGCCCACATAAATTCAAACTTTAGCCCACTTGGGTTTAGAGATTTGGCCCAGTTATGTTTGAGGAAAACCTAAACACCCCTCCCCCCCAAACCCACCCCAAAACAACCAAAAAAAGGAGAAAAGGTCTCTAGTGGTGTTATTAGCAACACCCTATGTCCTTTAAAAACCTCTTTCTGAAATATAACTATTTTTATTTTTTGAAGAATTAATTAAATAATTTTAAAAAATTTATTTTTTATCAATAATTAGTTTTTTTTCCCTTAACTTTTGTAGCGTTACACTTTTTCTCACCATAGTATAATTAAAAAGTGTTACAATTAAAAAACGGGAAGACAATCACTAAGAGGGAGGGATTTTTACGTACCTTTCGTGGAAACAAACAACAATTTCGTTAACGACAAACCAAATACATGAGTCATATTCAACTCATATCCGTGCTCATTACCAGATGTCAAATTACAAGAAACCTATTGCAATAAACAATTGAAAAAATTACAGGCTTATCCATGTGTCAACACGCACAAGGTGTACACAAAACAAGTAGAGCAATAATAACAAGGATCACAGTATGTTACAATTTCTGTAACGTGCAATGTGTGTCTCTGCATAATTACAATATTTTGTAGGTTTTACTGCATTGTATTTGTGAGAGGTCGTACGTTATAAAAATTATAACTTAGAGTTTACCTAATAATAATAATTTATACACTCATTCATAATAACTTCTACGCTTGCATAGAAAGAATTTAAAATCTATAATAAATATTTCTCATAACCTTTAAAACATTTTATCTATTTTAGAAAAAAACTTTTAATTGGAACAATTGATCACCAGAAAGACCTTTACAAAAGGCAATTGAACGTCACCCAATTTCTTTTTTTTTCTTTTTTCTTTTTTTTTCTTTTTTCTTTTTTTTGATTGACTATAAGCGAACGCACAAATTTTAGCATTTCTCAAGAAGAGTAGTTATAAAAAAAAAAAAAATCTATCAACAAATTTTGCAAGTTTGTGAGCCATGATTTGCCGCCACTTCTTCCATAACATTTTGTAATATTGTCAATGGCAGGCCCTATTGGCACTGACTCTTAAGTAGGGGGAGGTGGCCAATGCTAATGGAGAACGCGTAAGCAGCCATGATTACACCAATTTGCTTCTTCTAAGTATTGCTATAGCCTTTCATATTCGTTGTGTATAATTATTCAAAATCATGCCAATTCTAATACCACAAGCTTATTTAACTTGAGTCATATTCAAGGAAATTGAGTCACGGGCAACTAAGATTGATGACTATTGTTGAGCAATTACGTATGAGGATAATTTTTCAGAGCAATCTCAAAAATTAATTAATACTCCATATGCAATATTCACAATGTGAATACTATTCTCAAAGAGCATGCTTAAAGTGTCTGAATCGTCTAATTACAATTTATTATTTACTTAATTATTGGAGAGCCTTCTGAACAAATGCAGTACTCATTTCTTCTATATAATTTAAAAAAACTCAAAATCAAAGATAAGATCGTATAAAAGTTGTATTTACATTAGAATAATACTAGATTTATATATTAAGAAATATTATATTTTAACTAATGTAAAACTTATTATATCACTTCTCATTAATTGACATCATGTAATTACCTTTTTTTATTAATTATATGAGACTATTGATCATATTATAATTCATATTACATGAGATTATATTGATATTTATAATTAGACAATTACTAACACTGCCTAAACTTTTATCATTTCTAATATTGAGAGATGCCTATTACACTTATATTTTTACCTTCTTTAATAATCGAGTGACACTTATACTACTCATATTTCATAAGAGAGAAAACTAATTACACTCTAATTCACTTATATTTCATAAGGGTGAATATTACCTTTACTAAATTATTTACTCTCTCTAATATTTAAGGGATGTTTGCTCTATGACAATTATTAGCATTGTGTGGATTTTTATCCTTTTTAATATTTGATAAATGCTTATCTTTTTATACTCGGTTCGTAGTATTATTTATCCTCTCTAATATTCGAAAGACATCTACTTAATTCACACTTTGTAAATATCAAATAATTGTTAATACTGTTCAATTATTTTACTATCTCTAATATTCGAAAGACGCCTACTCCACTCATATTTTTAGCCTCTTCTGTAATAGTTGATTGTCAAACCTCCTTCTATGCATAGTTTTTAGGTTGAACTATTCCTTTGCTACGAGAGCATATTAGTTCTTAAGTTGCAATATGATATAAGTAAGAGCTTGTGGGTTAGCTAAGTCGCAAACCTTATAGAAGCAACAACCACATTTTGCCCTTGAGGAATATAGAAGAATAAATGATAAACAAGTATGGCGTATGGACCATCCTTTCTTGCAAAGTCATTTAAAACTTCAATAATATGCTAGGTCGAATGTTTAAGAAATGTTTGCTCAAATCACATTATTTATAAGGAAGAAGACTTCCTCTATAAATGAGGAAGAATATTAAAACCCCAAAATTGCTTTCATAGGGGTTCAAATGATATGTTATTAATTGAGTGATTAGTAATTTTTTATAAGATTTAAGTGAATTAATCGTACTATCTCATTAACTAATTAATGAATACTACATCATTTAGGATATAATTTTTGGCATAAAAAATTTGGGATGTGTAACACTAAATCTTGTTAATTGTTATGTTAATATTAATATAAAACTTGACAAAGTATATGATATGTGATTGTTATTGATCGGTTCTCTGTTAATTGAGAAACCAAGTTTGTAAATGCGTAAACATATAATTAGTTCCAATTGCTAGAGTTCGAGCTAACAATATTTGTTAATGAGTTCAGAGTATATAATGATTGTGTTTGCAAATACAACAACAACAATAATAATAATAAAAGACCTTTGCGAGTTTCTTCATAACTAAACCAAACCAACTCTTCACTCTTTGCAATTTGCACACTCCCATTATAAATTCTCGAGGACACTCTTGGACTCTTGAAGATATATGTACCATTATCGTCTAACAATGATTATACTTCATCAAGTGCGTATATACGCAAAACATTACGTAACCTTTAAAAATATCATCATAATGTACAAGTTGAAAAAAAAAATCACATACCTAATTTATTTCTTCGGGGGCATCAATCAAAATTGCCATGATGCGCTATACGCGTCTGTATCTATGATCATGATAGTTATGACATGTGCAAAACACCCCATTGTTTTAGCAAATTAATAATTTTTTCTCATATTTTAAATTTAATCAAAACTCATCACGTTAATAGTATTCTGTAAACTGTTAATTTTTTTTTAATATCAAAAGTAATTAGCGTTGAACTCGATTCGTTTTTCAATTATCAAATTTGTCTATTAGAAATTATTAAACTACTCTCGAGAAAGTGTGTCAAATTGTTTAATATTATAATTTCATAAGAGTTTGTGGTGAGGTATAAAATACGAGGGAGAAGTGAAAAATTTCGCCAAACAAGAGGGGAGGAGGTGGGTTTTGATCATTTCCTCTTATAATGATGATGATGAAGGGCAATCAATGCTGGAGTGTAAATAGTTAGATGGATTGGACGCGTTAATTGTAATTGTGATGGACGATTGAGATTGATAAGGACCGGGGACCCATGCGGTGAGCTTAATGCACAACCCACCATGATTGATGCATGTGAGCTAGCTATACGTCAAATTTGTGTACTGAATTTTCAGGACAGGTGAAAGAAGAAGAAGAAGAAGAAGAGATAGAGACATTCATTTCTTTGTTGACAATTGCTTCCTATTTCAAGCCCTATTTGCAGAAAGCTTGTTGTGCTTCTAAGCTCTCTTCACATAGCTCCATTTTTTCCAGTCAAAATCAAAATGATTAGGGGTTCACTTGCACAGTGTACACACGTATTTATTATCCTTTTTGTGCTAGCAGAAAAATTATTGTGATTAATTGAATGCTAAACGTTTTGAGTAAAAGCTTGAGGCTTACTCATTCTCATTCTTCAATTTAAAATAGAAAGATGAACGGCCTAAGTTTACACAAGAGAATTATTTGATGGAGAACTACTCAATTAATCATCATGTTCTTTCGATTTTTTCATCATTGAATGTTCCTTTATTTTCTCTTTGGGTTGATGGGATGCAGTAATTATCAATCCCTGGTTTGGTATATAATTCTTATGAGGCTTGCAATGACTCATCGGAGGATGAATCCCATTATGAAGTTTCGTTAACAATTGTTCATTAACATTAAAAGTCAAAGGATTCAAGCTAATTAATTAATAATTTAACAAACTACCAAATAAGCATGTCTAATAGTAGAAAGTGCATTGCAAATAAATGAACATGCAACTAATGCAATGTATCAATTAATTTAAGCAATCTTGAAAGGCCGGTGAAGAAAAATCTTTATCCCTCCTCGTGCCGAGGGATGTTATAGGTCATGTCATGAGTAAAAATTGATGCATGTATATGTGAGGGTGTGTGTGTGTGTGTGTGTTGTCATCATGTGATATCAATTAAGGAGAGAATATAAAGAGGAGATATATATGGAGTTTGCAATTGCAGCAGGCCTTTGATACAACATTTGACTCTTAGAAATTTGTGTTCAAAATAAGTATCATGAGAAATAATAAAAGTGGAGTAAAATGAAGATGCCACCCTCTTCTAATGGTCCACATTGCTAAAACCTAAAAAGCCGAAGAGAAACGAATGGATGGACATCCTATTATTATATATTATTATTATTTATACTTATAGTGTTTGCAATCTTACACTACCGCTAATGGGGCCTAGCTAGTTGTTGCCGTGAAGCCACTTGTAATTTGCCTGACCATGCATGCAACGCTCGCCTAAAATTCCTTCACACAATTGCCATCCTGGCATTGTGTCACACAAGGAAATTACACATTTTAATCACAAGATTTACATTTCATGTTATGAATTAGGGAGCCGCTCTTGATTTGACAAGCTTCAGTAATCATAGATTAATTCTCATTTTATTTCGGAAAGGAAACTCAAATGATCATGAGAGAATACCTGAGTTAAGACATTATCGACTTATTAAGTAATTACTAGTTATGGTTAGTGAATGAAATTATAAAGCTAAATGTTACTCTTTTTTTTTTAATTATGTTATATACGAATTATTACTGATATTATTCTATCAGACCGTACAATTGAGATTACTGCCATATATTAATCATTAAAGCACTTGTTCAGATACTTTATATTCTCTCTAATATTTGAGGGGTGCTTATTACACTCATATTTCATGAGAGAGAGACTATCTCTACTAAAATTAATTCTCTATAATATTTTTATAGAAACTCAAACCCTTACACTCAATATTATAAATATAAAGACTCTCTCACTGGATCAAAGACACATTAATAATTAAATGTCACTATTTAAAAATACATTTTTTATTATGTATATACAGTGCTAAAACAAAATAAAAATAACAAGAAAAGGACCCAGTAAAGCACTTTTTACTGCTACTTGGGAATTACTGTAGAAGACCTTCTAGGTTGCACTAAGACCCCCAAGTTGTGAATTGCAAACACTTTCACTGTAGGTGACCCATATGTAGTGTGTGTCCTAACAAAGCGAAATCATGAAGATAAACAGAGACATTAAAATGAATAACACTCATTAGCTATTGGTTATTTGGATGCTTAATACTGTTATTTACGAAGTTAAGCTGGAGAGCAAAAAGTGGTGGAACCTTCTATATAATCCATGTTCTAAGGCTTTATCGATCATATATCTTTGCTTGATCAAAATATAGAGATGAGGTGATTCCCCTTTTGCAACTATCAGTCCAGCTGCCATCATTACCATGAAAGAGAAATCATCTCAGCTCTCTCATAGTTCACATCACATGCTCACCAGGGCACCACCCCACCATCATGGGTATCATATAATTCAATAACTTACTTACACGCCCACAATACCCATGCCACCTATATTTATAGAAACCTTACCCTTCCCACTCTTCTCTCAATTCTCGGTTTTCATTCATTCAACTTCACCACCTTCTTCATCTTCTTCTAATCAAAGAATGTGTACCAACAACACACACTTGTTGCCTGCCTATGCTTCTAAGAGAAAGCATAGATCAAAACCTAAAGTTCAAATTTACTGGCTCACCAGGTATGCACCGCATATCTATATTTTTCTTGGCTTCATCTATTTTAATTAAAAAGTTGTTCATATTGGATGTTGTGCATGTGTATTTGGTGCTTACGCATGGGAGTGTTTGATCAATTGCAGGAGAAGATGTGAAGCAGAAGAGGGCAGGGATATGCAACTGAAGAACATAAAGCTCTACTTGGAGAACCAAAGTATCATTGAAGAGAACGAGAAGCTAAGGAAGCAAGCTAATCTTCTTCATCAAGAGAACTTAGCCTTAATGTCCGAGTTTCAGAAGAAGTTCTCACATTAATTGATTGGATCACTACTCCAATTTCCGCCACCCTTTTTCTTCTTCTGCACAAACAATTAGTTAATGAACGTGGAACTATCATTTCCTAATTCCACTTCTCACCCTGTAGTCACATAATTCTCTTTGATTAGCTTTTTTTCCTTCCCTTTTTTGGGGGGCAATTTGTGTATGTAGAAAATAAAGAAAAAGTGTTGGAAATGTTATTGTAGTTGTTATGGTAAATTAGGCGCGCCGTTCATTCCACCAACTGTTTTGTTCTTTCAAGTATTACAAGGTGGCCTTTTGTTTATGACCCTTTGTATTCATGAATATTCCAACGGTTGAATTTACTGCATACTAGCATTCACACCCAGATCATAAAGACTGATAAAGAAACTACCCTTGAGGTGTAAACACTAAAAAATATTTATAGATAAGAGTCTGGACCAGTGATGGACCAAGAGACTCAAAAGATTAAGGCAGCCGTCCTCATAAGTAAGGAGGCTCTAGGACTTTGTGCACCAGTTATAGCGCAAGAACTACAAAAAGGAAAATCATACCAGTCATGCTAATAATTTATCTTTCGGCAGCTACGCTCACCAGGAGATTATTGATCTATAACGCCGTGCGTGGGTGTAAGCTGGAAGGGAGATGTGTGAATATAAGTCGGATTTTCAGATATAGAGGCTGTGACGCATGGCAAATGGGATTTAAATTTGGTTTAAAGTCACGGGATCATGACTGTCATCTGAACAACCTTCATTACAGATTCACACCTTTTTCAGAAAAGTTGCAAGAAATTTCAAACTCATATTGTCTGATGATAATTAAGCCAGAGCAGCATTTCCGTCAAAAACTGCAGGTATAGTTAAATATGATGTCATAAATTACAATAAATAATCCAAAATAATATTTAATTGTATGTTAATCCAAACTGGAGGGTAGAGAGGTTTAGGTCAAGCCAGTTGGCTGGCAAAATTCACGAGGAATAAAATGCAAAAACATCATAGCAATTGACTGTAGCCTCCTTCCAGCCAATCCCCAAAAAGCAAACGTAGTTCCTTATTATTATTGCGAGGAATTTTAGTGATTTTTCAAAATTTAGCCCCCGTGAAAATCCACTTTTGCATCCATAGGGAAGCTTCAAGCATGCCTTGTCTTGTTTGCTGCAAAAGGTCACGTATTTTATCATCATTTGAAATAAAAGCCAGATTACTTCCAATCATCAAAGGCTGCTTTACCTACCAAGGTCGCATGGCAAGTGGGGAGTGATTAATTGCCTGCTAACACACACACACACACACACACACACAATCTTCAGAGATTCTGGGAGCGTTCCTCAGATGATTTGTATATGCGGTATGCAGCGTAACACATTGTTGCGTTACCTATCACGGTCAGTGCTCCTTGAAGGGCAACCAGTACCTAAAAGCCGTAGACAAACACCTGAATCATTTGAGACATTTTTGTTTTTAATGTGAAAATCATGCTCTAAATCAAGTACAAGACAACAGATTAAATTTCAATGTTTAATAAACAGTCAAGTGTCTAAAAGCGTGTATTTTGGCATGCAAGGGAACATTATCCGGAGTATATTATAGTATTTTTCATTTGTATTTTGGACTACGAATTTGCCTGAATTATCAACATGGAATTGGTAAAATGATTGACCAAATCCATATTCGGAAATTAAAAGTAATCCAAACTCAGTTCATTCAAAGAGAGCAATGACTATCAACTAGGCACACCTAACAACACATATTTAACCAAGGATTAACTGGATCTTGAAATTAACATATGCTGAACAGATTGACACAGATGAGAACGTGCAAGAGAATGTCCTTAGCCAACCCTATCAAGCTCATTATCACCCCTAGTACTTGTGAATTCAGTGCACAATACGACAAAACTAACATTGGTATCATACAGGCTTCTAACTTTGGCCACCATTTGTCAAATCACAATTGTGACATCTACAACGTCAGGAATTAACACATTGCTATTCAAATAATCAATCTTATATTTTTCTTCCCTACATACCACAAATTTTACTAATCCTCAGTCAAGTATCTATCAGATAGGAACTTCCCGGGTTATGACAACAGCAATTTGTTAGATTTTCTGTATATTCAGAAATGTGGTTTGCGCATCACTCGTAGAATGACTGGTGATAAATGAAAAATCTCAGCATCGACAGGCGTTTATAATTCTAATAGGAGCAAAACTCAAAAGGCAAAAAGCCACAAGCATGATGCTTGACCAGAAATTTATGGAAACTGTTTTCGAAAACGTAACTTATTAATAGAAACTATTTTCGAAAACATAATTATTATAATAGTTCGATATGGTTATAAATGCATAAACAGAAGTGAAATGGTCTATTTGATTAGAATCTTTTTAATAATAGTTCCTCCAATTGAAGAAAATTCATTTTATTACTTAGAAATTATATTTGTAAATGATGATGATATGTGTGCGTGTGTGTGTGTGTGTAGAATCTAATAAGCGATCTCTTACTTCAATAAAATAAGGGATAAACTAAAAGACAAGAAAAACAACACTCCAATATAGTGTATTTTGATAAAATAAGGGATCCCTTTATTAGATAATACCTCTCTCTCTCTCTCTCTCTCACTCTATGTGTGTGTATATAGTCATTATCGAGTAAGAGATCCTTTAATCTATAAGCCAAAAGAAAAAAAAAATACAAATTTCAACATACTAAAGCATAAAATAGAAGTACATATTTTTCTTATCTTTTTCCCTTACTTTATCCCCTAGAGGAAAATTACTATATGTCTACATACATACATACATATATATATATATATAAGAGAGAGAGAGAGAGAGAGAGAGTCCTTTTATGATGGCATCCTCACATTAACAAAGTTAGCATGCCAGTAAAATATAAGCATATATTTCAATACATTCGAGACTGTTTTTTTGTTAGTACATTAAAATATGTGCTTTTTTTGTCTGGAAGTAGCATTCTTAATCTGTTGAAATGAGAATATCCTCATTAGAGAATTAATACACACACACACATAAAAGGAAACTATTGGATTCAGTACAATTCTAACCAATATATATATAAAAGAAAAAAAAGAAAGCCTTACCTCAAGCGACTCGGAATTATAAAAGAAATGCCACGTGCATGCACAAAATGCTCCACCAAGCAGGGGTACCTAGACAATTGTTCATATTAGGATGGAAATGAAAGAAACAGCACCAACAAATTAACTGCAAAAACACAGTGCTCTAGAAAACATTCTAAATCTAAATGACTCAACCTTGGGGTGTACGGGTGAATAAAACCTGCAAACCTATCAAGTCTGGTCCTGGTAGATATGAAGCCTAACCTCCTTAATGTGAAAAATCAAGTGAATTCCCAACTAATGTAAGAGGTAAACTACAGAAAGTCATTAACATTCAAACTCTTTCCAAGAAGCCAACACGAAGGATCAAAATGAACTTTAATAAATTAAAAGAAAGATCATCTATCCCATCAAACAATACTGAAACAAAGTAGAACAATCATCTTTTAATCACTAACAAATAACAGTTTACCAAAGTATATCAGAATTACCATTCATGATTTTGACTCAAAATCATCCATTTAACATACTAATCACCAACTTCAATTTTTCAGATATATCAATTACTGAAAAATTCAAATGTTTGAGATATATCAATTACTGGCAAATTCAACAATTTAGATATCTCAAATAGCAGAATGTAACATCAAAATTTGACAAGAACTTACCATACCCCAAGAGAGACCCTTCCATGATTCAAACCCAGATTTCTCCCCATATTGCCACACCAAAGCCATAGCGGTAATCCTTTTGAACAGAAAAATCAATTTAAATTTAATTATGCCTTTTTCACTTTCTGAAACGACAGAAGAACTTACACCCCGCAACGCCCTTGCCTTGAACTAAAACCTTTAACATGAAAGCATCATTACTCTGCCTGTTAACTACAGTCTATTGACATGAAGACGGATACTTTATCACATTACACAATATACAATTATTTGAAACTGTTCATTTACTGCTGCTCAATGCCTCCATTTAGCCAACTTGATTCTGGGCATTCCATTCTCCGAGCAAGAAAATTCAGACGACACATGCATATTTTAGCCACCAAACTTACAGCCCAATAACAACTTCCATCAAAGAATGAATGAACCGAAAAATTAACACAACACCCACAACTTAAAACTAAAAATAAATTCTGAAAAACCGCAGAAACAGAATCACCAGAAACTAAGGGGGGAAAAACTTATTACCACTCCGCGACACTGGACACGTGTATGGCCCAGGTGGGCAAGGACAAGGCATTGGGGGGTTCACTCAGCTGCAACGGTAACTCAGCAGCCGATGCGGGTTCCAACAGAGTCAGGGCCAAACCAGCTCCAATGAGACCACCAATAGCCTTTCCTCGGCCATCAATTAAAGAGTTTTTAATCGGTTTTCGGGTACAAGTATAGTTAGATAACAGCAGGGTTCTTTTGTGATTGTGTCCGGAGATTGGGTTTGGCGAATGCGAAAGCAATGTTGTTGTGATTGCCATTTTTGGGCGTTTGGCGAGGGAGTGGAGTGAAAAACCGAGCTTTTATGAACAAATGGTCCGCGGGTAATTCGGTTATGGTTGGGATTAGGGTCTTAATTACTTTGTCATTAAGTGAAGCGATAATGCTTCGCCAACGAATGACAATTTTCTTTTAAACAATATTCATTTTTAATTTGATAATATAAATTGTAAATTAATATTTAAAGATTATTTTTTAATTTTTAATACATCAATTTTTATTGCACACTCGTCAATTGAACAATAGTATATTTACATAATTGAGATAATTTATATGCCAGTTAATTTCATGAATAATATCACTATTTGATTGATAAGTAATAATTAATTATTAAGTCTTATCATTTTTAATTCAAATAACAAAATTCTATCAGTAGACATACATTATATACCGCAATTGGAGAAGCACGGTTAACTTGCATTCATATTTACATGATTTCTTTATCAAAAAAGATCTGACATCAAAGCAAAATACTATTAAGTTAGAAATTTAATCTGATAGATAAGAATTTAACTATAAAATATTGTGTACAAGGCAGAGAGACAATGAAAATAAGGGCAACATCAACTTAGGTATGATTGCTACTGAAGTTTAACCACTTTTTTTTTTTTTTTTCCTGTTGCTTTATATTTGGTTGAGTTCCGTACAGATACATTCTCGAAGAAGATAGGCTCCCAACTCCCCAGTCCCAACACATATCTGTGACTTCTTATGGCCTAAAACCCCAACTTTTATCCTATGAGGATCTAAACTAATACAAAAAGAACCTGTTTCACTATTGAGGCAGATGCCAATCTTAAGGCCACTAGCCGTCTTGCCTCCAAAATAATTTCATCTTTAAGTTCAAGTGCTCTTCCACAGCACAAATTTGCAGTAGATCAAGAGTTGCAATACTTTGTTTTGCCTTTATTCACTCTTCTTCGCCCAAAGCATGACAAGGAAGAAGCCCATCAATGACATGATTACTGTCTGTACATCATTCAAAAAAACAGACTCAGAAACTCTTTTCAGATTCGAAAGCCAGTTAATTAACAAATCAATTAGAGACAGCCAGTCAATATAAATATCATATAAAACTAGTCGTTCCCTGTGAAAGTATATTATACCACATATAATAAGTAAACTTCTTACTGTCTATATACGAAAGGTAGAACAACACAGGCCTCAGTTGAGTTACTACATTTCTATATGACATTTGCAGCACCCAATCACACAAGACAATGAAGAGAAATAAGAGCTACAAAATTCAAGAGCTTCCGCAAAATAAAATGTGGCATAAACTTGAGAATGACAATTGAAACTCAATGAAGGATCTTGAAAATTGTGCAACATAATTTATAGAAGATCTGACACATTGGCATAGCTGCAAACAGAGATGCAAATTCGGAACTGTATATATGTTGTATAAAAACAAATTACTATTTTGTATTATGCCACTAATGAACGCACTGCCTTGCCTCCACCAAATCAGAAAAGATGGATTGGAACTCAATGATAGACTGGACAATCTAGAAAACGACTGGGCCCATTGTTTAGATGGTGTAAATTGCTGCTCAAATACAAAAATTTCTCAAATTAAAAAAAAAAAGTAAAAAGTATGATCTGCATCTAAAGTCAAGTCATTGACTTACAGAGATAGCTGGCGGCACACTCACTAGAGGATCTTGGAAAAATCTATTAGCTAATGCAAGGGCCAGGAGACTGCTCTGCATTCCTGTGGAAGGAAAAATATCAGGTAGAAGAAGAATATAGTATCTTGTTATATAAAATTATCGCACCTGTCTCATAGGATAGGGTTCGTTGCAGTGCTTTCGCATCATGTGCCTTAGCAAAGGCCAAACCAGTAAGGACATAACCAGCAACAAATGCTGACAAGTGAAATGTAATAACGACCAACAAAATAGTGAGTCCAAAAGGGGACATAACGGACTCAATGTTAATGGCAAGTGGTGCCCCAACACAGCAAGCTGTCACAAGTACTGAAAGTGGAGGCAAGAACGGCCGAATGGCATTACAAATGTGGGGGAAAAACCTGTACGTACAGATATATGAGACAAGTGAGGGCTTCTCAAAAGAAATTTTCACTTCCAACAATTTGAACTTGAGAGAGGGCATTACCGATTCAAAAGCAAACCTGCAGCAATTGGCACAACTACAATCTGCAAAATGCTGGACACCATTCCTTTTACATCAACGGGCAGTCTCTTTCCAATAAGCAAGAGTGACAAGAGTGGCGTAATAAAAACTGCAGTAGCAGTAGACAGTGATGTCATCACAATGCTGAGGGGGGCCAGTGGAGGGTCTGTCAGAAAAGTCGCATAATTTGAGAGCTGCGCCCCACTTACACAAGAAACCAACATAATCCCCGCACCTGATTCATAGATTTGCATTATGTCAGTACACTCTCACTCTTTATAAAAGGTTAGATAAACAGAACCTCACCTATGGGAGTAGGAAGACCAAAAACTGAAACTGAAATCGTGCCAAAAATATATCCAAGAATAGGCTTCACGACAAATTGGCCAACATAACCAGCAAAAATAGCTGCAGGTCTCTTGAAGGCTTCAATAAAATCCTTTTCGCTGGAATTAACTCCAACTGCAAACATCAAAAAACCTAATGCAGGGGCATAGTACCTAGAATGGGATTAAAGAATAAAATCATAAGCATATTATTTGTACAGTTTGCCTCACTTAATTACCTACTGGAATTTACCCCATATGAGGTAGTCCACAAATGTCATAATCAGTTTTCCTCAGAAGTGGCAAAAGATTTTCTCAAACACAATATTATATCATACCATTACCAAAATTGAATCACCATCCTAATCTTGAAGAATGGTTAACTAAACACTAACTAATGCATGAATTTGTTCCATTTTAACTAGTCATTCTTTTATACATATGAATTTATTTGATTTGAGAAACAATGGCTTGTTTAATGTTGGTTAGTTGACACTGAGACCCGATCCAGGATTCAGGCACAAACAAATTCATGCATCCCAACTCTTAGAAGCATAAATATATTTACAAAACACATCTCTACATTTAATGATTACTTAGATAACAAACAATTAAGTTTCCTAGTGTTCCATGTTTCGCTTGCAGTCTGTTGGTGAGTTTAGCCACATTTTTTTGCACTTCACTGTTTCAAAACACAGAGACCCAAACCTTGTAGTTTCATTATCACCATTTATTTATTTAGCTCCACTAGAAAATGGGTGACTGGGAATTTTTTAAACATCATCTCATCACTGATCTCCGAGCATTGAAGTTACACAAATTACACAGAAATGATCCTTCCTTCATGTTTCTCGTGGATGCAAATTAACAAAATGCTACTATTATACAGATGTTACACAAGTCATTCCTCTAAAGAAAAATTCACTAACCTGGTCGTAAACCATGTGAAAGAAGGAGGAAAGACAAGAGCCAACACTGTACTACCAAGGACTACATGAGGCAGAAAGGAATTTGATTGTTTCAAGATATTCACAAATGAAAACCCCTGCTTAAGCACCTAGATCATGAAACACAAAAACTGCTATTATTGCAAGCCTACCATGCTATGTCAATGCCACATACAAATATATAAAGACAAACTAGAAAAACTTTAGCAGTTGAGCGCTCCAACAAATACACATTTTAATGTCTGATTATTAGAGTAAATTCCACATTTAAGGCTCAACTTGAATTGAAAGCAAAATGTTATTCCACCCATTTGCGTAATTGCCCTCTGTGGTAATTGTCTGTTAGGTTCTCATATACTTGTGAAATTCTTTTTTCAGTTTAAACTCCCAGAGCCCAAATATATGCAACACTTCTTCAGTTACCCGAATGATTTGAGTATATAATTGCTAAAAGTAGAAGCCATCTACTTGCATGCAAGCAATACAATAAAACAACAAAATTTGCATTGAGCCACTGTAAGACCATCAATGTTAAAACACATCTAATCTTTGTAAACTTCTGAAGTAACCGTACCTGATTAGATTCGGTAACGTAATTCGGATCCGGCTCTTTATCAAAAGAACTCGAAATGTTCTCTGACAAACATTTAGTCATAAAATTCCTAGAGCTTCCATCTTTTACTTCAAAATTTCGAGAGAACAAATCAAAATAAAATAAAGTAAAATGAAATACACCCACTTAAAAGCCACTGAAAACAAAACAGGCACTGGACGTAAAAACCGAATTTGAAATCGAAGAAAGCGCACTTACAGTTGCAACGAGAAATCGAATGAAAACGAACTGGGCAACCTGTAATCATAATAGCAATATCATTGGGACAAAAATCAAAATTAAGTCATTTTAATGAAAGCAAAACAAAAAATGAGTTGAAAAAACAAAGAAACAAACATGAAGTCGAGAACGAGAGTGAGCGATTTCGCGGCAAAACAGGGATGTTGGGCTTTGGAGTTACGCGGGAATATGTTTTGGGATTGAAACGTGGGCGTCGAGCTTGCGGCATGTTAGCATTTAGATTCATCTTCACAAAACCAAATTAATTTTTTTTGTTTAAAAAAAAAAAGGAAGTACTTTCGAATTTGCAACGGGGAAGAGTCAAAGAGATTCTGTTTTGTATTTCTCCAAATGAAGAATCTTTCATAACCTGGACATTCAGTGCTTGTAATGCTCTGCACTTTTTAAGTCAAAATGCTCGCATTTTTGTTTTTTAAGTATATTTTGTCTCGGTGGGGATTCTAGCAGGGGTCATGGAATATTAAGGGGATCATATTAAGGACCATCTTACCTAAATTTATTAAAAGCTATTTTGTGACTATTTAGATGTGGGGGTGGGCCTTCCGTCAGACTAAATTTTAACTTAACCAAATTTAGAGTTTATTTTAGGTTTCAATTCATTTTTGGTAAATTTATTTAGGGTTTTGGTTTAGTTCAGGTTGACCTTAAAAATCGATGAAGTTGGTTCTTGGATACGGATTTAATTTGAATTGAAGAATCAACTCAACTGGATTAAAAAGAAAAAAAAAAAGAATCTTAACAATCTAACCCTAATTAAAAGTTTCACAAAAAGTCACAACCAGAAACATAATTGCAGCCATTTCTTCTTGTTTGGTTGCCAAATTGTTTGCAGCCACTGCCAAATTCTTCTGCGGCCACAAATCCTCTGCATCTGCGGCCAAAAACAACTTCTTCCTTGCAATTGCAATTTTAATTAATAGTTAATTTCGGTTAATTGTTCATTAATTTTTCATATTAATTGTTAAATATAAAACTCTTAGTTGTTAATAAGTTAAGTTTGGATGAGATTTGAGAAATAATAAATCTGTTTATTAATTATTTTTAAATTCTTTTGGTTTTGAGATAATAAATTTGTAGGATTGCAGTTTATAACTTAAAATGAACCCAAATTTTTAACACTAATCAAACTAAAATGTCCCTTAAAATTTTTAACTCGACTAATCTAATTAGAAGGCTTCTCTAGAATTTCACAAAATTAGTTGCTAGTCTCTTTTTCTTTCTCTCAAATGTTTGGATAGCGATTACCTTAAAAATACATTTTAAGATTAGTCGAGTTATGCTACAATATTTAAAACATATCCATTGCATTTTTTATATTTCAGGATCTATTAGATTAGTTAGGTGTGCTCAGGCTTTCTCGAAGATAGATTTGTGTAGCGGGTATCATTATATCATAATTAGGTCGAAAACAAAGTTTCAAGATGAACAAAGAATTGTATGGTTGGTTTGAAATGCCATTTGGACTGTTAAATGCGCCAACTACCTTTATGGGTTTAATGAATCAAGCTCTCAATTTTTTTTTTGTAGATTTGTTGCAATATATTTTGAGGATATTTTAATTTATTCTATTGACAAGGAGATACACATAGAGCATTTGAGAATAATTGTAGAGTTGTTGGGAAAGAATAAACTTAACATCAATATAAAAAAATGTAGCTTTCTACCGAGTAATATAGAATTTCTAGATATAGTTGCTGTAGATGAAATTAGAGCTATTAAGTCCAAGATACAAGCTATTTAAGAAAGGTTTATGCTTGAGATTATGGGTTAAGTAAGGAGCTTTCATAAGTCAATGACATATTGTAGAAGATTTATTCACAATTTTAACACTATAATCGCACATATTACAAAATGCTTAAAGAAAGTGAAGTTTAAATAAGGAGAGGGGTATGAAGCAAGTTTTACTCGATTGAATGAAAAGTTGTATATTGCTCATGTATTAGCCTTACCAAACTTTGAAAAGTTGTTTAAGATCAAATGTGATGTTTCTTATATGGGTATATAGACTACTCTTTCTCAAGAGGGCCGACCAATTAAGTATATAAACAAGTTGAATGAGGCACGTCAGAAGGGGTCTATTTAAGACCAAAGGTTTTATATTATCCTGAGGGCATTAAAGTCACAGGAATATTACTTGATTCACATAAAGTTCATACTTTACAGTGACCATCAAGCATTAAAGTGCTTTAATAGCCAACAAAATCTAAGTTATGTATAAGATAGGTGAGTTGTAAGTAGAATTTCACTTTTTTTTTAAAGCATAAGTCTACATAATAAGGTGGTCGAAGTACTAAGTAAACAAGCAAACTTACTAGTAACTTTAGTCAATTACGGATTTTGAATACTAAAAGAAGTTGTATATGAGTAATAAAGAGTTTGCGCATATTTGGGATCAATTATCATAATACAGAATGATTTTTTATTCTAGATGTATCTGTTTAAGGCTAATAAGTTATGCATGCCTCATAGTTCTTTAAAGGAGCAAATTATTTGTGAGTTGCATAGAGTTTATTTGAGTGATCGTGTTAGTTGAGATTAGAGTAAAGTGCTTGTCGAAGAACAACATTATTAGTTACAATTGAATAGATGAGTGTATAAGATCATAAAGAGGTGCTGAATTTGTCAAGAAGGCAAAAGACATTAAAAAACATAAAGTTATAAAATCATTACCTATTTTCGAAAATAATTAGTTAGATATGTCTTTGATTTTTTGTTGCAATTACTTTGTACAAAGATTGCTTGAGACTTTATATTGGTTGTTGCCAATAGTTTTTCGAAGATGGCATAATTTATTATTAATAAGAAGATTGAATATATTGTTTTCGCGGCACTTCTGTTCTTTAAAAAAAGGTGAGTTTGCATAGTATTCCAAAGATTATTACTACTAATAGGGATGTGAAATTCATTAGCAAATTTTGGTAGCATATACATAATAATTTTGTTATATAATGACTGTTCAACATACTTTTCATCCTCGACAAATGGATAAATAGAAGTAGTCAATACAACTCTAGATAATATGTTATGTTATGTTTGTGATAACAACTAATAAATAATGAAATTAGAAAACTACATTCCCTTAGGTCAAGTTTACTCAAAGCAGCATTAGTGAATCGATCTACTAGTAAATCTTTTTTTGAGATTATTAATACAAATTCCCCATGCTATGTTTATGATCTGACTATTATACTAGCAATAACTAGACGAAGCAAGCAGTAAATGATATGGTAGAAAAGGCTCCATATATTCATGCTAAGGTACGAATAAACGCTTCAATCCTAAGTATAAGGCTAATGCAAACCTATACCAATGTAAGGAAATATTGCAGAAGGATGATTTAGTGATGGATATTTGCCACATAACCATTTTCTTCGCATTTGAGCTAAATTAGAGAAATGGAATTATGGTTTACTTTTTGAGCAGGGAAGATTAATGGTAATACTTATGTGCTTCAGCTATCGGATAATTAGAATATTTCTCACTATTTCAATGTGATTGATATATTTAAAAATTATTTGGATGATAATAAGTTGTATAAGCGTAACTCAAGGGTGAGTCCTTTTTCAAGTAAGGATACTAATATAGGATGGTTGTATAAAATAAGGAGGGTATTTTTTAAAGGTAACTTGGCTAAAAGCATCCATTTTTTATGAATAATATACCATTTCAAAACTCACAATAAAATGAATCTAACTTAAATAACATAAGTTGTTTTGCCTTATGGTCAAGCCAAAAATTTCACTTTTTTCATATTATTCTTTAGTTTTAAGTAATTCTCTTACTTTCTTGTTATTTTAAAGATTTTTATACATATAATAAATGATGCCCTTTTTATTTAGATGAGAAAAACTTATTACAAAATAATATTTTAAAATTGTTTATTTTGATAAATTCATTATATTTAGATTAATATAAAAACGAGGCCTCAAACGCTAGTATTCTCATTCAGAATTTTTTCATAAAAGTTTCATTATTCAAAAACTTAATTATTTAATCTATTAGTATTTTACATTTTTAGATCATCAGTAATGAGATAGTGAAAACAGATTGATAGGATAGATAAACATCAGATGTTGTTCTAGCACTAAACTAAGTCAATGAAATTATGTTATATTCTAATTGAAGCGTAATTAGATATTGTTCTAACACAAATGATTCAATGGGGGTTTTAACAATACTTAAAAGTGAGATTAAACGGCCTTATAATGAAAACGACTATAGGATTATTTTGATAAATAATTGTAAAAGTATTATAAGAAATGTTTTTATTGAATAATTAAAGTTGAAGTTATAAAAACAATATCCAGACTTTTTTATTTAAATAATATGATCCATCCAATCTATAGATCGTATTTTTACGAATCAAATTTATACATATTAGACAGATAGAGTGAATCGGATTAGATTTTGAATGTCCTAATTAATTAGTAATTTAGATCCTATGGTATTAGAATTCTTTTTTAATATTTAGTAATAATAATAAAATTTTATTAAGGACTGACTTTATTATTAATTTGGACTTACATAGAATCATTTATTATAGTCTATAATAACATTAACACATATTTATGAAATCATAATAGTTATAATTTTTTTATTAAAATCATGATAGCAACTATTCATTTAATAAATTATAAACATAAATCAATTAGAATTTTTTTTTTCAAACTAAGAATTTAATGAATCTTAAAAAAATGTCATAATAAAATATATTGAAAGACTCAATTTCAAGTCATTTGTAAAATCATAAAATTTTAAGATTATTTTTATTAAAAAAATATTTTATTATAGGCCTTTTGACGTATTGTGTTCTAGTATATCTCTAATCATATTGCATTTTTAAAACCCACTCACCTAAAATTGCACAGCTCACGCGCATGCCCCATCGTACTATATGCCCTACCGAAACATGTTTGACATGTCGTGTTATATAAATACGTATTCTATCTATGTCGTACCACGTACCGCCCAATCTATTAGTTATTACTAAACGTAACCACTTAATTTTTTTTTATTACAGTTTTGTGTGAAATAAATTTTTATTTTATATTTTTATATTTTTTATGAAAAACGTTACGTTACAGCTTGCGTAATATACGCATGAGATATAATATAAAATTTATAATATTATATTGTATCTCACGCATACTTAACGCGAACTATATCGTAGGCGGTCCCATTTTTTATACATGGAAATTTTTAGTCTGACACAAAATGACAGGAGAAAGAACACTTGTACAAGAGCCAAAAAGTGTACTACATGAGGCAGGTAGAAGTTCAATTTTTCCAAGGTATTCACAATGGAACCCTCTTAATTAATTAATTAATCAATGATGTATGCACCAGAAACGACAAACACAAATTCGATCATATATTCGCGGCCCGCGCCTAACAGTATATAATATACCCCGCTAATTTAATGTTACTTAATCATATAAAAGCCAGTCATATCCGGTAAAAAAAAAAAAAAAACTACAAACTGAATTTAACTAATTAAAGGATGGGCAATTGCATTACGGGATCTTGTTCTCCACGAATTGATGAGATTTTAATTTGAATACCCGAAACAACCATTAAATCTCCGTTTGCTAACCGTTGAGCTCGTACGCTGTTGCTCATTTCTCCAATCTAAACGTTGAATAATATGTTTTCTTGTTTGCTACCGCCTGCTTCCTCTTGCGTCCGTTATTTGTCGGCACCGGCAGGTGACAAACAATAAAAGTTATTTGGATTCATGCCTTTGTTATTTTCAAATTACCAAAAATTTGTGACTATTGTCAACTCAATAATATATGATTCCAATAATTGCTTCTTAAATTAAATGATTGACGTTTTCTTTTTTTCTTTTTTCAATTTTATTCAAATTAAACACACACGACACGAAACTCAAACCCGAGACTTATATCTTAATGAGACTGTCTACGAATAATCAATAGAACTAGACCCTAATCTCTAAATGATTGAGTTTATATGCACTTAAAAATGGGTTCTAGCTATCCAAAAAAGTTCTACCATTGTCTATTGGTTAAATGAATCATATGTACCGTAACCCTAAGTTGGATATCATTGTTGCACCCAACAAATGTATATATATGTGTGTGTATATATAAAAAGTGACCGATCCATACCTCAATGCAACTCTTATTTTATTGAAAATCTTTGAATGTAAAACAAAATATTTGTAATCATATGTTAACTAAAACTGTTGATCACCTGCCTAATCTAATCATATTAGACTTATAATAATGTTTCTTTACGCTTTTGATTGTCCCGTGATTAGGTCGTAATAACTTTAATCAGTCCCGCTTGCAATCTGAAGCCAAGGCGTGAGAAGCTGCATCGTCCCTTGCCCGTGAGTACAAGCGACCTCCTTTCCTGGAAGTTGGACTCGGAGCGTGTGTCGATTTCTAATTGGACAGTTTTTCCAAAATGGCCCACGTCAACTGTCAACAGTCTGTCACCTTTTGGGTCCGAAATCCAATTGACGATAATCCAACAACGAGCGATTCGCTGACCCCAGTAACTCGCTCGGAAGACTCACTGACCCACGCAGGCACCGAAACAAGCGTTTCTGGAAGTTGAAGTCACGACAAGCCAATCACACAACACAGTCACGCCAAGTCACCAACGCAGTTCCCCCATGTCACTCCAATGCTATCCTCTTGCCTCCACGTGTACTCTACGTCGATGAGAAACAAAATGATTCGTCAACTTCAGTATCCAGTACAGATTAAGTCGTAATCGGAATGCACTTTTAATTATAAAATTATACGATTGTCCTGTCCCATATTTTACTGAAAAATAATAGTACAATACAGATACGAGACTAATTTTTAAAAGCTAATTATTATTATTTTTTTATTAATTCGCAACTTAATTTCTGAGCATTATTGTTGTATGAAAAACATTAGTTTGTTTGTTAGCGTAATATCAAAAGTTAGTTGCAACATAAATAAACCCAAAAAAATATTTTTACAAGATAATTTTATTTTTATTTTTGTTAATTCGCCATTTAATTTCTGAGCATTATTGTTGTATGAAAAAAAAATTACTTTGTTTGTCAGCGCAATATCAAAAGTTAATCGTAACAAAAACAAGCCCCAGAAAATCGTAAAAAGAGCATTTTAAAAAATTAAAAATAAATGACTCCTTTGATAACAGGACGGTGCTTGTGCCTAACAATTTGCACGCTTTGCTTTCTGACTTCATTCACCCATAATCATCATCATCATCCTACTTGTCACGCCAAAAAATGCCCTTCAGCCACGTCTCCTTCAAACCCCACGATAACGACACCGTTTTTTAGCAGGGCAAGAGTTGTAATAACGACTGATCATCAAACGTTAGGGAAACTACAAATCAAGATTTTATTATCGTTAATTGGAATCAGAGTCATTGCCTTTTGCTTTGTCTCTCCTCTCTCATCTACCGGTCTTCACCTCTTTCATTCTTGTTTGTCCTCGATCATTTTCTCTCCGATTTTCTCAGGGACCAAACAGGAATTGGAAGCGTTATCTTTTTTTTTTTTTTTGGGGAGGGTTAATATTATTCTCAATGACTTATTATGAGAATGATGAGGTGGTGCCGGAGTTAACGCTGAGAATAGACATTGATGAAAATAATAATAATAACAAAGGGGACTACTTGAAATTGAGAGAATACGAAGAGGGGGAGCCTGGTTCACCAAGAAGATGGAGTTGCGGGAGAGTATGGTACTGGGTCAAGTTAGCTTTGTTTCTAACTTGTTTAGGTTTATTGGCTGCTGTTTTTATCAAATGGGTTGGTCCTTTTTTCATGGATAAGGTCAGTTTGTTTATAATTTTTCTAAACTTTACGTGTGCGCATGTGATTGTGTATGTAGTTGGGATCCTTCGCTTGTTAAAATTTTGTGCTTAAGCATATTATTATTTTTAATGAACTTCAACTTCCTTTTTCCTTGCGGGTTTTGTAATGCGATCAGTTTATTGATATTGTTTTGGATTATTCCTGTGTTTCTTATTTGGGATTGATAATTTGCTCTGAATTTTGAAATTCATTGGGTTACATAATTTATATGCGAATATAGGGATTGTGTTTTGAACCATCGGTTATGTTAGGTTTCATGGTATTTTTTGCCAATTTAAGTAACACAGTCAGTTTCTAATTAATTTGAAGGAATTTGTGGTTTTTATGATGTCTAGGTACCACCAGAATTGAGTGGTTTTGTTTTTGTGGGTTTTGGGCACATCTATATACTGAGGCCTTGGTCTTTGTTTTCCGATGGTTGGATCATTTTACAAGATTATAATTATCATTACCGGGCGCTCGTGCTATTGTAGTTGGGAATGAGGTTGTATGTATCTTGTTAGGTCAACTGAGTTTTGTACTGCGTGTTTAATTAAGAGTTTCAGAAAAATGTGGTTTACTTATGTGGCAATTGCTGTGATAGTGGGCTTGGTATCGTTAACTTTTGACTCTACTGTCGTTCTCTTTTCCTCTTCTCAACCCCTTTCAGAGGCTGCATGTTGTTTCACAATTTTTGAGGCTCCTGGATGCTCTTGCCTTGTGTACTGAACTTCTCAAATTGCATGAAACTGTGAATTCTATTTGTTTTCCATGAAAGCTTGGTGTTCTGGTTTATGTTCCGAATCAATGCTTGTAGTATTGATGGTTGCTGCTGTTGTTTTGAGTTTTGAATATTGACCTAAATGAATTAATATGACATGGTGTGAACTGGGTAGCAATGTGGGACTTTATTAGTAATGGGTTCATATTATATGCAAGGGATGTGAATCAATATGGTAATTTTTTTAAATCTACTAAACTTTTACTGTGAGTAGTAGCTAATTTTTGTGTAAAAGTAAAACCCGGAATGTTGGTAGACTAAATAATTGATGCAGCTATCAGGGTGGACATGGGACTTTTTACTATCTTGGATATATGTGGTTTTGTTTGGAATTGTGCTGTAATTACGCATTACGGTTATCTTAGCTGGTTGAGAAGTGTATCCTTGTTGGTACTTGTTTTGATGTCAACCTTGTACTTTTCTTAATCGTAGTGTGTTTACTTAAAGCCAGTTGATGATCATATGCTCACTTAATAATTATAGGACATGGTGAAAAATATGGGATTGACATTCATGAACATGGGATTGACATTCGTGAACTGTGGCTGAAATATTTGAATCCATTTTTCCTTGGACTGACATATTATACTTATACCGGCAGGAAAATGCTGCAACATATTTAATATCTTGTGTAGTATATATGTGCATCAGTTGGCGTTTTCCTTTGGGAATCTACCTAATCTGACTGCTGAACTTTTCAGGAGGTTATCCCAATAATAAACTGGGAGACAACAACGTTTAGTACCCCAGTGCTGGCTGTTCTGAACTTCTCAAATTGCATGAAACTGTGAATTCTATTTGTTTTCCATGAACTTCTCAAATTGCATGAAACTGTGAATTCTATTTGTTTTCCATGAAAGCTTGGTGTTCTGGTTTATGTTCCGAATCAATGCTTGTAGTATTGATGGTTGCTGCTGTTGTTTTGAGTTTTGAATATTGACCTAAATGAATTAATATGACATGGTGTGAACTGGGTAGCAATGTGGGACTTTATTAGTAATGGGTTCATATTATATGCAAGGGATGTGAATCAATATGGTAATTTTTTTAAATCTACTAAACTTTTACTGTGAGTAGTAGCTAATTTTTGTGTAAAAGTAAAACCCGGAATGTTGGTAGACTAAATAATTGATGCAGCTATCAGGGTGGACATGGGACTTTTTACTATCTTGGATATATGTGGTTTTGTTTGGAATTGTGCTGTAATTACGCATTACGGTTATCTTAGCTGGTTGAGAAGTGTATCCTTGTTGGTACTTGTTTTGATGTCAACCTTGTACTTTTCTTAATCGTAGTGTGTTTACTTAAAGCCAGTTGATGATCATATGCTCACTTAATAATTATAGGACATGGTGAAAAATATGGGATTGACATTCATGAACATGGGATTGACATTCGTGAACTGTTGCTGAAATATTTGAATCCATTTTTCCTTGGACTGACATATTATACTTATACCGGCAGGAAAATGCTGCAACATATTTAATATCTTGTGTAGTATATATGTGCATCAGTTGGCGTTTTCCTTTGGGAATCTACCTAATCTGACTGCTGAACTTTTCAGGAGGTTATCCCAATAATAAACTGGGAGACAACAACGTTTAGTACCCCAGTGCTGGCTGTTCTGGTTTTTGCTTCAGTGGCATTATTCCCCACCTTACTTTTACCATCTTCACCCTCTATGTGGGTGGCTGGGATGACATTTGGTTATGGCTTTGGATTTCTAATAATTATGTCGGCTGTTGCTGTGGGCATATCACTTCCGTATTTCATTGGTTCTCTCTTCCTTCATAGAATTCAAGTATGTATCATAGCCAAAATTGATTTGTGAATTATTTGTTTGGTAAAACTCTTTCTTTCCCTCTGAACCAATTTTTGATCCTTATGTAGGGTTGGTTAGAGAAGTATCCAAAGAAAGCCGCTATTCTAAGAGCTGCTGGTGAAGGAAACTGGTTTCATCAGTTCCGTACTGTAGCCTTGATCAGGATTTCTCCCTTCCCATATATTATATATAATTACTGTGCTGTGGCGACACATGTCAAGTATGGTCCATACTTCTTGGGTTCATTGGTCGGGATGGTCCCTGAAATTTTCGTTACAATCTACACGTATGTATTCAGTCTTCCCATCTTATTTACATAATCTGCCCTGTTCAGTTTTTGTTTTCAAAACATTTTCTTATTCCCTTACCCTGTTGCATAGTACAACATGCATATAGACAAATCTCAGACAAATAGATTCGTGCATAAAAGCTCCATGCGAGTGACTGTTTCTTGCTGCATTGACTAGGCTTGTTGTCTTAACCATGTTCCATGTTTGAACTACTATGCTGATCCTCGGAAAGATAACACATTTTCATATTAAAGACAATTTGTTGTGTGATGCTTGTTTATCGCCGTGTTTGATCCAAATTCAGTTCTTGTTCTGAATTTTTGGCTGATCTATCGGACTTCCATGTCAACCTGTGGAACAGGTAACGTGTTTTCTTATTAAAGTCGTTTTTTAAATTCTGCTTTGGTGGCGTATCCAATCAATCAGCAAGAGTTGCAATCTTTTTCTTATATCCATGCAGCGTCCTAAGAAAGCTTTTCATTAAGTCAAAACTTTGATTGCTATTGCCCATACTTGTGTCAGTGCATGCATACCCAAATTCATTCTAGAAACCAAATTGAGCTTTAGGAGAAGCGCATGGAACTGCCCTGGACAGTGAATTGCTCAAGGGAAAATTGAAAAGAAAAGTTGGAATTAGCTTTTATTGTTCCTCAAAAGAAAAATAGCAAGCCAGTACTTGTTGGTTAAGCATCGTCCGAATGATATAGTCAGCTTCATAACCTTGAACAACACTTCTACTTTTGTGAGCTTGTTGGTGGTCGGTTCTCTGTGATAACCAGTTTGCTGAAAATCCCAGTCCTCATGGTCTTTTGAATTTGAAGATTCCATGAATAACATTTTGTTCTGAGTTATCAAATGAGCAGCTATTGAAACTGCACAACCTAGTTTTCTATCGGAGGAAAGGGTAAAATAGCACCTGGAAATGCTTGTATTTTGAAATTTTTGGGTTAAATCCTGAAATGTGATCTCTAAATGAGTTATTAATTGATGAGGTCATATGAATGTTAACACATACAGCAACCATGTTTAGTTTCAATGTTTGGCTTTTTCCCTTTTGAAGTCCAGCATTTGTTTAACTTTTTTTTTTAAATCTCTCTTTAAAAAACTTGTTTCTTGTGGAATGGAAATTTTTAAATATATTTTTCTCTGATAATATGGTATAATTGTTGGATGCGTAAGGCAGACCTTGAGAGGCATTATCTTTGAATCTCACTGAATTCATCGGCATCTTGTTGTTGCAGTGGGATCTTGATACGTACCTTGGCAGATGCTTCACATGAACAACACTTCCTTTCAGCCCCACAGATTATTTTAAATGTTCTTGGATTTGCTGCATCTGTTGCTGCGACTATTTTCTTCACGGTATATGCAAAAAGGCAGCTCAAGATATTGCAGGGAGAAGGAGAACCTCTATTGCAGTAGCCAGTGAGTTTCTTTTTCTGTTTTGCATTTGAGATAATCCTTACCATCACACAAGCTAGGAGTGCCTTCTGCATATTTAACAATTCTGGATGCCTGGATGAGGTTTCATTTATTAAAACCAACTTCATTCAGAGTTTATTGTGGCGGTCATGCTGTGTAAAAATGTGTGGAAAGGAGACAGAAGGAGCCCTACACAGCCCCCACCCCCAAAAAAAAAAAAAAAAAAAAAAAAGCACTAACATGATAGGAAGGCATTTTTTTTTGTTTTTCCTCTTTTTTACTTGTTTCTGTTAAAGTTACCATTGTTTATCTCTCTCAATGTATATAAATTAATTTGAACATGTGCCTGAAAAGGCTAAATTGGAAATGGGTGAAATTTTGGAATGCAAAGTATTACAATTTGGTGGAATGACTTATTGTAGCAGACGAATCCTGTAGAATTTCATGGTTTGTAATAGAGTAATGGCGTCCCTGATTCCTCTCTTGACCGGATTGAGTTCATGTGGACATATTTGTTCGTTGTGATTTTTCCTTTTTTCCATATAGATGCACAATATAGATTGTATACAGTTCAAGAGCCTTGTCGGTGGCTTATGTACATTCTCCAATAATCCACCAGCACAAGATTGGGGCATAGTGTTATTGTTCAATAAATATACCTTGCTTTACTTGAACAAAGTTGACACTAAGTCTGTATTTCAGTTTCAAAAAATGCGACAGCAGAATAACGACATGTCGGATGTATAACCCCAGATACGAAATATGAGTACTCATATTGTATTATGGTAGATTGGCCTTGCATGCTTTGTCAATATATTTTTCGAATGTCAAGCATATCTTTTGAGTTGGACGCTTTATTTTGGAGTTTGTGTTTGGCAATCCTCATTTTTCAAAAGCTTTAGCAAACGTACGCTTAATGAGATTATTTTCGGGTGGTTTAAAAATAATTTTAAAAAATTAAAAATTATTTTAATATTTAATAATTTTTTTAAAAAATTATTTTTAATAAAATTACTTCATCCTATTACAAATTTTAAAAGATTAAAAAATTTAATTTTAAGAATTATTTTTTTACTTAATATAATTCCATATATATTCTCACAAATTATAAAAAATTAAAATTATTCTTATTAATTATAAAATAAAATTATTAATTTTAAAAAATTATTATTATCAATTATATTAAAATAAAAAAATAATTATTTTAACTATTAATTATTATATATGCATAATTAAAAATATTCTATATACACATTTATAAATAAATGTGTTAAGAATTTTTATTTAATAATATGTCCAGTTAACTGCACAGGAATTTACGGCCACCCAGAAACAGAATAGAAGCATCACACCTGGACGTTGGTGCCGCTTGGGGGATTTTAACGAAATTATGCATTTGCATGAGAAAAGAGGAGGTAGCGATAGAAGCGTGCATTGAGTGGTTGATTTTAGAACGGCTGTTAATGGTGCAATTTAATGGATATGGGCCGTAAGGGGGTATCCCTTTCCTTGGCGAATAGAAGATATAGAGACCAATTCATAGAGAAAAGCCTGGACAGGGTGCTATGCAGTAAAGACTGGGGCATAAATTTTCGGAATTTAGCTGCAAAAAATCTAGAAAATTGAGTGTCGGATCATTGCCCAATTCTTTTTGAAGTCAAAGAAAGGGGTAGAGAAGTGAAGCAAGCTAGTAGATCCCTATCCCGATACCATTATGAGGACATGTAAAGCACATATGAAGCTTGCAAAAGCATAGTGAAAGAGGAGTGGGGGAATTTTGGTGAAAAAGATTGGAAAAGCCCAGTGAATCAGTTTTAAAAAGTGGCTAAAAACTCACGAACCCAGCGGAAGCTCTAGAGCAAAACAGAACTTGATGACAGGAAAAGGAAGCTAGAAAAGCTCATTAAGCAGCTGCAAAGCAAAAAGCAAGATAACCCGCAATCGATAAACGGAGATGAAATCAGAAGGATTGAAGGCCAAATAAACAATATGTTAATAGATGAAGAGATTTATTGGTAGCAGAGGTCAAGAGCAGACTGGATCAGAGAAGGAGACAGAAAGACAAAATTTATCCACTCAAAAGCTTCCGCCAGAAAAGGAAAGAACAAAATCTGAGGGATCGAAGATTCTCAGGGCAAATGGACAAATAAGAAAGAAGAGATAGAAATGGAGTTCTGCAAGTATTTCCAAACCTTGTTCTCTTCCTCCAATCCAAACTAGAGCAAAATTCAAGCTGCTATTCAAGATATGCCCACCAAGATAACTCCAGAAATGAACACTCAATTGAATGCTTCATTCACTCATGAAGAAATTACTGAAGCTCTGTCCCAGATGTGCCCCCACAAAGGCCCCAGGTCCAGATGGATTGCCCGCCGCCTTTTTCCAGAGGTATTGGCTGACAGTCAAGAAATGAGTGACAGAAACATGTCTCTACATTTTGAATAAGCAAGGTATGCTTGGCCACCTCAATCACACCTATATAGCCTTGATACCTAAGGTAGACAAGCACAAAAAAGTTACAGAATTTAGGCCAATCAGTATTTGCAATGTTATATATAGAATCATAGCCAAAACAGTTGCTAATAGAATGAAACCGATCCTCTCCCATGTCATTTCACCAACACAGAGTGCATTCACACCCAATAGGCTCATCACAGACAATGTTATTATTGGTTATGAATGCCTCTACAGGATTAGATACAACAAAGGGAAGATGAATAGTCTAGTGGCCCTCAAGCTTGACATCAGCAAAACTTCCGGCAGAATTGAATGGCAGTTCCCAAAACAAATTATGATGACGCTTGGTTTTTCAAATAATTAGGTGGATTTGATAATGAGATGTATTTCCTCTGCTAGTTTCTCTGTGTTGATTAATGGAGTCCCTCAAGGTCTAATCCAGCCGGAAAGAAGTTTAAGGCAGGGATGACCCTTGTCTCCATATCTCTTTATCTTGTGCGCAGAGGCTTTTTAAAATCTGCTGATATATACGGAAAAGAAGCAGCTGATTCGGGGTCTGAGATTTGCAAAAGACATTACAATATCACATTTGCTCTTCGCGGATGACAGCCTGGTATTTATAAAGGCATCAGTGGCAGAATGCACTCAATTAAAGAAGATTTTTTATTGTTATGTTGAGGTTTCTGGTCAAATTTTCAATTTCGACAAATCCTCCATGTTTTTCAGTGGAAAGATAGCAGGTGGACAGATTGCAGTCATAAAGGATATCTTCAAGCTCAAGGTGGTTTATAGGTACGAAAAGTACCTAGGGCTGCCATCAATGGTAGGCAGGAAAAAGAGGAGCTTTTTCAACGAGAGTAAGCTCAAAATTTTAAACAAAATTTCATGTTGGCAGCACAAAAATTTTTCTAGTGAAGGAAAGGAGATTCTTATTAAGGCAGCAGCTCAAGCAGTCCCAGCTTATGCACTGAACGTCTTCAAGCTTCCTAAAGGCTTATGTGAGGATATTCAAAAAGTCATAGCAAAATTTTGGTGGGGATCAAAAGAAAATAATTAAGGCATTTATTGGACTCGGTGGGAAAAGTTTAGTTTTGTGAAAAGTAGAGAAGGTATGGGGTTTCGAGAGTTCATGAGTTTTAACCATGCACTGGTGGCGAAGCAAGGATGGAGGATTATTCGGTCTCTAAATTCCCTGGTGGCTAGAGTGTTGCAGGCGAGATACTTTGCAAATTTGGATTTCCTGAGTGCGAAGTTAGGCTCCAATCCCTCCTATATTTGGAGGAGCATTCTGTGGGGAAGATATGTGCTTAATAAAGGAATCAGGTGGCGTATAGGAAATAGGGAAAAGCTTCTAGTTTACAGGGACAACTGGCTGCCAAGGTCAAATACTTTCAAGCCTGTTACTCCTCAATCTTTACCAGAGGATACTGTTGTTACTAACTTGATGAATATGGAGTGCCAATGGGATGTAGAAAAGCCGAACCAACACATCATGATGCCGAACCAATAAGCCTCAGGAAAATGTGGCACTTCGACAAACGGGGAGAATACTCAGTGAAAAGCGGGTACCAGCTAGCTTTAAAAGGCATATTTGAAGAAGCTAATTGCAGAATAGAAGACTCCTTAAATCATTGGAAGATTTTATGGTCGTTATAGATTCCAGCAAAATATCTGTTGCAGCAAAATATCTGTTGCCAACTACCGAAAATCTCTGGAAAAGAAAAATTCTGCAGAAGCCTATCTGCCAAAGATGCAAGAGGGATGTTGAAACCACCTGGCATGCACTCATAGGCTGTAAAGCAGCAAAGAAGTTTTGGTCTCATGCATCGTTTACAACCCTGGATTTAAACAGCCAGCAAAAGGATTTATCTTGTATCCTACAAGAAATGAGTTCTAAGCTGAGAAAAAGTGACCTGGAACTAATGGTAGCATATTGCTGGAGTATTTGGTTCTCAAGAAATAAGTTCATCTTTGAAGGAAAGAAGATAGACCCGAGAATTTCAACAGCAAAGGCAGAAACAATTACAGAAGCTTATCAAAGAGTGAGGAAGGTGCAGACATCTCATATTGATAGCTCAAGGACTGAGAAGCAATTGCTGTGGATTCCTTCCCCAGAAGCGGTTTTCAAGTTAAATGTGGATGCAGCTATAAACTATAAAGAGCAGAAGGCAGGGATGAGGGCTGTTTTAAGGGACTGCAGGGACAAGGTGGTAGCTGCTGGAATACAGCAAACTCAGTACAGGGGAAGTGTAAGCTGAGCAGAGGCTGAAGCTTTACAATGGGGCTTACAGGTGACAAGAGAAGCAAACTTACTTTCACTAATCATAGAGTCAGATTGTTTACAGGTGGTGGAGTTAGTAAACAACACAAAGGGCAGCAGAACAGAAATTTACTGGACAATCAGAAATTCAAAATCAAATCAGAAGCCTTCAGAAGGCTTTGGTAAAATATGTCCCTAGACAATGTAATGCTTCTGCCCACTCCTTGGCCAAACTGGCTGTGGGAAGAAATATTCTTGCTGTCTGAAAAGAATTTATGCCAGCAGAGATTTCAAATGTATTGATGTTGTGATTAATGGAGAGGCTCACTTTCTTTCTCAAAAAAAAAATAATAATAATAATAAATAAATAAATTGATGACAATAGCAAAAGACATTGGCGTATTCAGTATGTCAACTGGATGTGTTGGATCATCACGAGTTCCGTATGCACTTTCTTGTCATCTTAGCTGGCAAATTATTTCTTTGTCCATTATTTCACACGACAATGCATACAAAGTATATGGATGTAGTTTCCCACATGATACTAACAGAGGTAAAAGCCAAAAATACTATCAAGTTTCTTATCGGAAAAAATAAATATTTTTAATAGTTTTAGTCACAGGACACGCTATTAAACCTCCCCCACCCCCCCCCCCCCAAAAAAAAAAGGAGAAGAAGGTATCATGATTGCTGATACACAATAAATAATAATGATGCATAAAGTGCGAATACGTGGAATTATTAGAACTAATAAACTGGGGCATCTCACCTCAATTGATATAATTGTCGCACAGAATTGAAACCACGTCCTCTCAGGTCAAGTCCATCATTTTTTATGCATATTTCTTGCCGCATTTGAGTCACGAAATATGCCTCGTGGCCGGCGACCCACATTATGGTGTTCTATTTTTGTTCAAATGACAAAGTTCCTCTAGCATAATTACGTGGTAGCATATGTCACATGCAAAACAGCCCCAAATCCACAATATTATTGTGTCTCATGACAGCAAGGCATCATTGCTACTATTCTGTGCATGTAACTTAGGCATAAATGCACAAAAGTTTTGACTCGAACCACACTATCAATTTGGGTCTTTTACAAGTCAATATTCACTTATAAATTGTACGTTTTGGACAATAAATGCAATTACACAAATACACGATTTCGTTACATTTTAACGATATTGTTAAGATATTAAATTAATAAAATAACATCACTTGATGGTATTAGATAAATTAATGTACTGTCTTATATATATGTATATATATTATCTCTCATTAGATTCTTATAATCTATACTCGTATTTCTCAAATCAGAGAATATACATATGAAATATCTAAAAATTAAAGTTATGGAGATTGTCAATTTCTCCCTTACTATAATTAGGATATATTACTTATCCCCTATTATTTTTGTAACAATCAATAACTCCTTTACAGTATAAGTTTATATTATTATCCTTATTTTTAATATATAAGAAAATTATTATAAAATGATAAAACAGCATTATAAGGAAACTTAAATGATAAATAAAAATAATTATGAAATAAATAATTAAATATTTATCTTATAGATTTTACATTTAATTTTAAAATATCATAAAATATATATTATAAGAAAATATTTATAACATAAAAAAGTAAAAAAAAATTATTGTCAATTTTTTAAATTAAAATATATATTTCTTATTTTTAGTACTTAACTTTTTTAATTCAATTTCTATTTATATGATTTGAAAATAGAGATAATATTATAAACTTATATTGTCAGGAGAGTTATTGACTATTATAAAAATAATAAGAAGATAAGTAATATATACTGATTTCAGTAGAAGAGAAATTACCAATCTCCCAACTAAATATATCTTTACTCTAATGTGAACAACCCACAACATCAGACAATTAGCCTACAAAACCATTTGATTATTTTGATAATCCCCGTTTGGCCTAAGATTCTGTTTCATCCACACAAATTAATCAATGCATCTCTGCCTTCGCAAACAACCTGATCATCGTGTAGAGCGCTGGCAAAAGGTACAGGTATTGCGCCGCAGTGCTGTGAGACGTTGACATGGGCATATTCGGAATTTAGAAAAAAGTAAAAAAAAAGGAAAAAAAAAAGAAAAGCCATAAAAAGAAAGATGCGTCGCTGATGGGGACCACCTTTGATGTGGACCATGCAAACGGGATTGTATGGATCTGGTAAGACCATTCGTTTATTTTGATAGAATTGGCAAGACCTTTCCGATACCTAACCTATCTTGATCACACCGTTTATTCTATTTTATATTTATAATCAACGGTCATCAAATAGTGTCAGGCTGGCCTCGGAATAAGATTAATGTGCGAACCTTCTCCAAAATAATAATAATAATAATAATAATAATAATGTGCGAACCAACTTACTCACTTCTGTGTATTTTTCTGACCGACTGATGCGATATTGCCATCCCAACCTACTTGGTCAAATGCTAGGAGACAGAAGTTTGAAGCCAGAGTAAAAAAGGAAGGTAAAAATATTTGTTACCAGTTGTACAAGAGCGATTTAAAAAGAAAATTTTGGAATGATGCATTCATATAAGTATTTCATTTCAATTGAGGATATTCAAAAATAATAAGAAAAATTGGAAACCACCAATGGGTTTGCGAAAAGGGATTCATTCAATCCGATGGTTTGGCTATGTGTCCACATTGAATGATCTAAGCTGGATGATCCCATTTTAAGCTTCTTTGCTTATTTGATTCATCATTAATAACAAAGTTTGCTGTGTTCGCTTTTATTATCTCACTTATTAAGGACCAAATCCAAGTGCTGGTTAAGCAATTTGAATTTTGGCCAACTGCTTCCCAAAATAATAATAATAATAATAATAATGCGTCGGCAAGAGTTTTGCAATTGAAAAAAAAAATGAAGAAAAAAATACTAACTTTACCTGTAAAGTATTCCTTCGTATTTGGGTTATACTTTCAAAAAATTAAAAACATCAAAGAATTTTTTTTTTTAGGCAAAAGAATTTGTACTTGGTATATATAATATTATGGAAAAATAAAGTAAAAATTCTATGTGAAAAATAAAATAAAATAAAATAAAACGAGTCGTCTCATCTACCCTCAAGCAAAAACGTAAAGAAAGAAAATAAAGTCTCAATCAAAACGGATAGAAGAAAAGCAAAAGTTGAATGCAAAGAAAGGAACAACTCAGTCAACAAAACCCGAAAACACAAAGCCACTTCCTTCACTTGTTCTTCTCTTTTGCTATTCATCATCATCATCATCTTCAGCTTCTTCTTCTTCTTCTTCTTCTTTTCATTTATCTCTCTCTCACTCAGTGGCTGCTAAATGCTAATAATGTCGAGGAGGTATTGGCTTCTTGGTTGGTGAGAGAGAATAAATGCTCAACTCAAGACAAGCGCGTACAGGCCCTACTTACACAAGGAGTTTCGTCTCTCTTTCTTAATTCACAAATCATAAATCATAATACGAGTGCTTAACTCTGAAAATTGCACTCACATTAAGACACAGTGACACGATGGACATGCACATGGTGCCAATATAAACACATTAATACTATGCACAAAGATGGATGTACTTTTTTATAGGTAGTTATTAAATTGCCTCACCTGCTACCTTTCCAGCAAAGCCACCCTCTGTTTCAATTTCATTATCGTTTAGTTTACTCCCCAATCCCATACATACTTGTCTCTACCCTTCATTTCTTTTTCCTTTTAAGCTGTCTCATTGCTTCAAATTCAATCTTCTCCACTCTACCCCCAGTTAATAAAATAACCCCAGGTCTTCCTTTTGAGTATTGACTGGGTAGATCATTTTGTTGACACTAATGTGTTCATATTGTGATACACAAGAAGGTGGAAAATGGGTTTTTTATTCTTTACGCTATGATTGTGATGTGGTCTCTGTAATGATGTAGATCTTTACTCTGGTTGGATTCAAGCATTCATAATGCCAAACGGGTAGATCCATTTTTCATTTAGTTTCGAGCATGAGAAGGATTCAACAATTTGTTCTTCCTCATGCTCTTTTATTCTTGATTTTTACTTCTCTTGGAGTCAGTTCAGCTTCAGCAGCAACTGATAAGGAAATATTGTTACAGTTCAAGGGTAACATCACTGATGATCCTCACAACAAATTGGCTTCATGGGTTTCAAGTGGCAATCCTTGTGAAAATTTCAAGGGTGTGTTTTGTAACCCGGATGGTTTTGTGGACAAGATTGTCCTGTGGAACTTTAGCCTTGGAGGAGTTTTGTCTCCAGCTTTGTCTGGTTTGAAGTCCTTGAGGGTCTTGACATTTTTTGGCAACCGATTTACAGGTAATCTTCCACAGGAGTATGCTGAAATGAAAACATTGTGGAAGATAAATGTGAGTTCCAACGCACTTTCTGGGTCAATACCCGAATTCATTGGCGATTTACCAAATATAAGGCTGCTTGATTTGTCAATGAATGGTTATAGTGGAGAGATTCCCTCTGCTTTGTTCAAGTATTGTTATAAGACCAAGTTCGTTTCTTTGTCTCACAACAATCTTTCTGGTTCAATTCCTGTATCTATTGCCAATTGTACTTATCTTGAAGGATTTGATTTCTCTTTCAACAATCTTAGCAGTGAATTGCCATCTCAAATTTGCAATATTCCTGTATTGGATTTTATATCTGTGAGAGGCAACGGATTGACGGGGACTGTCGAAGAGCCAATTTCCAAGTGCCAGAGCATAAAGCATTTGGATCTTAGCAGCAATCGTTTCACCGGCTTGGCTCCATTTGGTGTTCTTGGATTAAAGAATATTAGCTATTTCAATGTGTCACATAATGGCTTTCGAGGGGAGATACCTGAGGTTGACATTTGTGGCGAAGGAATGCAAGTTTTTGATGCTTCATGGAATGAGTTTGATGGAGTGATTCCATTGAGCATTACAAATTGTCTAAACCTTAAGGTTTTGGATTTGGGGTTTAACAGACTGAGTGGGAGTATCCCAATTGGGATCACTGATCTGAGGAGGCTTTTGAAGATTAGTTTGGCCAACAATTCCATTGGTGGGACAATCCCTCCAAACTTTGGAAGCATTGAGCTTCTTGAGGTATTGGATTTGCACAATCTCAATCTTCGTGGAGAAGTTCCGGATGATATAAGCAATTGCCGGTTTCTCCTCTTGCTGTGAGTACATACACTATCTTGAAATACTCTAAATTATATGCAACAATTGGTTCAATAATGTCTGATAAGCTTCTTCTAATATCTTGTTACAGGGATGTTTCTGGTAATGCTCTAGAGGGAGACATTCCTCAAACCTTATATAACATGACATATTTAAAAATCCTTGATTTACATCAAAATCATTTTAATGGAAGCATTCCACCGAGTCTAGGAAACTTGTCCAGACTCCAAATGCTTGATTTGTCACAAAATTCACTTTCGGGCTCAATTCCCTCTTCCTTAGGAAACTTGAGAAATCTAACACATTTCAATCTTTCCTCCAACAACCTTTCTGGTACTATTCCCTCAACCATACAACATTTTGGTGTATCAGCATTTTTAAACAATACTGGACTCTGTGGTACCCCTTTGGAGACCCCCTGCTCAACAAGTGGCAATCATACAACACCTACATCAAAGAAACCCAAACTTAGTGTTTCTGCTATTGTTGCAATTGTTGCTGCAGCATTGATCCTTACTGGGGTTTGTGTGGTAACCATCATGAACATCAAGGCACGCAGGAGGAAGAGAGATGATGAAACTGTGGTTGTTGAGGGCACACCACTAGGTTCAATGGATTCAAATGTTATAATTGGAAAGTTGGTTCTCTTCAGTAAGAGTCTGCCTTCAAAATATGAAGATTGGGAGGCTGGCACCAAAGCATTGCTTGACAAGGAGTGCCTCATAGGTGGAGGCTCAATAGGATCTGTATATAGAGCCAGCTTTGAAGGTGGGGTTTCAATTGCAGTAAAAAAGCTGGAGACTTTAGGAAGGATTAGAAACCAAGAAGAATTTGAGCTAGAAATTGGACGGTTAGGCAACATTCGACACTTCAACTTGGTAGCATTTCAGGGTTACTATTGGTCCTCGACAATGCAGTTGATTCTGTCTGAATTTGTTCCAAAGGGGAACTTGTATGAGAATCTACATGGAGTTAATTATCCGGGCACCAGTACTGGTGGTATTGGCAATCCTGAACTGCACTGGTCTAGGAGGTTTCACATTGCTCTTGGGACAGCAAGAGCACTTTCTTACCTTCACCATGACTGTAAACCTCCAATACTTCATCTCAACCTCAAGTCAACTAACATACTGTTAGATGAAAATTATGAACCTAAGTTATCCGACTATGGTTTAGCTAAACTGCTTCCCATTTTGGACAACTATGGTTTAACTAAATTCCACAATGCAGTTGGGTATGTTGCACCAGAGTTGGCTCAGAGTCTGAGGCTGAGTGAGAAATGTGATGTTTATAGCTTTGGGGTTATCCTTCTGGAGCTGGTTACGGGGAGGAAACCGGTGGAGAGTCCGAGTACAAATGAGGTGGTGGTCTTGTGTGAATATGTTAGAGAACTGTTGGAGAGAGGTTCTGCTTCAGCCTGTTTCGACAGAAGCTTAAGGGGTTTTGCAGAAAATGAATTGATCCAGGTTATGAAGTTGGGGCTAATTTGTACATCAGAAGTTCCTTCTAGACGACCAAGCATGGCTGAAGTAGTTCAAGTGCTTGAGTCCATAAGAAATGGGCTGGGATCATAGTTTAAAGCGCAAAGTGGAGGGTTTATTTTGACCATTCCTAATTTCCTATAGTCAGATTAACAGTACATTTTTTTGAGTAAAGATCATGTAGTCTAGATTGGTTTTCTTTGTGCAGAGGTGGTAAACAAGTTGCTTATCGAAAGTGAAAAACAAAAAGGGAAAAAAAAAAATCATTCTTTTGTATTCATTTACATTCTGATCTTGTCAATAAAAAGATTTATTTATTTATTTATTTTGCTTCTTAATTTGGCTTTTACATTAGGGCGAATTATAATTGACGTGGCATGAACTTCAAGTTACTAAACATGTTCTACGTCACCAAGAGAAACAAAATGATCTGTTTTACATTGAAAAATTGAAAATAATTCGAAGGTGGCCCTTCACTGTCTCATGAATAATTTAATAAGGTCAATTTTCCGAGCATTATTTAAGATTAGAATGTCAATTAACATTGCAGTAGAAGACATCTGTCAAAGGTTAATGCCCTCGAAGAAGATTCCCAACCATTCCATTTGACAATGACCTTCACTCTTCCGAGAGCATTACTATACGGATTTGAAGACTGTAACAGAGGTGCCATAGAAATTTCAATCTGTTTTAGGAGTTCAAAACATTGTACCACCTGTAACAAACTGCAGTACATACCAAGAGTAAACAGGTTTTGCAGAGCTGAACCAGTTTGGTAGGGATTTTGAATGCTCAAGTCTTTGTTTCATTAGGATCCTTTATTTTGATGACCCTTTTGATTTCTAGCATTATCCTAGACTGTTATTTTCTGCAAGTATGGGCAAATATGCTTCTCGCTGTAATATTTTTTGCCCAACATTCCTAGAGCAATTCTGCAAGATAGAGTTGGATTTGTTACTGTCACGAGTTTATATGATGATTCTATGTGAATGTGACTAAATTTTGAAGTTTTGTATTGTTAATTGTTTCGTGTTAGTTGTTAATTGTAAATTTGTGATGTGCTGTGATAGGCGGTACTTGTTTTCGTTGTTGCAGGTAGACGATATGGGCCAGAGATTGGGAAAAAGAAGACAGCAGTTCCCATAGTGCTGTAGTTGAATTACATGGGTTCTTGGGAGTCGGTTTGATCTTGAAGTTGCGTCTCACGTGCTGCAAATTGCAATAATGCTTGAGAAGTGGGTTGTGGAGTCTTCCGCATATACGAGGAACAAAGCACTTGGTTATTGTGTTGACCTGCATAACGTCAGGCTGCCTCACGGTACCGTAACTCGTAGTTTCGGACTTCAAACTTTGTTCGTTTGAGAGTACAGACACTGTTTACTGTTATGTCCGCAGTCAAGGTTTAGATCCTTATTATTAAATTATGTTGTGTGTAAACCTTTAGGCTCTTATCCACAAGCTGAGCCTACTCAAACACCAGCAGACCGCATGTTTTATGATGACGATGTTCATCTTAGTATTTTCGCCTTCACTAGAACATTTTATGTTCCTTAATATTCACCAAAACGCTACTTGAAGTCTTTGGTTTACTAAAAGGGTGATACTTTGCAAATGAATCTGCAGCAACGACAATAGAAGTAGGGATGCCCAGATTTAAAGGATTGTGAAGTTTATGGCTTTTGATGTGATTCTTTTGGAGCTGATTACCAAGAGGAAACCAGTGGAGGGTCCTAGTGCAAGGTGGTGGTATAGTGTGAATGTGCAAGAGAATTGCTGGAGAGTGGATCCTCTCCAGCTTGTTTTCATGGAAGTTTGTGGAGTTTTGCAGAAACTGAATTTTATGTAGCTGGGTTTAATTTGTGCATCAGAGGTCTCTTCAAGAGCAGGCATGGCTGAAATTGCTCAGGTGCTTGAGTTAGTAAGACATGGATTGGGGATTCATAGTGAAGACTTTTGAAATTTGAACTGTTATGTTACTCTTACTTGCGATTACAGGGAGCATGAATCGCCTTTAATATTAATAAGCTCGCCATTACACACCTTTGATCACACAGCTGTGTAAAACGAGCATCTTCTATAAAGAATCTGTAAGCGATCTCATTCTATTAAATAAACAAATAGCATTCCAAGTGATTTCAACTGTGAGATTTACAGGTTTGAGAAATTCTTCTTATTCGTTCCATAACTACATGAATATCTTTTTCAGTCAACAGAGTAAAACTGAAACTGAACCATCCCGGTTCTATACAGTGCCAAGAAGATCCAGGAGTAACATTAACCTTAGCCACATTCAACAACTTATCCCAAAGCTCAAGCTCTCCTTTCTCGCTGTAAGAGCTGATCAGTCCGCTCATGTCAGCCCAACAGTAGAAACCCCCAGTACTCTTAGTGCACTCAATGCCCAACTGCCTCAATCCTGCCACAAACTTGACATACAAACTTCGAAGCCTCTCCCTGTTAATATTGATGAACTTTTGAACAAATCTTGTATCTGAAAGCATCGACACAAGCAAATGCTGGGACGGAGCTGAAACGGAAGAGAACCTAGACAACCTTTTAGCAGCAGCGAGGACACTGTCATTGTAGGAGCATATAACGCCAATCCCAAAACCTGGAAGAGAAAGGTCCTGTGATAGATTGTATACTATATGAACTCTATCCCTATCAAGGTATTCTGAATCAGCAAATTCTGCCAAGCTCACAAATTCTTCAATTCCAAAAGTGGACCCTGCAACTATTTCATTAGAGACTATATGGATGTTCTTCTCTCTAGCAAAGTCCAGAAGGCTATAAAGTGTTTCCCGATTAATTACACTGCCAACAGGATTTGAGGGGTTTGAAATTATAATCCCACGAACTTTTAGACCTCGTTTCCTAGCCTGGGTGAATGCCCGGTCTAGAGCAGTAATACTTAGACCGAAGTTGTCAGCACTACGGCAGGGAACAGGTACTATCTCTACCCCAGTTCGCCATTTTACATCCCTGTCAAAACTGCACAGAGTGCAAAAACTTCAGTCTTTCTCACAGGATGGTTCACTTACTGAATGAGAACTTCTGACACTGCCAAAGGGAATGAATAGTTACCACGGGTGATATGGCGTTGGAACTAGAAACGCATTCCCACTGTCTGCTAGGCTGAAGCTAAGTATCTCAATTGCAGAAGCTGCACCAGCTGTCAACACTATTTGTGATGGGTTGAAGGAAACTTCTTTTCCCAAGACTTGAGATACAAACCCTGCTACAGCCTGTGAGATTAGAGTGCACGATGAAGATAAAACAGTTAACTGCAGATAACAAAAATCTCATTCACAAAAAAGAAAGCACCATTCATAATTCACAAAAGAACGGGGATTAAAGAACACAGCTTCAGTAATTCAAGGGAGGTTACTTCAACATAAATCTAAAATGGTAAGAGAGGAGCAGACGCAGATCCTCCTCAAAGGGAGATACCTCTTCTTAACAGACTATAAACTACTGGAGAGGGTAATCTTCTTTAAAAAGCGCGTTGCTAGTTTAAAGTCATTTATAATCAAATAATTGCACAGCCCACTTAAGTCAGTTTCACAGTCAAAAGAGAAAATAGAGAAAAGAAAAAGAAATGAAACAAACAAAAGCATAAGGTACAGAATGTGATTACCACTTTCAACTCCATCAACCCATCAGAGGGCTGGTAAAAAGCAATCCCATCACTTCCACATCCACCCACTATCGCCTCTTCTGCATTCTCAGCAAGCCAATTCTTAACCAAATCCAACGACAACTACACCAACCGACAAAACTTTTATTAAAAAAAAAAGCTCAAAATTTGATGAAAATCAAGTTTTCTGTTATCCAAAAGCACAACTTAGACAAACTGAAGCCAAGACAATTTTTGAGATATTTTCTTCTTTTCCTCCCCCCCCCCAAACAAAAACCAAAAAAAAAAAAAACAAAACCTTGTTTTGCGCCAACCCAAGCGGGATAACCCCACCAGGATTGCCCACTTCATCGTACGGGTCGTCCTCAACCTGCTTTAAACCCACATCGCACGGCGTCTCACCAGTCTTCAAAATGGAGATGACCCGACCCGACACACAAGCGGGTCCGCCTATATTTTTTGGCGACAGCAGCGACCGAGACAAACTCCGCGGCAACCCATGATGGTCCGTCAACTGCCCCGAGGAACTGGACCGGGACGGAGACGAAGAAGCCGTATTCTGTGTCGGAGAAGATGAGCTCGGGTCGTTGGGCTCACCCGGGTCATTACGGAATCGTTTGAGGTAAAGCTGGAGAAAGTAAAAGAGCGCACATGGGATTACGGAGCCCAGAAACAGACCTCCCCTCCCTTGAACCACCCCCTGTAACGGTACAATCACTCTCATGGCGGTTCCTCCACCGCTGCTGCTCGAACTACTGATGGGCTTGGATTCCTCGTCGGCTCGGGCTCGGGTCATTATAAGAAGCGAAATGGACTCATGGGAGGGAGGGGGTGTTGCCGGCGATTGAAAAGTATCGGCTGGCTTTAATGAGTGAATTGGGCACTTTGATTACAAAGCCCAAGGAAGGATGGTGTCACTGGTGCTTGTATTGTTTAAAAAAAAAATTTCCCTTTTTTTGTGTTTTTAGTTTTGAATTTGTAAATTTAATTTTGTGCGCCGTTCCTTGTTTGAGGGAAAGATGAGATATAGTTGTTGGGATTTTTTTTTGTTTTGGAGGGAGAGTGTGTGTGTTTACGAAAATGGGCATTTTTATTAGTTTTGTTTGCCCACTTTGAGTAAACGGAGGTTTATCTTTGTTTAAATCATTTTGTAATCCTATTTTAGACAATGAAAATGGAAACCTTATTTTATTTTATTTATTATTATTATTTTTTTTTGGGCAATTAGCTGGAAGAAACTTGCACTTTACTTTCTGTTCTGGCAGTGTCAAACTATTTGGTTGCTTGCTTTGACATTTTTGTGCTGGACATAAACGGTTTTCGGGATTCAAAAATTTTTGGTCTTTAATGGGTTATGGATGCCCGATAGAATTATAAATTGCTAGTAAAAAAGAAAAAGACTCATGTCTTATTTAAGTAATTAGGTTATGTTTGTATCTGTCGTTAAATATTATTAAATGTGTGTTGGGTAATTTATGTATATTAAATATTTTATTTTAAAAATAACTTTATTTTTATTATTAATATGATAACATTAATAAAATAAGGGTACATAATACTTGAGGGTAAACTTTAAATCGCTTTCTACTTGAAATGGCAATTTTTAATTTTATTAAAAAAATGAAAACATCAATTTATTTTTTAAATAGAAATAGAGTAAACTGAAATTTACATATTTTTGAAGAGGTAAATTAAACCTCCATCCCCAGGATGATGATGTGAGTTGGTGAACAAATTGCGTTGATGTGATTTTCCATATTGAATTGAAAGTAGAGATCACAGATTCATCGATACGCTGAAGATTCATAGCTTTAATGAATGAATGAATGAATTAATTCGGATCTGTAGCGGGCTAGTGGCATGGAACCCCATCGAAATCACCAGTTTAATAATTCTGAACAAACAGACAAATGCAGTCTCCTTCATGCTGTCAAATAATACAAAACAGGTGCACACTAAGCATAAAGTGAAAAGGATGATTCAGATTCCATCCTTGGGCAATCTCCAAATTCACCATGTTGTTTCTCACGACCAGTGCACTTTTAAACGACAAATACGACAAAGCTACCTGGGTTCATTGTAATTTCACCAGCCAGGTAATTTAAAATTATTATATTAACAAGAGACAGGCATTGTTTTAATCTGACAATTTTAATAAAAAATGGGACGGATGGTTTATTGGTTCTATGCTATAATAATTCTCTCTGTGGAACGGAAATGACAGTATCCGCCCACAATTGGTGCCCGGAGTATTTGCGTTGCACTTAGAGACAATAAACCAAATTTGTCTCTTCCTCGTCTGTCTTCCACCACAAAAGAAAATGATAGTAAAGAGCTGAATGACGCTTGTTTGAGCCAAACGCTTTGCTTGTTAAGTTGGGATTTGGAGGTCAATTATGGCCGGCATGTGAGTGATCCGTTTATTGAACTATAGATTGATTGTATCTTTTTTGCCGCAGGGACACTCCATTGACTGAGAGTTTGGAAGAAGCTTAGAAATGAGAAATCTTGCTGATATAGATAAAAAATTTTATGCCACAACACAGATACAAATATTTGAAGCAGAAAATTTGCAAATATATATGCAGGGGCAATTGAATCTCTTCCCACAGGCGCGAAGAGTGGTTTGCACTTTGCAGTCTATGATTAATTTCCAAGATCATTGAAAGTTAAAAGATTATTTAAAACCGTGCAGTTTTAAGTTTAGGAATTGTACGTACACAGACCCCAAAGCAGAATCATGATAATTTTACTGATCATTTCTAAAGGGATGGCCTAAGTCACAGTTATCTGATTGGTCACTGTGCTCTGTGTGTGTGTGGCGTTAGCCTTTTCCCATTTCTAAAATGTCCTTAGTTAAGCATGCATTCGAGTTGTTTGTCTGGCTGACTAAATGCAGCTAGCAGCAAGCCTACACGCGCATACAACAAATTACAAGTACATGGCGGCAGGCGCGGCAAGGCTCCCTTAATTGCAGCTGAATCTATTATATTCTCTCACCTGGCGGAACTTATAATCTGATAATCTTAGAATTAACACGCAAGAGACTTCTACCACACCTTCCCCCAATTTTTTTTTAAAAAAAAAAAAGAGGAAAAAGACAAATCAACCCTTGTCATCGTGACACGTGAACGATGAACTTAGGATGCTGTAAGATTCACGGTTGCTGTCTCCATCACAGGCCACAATTACTTGTGCAGCAAATGTTTACTGATGGCAAAATACGACAGAAACATGCACATTGATACCTTGCGTGAACGCATACATGCACAAATCGATATGGTATAACTGCGAGCACACGTCTAATATTTGATGATCTGATGCGTATGTTTGAGGCTTGAATGCAAAGTTTGGTTGCGGGCTCTATCCTGCAAGCAACAATGGTTATGACCTACGAATCTTGACAGTTCAATTTTTGTTATTTGGTAATTAGACATCGATGGGTGGATGTTTTGAGTGTGTCCAGCTATTGTACATTTGTCTGCTAGCTTTGTTTCGTCGTTCATAATTTGAGACTCAAATTAAAACTCTTCGGATATACTTTTTTTTTTTTTGGTTATAAACTGCTGAGGTCGACATTCCTTCGGCCCAAAAAACCACAAGCTTTCGGTCGTGTCCATAAATAATAAAACCAGTAATTTTAGATTATATTAAAATATCAAAATTTTATTTATTAATTTATTTAAACTAGTATGGAGTACTAAGCATAAAAATAATCAACTATTTCTTTCTTTAAAGTAGTATTGAATATTAAACACTAAAGTCAATAATTATTTATATAATTTAAAAATATTATATTTAAATACTTATTTAACTTTATTAAATTGAATTAATATAGCCGTATCCAATATTATACTAAATAAAAAAAATATTATTATATATAATCCAATCCAATCTATTATAATTGAATCCTAAAAGCTAATCAAATCCAATCATACCTTCTAATTATAGCCTTAAGGGTAGAATAGCTATACACATTTAAACTACTACAGCACAAACCTACTTACGTAATCTAGGCGTGACGCATGACATTAAATTGGAAAAAAATTCTAAAAGGTGAAGAAAAAAAAAATCTTGTGCCTATAATCAAACCCCGTAACAACAAAGCTTGTGACTATTATAAATTACAATAATTACAATGTAGCCTTTCGCTAATAAATAATTAAATAAAACTTAAATAGACCCGCATTAATATAGCACTGCACTTAGAATTAATGGACAACATTAATTGGTTTTCTGGACCTTCGGCTACTTTGACAGTTACTTCATTCATTCAGGTGCCAACAGCAATAGATTGATTATCGATAAAGGCCATCCCAAAGCAAATGCTATGAAGTTGAAAGAAAGCTTCCCGTCTTTTCTCTGAGACTGGGAGTGCATAGAGTGTAATTGACTTTCCGTGTGACTATTCAATTTGGTTCTCTTTTTACCTGGTTCGGCGCTGGCAGGCGTTTGCTTTCGTAATTTTGCAAAGAGATTGGGAAAAAGGCTTCTGGTTTCGCATTCAAAGTGTCCCGGTTGGTTATAAAGAACCCGTAGAGTTATATTAATGCAAGAAAAGTCCATGTTTAGAAGCCACAAATAACAATCCCCATCTCCGTGCTAATATGCCTACCCACACATACACGGGGAATTGTTACCATTTCAAAATTTGGAACTCGCTGCAAGGACTACTTGTATATATGTTCGTTGAATGGAACTACATGCATGTAAGTTATGGTTGGAGCTTTCTGTTTGATGAAGCTAGGAATTTGCCTGAGGAGTGGTGAGTCTCAAACGTACAATAAAACTATTTAGGCACCATTAATCAAGATCAAAACTATATACTGATCCTTTTTCATTTTCTTTTTCTTTTTTTTTCTTTTTTAAGAATGGGAAGAAAAAGCACTAAAGAGTTGCATAGTGGAATTAAATGCAAGTCAAAATAATAACAAAGAAAAGCGGACGGGTATCCATTGGTATTTTAAAAGATTGAAGATCAAAAGGAGTGTAGCGCGAGATTTTACAGGATCGAATATTGTGTTTTATTTTATTTTTTCAATAATTGGGTTGACAAAATCCAAGCTTTCTGAATATTTAATATATTACTTAAAATTTTTTTTTGATAGATAATCATTTATTGAAAAATAAGTTTAAAAAATAATAATAAATAATTTTTACTTAACAATTAATAGTGTTAACAACAATTCACTTTTTCTTGACAATTAGAATTATTATCTTTAAGACAATTGTAGTTTAAAAGTTATGATAATAGAGCTATACAATATTAAACGTCCATCTAACTTTTCTTGACAATTAAAAATAAAATCTTGCTACGTTATCATTTATAATAACGTAAGTTTTACCTTAAAATTATTATCTTACGACAATTGTGGCTTAAAAGTTATGATAATAGAATATAAACGTTGATTTTTTAGGTGAGTCCAAACTTTATATTTGTGATTCTATTTATTTTCTTAAAAAAAATATTATAATTTAAATGCGTACAATGTGAAGTCAACCGAAAGTCTAAATATATATACTTTTTTGTGTGCAATCCGTAAGTCTACTAAACATTAACTTGAAAATCTATGGCACCGAATATATATCGGTAGATACTTATCCCTGTAAAATTTCAAGGCCGCATAAAGACTCGGGCTCAAGACATATCGGAGGACATGGATTATTGCAGCGTTATTGTTCAATTTCTTGCTCTAAATCCCGTTGCCATTTCCTTTCTTTCTTTTAATTATTTGGCAATGTTATTTTGACATTTCCTCTGCTGATTTTATTTTGCTGCTATTAAAAGAATTACAGTATCAACAGTGAAATTATTATAAACCATTTCATACGAAATGAAACATCTGCACCCTTGTTTTTTTTTTTTTTAAGAATAGCTACCAGTTAACCAAGTAAAAGGTAATTCTTTCTTTAATTTTTTAATTCAATTTAGGTCTAACTTATATCCTATTGTTACAAGTATTTTTTTTATATATAAATAAAATAATTATTTTTAATCACTGATTCACTATAGAAGATAAAAAATAAAGATAATATTAGAATTTTCCTTTAATGAAGGCATATATAGTAAACAAAATCATTATAGAATTATGTCATGAGACTTTAAATTAGATCTTTTCTTTTTAAAAGAGATTTCAAATTAGATGCATTTTATATGCATTATTTATGGATCTAGCTATGGTGTAACCGATACGCCATACCCCTCTTTTTGTCTTTTTGTGCTACCACCATTGGATCTGAGACAAAAGTAGCTTCAAGGGCAGGGATATGTTTGTTTGTTTATTAACAATGCAATCCCTGATATTTTGCTGAAAATTTAGAAACGTTAATGTTTACAAAATTTTGCGCCAACATCTTTTTTTTTTCCCAAATTCTCTCAGCAAGAATCACTAATCATAATTATTGTTTTATAGTACCAACTTTTGCAAGTTGTAATTAATAAATCAAACATGCTAGATGAATCAAAGACAATAAAAACTAAAATGAATTTTAAATATTTGTTAATACTCTCACTTTTGATTATTCACTAAAATATTTTTTTGTACTTAAGAAAGAAAACTCATTAAAATAATAAGAGGAGTTTTAATGATAAAATAATAAGTCTTATAATTAGATTGTTTAATGGAGAAACACATGGAGGGGAATAGGAGAAGAAGATACATAATAAAATATAAACAAAATTATTTATTTATTTACACATGTTTCATTATATGATAACTAGATTACAGGTATAAAAATATATCTATTTGATTTTTGATATATAAAAAGTTCAACTAACATTATTGCTTATGTGATATAGAGCAAATGAATTGTAAGACAACAAGAAAGTAATTTAAATAAGAATGTCAAATTTTTCTTATTATTTGCAATTGGTTGATTACAGGATTAATTGAAAATTGAAAGATATGGGGAAGATTGTAGAGGTGACGGGTTGAAGAAAGAGAAAGAAAGAATTACTCTTATAAACTGTAAATACAGAAGAGATGATGGGTGCATTAGAAAAGATAAAAAGAAGGGGTATGGTGCAGCCATTGCACCGTAGCTCAGTCGATTATTTAGATGTACCATTTCATTTTGTTGTTTACAAAACTAGTCTTGAAATTGTAAAATATTAATATGTAAATTCTACATGAATTAAATACCTTAAAAATATCTCATCAGTTTATAATAAATGGGTTGTGAATTGAATCATAAAGTTGTTAATACTACCCATAAATAAACAATTTCTTTTTAGTTATTTTGTTGTGATTTTAGACATAGTATGTGGTGAATGATACAACAAAAAATAATAAAATGAGATGAAAATTATGTAATTACACACAATAAAAATTAAGGAATTATGTAATGATAAATATGTTTAGAAAAACGCCTAATCGTCCATTTAGAAGATTGAAAAAAAATTGAAATCATTATTGAGATTTGAGAAGAATACAATAATAATAAAAATGAAATGATTGATTGTCAATTAACATAAAGATGATTTCAGTCTTTGTTAATTAATTAAATTCTCGACATATTATATCAATTGTATCAATTTTATTTTTATTTATTCATTAATTTAAATATTTCATGAGTTTATATTTGTCTTCAGTTGTAAGATAAAACATTATATAAGCAGATTATCTTGTTTAATTTTTCACTAAATATATCAATTATCAAAATCAATAGTAATGTGTTGCAGAATTTATATCAATTAAGAAATGTCATTATAATTTAAGTCCTGTAAGATAAAAATACAACTGGTTTGTGAGTAATGAAATTTATTATGAAGTGATTTATAAGAAAGAATTTATATAATATAATTTTATACATTTTATAAATAATTAGTACAATTAATTATATTTTGTACATATAGAGCATTAAACAATTAAATTTTTGTGACGTTTAGTTGTTGTGTTTAAATCAATTCATCCTACTTTTCAAGTTGTAAATTTCTCTTTATCGTATTTAGTTAGTATAATTTTTTTTTATCAAATTTAAATTATTTAACTTAATAAAGAACTGCCTGCACAAGGAACATTTTATTTTATTTTATTATTACAAATAGTAAATTTCGTCCAATAATTCTCATTAATCACATTATTTAGAATAGCGCAAGCAGGCCCCCACCACCCACCAATTTCCCACCTCTTTCCCTACCCGACAAACGAATAAAACCGTTAGGGGCAATCTCGCAATATCCTTCAAATCACAAGGGTTAACTCAAATCCCGCCGAAATTTCAGACTCCTCGAGAATTTCTCGGCGCCCAAAAATGAAAACGGTCCATGCCCCAATAACTCTGCCCCTCTCTTCTTAGACAAACCCCACCTTCATTCAGTTTGACCATCTTGCCCTTCCTCTATTTAAATTTCAAATTACACTTGAAACCGATTGAGCATTAGATCATCCCTTGATTTACTAATTTTTGTTTATTCATTTTAGTGACAATGAAGTTAAAGCTCCTATCCAATGTATATACGTTGAAGTTCATTGTTTTGCAATAAATTGTAAAATAGGTTAATCAAATTTATGATATCTTTGGCTTTGGTTATTTTATAGTTATTGAATACAAATAATTAGCTATTAATATTTTTAATAAATATAAATAAAAATTTCTTTTTAACATGTAAAAAACTCATTAAAAATTTTATGCTTTTTTTTCTAAGTATAAAAGACAGTATTGTGTACACTCCATAAGTCAAATATTTTATTTAAGAAATTTTGTCAGATTAATCATTAAAAAGAACTAAATCAAATATATATGATAAGTGAATTGTATATTTTATAAATCATAATTTTTAAAAATTTTTATAATCAAAATTATAGTAATAAATACATAATATATGACTTGATGTATTATAAGATAAGAAATTATCTAGTAAAATAAATCATACTACATTATTTTGTCACTTTATCATTATATCTGCTTAGTGAAGAAAAATAGAATCATATTGTTTTGTTGAAGTGAAGATAAGTGCTAGATTTGTCACAAACTAAATTGATAATTATAAAAAAATAATTGTAAAATTATTTTTAATTTAACCATTTAAAATAAAACCGCCTTTTTTCCAAAACCTCAGGGGCATTGGCGTCATTAAAATTTAAAATAACCTTATTTTAATATTTCTATACCCATGAATTCAAAATATTAGGTCGTTACGAACCCCGGCGCTATAATAAAGACAAAAACAGAAACGAAAACAAAAAGAAGGGCAAAAGCGAGTTAATAAACCTTCAAGGTACTTGTACCTTGCACTGCAAATGTTGTACCTCCACCTTCGTTTTTGTTTTCGGAAATTAACTAAAAACACTATTCATTTCCTTTGCTGTTTCACTGAAGCTCCGCGAAGTTTGTGCCCTTCCTCTTCTGTATGTAAAATCCGCGGTAGTTTCTTCGATTTAGGGTTTTAACTAATCAAAGTTTTCCATTTGACACATATAGATACGCTCATTTATAAGTAGGTAGAGAATTTCAAAGGGACAGAGATGGAAGAAGAAATGGAGGTGGAGTTACCGCTGTTTGAGGCGCGTGAGATTGATATCGAGTACGAGTTCGACGCGGCACGATACTTCGACTTCACTCGCGAAGAGTCGCTTGCGGAGGCTCATGAGGCTGAGCTATGGTTCGAATCAGCGCCGAACTACCCACCTTCTCGTGAGTCACTCTGAAGCTTTAAAACCCTAACATTTCCTCAGTCTGATAAAAGTTTCACCGTTGCACCTTCTTCTTTCGATTCAGTTAGTCACTTGCACACACACACACACACACACACACACACACACACACACACACACACACACACACACACACACACACACATATTCCCTAACGTTTCTTTAATTATTGCAGTGTAGAGTAATTTTTACGCATTTGTTTTACGAAACAATGTATCATGATCACTTACTTTTTTTTTTCATTTTTTCTGTTAAAATTTATGTTGCAGCGTTTGTGGCAAAGCTGTTTCTAAGAGAGGACATTCTTCGGGAAAATGTTAATACTTCTCCAAAAACTAAGGTTATTTCTGCCCCTGAAACCGACTCTGATAGTGATCTGGGCGCTGAATGTTCAGTCATCAATGTGGAGGATAAAGGTATAAACTTTTTGGCTTTGCAATTATAAACATTATGTGCTGCTGCCTCGATTTGAGGTAGAGTTACAAAAGAGTGATTTTTCTATCAAATTATTTAATCTAAAGTTTGTTTCCTCATTTGAGTGTTTTAAGAGTTTTGCATGAACTTAAGTATTCATTGGCTTGCTTCATCTGGTGAACAAGCCTGATTGACTCAACCTCGGTGGATCAACTAAGTAAACAAGATAAGCTGAGCGTTTTTTTCTGGGTGATGTTTCAACTTTTCTTTAACAATATTTTTCATTTTGCAAATCTGACCAGCACTGTTACCAATAACAGCTCACATCTTGATTAACCCTGTCGTCAGTTGTCTCATGGCACCATGGCCATTTATATTTGGGCATACCCATTACCACCTCTAGTGTAGCATCACTACATCTCTGATGCCCATGCCAGTTGTATTACTTTAACCTCATTTGCTTTCACAACTTGTGTCACCCCTTGTTTGACAAGGTATTTTTTTAATTTAGCTTCTTATAGGATTGGTTTTTTTGGTTTCTTGCAAGTAATAGACACATCTCAGCAAAAACTGGAAATTGAAGACAAGTCTCTTGGCATCCTCATAATACTAAAGTCTAAATTGTGTTTTACTGATATAATCATGTTTTGTACTGTACTCTAGACTGTGCTGGAGTGATTAAAGGGATTTTCACCAACTTACAAAGTGGCAATCTACAGAAGGTTCCAAATCAACTGTTAAACTTAACTACAGGTGAGCAATTTGCTGCCTTGAGTAATAGTCCAATAGATGCTTTCATGCTGGTGCATTTTTTGTTCATGGTTTTACAATGTAGTATTCAAATAATCTTGGGAAATTGAAAATGCTTTGGCTATTATTTTATCTTACATTATTTTTTCCATGATTAGTTTTGACTGATTTACTTTTGCTTTGTTTCAATTTTTGTTCTTGTTTACTGGGTGCACTTCTGATTTTTATATTTTTTTGGCTTTCTTCAGTAACTTGATCTGTTTCTCACCTTGATAACTGAAGTTTTGAATGCTATTCCCCTCATTTCCACCCCACTCGCAGGACTGGAATTTTATGATCACATGTCCCATGATAAAGTAAAATCTAGTGCTAAATCAGCCAAGAAAGCTCATCCTAGAAGCTCAACTCTGATGAAGCCTACAACAAGTCACTTAGCCAAGCAAAACCTGCCAGTGCAAGTTGTTAACTCCAGGTGAATATCTTATTTTTTGGTACACAGCTTTTTCACTGTTTTTTTCCATAATACTTTTAAAATTTTAGGTTTTCTTATCACTGAACTGAGAACTGATAGTATATTTTCCCCCCTTCAACTTTAGTTTTCTCTTAATGACTCACAAAGCTTTCAAAGTTCCTAAATTGGTGGTTGATGCTAGTGCCTTTATGTAGCCTTTCTTGATTTCCTCTTTATATGCAGTACTACTGATTTAGCGTTTTTTTAATTTTCTCTTCATGTTATTTACTGTTTCAGTTTTGTGATGGTATTGTCTTGCTTGTTAGATTCCAGATGCAACTGGTTCAAAGTGGCGATCGGAGTTTGTGTAATTCTTCTTTGGTTGAAAGTCAAGCTGCAAAGAGGCAGAAACTCGAGGGTGGTCACTTGCGTAAGGTAAACTTATTGTGCAAGCTATCTTTCTATTTCTTTGTTCTTGGTCCAACAACAACAAGTGTTTTGCATAAAGAAGTCATTTCTCAGTGATTAGAGAACTTTGTTTCTAAGGCTTAGTTACTGATCACTAAACACTTAATAATTGTACCTGATAAAAGGTTGTCAATGATGGTGTTCAACAAAATCTATTTGATCTTCTCTTTGGACAATATGCAAAGTATTGTTATTGAGTTTTAACTATTTGCTAGTTGGCTTAACTGCCTTGACTTTGGTAGGATTGGTTGTGTATTCTGGCTTGAGAAGCTAGATTGGCTTGAATTTTAGGGCAAGGACCTGATCATAGGCTTCGTTTCTTAAGCTTTCTTAGTTGTAATGTAGTTTTGATCTCATTGGTTAGGACGTAAGCTCAGCACCCTTTTTTTCTTTAACAGGTTGCTGACATAAAGCCTCAAAGTAATTTGGTACACAAGGCACCTAAAAGAGTATGTTACTCTTGCTTGATACTTGAATGGCACTGTAAATTGTTTTCTTATTTTTCCAGTATACACATGCTTGAATTTTTCCCTTTATCTTGTAAATGTTAAACATCATTCCTGGGTGGCAGGATGGAACTATTGATAAAAACTCTCTGCATACCCGCCTGAGAATTACAATTCCAAGGGAGCCCGACCTTGAAACCGCAAATAGGGCGCGAAGGATAAGGTTTGCTATTGCTAGTCTAATGAGTGTTTACAAGTTTTTGTCTCACTGGCTGCTGGGCTCACTCAGAAATTTACATATCAGGCCTAAGGTTGTTGCAGAACAAGAAAATATTACAGCTGCTGCACATAGATTCAAAGCACGTCCATTAAACAGAAAAGTTGGTACTTGAAATTAATGGCTAAAATATTTTCAATTTTCTTTTTGTTATTTTCTTAAACTCAAGTTTACTTCTGTAATTTTCTAGATTCTTGAGGCTCCTACATTGCCTCTCCCAAAAAAAAGTATGCCAAGGTTGCCAGAGTTCCAGGTGAGTGCTTAATGCTTGTTTGCAACTTGTTGCTAGACTGGCAGTACTTTGATACTATCTAAAAAGCATAACAACAAAGACTATCACCCATTGCTGGTCCTTGAAGGGGTCTTTAGAGTATGGTCCTCTAGGAATTTTACATAAATTGATTAGAAATTATGCCTATACTTCCTCAGATAAGTAAATAAAAGAACATAGACTTTTGCAGAACAAGTCCTTAATACTTTGCAGCTCAAATTGCTGTCATAATGTTTCCAGGAATTTCACTTGAAGACATTGGAGAGGGCTATGCAGCATACTTCTGCTATTTCATCTTCGTCACTTCATTGCAGTGCTTCTGATAAGGTAATTAGCTCATCATAGCAAATATACAACTTCCATTATCATAGCCGGACAATCTTCTTTTCATTGATTCTCTGAGAAAGAGCACCATCTTTAATCATTTTGGCTAGCTTTGTGCCTAAGAAATATAAATAATTACAACTGTTGATGTGTGCTATTCATGCTACGCCTTATCTTACTTACCATTTGGTGATTGCTCTCTGTAATTACTTGTGAAATTCAACTGCAGTCATCGCAGGAACTGGACAAAGCTAGTGCTGTTTTAGGAAATGGAAATAGAGAATTTGAAAGGTAAGGTGTTTTGATGGTTCTTGTATTAATTAAATTTTGACCAGAAGGGATTGCTCAGTCTATGGGCTATTACTTGTTAATTAATAATGCTTACTCTTGGTCTGCTCCTATTCCTTCCAGGCCAAGTGGCATGAATACTGTAAAGCAGGATGGGTGTGATGTGATGCGCAACTTCAAAGCTCTTCCTCTTAATAAGAAGGTAATACATATTTAGTTTGCTTGAAAACATCTAATTGCATTATTGCTAACAATAATGATCGATATCCTATCTGAATGTAGATATTTTCAAGTAAAGGAGAGATTGGTGTTTTCCGGAATGGTAAACAGGAAACAACAGTGCCAATGGTAGTTCATGGATGTTGAAATTCTAGTTTCTATACATTTTGAGATCTTTTTTTTTTCCATAGTCTGATTTTTTATTTTTTATTTTTAATCTAACTTCTTTACAGGAATTTAATTTTCAAACAGAGAAGAAGATTCAACCTAATCCACCGGTAGAGCTTTTCAGCAAGGTAAAATTCAGGAAAGATATGTTTGACCTTCTTTTTAGTCCCTCATGAATCCCTTTGTTTTCATAAAAATTTGCTAAATGGTGCTTGCTTTTGCGTATTTCCTAATTACAACTTTTTCCAAATGCTAGCTCTCCCTGGCATCTGAGCTGCAGCCAAACAACAAATTGCAGTTGAAATTACCTCAACGTACCTGCATTCCTATAAAGGTTCTACTTAGCTTAAGCTCTATAATGACCAAGTGGATACTACATTATTAGTTGTCATTTTGGTTTTGACTATTGAATTTTGTTTTTTATCTTTTGGTTTACTGTAAGGGCTCAAAAGAAAATAGAGGAAATTCTTTCCAGCGAGAACATGAGGTAAGATGGGTGTATCCATGAGTAAATAACTTTTGTGCACACCGTATATTTGTTTTGTATTCTTGTTTTTATTGCAATTCTTGTCAATTTTCTTTTGCTTATGGATGCATGGAATTCTTGTTTTTATGTAGATGACACTACTGCTGAAAGAAAAAGCATCTGTGTTTGAGGCAAAACAAAATCTATGCGGGAATGATGGGTGCATCAACAAAGCTGGTACCCCCTTGGGCATGAGGTATGCCCACTGACAAGACAGTTTGTTTTGCATTTTGCTATATGTTTTACATTCTGATTTCAGTTGAGTTTACAATTTGAACAGGAGTTTGGGCATCCGCTGAGAGTAAGAATGTTCCCAATTAGTTTTCAGCCTGGGAATCCGATTCAGAATACTTGATATTGCCCCCCACCCAAAAAAAAAAAAAATTCATTTACACAGATAGGTTTTTTCCTGTATATGGAATCCTTGGAAGTGCACAGGTCTAGAGTTGAACTTCTTTGCTCTTAACTGTATCTGACAGGGCCATGTTAAAACAAATTCTGCAGTCCATACCATCTGTAGGTCTCAGTTGCAATTGTAATAATAGTGTTAAGAAGGCAAATGTTGTACAGTTTTCAGTGCCTGCTTACACCGTTGTCTTTTTTTTAGCAGAACTAGCCCTTGTAACACTCATTAGTGGAAAAATATAAACTGCAAAAATGTCTTTTATACTCTTTCTTCGAATGTGGTATGTGTGGAAGCACTGTGGCATTTTGTCATATATGACTGGTAGTTGGCTTGATGATATAGTAAAAAGTGCAGAATATACGACCTTCATTTTTCTTGTGTTTAAGTTGTGATTAGGCGTGAGTCACTCCAACTCAGAAAACATTGCACTGCACTGTAATGTTTCAAGTGGTATTTTGAGTAACACCCATTAGGATGTACATGGTGTTCCTGCCTGTTATAAATAAAATACTAAGAAGTTTGTAAAGCATGGAGGGTTTAAAAAATGAAATTCAACTACAAACATGAAATCTTTATGCCCTACTTCCTGCATCATTCACTGGATATTTTATCCTCTGGACGTTCGCTCATTTTGCTGCAGTAGTTCATAAACGACCACATTGATAATGATGATATAGATGACCTATAGTATCGTTTATTATTATTCTTCTTCTCGGCTACAATTGAACGAAGTCAGTCCCCTTCATTCTTTCCATCAAAATCCCTGTTCGCTGAATTTTGCTTTGTTAGAGCTTGTTTCGTCCAGCGCCTTAAATCATAGGCTTTCTTGAAGGGTTTCTTTTCCTTGACAAGTCTTTTCTTCGTTATGGCAATGGCAAGATCGTTAGGAAACAATGTGTGCCACACAAAGGCATGAAGTAGTGTGGACACGAATAATACAGAGACCATTGTTGACGACATGAACGAAAGACCAAGAGCAAGGCCTTTGGTTAGGACGCAAGGTACATGCTCTGCATACTTGATGGTTGCCACTGACGCAGTTGTCATGGGGAAGGTATAAGACCACCATGCTACTGAAAACCTGTAAAAGAATGAATAATTAATGATTAAGTTATACGAGGGGATTTTTAATCTTTTAATTGAAAATTTTAAGAATTTTCTTGCCTGAAGCCTGTGAAGAAATTGATCCGCACAACCAAAGAGACATAGAGAAACAATGCAATGAAGAAGCAAGTCCTCGATAAGCCATCAAAATCGCTATATATTGTTTGCCACGCGATGCTAGCAGCAGACGGGGCTGCAATGAACATAGAATACACAGGGTGTAACTCTTTGGGCAGTGCTTCACTTGTTGGCAATCTTTGATACAGGGTAACAAATAACACAAGGTAATGAGCAAAACCAACTGCCCACAAGAACTTTCCAACTTCTTTCCACCCAACTTTAGCAGCTAAAATAGCCCCAACAAAGTTTCCAACAATAGAGAGATGGGAAGATGGATTGGCCACCTTACAGAGACGCCTCTTGCCTCCTGAAAGCCATTGACCATAGATTTTGAGCTCAAGAAATAAATAAGGTCCCATGAAGGCACACCAAATGGCTGGATGCAGGGTTTCGGGAGCTACCGCAGGCGGTACACCGATGGCTAGGAACATGCAGACAACCCAGGGAGCAAAGAAGAAATTGATCCTGACAGGATGGAAGTATTCTCTTCTAACAGCTTCAAAATAGAATATGCATTTGAGTATGTAAGTGAAAGAGACTGATATTAAGACTGCTACTGCTAATAGCCAGAGGCCAAGGTTGATAAATGGAGGAATGTGGAGAAATTTTGTAGCAGGGCTTGTTGAAAGGGCCCTCCATAGCACAACTTGGCTGCTAAGACCAAGACATATACCAAAGCAGCCGATTGGAAACCGAAGAAGGAATGGCCATTTCTCATCTTTGGGCAGAAGAATATCCTCGGTGTCCTATATAGAAGCGCAGACACAATAAAATTTCAGACACTCATGTTAAAGTAATTAATAATAACATCACAGTTCGAATCCAAAATCAAAATTTGGGACCAGGATTCCCTTCCGAACGGACCTTTTCTTGAGTAACATTCAGGAGGCTGATTTGTTAAATCTTTGAAAAACTCATGAAAACTCGAATCATGATTAGAAGGGATCCCATATAATTTGAAATTAGTAGTGTGTTACCTTGACTTCGTCCAGTTCAGGGCCTCTAAGAGCGGCAAAGTATCTTCCAGCGGGGACGCTTCTATTAACAGATTCATCATCAAGTCTGGCAGCACCATCAATTTTCGGAGCCTCCATTCCTTTCTCCTTTCTTGTAGGCAACAGCGAATTCTGCTTACTGAGTGTTGCTTTGGTCTTGAAGATACTGAAGTCTCCTCTATTCCTTGCTTCAGCGCCAATCCTAGTAGCAGAATCAAAGCCTCCGAAACTGTGCCCACTTCTCGGAAGAACCCTTCTCTCATCCTGAGCCTTAGACTCTCTACTAAGCACTGAGAAGCCTGTTTCCAGTGAAACTTGCCTACTAAAAGTCTTATGGTGGGGTCTCCTTCCGTCTCTAAGTGATCTATTGGATTGCTTGTTGAATCTCCTGTTCACTTTATCTTCCATTCTGATTGTTCCTTTCACTTTATCTTCCATTCTGACTGTTCCTTCTTCTTCCTCTTCTTCTTCTTCGGGTAAAACTTCGTGAATGTCTACAAAATGAGTGTGCAGAGAATCCGGAGGAGTCTCTCGCTTGTCCATTTTGCTTCATGTAATAAGTTTTGGAACATGGGGGCTGATATATAAGCTCGAGTTTCATACGATGGAGATGTTTGCATGTTTTTATTTGTCTTTTAGTGAAATCTCTAGCTAGCTAGCCATGTTGATGTTGGAGGAGGTTTCACGGGAAGTGAGGACAGCTTCGTGCTTTAAGTTGTTGGTTGTTTGGTAAGATGAAACAATAGCCAATACTTTTACTTTGGAACTTGGAAGGTGATTTCTCGTGAGACAAAATCCAGGGTATATGTTTGTGGCTGAGGAGAGCTTATTATAGACTATCCAGCTATTTAGGCGCAGTATCGATCATATAATCACAATTTTCCACTGTTCACACGGCGCTCATCCGTGATGTTTTGAGTTTGAATTAGCTTAAAGCAAGTCGTGGTGATGTTGAACATGCGCCTTCTCTTTGTTTACATAACATATATGGTTTTGAAGCTTGACACTTCAAATGAATTGAACAAATTAGATTTTTGTACGTTGTTTTGATGTGCATTACCAAGTGTAACCTAAATTCTGCTATTATGGGTCTATCTCGATCACTGCATCTTCTAAAGGTGTTTGCATGAACGGGAGTGGTGGGACTCACACAAAATTGGGATTGAAGAACGTAATTTTGATTTGAGTGCTGCTAGTGCTAGGCATCTATAAGGGCGAGAGAAACATGAGAGAAACAGTACTACAAGCTGTCGTTTTGGATCCAAAGAAGAATGCTAGAGAGCTGGAGAAACGAGAGAAGCACGAGAGAAACGGCAGCATTTTGCTGCCGTTTCGGTTCCCATTTCTCTAGCCAATTTAAACAATAAAAAATTCTTGTCACCTATTTCTGTCGTGCTTCTCTCGTTTCTTTATTTATTTAGCGCTACTCATTCCCAAAATCTCTCACCCAATTTAATTTTAAAAAATAAAATATTAATAAGAAAAGAAAACAAAATCTTATCAGTTTCTTACTCTATTTGCAACTCTCTCTCACTCTTTCTAACAATTCTCTCTCTCACTATCTCTCACTGTTTCACAATCTCTTTCTCACAAACAGAGATAGTGATTATATCACTTATTATTATTATTGTTATTTTTTAATTAAATAATAATAATAATAATAATAATAATAATAATAATAATAATAATAATAATAATAATAATAATAAAAATAAAAACAACTAAGTATGGTTAATAAAATTTTACTAAACCTATTCAATCCTACAAACTCTGTTAATATGTACAACGCATGAATAAGAATATATATTATGAAAGGATCAAGAATAAACAGTTACAAGCCCAGTTCTTCGACTTATTAAAAAAAATGACGCTTAATTCAATTACTTATATGTAAAGTCTCAATTGAATCAGATTTTGAGCCTGAAATTATTAACTAAAAGAAAAATCAATTAAATTATTAAAATATATTCACCAACAACATAAAAGCGTAATACTAAAAGGCAATGTGATCTTTTCATATATTTTATAAAAATTTTGTTAACAAATTTCCGTCGAAGTAGCGTTACTCATATAAAGAACGTATAGACGGATAAATGACCGAACAAACTTTCATTAAGAATGTAGACAAATAAAAAAAAATGAATTCTTTTCTGTTTATTTTTGAAACCAATTTTCATAAAAAATAATACATAATTTAAATATACAACAATAAGTGCTAAATGTAGAGGAGTGATTGCATATAATAAATAAAACCACAGTGTTAATAATTAATGTGCACGTCTATTTATTCATAGGTGGCATTTTAAAATCTGTAATTCACAATGGGTTTGTACGTGCAACCAAATGCACAGGCATTGGTAGAATTTAAAATAATTCCATGGTTTTAAAAATTGTTAAATGATGCAAAGGTTGCATGGGACTGTTTTCATACTGGTGGGATAATAACATATTATTTGTTAAGAAATTGAGCTTTCTCCCAATATCACTCTAAATAATTTGTTAAGTAATAAATTAACAAAAAAATAAATAGAGAATATATCAATCACAAAATATAAGATTTAGTAAAAAAATTGTAAATTCGGAGAAAAACAAATGACATTGTCAAAAGGTATCCAAAGAAAAATATTCACATTGTAAAAAATTATTACAATCATACTCTTATAAATAATCTTCTTTTACCTAAACCCTAAATACATGATCTTGAGAAATATCACTTAACAAAACGAATTCGTAATACTCATATTGAGGAGCTAAATGCTCCTACGATATAATTACATACTTAAGAATATTTCTCTCTCTCAATTTCTCTTGGATTTACCAATTGAATAATCTCAATTAGATGCCTAAATGAGGGAGCGAATCTCTCTATTTATAACCAAAGCACATGGCACTGTTTAAAGTATGTTACTGTTCAAACTACATTACTGTTCATGCCACCTCACTATTCAAATTGCATTACTGATCATATTGTTGACGGTTTAAATTACGTGGTCAAATTGTGTTACTCTTCATTAGGTAATCAAACCTTTTTTTCCTTTTTTTTTAAAAAATAATTTTCAACATTATTTTGCGTTAATTTCAGGAAATTTTATTGAGAAAGAATCAAAAAATAATTAAGTGGAAGCTACAAGGCCACAAGACTGATTATACAATTCAGCAATTACGCAAGTCCCAAAAAATTACTTATACATGATAAAATATTATCATACTAAATAATTACATTGATAAACCGTGTCTATTTAATTTAATACTTATTATATCATTTTTAAGTCACCTTACTAGGGTTAATATTATTATTCTTTATTGTTAAACAATTTTTTTTATACCGATACTATAAAACTAGAAGTCTGTTGATACTTATAAATATTAAAATTTATCTAAATTAACTAGTTAAATCATTATTATACTATAGCTCAGACCTTTTTTCTCTCACCAGTATTGTAGGGTTGTATTGACTCTATCTATGATTTTATTGGAGAAATATTTACCTCCATCCAACTATATAATTGAAAGGGGAGGGGAAATTTGAGTCCTAACATAGAGGCTCGGACTCGTAAAAAAAGATTTACACTAGTTATAATTATGGCTTTTTATTAAGGACATTTAAAATTTCAAAATGATGAGATCATTATTTTGATCGGTTCTTATTCCATTTACATGATAAAGATGGGCTCAGGATTGGCACGTCCCAAGCCATCCCATTCAGCGGCCAACCTTAGTCTAGTCTGAATTTATTTACACTAGTTAAATGTAATCTACAGCTGCTTGTTTTGATAAATTTTTCATTTCAGAAAGCTCGTTAAGAAAAAAAATAATTTAAATCGATAGAATATAGTAATAAAATGCATATAGTAATAAAATGTAGTCCATTATGATTTATATTCTTAGGAATACATTGATCGCATCTCTCATCACTCTGCAAACCGACAAAGAACTTTAATTCTCTTGTTGAAGCACTAAATTAAAGCGATATATATACATATGTATGCAACTCTCATTCCCTTTTCTTCCTTAAACCTAAAGTCCTAAACAATGGCCCTGAAAAATTGGCTTACCGCATCTCTTATCTCGGCCACAATCTTCGTTCTCTATCTCTCGATTGTCAACCTCGTGCATTTGATTATGAAACACAAAACCTACAGAGCCACACTCCTGCATTTGTCCCATCGTTATTCATCACTTGTGTGGTCTTTTGCCTCTGTTTGCCATGAAGCTTACCATGGATGTTACACACTTCTCTTCCCCCATAGTGGTTTTAACCTGAAAATAGGCCTAATGTTTCGGAGCTCCAGCATTATCCTATTAATGGTGGCGTATGTGGATCTGTCTGCTGAGAAGGCCATGCCATTCGTCAAGCTCACCTTAGTTCGGGGCGTATGCTTTCTACTCCACTGCCTGATAAAACTAGGATTTATGGAGATAATAACTCTTCACGAATGACGATTAGAGGATAGATACGATCTTTACGGACAACAGTTGGTGGCAGTGATGTTGAGCCACACTGCACATGAAAATCGAGTTACGCTATCGACCAGGGAAATCACTCTCTATCTGAAAGCTGCAAGCTTAATAAGATTGAAAGAAACTGTTCAGCATTCAGGATGCAAAATGAAATAAGCATTCATCACATCATTTAAGTTGAATTTGGCCACGCTGTTTTAAAAGAATTATTAAATATTTAATTTGTTTAAAAAATAAAATAACTTATTAAATTTAATTGAATTTGAAGCAGTTAGCCTTGTGGTTTGTATATTTTATTTGTTTAAAAAATTATTAAATATTTTTTCTATTAGATCAGGATTCTCTCCCCATCCAAGGTTTTGAAATTTTTGTACTTACAAATATGTTTAAGAGCATATTTGTAGAATATTATTTAGGAGAAACACAGTTTACTTATAAAAGATGTTTATAATCTATTTCAATTATATTTTATTTATTTAATGTAACAATATTAAAAAAAATGACAATCTTAAACACATTATATATAAATGGTAGATCAATGTTAATATCGCAAATCATATTTTGATTTTTAGTTAATGTTAAGTACTATAATCGATCATGTATTAAAAAAAGTGTAGATATTATTACATCAGATCATCTATTATCCAGAAAAATATAATTACCCTATATAAGTTTTACATCTCTCAAGATGATGAAAGATCATAAACGATATGAAAATGTCTCAATATCTTGTGAATTGAGAAAGTACAGAATCAAACGTAGAACAACCGAAATATATCTATTCACGCTTGGCAGGCCATCGATCATCGCATACATCGTTTTTTAAGTCGCTCAAAACACACGTAACTGGCTAAGTGAAGAGGTCCAAAGCAATTAATTAATAATCAAATTAACATTTCTAATTTTTGTTGTGTCATTTGGCATTGCCGACTCAAGCCGGACCATGCGTACATATGCTACGTTCTCTTGTTTCTTCTGCCGCGACTCTATAAATAGCTTGCAGTACCCAAACTCTTGATCACTACCAACACAATCATCAACAGAGCTATCAAATTTCACAAGAATAAATTGACTCAAAATAGAGCTACCTAGCTTGCTTCTAATCAATTAAGAGACTTAGACAATTACTCATCAGCTTGAATCCTAGCAATGGCTTCTTCCAAGTTGTTCATCATTTTGGCCATCGCAACCATTAGTGTTCCTTCAGTTTTGGGAAAAGACCACATTGTTGGAGATAAAACTGGTTGGACCACTAACTTTGATTACCAAGCTTGGGCTAAGACCAAGGAGTTTCGTGTTGGTGACAGACTCAGTAAGTTTAATTAATCAAATGCTTTTAATTTACTGCTATTATTTTTCCTTAATTTCTTAGTTATTAATTAATTGCTGGTGAAGCAAGTGGATGAACGAATGAACTATTGGTGCAGTTTTTAACTACCCAGAAGGAGCACACAATGTGATAAGAGCTGATGGAGCTTCATTCAAACAGTGTATGAAGCCAAGTGATGTTGAGGCCTTGACTAGTGGAAGTGATGTGATAACACTTGCTACACCGGGGAAGAAATGGTACTTTTGCGACGTTGCCAGCCACTGTGAGGCTGGAAATCAGAAGCTTACCATCACTGTGTTGGCTCAAGGAGAATTATCATCTCCAGCACCTTCGCCGTCTGATCTACAATCAGCAGCAACAGCAAGGACCGGATCAGTCTACTTTGGGATGATGGCCCTGATGGTTGCGTTTCTCATTTTCTTGCAATAATGGTCCTGAGGATGCATGACTATTATTTTTCTAGCTGTTTATTTTTACTCTCTTCATTCATTTTACTGAATTGTTATTTTGTATTGGAATGGATTGTTGTAAGTATATTGGTTTGGTTTGTAATACATTTGAGTTTAATTCAAGTAAGTCAATTTGATTATTCTTCTTTTTGCAGAATTTTGCTGACATACACTTGAATTGAACTAACAAAGATTGTTACACTCCGACAATGAACTTACAATTTTTTAAAAATTTTGACTAAGTTTGTCATAAAAAGAAATAAAATTAATTAGACGATAAAAAAAAAATAATTGAATTTGGAAAGTTGCTCCTTTCAAATCTTTCATTTAAAACCCTTTCTACACATTTCACTTTAGAACCTCTCTTTTGATTTGACAAAAATACCCTCAGTCTATCCACCCTTGTTTTAATTATCAAACGTTCTCAATGACCGAACTGAAAAAAAAAAAAAAAAACAACAACAACAACAACAATGATGAAGACTTAAATTAGGTCTTTTATAACTTCTAGTTTCTGAGTTTATTCTTAAACAAACAATAAAAACCATATCTTATAATTGAAAAGATGGATTGTTTGTCCTCAAAGAAAAGGCAAGTACAATAGATAATTTGTATAGGCTTAATAACCAAGATAACCCAGGAATCAGGATTATTTAGACGTTTAAGAAATAATAAAAATTTTAACTATTGAGTTAAAAGTGCATAAGTTAAATTATATTTAGACTTAAATTAGTTACCATTCGCTCAAACGAAGATGGCCGCACTTAAGTTCCGAGACCAAATTATATCATTATTTTTTCTTTCCTTTTTTTTTTTCTCATATGAAAATTTGTTTATGTGCATTCCAGGCAATACTCGTCAGTCGTGGCATTTCAAAATTTGAGACCACACACTTCTTGGAACTACAAGAATCTTTTATCGCATTAAAATTCTCTTACTGCTTTTTCTTTACTTCATATTTTCTCTCGTCATTTTTAGATGTATAATGTCGTACTATCATTTTTCTTACCTTCTGAGAGTATAATATATCTTTCTAAAATTTTCGTCGCCTCTCTAATTATAATTAGAGATTACCAAAAGTTTAGTGGCATGTTTATTTCTTAGACTAGGGAATAGGAATTATCCTAATTCTTATTTCTCATTGATGGTGTTTACTTGTAAAAAAATATAAAGGAATGAAAATGAATTTTGAGTGGTGCGAATCATTTGAAGAATGTACAGTGAGAATGTCATTCTTTGAAGGAGGTAAGAATGGAAATGTGGGATAGAAATGGACAGTGAATTGACATTTTTACTGATAAAAAAAATAAAAAATTTTTTTTACTCTATTTAAATATTAATAATAAGGGTAAAAATTTATTTAATCTCTATAATTTGATGTTAACGCATATTTAGTCCTATATTTTTAAAAGTACCTTAAATTATTGGCACCCCTACTTTTATTTTTCTTTCCTTTTGGTTTGTTTTTGCAATATTGCGCTCTTACAATAATGTTTATTTTTTTGGGCATTAATCAAAAGAAAGAAATTAAATTATCAATTATATCCTTGAAAAATAAAATAAAAAACAATATATATTAATTTTTGTGCAACACTCTACTGGAGAGTTAATGGATTAACTTTTTAGTAGTATCTAAAAAAATTAGAAATTTATTTTTCTACAATATTAATTTTCTAGACATATTATTTTATTCTATTTTTAGGGTTAAATTAGTAATTTGATTTTTTTTATTAATGTCCTAAAAAATTATTAAGAGAGTAATATTGTAAAAATAGGTCAAGAGGAATAAAAAGTAACAATAGGAGTGTCAATAATTTAACAACAGGAATGTTTTGAAGTGTTTTTTAAAATATAGAGATTAAAAAGATATTAGTCTCAAAATTTAGAGACTAAGTGAGCTTTTATCCTTATACTAATAATAATAGTAATAATAATAATTATTATTATTTTATTACAAATATTGTTCATATTAGTTTCTTATTGTTATTATTGTTACCATGATAATTATTATAATAAATAAAACAATTCTAATATTACTATTTCTATTATAATTATAATAAAAATTCTTATAATAATACGAATATAATAATGGTAATATTTATTATTATTTTATTATAATAATTATAATAATGATAAATATTTTCTCTTTGATTTGTTAGTAAACAAATATATACTTATAACAATGGGCATTTTAGTAATTTGAAATAATCAATTTTGATTATAAAATAAAGTTTACACATCAATTAAAAAAAAACAGCATATTTTGATTCATATTCCTATATGTCTGATAAATAATTCATTTTAATTCTCATTTTTTTTTATTTTGATTCCAATCCATTTAAATTTTTAAGAAATAAATATGCCGTAAATTTATTTAATTGCAGCAGGCATTGTTCTGAGGGTCTTTTAAAAATTCAAAAGAAATAGAATAGTCTGAGGGTTAATTGATTGTAGGTGGAAAAGTTGCTGTAAACAAAATCTGAGATCTACTCGGAATAAGTGATTAATCTTAGATGAAACTAAATTAGAGAGATAAAAATTTAAACTATTTTAGAATAGATATTGTTTTGATATTATTTTAAGGTAGATTTTTCTCTAGTATTATGTGATAGTAAAAATTCGGATAGGTACATACGAAGATAAAAATCCAAATAGTATTATAGTAGAATTGATAATCTTAATAATTTTTTCATTGTGATAGATATTCTTATTCAGACTATACTATAATAACTCATAGTCTCGATAAATATATAATTATAATAGAGATAATTGATAGCCTAATAAATTTTTTATTGTAGTAACCTATTGAGGTTGTGTTATAGTAGAATTCATAGTCCCAACAAATTTCTGATTGAACTCTAATTATAATATATTAGTGTTAAAAAAAAAAAAAAGGCACTTGATTTAGAGGATAGACGGCAGGGCATCAACTTGGAGAGTCTATGGAAATTTTGTATATTGGATGTAAAGTATTATAGTAGTAAAATATCATATTCTAATATCTCTTGGCATCCATTTATTATTTCGTCAGCCTTGAAGTAGCAAAAAATAAACCCCTCAAGTTTAAACCAATTTACTCGTTGAATATGAATTAGATTAGATTAAGTTTCATTTTTCTTTTGGAGCTGAACTAAATTACTTCATATTTCATTTAAAATTCGGACCAATTTCGATCGCACAGGTTGAAATTGTCGTGTGTCACATCAATTTTTCCACGTTTTTATCATTTTATTTGGTGATGCGTCATCTATGCTTTGGACATCTATTGGAAATATTCAGCAAGTCAATTAAATTCTGCAACATATAATTGTAATTCTTGGTCCATTTTCTTGCATTTACACCACCTTTTTAATTTCTATAGCTTTTGTTGATCTATTGCAGCGAGAAATCTCTGGATGTCGTGCTCAATGACTCAAACATTAGACATCAAATTTTAACACAAATTAAATGTTGCCCGACTGCTGCGTTTCCATGAATGAACTAACTCTCACCAAATCTTTGCTAAGCGTAATTAAAAATTTAAAATATCACTGGTAAAAAGCAGCTGAATATTTGAATCCATACTTGATCTTGCTTAAAAGTGAAGTAACAATTACTTAAAGCTACAGCTTCATTACCTTAACTCATTTGTCAGTTAGATTTGATCTAAAGCCAGATTATTCAAATAATCACCGCAATAAATGCAAATCTAATGGCACGTTCTTGGAAGTCAAATAATAAACAACGAAGTCATTAAAATTTGGGTCTAAATCTCATCACTGATTCACTACACAATTTATCGGAGAGCGAGACAACAGAAGCCAAAACGCAGAAATTATATGCCAAAGATTATTAAAATGAATAAACATTTTACCTAAAACATAACTTTGAGAATGAACAAAATGCAACCAAAAAGTTTTATCAAATCCAACAACTAACGTGATAACAGAAGCTAGGTGGGTTGAAAAAGAAGTTTTAACCACCATGAAAACTTAAGTGCGTGTTTCTGTGTCCCTCTCCGCTGTAAACAGCACATTAAACTCAATTTCCCTCAATATCAGTGGCAAAAGCTGAAACTGCAAAGCTAGCAACATTCACGGGTCTTTCAGTCTGAAAACTAAATGGTAAATGTCATTTTCCTGCAAAAAATGGTCACATTCAAGCTAAAGCAGACGCAACACACACCTGATGCATGATTGTTTAGCTGACAATAGTCCCTTGATAAATCAATCAACAGATGAAAGCCTGTGCCTCACATAAGGACAAATATTAATAAAAGACGTGGCATTGCCGGAATCCTAGAATGATACAAAACAGCCAATCAATTTAACCAAGAAACTTGGAGTTAAATCAACCAGCATTAGAAATAACAGATTGGGGGCAGCCAAATTAAAACAGAGCAACCTCCATTAGAATCAAGCAAATTAAAATATGCTTGAGAGCACTGAGCTGTGTCATTTTGAGGGCATTTGAAAACAAAGTTATAGTGGTAAAATGAAGAAGTGCCGCCCTCCGTGCAATGGCTTAAGTCCAAATCAAATGTTTGGTTAGCATAATAGTTTTACAACCAATGGACAACTAAGAATTACAAGATCAGAGAGGGTAGAAAACAATCAGTCAGCAAAATTAAATGATTGGACCAAGTAGGTTCAAATAATTTTATTCACACTAAATTTTCAGGAATAGGAAGGAATTCTGAATCTACCGTGCTAAAGATTGTCGGTTTTCCATGGTGACCAAAGGGATCAGTTGATCAACTCAATGCTTATCAAGAAATGTGCTACATGCCTATCAGAGTAGCCATCAAATAAATATCTCCTCTACGTTCTCCATGCTATGGATAATATGGATATGTTTGAGAGTGGCGGCGAAAAAGACATCATCCACCATGGAAAATATAAGTGAGAAATAGACTGATGTTAACTCAATTAGGGCGTAAAACGGATAAGATTTTACATGATGAATATGATTACTTAAAAATTAAATTACATAAAGCCACTCAACTTCCTCAATGCATTTAAATGTGCACAGTGGTTACGTTTTCAACATCTTCAATCATCCAATTGAAGAAGTTGGAGAAGGGTAAACAAAATTTGAAAATGAATAATAGAGAAACCAAATAAACAGCCAATAGTTTCAGCACTAGGAAATTAATCCCAATAATGCAAGGCATCATACACAGGAAAGAATGGAATTGCATAAAGATTAAAGAGATTAAAGTATCAAAAGTTGATATCTTTAACAAAATGAGGTGGGAGAACTTTTTCCCCCAACGAAACACATTGATTTCGAATAATAATCTGAATTACACAGAGAGTAAAGTGAAAGATAAGAACTTTAATCTCTTAAACCACCCGGAAAGAGAAAAAAAGATGGGATCACAAACAACCCTTTCCCTTTCTCATCATACTATACAATCCCTCCCATTTGTTTGATCCAATTCTCTTCTTCTTGTCATCAAAATCTAACTAATTGAAATCAATAATAAAACTTTAAAGCAAAGTGAAATTAAAAAAAAAAAAAAAGGCGCCGCACCCGTGTTTACGACAACCAAAATGAATCATTTACTCACTCTATCATCATCATCATCATCAATGAGTTGTGACTTTAGATCTCTTCTTTGCTTCACTGTAAAGCACCACACCCATAATGGTGACAGCAAATCCAGTCATACCCATTATGGTCACCGGATTCCTAAAAATCAGAACCGACACAACAGCGGCAACAGCTGCCTTTGCATTGCCAAGCACCTGCAAAGTCAATGCACTTGTATGCTTTGTGACCAAAAAATTAGTCAAATTAACCAAATAAGCGACGGTGGAGTTCCCAAGTAACAAGAACAAAACGAATCTGTCTTCCGAAGCTTTGTCAATTGTGATTGCGGCCACATTCCCTTCAATGTAGAGGGTAAACGGAAGCAAGATCAATGCAGACATGGGTGCCATATAAAGCAACAAATTCATAGAATGCAATTTCTCGGCCTCTGAAGTTAACAGGATCCCCTGAACCACAGATTTCAAAGCACGCCCAGCCGTGGATCCAACACAAACCAAGAACCCAAATAAATGAAACAGGGGCTCGCTGTTGCTAGCCAACACAATACCAAACACAACCGGCATCAACGCACAATAAACCTCAGCAGATTCTTTCTTGCAAGTAATCAAAAAGGCGAAAATTGCGGTGAAAAACGGGGTCGTAGCTCCAATGGCTTGGTTAAACGACACGGGCAAGTACCTCAGCGAAGTGTTGCCGCAAACCACAGAGAAACAGAAGATGGCACTCAAAGCAAAGATTTTGAGAAACTGCTTTCGTGATAAAATGTGCTGAATCGGGACGAGTTCGAGAAAGTGAATTGCGACGTAGCTGTAAACGGCGCAAGATATCATGTGAAGCATTGTGAGGAAGATTGGGTAACGGTAACCGTAGAAGCTGAGGAGGTACTTGTTCAGGAGCAAGACCCCAATGTTGGATAAGTACCACGACGCAATGATCAGAGCCGTTAAAATGTGGGGCGACACAAATGATCCAAATCCAATGGTGTAGCTGTTGTTGTTACGCACATCACCTGGTGGAGTCGCCGGGATGTCGAGGACTTGGTGGTCTGCTGACGTGTCCGATAACCTCGGATTGCTCATTCGCCTTGTTGTCCATGTCTGTGCCTCCACCATTTGGGTTTACTTTCGGGACCAAAACTGGGATTATCTCCTCAAACCTCAAACTCCAAAAGCGGAGCGTTTTGAGTTTTGTGTGTGTGTCTGCCTTTTTTCCTCCCTATTGAGTTGAGACTGGAGATCTGGGAAGTAGAAAAAGGGCTGGAGACTGCTGAAGGAAGAATGGGAGAGGGCAGGGTAGCGAGCGAAAACAAAAATAAAGAATGAAAGTGGATCTAATCAGACGGTCGAGATTTAGATTTGAAGGAGAGAGGCAGTGTGGGCCGTTGGATGGGGAACACGAGGGGAGCTTCCGGTTGAAGTCAGACTCAGAGAGCTGCGTCGTGATTGGATGCTTTGACCTGGATTGATTGATATTTTGCCATCATTTTTTATGTAGTTACCGTGTGTCTGTCCTTCGTAGAAATAACTAATAACTTAGCTCAGTTCACGCGTGTGAAATTGTTTGACAGGCACGAAACGAACCAATCAGAATCCCATACTCACATTCTCCGAATTAAAAATTTTGAGCCCCTTCTTTATTTCTCCAGGGGCCGTTTCTTATTTTACCTGCGGAGTTTGGAACTTTGAATTAGCGCCCCCCGATTCTCGAAGAAAAGCTTTTGCTTATTTGTTTTGTTTAATTTTAGGGGGAAATAAAATAAAGCATGAATGATTAATAAAAAGAAAATGGAAAGCGTGGCTTGAGAGTAATTAATTTGCAATAGATTAGCATAAATGGGAAAATTTCAGGCAATCCTCTAGTTTTGGCTACTCCTCCAAAGATATGATACTTCATACTAGTGATACAAAAAGCTAAAGAGCTAGGGTTGGTTGTGGTGTGCGACCAGGTCAATATTATTTAGGGTTTGGTTATAATTGTGTAAATATTTTTTTTAATTCTTTATCACTTTAATCGTGTGTTTATTGAGTAATGTTCTCTAATAAAGTAACTCTATCATAGTTATTATTTATCATATAGCATGCTATACTGCTGTAGTGCCCAATAATTACCATTTCACTCAAATGATTGATTGATTCTTGAGCCTACTACAAAAAATGATATGTAGATCAAAGGCTTCCCCTTAATTAGACTATAAAAATTTAAAATTATTGGACCAAACTAAGAATTTGATATTTTTTAAGAACCAGAATGACTACTCGGATAACATTTGAATACAAATAAGATATCTGTCACGACCTCAGGCAGGCTTGCCGCGTCTTGAGAAAAGCCGTGTGACAACACCCACGTTGTGAGTGACCACAGTCCAAAGTTGATAATAAATTTTATAAATTGCAAGCCTCCCAAGTTGCGTGGTTTCTTTATCAAGGTCATAAAGAAGAAATGGACATTAATGTGACCGTATCAATATGAACTATTTTATTAGTCAGTAAAATAAAAAGTAAGATCCAGTCCAGTCAGAGTCCAAGCACTTAGGAAAATTCACATAATAAGCAGCCTAAAAGTCTGTGGGTTTCTTAAAAATTAGGCATCTTAGCTGTTTCTATTATATCTAGTTAAATATCTAATTTTTTGGATCAAAATGTTGTTATCATTCCAAAACTCTCAAAATCCTAGTTTTCTTCTCTCACTTATGGCAGCTTTGATCTTGATGCTGTGAGTAGTTTCCCGGCAACAATCAACGACTATTCGACAGCAAGTTAATAGTAGTTTTTCTTTCTTTTATTTTCCTTGGCGAATTTGACACCAAGTAAATTTTTTTCATCCTAAGATTGAACTTATTACCGTGGTCATGTTGATTGTATCTTTGAACATACACGAACATCAAGATGGACTTGTGTATGAAGATAGAAAAATATGTAATAAAATTGGGATTTAATAAACATCGTACATGAGGTGCTTATTCAAATGTTTCTTAGAATCAATTTGAGATTGTAGTTGCTAATTAAATGAACTACTTTGACTATGCTGATCTAATAACCTGCTAACTTAAAAAGCAATCTAATCTTCGTAAACTGTGTTGTGGTTGCTATAAGTTTAAAAAGCAATGTATATGTGTTTGTTAAATTTAATTACAAATATCTTATTTTATTATATAATAATCAAAATAGATAGAAGTCTAAATTACCTTTTATTTTTGGGGACTATGTTTATTTATGGACATACGGTTTTCCTTTTAAAACATAAAATATCACATGAAGTAAAAAAAAATCAATTAAATAAAATCTAACGATTTACTAGGTCCAAAATTTGATATTGGAGAGAATTTGCAGTAGTTTTAATAATAATTTAATTGTGGTGGTAATATGATATTTAATTATTTATATTTTAGGGTGTATGGAATATAGGATGTAATTATTTAATTATTTTTTTAAATATTAAGATTATAATCGAAAAATTAAAAAAGTGTGGTAGCTTATTTAATAACTGGAAAATGATTCACTCCAACCCATCTTTTTGAGGATTCCGAGAGCAACACTCTAAGGAAGTGCAATTCTAATCTTCAAAAAATGGGAGATCAGTTGTGAAACTAGAAAAGCCAGATAAGGTTGGTGACTAGACAAGTTCAAATTGTACTTTTTGTGACCATATATGACCGAGAAATGAGTTGATGAACCCTCATAAGCCTTTCTTCTTCTTGTTCACAGTCATTCGAAGAACAGTCAATGGTCCAAGTAGCCTTGTCCTCATTCTTCATTTTTTGTGAGCGAAGCAAGCTTGATTGTGAAAAGAATCTCGTTTTTTACTTTCAAAAGTTACTGTCAAAATAGAGAGTTATGAAATAAACATTTTTTTGTAGAATTTACTGAACATTATTTTTGTCACAGATTATAAAATAAATAGTTTATTAAGTTTAATCTTAATCCCAAATGAGAACTTAGAATATGCCTTGTTAACTTTTGTTAAGTTTATAAGAAGTAAACAATTTGATAACTATTGGTTACATGAGAACATTTGTTTATTTGATGAAATGTAATATTAAGCATACCGATTAGTATTTATGTGTGTGTACACGTGCGCATATGAGTGTATATGTGTCTATATTATATTGTGGCGGTGTTATGGTGTTGATAGGCATGTCTGATTGTTGTGAGTTTTGCCTGTGTTTCGTGGGATGACACAATCGATCAAAATATTGAATCTTGTGTGGGTGTGGCACCTATTACACTAACATTATGTTTTTAGTTTGACAAGCTGTTGTTGCATCAAAATATTGTTATGTTAACTTTTTGGTTTCTAATTTCAATTAGTAAATGTTACTAATAAAATTTAGATTTTGTCACATGCACAAGGGCCAAGAAGCAATAAGCAAAGAATAATCAACCTAGATTATGGATGAAACTAGCTACAATGCACAAGTACTTCAAAATTTGGGAATGTGATGGAAGCTATAAAAAGAAACTTGAAGAAATGATAATTAAAATTATTCAAGAAATATATATTTAGCTATTTTATGAAAAGATCATCATCCTAATCAACAATTGAACTATTGGAAAGACTATCATCTTCATCATTAAGAGGATTATGGTACAATTCCACATTCAACTATCTATTGGTGTATTGTTCATGTTATCAATGAGATCTTCAGTGTATTAGAATGTAGAGTAACATTATTACAATGATGTCATCAATCATAGCACATTTTCTTCAACATTCACTAATGTAATGTTATTCTCATAAATGGAATTATCACTGTAGCTATTATAGAGTAATGTGGTTGGACAAATGTCTTCACTAGTAATACTTTATCTTGAATATTAGGGACAGAGATGCTTGTTGAGTATGAAGATTAAGTTTTTCACATCACAGGCTCTTGCTTTAGAACTCTAAGGAACTTGGTACAAAATATGGATGCACCTTTATTCATTGGATAAGAGATTATATATAACACAACCCTTGCCATTTTATCATCAAGTACGTCTATAGGTAGTGAACACGTGAGTTAGATATAACAACTTGACCTCAAACTTATCTTCATTTTAATGCTATAATCTTTTAGATTTATTTGTAGAACCTCATATACTCTTACAAGGAATTTAACAAACTCACAATCTTTCCAAATGAAAAAAAAAATCCATATTCTTATCCATTCACGAATTCAAAGTGAACATATGCCAATTTCTTTCAAGATCCATGAAGCCACATTTAAAGAATAACCAATTGAATTAAGTATGAATAATTAAGAAAAGACACACACACACACACATAATAAGATAATTAAAAAAATGAACCTATAAAAAAGAGTGACAAGTGCTAGGTGCTTGCTGCACATAGGCTCACATAAAATTGTTTCACAAATTCATATGCGACAAGTACTTGTCACACAAAATCATGTGTGATAGGTGTCTGTTGCATGTTTTCTAGATTTAATCTCTTAGTTCTTTTTTCCTAAATACCCACATAAATTTCAACCAATCGAAACTAAAAGTTACAATATGTGTAAAAACAAACACTAATTTTAATTTATTGTGTTCCAATTGATGATTTTAGCTTCATTATGTATAACCACATTTATTTTGTGGATTTAATGATTTGTAAAGGTTAGCGAGATTTGGTGTTCTATTGAGAATAATGAAATTTGATATTCTGTTTAGAGTATCATTGGTTTGGCAAATTTGTTGATAGGTTTGAGGGTATTTTAATCTTAAAATTAAATGCTTGACAATATATGATTAAAAATAAGAAATAAAAAATAAAAAATTAGGATGTAAAAATCCTAAAAATTTTCGGGACTGTTTATGTAATTTTCCTAAGCACTTGCGCAAAAACCAAATTAAAGGGTACAGAGTGTCCCCGTCGGTGCCCGTTTCCTCCTTTATACGCATCTTGCCTTTCTATTAAATTTAAAGCTACGCAAGGCGGCCGAATTGAATATTGATCCATGACCTTTATCCAATGTTTTCCCCGTTCTCCTCGACAAGCCCATGTGATTTTAGTCGTCCTTATCCAAGATGATTAGAGTGGAGTGCCTGGCGAGTGTGGCAAGTATGAGCATAAAAGCAATGATTTTCACCTAAAAGAAAATGTATGGGCTAATTTCATAATACCCTTGTAACAGATAGTTTTTAAAATATCTCCTAAATTATCATATATATATATATATATATTAAGAAAAAAAATAAATAAATTACTAATTCACTCCTATTTTTATTTTTAAATAAAAATAAAAATAAATTGAAGTTTCTGAAAGCTGTAAATTTATAAAAAGAATAATCCGAAATTCTCCTTGGGTCCCAACCCCATATTCCCACTTGCGCAAACGTGGCCCGCCTAAGTCTAATGTTTTGTGATTTCTTTGCGCTGAGGTTTGCTTTGATAGCTGGATTTAATTATAAGTGGAGACCACTAAAATATATACACAATTTATAATAATTTTATAAATACTCGCGGAGATTAAGTTAATTGATGGCCTTTAGCCCTTCGTCTTCTCCAAAGAAAACTCCTTGTCCCTACAGAAGGTGCCGCAATTGCATCCACACATATTTGAAAATTTCGAAAATGAAGATGCATAACCAGATTGCAAAATTTATTCAAAGAAATTGATTGTTGCAACTTCAGGAAATAAAAATTTCTAAATCCTCGTGTGGTATGCAGGTTCTGTTTCTCAAATTTGTTTCTCTAAAATGTAAGCTATAAGAATCGTTTAATTACCCACACATTTTTATGAAAAAAAACAAATTTCTTTCAATGGCTGATACCAGAAACTCATGCTTTGCTGCTTTTCATATTCAGTAAATATAAAAGGAGACCTCCCGTTTGTCTTGTTTTGAAGGTGGTGATTGAACAAAAACGTCACAAGCCCTATTTATTATGCTCATTAATTACATTCATTTTCATGTTAGTTTGTGCAAATAATTTATTTTTACTATTATTGTTTTCAAATTGTAGCACAGTTTAAAAAATTTACTTAACAAAGATTATATTTACTCTACAGTTGTAAATATTTAAGAATGAATCTATTTCACACTTGAAAATATTTACATAACTCTGATGTGAGAAGCATGTTTCAACCTCACCTTTAGCAGAGGTGATCATTTGCAATCAAGCTTGAAAACCCACGAGTGGAATTAAACCCAAAATAAAAAAAAAAAAAATATGTTCAATTGTGCATCGACTACCATGAACTATCAGTCAAACCAAACAAATTACTTAAATAAGGAAGAATGAGAATGGGGGCTTGGAAATACACCAATAATGAAGACAAGATCTATTTCGTATACATAAGTACAGAAAATTTTCATATTGAAGAAAAAATTCCAGCCGCACCCTACCAGTTGTCATTGTTGTTGCTGTTATTATTATTATTATTATTAATTTATTATTATTTTTTTGTAAATAAAATTTTGGCTTTGTCAGAGCGTAACTCGGGGCATTTTCAAGTGAAGGTACCATGACTATATAAATATTTACAATATTGAAAATTTTGAATCCTGGACGGGAGAAGAATGTGTTACCACGTTACCAATGGATTAATTGGGTGAGTATTTGCCATGAAACTCGAAACACCCAAGTAAACATTTTGCGTTCGCTAAATTGTACACAAGTTGTCATGAACAATCGACCAAACAAATTACTTCCAAGTTATAGGGGCCAACAAGAATGCAAGCTAGAAAACATGTGCTAATAAATACCCCACAGATTGTGAATATTTACGAGATTAAAACTTTAGAATGTAATGGGAGAAAGGTGTGTTGGTATGTTGTTACTATCAATAGCTTGGCCCTTGGGCGACTGTTTGTTATAAAACTTAGAATTCCACAAGCAGAACAAACAAGAAGGGAAAAAAGGAGTATCTAACCATCCTAGACAATCAACAAAACAAACTAAACAACAAGTTTGGGATTCTAGTCAACTTGGTTGGTAAAATATCTCGAGATGATACAAGAGATTTGGGTTCAAACACTACTAATTTAGATGAGGAGCAGATTTGGTTATTCATTGCGTCATGCTTTAAAAGGGGAATTTAAAAAAAAAAAATCCACCAAAGTAATTGATTTACAAGGACAACAATATGCACCCAATAACAGAAAACAATCTATCTATCTCGTGTTAGTATACCACCTAACCAATCGCGTGGGTCACACTTGAAACCCCCACAAGAATAAAGAATCAAACCCAAAAATTTAAATTACAGGGACATCGAGATTGCAGCAGAAGTCCAATCACTAACAACATTACAGTTCAAATCGTTTAATTGAAAAGTTACAGAAACAACCGCAGCAAACTCCGATTTGTAAGTTAATAAATAATAAGACTAGTCAAAAACTAATTTAATTATTGATAAGCAACAATCATTTCCTGTTCCGAAACTAAACAAGATTCCTGTAGAGCCCCAAACAAGGATGCGGAAAATCACAATGAGGGTTCGAGTTTTTTATTACCTCCATCGTAAAGAACACTCCTTGGTGAGAAACCAAAGTTCGGCAAGGGATTACTGGCAGTAGCAGTGGCGCTGCTGCTGTTATTGACAGCCGGGAGTGAAATGGAGAGGTTGGTATTAGCATTTGTAATTGCAGAGCTTGTACCGGGACATCGTCTAGAAGCTTCCACAAGCTTTCTTGAACGCAGGCGCCCTCTGTGTACATGTCTCTCACAGTACTTGTGATCTGGAATTGCTTCTTTGCTACAACGCCATTTTTTCCCATCTGTTCTTCTGCATCTGCCAGGCTCTGGGTCCATGCCATTCTTCAACTCCAAGTGCAATGATCCAGACCCATAAACTTGAGCCCACAACAACAAAAAAGTTGAAATGTTTAACATTACCATCAATTAGATCAATAATTGAATTGAGGTTTCATCTGGGTACTTACAGCTGGGGTAGAGTTGGTGAAGATCGCCGTTGAAACCTGAAACAGAGCTGGCTACACTCTTCCAAATGGGAATCACAAGTTGAGAGGGCACAGGAAGCCTAGCTTCCATGTATTTGTAGATTAGAGATTGAAGCTGTAGCTCTTGTAGTTGAAAAATTGTGAAACCACAAGATCTTTTGCCGCGGCCAGTTCCAAGCTCAAGCTCTAGCGCAATTGGGGGTGATCCATCTCCTTTACTGCTTTCCATACTGCAAGAATGGCTCCAATTTGCCCGTCCGGTCCCTAAAAATTTGATACCCAAAAAAAAAAAAAAAAAACCAAAGCTATTATAGTTGTTAGAATTGTGTGTGACAAATTATAAATGTTAAATTTGAAAGAGCGAGAGATTCAAATAATATGTACCGAAATCTGCCAAACGGGTAACCTTGGTTGGTGGGTTTCGGGGTTTCATTTACTTTCAGGGAAAACGGTCAAAGAAACAGAACAGAAAATGAAACAGGAACAAGGTGGGCTGCAGGAAGAGCACTGCTAATCCTCTGCAGAAGCAATAGATTTCAAGTCAGAGATTTTAGATTTAAACGTTGGATGAGGACTCTGATTCATGACGTAATGCGGTAATGGGGTTCTATTTGGACGCTAAGAGGGAAGAGAAACTGATTTGCTAAGTTAAAATCACGCTGTAGCCATAATCATAGCAGTTATGTCTTCTAGCTCCAGGTTCTCAAAAATTCAAGAAAGATAATAAAAGAGATGGTGTGCAGCTGCGGGTCTTCTGACATGTCAGCAGGTGTGCAGAGGCCAAGCGCGTTGTCAGAAACCAGGTAGTGACAAATGAACGTGGGTTCCACATGTTAAAGCTGATTACTAGTAGGGTTGTGCTGTAAGTAACAGATAAGGAAGTAGAGTACAAGGAGACAAAAAACCTAGTAGAAGTATCAGCTATGCCATGTCATCTCTATGCATCAACTAAACAAAAACCACAGTGCATGAACTGAGAAGTAGCACACCACACAAACAAAAGCACTCCTGATGTCAAGTCACGGTTCTGTTCGTCGAATAGTAACCGTTCACTGCCTTCCAGTAACCTATGTTCGCCGTGGAATGGAAGCCAACTCAGCTCATTATTGCCGGTGGCCCGCCCCCGTTGCAACCTTTCCGCCAATTTCAGAATTTCTTTCTTTTTCATGGGTGCATTTGCTTTGATTTTTTTTTTAATCCGCTCTGTCGCTTATATATATATATATATATATATAGTAGTTTTACAGTCGCAGCTTTTAATGTGCAGAAAAAGTTTAAAAAATTTTAGTGTAGAGTTTATTTAAGGGAGTAGAGGATTAAAGAATCATGGTATGAAATCAGGTTTACTTCGAAAAAAAAAAAGAAGGAATAATAATTGAAATTATGGAGTCAATTATTATTTGAAAGTGAGAATTAGAAATTGATTTTTATAAAAGGAGTTGGGGCTAAGAATCGATCTCTTATTTTTAAAATTTTTTATTTTATCTCATTAATATTTAAATATTTTTAAAATATTTTTATTTTAAATTAATATATTATTATTATTTATTAATTAATAATTATTATATTATTAACAAGAATAAATAATCACAATAATTTATATATTTTTATTATAATAATTAATTAATATAATATCATAATAATTATTAATATAATTAATTTGTATATTATTATTAATTAATTAATATAATTATTACTATTAATTTATATATTATTATATTATTAACAAGAATATATTAATAATTATAGTTTCTGAATAAATAATGACAATAATTAATATATTTTTATTATATTAATTAATTAATTAATATACTATCATAAGAATCATTAATATAATTAATATAATCATTACTATTAATTAATGTATTAATACATTATTAACTATAATATTTTAATAATTATAGTTCTTAAATAAATAAAAGCTATAATTAAAATATAAAATAATAATTATTACAATAATTTACTAAGTATTTTTTTGTAATTTGTTATAATCTAACTTCATTTAAATTTTAATTTTAAGACAAAATAAACACATTTATAATATTCAATTCTGATTTTTACAGTTTAAATAAATAACTTATTTTTATTTTCATTCCCTAATCACATTCCAACTTATTCCCATTTATATTCATTCCAATTCTGATTTAATAAACGCAATATAAATTATGAGATTTTAAAATTTTAAAATTTAAAGCACTTAAACAACATGATTTGTATATTTTTTCAAATGTTTCTATACTTTAAAATTCTAGACTGAAATATTTTGATATAAAACAATTGAAAAGAGAAAGGAAGAATATATTAAATGAGAGAGAGAAGAATGCGTAATAATTTATGATTATAAGAGACCCATCGCATTAATTGATTAATTTTTAGAATAAAAAAATATGTTATTTTTAATCTCAACCGTTGATTATCTTTAATCTAATGATCACAAAATTATATTTAAACTCGTGTTTAAAGCTGCATCTTTTGAACTTCATATATGTGTTCAAAATTGTATCTTTTGAACTTACTCCATATATGTGTTTGAAATTTTATCTTTTAAAGTGTATGTAATCTACCCTATAAAATTTCAAACTAAAATATTTTCATATATAATAATTGAAAAGAAAAAAGAAGAATATATTAAATGAGAGTGAGAAAAATAGCTAATAATTTATTATTATAAAAGACCCATTGCATTAATTTGTTGATTTTTAAAATTAAAAAAATCATGTCATCTTTAATCTCAACCGTTGATTATCTTTAATCTAACGATCACAAAATTATATCTAAACTCGTGTTTACAATTGTATCTTTTGAACCTACATACATACATATATATATATATGTGTGTGTGTGTGTTTCAAATAGACATATAATTTGCAAAAAATACAATAATTAAACTCCAACAGCCATATCAACCAAACCTATATAATTAGAAATAGTTATATATAATTTTACCTCATTGACATGAAAAATGGTGCCGTCCGGACTTCGACTGAAGATCTTTAGTGTCTTGGACTGACATAATAACCAATTTTGTGCGGCGTTTTCCAATATTTATCTACAAAGTTTGTTCAACCTCATATGTAGTTAGACCCAGAGAGAGAGAGAGAGAGAGAGAGAGAGAGAGAGAGAGAGAGAGAGAGAGAGAGAGAGAGAGAGAGAGAGAGAGAGAGAGAGAGACCTAACTTCAAGCCAAATGTCCGACCATAAATTTGGGGGACTAAGAGCCCACAGAAGCCCATATTGGGATTTAAAATTTATAAAAAGCTCAATCCTCTTATACAATTTTATAGTGGGATTCGTGTTCCGTATAAAGCCCATATTGGGATTTAAAATTTATAAAAAACTCAATCCTCTTATACAATTTTATAGTGGGATTCGTGTTCCGTATAAATATAGTACCGTATCACAGTTATCCTAAATTCTTAAATTTTTAATTTTATTTTTTATTTTAAGTATCTAACGACTTAGGATAACTGTGATACAATACCATAATTATACCGGATGCGAACCTTTTATAGTGTTACCTTAGTTATGAATTGTTGCGTTTCAGTGACATGATTGATGATCCTTCGTGTAGTTTTCGGCTAGATAAAAGGTGCCTGCCCACCCCCCCTCCTCTTCTCTTCTCCCCGGGCCGAAAAACCAAAACAAAAACAAAAACACACAGTCACAGACACACACACACACACACACACACACACACACGTACATATGGGGTTGGGCAAATTAAGGGACTGAGTTAGATTTTTTCAAGCTCAGCCCTAATTTCAAATTATTGAGAATAGACTCAGACCCTTTAAAAGTTAATTCACATTGAAACGGGTCGGACTTGGACTTTCCGTTAATTTTGAAATAAATTTTTATAAATTAAAAAATTCAAATTAAAGATAATTATCCGATACACAATAGAACAATAGTCTAATACATAAAATATTAGTAAGATAATATAATAAATCACAGGTACTAAAATAAAAAATTGTATACTAATCTAATATTTTGAGTTTTTTTCTTTTTAAATTTAATTTATAAATAAAGAAATCCAAGCTTGTTTTCGTAGGCCAATCTATATAAACTTTATACTTTCCAGCACATGCAGGGCCAATCCATGCAGGGCTATGACCCATGGCCCGTAGTTTTTAACTAACCCTATCAATTTATAATTTGATATTCGCTCACAATCCTTTGTGCTCTTTTATAAATTCATCAAAAAATTATCATATTATATTATTAAACAAAAACATAAATATTATTTGGCAAAAAAAATCATAAATTCAACTAATAGTTGTAAACTTCAGCGTAATATAAAAAATAGTAAAAAATATAATTTTTACTTAACTCTTCATATTCTCTCGAGTTCTTGCCGATTGTGTAATGTTTTTTGGATATTTAATACAATATAAGCTCACATTATACACAATAACACAAAAAATTCCTAAAAATAAAAAAAATTAAAGAAAACATTTAATTAAAGATTAACATTAAGAATTAAAGAAAAGAAGCTATCATAACCACTAGATATTAAAAAAATTAAAATTCTTCACTTTAAATAAAACAGAGAATGTGCCAATGATCCAACCGACCTTGATGTAAGATTAATGGTGTGTTTAATTACCTACAATGGGAATGGAAATTCTAGAATGGGAATCAATGGCGTATTCACTTGCAAAATTAAACTTTGGAATTGGAATAGAAACAATGTTGGATTCACAAATTTGAAAATCATTAACAAAGTTCTTATTCTCGAGGGAGCTTGGGAATCATAATTTTATTCCTATAAATGACCTTTTCACCACCAACTAAATTTTCTAATACCCATTTTATTATTGATTTAATAATAGTAGTAGTAGTCACAGTAATAATAAATAATAATAATAATTATTATTATAAATTATATTATAATAATATTTTAATAATAATATTATTATTATTATTTATTAATGTTATTATCATTATTATTATTCGCACCACTAGCACCACCAACGCCACACAACCACCATCACCAATCAACAATAATTAATAAAAGATATTTTAGTAAATTATGATAATTTATTTTAATTATAAAATAAAATAAACACATCAATAAATCTCATTTTGATTCTAATTCCTATAATTTAAATAAATAACTTATTATAATTCTTAATAAATGCACCACAAATGTGATAAACTTATATTGCTTTCATCGTCAAATATTTTGGTAGATGTCCTAGTCACTTGAGGAGTTGAAAATGTTTTTTTTTTTTTCTTGGAGCATCACCTTCAATTTCACTTAATAAAGACTTCAGGTCATTTTCATCAAAGATTCCTTAATTTTATTGGATTTGGATTATCGCACTCACAAGTGGAAAAAAAAAAAAATGGCTGGATGTTCACACAACGCCATTTGGTCAAGGTAGTTTAATTTCTTCAACATTAGTAGGGGTGGGCAATAACAGGGTTGGTTTGGTTCGGGGGGCTTGAACTGAACCGAATTGAACTGAAACCGATTAGTTCTTGAAATATAGAACCAAACCAAATTGAATTTAGAAACCGAACTAATATATTTTAGTTCAGTTCTTAAATTCGGTTCGGTTTGGTTCAAACTTTAATTTTTAATTTTATAAATTTACTCTAATATTATCAAATTTTATACTTTTTACCTAATTTTACTTAGATTTTACAGTTGCATTCTACACACATAAAGACACTATTTTTGAATAAACAAATATAAAACTCTCAAATTAAAAGTAAAATAATAGAAGTCCTAATACAAATCACAATTCATAAATACACTTAAAACTAAAAATATACTACAAATTATAAGTTCATGATAACAAAAAAAAATAACAAGTTGATAATAGTGCATCAATATTTAAATAAACAAGTACGAAAAAATAACATGTCCATAATAACCCTATATTTGAATAAATAAGTATAAAATTCTCAAATTAAAAGTAAAATAATAAAAGTCCCAATACAAAATAGTCGCAATTCATAAACACACTCAAAACTAAAATGCACTACAAATTATAAGTCCATGGAAACAAAATAAAAATAATAATAATAACAAGTCCAAAATAGTGCATCAATATTCCATAAAAATCCACCATAACACAAGCCATAGCTACATCCACCATAACACACAAGTCACAAACCACAACTACATCCACTGCAACAAAGAAGTCACAACTATATCTACCATCCATACCACCTAGATAAAAAATTCAAAGTAAACCAAAGGCAAATAATTAAATTAACTAAAATGAAATGACATTTAATAACAAATAAACATATATCAATTTTATTACCTAAAAATTATTTATATTAGACTGTAGTAGTTTTCATGTTGATCTATCAAATTGGTTGGCTATTGTTGATTTGTAAAGTTCTATATTAAAAAAAATTAAGAAATTGAATAAGACTCATATTACTTAAAAAAATAAAATTAAATAAATTGTATAAGGTTATAATTCTTTAAAAGTAAACTTAAATTAAAATTAAATAATTTATATATTCTGCAAGCTGATCCATAAACTAATTGTCTTCAACTACCTTATTTAAGTCCATTGTTGTATCCACAAAAAGAGAAGACAACAACCAATTTTGTAATAATACTAGTGCTTTAACCATGTCTAGGGTCAAAGAACTTTTATATTAATCTAGAATACGACCTCCAGTACTAAAGGCAGACTCGGAGGCAACAGTAGACACCAGAATAATAAAAGCATTCTGTGTTATGCTTGACAAAATTGGATATTTGGCACTATTCACTCTCCACCATAATAAACTATCAAATTTATTCCCCAAATTACCTTTTGTAATTTTTTCAGTCTTCTTTATCAAGTAAAGATCCAATTTATTTGATAATTGTAAGTCACATTCACTAACCGCAGTCACCTTACTAAATTTAGAGAAACGGTCATTAATCATAACATCATCATCATCATCACCTAAATCCCAAAAATTCAAACCACTTCCACTTCTACTTGTACTTTCGCTTACACTTCTGCTTGCACTCCCACTACCACCCGATTTATATCATGTATTGTAAGACTTATAAAGCTTAGTCAACAAATTTTTCATCATTTCTTTCATCTCAATACATTTGACAATATCATTGTAATATAATTTTTTAAAGCAATGTGTTACAAATTTCATTTTTCCTTGTAGATCAAGTATATAAGTAATAATCAACAATTTATTTATCTTGAAACAACCCTCCCAATACTTATCAAATTTCTCCTTCATTTTAATAGGCATCAAACCCAAAAGGCTATCATTACTAGCAGATAATGTCTCCAAAAATTCTTCAATTTGACATATCAAATTATAACAAGCGTTTGATGTCACTTAAAAGAAATAAGTAACATTAATAAAGCTAAAATAAATTCCATATCGTATATCAGAAATTAAAAAGCATAATAAAGATTTGATGTTATCTTTAAATACGAAGAAAATTGTAAAGTTGCATCATAATAAGCCTTCAGAAATTTAACTATGCGACTAGTACTCTCCCAATCACTGTATAATGATGGTCCCTCTCTTTTTTTCTTCCCACCCTCTTTTTCATTGAAATAAGCTTCATAAAACTTATCTTTAAATGCCATCTGATCAAATACCGGTTTAAATTTTAATGTTGTGCTCAACATGGAATATGTAGAATTCCACCGAGTAGGACAATCTAAAATCACACTTTCAATTTTCTTGCTACACAAGAATGTGAAATGCTTGCATCCTGGCAGTGGAAGATTTCACATGCTTCACAGTATTTCGAACACTAACTATACTCAGCTCCAGTTCCTTCAACCTGTCAGTAACAATCAAATTCAATATATGCGCACAACAATGAACATGCAAACAATCCCCATTCAATACTAAGGCATCATCCCTCTAAGTTTTAGTCGATCAACTAAGTACCTAAAAGCAACCTTATTTGGACTTGCATTGTCAACAGTTAGAGTAAACACTCGCTTTATACCCTAATCAATTAAATATTTTTCAATTTGCTTACCAATTATCTTTGATGAATGATCACTAATAGTATTGAAGCTAATAATTTTTCTATGTAAATTCTAATCCTTATCAATAAAGTGAGCTGTGATAACCATGTAGCTAACTGTAGTAATGGAAGTCCAAATATTAGTGGTCAAAGATACTTTCTGCTTATTCCCAACCAATAAGCTCTTTAACTTAGCCTTTTCCTCAACATGCATATCAAAAGTATCCATAATAATTGTTCTTCATGATAGAAGAAAATATCTAGGAGCTACCATACTACAAAATGCTTAAAACTTAGATTCTCCACAACAGAAAAAGGTAATTTATCAAGAACAATCATCTTCACAGTTGTTCGTCTGCAAGCATCCTGACTAAAATCCCTTACTATAATTTCATCAGTACTAACATCTTGAGTTAAAGCCGTTTGGTTTTCAAAAAGTCCTTGTACTTTTAATACCTTTCTTGATAATGAGTCCTCAAAGTGCTAGTCCCATACCCTACCAAGCCACATTCAAATTCATTACCACAATAGTTGCATTTGTACTTATGATCATTATCTGGAAATATAGTGAAATGTTGTCACACTATTGATCTTGGAGCTATTTTTTTCCTTGGTAGTGGCGGCTTGGATGACAAACATTTTTTCCTCTTGTTTTCACCAGTAACAATTGTTGGCGATTCGTTTTCATTATCATCAACTTCAACTTCACGCTCATGATCACTGGCTACACAATCGAGGTTGTCTTGAATTCTCGAATGGTTAGACATCTATAATGAATAAAACAAGAATAAATAAGTAATATTGATTTATTTAACAAGTTATTAAAATGAAAAAGATCAATTTAATTTAATTTAACTACTAGCCAAACATATAATAATTTAAATTAATTAGATTTAATTTAATTACTAGCCAATATATCATAATTTAGTTTAATTTAATTTAATTTAACAAGTTAGGCCAACATATCATAATTTACTTCCAATAATTGTTGATTCAAATATTCAATTTAAAATATCAATGCCAAAAAGATCAATTTTTAATTTATCTACTAGCCAACATATCATAATTTAATTTAATTAGATTTAATTTAACTACTGGCTAACATATCATAGTTTAATTTAATTTAATTTAACAAATTAGGCCATTATAATTGTTTATTCAATTTAAAATGTCCATGCCGCAAATATTGATTAAATTTAATTTAACTAGATTTAATATAACTACTAGCCAACATATCATAATTTAGTTCAATTTAATTTAATTTAACAAGTTAGGCCAACATATCATAATTTACTTCCAATAATTGTTAATTAAAATATTCAATTTAAAATGTCCATACCAAAAAGATCAATTAAATTTAATTTATCTACTAGCCAACATATCATAATTTAATTTAATTAGATTTAATTTATCTACTATCTAATATATCATAATTTAATTTAATTTTATTTAACAAATTAGGCCAATATAATTGTTTATTCAATTTAAAATGTCCATGCCAAAAAGATTGATTAAATTTAATTTAACTACTAGCCAACATATCATAATTTAGTTTAATTTAATTTAATTTAACAAATTAGGCCAACATATCATAGTGTACTTCCAATAATTATTAATTTAATTTAATTACTAGCCAACAAATCATAATTTACTTTAATTTAACTTAATTTCATTTAACAAGTTAAGCAAACATATCATAATTTACTTCCAATAATTATTAATTTAATTTAAATGTGCATGCTAAATTACCAATATCAAATTGCAACTGTATAAACTAATTAAATCATCAATCATTATGCCAATTGCCAAATAAATCATTAAATAAAAAATATTATTTTCAATTTTTCATTGATAGGAGCATCCGAGCATAATACATTATTACATTTGTCTATTTTGAATTTTCTAACTCTCAGTCAGAATATACAAAACAATCATTTCGCTGCTACAAGCCTCAATCACTATATATGTCCACAATTTTTAACTCCACAAACAAATGTATAATATACAGTTCTACACTAGTAGACCACAAAATCAATCCTTATAGCAAGCTAACACAGTAAGACTAACACAATAAAACTAACAGACCTCAAAATCAATCCCTATAAACACATTGGCTATGGCATAAATTAGAAAAAAAAGGACACTTGTGCTTGAGGGGCTAATGACGGCGTCACTGTGCTTGAGGGGAATGGTTGTGCTGCTGCTGAGGTGTTGTGTTGGCAGGCTGCGCACACGAGCTTGAGGAGAGGAGCTGTGCTGGGACGCTGTGCACACGAGCTTGAAGGGAGGAGCTGTGTCGAGATGTCGTGCACGTGAGCTTGAGGGGAGGGGCTGTGCCATTGCTGAGGGCTATGCCAGGAGGCTATTCACACGAGATTGAGGGAAGAGGTTGTGCCGTTGCTAAGGGACAATGCTAGGAGGCCATGCATGCGAGGAAGAGAGGGGTTGTGCTAGTATTCTAGATGTTGTGTAGCCGTGGAGGGGCTGAGATGTGAGGAGAAAAGGCATGAGAGAGACAGAGACGAGAGGGAGAGGCGATGAAATTGAAATTTAGGGATTTGACTGTTTTGATTTTTTATTGTAATTGTTTTTTTATATATTTTCAATTTAAATATATTATTATTATAAAATCAAATTGAATCGTTTGATTTTTTTAGTTCGGTTAGATTTTAAACTGAACCGAACAAAAACCAACCAATTCGTTATTTTTAAAACCATTCGGTTTTTACCTATAGAATTAAACTAAACCGAACTGAATTTTTTAATTCGGTTCAGTAAAAACCAAACCGTTTGCCCATCCCTAAACAGTAGTGCTCTTCATATTATTTACTGAAGGATATTTCTCTGCCATTCGCCTAAATATCTCATCCTAGAATTTAAAGTACTTTTCACTTCTAGTCATAGAAACTAAATAGATTCTCCTACTTATTTAGTTGAATCTGTTTTATTTTTTTTTTGTTTTTTCTAAGAACATATTTTTGGACCAACAGACTATTTTTAGCTTAAGAAAATTATTGAAGAAAGAAGAAATATCCTGCTCGTATATTGTTATTAAGTTTTTTATATTTAGTATATTTGTTAAATCTTAAATATTAATGTTATGTGCTAGGTTTGGATCGATCAATTATTTATTAGTCTTAACCCACGTAAAAATTGATTTATCTAATCATTAATTGGATAGTTGCAACCTGCTAAGCATAAGAAGAAAAATTACACAACAATAATGATTTACATAATAAACAGGGACAAAATCCTTGGCTATAACCTTATTCACTACATTGGGGCAATAAAAGACCAAACTATAACCTTATTCATGTCATTGTGGTACATAAAAGACTAACTCATAAGCTACTATTTAAATGGCAACAGGGATAGCATGAAGTGGCCGAGCCTTCTGTAAAGTGATACCAAACTTCTCTTCCATGTCAATGTTATATTGAGTAACTCCATCTTCAAACTTCCAGTTGAAGGAATTAATAAGCGAACCCAACATTAGATACAACATTCTCATAGCCAACGGCAAACCAGGACATATTCGTCGTCCAGCACCAAACGGTGTTAACTCAAAATTCGTGCCTTTAACATCAACATCCGACCCCAAGAATCTGTCGGGCATGAAAGAACAAGGATTCTCCCATATGCCTTCATCCCGGCCAATAGCCCATATATTGACTAAAACTTGGGCATCCTTTGGTATTGTGAAGCCCGCGACTTGTGTATTTGTTGAGGCTTTGCGTGGAAGTAACAAGGGAGCCGCTGGGTGCAACCTAAAGGTTTCTTTGACTACTGCTTGTAGATAAGGCAATCGAGTGATGTCTGATTCGTCAATTGGGTTCCCTTTGCCAATTGTTTGTTCTAGCTCCATTTTAGTTTTGGATAAAGCCTCTGGGTTGCAGAGTAGTTCAGTCATTGCCCATTCCAATGTGCTTGAAGTTGTATCAGTCCCCGCCGCAAACAAATCCTGTTTTAGATGGCAGCCAAAGAGAAATTAAGCGAATGCATAATGTAATTTGAAGAAGAAAAGAAAAAAGGAAATATAAAGAAGAAATATTACGATAAACAAATGCTTGATATAATTTCTATCAATTTCCACGCTCTTGTCGTCCATGATATTGAGGAGAGTATCCAAAATATCTTTGTATTCGGTGGAACCGTGCTCTTGTCTGAGCTTAATTCTTTGATCAATCAAGCAATCAAAGACCTCCAAAATCTTCCCAAAATGTTCTGTCATGCGACGCCTTATACCCTGCGGGTCAAGCTTTTTAAGCACTGGAAAATGGTCGGACAAGTTAGGCTTTCCAGCTTCCACCATAATACACCAAATCATATCTCTAAACTCGCGTGCGGTATCTGAACCGTGATCAGCCAAATCAGCGGAAAAAATTGTGCTCCATAAAAAATTAAGAGTGGTATTGAAAGCTGCTTGGCCAATATCTATTGCTTTACCGGCACGGCAATTTTCTTGAACATAAGCAAGAAGTTCTTGGATTCTCTTGCGCCGGAGGTGTTGACTAGCATCGAGTTTCTGAGTGGTGAAAATATGTGAGTTGCATATTTTTCGAAGATTCGTCCGTGGTGTCGAGACTGGAAGCCAGGCCATCGAGAATTCATCGTGCTGATGCGCAAGGAGTGCGTCTGGTACCGTTCGATTACAGAAAGACCTATCTTGGTTTTGAAGGATTTCTCTGGCTGTAATTGCGGAAGAAATGACTACTGTGGTTACTTGGCCGAATTTTAGACTCATTACGGGGCCATAAATCTGGGAGAGCTTGGCTAGCGATCTGTGAGGTTTGGCACCGAGCTCCAGGAGGTTTCCGATGGCAGGATAAGGCGTCGGCCCCGGTGGAAGCTTTCTGGATGCTGCTTTGTAACCTCTTAAAAAGGAATTTAAAGTTATGACCAAAACCCAGGTGAATAAAAACAGTAACATCCAGCTTAAGATATCCATCGCTCTAGTTGAAACTCTAAGAAACACCAGATTCGGGTGCCCTTCACTTTCTTTAAAATAGAAAGTTATCTTCGCTACGCCCCTTTTAGTCCACAATTGCTGTTATCTAAAAGTGGCTAAAGAGATAGATTTTTCAATCGGAAGCTGAGCATATAGCCGCTTTTAAATTAACCTCTGTTCTCCAACGCGGTAGTACTTATTGGCTTCTACGACTGCGACAAATGAACAAAAAGTAGTTTTGTTTGTTTCCTCGTTTAACATACTTGTGCCAAGGCCGCCCTTAGCAGAATTGTTTTGATTCAATCTAATATCTCGCTTCATCCCAAGGGAGAAGTCGGTGGGATATATACCCCATTTCCTCCGAAAAAAAAACCAATTTATACCTTAAATTATAACACTCTTAAATTTTACACATATATATTTTAAAAAATTAGAGAAAGTACAAAAATATCCGAATTCTCATAAAACTAAACTCATATTCTCAAAGTCGAGTAAAATAATTGAGAATATAAAACTAAACTCATAATTATTCTCAAAGTCTTTTTTATTTTAATTAGTAAAAATAATTGAGAATATTCAAGTTCAACTAAATTATTTACATAAATTATATTCATTCAACAAAAATTCTCAACTTTTTATAAATTCTTAACTTTTTTTTATTTTAATTAGGTAAATAGATTATTTTTTAGGATATTTTTATTTTTTAATACTTTCAGGAGATATATGTACATAATAAGGTATATATTTGATGTTTTAGTACAAATGAAGCATATTTAAATTAAAAACCCTCATCCCAATCTGTTAACCAAGCCAAAAATCATTTCCACCGTCACATCTTCTGCACTTCTGTTGACTGTTTGTTCCCGGTCACGGCCCCTGACAAGCAGTTTGGGTGGGGCTCGTTTCTTGGCCCATTTAGCATTCTCACCGCAAAATTTTGAACTTTGAGTTTTTCTTTTGTTTTTCATTTGAAATCTTAAATTTTGAATTTTTTGTTTTTGTTTTTCCATTCTAAAGTAACTGGAACATAATACCAATTCATTCAGACCGATAGTTACTTATTTGATCAAATGATTAAGTTATAATGTGAAATGACAATCAATTGTGACATGTTATATATCCACCTTAAAGAAAAAAATTTTGGTTTTATATGTTGAAAAGTCAAATTCGGTGATTTATTTATTCAAATTGGTTGAAAAATAGAAGTGAGCCACGTGGATGGTTGACAAATTGGTGGGGAGCCATTTGCATGTTTTGTTTTTTCAAAACAACGTTTAACAATTTTGATAAATTAGCCAAATGTCGGGGAATTTTACAAAAATAACCCACAATTTATATCAATTTTTGAAATTAGCCCACCCAAATAATTTCTATCATTATTAGCCACATAACATCCAAAGTGACCAAAAAGCCCCTCTCATTCTCACCAATCTCCCTCTCTCTCTAGCCAAGTCCTCCAACTAAATCACTCCTCGCCAGCAACTTCTCAGAGTCTATCATTGGCAGCCAAAAACTTGGCTTTTTCAGTTAATCCATCCTCCCTCTCTCTCTCTAGGATGTTGTTTTGTGTTTTGTTTTTTGTTGTGTTGGTGTTGGTGATTGTGATGGTGTGGGATAAGTGTTGGTATTGCAATGGTGATGGTGAGGAAGATTGAAGTGTTGTGTTGGTGATGTGATGGAGATTGAAGTATCAGTATTATAGTAGTGATTGTAATAGTTGTCGCACCAAATTTTAGTTTCGGTGTAAAATTAAAAATTTGGTGATAGGTTGAATTTTGACGACAGGCTTCCTGTCGTACCAAATTCTAATTTTGGTGCAAAATTTAAAATTTTAGCAACGGGTTGTTTGTCGTATCAAATTACAGTTTCGATGCAAAATTGAAAATTTGGTGATAGGTAGCCTGTCGCACTGAATTTCTAGTTTTATACTGAAACTGGAGGATCGATTACAAATAATGAACATTTTTTCATGCAATACTTTCACAAAATCATTTTTTTTTTGTAACTTATCTAGATTTTGGCCTCCAATTCAATTGAGTGTGAGAGATTCAGATGGATTCCGCATAAATTTATAGCTAACTAAGGGTTTCAAAAGGAAAACTTTCCTTCATATTCGATAAGGGTAATGTGGGAAAAAAAACTTGTATTTGGCTAGTTATTAAGAGATTGAGCAATTGGAGAGTGAGTATAATTGAGAGATTTTCTTTTTTAAGTGTGTATGAGACTACGCAGTGTATTTAAATTTTAGAAAGTAAAGCTTTTTCTCAAATATTATATTTTAATAATTGTTAGTAGTATAATTATTTTTTTTACTCTCGTAAATGTAGGTATAATTACCGATCACGTAAAAATCTTGTATATTTTATTTTTCTGTAAATAATTAGTGCATTTAATTTTGCATTCCACGCCAACATTATATCTATATCGCGTTATTATGTCGTGGCTCCTTATTGCTACACTATTTGTAACTTCCTTGAACTCATGTTCAAAATGAATATATATATGAAGCCGTACAAGAACTTGACTACTAGTTTTACATTTTTTGCGTATTTGCGAGATCTTATTAAATATTAATGTAACGAGTTACAACAACCTTAAAATCTTGGACTAATGATTTACTAGAGGATTCAAAATAGATTTATTGGAATAAGAGTAAACATTGTACAAGCACATCGAGTAAGGACAAAGTCCATGCTACAACCTGGAAATTCATTTCATCATATAGCACCCAAAACAAAAAAAAAAAAAGAATTATGTTACTAATTAAATGGCAACAGGAACAGCACGAAGAGGTTGAGCCTTCTGTAAGGTGATACCAAATTTCTCTTCCGTGTCTATGGTCTCTGGAGTAACACCATCTTCAAGCCTCCAATCATAAGAATTAATAAGTGAACCTAACATCAAATATAATATTCTTATTGCCAACGGCAAACCAGGACATATTCGTCTTCCGGCACCAAACGGTATTAGTTCAAAATTCCGACCTTTTACATCAAGATCTAACCCCAGGAACCTCTCAGGAATAAAAGAATATGGGTTATCCCATAAACTAGCATCTCTTCCTATAGCCCATGCGTTTACTAAAACCTGTGCACCATTTGGCACCATGAAGCCGGCAACTTCTGTATCTGCTGAGGCTTTACGGGGTAGTAAAAGAGGAACTGCCGGGTGCAACCTGAAGGTTTCTTTGAGTACTGCTTGTAAATAAGGTAAGCGAGCGATGTCTGATTCCTCGATTGGGTTGCCTTTGCCAATCCTTTGTTCTAACTCTAATCGGACTTTCGATAAAATATCTGGGTTCCGAAGTAGTTCTGTCATTGCCCATTCCAATGTACTCGAAGTAGTATCAGTCCCCGCGGCAAACAAAACCTGTTACAAATCAAATGACTCAAAGCTCATAATACAAAACAAGTTCAATTTGAATAAGACATAATTACTAGAAACAAGTGTTTGATATCATTTATATCAATCTGCACGCTTTTGTCTTCCCAAATTTTGAGAAGAGTGTCTAACATATCTTTGGATTCGGTGAAACCTCGTTCTTGTCTTTGTTTCAGTCGTTGATCAATCAAGTGATCAAATACATCGAGCATCTTACCAAAATAAACTGTCATGCGACGCCTTATACCTTGCAAGTCAAGATTCTCAAGCACAGGAAACAAATCGGACAAATTAGGCCTTCCAGCTTCTTCCATTATCCCCCAAGATATTTGCTTAAACTCTCGGGCAGTTTTTGAAGTGGGATCAGCCAAGTCAGTAGAGAAAATTGTGTTGGATATCAGATTAAGTGTAGTGTCGAAAGCAGCTTGGCCAATATGTATTGCTGTACCTGCACGGCAATTTTCTTGAACGTAAGCTAGAAGATCTTGGATTTTCTTACGCCGAAGATGCTGGTTGGCATCGAGTTGGGGACTAGCGAAAACATGTGAGTTGCATATTTTTCGAAGATTTCTCCACAGTGTCGCAACAGGTAGCCAGGGCATCCCGAATTCATGATGGCCGTGGGCGTAGATTGCATCTGGGATCGTTCGATTACAGAAAGATGCGTCTTGATTTTGAAGGATTTCTTTGGCCATGGCTGCAGAAGAAAAGACAACTGTGGTCACCTGGCCAAATTTTAGACTCATTATGGGGCCATGAATCTTGGCAAGTTTAGCAAGCGACTTGTGAGGTTTGTCGCCGAGTTCCAGGAGGTTTCCGATCACCGGATAAGGCGTCGGCCCAGGTGGAAGCTTTCTGGATCCAGATTTGAGTCCTCTTGAAAAGAAATTTAAAGCGACGACCAAAATCCATGAGAAAAGAAGCCATAGTACGCAGCTTACTATATCCATCTTTAATATCTCTCTATTTATTTGAAGCTCTTGGAAACACCAAATTCAGGTATGAATTTGCTTCTTGTGAAGAGTCAGTTAACTGTTCATTTATAATTATTTTGATTATTCAACAAAAGAATTATAAATTGTTTTCCCCACAGTTGGCACTTATTAAGAATATAATAATCAGATTATGGATCTGATAATTTTTTATATCGCGGGTTTAAGTCGACCTCCATCTCCTAATATCTTTGAAAATCTTGCTCTGCCCAAGGCATCGTACGTCCTCTTGCCCGGTAAGGTGGTGTTAGAGATTATTTTCACTTGCAAGGCTGGGAAGGGATTCAAGAGTGCCAATTTCGTCGTATTCGGCTGTGCTTATTTCTCTTTTTGAATTGTTGGAAACTATAACTATTTTGAATTTGCCAAATTTTAGACTCATTATGCCGCGATGAATCTTATGCGGCTTAGCAAATTTTTCTTTATCTTATCCTTTTCTCGTTGTTTTCTTAAATTTAGGAATGATAAAATTATCTGCTAATGACAAATCCGACTAGACTCACATGCAAAAATTTACTGGTTGCAGTTAATTTTATGGTTTATGGGTGAGTTTAATATTTTAAATTTAAATATACTGTACGTTACAGATGGTTTAATAAGAAAAAAAAAAGAATATATAAGATATTCATGTCGATGTTTATCAATCCGTATTTTTTATTTTAATTATTTATATTTTTAATTTTAATCATAAATATTGCAATATATATTTTTTATCAATAGCTATACAAAATTTATTTGTTAATATTGTTAACAATATATGTATATTGATTAAAAGACAAAGTAAGATATTGATATTAGTAATGATGATTTGCCTACCAAAAATATTTTATAATATATTTTGTGTATTTGTTTTAATATTGAAATTTTAATTTTTTATTTATATTAATAAAATTTAGAATTTAGTATTATGAGCAAATTTTTTAAGATATTGTTATAAATTCATAGTTTAAATTATATAATTATAATTTTTATGTATTATTAAAAGTATTTTTTAATATTCATAATTTTGAATGAGAAAAATCATAAAAAAAACTACTATTGATTGTAGGTGGATTTGATAACTATTAAAACTCATAGCGGACAGATTTGTTTTCTTTACAATAAAAATTTACTGAATTACAAATGAGTATGATAATTTAAATTTTTTCCTGATGTGAGTTTAATAATGATAAATCTGTATCGGCTGGTATCCGTTGACATTTTTTATTTCTTTACTTGGAAACAGAGTTGCTCTGCAAGTGGCCTAGTTCGAAGCATTTTTGTAATTTTGGGTAACTGTCAACGCAAGGAGTGCGCATGACAATGGATAAATTTTTTATTCTAACTTTTAAATCTGTTACCGTAACAAGCCAACAAACGAACGTAACGGTGGTAATTGTTAATCATCTAGTAACAAAGTACAATAAAAATTATACGAAACAGAGTCAAGAAACCGCAATACATGAAAGCGAAACAGGCAGCCCAGGCCGAATCGACCCAACAATCGGGGGTCGGGCCTGAAAGAAAGTTCATTGCCCTGCTTCTCAAGTGAAAAGGAAACTGACTCATCATAATTGTCTCCGCCAAGCGCCCAAGCGTCCATGTCTCAGCTCTTCTACACCCTTCCTAAACGGCTAACCGTTTCGCCTTCACCCCCTCTTCTCCACCTTAATTATAGAAGGGCGACAAGGAGACTAGTTTGTTCCAAAATGTCCACCGAGTCATCACCATCGCCTTTGACTCATTCTATCACCATCGCGAGTCAAATCAGCCAACCCGTCCACGTTGTCGCTGCCCCTGGTCTGTCCGAGTCCGATTTCAGGCAAGTAATATAAAATTGCATTTAAGATTCTTAGATCTTCTATTGTTTTAAAAATTCGAGGGGCTTTGCAGGTGTGCTGTAGAATCAACTTTGTTCAAGCAATGGTTGAAAAACCTGCAAAGCGAAACTGGGATTTTAGCCCATGGTGATATGCTCTTGAAACAAGTTCTTATTCAGGTTGCGCTCTCTCTCTCTCTTCCCCTCCGATGACTTTGGTTAATTTCACAAACTACACTTGGTTTTTTGCTTAAATGCACTTACTATAACTAATCAATGACAACATTCATGCTCGCCTAGCAGGGAGTGGATATGTTTGGGAAGCGTATTGGTTTTCTAAAGTTTAAAGCAGACATTTTTTGTAAGGAAACGGGACAAAAGGTATCTAATTATCTCAGTGTATGGCTTGAGTATGTTTCTGACTTCACTTAGTTCATTCTACTTCAGTCAAGCTCGGTATATCCAATTATAAATAATAAGTGTTTTGTCTTTGTCTAATATCAATTATTCATTTTTTTGATGTTTAAAATCCATTTTCAATCTCACTTTCTCTCGAGCCACATGAACATGTGGCTGTGTATCCTACATTGGAGACTATATAGCACTTTTTTTCTTTCTTTCTGAGCTAATACATGCTTAGGTTCCAGGTATAGTATTCGCGCGTGGACCAGCTGTAGCTGTCTTAATTCTTTTGGACTCGGAAGATGAGACTTATGCTATTCTCACTGAACAGGTAGCGTTTTTGTATTTATTATTGATTTAAGAATTTTGGCTTTAAATTTCTCAAGCTATTAGTCGGTACGTTATCCAAACGCTGATGTGGTATCATGTATGTCTAAGATAAGGGTTCCCACTGGGAGAGTTATATTGGAATTACCTGCTGGGATGTTGGATGATGACGAGGGTGATTTTGTTGGCACAGCAGTCCGTGAGGTCTCTTTCATTTTCTATCTGGATTTCTTGCTCTATTTGTCAGCATAGAGATATCATTATCTCCGAAATATGTTTGTGTTTTTGTCAATTTATTTGTGTCATTATTTGTGCTGTGGAAGACTAAAGTAGGGAACACCTTCATCCTTTGGTTTCAATTTGCTTTCTGTGAGGCCTGATCATCATTATGTGTATTCTATCTTCTTGAATTTGTTCCTTCAAATTCAACCATCATCTGAGAATAATTTTTTGTGCTCTGCTAGAGTGCTAGTTACATCTTTTTTCCTTTTCCCAGGAATGCTATTTCTACAGATTCTATTTGATTTTATCATGCGTGCCACGTCAAACTTAGTGATGTAGGAGTTGTTTCACTATCAGCGTACAAAAGAATTTCCCTTAGATTGGTTCCTTCACCCTCTAAGATGGGAGTTAAAATGTAAAACAAAAATCATTTTTCTGTAACTTTCTTGACCTTTTTATTTATGCCTATTGAGATGGATGAATTAAAATGGATTTCAAACTAGAACCTTAGAAATGAAATTGGATAGTGATTTGTATATATGTTGGTATATTAACTATGTAGTCAATTTCAGTATCCATATGTGTCATGCATATGTGTTCCAGCCTTAGCTTAGATTGGCTACTTATAACTTTATTTCAATGGACATCCATGTTGTGTTATCATGTATTTTAGTTCTGTCCTTGCTTAATGGCTGCTTTGGGCTCAATCTCTGATGTATCAACTACAGCTCATGACTTTTGAGAATCATTTTACAGTTTTATGCTAAATCGGAAGATTTATGTCATTAAGGCATGATTAAAGAGTTGATGCCACAACAGGTTGAAGAAGAGACTGGTATTCAGTTGAAGCTGGAGGACATGATTGACCTCACAGCCTTCTTGTACCCATCTACTGGATGCAAATTCTTCCCTTCTCCGGTTTGTTCTTTCTTGCTTCATCCCATATTTCTTTTTCTCTTGGTGGAAATTTTTTTGGTTCTATCAGCAACCAATTCTTTCATTTTATTTTTTTTCCCTATTTCTAGAATCCACTAGTACAAAGTAGAGTCTGAACCTGATGTAAGTTTTGAGGCTGTTAGGCCAAATCTAATTAATTATCATTTTGGGTTTGTTTCGAAGATGAAAAGTTGAGCATTACAGTTTTGAGATTTTTTTTCAGTTGTGAAGTGCAGAGGCTCACAATTCAAAATCTTTATTAAAACCTTAAGGGATACATGTTGAAGCAATTTGAGTGGGGAAGTTTTTATATAGACTAGTGGGAAATTTCATTGCATGTTAAGAAGAATTAATTAACTGCTTGCGTTTTAGACTACCATGTTTTGAATAAGTAGGTCTCCGAATTTGTGAAAAATAGATGGGTTCAGAGGTTTCATGTTTCCTCTTAAAAGATATGTGTATGTGATTTGAGTTGCATTTGTGCCATTTTCTTTAAAGTTGAGATGGCAGCAAAGCTGATGTTCTCAGAAAAATTTGCTGTTTTTTCTATTAATTTAATTAGTAAAATTGCATTCTTTCTTACTTTCCATGGTTAGGGAGGGTGCGATGAAGAAATCAGCCTGTTTCTTTACAGAGGAAGAGTTGACAAGGAAATCATGATGCAGCTGCAAGGGAAAGAGACAGGTCTTCGTGACCATGGTGAGTTGATTAAGGTTCGTGTGGTTCCCTATCGGGAACTCTGGCGCACCACACCTGATGCAAAGGTTTTAACTGCCATTGCTCTGTATGAGATGGCCGGTAAAGAAGGGTTGTTACCTTCAAGAATTTAATTTGAACTCCTCTTGCCTTTAGGCCTGTCTCTTGCATGTTAGATGAATATTATGCTACATTTATGAACTTATAAAATTATTTAGCTTTAGAGTTCTGGGTATGGATTTATGAAACCAACTAATTTAAGATGTCTGTCGACTTTTGGCTGGGTATAAGGAATTTATTTGTCTGGATAAATTTTTAATGGGAAGTGTATCCGTATTGCCTGGTTATCCGTGAACACAATCTGTTCTTGGATGAACGTTATACTGCGGGAAATTGGGAAGTGGATGGTCGATGTGGTTCATATTTGCTTCCTTTTTATTTTTTTTTGGTTTGGGGGAAATGTATTTGTTTCTGCTTAATTTTGAAAGAGTGGAAATGATCGGACACAACTTTTATGTGTACTACCACCATCCTCTTATGCTTCATACCTGTTGATACGATTTCATTATAGCTCCAAATTACAGCACCTAAAGCACAAACGTTTTGCTACAAAATTGTTGCTTCATACCTTATCCACAACCTGATGGTATTCTACATTTTCGGTCGAATGGTTCGCTAATAGCAATTCTCATTTTCTCTGCAAATCCTCTTGCCTTGTGACGATCAACAAAGTAGCCAGATTGCGACTAAAATTATTTATCAATTATAATAATAATTTTGGCTCTCCGAATGCCTTCCTGCAGTCACTCCATCCCAGTAAAGATGCACTGGTTAATTTTCTGTGTCAGCTGGTTTTCTATTCAACAGGCATACAAAATGACATCCTGATCAAGAAACAATTCGCCACCAGGTGGGTATGGCACCTGTAACCAACCGCTAAATACTTTAATGCATCAGACTTTGCTGGTGACGAAATCATTACTGCTCGACTCCCAAATGATGGTTCCGTCACAAGTACAAATCTTTTTGTAGTTCTCACCAACTCCCGCACTCCTAGCAATTACTGCTGCTGTGACACCTGAATCTGATTTATCTTCAGTGCCATATACCACAATGGATCGCCCAATCAGATCAGGGACTCTCAGCATCTGTTTGACACCTGAGAAGAAGGCCTCACCTTTCTCATCAGCAACTAGTGTTCCCAGGTCACCAAGTGGCTGATAAAATCAAACAACCCGGTTAGAAAATGCCATTGCAAAATCATTGCAAATGTATAAACCAGTGACAGCACTGCTTGAATAATCAAAGATGAAAACTTAAATAGATAAAGAAAAAAATTCACTAGTACTTCATAACAAGTAAAACTAATATAGGAAACAACAAAACATTAATTTGTTTGCCAAACTACCAACTGGCATAAGACTTATGGCTATTAACAGTATGAGACATTTTTTGCCAATTGGGATAAAGTCATGTAGGTTAAAGTCTCCAAGTAGGCATCATAAAGCCAATAGTTATTCCCATTCCATCTACCACACACTCATGACCACAAATAAACGAAAAATAATATGTTGAGCATATAAATATGCTGAAGCAAACCTCTTTCACACTTCCTTCAATCTTTGGATTATACACTTTGCCAGTGCTTGCTGCACCTTTTGTCAGATCACCAAATTCGTTAATAGACCAGCCATGTTTTCCAGGTGACAGCCCACTAAAGTTGGCTTCAATCCTAGCTAATTCCATATTCACTTGAGCCAAGCGAACCACACCAAATACATCTGGACCTTTGAATTCAGCAACGGCAGCAGAGACTAAAAAATCTAGATGAATGGGCAAGGATAAATTGCATCAGAAACTGATAATATTTTACATCAAGAAAGCATAAAGACTAAGATTACACTATTATTGTCAAGAATAAAATTAAAATGGAAAACCAATGACAATGGGAGAAACCTTTTTCTTTTTCCAATATATATATATATATATATATATATATTTTTTTTCTTGGCATTGTGATTCACAGGCTGTACAGAATTGCAAATAAGCCTCTGTCAGATTTCATTGGTGGCTAATGAGTTCTAACCATCTATCTATTATCCAAGCTTATTACTGTGGTTGCAGCAGGAAGCTGTTTTTCGGCTCCTAATTCCAGGATAAGGATAACAAGGAAAACAGTACAGGAATTCTAACCACTTCTGCTCCCTTTTGTTTAACGAACAGATTGGAAGATGGCATTATTCAGCATCCCACCTCCCAAGCATCCACAAAACAATTCACAAAAGTTATTTCACGTACCCCTTCCACATGCTATCTCATGACCAAAGCTTGTCTAACTGCATCCTTAACTAGCCTAGGTGTACCAAGTAAAGTATAGGCTAAAAAAATGCAAAACTCTCAAAAATTTAGCCAACACACTAACAATATGGAAAGTGAATAAAGAATAGATAAAAGTAATTCATGGAAGGGAAAATTATCAGTCACGCTAAAAATTATAATCCACTAACGAAAATTTGTGTCAAACAACCTTCAGGCACCCCTTGTCCAACTAACCGGGCTTTTCGTCCTGTTTGCTCTAAAGCTTCGGTCATGGTCTTCAGAGGTGAAGATCCCAAAATTCTCACAACTTGATTGCTCAAGTCCACCTCAACATTCTTGACTCCTATAATATGGGTCCAAAATAAGAATTAAGAACACATGATGTACATAACTGACATAAACTACTAAAACAATGCATTTAGTAAATACTGGCTGCAAATTGCCTACCAGTAACAGTCTGCAACTTCTTCTTGACGGCATCAACGCAACCCTCACACTTCATGTCCACCATGTATTCTGTCTGATTAAAAACCAACGACCAACTTTTTGTAAGAAGAACACAATCACAGCTCTTAGTGCTCATCTAAATTCCACCACCGACAGTATTACAAGAAAATAATAATCTCCAGAGTCCAGATAAAATACCTAAAATTTAGCTTAAATGCACTAACATCAATCTCAAGAGGAATAATGATATAAATCACCAAGAACACAAAAATCAAATAAAAAATTCAACGCCTTAAATCTTACCAGTAGCTCAGGTAACCCCTGATCCCCCTGCAAAATCCAAACATCAACAACAATTCCAGATTCAAAACCCACACCTTTATTACAAAAAAAAAAAGGGACAAATGAAACAAACATCTCTGAAATGAAACGAAACAAAGTTGGTATTATTTTGAACCTGGGATGTGTGTTTGTGATCAGATGTGGGAGCGTCCATGGGAAGAGCGGAAGGTGGGTTGGTGAAGTTTTTGACGAGGGGCGATTTATTTGAAGAGAGGAGTGAGAGAGATTGTGAAGAGAAAAAGGATAGATTTTCGGATCTGGGTTGATGAGATTTTGACGAAAAAGAAGAAGAAGAGAAGGCAAAGACCGCTACTGCTGTTGTTGTGGTGGCTGTTGCCAACGTTGTCACTGGCCTCAGAATTGCCATTTTTTCGTGCTATTAAAATATTAATAGTCTTTGGAAGCCTATTGGTTTGGGACTTCTGGTTCTGGCCGAGTTATTACTTTAACTGCCTCTGTTGTCTGTCCGGTCACGACTCGCGAGTTATTTCTAGATGTGTCCGCATTTCATCTTCATGACACACGTGTTGTCACTGTTGTTTTTTTTCAATAATATTATAAAATAAATTAATAAATATTTGTTTGGATTTTCCTTAATCGGAGTGGCTATTATCATTATTACGAATAATAATGTATTTATTAATTTTTATATAAATTAATAAAAAATAATTTATTTAATTAAATTAAATATTTTTTAATTTACATAATTTATTTTAATTATTTTATATTTTTATTTAATTAATAAATTAATATTATGTTAATTTTTATAAAAATTTATAACTGTATTATTATTATTATTATTTATTTCACTTTTGAAAAAAATTCTTTTAGGACTGTTTTTAATAGATGTGAATAGAATCTAATTAATTAATTATAAGTAATTGAAGGATAAAAAAGTTGATAATAAGACTTGACAATTTGTGTGTGATTGTTTATTTGTATTTATTGATCATTTTTATTTTAACAGTGTAATAATTAGAAAGATTATTAAATTATATGCCTTATAATTATTTCTAGACATCAACAAAGACCAAATTTTAGATTGAAATTTAATAATTTTTCTGACTGTTATGCTATTAAATTAATGGTTTGTAGTGCTACCCGGTGACAATATATTTATGTATATGCATGTGTGTGTCTGATGAATTAATTAATTAATTAAATTTACTAAATGTCTCATGTATATACGTACTAAATATACATATACTATTACAATCCTAAGTTGTGGAATTATATGATTTGTTGATCTTGAACTTTTATCGTTTAAATTTGATTAAGTTGTTATAACTTTTTGTCAAAATGTTAGGTTAAAACTAAATATATAAATTTTTACCATACAGTACAGGCAACCAAGCTATCAGAAAACAAAAATTATAAACTGAATTAGCTAGCTTGTAAACTAAAACAATCAATAATGAAGCAGGATCCGAAATTTTTGGCAAATTTAGTGCAATATAGTGTACATATTTTGTTAATCGTTATAATAACTGCTTTGGCTTGGGAGTGTTACCCAGTCGTAATGCGAAAATTTCTTTATCTCGGATCATCTCCTCTCCACGGCCACATGTAAAATCTATTCAACGGGGCTGATTCCGATCTACCTCCTATTTTATCTCAATTCACGACAGAGTTTCTAGCTCCTAGCTTTGAGCCCAGGCAAATCATTCGGACACTTCACTGTCTCTACCATACATACATTATATTAAGGTGCACTGAAACTGTGTAGCTACTCGAAATTCTTTTTTCATGGAGAACAAGAGTTGTATAGTGTTACAAATGTTGACCATTACAATTGGTCTCATTTTCTTCCTGACTTTCTCTCCGGCATTTGCTACGACAAGCAGCGGAAGTGATACAGATAGCTTACAAACCTACATTGTGTATGTGAGAAAACCAGATCATGATCCGGCTACAACTTCCATCATATTAGATTTAGATAGCTGGTATCATTCATTCTTGCCAGTTAGCCTCTCAAATTCAATAAATGATCAACCACGCATGCTGTATTGCTACAAGAATGTGATTACAGGTTTTGCTGCAAAGCTGACAGCAGAGCAAGCAAAGGCTATGGAAACCAAGGAGGGTTTTGTATCAGCGCATGTTGAAAAGATGTTGCAACTACATACAACACACACTCCTAACTTCTTGGGTTTGCATCAAAATTCTGGATTTTGGAGAGACTCAAATTTGGGGAAAGGAGTTATTATTGGAGTTATGGACACAGGAATAACACCAGGTCATCTTTCGTTTAGTGACGAGGGAATGCCTTCGCCACCATCGAAATGGAAAGGTAAATGTGAATTAAAAGGGGCTGCTTGTAATAACAAGTTAATTGGTGCAAGAAATTTTCTACAAGGTAGCACGGGTGAGCCACCGCTTGATGAGGAAGGCCATGGAACCCACACAGCTAGCACTGCGGCTGGAAATTTCGTGAGCGGTGCCAATGTATTTGGTCAGGCCAATGGGACCGCAGCTGGCATTGCGCCTTTAGCTCACTTGGCAATATATAAAGTTTGTGATCTTGATGGTTGTTCCGAGAGTAGAGTTTATGCTGCAATGGATGCTGCCATTGATGACGGTGTCGATGTGCTTTCGCTTTCACTTGGCTCTCCTTCCATGCCTTTCTTTGAAGACCCACTTGCAATCGGATCTTTTAGTGCCATTCAAAAGGGAATTTTTGTGAGCTGTTCGGCAGGGAATGACGGACCAAACCCGAGTACTTCATCTAATGAGGCTCCATGGATTCTTAGTGTGGGAGCAAGCACAACGGATAGAAGCATAGTTGCCTCCGTTGAGCTCGGAAATAAGGCAGTATATGACGGTGAGGCCCTCTTCCAACCGAAAGATTTCCCGTCAAAACAATTTCCAGTCATTTTCCCAGGCGCGAATGGTAATGTATCATCCGCACAGTGCTCACCAGGATCTCTAAGCAATGATATTCGAGGCAAATTGGTGTTATGCGAGAGAGGTGGAGGTGAGAGAACTAAAAAGGGACAGGTAGTCAAGGATGGTGGGGGCATTGGCATGATTTTGATGAATGACAAGCTTAATGGCTATAGCACTTTGGCTGATCCTCATTTACTTCCAGCAGTTCATGTAAGCTATGCTGCAGGAGAGAGCATCAAAGCTTATATAAATTCAACTTCCTCACCAAATGCCACAATCGCATTTCAAGGAACGGTATTTGGAAAGAAAACTACTCCTGAGGTTGCCTCTTTCTCTTCAAGAGGACCCAGCATAGCAAGCCCTGGAATCTTGAAGCCGGACATTATTGGACCTGGTGTGAGCATTCTAGCTGCTTGGCCATTTTCTGTGGAATATAAGACAAACACAAAATCAACATTTAACATAGTTTCAGGAACATCAATGTCTTGCCCGCATCTTAGCGGTGTTGCAGCATTGCTTAAAAGCGCCCATCCTGATTGGTCTCCTGCTGCTATAAAATCTGCCATCATGACTACTGCTGATATAGTAAGCCTTGATGGCAAGCCAATTGTTGATCAAAGGCTTCTTCCAGCTGATTTGTTCGCAGTTGGCGCAGGCCATGTTAATCCATCAAGAGCAAATGATCCGGGGCTTATTTACGATATCCAACCGGACGATTACATTCCTTATTTATGTGGCTTGAATTACTCAGATCAGCATGTACAAGACATTGTGATGATTAATGTGCAATGCTCAAAAGTGTCAAGCGTAGCTGAAACGGAACTAAATTATCCTTCATTTTCTGTTATTTTGGGATCTACTTCTCAGACGTACAATAGAACACTAACAAATGTTGGCCCAGCTGAGTCATCCTATACTCATGAAATTGTTGCACCCGAAGGAGTAACAGTTACAGTAAAACCTAAAAATATTTCTTTTACGAAGAAGAACCAGGAGGCGATATACTCGATAACATTTACTAGAAGCCAAAAAGCAAGCGCGTTGTTTGCCCAAGGGTACCTTAGCTGGGTTTCTACTAAGCATGCTGTAAGAAGCCCTATTGCTGTCCGTTTTCAATGAGAATATTGCGATTAGTAACTTGGGAGCACAGGGATCAGATAACAAGCAAGTTCTTAATACTTTGTCTAATATTAGCCGTGCAATTTCATAATAGTTTGTCTCAATAACTGAAATTCACCCCCAAAAAAAAAAAAAAAGTTTTGAACAGATTATCATTGATGTTCTTATGAAATTTTTCTAGAACAGAATATACCTCTAATACCCAGAACCACTCAAAATTTAACTAGATAACTTTCAAGTATCCAATCTGAAGTGCTATTTGGCTTCGTTGGAGCATCTCCAACTTAGAGTCAACTCTTTGCAACCGCTGGCTGAAAGGTGGGAAGGTGAGCATAATATGTATAAGCCGGTAGGAGTTGGAGACATTTGATGTGATGATTAGGGTTATGCCTCGTAAAATCCTATCCACGTTTACAGCTTTGAACCTGATGAAAATTAAATTTAAAGATAAAAAGGGTATTCTGAGTTTAACTGGCACCATAAATTCTTTGAAATTAAAATTTCGTAATTATCCTGCATCTTCTGCTGTGACGTCTTTTTCTAGGAAAACTTCCTTCCGTTCGTCATTCTACGGCATATAAATATTGAAGAATCATGTCAAGCTCTGGTTCACTCCCTGACACTTGACGGAGCTTCCTCTCCACAATATAATATAAAAATCCTTATAGTTTCATATTGAACACAAACACTACATTAATTATAATTTGCTAAAATACAATTAAATTCATATGATATATTTGGGAGGCCTTTTTGGGATTTTTTTTTTCGTAAAAGGTAAATTAATGATTTTACTTGTTTTAAGCAAAGGGTTTGGTTCCCTCATTTGGATTCATTGAATGCAGTTGTGTAGATGAAAAATCAGGTCAATCTTTTAGTTCAAAAATCTAAACTAAGGGACCGCCACCCATAAATAAATAAAATATGCGGAATATAGTTAGTTCGTAAAAATAATATTTAATTCACTTAATTACAAATGAGAATACTAGATGCAGTATTTTAAGAGAAATATGGTATAAACATAATTAACAAGTTATTTAACTCTGTTAATTAGCATGTATTTTGTCCAATATGTTTCAATTATTTGAAGCTCTACTATATTAAATGTACCAAAAAAATAAACAATTTATTTTTGCCCAAGATTATACATAAACAATTTTTTTTCCCCCTGAACTCTCAACAAACAAACAATAGACTTAAAGCTTGAAAATCTCTCTTCAGAGACACAACTGGGGAGTTTAGTGATAAAGTGAGTTACGGAGAGTTCATATTCAGCAAGAGGAAGCCTATTAAAATAATTTCAGTTGCCAGGAGATTATGTATCTGTCAGTGCTAGATTTTTAACAATAACAAATAATAATGATACGTCAATATTAATGTACATTTAAGATAAGACAAAATTACATATAATATTATTCATTAAGGGGATTTTTCAATTCTAACTGTTTGTTAGTTTTCTAGGTAACTAGGGATTGCAATATCCATATAAGCAATGTCCATTCCTTTATCTTTTGAAAAAAAAAATTGAAAAAAAGAAAAGAAAAATTCTAATCAAGATTTTCAACGTGTCATCCAATCCTTACATTTGTTCCAACGACTGAAGCTGTTTACTTACTTGCAGTTGCACATTTTACCATTTCAGACAATCACCCCTGTATTGCTGTAACACTAACTTCTCTTCCCATTCGTTAGATTCATGACTTCTGATCCAACGGTTCACTCCAACGTAGCTGGAACTTATCGAAAGCAAATTAGAATATTCATTTATCCATAGCAGAGGGGGTATCTTGAACAATTGGCAACAAAGTGAGATGAAAAGAGGACAAGAGTTTACTTCTAATTCTTGTCACCCGATGTTGAATTTAGCAAAATTGCATATTTTTGTGCGCCGTCCATTGTAGTTAATATCAAGTAAATCCAACCTAAATCACTGTTAATTTATTGAAAGCAATTTACAATTTAAATACTTTAGGCCAATAGCAGTGTTGCGTAGGAATGTCTTGATGAGTTGGGAAGAGGTACGAGGAAAAGGGACAAGACTTGACTTCCCATTCTTGTTATCTGATGTTGAACTGCAACAAGATCTCAAACATTTAGAGCACCCTACAAAGTTTTCGTTACTTACCGGCAGCATATGTTGTATCAACACCTTGTTTTAACAGCAGATTCTAGCTGGCATTGCCAAGGTCCAGTCAGGAAACCCCCTATGGTACCAAAGCATACACAATTTTCAAATCACTACCACCAGGTAGAAATGCCGTCCTTGGTTTTATTCTCTCATGTCCTCAACCTATTTTCTCTTTCAGCGTATACTATAAATATGTCATGAGGTTGGTGTTGTAACTCAGAAGTTAACATGGAAAAATATAAGCGCAGCCTATTGCCAGCCATGGTCCCCATCTTCCTTATTAGTCTCATTTTCACATTCTGTTTTACTCCAACTATTGCGCGGGAAAAAGAAGCTTCAGGAAGCAACTTACAAACTTACATTGTCCATATAGAAAAACCAGAGGGTGGGGTGTCAACAGATTCTGGAGGTTTGGATAACTGGTATAAGTCATTTTTGCCGGTCTCCACCTCTAGCTCAGGCCAGAAACAACGCATGGTACATTCCTACCGCAACGTGATTACAGGTTTCGCTGCAAAGTTGACAGCGGAGGAGGTTAAAGTCATGGGAAATAAGCAAGGGTTCATATCAGCCCATCGTGAAAAAATACTCCCTCTGCACACAACTCATAGTACTCAATTCTTGGGTCTGCACAAAAGTTTAGGATTATGGAAACACTCAAGTTACGGCAAGGGTGTGATTATCGGAGTTTTGGACACTGGCATAACTCCTGGGCACCCTTCTTTCAATGACGAAGGAATGCCTCCTCCCCCGGCCAAATGGAAAGGGAAGTGTGAGTTCAATGTGACAGCTTGTAACAATAAGTTAATCGGTGCAAGAAATTTTGTACCTTCAGATGAAACGGGGAAAATTGAGCCTCCCTTCGATCTTGTTGGGCATGGAACCCACACAGCAAGCACAGCAGCCGGGAATTTTGTGGAACAAGCCAATGTCTTTGGTCAAGCCAATGGCACAGCGGTTGGCGTAGCGCCTTGGGCTCACTTGGCAATTTACCAAGTCTGTTCCGACTTTGGTTGCTCTGAGAGTTCCATATTGGCTGCAATGGACACTGCTGTTGAGGATGGTGTAGACGTACTTTCGCTTTCACTTGGTGGTGGTTCAATTCCTTTCTATGCAGATGGGATTGCAGTGGGCGCATTTGGGGCAATTCAAAATGGAGTTTTCGTTAGCTGTTCGGCTGGAAATTCAGGCCCGTTCTATGCCTCTTTATCAAATGAAGCTCCATGGATTCTTACTGTGGGAGCAAGCACCATCGATAGAAGCATAATAGCCACTGCACGGCTTGGAAATGGAGCGGACTTCGAGGGGGAATCCCTTTTCCAGCCAAAAGATTTCCCTCCAACGTTGTTGCCTCTTGTCTATGCTGGTGCCAATGGTGAAGAATCATCTGCATTTTGCGAACCAGGTTCACTAAATGGTACTGATGTCCAAGGCAAGATAGTGTTGTGTGAGAGAGGTGGGTTTGTATCCAGAATTGGCAAAGGCCAAACAGTGAAAGATGCTGGTGGCGCTGGCATGATCGTCGTGAATAACGATATTAGTGGCTATAGCACATTGGCTGATCCCCACGTACTTCCAGCAGCACATGTGAGTTATGCAGCAGGGTTGAGTATCAAAGACTACATAAACTCAACTTCCATACCAACAGCGTCAATTTTGTTTAAAGGGACCGTAATCGGCAAGCCGTCTGCTCCAGAAGTTACTTCATTCTCCTCAAGAGGCCCCAGCATGGCAAGCCCTGGAATATTGAAACCCGATATTATTGGCCCTGGTGTGAGTATTTTAGCTGCGTGGCCAGTATCTGTGGAAAACAACACAAATACGAAATCAACCTTTAACATAATTTCAGGCACCTCAATGTCTTGTCCCCATCTTAGCGGTGTTGCAGCTTTGCTGAAAAGTTCCCACCCTGACTGGTCGCCTGCTGCAATAAAGTCAGCGATGATGACAACAACTGATATTGTAAACCTGGAAGGCAAGCCCATTGTTGATGAAAGGCTTCTTCCCGCTGACATTTTCGCAATTGGTGCCGGACATGTCAACCCGTCAAGAGCGAATGATCCTGGTCTTGTTTTTGATATCCAACCCGATGATTACATTCCTTATCTATGTGGCCTAAATTACACTGATAGAGAGATCGCAATCCTTGTACAGCGGAAAGTGAAGTGTTCTGGGCTATCAAGCGTAAAAGAAGCGCAACTAAACTATCCTTCATTTTCTCTAACATTAGGATCCGGTGCTCAGACATATACGAGGACAGTAACTAATGTTGGCGAGCCTAATTCACTTTACAAAAGCTTGATTTTTGCCCCACAAGGAGTAGAGATTGACGTAACACCCAGTAAACTTCAATTCAATGAGGTGAACCAGAAAGCAAGTTTCGCCGTGACATTTAAACAAACAAGCTACGGAGGGAACACAGAGGACATGTCGTTTGCTCAAGGATACATAAAATGGAGTTCTGACCAGCATTCTGTCAGGATACCATTAGTTGTCCTATTTGAATAAGGGATAAGCGTAAGCCTAGGCGCAAGAGCTTGTACAAAGCAAGCTGGCAGCCTACCAAGAATAATGCTTGAGCTAGTGATCGATTCATTTTCTGGAATGATTTGTTGATTGACTGAATATGGAATATCATTCAATTTCAGTCATTAAGTTGTTTTATGTGTGTTTATTTACAAATCAACGTTGCCTTAGAAAATCTATTCAAAAAATAAAATTGCCTTCAAAAACATTTATTCCTTTTTTTTTTTTAACTTTTTATCGAATCAAACTCTAGGTCATGTCAATCCATAGGGAGCAAATGATTGTTATTTTGCAGTCGCATAGGACCCCGTCACAAACATGGATAAGGGCACAGATTTTTTTTTTTTTGGTTACAGCCAGGCAGCCGCAAAGTGGGAATTCCTTTGACTGCATCTATACTTGCCAATTTCAGATCTGGTTACTGATTAAATGAGAAAATTTAAAATTCGACATTCCCAAACCAAAAAACACGTCCAAATACTAGTAGTGCTAAATTGAATCCAAATTCATGCACATAAAAAACTTATTTTTTAACCTCAATACTATAAAGTCCAATTCAAGTACAGAAAATATTCTTCATTCACATACAAGACCATAGTCACCCTCATTTCGATTCTACATCAGAATTTCTATGCATGTCAAATTTACTTTGTGTTAAACCAACATTTCAGCCTAAACTACGGCCATTTCCATTTGAGTTGCCGAGAAAACTATCAATTCAACATAAACCTCACTAGTCTTTGCTTTTCATGTCACTGGTCTTTGCTGATTACAGTGAGTTGATTGAATACATAAAAATAAAGTTTATTGAGGAAAATAAATAGCTAGTCACAGTTCAGATATTGAAAAGCAAGCAAAGATTTAATTGCTCATAATAGCACCTACGCAAACAAGGCCAGAACACCAACTTCAGAGCATCCATACTCCAAGTACATGGATTTCAAAAAAGTAAAACAAAATTAAAGACTCAGCATATTGATGCTGCATCACAAATGGTGACTTACCTTCTACTCGCTCATGGGTCAACATTTTCTGAAAGTTTAAAGCAATGAAATCATACTCCTAAACTAATATAATATATTTTTTAGAAAACACAAACAAATAAATTTTACAAATTTGGCAAGCCAAGGCAAAGCCATGTGGAATGCAAGGAGGGATGCATTTAGCACAAGTCTTAAAGTGAAAGCATTAGCAGAATATAGTGGACAAGAAATGAAACCATTGATCCTAGTATGGGTGAAATCACCCATGATGAAGCTACCCTCGCAAGTGAACTCCAAAGACAGCACCATGTCACGAGATGAGAGTAGTTGCGCGACACTCCCATGCAACAGTTAAATGATTTCTTAGCACTCTAAGTCGCTAAGTAAGTTTAATCCTTTTCTACTTAGCCTAAGCAGAGATATTTGCTGAAGGAGGTTAGAAAGAAACGAGCTAAATGGCCAATTATATTTGTATTACACTCAAATGTGTAATTACACTATACTTTGTACAAGAGAGCTCAAGAGAAAGTGCGTTAGTGTGTGCAAGTGTCTACTGGAAATGCTCAAGGGTGTGTGTGGAAATGTTGGCCAAAATAAGGGGTCATCCCCTATTTATAAAGGTGCTGGCTAGGGGTGTTAATGCAAGTCTCTAGAGAATTTCAGCCCATATGTAATTAGTGGAAACCTCTAGAATTTGGACCGAGCCAGTTGCTAAGCGCACTAAGTTTGACTTAGTTGTGTGGGTGGCCCATTACTAAGTGCAGCCCACTTTTAAGTTCACCCGCCTCTTGCGCTAAGCTAATCCACTTTCTAAGCGCAACCCGCGTTGAGTGCTAAAAGCATCTCGTGTTTGTTGTGCACTCCGTTCGTGCGGATTCGTCCGAAACCTTCTTGTGTGTGCAAAATTAGCCTCCAGTAGCATGAATCCTTGGCGAAAATGGCCTGAACTTGTGAAAACCTCTAGCGGCCCATGACAACCAGCTCCCCATAAACAAGAACAAATCCAGCAATTGATTTTATCATCCAGTGTGTGTGGTGGAGACAGGTCGACCATCAACCTAAAAACTACAACATACTATTATTGGATAAAACCACAATTTAAAAATGTGACCAAAATATATATAAAGGAGAACCACTAAGCTCAATGATGGAGCAATAGAAGTTAAAAAAAGAAATTATTTCAAACTCATAAATAAGCTTATAAATTACTGTTCTAGTTGATGTTGAGGTAATATAATTTTTAAGTCAAAATTACTATAAAAGAAATTGTAGTAAATAATATTTTTAATAAAATTATTAGATATATAACATGTTTTTCATCATAGAAGTTTAAAATCAAATTAATTTAGCTTCTAAACTATAATAGCTAATGTTTACGAAACACTTTAATACTGAAACTTTTAAGTGACAACTATTTAACCTTAATCCCAAATATGGTCTACAATAATTGATGGATACAATGCTTTTCAAATAGCATTAAATAACCGTTAAGAATCCAAAGTGGCATTTTAAGTGATGGGAATCCTTCATTTGCAAAAGATACAGTGGTGCTTGCACAAATTCTTCCATAAAGTTTATTCATACAAAGCCAAATGCATGCCTTGCTACTTAATGAATTGTTGCATACTCAACTAAGGTAGCATTTATATTTTGAATTGAAGTAAAAATCCTGAGAAGTGAGAATCATGGGATTAGGAGTGTGGAATGGGAGTAAGTTGTTTACTTACACTAAAATAGGAGTATAAAATTAAACCAGAATCCAATTTTTATGTTTATATTGTTTTAGATTGGAAGCAAATAATTTTACCTGTATTTAAAGAACTGTGATTTTTAATTAGAAAATTAATAAAAATATTTTTAAAGTAAAATATTTATGTTATTATATTTATAAATTAATAAGAATTATTAATATTCTTAATTATGTAAATCATAATTTTTTATTAATTTTAATTTTAATTATGTAAATAAAAAATTATTAACAAAAGCAACCAAATCAAACATTATTATTAATAATATAGTATAAAATTAATATTTCTTAGAGTAAAATATTTATTATTATTAATTACTAATATTAAATAAATATAATAATACTATTTTTAAATAAGTATAATAATATTATGTTTTCAAATAAAGATCGTATATAGTAATATTATTAATTATCTGAGACTATAATTTTATTTCTAAGTAGTTTTAACTTAGAATCAATGTAAATTATTATTTTTTTATTAAATATAATAATATTATATTTAATATATATTTAATATTTTTATTTTAATAAATATAATTTATAAAATAATATAATAATATTATTTAAATAAATATAATATTTTTATTTTATTTTATTAAATATAAGACTAAAAATAGGAAAGGGGCAAGTGAATTTCCGCTCTCACCTTCCTAAGAGAATGAAAATCTCACTTCTCACTCTAAAAAAGTGAATTCCACAAAGTGAGATTCTCACTCCTCTTTTAAAATTATTAAATAAATATTGAAGTGAGAAAAATTCACACTCCTCATTTTTATTTCAAAAAATAAACACTACATAAATTTATATTAAAAGGTTCCCAATCCCAAAGAAATCCGCAATATCATAATCAATATTAAAATATTAATTAACAAGAAGCTCAAATAATGTTCCTCCAGCAAAGTACCAGCTGCAGCCAACGAAGAGAGCAAGCCAGCCAAAAAAATTTCTTTGAAATACATAGCAGCAATAATCTCCTTCTGCATCGTACTGATAACACGGGTTCCCATCAATAAATATCCTGAAAACTTCAGCACAGCTGCAGTCAAACGGCTACTGCCTAATTTGGAATAAGACGTTGGCCTAGGCATAATAAAACTCATCAATACACCTTTAAATGTGAAAAGCAAGATGCCTCTTTTCTTTTCTTTTCTTTTTTTTAAATCATTGATATGTATTAAACTATCAAAAGTCTATTTCTATTTAAATGAGACATCTATTGGGATCACTTAGATCAAGTTCTATTGTGAAGTAACCCAAATTTCTATTCTCAGAAGTATCGAAGGAATATTTGCTCCACCCACAAAACAAACTAGCATGGCGTCTATCTATCTCTATCCAATTTTAATATAAACTAATTAATAAATGTACAGGTTAAGAAAATAAGCAGGTACATGTCTATGGATGAATAAGCTACATAGTGCCCCAGGAGAGAGAAAAAAAATTGTAAATATGTGAAAACATATTGCGATGACTGGCTAGACCCAATAGTGTTTTAAAATGCAACAACTCATTAAGCTAACAGATTGCCAATAAAAGTCATAGATTGAGTATTACTTTGGAAGCTTTGGCTGGAAATGGAATGGTCGCGTAGTCATTCTAGTATCCGCCATTACTTTAAGAGAGAGTTGTCAAAAGCTACTGCATATAAAAGAAATGAAGTGTGACTTATATGATACCCCAAAGATTTTATAAAATCAATAAAAATTAACTTCACACTTAAAATAATCGAAGGAAAAACAACAGAGCATGATCATTATTCTATCTTTGCACCACCTAAACTATATTGAATGGACTGCACAAGAAGAGGCATATGCAACCAAGACTCCAGGAGAAGATGCTCAAATTCATTGACAGAAAACTGAAATAAATAATTCCAAAATAAATTTGAATCTGCTAAGCCTGGTTTTCAATCCAATTTCAATGAAATTATCTAAACCTGAGAAACCTAAGTTCGTGCCTTCAGGAAACTTAAGAATCAAATGACGGCGATCAATTGTCCGTGCTTTGAGTCCTAACCTCTGTAATTCTATTTGACTTCATCCAAATACAAATTTAACAGATCAGCAAATCACTCAAATATTAATATCATGAATACTCGGTATCGATTCTCAGATTCACAAAATCAACTAAATGTAAAATGTTGAGCAACACGGAACGACGTTAATAAGAATCGGCAAATCAGATTTAGATTTAAAGAAATTGTAAGATACAAACCACACATGTTGAGATTAAAATAAACTTTTGGTGAAAATCATTACTTATGACTTAAGAATATCATGTTGTATCATCAATAATTAATAATAAAATTTATGCGAAAGTGTACTTAAATTTATAATACCGAACTCTTTAGAGTTATATTTTAGATCTACACATTCTTCAAAAGAGTTTTTTAAGTCTCTTTGTGCTCTCTTTCTTCCATGATGAGATATCAGAAAAAATATAAAGAATACGTTTGACCTAATAATCATAACCACTTATATAGACAATATTTTTTTATTATTACTAAGTATTTTTAATTATGTCTATCATAAAATTAGAATACTAATGGGTTTCTATACATTAAAAGCTCACATCCTATTAAATACATTAAGGTTTATAATATTGAAAACCTTAATTAAATTACTTTAATTGGGCTTAACTTTATATGATAGTTTACAATACATAATTATTCACATATATGTCTAATATTGGATTAAGAATCCAATAATATTAAATTAAAAAAATCTAACAACACACCGTTGAACATTGAGCTGAAAATTAGATAAAATACAAACTTCTTGTCCATACACATGTGACATCCGATTAGCTGAAGATAACAAATTTCAGAAAGAAATGGATTCATTGAAGACGATTTTAGATGCAACTAAAAACGAGACATGCGAATATAGCAGCAACGCTTATCAAATGTAAAAGTGTAGGTGCCGATCGACCAAAATAAAGACGTGATGAAATATTCAATATGTTGATAAAATAATAAAATTTCCTCAAGAATAGAAAATTATGTGCATAAAGGAGGTAAGCACTCATAAACCACAACTATGACAAGCAGATTGCATGTTATTTTCTTACCTTTCTTCAGAAGAGCGAGTGAAGCATCGAGTGGGCATGCAAGGAAACCTATAGCACTCCATTCATAGAGCATGTTCGGAGATCTCTATCTGTTGGTTGCTGGACACGGTATAGATTTCAGCATCAACAATGGGTCCCCAAAAAAGATAAAATTGAAAATTGTCAGATATTGCTTGTTCAAGCATACTAGTAAAATGAATTCTTGATCAACACTCTGCCAAGATCGAAGACACCGAATTTGTAGTCCAGGCAAAAATATGAACAGGTATGTTCCCACTAGTGGCAAGAAATCTTTATTATCTATCAAAAATATCATAACATTGCCGATGGCAGGCAGAAGAGTTTAAATAGTCATTACCAAACATTATTATTAAAAAAAAAAACAAAAAAGATAAAGGGTCTATTAAATACAATAACGAAGGAAGTTTTGGTTTGAGGTTTCTGAGCAATTTCTATTCTGAATATGCTCCTCCGGCCAATCTCACCGGTCCAAACTCTCTCTTTCATGAGGTGCAGTTTTTCAAAGTTCTTTAACAGGAATTTTAACTTCTAGGAATATATTAGTTCTTGCAATTGGTACCGATTAAAACTCAATCGGGCAGCCAAGAATTTTCTAATTAGTGTCTATCTATGATAGTTTTTTCCTTCAAATTTTGCAACATACCACAATTTCGGGTGAAATATGGAGTCAAGACCAATTGGAAAGGAATAAAAGCACCTTCTCATGTAGCGATACCAAAAAGATGATGAATGCTGGAGCAACGGAACCAAACAACCAACTTTTCTAGGTTCACCTGGGGCATCGTTGCCTTTTGTCTGTCCCATTTTCTTCTTGTCCTTATTAACTTATTTAGAAGCACACAAATAGATCTGTAAAAATTCCCCATCCTTTAAATGCATAACAAGGTATCTGTCAGGCTTAAAAGCTACAAATTGGATTACACGTGGACTTGGTCGTATCATTCAAGTGGTAATTTAGAATATACAAAAAAGACGAGTGGCAAGTCAATCGCTGCTACATTCTCGTTTATATAATTTTTTTTTTAAAAAAAAAAATCTTACAAGCAGTAACCTGTTGCCGTCTCCTGAGTACTCTTGCAAATGGAATTATACAATCCACAATTTCTGAACGGGCAAGACTGCAGTGTTCCAGTAGCACTGCTTAACTCTAACTGACAGACTTATGTGCAGCAACCGGCCAAGTTTCAGTCATTCAGCTATATATATAGTCGGTTGAGAAAACCTTTGGAAGCCACAAAAGTTCCTGACAATGTGCTTCTACTTCACAAAGGGTACCGCATTGCTAACAAAGATGGCTGCCACTCCTTTCATCTTTCTCACTCTCCTGTTCATCTTCCATTTTAATAAAGTTCATGGAACCGATCAAGTTTCATCCGTTTCAAAAAGAAGCAATTTACAAACTTACATTGTCAGTGTCCATCAGCCAGAAGGCAGAGATCTTGCTGAATCGGAAGATGTAGAGAACTGGCATAGATCTTTTCTGCCATATACCTTGGAAAGCTCAGACGTGCAGCAACGCCCATTTTATTCATACAAAAACGTGATCAGTGGTTTTGCGGCAAAACTTACAGAGGAGGAAGTGCAAGATATGAAAAAGAAAAATGGATTTGTTTCAGCACGTCCAGAGAGGAAGATGAGGCTCCAAACAACACACACGCCTAGCTTTTTGGGGTTGCACCAGGAGATGGGAGTATGGAAAGGATCCAACTTTGGAAAGGGAGTGATAATTGGAATACTGGATGGTGGAATTAATCCAGAACACCCATCGTTCAGTGACGAAGGAATGCCACCCCCACCACCAGAATGGAAAGGACGTTGTGACTTTTCAACCTGCAACAACAAACTTATTGGAGCAAGGACTTTCAATATTGAAGGTAATGTGAAGGGAACTGAACCGCCTATTGATGTAGACGGACATGGAACTCATGTAGCAGGCACAGCTGCTGGCATATTTGTAAAGAACGCTGAATCGCTTGGAAATGCCAAAGGCACTGCGGCTGGGATGGCACCTTATGCTCACCTAGCAATTTACAAAGTATGCTTTGGAGGTGATGTAGATTGCACTGAGAGTGATTTACTCGCAGGGCTTGATGCAGCCATTGAGGATGGAGTTGATGTCCTCTCCATCTCAATCGGTGGAGGTTCAGTTCCATTTTTCAACGACAGCATAGCAGTAGGCTCTTTTGCAGCAATACAAAGGGGAATATTTGTAAGCTGTGCAGCGGGAAATTCCGGCCCTTTCAACAGCACAATCTCTAATGAAGCCCCATGGATTCTCACAGTTGGAGCAAGCACCATAGATAGGAGCATCGTAGCAACAGCAAAGCTCAGGAACAGAGAAGAATTTGACGGTGAATCTGTTTTCCAGCCCAAGGACTTCCCGCAGACACAGTTACCTCTTGTCTATGCCGGCATGAATGGTAAACCAGAGTCTGCATTTTGCGGAAATGGATCCCTCAGTGGTATTGATGTGAAAGGCAAGGTAGTCCTGTGTGAACGAGGTGGGGGCATTGCAAGAATTTTCAAAGGGGAACAAGTGAAAAATGCTAGTGGTGCTGCCATGATTCTCATGAATGATGAACCTAATGCCTTCAGTGTTATAGCTGATCCTCATGTTCTTCCAACATCGCATGTCAGCCACGATGCTGGACTAAAGATCAAATCCTACATCAATTCAACAGCTACACCCATGGCAACAATCATATTTAAAGGAACAGTTATCGGAAACTCCCTAGCTCCCACAGTTGCTTCCTTCTCCTCAAGAGGTCCTAATTTGGCTAGCCCTGGTATCTTGAAGCCAGATATTATCGGGCCTGGTTCGAGCATTCTAGCAGCTTGGTTTGAACCACTTGACTTTAATACAAATCCAAAATCCATTTTCAACATAATGTCCGGCACATCAATGGCATGTCCTCACCTAAGTGGTATTGCAGCCCTGCTCAAGAGCTCTCATCCTTATTGGTCACCAGCTGCCATTAAATCTGCTTTAATGACAACGGCTGATCTCTTGAATATGAATGGTAAACCCATAGTTGATGAAACACTTCGACCGGCAGATATCTTTGCCATTGGTGCAGGCCATGTTAATCCATCAAGGGCAAATGACCCAGGATTAGTTTATGATATCCAACCAGATGATTACATTCCTTACCTATGCGGTCTGGGATACAGCGATAAGGAAGCTGGGATAGTTGTGCACAGGCCAGTCATGTGTTCACATATAGGAAAAATACCCGAAGGGCAACTAAACTATCCTTCATTTTCTGTCACACTTGGACCAGCTCAGACCTTCACAAGGACAGTGACAAATGTTGGTCAGACATATTCATCTTATGCCGTCAATGTTGTTGCACCACAAGGGGTTGCTGTGAGTGTGAAACCCAGCAAGCTCTACTTCTCGAAAGTGAACCAGAAGGCAACATACTCTGTGACATTCACTCGTGCTGGGTCCGGTTACACATCCGGTCAATTTGCTCAAGGTTATATAAGTTGGGTTTCTGCCAAGTACTCTGTACGAAGTCCAATCTCTGTAAGGTTGCAGTAAGAAATAGATTTTAATCAGAGTGGGTAAGCAATGGCTTGCATTGTCATTGAATAAAGTGCTTCTGAAACTGCAACAAAACTTGATTACCGGCATTGTTTTATGTTCCGGATTAAATTTTTTGTAGTTTTGAGTACGCTATACTAAATTTCAAATGAGAAAAGTAGCAACATAGTTAGAATTTTGAGTGCTTCCGGAAAAGACTTTGTCGTTCATTCATCCAACCATATAAGAACATAAAAGCAATGGTATTGGTTGGGATGAACAAAATTTAACATCCAATGATGTTGCAAAAGTTGGTGCAAAAACATAACACTTATCGTATAAGTAGAAAAAAAATAGCTTATATCTTACTACTGGCACAGGGTTTGTAATATATATGCAAAGTATTGCTTGCTCAAGGACATAAGTTAAAAATGGTATTATTATTATTTTTTCTCTCGAATACTATTTTCAATAGCTACGGTCCCTCTAGTGGCCAAATAATGTCCTTTCCATATTATAAATCATGATTCTGTAAAACTACAAAAAATTACTGTAAATCAGAATATGATGGACTCACTAAACGTTGTTTACCTTCTTGATCAATTTCTGTTTTACATACACTCAGCTCATCTTGTCAGTCCTTTCAAAATAAAAATTTTGTTAAACTTTCTTTTCCATACAGCAGGAAAAGGATCAGAAAACCCCGATTTATTGCAAGATTTTTTATTTTTTATTTAAGAAAAAAATATTTGCAGATGAGCAAACTTCGGCAAAGAGTTTTACAATCCCAATTGCATACTAATATTGCCAACATATCATCACTTCTCTGCCGGTGACAGAGAGCTTTAGGAGCCAACTTGAAACTGTTTCAACTTCGGAATTTTAATTCACGAAGACTGGCCAGATAAACACCTCAACTCCAGACTCCAACTTGGGCGCTAAAAGGATTTTCTTAGTTTCTTACTGTTAGTCTGTTATGCTAAAATATTTGCAGATTCCATGGCCAACATAGGAGTCAAGACTCAAGACCTAACCGAAATGTAACGGCCGAGATGAGAGAACACATTGCATCCAACAATCATGAAATGAAAGAATCTTGTCAAGTATGGAAGCAGATACCACACAGACGCTGAATCCTTGAACAAGACAAGGAAAGAATTCACCGGGGCATCCGCACCTTTTTGTCTCAAGCACTCAAATAGATCAAGAAAATCACCTCCCATTGTTTTTAGTAATGCGTGCTAAGATAGCCGGCAGACTTATTTTGAAAGGGAAAATAATAGTAATAATAACAACAATAGCTGGCAGGCTTAAAGACTACAATTTGATCGTATCTGGAACTGGTCTTATCTGTCAAGTGGGCGTTCAAAATAGACAAAACTAGACGAGCAAAGCAAGATAATCACGACATGATCTGACTAAGAACTTACAAACCACATCCCTGTTGCCATCTCTTAGGTACACTTACAAATGGAATTATACAGCCGCAATTTCTGACTGATCCTGGCCATAATATTCCAGTAGCACTTCTCAACTCTAACTTATAGACCTATTTGCAGAAGATGGCCACATTTCAATCATTCAGTTACACACACACACATACACACATAATGGTTGAGCAAACCTTTGGCTGCCACAAAAAAAACCTGACAATGTGCTCGAACTTCACAAAGAGCACGGCAATGCCAATAAAGATGGTTGCCACCAAGTACTCTGTATGAAATGCAATCTCAGTCAGGTTCGGGTAAGATGCTGTTAGTGAGAGTAGGCAAGCCATGCCTTCTATCATCTATGATGACAACTCCTCATCAGGAAGACTGGAAGTACCACATATGCACACCCTCTCATTTCTCTGTGCTTTCGCTGACAATGTAGTAAAATGTTTGAACTTTTATGACTGGAAGGACAATATACCGTTTTCAATAAACAGGCTACCAGCAAAGAGAGAACTTTTCTTGGCACCAGGCACAGATTCAATGTATTATTCATCAATTCGCTGAGCATAGAAGCAATATAGGTGGAGATTGGAAAGGAAAATCAACATCAAATAATGTAGCAAAAACTGGTGAAGAAGAAGTGAGAACTATATTGATGTCATATACATATAGTACAAGAAAAAAAAAAAAAATTCCCTTGAATTAGTATACAAAGTTCCATCTATTAATCTTCTCTATCCCATGGATGAGATCTAAAGTCAAAAGTAATACTTATTGCTGCTAATTCATCAATCCCTCATAATATTGTATAAAGTGAATCAATGGCTGAAATTTTTTGCCACCACTTTAAGCTAAAAGATCCCTAACTACGCAATGAAATCAAGATAAAAAAGGCTTCCAAACATTTCAAAAGATTCTCTCAATTTTCATTATCATATACCTGCAATAGATGGAAACTTATGCCAATTGTTTGATAATTTTTTTTATAAAACAAAATTCCAGCAAAATCTTCAATCAGTTGTTTGCAACATCAAAAATTCACTTGAGTACAAACAGGAGTACGATTGGCACAATGAAATCAGGCCAAAAAAGGCTTCCAAAAATTTCAAAAGATTCTCTCAATTTTCATTATCAGATACTTGCAATAGATGAAAACTTGTGCCAATTGTTTGATAATTTATTTTATAAAACAAAAGTCCACCAAAATCTTCAGTCTGTTGTTCCAGAAATAAAATTAGTTAGACAGCTACAGATAATCTAACAGAACAAAAGAATACCTAATTTATCCGTATCATCTAACGTTCTACCATGTTGAACATAATGAACCTGTCCATGATTGATGCATAGAAGCAACCTCTCGAATCTGAGAAGGACCTCAAATGGTATTTGAGGAGGAATCATTCATATCATAGTACCCATAAAATTATGGCTGTACAATGGCATTGACCGACTGAATTGCATGTTGACTCATCAAGCAAAGCCAGGAGGGAAATCAGGGTCCTCATCACTGCCATCAACCAGCTGTCTGTGCTCTACGTCTTTAGAAAATCCAGGTGGACATGGGTGAAGAGGCTCTTCTTTGCTTTCGTCCACAGGTTCTTTATTGTAAGTCACAGGCATCTGCAGTCTGTCTTGGGGTTGCTTATCATGATTGTTGTCATCGTGACTATGGGGCAGAGAGAAACCTGGTGGTTCTTTTGGCTCATAATCAGATACTGTATCATCAATTTTACCGGATGAGAACTTAATGGGAGAATGACTGCCAGCTTCCTTGCTAACTGCCATCATATCAGAAGTAGATGAATCTCCAACTCTCGTCCCTCCTGGATTCACTAATTTGTCATAGACAGTTTGCACTGTTTCTATAATTTCACTTTTCATGCCATCTTCCGATCTGATTATTTTCCATACGCCATCAGACATCTGGCTCATTACTTTGCTTCTGATGGTTGCAGTCAAGATAAGACCATTAGTGAATTTAAAGAAAAAAAGTATAAAGGAATAAATTCTTTTTTATGTATTTAAGTACCTTATACTAGGAAAAAAGGAAAACTCACCCAACTTCCTCATATATGGCATCAGAAAGTTGTCTAGGCTTCATATTTTCAGCACCTGCACGATTAAGTGCTGCTGACTGCTTCACTGCCGAAATAATATTGTTGCGCAGCTCTTCCTGCAATCGTTGCCTTCTTTAGGACTTCCCTTGCATGTCGGCTAAAAAAAGAAAAAAAAAAAAAAGGGAAAACCCACAACATAACCACAAGAAGGCTTCTAGAGAAACTACTTGAGCTATCTTCTTTTTGTAGAATTCTGCATATGTTAGGAAAAGAGATGCTAGGCAACGACGACAAAGAAGTTTTCAGGATTTTCTCAAATAGGTTGAATGTTAAAGCAGCTGTTTGGATATTGTTAGGATTAATCGAGAAGAACAATAGATAGATCAGAAACAATAATTTGACTTGCCAAACAATTCTATGTAAGGCAAAATGTCATCATTTTCCTCTTGTGGAAGAGATGTACTAACAGATAGCAGCCAAGAAAAAACTCCAGAATTCAATCAAATAAAATTGACGAAGCATTCAATATTTCAGATTTCTACCTTAATAGCAGGTGACAATGGAAGCATTATAAGATCCTATAAAAAGAAAATACAGTTTTGCCTTTTATTCCACCCCCCGCCCCCCCAAAAAAAAAAAAAATTACATGCTGACTTTTCAGATTAGTTTCCAAATTATAGGATTGAATTTTTCAGCATGCAACATAGTTAATGGGAAGTGCTTGTCTTAGAGATAATGTGTAACTCAATTAAAAGGCTTATATTTAAGGTATTTTGCTCCTCTGTTTTCCTTAACTGAAGCTCTCTTTGTGCTCAAGCGACATGTGACAAAGATACACACATGTTGACGACATGTCAAAAGCAGACTCAGTCACACATTACAACACATAACAAACAAACGCTGGTGTTCCATCTTGGCCAACCACAAGACAGCAATGGATATGAGACTAAATACAAAATCACTCATTCCCCAAATTAATAGACAGGAATCAACACAAATACAGCCATAGTTTATCCAAAACAATCTGTAAATTGTATCTATTTCCCAATGGTCAGTCTTTGCACCATTCAATGAAAATATCAAGTGGTAATTAAAGCATATCAAGACTAGAAACTAGATCCCTTCCCACCCACGTAAGCGGGTTCGAACCACATATCTTTGTACCACCCGGGAGAGGTTTTACCAGCTAAACTAACTGTCACCCATAACTTTAACTATGAGTTAATTAGCAAATTCCAAGTACGGAATTATCATAAACATAATAAATAATAATAATAATAATAATATTTGCTCTTCCAACAAAAAAAAAAAAACAAAGAATGAACTTCTATTTATGGTACCACGATTGAAACCCTAAGAGATCGTATGAAGAAATTAAGAATGCAAGCAAAACAAAGGTGGACTCACATCGTCCTTGAGTTTGCGAATGATCTTGAGACGAAGCCTGTCGAAGTCGCCGTCATCTTTGAGTTTCGCAATCACCTCGTCTTTGCTAACTGTAACAGTTGCTCGGTTTCTGCTCTCAGTGCTTTTGTTTTCCATCGCTTTAAATTCTCACACTGAATTTGCTACTGCTGTCTATTCACGCAGACACAGTTTTTGCCTTGCCTACGTGGAGTTGTTCTCGGTTTTGCTGCTTTTGCATTCCTGTTTTGTGGTAAGCCGTTAAAAACCTTCGTTCTTAAAATTTTCTTAAATATTTTATATATTTTAGGATTTCAGATTAAAAAATTAGCATATATATATCATAAATGAATTTAGTTAAAGAGTAATAATATATCTATAATTTTTAATAAATTTTTATATAAATTAATATAAATATTATTTAATTGATTATATTAAAAGTGATGATATAATAATAAATTTTTTTTATAAATTTATTTATATAAATTGATGTAGTATTAATTCATGAGTTGAATAAAAAAAATAAAATAATTAAAATTAATTATATGAGTTAAGAAATATATAACTTAACTAATTAAATCATGTCACATTAATTTATAAAAAAAATTTATATAAAAATTTATAATTATATTATTTTTTTTTTTTCAAAATTATTAGTATGGTATGAAATTTTTATAGCTTATGCATACATCGCTAGTTGTGACCAGACCAGGGCTACTGCTGAGCTTTCAGGAATTGAAAAAACAACTATTTTAACAATTTTACAAGTTTATTTTGTTTCAACTTTTACATTTTTCCCCCACATAGCTACACAATTATTATTTATTATGATATATATAGATCATGTTTAAAATTGAGATAGATAATTATATTTTAAAAAAGATATAACATTAAAATATTTAATAAACACTAATCATTGAATTTAAAAATTAAATTATGTTTATATAATAAAAATTTTGTAATAATTTTATTAAAATTATTATTTAAAAATTATATTTACTAAATATTATTTTATAATTATAATATTTTTTCACAGCAAATATAATTTATAACAACTCAATATCTAATAAAACCTTAAAAATGATAATATTCGCTTCAGCAATCTTGCAGAACAGTTCAACTCTGGCAACTGTCATGAAACCGTACTTAGGGTAGTGGTAAATTATCAAATAATTACGTAATTGAGAATTTATTCTCAAATTATGAATGATAATTGATATATGATAACTGCTAAGGGGGCTGGGTGAGAAATCGACTAATCGGACCAAGCCGGCAAAATTGCTAGTGCAGTTAAGCAAAAACGAACAACCCAAATAAACTATATTTGGAAAAACTTTAGGTAAAACAAAATTCAGAAGCTAGATTGTAACCTCAATCTAAATTCACCTTACCCAAACATGCACTTACCGGTGATCATTAAAAGAAGAATAAAGATAAATTCCCAAACATGTACCGCTTGAATTACATAGGACAAATGGAAACGATGTCATTCTTCCACGAGGTCCTTTCTAAATAAACCCTAACCAGAGACACTAGTCAAAAGCAAGTGAACAAATTAACTATTTACATTCAGCTATCATTGACAGCATCATAGGCCAAACCAAGTTCGGGACATTATCTTAAGTCTGAGCTCATTACTGCCACCTACCATAAGCATTTTTCCCCCCTATCCTCTCTTCGAAAGGAGAAGGACAAAAAAGAGAAAAGATCAATGAAATAGGAACCTCAGCTGGGGCAGTATCGCCAATATAATCTATATACAAGTTGGTAACCACCCCTCTAGTAAGAACCAAAATATAAGTACACGTAGTTTACAACATAACAACATAATCAGTCCCAAATGCGGGGATTAGAGAAAATTGACTTCACTGAATTACTGGCTTCACTGTCTTTAACCATCATCATAAAGTCAGCATCGCAATACTGGTATGACAATCATTTTTGGGATGAATGATGGGTCCTTTTCCGTGAATGACGCTTACCCATTACAAAACTTGAATTTCTGCGCATGTTAACAACAAAAATTAATGGACATGTCTACCAAAACTGCAGTTCTGGCTCTCCACAATGAGCTTAAACATTACACTTACAAATCATCGTCTTGCTTTTTACTTGATGACTCCGGCATTGACCAAGATGGTCCACCCACCTGTCAAGAATGTTGAGCAGCTCAGCTTGGGACAGTATTTTATTACAAAGACAACTATGATTAGGTCACTAAAGGCTCAAGACACTCGAAGAGTCAAGTAGGTTTAAGTCCCACAAATATGAGCCTTTATCGAGGGGCAAAGGAAAGAAACATTTTCCAATCAAAAAAAGAAAAAAGCCGGGGGAAGGGGTGTAAGAAGAGCGTCAATCAGGCCATTGTTAACTCAGTATGACCTTGGACTATTCATGGCTCAGAATCTAACCTCGGCATGGTCTATTTGGTACCTAATGTTTACTGTTCTCTCTATGACCTACTTAGCAATCAAAATCCAAGAAAAGATACATGTAGATGTTAATAGAATGTGTCATAAGGAATTTGGGGATTTTAAAGAGCTGTCTTAGGCTGTATTTATCACACTACTCAAAACACACCACCGAAGTTTATACACCGTCCATCAGAACTGTGTACTTTCTCAAATCATCATGAATCTGCTAGTTACCATGGGAGCTACATCAATAACAATAGTATGAATACATTATCAATGCTGTTATATACATAAATCATTTGCTTAAAACAAAGTGTAAACAAATCAGAGAACCATGCATACAAAGATGAAGTTTGACAACTGGACCTCGTCATCTAATTCAAAATGATTGGTCATGCCAAAAAAGCATTGTTATCACCTAATAAATTAGAACAAGTAATAATCTTCTGGAAATATTATACAATATCATGAGCATACTGACAGGTTGGCACAACTGCTTGATGTTTCTGCCATGGGCTTCCAGGTACTCTTCATATGACTGCAATAATGGATCAGGAGATCAGGAGTAAGTTATTCATGCAAGGGAAAAAGCTACGCATAAGCTTTTGCAGAAGGCAGTTCTTCACTCCATCCTATTATCTAAACAAATAAACTTTCATTTGCATAGTTGGGATTAAAAAATACACCAAAACAATGCCACAAGCTCCCTTCCCTGTGTTCAAGCAGCACCAGTTTATAGTAGAGCATGCAAAACCAAAAATTTTGAACTGGATTTACTGTGTAATTAAGCTGTGAAGGGCCAAACTGCCTTGATTTGTTGGCCCACACCTACTATAGAAGATATAAAAGGATCTTGACTGATAATGCAAAACTTTCAGTCAATTTAAAGTAAGATCCAAATGCAATCTATTATTGCAATATATATATGAGGTTAACAAATATAATCATTGTATGCACGATCACTGTCCAAAGGTAATTCATTATCTGTTCCAATCAAACCAGGCTAACAAAGAATTGATGCATGACCAAGAAATGTCTGCTTAAAGCATAGTCCTTCAGGTATTAGTTAAAATATATATGATAGAAAAACTACCATTTCCAAGTTTGAGAAGACAGGAACCAATACCATTTCAAGAAAATCATCCTCCGTTATTGTGCTGGCAAGAGGGCTGTCCGCAGACAAACCCCAAAAATCATATCGAGAAGACAAATCACAGTCCACTTGTAAATTACTGAGGTTTCCCTTGCGAGAATGATATATCCTAGAAAATTTTGATGACATAGAAGTGAAAGGCAAATTTTCAGCATCACCACCACATCTCTGTGCTAAATGAAAATTACTTGGTCCACCTTGATGTTGGTAGAGGAAGGAAGGATAAGGCATGGGTGTCTTTCCCAAAGACACATGCAGTGGAGGCTTATGATACTCTTCATCTCCCAGAGAGCATGAAGGCTCTATACAAGGCCTCTTTGTAGGAAGATCATCCCTGTAGAAACTGTATTGGCACTAAATCACGGTTAACTAAAGGGCTCAGGAAGTACATCTATTGCAATACAAGATCATTCAGTGTGTAAGACTAAGATACCTTGTCCGAATGCCATCCACATCATCATTTCCATCAAGAAGGTCACAGAGAGCTTCCCCAATATCTTGGGGTAATTCCTAGGAAGAATACACAAACACAAGCATAAAATAGAGCTGCATTTAAATTTGTAAGGATAAAGAGTAAAAAAGAAAAGCCAAAATGCAATATCTAGAAACCTGGCAATCTCTGCTAATTTTCACGGGTTTGTAGTCATTCAATGGGTTCTTGAGATGAAGAGTCTTTTGAAAAGGTAAATCATTTAATCGAAGCCATTTGACTTTAAAACTGCGTCCCCAAGGATTATTTTTACCATTTCCTCGACTCCAGACATTGTCTCGCCTCCACCCAACAGAAGACATCATTTGGGCATACCCTTGAAAGAAACCACTCATGTTGACACTAAATATAAGAATGACCTTACCAGAGTTCTGCAAAACAGGTTCACTGCTCTATAAAGCATTAAGATTGAGAAAAAGAGTACAATGCGTTGAAAGATAGGAACTCTTACATGAAAGGCTTCCTCCAAAATTGGTTCATTCATGACTTGAGTAGCCCAAATCTCCTTCTCAATTGATAGTTGGATATTTTGATGATTCAAACTCTTAATGATGAAATATCTTGTATTATACAATTTACCCTTTTTGTTGTCAATAGAATTTTCCAACTGCCCATTAACATGCCCTGCTTTTGCTTCTTCAACCAGAGAGGGGCAGCGATGCTCATTAGCTTTGTAGCTTGAGCTCTCTGACAACAAAACTTCTTTAGTGACATCTACTATACATAATTTGACTTAGTTTTGCACTTTCATAACCAAGCAAGCATACAGGACAAATAAACAAGCATCCAATGTCAAATGTTACCAAGGGTATCGAACATTATTTTCAGACAATTTTCAAGGAGAAATTAATAGCATCAAAGTAAGTGATTCAAAAAGTCAAAACAGCACAAATATAATGATAACCCTGGCTGCCAACTTACTCATAACAAGCACCCTAGAACTAAGTTTACAATTAGGACACTAATTTAATATTAAAATTTTTTAATGGTCTGGGCATGTGTAAATACACAATCACGTATTGTACAAAATTAATGAGAGAGCTTCCTAACACTTTTACAACTGGAGAATTCGTGCAATGCATGTGACAATCCAAGCAATATGGTGTGTTAGAGATGCTATATATCGAGATACTAATGCTTCAGGAAATGTTTCCACAGAGAAGTTTACACGATAAATTAATTTGAGTTCCTTTTTTTTTTAATTCTTTTGATAGGGAACCAGAAGTATTTGTATTGAATGAAAAATAGATTCACAAAGAAGTGAACAAGCAGTCCACATCTATGTGACTTTATGAGAGTCCATGAGATGCAGACATGGGAAAAGAATTTTACAGCTATGTTTTATGTAATTCCAATTTTTATAATTAGGACTTGCAGACATTTTTGTACATAGAGGCATATGCATGAATTCAACAACTCCTTGACATTGAAGGAAAATTTCCACCTTATACTAAGGAAAACGAAACTTTTAAGATGGTTTACAAAAACTAAAATGTATAAAAAGAAAATTATGTGGAGAAAATACAAATAAATTGAGCATGTGTCTTTATTACCTGGATCATCTGAATTCCCCACATCATGTTTTTCAGTCACCGATGAATCCACCACAGAAGCATTTTCTTTAGCAGTATCAGAAGACATATCCTTTTAAACTCCTATGTCAGAATGCAGGAATATGTTGAAGATACAATCCACAAAAGTTGTGCATTCTAGCTCGGAAATTTAAAAATGTATATATAAAAAATAAAAATACTTCTTATCACCATCAAGAACAAACAATTGAATAAAAAATAACCATAAATCACATTAGAAGAAAATAAAAAATCAGTTACTCAGCAAAAAAGAAGAAGATGGTAATAACAGGAATACAGGTAGAAGGTCAGACACATAATTTAATGAGAAATGTTGATTTTAAGGCTTCCAGTTTCCCAGAAAACTACTATATTGCAAATTAGTGAATTATACTCACTTACTTGGACTTCATCACTTGCTAAAAAGTATGTCAGTTTACTTTAAGCCTATTGAGATGTTGTAAGGGCATTGGTGACGTGAGGAATCACTTAACCACAGCCAAAACCAGCAAGCTGGCTTCAACTCTTTTATTGAGTTTTTGACATCAGTAAAAGCCTGACTAACAGCCGCTTTCTCAAGGTAGCACTTCACAAATACCATGGAGAATAATGAAACTGTTAATTCACTCAATCAACATATACTTCAGCCACCTACCAATGTAATTCATTGCTTTTGCAATCCAGTGTTTTCGCCATCCCAGCCAATAAATCATTAAGATTCATTTCCAATAGAATCTTCTTTATTCATGGGTTCAATCGTTCCCATTGCTTCTCGATTGATGGTTAGGTCTGAATTCTCCAACGGAGCCCTTAATGAAACTTTTTCTTAAGTCAATTTTCTCACTAAGTCAGTGCTACGGCTTCTATTTTTCTAATTCTTCCAAGCATCTTATTCTGGAAGCTATGTTCCCATCTTTTTCACTTCAGTTAACTCACCAAGGTCAAACAGAAATATGCTTACAACACTTAGGTGCATTTCTGATGCTCAAATCACTCCACTATTTAATCTCCAAAACAAACAGGGAAGATACAGCAAAACAACCATCCAAGAGAAACAATACAGTTCGTTCAAACAAGTAACAAATAATCAAAACGAAAACCACTTCCAAAATCTCTCAATTTTCCTTCCACTCCCACATTTTCTCAGCAAATAAGCAGAACATAGACACAAACAAAACCCTAGATATCCTAAACAATTAAATTGGAGTAAAACATGAGAAACACAGGCTACTTCAAATGTATATGAACTAAAAACAGTGAGAAGATCTCGAGTAGAGTAATCACTTTAGAAAAGGAAAAGTTAAAGCCTACCTTGTTTAGAAGATAGATAGAGAGCGGAGTAGCTATGTGTTAAGTGCTAATTAAGAAGAGAAAAAGGTGTGTTTATTTTGTTTCTGATTTTTGATAAGCTCCGTACTCAGTTGCAGCCCACTTCAACGCTCAAGCCCTAGGTTCGCATCCAATTTTCCAAAAGGATTTTATATTTAATTTTCTCTTTTGTTTTTGAGGATTTAATCAAATCATTGTCAATTATCATCCCGTTATTAAAATTACCCGCTGGTCTCGAGAGGGCTCCACTGCAACGGACAGGATTTGTTTTGAAAGTTTTATAGATCCATGGTGAAGCCGACGCGTGGCACTGAGATCCAGATATTCTTCAGTCTTGAGGCCACTTGAGTGGACGCGCTGTGGCCCACAAACTTTATCTCCTGTGAACCTGAATTCACGAAGACAAATTTATCAATTGTACCGACTTCCCTTTGATTCCAAGGAAATCTGATTTTTTTTTTTCCAAAGCTAGATCTGAAAATTTTTAATTTAGAGTAATGATGGATATTTTTTAATTTATTTAGTGGTGTTTAGTCAATTATTTATTAAGTATACACATTTTTATTTTATTTCTAATAAACATTATTGTATTTTTCTACCCAAAAAAAATTGAATTTTCTACCAAATGATGTTAAACATGTATCAATCTTAGAGCCACTGATTGAAAAACGTATCAATTTTAGATTTAATAATTATATTTTTCTCTCATCATTAAATTGCACTTTAAGAAGAAAATAATCATTTTATTGAGATTTTCCAAGATTGTTAATAGGAAGCTAGAAATTTATACAATCAATAAAAGTCGGATGGATCGCTAAATTATTGACAGTTTTTGAATGTTCTTGAAATCAGAGGAAATAATGGGCGGAGTAACTATCAAAGCCTCTCACTGTTAAAAAAAAAAAAAAAAATGTAACCTCATTTCACGTCCATAACGTTTTGTCGTTTCCAACTATTGTCTACATAACGACATGCCGTTCAAATGTCTAAAGAGTTAAAACGACATGTCTAAATCGTTACACCTTTTATTCTTTTTTTTTTTGGGCGCCCTTTTGGATTCATACATTGCGTGCAGCCCATTTCCGAGCCCATGCATAGGCCCATAAACTAAGCCCTTTTTTTTGTTTTGATGAGTAAACTAAACCATTTTCTTCTTAAGACGGGTGAACCTCTCACCTCGCCTTCCACTCTTGGATCAAACCAATTGGCTATGCGAAATCCTCGGACGCGTGGATTTGCCCCATCGGAGCCCACAATTTGAGAAATTGGGATACCATCGGCCGTAGCCCACATATAGAACCAAACGATTGCTCAAATGATATACCGTAGCCCGCCGGTGCTGTGCCTCTAATTGTTCATTTTTTTATTAAAAAAATAAAATAAAATAAAAGATCAAATTTATTCGTATAATTCTATCATATAAATTATTTAACCCATGGGGTCGGATAGAAAGCCTAGCAAATTCAGGAACAAGGGGTCCATCAGTAATTCACACAATACTAGATCCTCATTGTATATACAAATTCATACATTGCGTATCATATGTTTTAGAAATTATATGTATAGTCCTTATATAATGAGGATAATATTAAAATATTAAAAATATATATATATTGATATATTATATTATATTTTTTTATAATTTAATGTATTAAAATATATTTTTTTGATTTATTAAAAGCATGCTTATAGTGACAATTTATTAGAATTAAAATATTTTCATTAGAAAATTATTATACACGTGCGTCTGTATATACGCGTACGTGTTTTTTGTGTGTGGGCACATTCAAGCACATGGAAAGTGCACTTCATGAAATGCATAATATAATAGTTTGAAGGCAAACACATAATTGTATTATTAGCCTTAATTTTTTTTTTTATATAGAATTTGGAATTTATCGTCCAGGATAGTAGATATCTATCGTTTTCAGTTCTGCACATAAATTAAACTAAACGACACCATCAGATTCAAAGTATCAAACATCATTCCTTAAACGTGGAGTAATTTACAAGGTTGAAAACTTAACACAATAAATCAAAAAATATCAAATTATTCAACATTTATTAAATTTAAAGCAGTATTCCGAATAGGGAACTCTTTTTTTAAATAATAATAATAATAATTTGTTTCTTTGTTCGTTTTTCTTTCACACGCTCCACGTCTTCGTTCACCCTATTGCGCAAAATACAAATTAAATTCCCTTTCGAAGCAACTAGGCTTTAAGGTAAATAATAAGTCAGTCAAAATGCGGTGGTCTGTGGTCAAATATCGGCTTTCTTTTTCTTTTCCTTTTTTTTTTTTAAATACTGAACAAACACGTTTCAAGAAATTAAGAACATCATTCAGTGCAGTGCTCATGAGGGACTCTATATTATTTCTCAATTAAATAATTGAGAGGAGTTAGTCCTCCACCTTCCAAATTATGGGCAATATCGGCGTTAAAAAAAAAAAGAGTATATCATTCAAGGACTAAACAGGTTAAATATAATAGTAGTGGCAATAATTTAATTTGATTATATATTGACTTTTGGGGCTTACCAATTAGAGCTTGCTTGGTAAAGGATTGTTTGTTTTTCATCTAAACTATGAATTTAATTATTTTTAGATATTTTACAGTTTTTTTAATTTGTTTGTTTTTTATCACTTATGTCTGATTATAAAATATTTAAGTTTGAACAAAAAAAGTTAAATATTATAACTTTTATTTGAATGGCAATATATCTAAATAGAACTTTAATATTCTATCTCATTAATACTCCTATTAAATAATTAATCTCCTATTATATAAATTATGCTCTTATTAATTTTTATTTATCTTTTTTTTTGTTATTTGCCTGTATTCAACCACTATTGTTTTTTTTTTTTGAATGAAAAATTTAAACATAATAGAAGTATGGGGAGTGCGTTTTATAAAATAAATAATATCAATTTTTTTTTAACTAAGCAAGTAGTTTATTTATAACCTGTCATGTGTTTAACCAATAAATATAGTATTAATAATATTTATAAGTCTATATATGTCAAAATATCATATGTTATTTATATAAAAAAATTGTATCTAAAAATTAATAATTAAATTCAAACTTATTCAAATTTTAGGGGAAAAAAAAAACCACTTGAGTCAGCTGTGGATTAAATGCAATTCGACCATCACTTATAATCATAACAAGAAATTCGGTCATTTGACTTATATAAGACAAAGATAATGATATGATTCATGAATGAAATGATGATAACATAATTAATTTTCATATTTTTGTAAGACCCATTTTGTCGGATGATCCATGCTGCTCCATGACGAATGAATACTTTAATGAAATTCGTGATCATAATCTGAATGTTTATGTTTTTTTTTTTTCAAAAAAAAAAATTTGGATGCATGGTCTGTGGGGCTGCGAAGATCGTATAGTTGAGCTATGCATTGAATTATATCAGGATGATAGTAGCACTAAAATACAAGTAACAAGTTGCACAAGATCTATAAAAAGTCAAGAGAACTAAAATTATGAGATAACCTTAATCTATTATTAGAAATCCCTGTAAAATTATTAATTCTATTAACTTCATTATGTTAAATACGGGGGTTGCATAGCCACCAATAACCTTAATATTAATATATTAATAAAAAAATTCCAAAGTGAATTTTCTTAAATTGGTGCCACTTAAGCTAACCAAGAATCGCAAAAATTTAATTTGACACATTGTTATTGATTTTTCTAGTATAGATTTATTCTTGTTAATAAATTAGTTAGAGTATTGTTCCAATAGATAACTCTTCTATAGAATTCATTAATATTTAAACTCATTAGTTTACTTTTATCTATCTAACTTATAGTTTCAATTTAAGAGAAAAGAACAAGTAATAATAGATATAAGATCGTTCACTCCGGTTCTATATTTATTTGAAGAAAATACTTGATTAATTCCATGTGTCTAACCAAAAAATCCACTTATTTACTAAACCGTAAGAGAATTCAGTTTACAAAGTCTTCCAAATTCACCTTCACTAACAACGTCGCATGTGACGACATGCTTTGATGAACATTATAATCAGATACTGGCTAGGTGCATGTGGCTTAATGTCTTTGACAGATTGTGCCGTTCAGTGTTGTTAACGTTGCGTGTGCAAAATTATTTACGTCCTGGACCCGCATTTTATCACGATTAAGTTATCGTATCCAATCCTGCTCCCTCACAATAATGACCTCATTAATTACTGAAAGAATTAACGAAATCAAGTTATCAGTTCGCACATACTGTATACCTCCTATTCACTTAACAATAAATTATAAATTAACAAACATATAAAATTATAACATAAATCAGATCCCCATTTGAGAAAAAGATAAATGCTGATCGAGTTGAACTCTTGCCAAAGGAAATTCGAGACCATCTTCCGGTGGTGCTGCTGTCTTTCATGGGATTAATGGTGTTTTTTGGGCTATTTTGCTAGCTTTTATGCTGCCGTCCTAGGTTTAGAGGTGCCGATGGCTAAGGGATGACTCCACAATTGGCTTGAATGTGATGCCCTTGCTGTTATTGCTTGCTTTCCAGAATCCAATTATTGCCCTCTGTGTGACCGCTATGTCTGTCGGCAGAGTTGCGTTCAACGTCTTAGGCCGGAATCATTAAAAAATGCTCGCATATTCATAGTGTCGCTGATCTTCAAGCTAATAATTGCTTGACTTTTGTGCTTATACCTGGTGAGATAATAACACCCCAGCGCTCTCAGTTGTAGAAGTTTACATTAAGATTATTGGGGTTTGCCTAAATACAGTCAGTTGAGCAGCACTTTTTTGTTCTTCTTCGTAATTTTGTTGCTTCTCTCTTAATAAAGGTAATGCACTTATAAAATTCCCCGTCCGAGAATATTAAAATAATATTGATTCTATTTTGTATTCAGATAACTGTGTCACTCTTTTGATGCTATTGATGATTTGATTTCTTATTCTGCCACTAACTCTCTCTTGACAGAATAATGTCCTATTTAAAAATGAAATTCAGATTTTCTGTGATATGCACTGTTTTGAGTCTTGATACTGTTAGATTTCTTCTTCTGCTCACTTTAACTCTATCTTGACCGAGTAATTAATTACCAATTCCGGGTAAAAAAAAACCTTAAAATCCCCATTACTCTATCTTGACTGAGTAATTAATTACCAATTCGGGGTAAAACAAAACGTTAAAATCCCCATTTTCTGAAATATTATGAGCCTTCAATAATTACTGGTTTAGCTGTTACATCATTGAAAGAATGCTGATTATTATCGCTGAAATGCCCATTTTGACCTTCAATGCTTTAATTTAATCTTATTGATCAATCTGCCAGAGTATCCGACTTATATAACGGGTCCGACTTATATAACGGGTCCGACTTATATAACGGGATTAAAAAAATTACCACGCCAGCACGTGAAAGTAATTTGGGACTAATTAACTCAGCCCTCCAAATGCACAGTACCTGCCGTCTTAAAACAAGACTGGAAGGCAATGAGGTCACCACTGAAATCACCTTGTATCTCTTAAAAGGTAAAACAAAATCTTGAAACCCTAGGCCCATCAAAGATTATCCTTCCCAACTTGCTTAAGCATATCTCTTTCTCAACTCTCACTTTTAAGAGTACATACGCACACACATATAATACATGAAGTAGACAAAGATCAAGATTCAAGATCGGTGGAGAAGATTTGAAGCTATAAGCCAAAATCATGGACTCTAGACCATCACTTGTGTTTCCCTTTGACCGAACTGATCCTCACGATGACCAGCTACCTTGCCAAAATCAATATCACATAGCTGGCCAACAAAATAATAATCAGCTCATTTTCAACCCTCTTGAGTACGGCAGTGATCTTAAGCGCCCGGAAACAACAAATATCTTTGCTGTCAATGATGATAATAACAAGAAGATGAAGATACTGCGTAGAGATATTGAGAGACATAGAAGGCAAGAAATGTCTACACTTTGTAGGTCTCTAAGATCTTTACTCCCTCTCGAGTATCTCAAGGTCAGCTTCTTTGATTTAATTTTTCCTTCTTTCTTTATAACAATTTAATTAATTTCTTCAAATAAAATATTATCGGCTGTTTTGTTGATCACAAATATACATATATCAGGGAAAGCGATCTATGTCAGATCACATGAATGAAGCAGTGAATTATATACAAAATTTGCAAAACAAGATCCAGCAGTTGAGTGAAAAGAGAGACGAGCTTCGAAGATTGTCCAATTCATCATCATCTCCTTATCACAGCACTACTTCTGAATCGGAAAGTTCACAGACACATATTATTCTTGAAGACAGTGTCACAGTTAGGCCTTGTTTGGCAGGAGTGGAGGTTGCGATACGTACTTCTTTCAAAAGAGGGCTTCCTCTTTCTCAAGTGGTGGCACTTCTCACAGGAGAAGGCCTAACAGTTGTTAACTGCCTCTCCACTAAAATCAATGAAAGGTTACTGCACAATATTGAATCCGAGGTAATTACGTTATTGTGCATAGGGCTTTAATCAGTAAAAGCCTTTTTCTTCTGATGAAGCATGCATGTTATCTAAATCTTTAAGTTTCGGAAACAGGTGAATGACGGAAGAAACAACATTGATCCTTTTGAACTGCAGCAAAAGATAATGAAATTAACGAGCTTCTGATCCAATTAGATTTTGATCATGTGTAATAAATGTGTGCTTGAGGGGAGTTTTAAGTTTTTGCTACCGTGATGAAAGTTCTTCAATATCTGTACAGGTATATTCTCCTCTTAGATTAAGCTCGGTGTGCTCAAAACCATGTTGGATTATTGATTAGTAATCTTCCATTTTCTTCATCGTTAAGGCATGTTCTAAATCATGGTTAATTCATTCTTTTCATTCGCTCTAGTTTAATTTTTGTTTATGCTGTGATCAATGAGGAAGCCTTATGATATCACTTTATCTACTGCATTCCTTCAGCAATTCAGCTCTTGAATGTGAAAGTAGGACGTACGCAAAAACAGTTGATAATCTTCAATATGCTGGGAAGATCGAAGATCACTTATTATATTGCATATCTATCACCAATTATTACTAACTAGATAGTCTAATAATCAATTGGAAAACTGTACAATAGCCTTTTCATTAATTATCTTCATTATGTTCTAAATAATATTGTTGAATATGGTCGAGCAATTTACCTGTTCCGAACTAGATAGTTGTATTGAATCGATTTCCATATGTACTGATTTATATAATTATTGTCTGATGCTACAAAATTCCTTGAAATGCATCACTACTTTATCCAGTACTTTCTTGTTTATTATCAATTTCAAAAAAATTACCACTTGAACATTTATGGTGAGTTCTATTGTTTCCTCCATCCTTAATGTTCTATTATTTGATAACTTCAAGTTTTCACCACCAAAAAGACTCTTCAAATAAGAAAAGTTAATATTATTTTACTCAAATCTTTCCTTCCACCAAATTTAATTACGCCTCCATTTTATCACCCAATTGTTTTAGTCAAATCTTTGTTGCTAAGTAATTTTGTGTTGATTTGGATGTTGTTGTTATGTTTTAAATCTATTTATCTTTTAATAATTCATTTGATGTGTTCTTAGTATGTTTTTCCTAATATGGTTGTTCAATTTAATTTATTGTATTCCACCTAAAAACAGGTAGTAACTAATAAATTAAACATATAATATATGTCTAAATGTATTTATCTTTTAATAACTTAGTTGATGTGTTCTTAGTATGTTTTTCCTATTATGGTTGTTCAATTTAATTTAATGCATTCTAACTAGAAACAGGTAGCAACTAATAAATTAAATATATAATATTAATTATAATATTACTTGAAAATTTTGACGAAAAGATATTTGTCATGAGATGTATACGAGTTTAATAATATTTAATAGGAAAAATAAATAATAATTATAGTTGTTTTCTCTTTTATAAAATATTAATAGAAGAGGGGAAAACACACTTGGCAAATTCGAAGAGTGACAAGTACATTTTATTTGAAAAATCTTAAGTGAAGTGTCTTTTGGAGTTTTTAATATTGATGTAAATCTTTTAGTAAGAAATGAATTTCTATTTTGAAGAGACATTTGATAATGCTATTAGTGGTAGCTTAAAGCCTAACTTAGGATTTCATTAAAAGTTTTTGTTTTCCTTTTTTCGTATACTTAATATGTGATGTTGCAATATTTATCCGATGCTTATTCTTTTAATTAGACTTTGGGATGCTAAAAATCTAGTTAAACATAATAAAATTTATATTAAGGAGACATGACACATCGTGCAATTAAGGTGTATTACTTGATGTAGCCTTAGAAGCTTGGGGGGTGAAAGGTGAGGACACTGTCAAAGACTTAGACGTAGGGGGAGAGAGAGTTAACCTGATGAGTTGTGTTTAATTTGTAAAATAGAGAAAAAAAAAAAACTACAGTTGAAGTTAGCAGTGGCCGACGTTTATATGCGACACTCAAATTATTTTTTGATAGTATTTTAAGGTGAGAGCGAGCCAGCTCCTAATGATTAAGTGCTTTGGGGTGGCTAGTCATCCTGCCACCTAAAGCCTTTTTCTTAATTTGCCCAAAATATATTACTGTTCTTTGGCTCATATAATTGTGTGGAACATTAAGAACATGCTTGGAGAGCAAGTTTGTGCATCATTTGTATAATTTGTCCAAACATACACATGGTGCATAATGTTGGGTGCTCCAGCATACCTCTACAAAGACGGTCTTGGCAGTTTCTGACATAGCAGTTGTGGAACCACTGCCCTTGGAATGCTGCTTTGTGCTTTTTGTAGGTTTAAAAGCCTACTGTCCCTTTTTTCCGGCAAAATATTCCTTAGTTGATTCTACAAAATCAATAATTGTCTCTGGATGGTGGAGATATTTCATGTGGCTGGCATTTTGTATCTTTTCTCTAACTACTCTATTTTTGATATGGTGTATCCCGCTTACCATCCTGATTAGATACAAGTCGAATACTTAATAATTATTTATAGTCATAAAACTCTTCATCGACATGCGGCGCTTCATTATCAAATCTCCATTTCTTTCCCAAACACGTACGATTATCTGTGTACATTCATTATTATAATTACGTATTATGCTATCACATCCTCATGATGATCATGCCAAAAAAATTTCAAGACAACTGGCTAGCTCAGCTAAGCAGCCAGCTTTGCATCAGTCATCCTTCAAACTGGCACTCTCACTTCAATTTTCTTTGAGAGAGAAAGCTTTCAATGACAAGAAACTTGTAATATTATGATGCTCTGTCTCTGATGTGTGAAAATGAAGATGATCATCACATTATGCAACCAAAAGTCCAAAAGAAAATTAATGAACTTATTCTAGAACCATTAAACTCCTTTATGCATTCAGCTTTTCATCAATAGAGAAGAAACACATGCATTACTACTCAGCCACGCATGTCGTTGGCATATGCTAATTGCATGTCCTTATCATATGCGTAAATTTCTGGTTGAGTCCACCTTTTTGAACGAGCTAATAGGAAAGCACTTTCGTATTGAACTAACTCTGCACACACGCATAGACACCTGATCATGACTTCGGCATTCAAACTATCAACATTTCTCTGATACTGTGGACCTTGAATAGCATGAACTTGATAAGAATCATATCATCTCTCACGCATACTTGGGCTCTCAGCTAAAGGCACTGTCCCCCCTTCTGCCATTATGCTATTGATTCACTATTTGCGGATGTAACGCAGAACTTAGATAATAAATATTCTTATCGCATTTGTCTGTGACTTATCATGTCCCTACGAGCAGCAATGATCAATTATGCCCCCGCTAGCAGCAGCCAGCTTAATTAAGGATTGAGAATGAAAATATACTTCATTTTCTGCTTTATCTTCAATGATTTTTTTCAATTTCCTAATATTGTCTCTTTTCTATTTTCTACGTGCATTGAATTTTGAACTAACAGATTCTCTCTCTCTCTCTCTTTCTCTCTCTCTCTCTCTATATATATATATATATTCCTTGCTTTATTTTTAGTTGCTTATCATCTATTGGTTTGTAATATTAAGAGCTAGAACGCAGGTTGTGTTTAAGATGATCCTTCCACGGAAGATGGGAGAGGGCCTTTAAATTTTGAACTTAATAGCCAGCATGGGCTTCCTTACTCGTTTTTCGAATGAGCGTGATACCGCCATCAATTTTAATATATCAACAAAATCAACAGGCTTATATACCAGCTAGAACTTGGTGATAAACATATTAATTTTAGGATAGACATTTATATATACAGTTCAATTAGTTTATTCCCATCCCATGCATGCATACATATTCTACTTTTTCTTCTTTACGAGTATGATGCTGTAAAAAGCCACCAATATTGATTTATTTTCCGGTTTAGTTTCTATTATCGGTTAATAACGAAGAAAAAGTTTAACCTAATAATCTAATCCCGTATAATTTTGAATGGCCTAACTTGTAGGAAAAGAGTAGGAAAAGAGCTGAATGTTACTTAAGCTAATAGACAGTATTTCCAATTGGGGTAGAACATTGTACATAATACTACCGTCGTGTACAGACTTTTTTTCGGGTAGTCCTTGTCATCCTAAATTAACGAGTAGAAAATTTATACTTAGTTAAAAACAAAACTAATAACGTACACCTAAATTAACGAGTAGATAATTTTTACTTAATTAATAACAAAACTAATAATTTACGCCTAAATTAATGTTGGTAATGCAACAAATCTAACGATTGCTAGAAGAGTGAAACTACTTACATCCTTAAATATCCTCTTAAAATCTCTTGTTTACTTATATTTGCTTTTGATTCCAAAAGTATCCTTTTAATCAAACACGCCTAATTTATGATTATTTTCTGATTTTTAAGTACTTTTCTCACTCTTAAAATCATAGTCTTTTATTTATTTCGTTTACAATCACTTTTTAATGATAATTTTATCAGTGAGAATCATTGACTTAAAAATTATGGTCTGAAAGTAGTTTTAAGCACAGAAAGAATTAATCTGTAAAAAAATTATTATTATTTCAGATTGAAGGAAACAAATTAGATACATGAGGTGTCATGTCTCTTTGAGCACGTCCTTAAATGGAAATGAATGCAGGCCGTCTTAATGCGAATGAAGGGCTGTTAATAGTACAACTCTTTCCGCAAATCTGATAACCTAGCCCGTCTAAAAATGGGACCGTACTCCGCCCGTAATTTGGCCCATCAAGGGGCCTATATGAGAAGCCCATTGACATTCATTATAGACACCAACGTAACGCCTGTTTTTTTTTTAATTTAGCACGTCTGCGGTTGTTTTAATCGGTGAAGCGAAGAAATTAAAAAAAAAAAAAAAAAAAACGAATTGAAACGATGCCTGCAGAAGAGGAGCGCCCGGTTGTTTTAATCCACCGTACCCCAGCCTTCCAGCTGCCATTCGCCACTCTCAGCGAGCGCTTCACTCTCCTCGACCCTCTTCTCCATTCAGCCGATTCGACTCACTTGTTCCTTTCCCGCCACGCCAGCTCTGTACGCGCCATTCTCTGCTTGGGCTACTGTCCCCTCACCTCCGACACTCTGTCCCTCCTCCCCGCGTTGGAAATTGTCGTGGGGTCCAGCGCAGGCATTGACCATGTTGACCTGCAGGAGTGCCGCCGACGTGGCATTATTGTCACTAATGCTGGTAACGCCTTCTCTGAGGACGGTGCTGATTATGTGGTCGGTTTGCTGATTGATGTTCTCAGGAGGGTTTCCAGCAGTGATCGATTTGTTCGGAACGGGTTGTGGCCCAAACATGGGGCCTATCCACTTGGGTCAACGGTATGGCTTTCTTTCTGTTTTAAGTTATGTTTGACTGTGTTGGTTCTTATGGGTTTTGATTACTTAATAATTAATATGATCAGTTTAGTGGCAATTTCAAATTATTCATTTAAATATGGCTTTCATCGAAATTGAATTTATAACTGCGTTATTGTAAGAGTTTATTGCTTCTGGTCTAGAGAATAATTTCTCAGTATCGCGATTCATGAGTAAATTTGATGTATTTGTGGAAACGATGAACGACCGAATCTGATATTTTTGACCTGCGAGTTAGACAAATTGTTCTTTTTTAATTCCTTTTTAATGCAATTGCAATTGCATTAAAAATTGTTCTTTTTTTTAATTCCTTTTTAATGCAATTGCAATTGCAATAATTTTCATTTGAACCATGACCTTGGTTGAGCAGATCATCCTCAGTCAATGGTTTGTGATTGAAGATGCTCCGGCTTTCATTGGCATCACTCTATCTGATTGCGATTTTGTATTTGCTTAAAACTTGATGATGCCAATGAAGGCTCAATACTGCAGAAAGCATGATGTACTTAGTGGCTTTTAGAAATTAGAAATTTAGGCTGGTACTCAAGAACATATTCCAACCTTTCCATCCCTTTTCTTTTCTCAATCAAGTTTTGTCACGGCGCTTTTTTTTCTTTTTTCATGTTTCCTTGTTTGATGATTCTCGTGATCTCGAGATATTTTACATTAAAACATTAGTTTTTACTTTCTGTAGCATTGTATTAATTTCAGTTGAGAGGAAAGCGAATTGGGATTGTGGGGTTGGGTAGCATAGGCTCTGAAGCTGCAAAAAGGCTTGTGCCCTTCGGCTGTAGCATTGCTTACACATCAAGAAAGAAAAAGTCAGGTGTTTCGTATCCTTTTTATGCAAATGTTTCTGACCTTGCTGCTGATAGTGATGTCCTCATTGTATGTTGTGCTCTGACCGAGGAAACTCACCGCATGATTAACAAGGATGTCATGACAGCACTGGGCAAGGAAGGGGTGATAATAAATGTTGGACGTGGTGCTCTTATTGATGAGAAGGAACTGGTTCACTTCTTGGTGCAGGGGAAGCTTGGTGGAGGCGGTCTTGATGTGTTTGAGGACGAGCCTCATGTGCCAAAGGAGCTGCTTACATTGGATAATGTTGTGTTGTCTCCACATGTTGCTGTGGTGACCGCAGAATCATTGGCAGCATTGGAGCAAGTGGTCATAGGCAATTTAGAGGCATTTTTCTCAAATAAACCTCTGCTGTCGCCTGTCAAGCTTGAGTGAAGGAATTTCTTGTGTTCTCTGCCTCACATTATAGTTTGAAGACACGTGATGGATGGTATACATAGCTCAACAAATCAAGAGTAGATCGATTTTATGTTGATCAGCATAATGTCAAGCTTCTTTTGATGCTGAGTCATTTGTTAGAGAGGAAAGCAACTGAAGAAGTCTTATGTAACCAAAGAGCTCTTTGTCTCAAATAATGTTGTGGTATCAAACAAACCTGTATGCATGCATTTTATCCGGGTATTGAGTAATATGGTCATGGTATCAACCAATTAAACATTTTGTAACAATTCTACATGTGGGTAAAATAAGAGATTAAATGAAATTTGCCAAATGATTCATTTGTAAAGTAAAATAGTTATAATTGTTTAGTGAGAAATGCAGAACTGATTAAAGCAACGGATAAAGCAGAAGTCAATGTCGCTGACTTGGCTGTCCGCCTTTTGATTGATGTTGGACACAGAATTTCTGCCAGTAATCGGTATGTTTAGGCTGGCTTGTGGGCTAAAACTGGAGATTACCCACTTGGCTTTGAGGTTTCATCTGAGTCAGTCTCTTTTTAAATTTAAAACACCTTAATTAGCTTAATAATAATTTATGAATTGGGTTTGATGTATTTGTATTGAAGAAGACTACTTGACTAGAATCTTTGCTTTGATGCTTTGCTTCCTCCAATATTAATTTAATAGCTATTATGTACATGCTATTATGTCTGGTCCGACTTGACAGTGAAAAATAAGCATGTCCATCTGAAACCACTTAAAATCATCAGAGTGGAGGGACTTCATTGTACACCCTCTAATGATATTTCTAACCACTTACTGATCTTTGGCTAGTGACAAAAAGATCAATAATTGAGCCACAAAAATGAATCTCACGGAAATAATCAATCTTATTATTCAATAAAAGCCAGCCGGTACAGCGGAAACAAGGAGCCAAAAATATGGCCTACAAGTGCCGTAGCGAAAGCTTTCACAGGAAGACTAAATATAATATGAAATCCGATTAATTAATTAATCTTCATTGGAGAGGAAAGCATCCTGCGTCCTCCTAAACAGCTTGTGCTCAATGTGCTGTTGAAAGGTGCAAGGAGGGAACATTGCCGGCTTTTGCTCAGAGACAGTTTCCGGGAGGGGCTTGAGGATAATCTTGTCCTTTGGTGGCTCGCAGAAAACAGCCCATGAGATCCTAACCTTTTCCTTGTTAACAAGTCCCCTGTGAAGAATACTCTTGTACTCGCCATTGCTCAGAATTTCAATGGTGTCACCAATGTGCAAGATGATCGAATTTGGAAAACATTTAGCAGTCACCCATTTGTCTTTGTAGAAGAGCTGCAGGCCCGGAACCATGTTGTGAAGAATGAAAGTGAGTGCACTCACATCTGTGTGAGCTTCAACACCAAGAGCCAGTTCTGGTTGAGGGCATTTGGGATAGTAATTGATCTTCATCTGAAGAAGGAGCTCTTCCTGGCCACCGACTTCCTTTTCCAGCCTCCCCTCTTCCAGTCCCAAGCCAAGTGACAGCACGGACAAAATTTTTGTCACCAGGCTTCTCAGTTGCCTTGCGTATTCACTAGTAGCCTCTCTGAATATGCAAATATGTGAATTTTTCTGTAAGGACCATCAACAAGCAATGGCACAGAACTAATTAAAAACAGAGGAGATGAAATAATCCATCAAAAATTAACTTACGCATAGTCGCTTGGGGTCTTGGGCCAAATGGACATATCCCTTTTATCTTCAGGATAAACAAGGTGGAAGAAATAGTCCACCCACTCAAGCTGGCCACTAGCATTATTAGCTAGCTTGCTTCCGTAACCCTGAATCTTTCCCGAAGCCTGCTCATTGGCATACTTCTCTTTCTCCTCAACCGGCTGATCGAAAAAGGCCCGGCCTGATTCCTTAACGCGTTCAATGAGATCGTCTGAAATCCCATGGTTAACAAGGTGCATAACGCCCCAATCCATGGCAGCTTTCTTGAGCTCCTCGCGACATTTCTCACGTACAATTCTGTCCTCGGAGTCAATTTCCTTGAGATCAATTGTGGGAACTTGAGGCCCTTCATCTTTTTCCTCTTCTTCAAAAATATTGCCAATGCCCGTTAGCTCCTCCTGTGGTCGTACATACTCTTCTGGGATTGCTTGAATCCCACTTTTAGACAAGCTCTCAACTCTTGGGGCCGTTGGAGTCACCATTGTACCAATTTTTTTGTATATACGAAAAGCGGTAACAGTGTACGTGCTCTAATGGTAAGGAGTTCGGGGCTTTTTATAGGGAATCCGTTCAACTAAAAGGTGAAAATTTAAAATTAATGAGGATGCGAGTTGCGTTGGGAATTTGTAAACGTGGTAGATGATGATAAAGCTAACGACGGACCAACTTACAAGGGAAGCAGTTGTAACACGTGTTAGCTGCCACTACTGAGCGGCCATTGGCCCTAAAATGTTAAGAGTTGGCTGGAAGATATATGAAACAAACAAGCACGGGGTTACTTTCCTAACGGTCGTCGAGCCTTCGGCTCATTCTTTTTCTCGTTAACACACGACCAAGAAAAAAACACGACATAACTAACAGTAGGTATCAAAACTACAAGCCCCATTGAATTGCAGTTATTCGCCCCATTGAAAGAAATGAATAATGATTGGGCGTGACACTGGCATGATTTTAAACTAGTTTAATAAGTACCCATTGACTACTAAGAGTATACTCATTGCATATTCTGAAGAGGTGATTGTGCCTTTTTTTTAAAAAAATATACATTAATATTACAATCAAAAGTCTAAAGATATTATAATTAGAAATCTATTGAGATTTGTCTTTATGAGCTTTGCAGGACACCGTTCGAATTTTCTATTCTCACGTAAAACTGAATGAATCTCAACTCCCAAGGATGGGAGAGTAAGAGAATCAAATCCTGGCAATGGCTGGGACTCGAACCAGGACACTCAAACTGTATTTATCTGAATTGTATTTAATAATATTATTTATTCCACTTGCACACATGAAAAGAGCTCGAGTAGTCAAGTGCAGATATTCCTGCGTTATATTATTTTAGAATGTGGGCATTGTCCAGATTTTTATATAAGCAATTGTTAAAAATATATATATAATTAGTTACACAACTAAAGCCTCAAATTTTACAAATTTTCATTTAGCACTTTTCTATTTTGTAAAATAATTAGCATGCACAAAAGAATAGATACTCTGTGCATATGATATTAATAGTATATTCAAACTTAATTAATATCTATAGTGGCAGGTGATTATATGTACCTCCTTGTTAAGGTCAACCATATTTTAAGAAAACTCGCAATTTGTGCAAGCCTGAGCTTCTGCTAATTATTGGACGCATATAATGAAATATAATCTTTAATTTCAGGTTCAAGCGAAGGGTGGTGGTTGAATTTCTATGTTAGTGCCAGCTAGTTTAGTTGATAAAAGTTTTTCTCTTATGATAAAAATGTAGTTTAGTTGATAAAAGTTTTTCTCTTATGATAAAAATGTGGAGTTTGAACTTCACCCAAATGAACTTTGAAAGAAATTAATTGCAAAAATTGTGAAAAAAAAGAGAGAAAAACTAACTTATAATAAAGGATGTTTTTCTTATTTTCTTTTCCTTTCTCTCTCTCTCTCTTTTTCTTTTTTCCTTCGTTATTAATAGAGATAGAATGTAATTTATTTTGCTTTGACATTCAGTATTAATTAGCTAGTAAATAATATAATGACCGAGAGTTGTAAGAAATTAAAAATTAACTAATAAGGTATTAGATCAACAGGCAACTAATCTCCCTTAAGTAGTTTGACTAGGTATATTCACTAGTTTGAATTGTGAAGAAGTCACATTTGTTGGAATGTCCTGTGTCTCTCAGACCTAGCGACGATTAGTTTGGAGGTGTGATATAGGCTTAAAGGTATCTCCCACAATTAAAACCTACTCTTAGAACACCTTTGGTCAGACAAAAAAAAAAAAAAAAAGAATTGCTCCTACACACATATAATTCGATCCACGAACTGTCTTTTTTACTCAAAAGATGACACCAATTACCAAACCATACAAACACGTTTCAGCCAACCCTCTCTCTCGATTCATATTTCCTAGCCATGCACAAGGCCATTGCTTGCCTGGTTTCTCAAGTGAATTGGGGTCAGTAGCAGGTGTGAAGCAAGAAGGAAGAGAGATGCCAGTCCACAAGCTTGACTGCTTGGTGTTGCAAGACCCCACCTAGTAAAACGACGCTCATTTCGCGTATCGAAATTTTTCTATCAACTTGCTTTTCAGCACTTTTTTTAAACCAGTGAGCTTGGAGGATTATTATTATTATTATTTTATCTTGGGGGGAGGGGGGTGGGGGGTGGCTTTTGGAAGTATCACAATCTTCGTACATACAATTTATTAGTAATAATGTGGCTGAGTTGGATTCAATGTTAACAACTATGAGCAAGTTAGTTCAACTAATAATGCGGCCTCGCTTTCTTTATTACTGTCATTCAGTTTAACTAGGGAGTCGTCGCACAGACTAAGTGAAACTTTCAAAATATTCTGATCCGCCTAAGTTACGTTAACCGTAACTTACGCCTTTTTTTTTGCACAATTGCATTTAGCCCCATATACTTATCATTATTTATATTTTATTTATAAATATTATAACATTTTTCATTTACATATAATATAAAATTTCATTAAAATTTTTATATTTTTATTTTATTTAAATATTTATTTAAACTAAAAGAATAAAAATATTAAATAGATTATAATTATAATTATTATATTACATTATTATTATTATAGAAATAAAATTTTTATTTAAATTATTAATAATAATAATTGTTATTATTAAAGATTCATAAAATATAAATAAATTATAAAATATAAATAAAGAGTATTTTTAAATTCTAAAAATATTCTGAGTATTTTTCAAATTCTAAAAATATTCTTTGTTTAAACTAAAAACCTAATAATTATTAAATAGTTTATAATTATAGTTGTTATATTAAATTAAAATTATTATAAAAAATTATTATAATTAATCAATACATTAACAATACTTAATAATAATTTTTATTTAAATTATTAATAATAACTAACAATAATTACTATTATTAATTAATTTTTGGTTAAAAATTTAATTTATTTACACTCTTTTTCATTTACTAATTTTTTATAAGTATCAAAATAATTTAATTATTATTATTTATATTTTATTTGTAAATATTATAAGCTCTTCTATTTACATATATTATACAATTTGTAAATATTTTATTTGTAATTTTTATCATAATTAATACTTTTATTTTAATTATTGTAATTTTTATTATTTTTATTCAAAAATTAATTAATAATAATTATTATTGTTAGTTATTATTATTAAAAATTTAAATAAAAATTATTAATGTATTAATTAATTATAATAAATTTTAATTGTTATAATAATAATAATAATAATTTAATAGAATAATGATAATGATAATTATAATTATAATCTAATTAATAATTTTTATTCTTTTAATTTAAATAAAGAATATTTTTAAAATTTAAAAATTTTAAAGGTTAGTTTAATACATTAAAAATTTAAATAAAATGAAAATAATATAAAGATTTAATGAAATTTTATAATATACATAAATAGAAAAATTTATAATATTTACAAATAAAATATAAATAACAATAATAAAATTATTTTAATACTTATAAAGAATTAGTAAACAAAAAAAATTGTACAATGATGAATTAAATTTCTAATCAAAAATTAATTAGTAATAATAATTACTATTGTTAGTTATTATTATTAATAATTTAAATAAAAATTATTATTAATTATTGTTAATTTATTAATTAATTATAATAATTTTTTATAATAATAATAATTTAATATAACAATTTTAATTTTAATTATAATTTATTTAATAATTATTATATTTTTAATTTAAATAAAGAGTATTTTTAGAATTTAAAAATACTCTTCATTTATATTTTTATAATTTTTTTATATTTTATAATTTTTTATTAAAAATTAATACATAATAATTATTAGTTATTATTATTAATAATTTAAATAAAAATTTATTGTTATAATAATAATAATTTAATATAATAATTATAATTATAATCTATAGTACTTTTTATTATTTTAATTAAAATGAAGAGCATTTTTAGAATTTAAAAATTATAGAAGTTAATTTAATACTTTAAATATTTAAATAAAATAAAAAATATAAATATTTTAATGAAATTTTATAATATAAGGAAATAAAAAAATTTATATTATTTATAAATTAAGTGTAAATAATATAAAGTATATAGTGTCAAACGAAATCATACTAATAGAGTCAAAACGAAAATAATAGTAAGACTAAGGGGTTACATAAAATTGTGCGCAGAAAAAAATAAAAACGCGCAAGTTACAGTCTCCTTCTTTATATCGTTGATTTTGGGGCCGGTATTAATGGCAGATCCTGGCCACGCCCGTATCATTCAGCTCAGGAGGCTGTTGGTAACTCATAATTGTTACTAACAGCCAGCCATAAAACTATTACCGCTGCCTCATTATACGCACACATACGCACGCGAGTCTTTTTCTAGTATGGATTTTTGTTTCCTTAATGCGAATACGCTTTTATATCATAAAATTCAATAAAGTTACTTTTTAATTTTTTTAAACCATACAATTTAACAGTGCGTCGGTATTAAAAAAGAAAAAACTCACACATAAAATTAATTTACATATGTCTGTGAATATATAAATTCGTTCCATTTATCGTATTTCTAAAGCATGCTGCCTCTTTCAACTTTGTGTAATGTTAAGGTTTTGGTTGATGCGAAGGATACTCATTGGAGAGTTTGGCTTTATTTTAATCTCTTTTTTAGAGCTTTAAAATAAGAAAAGCTTCTTTGAAATCTAAGGCGAAAACCACCAGATTTATTTTATTTGATTAAGAGTAGCTAACACTTTCTTAAGCTATATATGTTGACCCTAACTAATTAATATGAAAATATATCATACCTATATTATAAGATTATATCTAGATTATAAAATATCGGTGCACGAGATACTTCTAAATATTTTGAAAAAAATAAATTAACTGCTGCAAATACATAGGGGACGAAAGGATTTAAACCTTTTTCATACAAGTATACGACTGGAATGAAAATTGAATGTTGGGTTATCGACATCAATTTCGTCTTTGCAATTATAGGACATCAAATGTTTAACGGTTTCATGTTTACTGATATCTTGAGGTTGCTAAGGGATTCCTTTCCTTACTTCTAAGTTCAATGTCAAACAAATCACAAATTTACTTTTAGTTGCGCGTTGGTAGTAAGATAAATAAAAGACTCACTATTAAGTCAAAATTATTTATCTTTAAAGTTGTTGTTTGGCATAACTCAAATTTAAGTTGATTACGTATGATTTTTTTTTTTCTTAATCTATTGCACGTTTCTAGCATTTCATAATAGAATTTAAGAATTCATTTTTAGAAAAAAAAAAGAAAAAAAAGAAAGAGCAAGCTACTGCGGATTTGATTACAAAACCATGATGGAGAAAGACTTAATCGAAACTAGAGAGAAGCGACTCAATACAATTGAAGATGTTAAAGATATATTTGGTATATAAGTGACTGAGTTTATAGGGTATCTAAATTATTATGATGGATTTGTTGGGTATACGGGTTTATTGAGTATTATAATGGTTTCAAATATTCTCACCATTAATATTAGTAACTTAATGAATTTTATAACTTAAATTATAAATTTTTAAAAGAAAAATAAATTGAATTTAAATTAGGGTGGTAATTTGGGTTTGGATTCTTTCATTCATCCAATTCAAATTAAAGAGGGTTTGTATTTGAAAAAATTGATTCATTTAATAAATGAGTGTATTTAATTCATTTATTTAACAAATTCAATTCAATTTGAATTTAAAATAATTGAATTGAAATTGGGGATTGATTTTTATTAATTCTACATAAATGAGTTAAATGATTTGTAAATGAATTCAAATACGATTTGATTCATTTAATTTTGCATAGTAAACAAAGTAAATGAATTGAATTTAGGGTGTGTTTAGGATTGAGATTGAACAATTATAGCCTTTAAATTACAATAATAAAATATTTAATAAATATTAACTGTTGTACCTTTTAAGCAATATTGATATGATTTTTCATTTGTATAATGAAAAATTTATTATAACTGCAATAATTTTATCAAAATTATTACTTAAAATTTATATTTATTACGTATTAACTTTTATTTTATAACTATAGTTTTCTTTATAGCAGCTATATTTTAAAAGTTACAACACCTTAATCCCAAACACATCCTTAAATCTTGAGATTATGATTTATTTAATAAATTAATCAAATTTGAATCCATTGAATGTTGACCCAATTCGTTTGCAATTTAAATTTAATATGATTTGTTTATTCATTTTGTCATTTCTATTTGAAATTGACTATTTATATAAAGTTGTTATGAACCCCAAAATTCCTAAGTGTTTATTGTAAAATGTATAACTATCACTATACATTTGGATCTTCTCATCATCTCAAGTAATGAATTCTCTTTCTATATTCTTATTTCCTCCTAATGTTTTAACCAATGATATCAATATATTATTTGATGATGTTAAACATGAAAATTATTAATATTTTCTGTTGTTTGGTATTATATTCTTAAAGAGTTTTATGTTTTAAATTACTCTTTTTATTTTAAATTAAAGATACAATACACGAAATAATGGGTTAAATGGGTTCATTCGAATAACATGAAAATAACAATGAATGGATTCATGTTTTTATATTTTGACCCAACAAATTAATGGATGCATTGTAGTAAGTTTAATTCAACACAATATGATAAAGAATATGACATGAAACTAATATACTCACAATTTGTTGCTAAGCCTTGTTGTAGGCACATAGTAGTTTACTTAATTGTTCAATTTCTAATGGATGAAAATATAGTAATATAGCAAACAAACTAATAGATCAAAGACCCAATAAATAATATGATATTTGACCCCTTCAAGATATCTTATTAGCCTCCATTTCTCGATTAACCTCAAACAAAATTTAGAATAATTTTTTTTCTTAGGATGGAGCGATTTAAACTCACTAATTTCTTCTCTACACCTTCCTTTTAGTTAAGAATTGTATTATCTAAATAATTTTTTAAAATTAATTAATTAACTATGTCTTCTTTTTCTCTTCTCAATTTACCTATGAATAATTAGTATTATTAATTCAAAAGAACAAAACCCACTATTTAAAAATGAATCTCAATAAATTTTATAAACTATAAAAGTTAACAAATATCAAGAAATTAATTTTTACTGGACAAATAAATGGGTTGATTCAAACCTTTAATTTTTGCTATGGGTTGTAACGACTTAGACCGAATGAGAACCTTGCAAAGAAAACTCAATTCTTTGACTAACCCAACAAGCATACAAGCCGTTGCCAAATTGCAAAGGCAATGAAGCAATTGCCAACCGCATCAGAAGTAGACTTTCGGCTAGAGCTCCGCGGACCATCAGTTTAAGTGAAACGTGAATTTATGTCATTCACCTACAGCCCTTTGCCATGGAAATGCACGAGTCATGCTTGACGTTGCCGCAGCTTCGATTTGTGGTAACAAACTCTTCAATACCCTTTTTAGTAATTTCATCTGGATAAAAGAGAAATTTATATAAAAATAATTAATGAGGACGATCGGATAAATTAAGGAGTTAAATAATCACTACCTCCAGGAATTAGCGGGGTCAGAGAAATGAAGCAGCCGAACATTAACAAAGACCCAGGAAACCAAGCAAACCCGAATTGGCCCATTAACAACCCAAAAACAGATATAAAATTTTTTTAAAATAAAAATAAAAAACCGTCGAGTCCATTCCATACACGTGGCCAACACATAGAACCCACGTGTCCGACCTACAGAAGATCCGGGGATCAATGACCAACCAAGCAAGAAGGATGACATGGCAGATTTTGTAAGATCAAAAGAGCCCAAGAGAGAAGAAGCCGTTGCAATTCCCTCCACACGCTGGTAACTACCTTATCTGTTTGATTTTGTACCTCTTTCTCGTTCCCTCCAATCCAAACATCAAAACTCGTACACACAAAAAAAAAAACCAATCACCACCATGCATCTCGCACCATCACCAGCTACACACTCTATTGCGACTATTTTCACCTGAAACTGAAACTACCATCTCTATTTTCGAATGGCTAGCAAAATAGCCTCTAGTTTTACCCCTCAGGCTCAGCGCGTCTTCGCTGTCCCTGTGCAAAAGCCGGCAGCAGCCTCGGTTCCTTTTTCATCCTCTTCAAGGGCTCACTCAAATTCAAATAGTCAGTTCAATGGAAGGCAGTTTTCTGTTCGACGCAGATCTTTTGTATTGCCCAGCAAGGCTACTACTGACCAACAGGGTTGTTATTATTATTGCTTTTTCATCTTTTCTATCTGGATTATATTTGTTAGTTTCATCACATCAACCTTAATTTCTCTCATTTTGCTTGTGTTTTCAGGTCAGGTTGAGGGAGATGAGGTAGTCGATGGTAAAATTCTGCAATATTGTAGCATTGACAAGAAAGAGAAAAAGTCATTGGGTGAACTAGAGCAAGAGTTTCTTCAGGCACTACAAGTAAGTGTTTTTCTGTTTTGAATATGAGGATTATACCAAATAAGCTTTTGCATACGACTGATCTTCAAGTTGGATGACTAAGGTTTGATTGTTATTTATGCTTGAAATGTATAAGTTTCTTTCTATTTTCACTGTGTAGGCATTCTATTATGAGGGAAAAGCTATTATGTCGAATGAGGAATTTGATAATCTTAAGGAAGAACTGATGTGGGAAGGAAGCAGCGTCGTCATGCTAAGTATGGAGTCAATCTTCATATGGAGCTTCAAGCCCTACAATCATGATGTATACTTTTATTCAATTGTTAAATCTATAATTTGAATAGATTTACTTTGAAAATGCAGGTTCTGATGAACAAAAGTTTCTTGAAGCTTCAATGGCTTATGTGGCTGGGACACCTATTATGTCGGACGAAGAGTTTGATAAATTGAAGCAGAAACTAAAGGTTTGTTTGTGTTTGCTCCATATTCATGTTCTTACTCTTCATGGTATAAGAATGGTGTATTTTTATCCATTAAGTTTCAGGTTGCTTTATAAAACTTGTGAATAAAGTGAACAGGAAGAAGAGAAAAAGTTACTTGATCCATATGAAAGAAGATACAATGGGGCACCTTTTGCTCATGTTGGTGGGAAAATTTGTTGTCATTCATATGTACATTGTCAATAGCTTCTAGACGGACAAAACAACAGAGAACTCTGATAAAATGTTCAGGAGCAAACTACTACATGATTGCTTGTTATCGTTTAGGATGGCAATTCAGCAAAGGTGTAAATGTTAGCTGCTTTAAGGTCAATGTGGCCATTTTTGTCGTCAGACCATTAACATCTATGGCATTTTTTCTTTTATCCAGATTATTTTTTTGGAAGATGGCATTGTTTATGCATTATGTATGCACATACAATACTATCTCCTTGAACATTATTCGACCACTGTATATATGTCTTTTGTCCACAATCAAGATAGAGAGTATTTCCTGTATAAAAAAAGGGTGGAGCTTACCTTTGATATAAGCAAAATCTTTTTGATCAAACTTGTGGAACTTTCATCTGTTGAATTTGATCGTTTGCAGTGCTAACTATTTGCTTTCAAACACTTATATGTTTATGGTGCTAATTATTTACTTTTAACACTATTATTTTGCAGATGGATGGTAGTGAAATTGTGGTTGAGGGTCCACGATGCAGTCTCCGTAGCAGAAAGGTGTGTATGTATTGCCATCATTTTTGTCCTGTTTGTCCAGCAGTGGATTTTGGATAGGTACAATGTGCATATTTTGTCTAATTAATCACCTTGATCACTGTAATAACATTATGAAATATGTAGACCTGTAAATCTCATATCAAAGGTAACTCTCTTCTCTCTGATTCTAAGTATTACTAAGACTTTTACTTTTACTGTTACAATTTTCCCCTCTGGATCTTATCTGTTTAAAATTTTAACTTCCAAAGTGAAGCAGTTACCTTGTGAGTCTACTATTTGTATCATGCTTTAATAAAAAAGATAGAAGCATGTCATACCGACATGTAGAAATAAATTTACCATCACTTTATTGATATATATGAAACTTTAAGAAAATCTCTGCTTTTAGTCCCCTAAATTTTAATAGCTGCAGCAGTTCTTGAAGGAAATAGTGTGATTTTTATGATTTTCTCTTTCATTACTCTGGTATATTTCCAAACCATGGCTTGATAAGTAATTTGCTTCCTTGAGTTGTTGACAAATAATTGACCATGGGTTGAATATCATACATACTTTCTTCTTTCAAGAAATTCCTTTGACGCTACTCAAAAACATTTACTTTGGACCAAATAACTTTATTCTTTCATGTCGTGCTACTAACTGATAACTCATTTTACTTTTGGCTGAGCTTGGCTTAATTCTACTGATCATATTTGTATATTTTTGGATAGGTTTACAGCGACCTGTCAGTTGACTACCTCAAAATGCTCCTTTTGAATGTGCCAGCAACTGTTGTTGCACTAGGATTGTAAGTAATGTTGCTTTTTGTTTTTGTTTTTTGTTTTTTTTTTTTTTTCGGTATAGTTTTTTTATAGGCTGCTGTAAGTTTGAAGTTACATACTCACTGCTCACAGTGATGGACAAAAGTTGGGAAAGAGAAGAAGGCTCTTAAATACTTGCTTAAATTTTGGCTTCATGAAATGCAAACCTTTATCCAGATTCAATAAATGAATATCTCTTGCCAATGAATTTCCGTCACATTGTCTTGAATTCCATATGTTCAGCTTCTAGATTTAAATTTGCATATTTAAGCTGCCAATGCCTCTGCTTGGGGATTAGGATCCATGCTTGCAAGTAATCAGTTTTTCATTTCTCTCCTTTCACTTTGGTTATTCAACAATATATCTATGGTCCTGCCAGGTTTTTCTTCCTGGATGATATCACTGGATTTGAAATCACATATCTTTTGGAGGTAAATCTTTAATCGTTGTTTACAATCAACAATATTGTTGTTGTTCTGTCTTTGTTTGAAAGGGGTTTGAGAGGGGGGGTGGGGGGTGGGGTGAGGGAATCTATGAGAAATTAAAGTCTTTAGCTGCACAGTTTTTTCAGAGTGTGGCTGTTCCCTATAATTTTTTCGCCCTTCTATAAGTTGCTCAGCTGAAATGGAAATTGCATTGGTCCTCGCATATCCCTGGAGAAAATTTTCCATGCTGCCATAGGATACATGTAATGAGGTTGCTTGAAAGTTTTAAAAAGACTACCACTGCACCATAGTGTGAGAACATGTTTTGTTTCCTACAACCCTATTTCTATCTCGTGATCAGGTCCTCGAATTCTCAGTTCATATTGGCTAACATGTGATGCAAATAATCCAATGTCTATATTACATCTCAGAAAACTTTAAGGAAAATGGAAAAAGTTTGGATCAACAAGAGTACTTGAATCAGTAGGAAGATTTCAAGTTAAATGGCCCAGGATTATTGCCTGCTGCTTAATAAAGAAACTGAATAACCAACATTTATATTACTTGATTACCCTGGACTTACGTTAGGTTAATAAGGGTCGTTTATGTAGATAACAAGTTTCTCTATATGATATAAATCATTGAAAAGGCTAGGATAATCAGATTGCAAAATTATGTTCAGAGACCATACTCCTATCATTTTTAATGTCATGCATTGTTTACCCAATTCAATAGTGCACTTGTGAATTGTGTCTCAACCAATAGGAATTGTTTCTGTGCTGATAGTTGGGACTGCAGTGGTGAAAAAGTTCAAGGCATGAACTCTTACAAAGGAGTATGACTTGTTCATAATTTTTGGATTAAAAACATATCACAATTCTGAATTCATGGCACACCACTGTTATTATATGAATTTATACATCTAAATAGAAAACCATTTAGAAACCTCCCATTTCCTCTTTCCTCTTAGGCCTAAAACTCAAGGAAGAATGCCTGATTTAAAATTCTATTGGCATAAATCATCTATCTCTGCTCATAATTCGTCACTTGCAGCTTGTTAAATGATATGCTCTTTTCCTTGTACATTTCAGCTTCCAGAGCCATTCAGTTTCATTTTTACATGGTTTGCTGCGGTGCCTTTGATAGTATATTTGTCTCAATCACTCACTAAACTGATTGTAAGAGACTCTTTGATCCTGAAGGTAGAACTTTGTTGACATATTTTAAGGTTTTTATCAAACGGATAAATGATTTGGGAGTCGCATCCACTAATGTATAATTTAATTTTTTAGGGCCCCTGTCCAAACTGTGGTACAGAAAATGTCTCTTTCTTTGGGACCATACTATCAATTTCTAATGGTGGAACCACAAACACTATCAATTGCTCAAAGTAAGTTAAAATTGTCCTGTAATAACATTCAGTTACAGATCTTGTGATTTAGCTGTGACATTTTTCCGCCTATGGTTTCGGAGAGGACCCCTCTTTTCCCCAATTCTTAACTCTTATAATCTAACATTTTGCTTCAGTTGTGGAACCACCATGATTTATGACTCAAAAACAAGGTTGATTACATTGCCCGAAGGCAGTAAAGCTTAATCCAGGTATATATATATATATATATACCCTGCCCACCTTAAATTGTTTGTCTGGTTCCAGTGTTGAGACTAAAGTTTTCTAATTTTGCTCCAAGAGGTGGTAACACTGTTCGGATCTTTGTATTAACAAAATGTAGATGCTACATACAGGAGCAACCAACAAGAAGCAATCATTCGACTTTAACTAAATCTCAAAGTCGGATTTGAAGAGTGTTAAATTATGTAGATGTATCCCTCCTGTGGAAAGAGAGAAGTTTATGGTTTGCTTCACTGTGGGTTGAATTATGTCAATATTGTATTTGTAAGTATATGCGTCATATACATACCTGTATCTGGCTTGTTTGCAGGAACAGAATATGATCCATTTTGCTGTAAGTAATACTCAGTTCTAGTGTTAATCTCACAGATCAAACCAATTTGAGTATGCTTGTGACTCTGAACCTCTTTCCTTTTATGGTGATAATCGTCACTTTTAATTTGTGTTAATCTCTGAATCATTTCAAGCGGGCCAGGCTAATGCAGTGGTAGGCTTCTAACGGCAGTCGGACTAGAACTGAAGCTGCCTTGGATATTTACGTTATGAACTAAATGGATAACTGACAATGAAAAACGGCAACTATTCGTACATCCAGCCATCGGTGTGGTTCAAAATTCAATACTGTGGAAGGTAGATGGTCATATTCACGAGCAATGGAGGGCTTAAAATAATGCAATTAAGTTTCCACCGATGAGATTATGTATATGTTAAGACAGCAAATGCTTTGTCCCAAAAGATCACAAAGACAGCACAGATAGAAGACCGAGAAGGGGAACCTAGTTGATTTATATTTTTGACTTGGAACTCGGATACTTCCAAAAAGGAAACAATGGAACTTTAACTTTATTACATCAAGAGAAAATATGACGAGCAAAAATTTTATCTGGAGTATTAAAAATTGACATGGGAGTTCACCAGCCTTACAACATATGCTCCCTTCCCGTGGCATTAAAACATAGCTAAATACACAAAGCACCCCTCAACACCAATCAAACAGATGAGACTTTCAACAGAACGGCATTGCTTCTTAATGATTAACCATCTTCCCCTCTACAAGATTGCGACATCCAAGTAATCTCCAATCTACAACAGGAAAACACATATGGAATCAACATTTCTGCATGGAAGATTGCAAAAATTACCATAAATATAAATATGTGATTTACCTCAAAATTAAGTTCAGCCAAAGCTGTACTGTCATCAAGTCGTCTTCCATTTCCATAAGAATGGGTCATCCCCACCTTAAAAGAACCATGATATGCGACATTTAAAATGGTTTTGCTACACATTTTAAAGTAATGCTAAAAAGCATTGAAATTCATTTAATTTGGACAGAAAATTTCTCATAACCCTGTACTTTCCTTTGTTTATGACAGTGACATAAAAGTTCAATTAAACAAAAAAGAAATCAGGCTGTTCCCAAATACAAATAAATAAGCCAATATTAGCACGTACCTCTTTCAGCACAAACCATCCATGTTTATCAGGATATACAAAAGCAAAGGACAGTTTTGCGTTTCTTCTCCTTGCCTCGGGAGCAACCTCCTTAACCTAATAGAAGAACAGAATTCAGTAATTAAGTACACAACCAACGAAGTATAAATTCAGTTGTGCATGGGAAGAGGCAGAAAGTACCAGATCAGTTAATTCACGGAGAGTAGCATCTTTCCAAGTATAAATTTGAACTTCATGTTTGGGTTCCTTCCCTGTGACTGCAAAGTCTTCTGCAGTATGATGACCTCCACTCTGCAACAATATCAAAATGCAAATTACATACCAAGTCGGAGAACTGAATGAAAAATTCTCAACATTGCTTAAAGCTCCACCTTCGACAAATGAACCCAGAGTCACGAACCAATTGAATCTTTCCCAAGACAATATGAAAATTTAGGTAACGCCGATAATTTATAACGACCCAGCCTATAGAAAAAAATTTTCCAATTCCCTCCTTTATTTACTCTTTAAATGGCTGCTAGGCAGCTACTTTCCTATGGACCAAGTTAGCGTTGTTCCTTGCTTGCTGCAAAGTGCAAATTCACTCTAGACTAAACACATAAAATTTTATAAAGATAAATTGAATGTATAGAAAATGAAGCGACCTACTGTTGGCAGCAATACCAGTGGGCCCCAGCTAATTCAGGGCGGGCATAGGGCCCTAGAAAAATCTCAAAATAGACTTGGTCTGTTGGGGGTATGGGTCTAAGTCTGAAAAAAAGATCTCGTGTTCGAGCTCGCAGATTTTGTCGGGTCCCCTAACACGACCTGAAAAAAAAAAAAAAGTATTAGTAATATTTTAAATTTCTAGATTGGAAATTCTAATACCCTATTCCCCTTGGATCGAGTCAATCCTCACTCCCCCAAAAGAAAACTAAAAATCCAAACAGCTTGTCAGCAGCCGCCATTCGTCGTCACCCACTAACACTCAGCCGTGCCTATTGGTTTCTTCTGTCCTGAAAGTTTTTTCTATTTTTCATTCATTATTTATTTATTCCAATTGCTGCTGGTTTTCATTGAGTCGAATCATTTTTATATTTTGTGTGTTTTCATTCACCTCCTTCTGGTTTCATTCTCAGTCACATAGCACTGAAGCAGAGACTGCAGCCATGGAGAGCTTACTGAAGCGAAGACTGCTGCCATGATTTGAGTCACCGACAGCCATGGTTTTTGGGGCTTAGACCCATACCCAAAAAATCGTTTTAGTCACCAGGCGATGAACATATTTCAAACCGCAGCCATGATTTGAGTCACCCCCCACTGCCATCACTAAGCTGACACACCATATTTCAAACTGTAACAAGAAGAAGAGGCAATGAAATGATGTCCATACCTTAGTGAAAACTCGAAGCAACAAAGGGCAAGTCTGCAATAAGCAACAGGCAAAAATATCAACACTAGCGAACCTACAACCATTGCAATAATGTAAGTAACAAAAAAATTCCACAGTCACCGGCGTCAAAGATTCCCATTCATATCTCATTGTTAACTTTTTTTTTTCCTTTAAATAAGAATATCCCATTCTTAATCTCTACACAACTTGAAACGAATTCGGCAGAAGAGGTTTGTAAAACCCAATGCCGGCTATTTTCCATTTGATCAATTCTATATAAACAAGGTTACTTACTACGGTTGTTCACCAGGCAGATAATTGTACAGAGTACGGGGAAAAAAAATTAATAAAACGAATTCGTGAACGCAGTGAATACATACATATAATAACAAAAGACGACAGTAAATTCCTTTTCGCGGTCGACGGGTTCGAAGCGACGGTGAATAGGTTGGTCTAGCAGCCGGTTCGGAAGGCGGGGTCTGCTGGAGCCTGGACCCGGCCCGTTATGGGCTTGGAGGGCTGCCGCCACTGTTTCAACCATGCTGTTTCTTCCCTCTGTTCTGCTCTATTTCAATATTTTAATTTTTAATTTTTCAATTTTGTTGTGCGTTGTGCGTAACAGTGGGATAGGGGTTATGGTTAAAATTTTGAACTGGGGGCCCATAGGCTCGATTGAATTTACTCTAAGAAAAATACGAAGCCCGGTAGACTGATTTTAAATTATTTCTAAATTCTAATAACGTAGTTTGGGTAATAACTATGAAAAATTTCGTTCAGTTTCAGCATCTATTCTAATATTATGTAAATTACTATAATCCCAAAAGACATGAACAGAAAAGCCTAACGTGAAACTCACAGATAAATCACATTAAAGCTCAATATAATAGTCAAATCCTCACATCTACTTGCGATAACTCAAATCCTCCATCTAAGGTTTGGGAAGGGAGAAGACGGTATTGACCAACAACCAACACAACTTAAGTGGCTTTAGGGATCTTTGACATGATTGGTAAATTTTATGAAGATTGGATAATTATTTTGTATATTTTCAAACTAAAATAGTTAGATGAATCTGTTTGAAAAAAAAAATCAGTTATAATTGTGAATGTGTTTCATACTTGAGTGAGATTAGATATGTATTTCATAACACTACAAGATCAGATTCATCTCTAGTTATGTATCTCATACATCTAGTAAGCTTTTGGTATAGTGGTGAACAGTTTATTAAAGAGGATTAAACTCAGTTTTATCGGCACTTGCCATTATTTATATGGGATGACATTGAATTTTTTTATGAAAATTATGAGCCTTACTTTTTTCAATCGCTTAGCTATTGAGCAAGTTGTTGGCATTAGTGATTTTGTTGAACAATAGTAATAAGTCACAACATTTCCGTCCTAAGCATACCATAATTTTTGTTTTTTTGTTTTTTCAAAAATGGTAAACATACCATAAATCTTTGATCAAATAAAATAAAAAAAAGTTTTGTGGCTAATTACTGGATTTAGACATCCAATTGAGCTTAACTTGGGATGTGAAGCAAAGGTGGCTTCTCTTCATGTGTATAATGATATTGCGAACACACTGCCTGTCCAATTCAAGATCCCTATTTCCCAGAACACAAGATCATTAAACTTAGAAAATTGTAAGAAACAATTAGAAAATTTATTGAGAATATTGGTGAACTTTGCTAACAGACATGGCGACATTGATTTATTAATTTATATGGGGTCGGTTTCATAATAATGAATAAATAAATAATAGGATGTTGAAGAGTAATTATCAACTCAATTATAAAGTAAATAAGGACGGTTTGATATTAAACTTAATTTTCAATTATGATAATAGTTATGGAAAATTTTATAAAGACGACATGCAAGATTCGCAAACTAAATTATTTAATGTCAAAAAGCCTTAATTAAAAAAAAGACATATAGTTCATCTAAACCTTATCTCAAAATAAATAAATGAAGGGAAAGCTTTCATTAACTTTAAAATTTTGAGTTCATGCAATTGCCCCTTAGATTGAATGGAGATGTAGATCCAATCTTTTTTTAGTTAAAATTTTAAATTAGAGGAACTCATTCACAAATAAATAAAAACAAATAAGAATAGAATTAATATATACTCATCTTTAAACTCTTAATTAATGAACCACCTGAACACATTTTAAAGGATAAGAATTCAGTATTGAACTGAATTGAGTGCTAAATCAATCATTTGATAAATGAAAAAATATATATATAACGATTAAAATGCCAATCATTTGAGATTAAAAAATAGTGACTACTTATAATTTAATACAATATTACAGTTAAACAATATTTTCTAATATTTAAAATTGCATTTCAAGATGTACCCATATCTGCATTGAAGAAACATTTCCTTTGTTGCTCGTATTAAAGGTCTTTCCTTCACATTTTTACATTTTCAATTAGAAATGGCCACCAACTGATATTTCAATAATCAACAAATTAAACAATAAAAAACCAAGAAAGAAAGCCCATGTTTTGGTGGGAAAAAAATGAGACTAGAGAAGGGGACTGTAAAGGAAAGAGGGGGACAGAAAATTAAAAAAAATAAAAAAATGATTCTTAATTTTATTATTTAATTTGACAAATAATTCATCTAATTTTCCTTTTTTTTTTTTTTTTGGCCTTCTCCTCCTCCTCTCTTTTATCTTCTTCTTTCATTTTTTTCAAGCCAATCCTTACAAAAGTGTAGGGATCCATGGATTGGTCCTTTTGTATATTATATTGGAAGTTTTGAACGACCAGGAGGAAAATCGAAAACATCAAACCTGCACGCACGTCATTAGCCAAAAATGAATTTTTGTTTTAAAAAAAATCAAACATGAGTTTATTTATTCTAAAATACTATTTTACCTCTATATATTGACTTTAAGAGAACATTATCTTCGTGAGGATCACGAAGACATTTTCTGGTGAATAGACATATATGGCAACGTAGTTGAACATTATATAAGACAAGAAGGACAAGTCAATCAACATTGCAGTACTTGTCAAATATTAATTGCTCAGGCTGGCTACTAGCTATCAATATATCCTCAAAAACAAAATGGCTTCTTTTCTTCGATCATTCGCATTTAACTTCACATCCGTTGTTTTAATTTTGGCAATCGCCGGGAAGTCAAATGCTTTGGGTTATACACATCCTATTTTCAGGCCAGGTCCATGGAGGCTTGCTCATGCCACCTTTTATGGCGACGAGTCTGCTTCCGAAACCATGGGTACGTACATATATATATATATATGTGCTCAATTAATTTTTTTTAATTCAAAAGAAAATTTCTGACATACCAGCTACGTGATTTTGTTGAAGTAAAAAAAAAAAAAAATGTACTATACCAGAATGATGTCACTGGATGTTAAATGTTCGTTTTCTGGGCCATTTAATTACAGGAGGAGCCTGTGGGTATGGAAACTTGTTTTCTAATGGTTACGGAACAGACACGGCAGCTTTGAGCTCTACACTGTTCAACAATGGATACGCTTGTGGGACCTGTTACCAGATAAAGTGTTATAATTCGCCTCATTGCTATAAATACGTATCATTCACCACGGTTACAGCCACAAACCTCTGCCCGCCAAATTGGTCACAGGACTCCAATAATGGAGGCTGGTGCAATCCCCCTCGCGCCCATTTTGATATGTCCAAGCCCGCGTTCATGAAGATCGCTGCTTGGAAGGCCGGCATTGTCCCGGTCCTGTTTCGCAGGTATTAATCTATATTCTTTCGAAGTTGTTAAGTGATATTACGACATAGAGTTTGAATTCATTACATTTATATGACAATCTTAGACGTCTAATGAGCATGACTTGGAAATATGTGCCAATTAGAGAGGAGAGACATCTGCTTCCACTAATACCTGCCTACGTTACATAATTTGTGGGAAGGGGATTAAATTTTGAGGCCAGGGCACTTGAACTAGTGTGTCGAGGGCCACAGCCCAACGCTAAACAACAATAAGCCTAAGTGGCGCAGGAATTAATAATATTAAAGACGAGGAAAAATGATAGCACGAGCATGTTGTTACTTTAACTAAGACTAGCTAATTTTTGTTTGTCTAATTATTTATATGTATGTATATATTCTTGTAGGGTGCCGTGCATAAAGCCTGGTGGGATTCGATTTGCTTTCCAGGGAAATGGATACTGGTTGTTGGTGTATGTGATGAATGTTGCAGGCGGCGGAGATATAGCCAACATGTGGGTCAAGGGAACAAGAACAGGGTGGATTAGCATGAGCCATAACTGGGGAGCTTCATATCAAGCATTTGCAACTCTGGGAGGCCAAGCTCTTTCTTTCAAGATCCAGTCATATTCATCCAAGGAGATTATTGTAGCTTACAATGTTGCTCCTGCTAACTGGAACGTAGGATTGACTTACAAGTCAAATGTGAACTTCCATTAATAAACAAGTTCACCATTCATGACTCTTTTTTCTTTTTCTTTTTCTTTTTCTTTTTATTTTCTTTTTTTGGCCTTTTTACTCTTTCCTTGTATGCATAAATGCCAATTGTAATTTCTGAACAAGATACCTGCAATGAAGGTTACCAGTTTTGGATAACTTCAAACAAGCACTGTTGCTCATATTCGATCATCTTAGTCAAATTTTCCCTTCTCCTATATTTTCTAATGCTGCGTTACCAGTTTGCAATAAATGGGCAGTATACATGTATGTTCGACCAGCTAATAAAATCATGGAACGTATGCATCCTCTGTGTTTTGTGTTCAGTTCTACTGAAGAACAAATTGAAGTAAAAACAAAGTGATATCTGGTTTCTGTGTTGGATTCAATCATTTTTGTCTTTTTATTTTCTTAATTTGAAGTTGATTTACTTATCATTTTTATTAACTAGACCTTTAAAAAAAATCAAAATAAGATATGACAAATTAAATAGTTTTTCTTTTCATTTGTGACGTATGCCGATTTGATCTTGGCTTGCCAGGTTAATTTTAGCCCTTTGCAAAAAATGGGGCAATAAGGATTTATCACCAACCAACTGATGCATTCCAATAATGAACAAATTACACAATAGCAAAACAAGAGGACCAAATAAAAAAGAACGAGGCTCCGAAATTTGTTGCAGAATAATCCACTTCAGCACCAAGATAATTAATTCAATTTATATAATTAAGAAACATGCACGCACGTCAATGGCCAAAAACACAGGCCTACGTTTTTATTCATTTTAAAACATCATGTATATGAGAAAACTTTATCTTCGTGAGGATCACGAAGGCATTTTGTTGTGCAGATAACATATCAGGTAGCTGTTCATTATATAAAGGTAACAAGTACAAGTCAATCAGCATTGCACCTTGTCACTTATCAATTACTTAGCCTATCTAGCTACTATTACACTAAAAAATAACATGGTTTCTTTTCTTCGATCATTTGGATTTGGCTACTTATTGGTTGTTTTGATTTTGGCAATCGCCAAAAAGTCGAATGCTTCGGGTTATACACGACCTATTTTCTGGTCAGGTGCATGGCAGCTCGCTCACGCCACCTTTTACGGTGATGAGTCTGCCTCCGAAACCGTGGGTATGCTATTTACATATTTTTTGCTAAATTATATACAATCTTAATAATTATTTTCTGATAAAATATGACTGAAAATTAGATTTTCTACCCACTTATGTGAGTGTAATAATTTATTTTGTTGTTGTCAGAAGTAGTACACGGCCGTATGTACAAAGAATGGCATTCGTTTGGTTAGAGTAATAAGAGATGGAAGGATAATGAGTGACCATATCGCCACCCCCACAATTTTTTTGTGAATCCATCCATCATCAAAATGTAATTATAAAAGTTACACATTATTTTTAGAATTTTCAAATCAAGAAGAGCTGTAGAGAATTAATTAATTAAATCTATCTTAATTTTTCTTTTGTGACTTAGATTTTTTTAGTGTATTTGATTACGAAAATTACTTTGACATAAGTTTAAATTGACTATTTTATCCTCAGATAAAATTATGAAGAATTTACTTTAACTTCAATATTTTTTTTAATTTGTACTGTCAAATTTATGTCATTTACACATAACGGTAATGAAATAATAATTAGATTCATTTAAAAATATTACATTATAAGTTGTAAAATTAAATACCTAAATTATTAGATATAAAACTTATGTTATATGAGGGTAATTTTATCTTATAATAATAATAATAAAATAGTAAAAAAACTTATATTAAAATTTTAACTGTTTAAAACTTTTATTATTTTTTATTATTTTATTTTTTAAGAATATTATGCACCCATTATAATTATTTTCTAGAGTGGGGTGGAAATATCCCCATCCTTATAGCATATATGTTTCAGCCTTGCATATTAAATAGTATGTTTAACATTATTTATTTATTTATTTATTTTTGCTTTTTCTAGCATCACGTGCACGTCTAACCAAAATCGTAGTTGCATTAGCCGCTGCGTAGATATGTTTCACCAGAAATGTTTTACTGCATGTTAAAATGTTGTTGTTAACTCTGGATTCACAGGAGGAGCTTGAGGGTATGGAAACTTGCGGATTAATGGATACGGGACAGACACAGCGGCATTGAGCTCTATGTTATTCAACAATGGATACGCTTGTGGGACTTGTTATCAGATAAAGTGCCATGATTCGCCTCATTGCTATACATATGTATCGTTCACAACAGCTACAGCCGCAAACCTTTGCCCACCGAATTGGTCCCAGGACTCCAATAATGGTGGCTGGTGCAATCCTCCTCGCGCCCATTTTGACATGTCCAAGCCCGCATTCATGAAGATTGCTGACTGGAAGGCCGGCATTATCCCCGTCATCTACCGAAGGTATTAATTTGGATATGAATGTGAAAGTCATCATAATTGTGTTATATTTAATTCAAATGACTAAATTTTGGCGTCGTAGAGTGCCGTGCGTGAAGGCTGGAGGGTTGCGATTCGCTTTCCAGGGAAATGGTTACTGCTTGCTTGTGTATGTGATGAATGTTGCGGGCGGAGGAGACATTGCCAACATGTGGGTTAAAGGAACAAGAACAGGATGGATTAGCATGAGCCATAACTGGGGAGCTTCATACCAAGCATTCGCAACCCTAGGAGGCCAAGCTCTTCCTTTCAAGCTCACGTCCTATTCCTCCGAGGAGACTATTTTGGCATACAACGTTGCTCCTCCTAATTGGAATGTAGGATTGACTTACAGTTCAGATGTTAACTTCCATTGATTTACAAGTTAACTATGACCCTTTTTTTCACTTCGTTTACTCTTGTTTACAGTTCAGATGTTAACTTCCTTGAGGGCACTGTTAATCGCTCTATTATTTTTAAAATTGATGCTTTAGTTGCGACCTATATGCTATCCTTATTTGCTTAAGGTGAATTGTCAGTTTTCACCTCATGTATCATTGAGAGAAAATTTTATATGTCAAGAGTTCAGCTACTTGTTTTGGTAATTTTCTTGACTCAAGTGGCAGTCAATATGGAAAGCTCATATTTGCAAGGTGTTAATTATAAAATCGCTATCTTTTAGACCCTGCTTTATTCCATTCCTTCCACAAGTCAGTGGCATCTTTTCTTCCATTTCCATTGGATTTGTGGGAAACGAAAGTGCAAAGCATGAATAAAATTCTTTTACTATGTGCTTTTACATGGGTATAAGTGTTTCGATTAGAAATTAATATGATTAGATTGTTTAATATCATGCCACGATTAAGATATCATTTTCAATTGTTTGGTATTTTGGTGGCCAGACATATGGTGTGCCGCCCAGTAGAATCATATATGTAGACTGTAGTCCTCGAGTAAAAAGCTTTAGGTTCCATTTGAATTATGGTGACGTGCCACCATTACTGTTAAATGAAAATTTAGTTCTAAAATAAAAATTAGTAAATGTTTGAAAAATACAATTTTTAAAAAATAATACTTTGATAAATAAAAAGGGGTAGTATAAATTTTTATCAAATAATTGTTAAAATTAAACTTCAAAAATCCCAATTGAAAATGTTTACATACCACGCTTTTTTTATGGTTGCTAGACGGAAACACCAAACATGAAGAACCTTAGAATTAACTGAAATTAGTCAACGCTATGTGTATTCAGATGCCACTTTTTGCTTCTTAGCTTTTCTACATTCCAAATGTAACATCAAGAATTTTTTTTTTTAACTTTTAAGGATATGAATTGATGAAACCCCTGTTTTCAGCTGTAATCGTCTATTAATTCAATAGTTTGACCTCATAATTAAGGTTCTATAAAAGTACCACGCTTTGTTTAAGTAGGTCATTGGTTGACCCCCCACGGCTAGCTAACGTGAGACCCACCGGGTTGTTGAAGTGGGAGACATGTCATCAACACAATTAAGAGTATTTGTCTATCGAAGCCAAAAGAGGAACTGTGCCCTTCATTTCATTACTAGGCACGCCACCTCCTTTTAATTTTCTTTTTGACATGTTGTGTCATCATCAACCCACGCTCCAAATCATTCCCCCCAGACTTTGCCCGCATGACCACATCCATGTAACCCCCTACGCGTCTCCAAATTTTCCTTCCTTTTAAGACAGACAAACAACAATTGTACAACTGCAGAACTTGATACATATATATGTATGTATGTACATTTTTTTTTTACTTTTGAGACCACGTAACATATCTGACATGTCCATTTTGATTCTATGATATTGGTTGTCGGAGAAGCAACCTATTTATATATTCATAATTAAACTATTCTGGTGAGATTTGGTGACTTAATAAGAGGAACAACAAGAGGCATCTAATTTTCAGGCTCATAGTGTAAATATCTAATTTCGCATCAATAAAATTTTTTCTCATATGGCAAGATTAAACAACCCAGGATACTGCGAATCTTCTAGAATAACGGGCGATTTCTTTTGGGTCAGAATTGTCTGTCACTGCCACCTAACTTTTATTATGTCCAGGACTGATACAATAGACAAAGGAGAAGAAACTGTTCCTTATCCTCTTTTCACTTACTTTCTCTTCAATCTAAAGCTTCTGTGAAGAACTATAAATTACCCCCAACAGTGCAAAACTTTCCTTTTTCCAACTCCATTCCTGTTACATCTAAACAAGTTGATCCGGAACTAGTTTTCATGGCAATCAAGATCTTCTTCTTTAAATAAACTAGTACTATTCAAGTCCTCATATCAATGGGTTCCCTTTTATCTCTCATATTGACAATTTTTTCATTGGCTTCATTATCAGAAGCTCAGGGTGTCAAATCAGCTCTTCTTCTTGATCTGCTCATCAGAGACTACACATTCAAGTCCTTAGGCAATCACGCAATAAAGACAGGAACCTTACACAATGTGCATTTACCAGCAAATCTCTCCGGCATCAAAGTCGATACGGCGAGGTTTAGATGCGGCAGTCTGCGAAGATACGGTGCTAGAGTCAAGGAATTTCATCTCGGAATTGGCGTAATTCTGCAGCCATGTGTAGAAAGAGTCGTGCTAGTGAGGCAAAATCTTGGCTACAATTGGTCTTCTATATACTACGCTAATTATGATTTATCTGGTTACCAGCTTGTGTCACCTGTGTTAGGCATTTTAGCCTATAATTCCGGCGCTGATGTCAATTTCAATAACCGGTTTGAGCTTCAAATTCTAGCCAATGGAAAGCCAATCACCATAGACTTCAGCAACACTACAAGAGTAACAAACATATCAGGAATCAAGCCATTGTGTGCTAATTTTCAAAGAGATGGCAAAGTGACGCTAACAAACCAAGTGTCGCCCCACGTTTGTGTGGCAAGAAAGCATGGTCATTTTGGTTTGGTCGCTAAATCTCCACCACCATCAGAAGGTCCAGAACAAGTTAGGAGGAAGATCAGCCGATGGAAACTGGCGGTCGGCACGACGGTTGGGTCGGCCGTGGGTGCATTTCTTTTAGGGCTGTTGTTGGTGGCAATGTTTGTCAAGGTTAAGAAGAAGGCAAGAATGGAAGAGTTGGAGAGGAGAGCCTATGAAGAGGAGGCTTTACAGGTTTCAATGGTTGGGCATATCAGGGCTCCTACTGCATCAGTCACTAGAACGGTACCTACGATTGAGCAATACGAGTACATACCTTACCGTTCTTGAATTTTTCTTTTTTCTTTTTCTTTTTAACATTTTTTTTTTCAAATGTACGATTATTCTTTTTAACATTAGTTCAGAAGAACATCAACGTGTATTGGATTTGAGAAGTAACGGCACGGAGACAACTCGGTTTCTTGATCTCTTATAATTCATTATTTCATTAATTCTCTCCGCAGTTGGAATTTTTTTTCCCCCTTCCCTTCTTCTTAGTGCGCAATGATTGAGCGTTTTACAAAGAATTCCAAATTTTGGTATTGATTTATGACCTGCTGTGGAGGAAGGGAAAAACATTTGTCCAAATAATTTTGACATCAGAGGCTTTCTTGGTGAAAAAGGTTTCTAATTCGGATTCGGAAATAATCTGGCTTCAGGAGAGTGAGTTGGTGACTGCTGGACATGGGATGCTGCCTGGGTCGTCGGGAAGACGATAAAGAAAGGAGCTTCTCTGAATTTTATTGATTATTAATAAACTAAGAAACACTATCGATTCATCAAAACTAAAAATTGAAGTTCACGAAATTGATGATATTCTCGTTCGTTCGGAAGAAAAAAGCGTCTCCGGAAGAATGAGGGTACTATGGACTTTTCTCATTTCATTTTACAATATCCATGTAACATCATTTGTTGGGGAACGTTTGGGATATTTTAAATTAACTGCGATCAAACTTCTGCTTTTCAGAAAGGAAGGAGCCCAATTCTTTTGCTCCGGACCGGCCCGAGTACGGCCGGGCCTCGTGCAAATGAATAAACGGGTATTCATCACCTAACATGTATGCATTCATATGTACATACATATTGAATTCATATTTACTGTTATAACATCGTCAGTGTTTTACATATCATTGTATCGCCAAATTTATAATTACTTTTCTGTTCTTAATATTTTAATTCTTATCATTTTACCACTAAACAGTTAACTCCATTAATAAAGTGTTGACATCGCAAGGGTATTTTAAAATTTTCAAAATATTCGGTATTTTAAAAATTTCGCATGGTCATTACAATTTTATCAATTATCTGTTTTAGATATATAAAATGATCATTTCTTTGTATATGGTTTGTTTAATTTTATTTTTTTAGTTAGAGAGTTAAACTATATCTGCATAGTTTAAGGATAAAATAATCTTTTACTATCGTTTCTATTAAAAAATTCTATTAAATTTAACGGTTTATGGTGAAAATGATAAAAATTAAAAAAAGTAAATAAAAAAATAATTGTCAAAAAAATTTGTTGATAAAAGCATATATTGAAAAAAAAATTAGATGGCATAATGATAACATCTCATAAATAAATTCCGATCATTTGACACTCCTGGCCTTATGAGAATGAATAAATACAGCAATTAAAACAAAAGTGCTTCTCTACATAATATAATTGCTGGCAGTCAATGAGGGGCTGCAAAAATAATGAATTGGAATTATAACACATGAAACGTGGACCTAGGTGCAAAAAGATTGATTATTTGTGTTTGATGTTTAAATAATGGGTTTTAAGTGGTAGGGGAGTGAGTTAAGTTGAAATAAATTTGCTAACTTCTTTGGGACTCGTTCTTGAACCGAATGGGCAGTCTATTGGATTCAATTAAATATATTTTATACGCAGATCGAATTATAATGGTAAATTATGTTATAAATATGGGAAACGAGTTTTAAGTGATTTTAGAAGGGTGTCGATAATTCAACTCATTTAAAACCAGAGTCCACAAAATCCAAATCCGTTGCCCTAAATCCCAGCTCTGTTAAGTCTATTAGAATTGTGATTCGATCTTGATTTTTAGACCGATCTATAATTGTTTTAGGCAATCGAATCTTTAAAAGCCCACAATAAAAATACCCTCCCTCTCGGAATGTGATAAGCAAGAAGGCAGTAAATAAAAACATGCATTAACCTCGAATTGGGGGCCCACCCGCTACAATTTTCGCGCAAAATTTCCTTTTACCTGATGGTTTCTGTTACTGAGCTTTCCCGGGAAAAATAAATAGATAAACAAATAAAGAAAGGAAAACGTTTAAATTAAAAAAAATATATTAACTCAATAATTTAACCGAAACTTAAACCAGAATCTATTTCCTTATTCTTTATCTCTAGAAAAGGGTTCCTCTGATCTGAGTAATAATTGTAATCCGCTATGGACCATCCGACGGAAAGTCCACAGCTGAATCTCCCATCGACAATGTCGCTTCAACCACTGACCCCACCGTCGGTTCATATCAGCCGCATGATCAACGCCAACCACCATAAGTCCCCGTCGCGAGCAATTTACTCCGACAGGTTCATTCCCAGCAGATCTAGCTCAAATTTCGACCTTTTCAACATCTCGCAGCCGTCGCCCAACTCTCCGGCTGTTGTCGACGCCCACAAGGACGATAACTCGGGGACCTACACGGCGCTGCTCCGGGCTGCACTCTTCGGTCCCGAGACGCCCGAAAAAAAGGATGTGTTGGGGCCGCCGTCGGGCAGGAATATTTTTAGATTTAAGTCGGAGACTAGGCGCTCCTTGCACTCGCTTTCGCCTTTTGGGTTCGATGATGACGTGGCGTCTGGTGTCAGTCATAGCCCAGTCAAAGCTCCCAGGAAGGTCCCTAGGTCGCCTTATAAAGTGGGTACCTTCAAGGTTTTATTAATGTGGAATTATTATTATTATTATTATTATTATTATTTACAAAATATCTATATTTTCTGTTTACGTGTGTGTGTGAGTTAGATTTTGGATGCACCAGCTTTGCAAGATGATTTTTACTTGAATTTAGTGGACTGGTCGTCGCATAATGTGCTGGCTGTGGGGTTGGGGAATTGTGTGTATTTGTGGAATGCTTGTAGCAGCAAGGTGAGTGCTTTCCTTTTTCTATTTATGTGAATTTGTTTGTTTTATTGCAGTATTTCTCAATTTTTTCTTCCTATTAAAATATAATTTGAGTGGTACTTATTGTAGGTGACAAAGTTGTGTGATTTGGGGATTGATGATAGTGTCTGTTCAGTTGGTTGGGCGCATCGCAATACACATCTCGCTGTTGGAACAAGCCATGGAAAAGTCCAGGTTAGTGATTAGTAGTTTGTTAAATGTTACAATACATTTATGCTAAAAGGGAGAGGAATGAAATAAGTTTTGGAGACAAAGTAGGTAGTCTCAACCTCTGTAATGTTTATAAATTCTTGTAGGAATATGAAGCAATATCTTGTCCAAAATGATGTTGCTGTTAACTTCATGTCCTGATTATAATAAACATAAACTGAACTCTTGCAGATACTTTAGACTTGTCTTAGGAGATGGAAAAGATGGGGTGTCTCACTGGTGTTACCATTGTCTTTTTTTTTTTTCAATGTTTCTTTTAATTATAAATATCCATAATGTTTTCAGGTTCACTGTTCCATCTTTAAATATTATTAGCTTTCTTACATATTCAACCCAGTGGCATATTCAGTTTTCTGATTCTCGAGTTTCTTATCACCCTGCAGATATGGGATGCATCTCGCTGTAAGAGGGTAAGAACCATGGAGGGCCATCGATTACGTGTTGGGGCCTTAGCCTGGAGTTCATCTTTGCTGTCTTCAGGTAGCAGGGACAAGAATATTCTTCAACGAGATATACGTGCTCAAGAAGACTCTGTCAGTAAACTCTCTGGACACAAATCAGAGGTTGGACTTTCACATTCAACTTTCTCCTGGCAACCGTGTTTCATTTTCTACATCCATTATATTCGGCGTCATGGAACTTTCTTTCGTCTCTTATGTAGTCTCCCGTACCAGTGATCTTTACAACCCATATAAGCCATTTTTGTTGACTGGTTCATTCAATTTGAATCTGAATATATTTCCTGAATTTCTCATACTGAAAAGTAATTGCTTATGATATAGGTTTGTGGGCTGAAGTGGTCTTATGATAACCGTGAGCTAGCATCTGGTGGAAATGATAATAGAGTATGTGATCAACTTCTTTTGTAATATCCAACCTTTTTGGTTGTTTATGACAGTATTAAATCCCATTTTCTGTGGGGGCTGATAGTATTTCTCATTAATGTGCAGCTTTTTGTTTGGAATCAACATTCAACTCAACCAGTGTTGAAATATTGTGAGCACACAGCAGCTGTAAAAGCAATTGCATGGTCTCCCCATCTTCATGGACTTCTTGCATCTGGAGGTGGTACTGCTGACCGATGTATTCGTTTTTGGAATACAACAACTAATACACATCTAAGTTGTATGGACACTGGAAGTCAGGTAATTTGATTGCTCTTTATTTTCTATATCATAGTTGTTGTCAGTTGCATTAGGTCCTATAGATCTCAGGCAGTAGGAGAACCTTTCCTCAAGTGCTTTTTAATGTTTTTCTTGTTATTTAATCTTTAATAACATAGACAAGGGGAAGATAGCTGCAGTTTTGACGCCTAATATTAAATAGTATGTTTGGTTTTCAATTTATACAGCTAAATAATGATTTCTCTGTTCTTTAGAGATGTTGATATTGCGATTAAGATGTTACTACTGTGGAGAAGCAAGTGAAAAAAATAATTACTCTTAGGAGATCATTCATAAGTACTGGTGTATCATGAAACCATAGCAATCGAAACTGTAGTTTCTCATTTCATTTGTTTCTAGTGTGTTATGCTAGAGTTTAAGAACATGATTACTTGATAATTCTAGTCTCTACATTAATTGCATCATGAGACTAACAAATAGGGTTTTCACTTTTGCAACTTGAATTTGATTCCATGATTCTTGCATTCGCATCTTTATCAGTCAAATCTCTCAAATTTTTGTACTCAAGAAAAAGCTTCGTTGATTATCAATAATGAGATAATGGAAGAAGGAACATATTTACTTGAACGTGAATGTAGAAATGTTGACCTAATGTCACGATTTTTCACTACATTTGAGTAAGGGAACATCATTAGTCGCTATCGTTAAATTCAGTGGATCACTCATTTCCACTTACTTTCACATGCATGTTCTTTTAGATGTGTTGACATCTCCTTTATGTGTGGCAGGTATGCAATCTTGTCTGGTCTAAGAATGTCAATGAACTTGTCAGCACCCATGGATACTCCCAAAACCAGATAATAGTTTGGAGATACCCGACCATGTCAAAGGTATTTTAATTAAGATAGTGTGTAACAATTATACAAGATATTTTATTTCTTTCCTTAAATCTGTTTTTGCTTGTGCAGTTGGCAACTCTGACAGGCCACACATACAGAGTCCTTTATCTTGCTATTTCACCTGATGGACAGGTAGTTCATTCTTCATTGTTACTAATTATCCTAGTGCTTTTCTTTTAAGAGACTAGGCCAATACGGCAGATTAATAAGTGGAATACTGCAGTTAGCAGGGATAGTTCTCTAGAATATATTGGAGAATATGGCTCACGCTCAAAAAAAACATTGGAGACTTTTCTTAATTTCAAAATTTTCATTGAACTACATACATAGTTGATTAGGCATGTTGATATATGAAGAAAAAGGTTGAACTAACTCCCCAGTTGTTGGAAACAAGCTGAGTCTTGTAACTCCTGGAACAGCAATTCCTAAATATATTAAATAGTGAATTTGACTGTGTCTAGGTACTCTAATGCTTTTTGCACATTCTTCATTTCATAATTTGATTTTTTTTTTTTCAGACTATCGTCACAGGAGCAGGAGATGAAACACTCAGATTTTGGAATGTGTTCCCTTCCCCTAAATCTCAGGTAAATAATTCATTAACAATGAGAATATTTAATGTTACTTGCTCTTTATCCCATCCATGGACAATTCAAAAGCCTGGAAGTCTTTTCTACTCACATTGACAACCTTAAGTCTGACTGATGTTTCCTTAGGAACTGCTGTATTTCTTTATCTATGAATTCCCTTTTGCAAATTTTCACTTCCACTTGCCTGCACAAGCCGCTCAAGAGAATTGTTTTCTTAGGAAAACGTTTAGCAATATTCTCATTGTCAATCTAAGTTTGTTGTTGGCATGCCCAGCACAGGGCGGAAATAAAACTTGTATATGGTTTTTGAACTTTAATGCAGAATACCGACAGTGAGATTGGAGCATTATCCTTGGGGAGGACTACAATTCGATGATCTTTTCCACGCTTGGCATTTTTTCAAACTCATTTGGAGATCCTCCACTAGAAGCAATAGCATACCACGTGCTCAGAAAGTGCACCTGATAGTTCTGCTTGAACTTACCTCAAGTGGCAGAATGCTAGCAGGAACCCAGAAAGCTAAAGCTGTGAATAGAACAAATATTTAACATTCAGATGCCCACACACTGAGTATTTGAATTTTTTTTTTACCGCTTTAATATATTTTTTTATTTATTGATGTATAGCGGGAGAAGTTGGTTGTCCGTTATTGTTTTAACTGCTGCTTGGCATTTGTATATTTACGAGAAGAGGACGGCTTCTATTCATTTGGTGTAGCGCAGCTTTGTAATGTTTGTAAATAAATTTATTATATTCTACTCTTCGCGCTAAATCCTACATTTCTTTCCTGTGCTCGGTATGTTCTATGGTTCATCTCTTCTCCCTCTATATGATAACCACTAACTGCATACATTAAGAAAATTTTAAAAATGCATTTAAAAATCAACACAATAAATTTTACAAATGAAGCAGAATGATTCTACTTAGTTCATATAAGACCGATAAAACAGTGATGTTTTGTATTCTTGCATGCCCATCTCTTGATTCCGATAGAAGCAGCTTCTACAGAGATAAACGACTTGCACCAAAGCTTACACGCTTCCAGAGCATTTCCCATGAGTTCAAGATCCTTGATGAGATGACGCTGCCCTTACAACAAACTTAAAAACTAAAGAAAGTCACATTCAAGAAAAGGCAGCTTGAATCATGGGAAAGAAAGAGCATGGCACGTGGGTTCAAACTCTAAAACCCTACGTGTAATTTGGGTATTCTTAAGGAATTGACATTTGTTCTGTACAATTTTACATAAATAAGTATGTTGAGGAATTCGTGTTTTTCTCGTCAGGTTTGTTGCTGTAAGCTTTCCTGGCCCTGGGTCCCACGTTTTTCACTTTGAAGGGGAAGCTTTTCTGACCACGGGATCACGCTCATTGGAGGAAAGCAACAGTTGCACGTTTCCTGGCATGGTTCTGGTAATTCCCAGTTGCTTATTGAAGTTTCTTGCCTAATCTCGTGGCGGGTCCCCCCAGCCTTACCGGATCCGGCAACCGCCTCTTTGAGTGGACCCCAGCATTCGACTTTATTGAATTCAGGAATATTGGAATGAAAGTAGACCCAGACCAGAGCCTCCTGTAATTCCGGATGGTTGTTTAACAAATTGCCATCTCCATAAACAAATGCCTTCAGAACCTGTTCGTTCAAGTATTTCACAAATTACTAGTCCATCAAGATATTAATTTATTAACAGAAGGGTAACAAATCAACTAAATTGAATAATTTACCACGGGGAGTTCTTTGGAGAAGATGAAGAACCTAAGTCTAGCACAAAGGTCTAATAAGAAATGGCCTCCACTTATGTGACAGTGAACATGAAGAGACATCTTTCCCTTTACTTTCTTCCATTCTGCCACAACCTCATCCCTTTGCAATCTATTGTACCATCCCTGCAGCTGCAACCAAATCCCAAACACCCTTTTTTCCTTCAGTTTTATTATCTAATACATCGGAGAGGATCTAGAATCCCCTGTTTTTATTTGTTGTTACTTTATTAGCATTTGAAAGTAACAGATCCGAGTTCTTTCATGTATCCTTCCATCACCCTTTTATTAAACAATTACTAAATCAGGTACATTTAATAAAATAGTATTAATATAACTCCACAATATGACAATATCCCCTGTTTCCTCTGCTTTCTTTTCAATATCTAAGATTAATTATCTATAAAGATTCCATCTCAAAAGCTGTGTGTGTGTGTAGCATTCAAAAATTAAAAAAAAAAAAAGGAAAATGGAAATTGATTAGGCACCAGGGTTTTGTAGATCAAAGGATTACCTGAGAATTATTTATGGTTTGAGAAATAGCTAAAGTAAGCTTAGAGGTTATATCACTGTGGGTGAGCGTGTAAGTCCTTGGCAGCTTCCCTGGATGTTTCTCTTCATCCACCCCCAAAAACAATACCTTCAGCTTTGAAGCTTCAAAAATAGCTGGTCCAAATAATCTTGCCACCTGGTACATGCAAGCCCACAAATTAATGAACAAAAATATTCCTTTTTTTTTTTTTTTGTTCCAAAGAAGGGCGAAAAAGAAAAAAGAAATATTACAGGAGAAAGAGATTGGTTCTTTTTCTTGGATCCTCTTCTAGAAACAAAGAGTGCGTTCTGCTGCTCATAGGGTGAAGCTTTGAGCTTTGAGGGAAGCGCAGGAGCAGCAACCAAACTAGCCATCTCTCTCTTCAAATATCAGAGAGACTCACACTCCCCTTTAAATCAAAATTCCAACTTTGCTGGATTAATAGATAAAGCAGCAACCAAATATAGAATTATTTCATATATTGCAACACAAGCAATCTTGGAAAAAAAGAAAGAGAATCTTGGGGGGCAACACACGAAGGCTAAAACTTTGAAACTTGGTCACTCCTTGGGAGGCTTTCGCTTTTACTTGATAGTTTGCTTTGCTTGTATGCTCAGCTTTGGACAACTTGAAAAATTTGGGTTGAATTTTCAAGTCATTAAAGCAAAGATGGGGGTTCGGTCCAGAGTGTAAGCTTTTGCGTCTAGGTTGCGTTTGCTTCAACTCTGTTAACGTTAACGTTGACACATGCAACGTGTTGTAAGACTTTAACAAGTGGAGATTTGGATTCCCGTGCGCCATGTGTCATCATCTTATGGACTCCAATTTTACTTTGCCCCATGTCATTGTGGCAGTTAACCCTAAAATTGTACTTTTATTTTCTTCCGAATTTCCTATAACCCTGCTTAAAATTGTGAACCAATAAATAAAAATACAAAATAGAATCTAATATGCCTGAAATTTTTTCGTTTCAAAATTTTCGTTGTAATAGTAGTGACAAAAAAGTAGAGAACATACGGGGGAAAAAGACGACAAAAATATTTATAAAGTGCACCTAGATTTTTGTAATTGGGTTTGGGAGTCAACATAACCCAACTTTTAAATATCAAAACCAACAATAAAAATTTAGGTTACTTTGTTATTGAGTGGCTTTTATGAATTTTAGAGATTAAGATTCACTCATAATTTGAATTTTTTTTTTCAGTAAAATTCATATGAGTGATTAGCAACTAACAAATAAAAATCTATGTGAGTGATTAGTAACTAACAAATAAAAATCTAATAATAATTAAATCATAATTTTATACTATTATTAAAAGGGGTGTGTCACTAAAAATTTAAGAGAAATTGAAAGAAAGGAAAATTATTGAGTATTTTTATCAGTATGTATGCGCGACGAAAGGAAAATAACAGTTTTATTGCCCGTTCGATATGTTTGCATTTAACATGTGGTGTTTAGTGATTGGTCCCTTTCGGACGCATGTGCTGCGGCACCGCTTTACATGAGCCGGTGTTGGGGTCAGGTAAATTAACGACCAAGTTCCCAAAAGAGAGCTAGGCTTCTTGGTGAGACCAATTTACTTGTGTGATTATAACAGTAACAGAAGTTGATCAATTTTTAAGTATTTTTACCTATTTGCCCTCAATGTCCAAGTTATAGGAGATTGGCACCAATTTTCTTAGCTCCTGTTGATAAAATTACACAATTACCCATATCTATTTTAATTAATATATAACAAAGTGAAATTTTAAAAATGTCCATACTTTTACACTATATTTACTAAACTGGAATTGAAATAAACTAAAATCAGAATGAATAGGAATGGAAATGAACTAGAATAGATATAAGGAATAGGAATTAGAAGAAGTTGTTTACTTAAACCATAGAAATGGAAATCGAAATAAGTTGATTGCATTAATGTGTTTACTTTATCTTAAAATCAGAATCATAATAAGTTAAATTATAACAAATTACTAAAAAATACTTAATGAATTATTGTAATAATTAATGTTTTATATTTTAATTATAGTGATTATTTATTAAAAAATTTTAATTATTAAAATATTAATAATTATTAATTATTAATTATAATATATTAACTATTGTGATTATTTATTAAAAAACTATAACTATTAATATCTTTTTGTAGATAATGTATTAATATATTAGTTAATAATAATCATATTAATTAATTGTAATAATTATATTAATGATTATTATGATAGTATATTAATTAATTAATTAATTATAATAACAAAATATATTAATTATTGTGATTATTTATTCAGAAACTATAATTATTAATATATTTTTTTAATAATGTATTAGTATATTAATTAATAATTATTATATTAATTAATTAATTAATAATATATGAACTAATTATAATAATTATTAATAACAATAAAAATATATGAATTAGTTATAATAGTTATATGAATGATTATTACGATGATAATTCATTAATTAATTATAATAATAACATATTAATTATTGTGATTATTTATTTAGAAACCATAATTATTAACATATTTTTGTTAATAATGGATTAATATATTAATTAATAATAATATAAGAATTAAATATAATAATTATTATTAAAAAATAAAAAAATATAAGAATTGATTATAATAGTTATATTAATGATAATATATTAATTAATTAATTATAATAACATATTAATTATTGTAATTATTTATTTAAAAACTATAAGTATTGATATATTTTTGTTAATAATGTATTAATCTATTAATAATAGTAATAATTATAATAATTAATTAATAATAATATATAAAATAACTATAATAATTATACTAATTATTATTATTTTATAATATTATATTAATTAATTAATTATTATAAAAAATATATTAATTTAAAGAAAAATATTTTTAAAATATTAAAAGATCTTTAGGGGCAAAATGAAAAGTTTAAAAAATGAGAGATTGATTCCCACCTTCCCCCATGAGAATCAATCTCTTATTCCATATTCCTAAATAGTGGTGAATTCCACCATTTCAATTCCGATTCTTAATCCATTTTGACAAAGTAAATATCATCAATCATTTTGATTCCACATTCTGATTTCTAAATCTAAGAAGTAAATGTACCATTATAGTTAAGAAGACTTAATCGCGATTAAAATGTGGATTGAAAAAGTGAATATTATCATGAAGAATAATGTTCATTTGCTAATTTCATGGATTAAGCTATATATACTAGTAAAATACAATTGCAACAAGTTTAATTTTGCATCACTTCTAGGTCTATCAAGCTTACATTCCTTGCAAAAAAAAAAAAAAAAATCCTGAATATTCTATCATTTCAACCATCTCTATCTCCACAATTACAGTCTTGCAAAAATATGAATAGCCAATCATTTATGACAAAAAGAACCCAACAACATCTTACCACATTGCCCCCAAAAAAAAAATTATGTATCTTTATTACAATCAAAATCAAGAAGAAAAAGTTTGATACATTAGTCGCACATAAACTAAATATAGTGGCAGTGTATGAGGATTTGATCGTAGCTAACCAAAAGTAAACACCATATCCAACTGGGTATGAATTTTGTTGCCGCATACCCAATAAATGAAGCCACCCTTACCTGCTAATGCAATAGTTAAGAAAACTAATGAGATACGATGTTTTACAGATACTACATGCAACCACCAAAACGACCAAGCTCAGAAATTAATGGTTAAGTGGCATTCACCTACGCTTGCACTCTTTTCTGACCTTTTTTTTTTTTTTTTTCTCTCTCTAAAGAATAGGCTTAGTATTAATAACCCCATTATTGTTATTGCTACCGGTTCGATGGTCATGCCTTTGTCTAGCCCTCCTTTGCCTCACTATACTATCTGTAGGTAGTTGTTGCTGTCTAATTGTACTTTGAGGTCCATGAGTTCTTAAAAAATATTGATCTACTTATTGTTAATGGACACAAAAATAAGGAATTAATATAGAGGTTAAATATTACCTGTGCTTGTTTAGGAAGTACTTGTTATGGTGAAGCTACTTATTTTGATTGTACTTGTGCAATTACTTGGTCAAATTGTACTTGTTAAGCCTGAGTAGACCTTAATTTACTTTACATTACTCTAATGTATGCACGTAATTGTTGTTGTCCAATTGATTGGTGAGCTTCATTTGTTCTTGGCACTTGCTAAGGTTAGTCCACTACCCAATCCTATTGGTAAAGCTTTTGATTTGAGTGGCGCTTGTGAATTTGCAAAGCTCGAGCCAACATCTTTTTCCTTTTATAATGTCAAAAGCCATGTCAATTCAATCAAATTTAAAAAATTTATTAATATTTCATATTTATACCTTATAAGCTAGGCATTGTTTCCTGTTGTGTCCTATTTCATGACATTCGCTGCATTTCATGGTGAATCTCCATTTGTGGAATGGTTTCCTTTTGGCTTCATTCACTTTTCTCTTCTGTTCATCTGTCTAGTGGTTCATCGGTCCGATTAATAGCTTCGTCGTGATGAATTGCATTTACCATTTTAGGTTTATTTACCATCTTCTTAAGAGTATTTTCAAGAGAATTTTCAGGAATAAAAGATGTTTGATGATTTTCAAGAATATTTGATTGCGTTGCTTTCGATGGCAATGATTTCATTTCTGAGCGCACTGGAGTAATTTTTCTAGACAGCATTAGGTTCGCTCCATTTTGGTCTCTAATAACTGCTTAGCATTTGGAGAAGGAATTTGAGTCATTGTCGTGAACTTTTCATCATCCAGCCCGTGTCTATTAATTGCTTTTTCCATAATGCCATTAATCAGAGCCATCAAGCTTAAAGATTCTGTCTCGTATTCACCTAGCTAAATTAGCATACCACCAAAAGTAAATCTTGACACTTATTTGATCCATATGTCTATATAAATATTCACTTCACGATACTTAGAAAAGAAAAAGATTTATTCAAACACACGATTCAAAATAAATGACAATTATAAAAAAAAAAAAAGTAATTTTTTTAACACATATAAAGAAGAATACCTTAAAACATAATAAAACCAGCTTTTCTTTCCCCAATTCAACATCAATCCGTATACTTGAAAAAATATAAAATGAATTATTCATAAAAATAAAAAACCAAAAAATACTCATTACACAGTTAGCATCCGGATTATTTATAAGCTCAAATATGTTTTTCATAATTTTTTTTAAAATACCGATAACGTTATCACTGCGGCATCAACAAACAATAATTAATAAATAAAGATAAAACTTTTGCTTGTATTAAAAACGTGTTTTTAACCATTCACTAACCTGGAATGGTAACGAAGTCACCTCCACATGTTGTACACAAATGCTTTAGCTAACACGGGCAAAGTTGAAAAAAATTTGATTTTGAATTTTTTTTTTTCTGACTACTCTGAAATAATGAAAAGATGCAAAGAAGATGAAAATCCACTCTCTCTTTAGGTAATTTACTTAAAAGAAAAACACTTCTATTTTCATCTAGCTTTATATTTTATTGCGTAAAACTTAATTTTTTTACATCGTGTGTTAGAATATAATTTTAACTTCAAAAAATAATAGTTAAATGAACTTTTTTTTTCCTTGTTTTCAATCATTGTTATAACATCGAGGGAATAATTAGTTACTATACAAATAGTAGGGCATAAATGGCGTATAATAAATTTTATAAGGGAGAATTGACAATTTCCGTTATTTATATTAACTCATAATATACTATCCTCAATAGTAAATTGCATCATGAATATTTTTGTAATAAATAATATTATTAAGGATGAGGTTGTTTGAATCAGTTAAATTGGTCTTAACACTGATTTATTTAATATACCCACTGTCAAAATCATAAAATTAAACTTTACTCTATAAACCTCTTAATATCCCACAAATGACTAATAATTAAATAATGTTAAAAAACTTAATAATTAAATGATTGTTGTAACATATTACTTTACTCTTAAAACTCATCAAGCCTCTTTCATGTAGCGGTGGTCAAAGTTAGGGACATATCAAATTCAGATGAACCCAATTGAATTTTAAATTAATCAAAGTAAAATACATTTATCAATATTGTAGACATGTATTGGGTGCTGGATCATTCACAAGTTTTTTCAAATTATATTAAGATCTCAGTAAAACTCTTGAAAAATATACTTATCATAGCTGCATCACCACCAAAAAAAAAAAAAAATTAATCTCTACCAATATTATCATTGAATCAAATGGCTATATTAGCGAAGGTCATGGCTATAAATTCATCTCCTCTCAACATAGAATTAAAAGCCAATTTAGTGTGCAATTCAAACACGAATAAAAACAAATTAACATAATTTGCTTTGGCAATATTTAGAAGCAATTCTATGTATATTTTCAACATAAACAAAAAAAAAAAAAGCTAAGGAATACAACTTATTTACAACAAATTGAAGAAGCAATTTTGAGTGCATTTTCAACACAAAGAATAGTGGAGAGCATAGCTTGTTCACGGCAGTTTCCAACTCTGCAAACCCATATAAGCATTATTGTTCAATCTCAGCTTCATTTTTAGCTTATCCCAACATCATAAAAAGTAAAAAATTACACAACAAATAAAGGAAGTTTCAGTTACCTGGCATGCGGCTCCATTGCGAGTGGGTGGGTTCTTGGTTGTCGCTGGTATTTGCTTACAACCGTTGAATCTACTTGAACTCTTACATTAGTTCATGTTAAACTTGATTTCGGTTGCTTCCCTGTCATCTTATTTGTCACAGCAACGAATGCACTGAGAACAAACTCACTCAGTACATTTCTTAGGAGTTGATGGTGATCTGAATTTGCTTTTTTTATTTGTGAAGTTGAAAATTAAACAAATTATTATTTTTGATTTAGTGCTAACATGCTTTTGTTATTATTCGGTGGACATAACAATATTTTAGACATGTTTCAGTTTTCGAAGTGCAAATGTTTTTTATTTGGTGTAAAACCCACTGAACGCTAACATGTTTGTGTTATTACCCAGCGCACATAATAATGTTTTAAATATGTTCTAATTTCCAAAGTGTAAAAATTCAAAATTTTTTTATTATTTAATCAATTTAACATGCAATTACTTAAATGTCCTCATATACTGAATATATATTAAACTTTATACTGACAATAAGGATACAAAGTGGAAATACACTTATACATTCTATCTAAGTAAAGCAACCCTAAACCTCAGGGGATGAAACTGAAAATTATCCATTGCACGAATTATATAATACAAATAGTACAACAAAAATTAATAATTAATTATGTAAAATATAGTATAAATTTACCCCAAAAAAAGTCATTGGATTTGGATCTAAGAAGAGGGTGTAGTGGAGCACACAACAGTAGCGAATCTAGCAATCACGGCGGTCCGTGTAGTAGACTGCGTCAGGCGGTGTCAGAATGGCGCGGTGGCCTGGCTTCATGCTGCAGTAGCTGCTTGCGTCAGTGACAGGGAATGTGTGCGCATGTGGGCTGCGTTGGAGGCAGGAACTGGTTCGCACCGGTGACTGCCTATGTCGCCGCCGTGTAGGGTGAGCTATGTGCGTGTGTTGATAGGTGGTATGTGAGCTAGATGGGTGTGCAATGTGTAACTTAATCGATTATTATTATTATTATTTTTTTGGTTAATTACATGCTACTATTGCTCCTATTACCATTCATATTCAAGAGATAACTTAGAATGATAATGACAAGAAAGAACTTTAAGAATCTTGTATGGCATAGTCCTAAGTTTATCCTCCGTAATACTAGATTGATATTTACAAGAATTAATTTTTAAATCACATATAACATAGTTTAGATTTTTTAATATTTGAGAGAGGATAAAAGAGAAGATTGTGTTCATTTAATTAGAAGGAAATTAAACTTTCACAATGTATTATGGGTGTTCAAACTCGTTGTGAGTGCTCAAACATGTTGTGAGGACAAAGTTCTAACTACTCAGTCACGTGATTTTTTTTAGATTTTAGATTTTAGCATATTATTTTTTTAATTCTAATAAATTTTTTAAGGTTGTGGTCCAATCCGACCAGACTTTTGGATGTGCATGATCCAATTGGATTGGACAATATCTCACGTGATCGAATTAAAATCTTCATTCAAATTTGATATAAACCCAAATTTTTCAGATTGGATTATTTGCCCATCTCTATTTTCATCCCTTCATTTTTTATTCTTCGATCTCCTTTTTTAATTTCTTTACATTCATGTCGCAGATCTAGTATTTTGAAAAGCCATCTTTCTGTTATGGAAATTCTTTTAATTTCATGACCTAAATATATTAATCTAAATTCTCAAATTGATAAGCATCCTAGTTCTATGGAGGTTTGAATGTTAAGTGCTAACTGAATCCACTCTCATAAGCCATTGCCTCTGCAACGGCAGCAATCCAGAGTCATCTATATATTACGGTGAAACAGATACTATTAAAGCGAGAGAGAGAGAAAGAAAGTTTAATGGTTAAGATTTATGGTGTGTAATAATCTAGATAACAAAATTATGGCATCTGCTACATAGAAGCAGCTCCAACATAGAGCAATCTCCTGAATCCTTGGATGTCCGTAGTTGAATATAAAATAATTATAACAATGTGCATCCAACAGTTTTGGGAACTATTCTATCTTAAAGTAATTTTAAAATAACTGAACCTTAAAATTTATTTATCTTTTTTGATAGTGTTGTTTAAGAATATTTTTATAATATAAATTTTTATTTAAAAACAAGTCTAAGGAGTATTTTTATAGGTTCAAATAATCTCAACTAAATGTTGTCTTTCGGCATAACTGAACTAAATGTTTCTTCAGCAGGGAGTGGCGGGTCTATGATCAAACGATTGAAGTTTTTTTTTTTTTTTTTAGTATGGCATTACTCGTGCGTCCATTACATATATCATTAAATATACTAGTAAACAAATTTAATTAATAAAATAAAAGAGTCTTTAAATTAGCAAAATGAATATGAGAATGTGGTTTAAAGAAACAAAGACAGTAATTGGATTGTGTAGATATAACACATTGACCCTCGTCTAACATGGAGCTCTCTTATTTTGTTGGTGCATTCTTTGGAATACGGGGACTTAAATTTTAATTTTAAAAAATGCTCCAGTTTTTAAAATAATAATATGGGGCAAAACTATCTTAACCCCCTTGTACCAAACATCAGTTCCTGCAGTTTTGATAACTAATAAAAACTATAAGTTTTAAAAATTTTATACAAGAAGCCAGAGTTGGAATATAATAATTTCAAAATTCTAAAAAATTTATGGCATTTTCTTCAACAGTCCCACTGTTTTATGTAAATAATAAAAACTATAAGTTTTAATGATTTTACGTAATAAATCCAATTGAAATACAATAATTTTAAAATTCCAAAAAATTTTATTCTCTCTATCCCCTTCTTTACCGGTTTTAAATTTAAGTTTCATTCTTTATAATTTTAAATTAAGTAATAGAATAAATATTGTACAATTTATTTTTTAATATCAAATAAATTATTACAAATTTACGTGCAATAAAGGATAAGTGATTTTACATAATCTCAAATTAACATATAAAAATTTATTATCTAAACACTATAATGACCGTCGCAGTGTTTATTTAATATTTATTTATTTTTTATTTTAATATTTTCAAAATTTATATAAAATCTTGTTTAATCTTGTGTTACACTAAACACTAAAGTTTATTATTAAATTACTATAAAGATACTAATGACTAGAATAAATATATATTGTTGAATGAAATTTAAGTATCCTCATAAAAATGTTAATATAATATTTTTGACTCTATGTATATAAATATTATTTTTAAATAAATGTGCATATATAATAACAATTTGAATGCTCTCTTAATCTTAATCCTCCATAATATTTGTAAGAGATTGAGAAACATAATATTTACGTATTCCGAGGGATAAGATTAGATATACCTCTTTATTTCCTTTTTTAAATGTCAGAATTGACATTTTTGTTACCTGCTTAAAATCTAATACTAATTAAATTAACTCTAAAATCCATCATCTAGTCCTCCTTTTTCTTCTTCATACTCTTTTTTTTTTTTTTAAAGGTTTTCAATTCTCATCATTCTTCATATAAATAAACTCTGATAATATATCACTCGTGTAAATTTCTTCTTTATCTTTATTTTTAATTTAACTCTCTCCTCTCTTATTTTGTATTTGATTTTGTTACTGAAACAATTATCACAATTAGATTAAGTTCGAGAACAATAGATATTAGTTCTATGTAAATAAAAGTTGATTGAAGTTACAGTTCTGATTTTCTTTGATTTCTCCCTTTTTCCTTTAGGTCTCAAAAAAAGTATTTTTTTTAAGCCCATCTAGTAATTGGTAACTAAAAAATAATATCTGTACTTTGTTAATTTTGCTTATATTATTTTCCTATCTTAAAATAATTGAGAAGTTCATAGTGCAAAGAAGCATATAAATATAAAAATAATAATAATCATAATTTCTCTAAATTTAGGGATTTTGTTTTCTAATTAAATAAAAATAATTTGGGATTCACGTTAATATATCTGAAGAGTATATAAAATTGTATTAATTGTAAAATTGATTCTCAAAGCTATTATTTTCTTCCCTTTTAAAATTGAACCTACCGTGTAATAAAGTGATTTTGGTAAAAATAATTTTTCCAAAAAAAATAACCTAACACTCAAATGCCTTCTAACTTATTAAAATCAACTTTGGGCCTTCCAAATGTAATCCTATACTAACACTAAAGATTGCTCAAGTGAGAGATAGTTTACCATAATCAATGTTTGAGAGATGATTTATGAAAACCAATTTTAAATAAAAAATAATGTAAAGAAAATTATTTTATTCAGAATTTGAATTTAGTACTTCATAATTAATGTAATAGTTATCATCGCTTATCATCCAATGGCACGTCAGTTGCTACATTATTTACTTAAGGTGTTCACATTGTTTGACATATAAATTTGGTTTGGTGTAACATTATTCTTTCTAAATTTATTTAAATTGATGTCCAATTCTTTCCCGCTTTTTCCCCCGACCTTGGATAGAAGCTGATCCCAAATTCGGATCACTCCGAATACACTTCTTTTTCACACTTACGAAATTGGATATTTTCTCAGTAAAAGCATCAGCATCAATTAAAGCGAATAAACGAAATAAAGTTCAAACAGAATAGAGGGGATAAAAAGAAAAGCCGAAAAGGAAAGTGTGTTAACTATTTACCATAGGCCAGCCTGAATGGCGCACACTAACACAGTCACTGAGAAATATTATACACTTAACACATGAAATTAAACCGATTCCCTCATGCATGGTTCGGTTTCTGCCCTAAATTGCTGTTTTTCAGAAATTTATTCGGCCTTCACAATTATATAATGCAATTAAGATGAAAAATAAATTTCACCCAATTAAGAATAAGCTAAAAAAAAAAAATGCGAAAAGAAACCTGATCACCTGTTGGTGGCTTTTGAGCAGCATAGCATACATATTAACATCCCCAGTCATCATTCAAAGGATTTTAAGCAACTCGACTCTCAGGTGGTCCTATGAACAATTCTGTCTCCACGTCCATATATACTTCTTGCTCCTCTGACGCTTGCCGCGGTTGCATCCCACACTGAAATTAAATTGATCGTCAATCACTAAACTATCATCAATATGAAAGCAGTACTTATTTACAATTAATATTAGGGTTGGAAAGAGAGATCTACTTTCTCCCGCAGCTTCACATTTTCTTCAATGAGGATTTTTTCCTGTATTATGCATGGCAAAGCACAAAATAATATCAATCAGGAAGACATCAAACATAATGATCATTGATCAAGACTCAATATTAAGCCGGTATCCATATATGCGGGACACAAATTAAAGGTTATCACCGTTTCTTTCAGCTTCTCAATTTGTTCTCTAATGAGCTGATTCTGAAAAAAGACCAAGTTTCTAAACTGTCAGTGAAACTAATTCACCAGTGATATAGCCATATTTAATTTGAGGATAAGCAATGTTGACTGATTGAAATGTATGTACCTTTCTTGCCCTAATTCTGCTTAAGCTTCGTTCCAATTGGTTCTCTAACTGTTGTAGCTCATCAATTGAACATGGTTCCAATCCATCTCCGAGGAGCTTTCTGCATTAGCATTAATATTATTCATGATTTTTTAAGTTTTGTAAATTAAAATGGAGAATATACATATGTATATTGAATTCCACTATGCAAAACAAAAATCCTCTTAGCTAGCTTAGGTATTGAACCTTTTGGCGACTTCAAGAAACTCAAGCTTCTTTATCATGCTAGAAGTCTCTTCCTTGGCATGCTGCATGGAAAATAAGAAAAAAAAAAAGCACCAAAAAAGTTATCATTAAAATTAATAACTTATTATAATGTCTTTTCCAATTGGAATTGTTCTTTAGTTTTAGCTTAGATTTAATTAAGATGCATTAAGATTTTATGCAAGTGATGATCATCACACAATCTTCAATTCAATCATAATCTGCATAGATTTTGCAATATTCTCATACATATTCTCTTGAAAGAAGAGAAAGGTAATATATATATATGTGGGTGCGCAGAGCAAAATAAAAAGTGATATATTCCCAGTTATTTTAATTTTTTCATATATGAAGGGATCTGTGTCAGAAAAAGTGCAACCAAATCAAAGTCACCATTGAAGCAACATAAACTTTTGTAGTTAAATTATGTCTGTTCAGTAACTAGACAACAATTTAGTGTCAAGAAAATGTAGGCACAGATATGTTTGTTTCCTGAGAGATGATGAGATTCTCTAAGTCTTATTACCTGTATTATATGCTATCCCTTCTAGCATGCCAATTTTTATGCTTTTACCATCATCTTTCTAAAGCTTTTCTTGTACCCTTTTACCATCGTCTTTCTAAAGCTTTTCTTATGCCCCATAAAGATCCCAAATCTTTCTGCAGTTGCTTTTGAGGTACCAAAATTTTATCATAAACTTGGTCCATATTGATGTACATGTAATGATTTTTCAAAGATTTTGTGTTACATCTGCATGTGCATTTATAACTGTATATTGTTAAGATTTTAATTATAATCAATACAACCATCTATCACAACTTTTTATTCCATTATTGCCCTCTAGCATTTGGCTCAACAAAAAAGTAGAACATTTTTTACTTATATACGTGCTACATTATAGAGGAAAGTGTAAAGAAAGAAAAGCATGATATCATGAAGACAAACCTGTGAATGATCTTCTTCCACTATTTTGGTGTTGATTCCAGTATCTTTGGTTTTCTTCTGGTAGCGTTCTATGGTCTTGTTAATACTGAAAATCACACCGGTAACATTTAAAATATAAGATCATATGTAACACAACATTCAAAATATAAGATTATATATAATACAACAAACAACTTCGTACCTCAATAGCACACTCACAGATAATTCAAATTGTTATTTATTTATTTTGCCAAACTTAGAATGCAATAATTTTATTAACAAATAACTAACCACTATATATATTATCCATCAAAGATAACTAGAATAGTAAATAAAATAATTCCTAGAAAAAAAAACAACAAAGAAAACAATATGTATAAAATGAGTTGTGTTCAAATTAATAGAGGACGAGAAATACGCTTAAAACTTTAAAAACAATAATTTGGCCGTGCAAAAATTAAACAAGTCCCTATTTGGTATTGAGGGGATATGATTTAAAAGCTAAACTTTTTGTGGAATACAACTGTAGCTATGAAATAAAATTTTGACAAAAATAGTAAAAATATTATAATATCTTCACTGTATATACAAATGTGAGATCAAATCAACTTAATTTCAAACCATAATACTAAGTGTTTGTCAAACACTTTAGTGTTGTGCCTTTTAAACCACAATTACTTAATAACAATACCAAATAGGACTAAGAATAAGGCAACTAATTAACAATGTTTTGGTGTGCTGGATGGTTTAATTATTACTACGAAACTAGGCCACCAAGCTGATTACATGGATCGAAACTCATGTTAGTCTGCCGCCATGGAGTATCACGAGGAAGATTGTAAGCCAGGTAACTCATATTTGACAATAATTTATAAGAAACTATTATATGTGTGTCAGTTAAAATATGCAAATAATAGAGTAAGGCAAGGCATCTTCTAAATTATTCTAAACATTCATCTCAAATGAGATGGTTGTCGGAAGTGAGAAATTGATCCATTGCCTTCAAAATATACTCTTTCAACATTCTCTTGTTAGACTTGAGTCATGAGCATCTTATTGTATTCAAACCCCATCTTCTTAGTTCCTGAACTTGATTAATTATTAACTTATAAGCTGTTTTAGAATCAAAGTCAATTCCTTATCACCATTTTGTACTCAATTAGAATGTACCTATAATCAGTTAGAGCAACATGGTTTCGCAATTAAGAATATCTCTATTGCTATCCTATGTAAACAATCAAAATTATTTTGCTATAATGATGAGGCAGACTGCAAACTGTTAGCTTCTTTTACATTTTTTGACAAGATCCAACTTTTAGGATTACGATGTCAAGGATTATCTAACTGAAGTTGATCCCAATAAGTTCCTACTTCATCTTAATATTCATATAATATTGGTTTTATCCCTTCTTCTCAAGAGTATTGTGTTAGTGAAAAATAGTATTCAAATAATGATGATCAGTATTAATTAAATTTCCCTTTGGAATGACCATAATCAGAAGAAGGAATTGTCACAATGATGAACTGTCAAACCATTATTCATTGATATTCAAGGTTCAAATAAACACTTGCTTATTTATTAATTTCCTCACTTGAATTACACCATGAAACATTAAGTTATATCTAGTCGCCCAAACTTCAATCAGCATCTCCCAAACCAAAATGACTTAATCACAACAATGGAAAGCAAGAAACTAAAATGTATCAGAGTAGTTTGTTTGTGGAAACAAATAAACACACATTAGCATGTGTGTGAGTGCGTATATTAGCAAATCAAATTCATGAGTTATGGGAGGAAAAAAAGGATAAGGAAATAATGTAATGTTGAGTATTAGTTAGACTAGATTTAGGCTACTACATTCATGAGTTAGATAAGTTGGCTCTATGGGCTACCATATGCTACTGGAGTTAACTCATGCATGAATACAAATCTCATTATTTTTTTCATGATATAAAAGTGTATAAAGCTCATTTTCAGGCTTCTATATGCCATCCAAGTTGATTTATTAACAAATGGCTCATCCATGGGCTTTTATACACCATTAGAATTGGTTCATCAACATATAATATTTACCATTATAGAAGACTTTAAGGCTCACAATATAAAAGTACATGAATGTCACCTATGGACTTCTACATGCTATCAGAGTTCGATTCATTAACAAATGGCTCACTCATGGACTTCTATACACCATTAGAGTTGATTCATTAACAAAACAATGTTTATTATTGTAGAAGCCTCCAAGGCTCATGAATAACGCTTATACTATATTTTCACCTTGTAAAATTATATAAGGGTAACTCATACTTCAAAGCTATCTTAAAATATAATGGTTGCACAAACCTTATATATTTAATCCAAGATTCAATCTCAGCCTAAGAACCAAACAAAAACATTTAGGTCTACACCCGTTTGTACTGTCACAAGCACATGGATGAAGTAACTAACATCAAATGACTCTATCTTGGCACCGGAGCTGGGATACTCTTCCAACCACCTAGAGTACAGATGCGTATTAAAAACTAAAGCTATAAGTTCACAAGAAGAGTTCCAGTCTCTAATTTTACTATAGATTGAAGCTATTCCTTGTAAGAACTGTTGGAATGATATTTTCACATGATTCTCTTATCATGTTCCTTAAAAGTAAACAAGAAAGATTCACCAAGAGTCTCAAACGACAGGAATTTGAATGAAACTACCTACTTTCACCACATTAGTTAATGCATTTCTCATGTATCAGAATCATTTTTTTATTTCTTTCTAAGCCCGAACTGAAACTCCTGCAGTTTTAATATATTAGATACAACAGATCATGTTAGTTTATATTCTTTATCTAAGCTAGACACTTGTGAAAAATCATCTCCAATACCAGCACTGAAATCTTATATATTGAGGCACTTTTTGACAGTTAACCATTATTTGGTGAAGTTAAAGAGTGCTAGATTGTAGAGCACAACTACTTAAATTCCAATATTTAGAGGGTCAAAGATCATTTCCATATTCAAAATGGAAAAGATTTAGAACAAATTTGCAGAACATAATTCTCTTGTTTAATCTTAAGCCCTATTTTATTGAACATGGTTTGGAAGCTAGCTATAAATGCACTATAGCAGCCTTTAAGGCCAAAAGCCAAAAATAACCAAAACAGATTTTTGTCAAAGCTAAATGATCAATATTAAGGTTAATTTCATACTAATTAACTGCATTAATGTTTCTAGTACAACTAATGATATCATATATTAAGAAGGCAAGGTTAGACCAAGACAGTAGGATACCAGGAAGCAAGCAATCCATTTCTTTAATTAGCAGTAATTAGTTTTCCAAATAAACAAAGGTGAAGCAAAACATTAACTAATATGTTGGTGAGAATCTAAGTACATCCTGAAGTTGGGATTCCCCATAACAGTCTACGAGATTACTAAAATAATTTGCTTTTCTCTTTTGGTATGATTCTGCTATATATATCAAAAGTTCAAGTGTTTTCCTGAAATAAAACTTCATTTATTAGCAACTTGTTAAATGTTATAAATCGCATGCTCAGTTGCATGGATAAACTAAATTATCAATAAAACTACACAAAAACATATTGGGTGCTTTATGTTTATTTTCGTTCATCTTTAAATTTTCTCATTTGTGTATTTATTCTTACGTAATTAAAAATTGAAAGATACAAATAGTAAACATTTAACAAAAAATAATATGTACTTAAGTACCTTAACCTTGTCTAGTTAGTTGAGGCTTGGGAGCTGTACATACGACAAAAATCCAACCCAAAACTATGAATACTGTGGAGTACCTTAACTTTCTCTATCTACAAACGCAAATGTTTGCATGAAAAGAATAAATAGCGCTCTTCCCGTGCATACAGTGAGTGACCTCAAAACTGCTTCACATGACCAGCTTATGTCATAAATACAGTTCCATAGCCAATGCAATAGAGAAATTTGGTTCTATTATTAGTGTTTTTCTGTTTTTCTTTTCTTTTCTTTTCTTTTTTTTTTCCCTGTTCAATATGTGTATAATGAAGTGATTAACACACCCATAATTTTCCATCAACGAAGCTAACCCTAGTGAGTACGATTTGTTAGTCTCTATCTCGTTTCTCTCTCCATCCCCGAAGCGTTAACTGACATTTATGGACACCCTGAAAATCAGATTGAGGTGAAATTGAGAGAGTTCTAGAATCTGCAAGATCTCTTGAAAGGCCAATTAACATAAAGAATCCAACAAAACAAAATCACCAGTTAAGATTTGATTCTAAAGATTAAGAAGGAAACCAGAAAGATCGGACCCTTTATAAACTCATGTACTCATAGTACTAGCTTACCTGCTGTGGCTGTCACAGATATAAACCCAATGCTATACAGCCAAAATTATCGAGATTTTAAATTCTTCAAAACAGATTCGCAGCAGATACATGAAATATGAATGCCAAACAACAATAAATAGAAATAAATAAAAGCTCATATTAGTGAGTGTCTGAGAGAACATTATGAAAAAATGAGGAACGCACCCACAGTTAGAGAACTCATAGACCTTGCCTCTGGGGGAGAAGATAATTAGTGCAACTTCAGCATCACAAAGAACCGATAGCTCAAAGGCCTTTTTGAGCAGCCCATTTCTTCGCTTTGAGAAAGTAACTTGCCTGCTTGTTGCATTTTCTATTCTCTTCATCTGGGTTTTGCCCCTCACCATTTTCACTCTCCTACTCCAACACAAGAAAGACCCACAATTCAATATAAAAAAAAATAACCTGCTGTCAGCTAGCTGAAAGATCGAGGCAAAATCGTAATCAAATCGAAAATCAAATTGAAACTGATTTGAAACACCAACCTAAAAGTTTCCAAAGATATAGAATGAGAGAATATAACTGAAAATCAAAACAAATTAGAGAAGTGCTGACAAAGAGATTTGATGGGTCTGTGAAAGCTCAAGTGGAGGAACAAGAGAGACAATGATAATTATAGAAATCTCTCTCTGCAATAAAATCTTAAGAAGCCCTAGATTTTTTCACTGAAAATATATTAAAAAATAAAATATATTTTTATTTATCATCATATACCATCATATCATACTCCTTTCTTTGCTATCTAGCTTCTCCAGCCACTAACCCTAGGTAGAGACTCAGTATATTACGCTAAAAAATTTTATTATAAATTAAATAGAATAATATTGATATTTATAATGAAAAAAACAGCAGCAGGGTCAAGAGAGAAGAACCTAATCTCTTTCTTCTTTTGGTAACTTGAGGAAAGAAGCAGTCACCACCCTCAAAAAGAACTATCAGAGAATAAATGCCGAAGCATGTGAATCCACCACTCATGTGGATGCACAAAAGTTAGATGCTATCGCGTGATGAGATGACACCTGTTGAGATCAACCGACAACTCCCATCTCCGGTATCCGTTCAAGGAGCAGAGGGGCGAGTGAAGTCATAGACAGCGAACATTCCTGTCGGTTGCCAGTTTCTCTCGGACAGTCTCCAACTTTTAAAAAATACAAAGCCCTCGAGGTGTATGGGAATTCCGGATACTCGCTGCACGCGATTAGGAAAAAGCTTTGGTAAACAGAATTGTCCGTACAATGGGGTTAGGAAAACGTCCATGTCTTTCCGTACAATGGGATCAGAGGTGGACCAATGAGGACGAGCCAACCCATCATGTAAGCTGATCGTGATCAGAACTTGTCACGTGGCTCTTCCTTCTTTGGTGCGTTCCGGCTATTGGTTTCATTAATTTACTTCTTTCCCTTTAAGGGGCTTTTTGCTTTTCTTTTTATTTTTATTTTTTATGCTTTTCTTGATTAGGTGGGTTTTTCAAATCACAAGTGGAGGCGCACTGTTGGTTGAGTCAAAATATTCTTTTTTTTGTTTTTCTTAATATATTTCCGTTTTTGCGATGTGGAGGCACGGAGGAATGAGTTTGTCTTGTTTTGGGACCACAACAAGGTCTCTTTTGGGTGTTAAAGGCATGGCATGTCTCTTTTGGTCTTTTCAGGCTGTGGTGACCAACGATAACGTATTTGAGGGGCATGTGGCGTGTCCTCGTGGATCTTCCTGTTAACGTGACCTAGTTATAATTTTTTTTTTTAAATTATCAATTGTCATATAATAAAAAAAATGAGGTCCAATCACTTTCTTCGACTAGCCAATTATGTTCAAATTTATTCTTCTTTTACCACAAATGGGTAGAATTTTCCTTATTTTCAATAAATATTGACATTTATTGATGTAGCCCTTATGATATCATATGTTGTCTATACGACAATCAATTCTTCATTATTATTATTGACATATAAACTAATATTTTATAAGACCAAGCATATAGAGTGCGTGTGCGTGAGAAGTGAGTCTTGATATATATGGATTATCAAAAAGTTTCTCAAGATCTAAAACTCCCAATAGCAAGGCAAGTCGGTATTGTAATGTCTGGCAAGTGGTTGGGTAAGATATCAAAAGCGACGTTTTATTGGAGAATGTGGTCACAAGTAAACACACATAAAATCTCCTTCCTTTCTTTTCTTTTTTTTTTAATTTATTTTTTAAAAATGCTCTCCTTTCAAATTTAATAATGATTATATTTCCATCAATTTAGTCTCCACTATAATGTATGGTTTATTTATTAAATAATAAATTTTATAATTTATAAATTTAATATTTTATTATTTATTAAATGAGTGTCACATCAAATTAAATTTATATTAAAGTTTTATTATTGAAATCTATGGCGATACTCTTCCAAATAAAAGAATTAAATATTTAAGTAAAAACTTTAAGACTTCAAACCATTATGAAGTTGACCCAAAGAAATGATAAACATCAAATTGCACTGTTTTTCAAAACGACAAAACTTGACAACCTTTATTTTCCTATTGTAAATGAGTTAAATTATGGGATCATGTTTTGGAGGATGATGTAAATTTCATACATTGTGTGTTATGTATAACTAGGATAAGCTCTGGAGAGAAACTCATGTAGGGTTGGCACACTCTTATCCTGTTGAAGTGGTGCACTAACCTATTAACAGTCCACTATTATGTAAAGTGTAGTGGATCCCGCTGCAAGATCCATAAATTTTTTATTTAAAAAAGATTATATATTTTTTAATTTGTGGATCTCACTTTAAGAACCATCAAACTCATCCAATGACGGATTTTCAATGAACGGTCGCACCACTTAGGCTGGCCTGCTCCTCGTACGCTTTTATTGGGCTCTAATTGACCGGCCGGTTTTCAAAAAGCAACTTTATCTCTCGATTCATTCACATTTTTTGTCTTCAACTTACGATCGTGGAGACCACTATGGGCCATCACACTGATTAATGGTCAGTGGACCATATCCACACACCAAACATGTTGGTAGTGTTTCCGTAATTTCCATTTTTAACTCTCGGATAGCCTTCTGAACTTTCGTATTACTCTATGTTAATGGTGGGTCAAGCATTAAGGAACCAAAGCTTTCATTGGGCCGGTCCATTCCATTCGGCGTTCACTCAGCCAAATCCATTGAGTAGTTGAGCGTAAACAATTTGCAAGACCGACCTAACAAGAATTTGTTTATATGATCCGCGGATGACAATTTCACAAAAGAACTAAATTCTACTTGATTAATATAGGAAAAATTTTGTTGGAACAAAGGCTTTCAAAGTTCAAAATCAAATGGACTTCTACAACTATAATTGGTTGGTCACCCCTGCTTTTAAAGTGTTTTAACTACTTTTGGCTTATAAATTGATTAATTTAAACTGCTTAACTTAATCCCTTAATTTACATAATGACGATGATTTATTTAAAACTTAACCTTGTTTCGATAATTAAAGAACTCTCATGCTCCTAACTTCCAGTTCCTACTAACTTCCAGTTAAAGTTTTAAGTATACTTCTGAAAAATAAAATAATGGGCCAATTTGGACTTGTGGTTGAAATTAAATAACCTAATTATTTCATAATTTTTACTAAAAATAGTGTTTAGTAAATTTTATAAAAATAGTTCATTTCATAATTTTTTTCATTTTGTTAACAGCTGTTAATAGTAAATAAAAGAGTACTTTTTATAAGTAACTTATTCAATAAGTTGCCACTCTTTTTTAAAGTTCGTATTATAACTCTATATTTTAATAAAGGATCATTCTATGATGTTATGATTAAAATTACGATATTAATATCATAATTAAATATAAATTATGTAATTGAAATATAAAACTTGTAAATCAATGTTTACTGTAAAATAAAACATAAATTTTAAAAACTAAACATAAAACTTATAAATAAAGGTAAAATGAGTAAATCAATATATAAAATTATTAAATTAATGTATTATTAGTAAATAAAACAAGAACTTGTAAATATAACATAAAACTCATAAATCAACGCAAAGTGCAAAATAAAACATAATTTTTTGAAATTAAACATAAGATTTGTAAATGGAAGATAAAATAAATAAATAAATATAAAATTAGTAAATTAATGTATTATTAGTAAACAAAATAAAACTTATAAATTTAACATAAAATTTATAAATCAACATTAAATGCAAAATAAAACATAATTTTTAGAAATTAAACATAAAATTTGTAAATGGAAAATAAAACAAGTAAATTGATGTGTTGTTAGTGAACAAAACAAAAACTTGTAGATTTAATATAAAACTTGTAAATCAAGATTAACTGTAAAACAAAACATAAATTTTAGAAATTAAACATAAGACTTATAAATGGAAGATAAAAAGAGTAAATTAAAACAAAATTAGTAAATTAATGTATTATTAGTAAATAAAACAAGAACTTGCAAATATAACCTAAAACTCGTAAATCAACATTAAGTGTAACATAAAACATAAATTTTATAAATATAACATAACACTTGTAAATATAAGGTAAAACAAGTAAATTAATATATTATTAGTAAACAAATCAAAAACTCGTAAATATAATATAACACTAGTAAATCAACACCATCTGTAAATTAAAACATTAATTTTAGAAATGAAACATAAGACTTATAAAAGAAAGATAAAATAAATAAATTACTATAAAACTAATAAATTGATGCATTACTGGTAAATAAAATGCAAACTTATAAATATAATATGAAACAAATAAATCAACACTAAGTGTAGAATAAAATATAGAGTTTGAAAATTATGCATAAGACTTATGAATAAAAGCTAAAATAAGTAAAATAATATAATAGTTACTGTTAAAAAAAAGTTCACAATTATAAAATAAAAACTTATTATAATAGTTATTACCTTATATATTTATTAATTTTTTATTTAAATTGAATAATATTAGTTTTGTACTTATGTAATACATGTGATGTTTTATTAAGAGGAAATTTATGCTCGAAATTAGATTTTTTTAAAAAATATATTATTTTAATATCCTTCATAGTAGTTGTAAAACGAGGCTATATTGTATCTTCATATACTTCTTGAACAATAACCCTAAATAATTTTAAATACAATTGAAAATTTTAAAGGTACATAAAGTATATATAAAATTCAAAATTAGATTTAATTTTATTGGTATATCATATATATGTCTAATAATATAAACTTTTTTTAATTTTATTTTTACTTGATCCGCATCAAGATAAATAATTGTGTGCAATTAACATATGTAATAAATAGATATCATTATATAAAATTGGGGAAATAAAGTATACAAATATCCTACAATAAATATAGAATTTATAGTGACCAATTCAATAAAAATTTTTTGACTTTTTTTAGTATAATTTTTTTGTTTAATTAAAGAAAATATTTTTTGTAAGTAAATAAAATATTTTTCATTAAAATTCTACAAGAAACAATGTTAAATTTTTAAATAATTAATAATCTTCCACTAATTTATTAGTTTTACTTTATATTTATTAGTTTTATATGTAATTTATAATATTTATATATATCATAATATTGATGCTGTATTTTTTATTATGGCATTTTAGAATTTTCTTTTAATAAAAAGATGATTGTATTTTACTTATCTACAAATCCTAATATATAAATAATTAGATATTATATGCTATCATAACAACGTATGTTCTCTCTGGCTTTGGTTGGATTATATAATAAATCATTAGATATTATATTATCACCATAGTTTAGTTCTTCCTTATATAATACATATTACTTTTATATCATTTGAATTATGTATAAGTATAAATTTTTATCATATTTTATGTAACAGAGTATGAAGCTCTTTATGTTTTTTTAATTGAGTTTTTTTAATGTAACCTTGCATATTTAAGAAAAAATGATAAAATAATTTATTAAACATTCTCTTAAAATAAAAAAAATTACAACTTATATGTATTTTGGTCATTATGTAATAATACAACACTTTGTCAATAAAATTTACAAAAAACATTACTCTATTTTTTTAAACTCACAATAATCGTAATAGTATAATTTATCAAACAGTAAACTATTTTTTTAATTAGTAAGTTATTTTATTTGTACAATACAAATAACTTATTTTATCAGTCTCAACAATTCTAAACTAGCCTAATGAAATTAAACTCAATGTCTTATTAAATTGTCATTGAATTTAGTCTAAGTTTAAAGTTCTTTACCTTTCAATCTTAAAATATTGTTTTTAATAATACATTTTATTACTAGATAAAAAATTTCAACCAATTTATAAGAAAAAGCCAACTTAAAATTTTTTTATTTAAGCAATAAACAAGATGATAGACTAGATATGAAAAATAAGACCAAGTTTTATCACTACAGTTAATATGTACAGTTGGCACCTATCTATGATGAACATATTATCGTTTAAAATGTTATTTTTTTGGATTGGCCTAAGTTCCAGTCACATAAACTTAACGCATTTTTGTTTTTTCTATGCACAATTTCATTTAGCTCCATATACTTACTGTTATTTATATATTATTTATAAATATTATAAAATTTTTCATTTACATATAATATAAAATTTTATTAAAATTCTTATATATTTTTTATTTCATTTAAAATTTTATTTAAATTAAAATAAAGAATATTAAATAGATTATAATTATAATTATTATATTAAATTATTATTGTTATAACAATAAAATTTTTATTTAAATTATTAATAATAATAACTAACAATAATTGTTATTATTAAAGATTAATAAAATAAAAATAAATTATAAAAACATAAATAAAGAGTATTTTTAAATTCTAAAAATGTTCTTTGTTTAAATTAAAAATATAATAATTATTAAATAGGTTATAATTATAATTATAATTGTTGTATTAAATTAAAATTATTATAATTAATTAATACATTAACAATACTTAATAATAATTTTTATTTAAATTATTAATAATAATAACTAACAATAATTACTATTATTAATTAATTTTTGATTAAAAATTTAATTTTTTTACACTCTTTTCATTTACTAATTTTTTATAAGTATCAAAATAATTTAATTGTTATTTATATTTTATTTGTAAATATTATAAACTCTTCTATTTACTTATATTATAAAATTTCATTAAAACCACTATAATTACTACTTTTATTATTTGTAACTTTTATCATAATTACTACGTTTATTTTAATTATTGTAATTTTTATTATTTTATTCAAAAATTAATTAATAATAATAATTATTGTTAGTTATTATTATTAATAATTTAAATAAAAAATATTAATATTTATTATTAATGTATTAATTAATTATAATAAATTTTAACTATTTTAATAATAATAATAATTTAATAGAATAATGATAATTATAATTATAATCTATTTAATAATTTTTATTTTTAATTTAAATAAAGAGTATTTTAGAATTTAAAAATTATAAAGGTTAGTTTAATACTTTAAAAATTTAAATAAAATAAAAAATATAAGAGTTTAATGAAATTTTATAATATACATAAATAGAAAAGTTTATAATATTTACAAATAAAATATGAATAACAATACTAAAATTATTTTAATACTTACAAAGAATTAGTAAACAAAAAAGAGTGTACAAAGATGAATTAAATTTTTAATCAAAAATTAATTAGTAATATAATTACTATTGTTAGTTATTATTATTAATAATTTAAATAAAAATTATTATTAATTATTGTTAATGTATTAATTAATTATAATAAATTTTTATAATAATAATAATTTAATATAACAATTGTAATTATAATTATAATCTATGAAATACTAATTAGACAATCCAGGAGGGAGGTAAATTGAGTTTTTAAAAATTAAGCAAACAAACACTTGAAGTGATATAAATAAAGCAATTAAATTCGAAATAAATAAATAAATATACAATAAAGAATAAAGAGATAGGGTAAGAGAGATTAAACATAATGATTTTTATGTAATTCGGCTATTCCCGCCTACGTCCACGCCTCCAAGCACACCGGCCTTGAAGATTTCACTAAGCAAGCCTTCAAGGCTTCAAAATCTTACAATTGACTTCCAAGGTGTCAATAAACCTTTACAACAAGAGGTTTTTCCTAATCTCTTAATCTAAGTGTATCCCAACACTTTCAATCACTCAAAATAAATATTAAAAATTAATTTTTCTCTCACACAATTTTTAAGATTACAAATCAATACCCAATGTGTGAATAGATGAAGTAAGAATCTGTTTAAAACTCAATGTAGATGGTATATTCGTGTATATGCTCAGTAGTTGTGTTGACGTCTCTTTTTGATTTGATTTAGATGAATTTATTTATAGTTGGAGTTGAAAACTAGCCGTTATTTATCCTTGTTGACAAAAAACGGATTACCGTTAGCCATTAACGGATAACCGTTTACGTTGGTCAATGTTATCGTTGGGCTAGATTTCGAATTAACGGTTGATTGTTTAGTAATTACTCTTTCACCGTTAATATCCAGAGACCTGCACAATAAAAATTCTTCTATTCGTTTTAGCTAAATGGTTAAAGATTAACAAAGAATGTTAGTTTAGATATTATCGGTTATCCGTTATTTATTAATGGTTCGCCGTTAAATTTTAGCAATCTTATAAAACAAAATACTTAACATGTTTCCTTTAAACGGTAAAGGATTAACAATATATGAAGATTTGGATATTATTGGTTAGCCGTTATACGTTAACGGTTTGCCGTTAAATTCCATCAACTTATAAAATAAAATGCTTAACCGATTTCCTTTAAACGGTAAAGGATTAACAATATATGAAGATCTGGATATTATCGGTTAGCCGTTATACGTTAACGATTTGCCGTTAAATTCCAACAACTTATAAAATAAAATGCTTAACCGGTTTCCTTTAAACGGTAAAGGATTAACAAGATATGAAGATTTAGATATTATCGGTCAGTCGTTATATGTTAATGATTTACCGTTAAATTCCAGCAACTTATAAAACAACATGCTTAATCGATTTTCTTTAAATGGTAAAGGATTAATAAGTATTTGACAGCCTGGATATTATTAGTTAGCCATTATATATTAACGGTTCACCGTTTAATTCCAGTAACTTATAAAATAAAATACTTAACTGGTTTTTTTTAAAAGGTAAAGGATTAACACATGATGCAGGTTTGAACATTATCGGTTAACTGTTAAAATTAACGGTTCACCGTTTACTCTTAGTAAGCTTAGAGACTTATCGGTTAAGGCTTAATAGATAACCATTTTTCTGAGCATGAAGATTAAGCTTTTACCCTAAACGGTTAGCCGTTTAAAAATAACGGTTAGCCGTTTACTTTCAGTGTTTGATTTTTACTAAGTTACAAACAATCAGTTGAAGCTTTTAGAAAATAACCTCTCTCTGCATTTTATTAGTCAACCATTAAAAATAAACGGTTCACCAATTATTCTTAGAAAATCATATTTTTTTACAGAAATTTTCTAGTTTCTCTGAAGCTTGTAAACATACACAGAGAGTTTTGACTTTTAAGAAAATATTTGAATTTGTGAAACTTCAACAAACTTATCAAAAGAGATTAATGGTTTGTTATCATCAAAATCAATAAACAGAATATATACATGTTAACAATCTATTTAATAATTATTATATTCTTAATTTAAATAAAAAATATTTTTAGAATTTAAAAATACTCTTCATTTATTTTTTTTATAATTTATTTATATTTTATAATTTTTTATTAAAATTAATTAATAATAATTATTAGTTATTATTATTATTAATTTAAATCAAAATTATTGTTATAATAATAATAATTTAATATAATTATTATAATTATAATCTATTTAATACTTTTTGTTATTTTAATTAAAATAAAGAGTATTTTTAGAATTTAAAAATTATAGAAGTCAATTTAATACTTTAAAGATTTAAATAAAATAAAAATATAAAGATTTTAATGAAATTTTATAATATATATAAATAAAAAAGTTTATAATATTTATAAATTAAGTATAAATAATAAAAATATATGGGGCCAAATAAAATTATGCCAATAACTATATGAGACCAAACAAAAATAATAATAAGTATATGGGGTTAAATAAAATTATACGTAAAAAAACAAAAAACGCATAAGTTAAGTGATTGTAACGTAGGTCCTTTTTTTTGACTACATAAATAAAAAATTGTTAAAGATAAGCCATTTTTTAAAATTAAACATAAAATGGGGCTATTCTTACAAAATTTCTAATTAATAAATAAGGATGACAATGGGAAGGGGAGGAGAGAGGAGGGGACTGACATCCTTATACTCATTTCCAATAGCATATGTCCCTGTTCCCTTCCCATAACAATTGTTTAAAGAGATCTTTGCCTCATTCTCGAGTAATAAAACAGGATATTGAGGGTCTCCCAATCTTTAAAAAATTGTTAAATAACCAATATATTTTTAATTTTTAATTTTTAAATTTAATTTTATATATTAAAATAAAAAATTAACAATAAAATTTGATAATACATATTAGTAAAGTTTGGATGTTATAACTTTGGCTTTTACTTTAGTTTTTGTTTTATTAAATAAAAGTTTAAAGCAAAAAGTTTTTGGACTAAGCCTTTTGAATAAGATTGAGCAAATATCAATTTAGGACTAAAATTTGTTAGCTAGGTTGGAAAATTTCATAGTATATTTATATAGATATTTTGGTATTTATTATTTATATTAATATTTAATAATTTATAATTTATTCATTAATGTTTTTAAAAATTAAAATAAAAATAAAAATCTGGAATTGGAGAGATGATGGGAATTTAAACTCATGCTCGTCTCTTTTTTTAAATAAAAAATCTGGTATAAAATTATTAAAAATAAGAAAAATGCTTATAGGGTCTTTGTAGGGATTTCCGCCATGCCTATTAATAAACGACAATATTTGATTTATATTAAAAAAATTAAAAAAATAATTTCTTTTTTTCCGCTGACAATATTCAAACGCTTTGATGTGGCCGGCCTAAAAAATAAAAATAAAAAACTAATTAAAAATCCACGTCTCCAAACTTCTTCACTCTGCCTGTAGTCCTAAACGGACCAAATCCATCACTTTTGTTGCCGTTTCACTCTATAAAAATTTATATAAATTTCTTCCCCTCTCGAAAATCTGGAGTCTGTTGTAAGAGCCTTGGCCGCGTGATCAAATCCAAAATTACCAGTTTTATTCTTTATTTTTTATTTCTCTTTTTCTCACGTAAAAAATGAAAGAAACAATGGATGAATCCAGCGAAGAACAGCAACAGCAACAACAAACAGTGATGAAAGAGTGCATGCACAAAACGAAGACCATACAGTTCTTAGGTCGAACGACACCAATTATTCTACAAAACGATAATGGACCTTGTCCTCTCCTCGCCATCTGTAATTTATCTTTTCTCTTTCTTGCTAGCTAGGGTTTCTTCTTCACTAAGTTTAAATTAAATACGCATGAGCTTTTGAGTTTTGACCGAACTGTTCATTACCTCTATTTTCTAGGTTTTTATTCTTTGAATTCCTTTTCTTTTCCCCCAATTCGCTGCGATCTCGCAATTGAGATGAAGTCTACTTGTGACGCAGTGTAATGTTGTCTTTGGATTAGTTGTGAATTTATTGATAATTGAATGATGGTTTCTAGGGTTGTGTCTTTTGTTGCTGAGAGTGAACAAGAAGTTGAGATTGGAGCGTTGGATGATAGGTTCTTGAAAGTAGCAAATTTATTTCATTTCTCCCGTGTATTTGTAGTTTCTTGGTCTATTTTGAAATTGAATGATGCTATTGGTTTTATCCTGTTTATTGTTTGGGTTCTTGATTCTGTCTTTGGTTGCTAATTGTTCCCATGCCAGTTAATATCCTTAATTATTTTTAATTGCGGAGAAATTGACAGAGAGTAAAAGATAATGACATTACTTTCGGATTGTGAGTAAACTTCAGTGAAGTCTTCAATACTGATTTTGGTTCCAATAAATTATCTGGCATCCACATGCTGACATATTTCTGATATGTCATGGCTGCATCTAAAAAGTGGCAAATTGTAATCTGGTGCACTATTATCTCTCTCTCTCCCCCCTTTTTTAATATATTGGTTATTTACCAGTTTTGTTATTTGCGAGAGCTGTTTAGTGAGAGGAAGAAGAAGGTGAAATTTGGCTGGACTTAAGTGGGTTGCTTATCAATTATAATAGAAACTTTATTATAATAAAGTCAAGTTAGGTTATGTTAGGCACAAACAAGTTGAATTAAGGCTCTTTCTTTTCTTACTTTTTCTTACTTATGAAATTGTTCAGTGCATTATACTTACAGCATTTGGTTTATTCTGTCAAGAGATAGGGAAAGATTGCTTCTAATTTCATTCAAACTGTATCTGATTTGACATTGATGTCGAATGTTGTTCTGTGAAGGTTCTGTTATCCATAGTTTTTGGAACTTATATGTATCATTGCTGCCAGCAGGTTCAGTTTTTTATTGCTAAGATTTATGTTGCTTGCTACAAGCTGAAATGGCTGTATTATGCATGTTTCAGTGAAATGGTTAAAGCTATTTTTTGACTCTCATGCTAACTATTGTCTTCAGTTTTATATTAGCAATGTTTAGTACATTGGAGAGCTTACCATCTTAATTCTTCAATGAACTTTTGGATATGAGAATACATGATTTGCATTTCACTTTTCGCTTATCTAGCTAGAACTATTTAAACATTGGTATGCCTTTCATTTTGTAGTTACAAGTCTTATTGATACAGTCCAGGATATTTGCTTGAAATTTCTGTATTCCTGTTGAATTACTGTTTTAACGGAGTGCCTGTTATTGTAATTCCTTTGAGTTAATTATCTCATTATTCTTGTATTGTTCCATGGTTCTAGAATTTCTCTATCATTCTTCTCAATGGTTCTAGTTCATTAAGTTTTATTGTTGCCATTTTGCTTGCTTTAGAAATTTTCCTAACGATGAGAGGCCTTTTTTTCGCCTTTTTTATTGCGGTACTTTTGTTGACAATTATTGTATCTAAGACTATTTTAGGCACCATGGTGGGGTTTTGTTCTGTTTATGGCTCTAGTATTAATAATGAGTCTCAAACCCTTTTTCTTTTTTCTTTTTCTTTTTTTTTTCTAAATTGAAATAGGTAATGTTCTTTTGTTGAGGAACAATCTGAATTTGAGTCCAGATACAGGGGAAGTATCACAAGAGAAATTGCTTTCGCTGGTGGCTGAACGGCTTATTGATTCTAACAGTAATGTCAATGTAATAATAGCTATTTTGATTGATTTGAAACTCTTTTCTGGTTTTACTTGATATTGACACACTTAAAAAATGCAGAATAAGGATGCTGGGTATGTTGAAAATCAGCAGCAGAATATTGCAGATGCTATTGATTTGCTTCCGCGCCTTGCAACTGGAATTGATGTAAATATAAAATTTAGGAGGTTAGACCTCTTTCTCTCTCTCATGCCTACATTCATATATTGCAACCTCCTTTAGTGCTTAATGGAATACATCACATTTGCAGGATAGATGATTTTGAGTTTACACCAGAGTGTGCGATATTCGATCTACTTGACATACCCCTCTATCATGGTTGGATAGTTGATCCCCAGGTATGCATTTTTCAGGTCATGTATAACAGTTTCAATTATTTGTTGTTGGACAAGTCTGATTTATGGTTTTGTATGCCATTATTCTATAATTGCTTGTGTTTGGTGATTTTGTACCCATTCAACATCATTGCTCCATTGTTTTCAAGAAATTGATTCTTTTTTTTTTTTTTTTTTGGGGGTTGGGGGGGACCCAGGGGGGGGGTGTGAGGGGAAGATATTCCCTAATATGATGTTCTATGAGACAAAGTCAAATGCTATAGCACTGGCAAGCAGAGTAGTATATAATACAAATCTTTGGTGGTTTTTTTGGCTGCTGCTGGATGTACTATATTTAGCTTGGGAAGCTTAGTATTTGCTTTAGCGTCCCAAATGAATTTTATTCTTTTCGAAGGTTTTGGCACCCATGACCATTTTGAATGTATAATCATGATTGATATGGAGGTGTGCATTTGTCTATTGGTGGGAATGCTAACTGGAATCTGGTTGTTTCATTTCTTTTCAGCTATTTCGCCAATATTTCATCATGAGTGTTCTTCTCTTACATGAATGTGGGCCAGTGGATGTGACCATCTCTTACAATTCTATTTCTGTCATATATATTTTTGTTGGGAGCACAATTTATTGGATGTAGTTGATTATGATTCAGTGTTTTTTGGGTGCAGGAACGAAAATACTGAAACTTTTATGAAAACGTAACCTCATGAGTTCTCTGAAAAAAAAAAAAAAAAAGAAAATCCATTGCCCCTTATATATATATTTATGCAGTTATTTAGTAAAACAAAAGGTAACTCTCTCATAAGTTAACATATGAGTCAAGACATGGGCAGACATCCAACATCTTAAGTTGTCAATATGAGAATAGTTCTACACATTATCTCATTATGTCAGTCAGCTGTGAGCTATAACAAGTTGCTAAGTTGTGTCCTGCTGCCTAACTTAATTATTTATATGTCTGCTAGGTTTTTCTTTTCCCTATTCTTCTTTTGGTATTGAATTCTTCATTGGCATGCACTTGGTGTTTACTGAGTGGATGTGTTTGGCAAACTAATTAGTCTTGTGTATGCGTACCAGGATTATGATACAGCTAATGCAATTGGGTCCAAGTCCTACAATGCTATTATGGGGGAGCTTGTAGCCTTGGAAACTATGGGAGGTGACTGTAAAAGTAACTCTGAAGAAGATTGTGTTGATTTTGCTGCTGCAACAACTGCAACTTTAGGAGTTCCTTCTCCATGCCTTTCTAAAGCCAGATCTTTTGACGATTCTCCACGTTCTGTATCTGATCAGCAAACATTAAGAAAGGGGGATCTTGAAGAAGAAGAAGAGCTATTGAGAGCCTTGAAATTGTCAGAGACTGAAGTACCTAGTTCATTGGGCAATTCAGTTTTGGCTAATGCTAACGGTGCCACTATGCCTTTCAATTCTGATGAAAGTACATGTTCCAACGTGGATGTTCCTGCAGATTCTGTACATACATTAGAGCAACACGTTGTTGTCGAAAGTCAGAGTTTTCATCAGCCAGAATCTTCTATATCAGATAATGGCATTGTCTTGAGCAATGATGATAATAATATGAATATGGAAGCTTTTGGGAGTATTGCTGGGGAAGAAGCAAGTTCATCCTTGAGGGCAGATGGTGGTAAGAAGCTTGATCAGCTATGTAAAATGGAATCTGTAGCACATAATATCTCTAAAGATCGGGTTGAGGAGAAAAGTGTTGAAAGATTGGTCGGGGCTGAGGAAACAATTCCTTTTTCTCCTGGAAAGGATACTGCAACTGTGGTGGAGACACAAGTAGATATTTCTCAAGGTGGTAAAGAAGTTGAGAATGAACCCACTTCTACTAGTGTTCCTGAGCCAGTTGATAATCAAAGTACGTTTAGCACAACTGAATTATCGTGTCTGTCTATTCCCAATGGAGATTCAGATTCATCTAGTGGCAGAATACAAGCCTCGAGTGTTGATGGCAGTGAACCCATATATGAAGGAGAGGAATGCATATTAGATTCAGGAACTGCAATGTATGAAGACCGAGAGCCTGTGTATGAAGGCGAGGTGATTCTTGCTGAGCAAGCTGACAAAAGCACTTTGGATTCCTGTAATGTTTGGTCTAAGGATGAAATAACTCAACAACAAGGTAAGTGCTGCCCTGTGGCAAAGATGTTCTAGCATGTCTCTTTGTTATGCTAGTTTTCTGTGTTCTTGAACTGATTTGAAACACTTTTTCTGTCTTTTTCATTTCTTAGGTGAACTTATTAAGAGCTTTTTGAAGAACAATGCCAACCAACTGACTTTTTATGGGTATGTGAATTTTAGGTTTGGCTATACAAGTCCTAGTCTCTTTGCAGGCTCTTTGTGTGACTACTATAATTATCTTTTGCAGGCTTTTCTGTTTACAAGATGGTCTTAAGGAAAGAGAACTTTGTGTTTTCTTCCGTAATAATCACTTCAGCACCATGTTTAAGGTAGTTAGGAGCTGCAATGTAGTACTTATGTAATTTAATCACTGATATTGATGTTTATGAACTTTCAGCTACTCTCCTAGTCAGTAAGCAGTATGAAGAAAATGTCTATTTTCATTTCTTTCACTGGATCTTTTTTTTTTTTTTTTTTTTTTTGGTGTAGTATGATGGCGAGCTTTATCTTTTAGCTACGGACCAAGGGTACATAAATCAGCCTGATTTGGTTTGGGAGAAACTGAATGAGGTAAAACTGTTTACTCGTAATCCTATTCACTTGTTTGTTAATTGATTCATATCTGAGTAGAGTGAAATGTAATATCATATATATGGGATAGGATTAAGGTCATCTCATTTTGATCAGATTGTGGATAAAATTTCTATATGGGAAAAACCTCATCATGCCTTGAAAATGAATTGTAGTGTCTTTAGGTTCTAATTACATTATTCAAATTTAACTTTATATTTGTTTGTCTTTACCTTCATGTACTTTTAGGTCAATGGAGATACATTGTTTATGATGAGCAACTTCAAGGAATTTAAAGTAGAAAGCCATACAAATGAGTCGTGGGATGAACATGGTGCTATGGCCAGTACTGCTGTATGTTCTCTTTCTGATCCAAAGTGTTCTGGTTTTCATCAAAGGACTTCAATGAAACTTACTTTATTTTGCATGCCACAGGACTATCTTGCCCAATACGATACTGCCGCACACAGTGGGTCAGATATGAAGTAATTATCCTAACTTTCATTACTGATGCATGTATTGATTTTTATTTTTAGGATGGAAGAGGTGTACAATTAATGACCTCTACATGTTATTTGCTGGATGACAATTGACAATTTCTTTCATTTGGAATAGTTTGACTTCATTTACGTCCTTTCTATTGCTTTTAACTGTTTTCCTGGTTGAGAGAAGCTTTAATCTTGATTTTTTATCAAATTCTTAACTGCTCCACATTAGTAAGATAAACAATCCACATTGGTAAGATGAACAAACTAGAAAGCAATGCAATTATAGTTGTTTGAAAAGATGTTGGAAAGACCAATTTCATCCTCAACGTTTTCCTAAACTCTCTGAAGAATTTTTGTGGAACTCTTGGGTTAACACATTCTAATGTATTTTGTTCTGGCAGTTCTGATCTGCAACTGGCAATAGCTCTTCAACAACAAGAGTTTGAGCAACAGCCACAACGTCCTAATGTGCAGCAACAGCAGCCACCTGCTACTGGCAATTCAAAATTGATAACTGGTCCCCAGGTAAATACTATACTGTGCCTTGAACTTCAGATTTTCAAGGTAGATACAAATTTTTGTTTCCACCAACAGGATAGTAAATATATTACAATTTTTTGCTTCCATAAACAAGATAGTAAATAAATTTGTCCAGTTGGGAATCTTCAAAAGATATATTTCAGAAACCTAGAAGTTGCTTTTCTGTTTGATGCATTCAAGTTATCCCCAAAGATTCCAAAATGCCTCTTACTTTTCCAGAACCATTTTCTGCTCCAATCCCTATGCCCCTGAAATTTGCAAACCTTTGAGGCCATTTCCTTTGGGAAATTATGATGTGAATTTGCATGTTTGTTGAGGTGATTTAAAAGTAATGATGAGCTTTCCATTTGAAAAAAAAAAAAGCCTTAGCCGACGAATAATATTGAAACAGTGTGTTGGAATATGACTGTCCAACTTATATGAAGTTTATCGAATAAAAATTTTGACCTTTGGCAGGTGGCAAGAGCCAGTGGTAGAGGTTCATCTTCCTCATCTAAGGCTGATGGAAAATCAAAGGAGAAGTGTAGTATAATGTGAATTTTTCGTTTAGGCTGTTTGGATATATGTACCTACTGTAAATGATTTGTGTTCTTTTCCACCAGCCACACCCCCACCCCCACCCCCAACAAATTGTATCGAGCGACGTCAATAAAACCCTCCAATATTATTAATTAGCATGACCATAGATCAGTTTTATCACTGTAAAAGGGAGGTATATAGTAAAACTTTTCTAGTTTAAACTTTCGTGCACCGTGCTCCTAAGTGGTCAACAGAAATTGCTTAGTTTTGAGTCTGCTCAATCACTTCTCCTCCCAATGAACGGGCTATGATCAAAGTTAAATTACTTATGGCAGCCTATGTCAATATAGGTCTCTGTCTTCTATAGCTTTCTGGCCGTTAGATGTATTCGTCCCGACGTAGCAGTCTCATTTTGCAAAAGCTTCTAGGAAACATCAATCGTCAAATGCACGAAGGAGGAGAATTGCATGATGAGAGCCTGAAATTTTGATGGAAAAGTCAGCTGTTTGTGACGGAAGCGTGGGTTCCCAGCCATCCGTTTTAGTCTTCCACTTTTTTTTCCCTTCCTACTTGCATTCTCATTACTGGTTGAAGGCCTCGGCCACCTAAGTCACTGTACTCTACCACCCTATCGTGTTCGTTTGTGGGTGAAGGCCTCGACCCACGACACGACATAACGCAGCCAACCAACGCTCAAGATTTCACCTCGCTGGAGCTAGCTAAGCGCCACCGACAGTCTGTCCCTCTTGTAAATATATTAAACGACATATGATTGTTTAGTTTATTAATCCGGAGTTATCCATGATCAAAACCATGATTAGCAAAAGGATTGACTTTGTGCGACTTTGTGAGGCCGTAGAGAAATTAAGGAAAGTAGAGAAGGATGACTAGAGAAAGGGCAAGTAAAAAAAAAAAAAAAAGCGAGTGGGGTGGGGGAGGGTTAATGAAATGAAATCGAAAGGGACAGACAATATGCAGCGGGATAGACCCAAAAAATTTTGGAATGTTAAAACAACTGTTTCTCTAGCAGTTAGTAGTAATTTTATTATGTAGGTAGGGAGTAGTGAAGGGAGCGGCGGGGACCACTCTAAGAAGAGGTGTCGTGATCTTAGGTTTTAGGTAATGCGACAAAAGGCTACAGCTGTGAGGGTGACCCCACCTCTACTTCCCCAATCCCACTACCTCACCTCCAAGCGACGATATTTTGCTTCCCCCTGCACTTCCTTGGAAATTACGTGATTCTTGGTTCTTCTGCCTTCCGGCTCGCTTCGACTCGGCTCCCCTTTCGGCTGGGCGATCACGTTTGTCTTCCACGCGTCACCTTCTGATTAGCGGCGTCAAACTTGTTTTTTTATTGCTTCTTTTTTTCTTTTTAATTGAAATTGCATTTTCCTCATTTACTTTAACAGCGGCAATAAAAATGAAAATGTTATTTTGACCCAGAAAGATGGGAAAAAAAAAAGAGCTATAAAATTTGATAAAAATACGAAAAATAAATAAATAAGAAGTAATTTGGTTGATAACTATTCTGATATTTTAATCTTTTTATTCAAATAATGTGGTGTTGCTGCATAAGATTTAGTCCACACCGAGTAAATGATAAATATTCAAAATTTCGATATAAATTTATTATATACTACCATCTCATGTCATCTTCTATATAATATAAATGTGAGGGTATGTAAGAGATAAAAGCATTGTTTTTAAGATATAATCAACCATGATTTTTAAATTCCATGTTTATCATTTATTGATAACAGCATATATCATATTTGACACCTCAGATTTTTTTTTAATTATATATTATTTTGTCACATACAATCTTCTTGTGAAAGCACGAAGGAAGCTTCGAATTACCGAGCTGTACAATTTTTATTTTTCTTTTTATCTGCAAACCAAATAATTGCAGAGCATATATAGTTTCTGTAAATTAAACATACGCTAGTGTGCTTGATAATGACACCCATGCCAAGACTTGAGTCGTTGAGTTTGAGGATCCATTTATTTGTTTGGCTTCAAGTGCTTTAACCAATCTAAAACTGCACATAGGAGTCTCCCCATGTACATAACTTTTGAGTTCCGACTTTGAAATATACCCACGCGGCCACGAAAGAAAAGAAGTGAAGAGAACTGGCACAGTAGGGAGGTTCGTGGGGGCTTTCCTAAGCCGACATTGCCTTGTGAGATGGTGACTTTTAATCTAAAATGTAAGCGAGGGCCCAAACTGGAGCCGCTTTTATCTACAATCACTCGAGATAAAAAGAAACGAATATGTACTATAAATGAGCGTTTACTTGAAAATATGCAAGAGCTACTGAAACCATACGTAATAAGTTGAAATCTGAAAGACGTCCCTTGCTTCAAAAGCAACAGTACTCCACTTAAATCCAAAGGAACCTCACAGTCGCCCCCCAATCTTTTGCTTTCAGTTCAACTCATCCATTTGAAAAATATCACGAATTTTGTTTTCTTGTGAAAGACCCACCTTCCAAAATTGTCTTCTAATTGGGCCACCACCTTGCAGCAAGCATATACCCACCACCATAATGCAGCGATGATACTTTGTTCTTTTAAGGATTTTTTATTTTTTATTTTTTATTTTTGTTTTAAATTGCATTTTATTGACTCCGGCCATCCCAATTTGATCTACCGTTCAATGACACATAGAGAGAAAAAGTCATAAGATAAGGCGTGTAACGGTTAGAAATAACAATTGAAACATGTTATTTTAGTGGCGGTAACATATTTATGGTTACAATCAAAATACTTAAGTCGAGTCCCTCCCCAAAAAAATAAAATAAAATAAATTTTCTGCCCCACCCTCAACATAATGAGCTTTTTTTAGTTGAATTAATTTAGACTTTCGCAAACAAAGTCAAAGTTGTATACTAGGAAATTCCCACACGCCAATTTTAGGATTGGTTTAATCTAAAGTGGAATGCAAAGTCACTAATAAAAGAATGTTTAAAATATTTTAAAAATCGTCGCAATTGGATATTGCCGACAGATGTATGTGCATGAGCGGAACTATATCGAGTAAAAAGTTTCATGAAAGATAGGAGGTCTTAAATAAAAATTTAGCCGACGTTTATATTATGGCCTTTATTTCCCTCACTATTATGATTTCGATCGAAGCAAATTCATGCTTCCATCATGGGCATATATGATAACTTTTGCGTAGTTTGGAAGTTCAATGTAATTTAAAAAAAAAAAGAAAAAGAAAAAGAAAAAGAAAAAGAAAATGCAATTTCAATCATAGTGAGTCAATGAAATTTACCCTTAACCAGAAGGCGGAAAAACAAAAAACAAAAATAAAAATAAAATAAAAAAATTGCTTGTATTACTTTGCGGGGTGTTTTAGAGTTGTTTCACGTTTTCAATTACTCTGCATGAGCTGAATAATGATGTTCGGCTATAAGCAAACCAAAGACACGACAGAAATGTTAGGATTATGGGTTCGCGTTTTTAAAATTAAAATTTGACTTTAAAGATTAAAAGGGGGAAAAAAAAAAGGTTAAAAAACGCGGAAGTCTAAAATGACAATAATTTATTCCTAGACTTTTCTATCGCTTCCATCGTGCCTCCGGTCTTCCATGGCCGAATATCATTATTATTTGCACGTGGTTAGCCAAAATTAGTCGTTGATCATTTTTATAAAAATTATTAGTATTCCGGACTCTCTCAAAGGCTTAGTCTCAAAACAATGTGAATACTATTTGCGTAATTTTTGCTTTCGTATTAGGCCTTATAGTTTTTTGAAAACGAAAAGTATTAATTTTTAAATTTTGTCTAGTATTAAAATTAGGTAGTTGTAATTTAAATGTACAATAATTAATATTTATTATGATTTTTATAGTAAAAATTTTATAATATTTTTATTAAATTATATTTACGATATATTATTAATTTTTATTTTATAACCAATAATTTAAAAAAAATAATTACTGCAGTTTCAAAATTACAATATTTTAAGAATTTCAAATTCGCAGAGATCTTTCTAGTAGTTAACAAAAAATGCGACTGATCGAACGGTTAATACAATCCCATCAGGAGTCATTTTCAAACTCTGCGACGTTGACCGGTAGGTCTACCACCTATACCTGACTGCCACGTTATCCTAATCTCAAAATAGTTTGCTGGCGTTGGTGACGAGTCCTTCATCAGGTGTCTCAACGAACGACTGCTCTAAATCCTTTCTCGCTTTTATTACATATTTTCGTCTCCTAGATTTCAAAATTAAACGTATAAATTACATAAGCAAATGTACCAAACTGAAACGCACATTTTTGTACACCCGCCAAGGAAGCTCAAATAATAATAATGACAGCTTAACCCCAGCCGAAGTTCCTTGATAAAAGAAAAATCAACTCACAAATAAATAAAGTTTGGTATGATAAAGTGAGTTCTTATTTTATTTATTTATTTATTGTTGTTTGGTCTGGTGGGTTAAAACCCAATTGGTTGGTTGAAAGAATTTTGAGTCATTTTCCATTTTTTTTTAAAAAAATTTTGACATACAAGTTAAAATTGCCAATTGCCCCCCTTGCTTCCTTTTTTTTTTTTTTTTTTGTCTTCAGTAACAAAAAGATCATCCTTCTCCTTTCTGTGCCAATAAAGTTTGCACATCAACAATTAAATTGGTTAGAGTTAGATATTTTCACTAAAAAAGAAGCGCTAATTATCAATCTTTTATACTTTATTTTTAAAATTATTAATTGTAAAGATTTACTTAGAATTAGTTTCTCGCTTTGTATTTAAAGAATCCGTGTGAGAATTCTTAAGTTTACTTAAGTATCAATTCTCTTAATTATTTTTAAGAATTATTTTTGTTTTGATTAATAGCGCTTTCACACTTTAAAGAAAATATTCTTGAAATTTATAATTTATTTTGAAAGAGAAACTTATAATCATTCTCTATAATTTAGAAGAATTGCGTGAACCATGCTCAAGAGAATGACTCGTTATGAGAATTAAAAAAATAAAAAAATCGAAAGCCTAAACATATGATTACAACATGCAATGATACGATGAGGATTGATGTGAATATAAAACACATCCAACATACAAAAAGATAATGGGATGACAATTTTGTTTTCGAAAGCACATTAGAGGAGATTCTCATTTCCTCACGGGGTGCTTGTAGCTGTAAAGTCGTCACCCTAATACAAAATTAAGACTAATTTATGCAGTACTAATTAGGAGAGAACTGTTGGTTGCCCAGATCACAACCAAAATAAATCTGTTGGTTGAATAAAAAATTCAGATTCACGAAGCACGCACCAAACAGTTCTCCAAAGATTATCATTATTTATCATTAAAAAATTAAAAAAAAATAACAACACCTAATCCTCCAATTCATTAATTTCTGATAACTTGAAGAGGCATAAACAATATACAGCTTAACAAAACAAAAATAAAATAAAATAAAATAAATTCGAACCCACCCACCAAAAAAGCTTATAAATTAAATAAAACTAATAACAAAGCCAATCAAATTGTGATCAGGGTCACAGAATCAGCTTTATCTGTGATTTCATTTTCCTTTCTTGATCATCAGTTCATCTCATCATCTCTTTCAAAGAAGAAAAAAAAATTGAAATTAATTAAACCGCTCCCTTTAATATATATATATATATTTTTTTTTTTTTCACACACACGCGCATACATAAATATGCTTTTGCTTTGTTTGTAATTTTTCTGAGTGTCTGCAAACCCTGTGAATGATACAGAAGATTTTGAGTCTCAGATCCCAATATACAGAACACTGATCCTCTCTCTAACACCATTAACGAGAAAACCAAACACTGTCTAGTGTCACCTTTTCTTTCTTTTCTTTGCTTTTGTTTGCTCTTTATCTTCATCATCATTATCATCAAAGCACAGGCCGCTTTCTTTGTGGTCCTAAAATCCCTTTCTTTAAATTTCTTTGCAACCCCTTTTCGTTTTTTTCATTTTGCAGTCTGATCACTCTATTCCATAATATTTTCATTCAATATGCAAGAACCGAGCTTAGGGGTAATGGGTAGTGGCGGCGGCGGAGGAGGAGGTGGTGGTGGTGACATGTCCGGTCATCACGACCAAACAGCCACTGTTCAACTCATCAAAGCAGAAATAGCAAGCCACCCGTTATATGAACAACTATTAGCAGCACACGTGTCTTGTCTCCGTGTAGCTACACCGATTGATCAGCTGCCTCTTATTGATGCACAGTTAGCTCAGTCCCACCATGTTCTCAGGTCTTACGCTTCTCTTCAACAAGCTAATAATAATAATAACCACTCTCTCTCCCCCCATGAAAGGCAAGAGCTCGACAACTTCTTGGTAGGTTTTAATTTCATCATATATTTCTTTTCCTTTAAAACCCACTTACTAATTAATTATTTTTTATTTTTATTTTTTGCGGGGGTTAATTATATTTGATTTTGACGTGGGACGTTGTTTGTTTTAGGCACAGTATTTGATAGTGTTGTGTACTTTCAAAGAGCAGCTTCAGCAACACGTCAGAATCCACGCCGTTGAAGCTGTCATGGCCTGCCGTGAAATTGAGAATACTTTGCAAGCTCTCACCGGTTTGTCTCTCAGACTACTCTCTCTCTCTCTCCCCCAAATATATATATATATGTTCCTCATTTTGTTCATGGATGGTTATGCTACCTTCCGTTGATATTATTCATTGGTGTTACACTACTTGATGGTTAATTAGCATATATAAAAATTATCTTGGTAGATGTCGTCTAGTTAGGTAAATTATGGAAGATTAGGAAAATAAAAATCGGTTTGCCTGCTCCGAGCTAATGTTTTGAGTCTTGACACGTTTGGTAGGCAAAGGGATAAGGATTAGTACTTGGTTTTCTTGTTAAGTTTCGAGCATTTTGTAGAGGGTAGAGGTCATGAGGTGGGTGGTGAAGGTAGGACCTACTCATAATAAAATCTTTATTAGTAGTAAATATACACATCATGTATGTTTTATTAATTTGTTTGGTGGAGGATGGTGGCCACCATCACAACCCATCGCCGCCACTGCCACCGCAACCATCAAGCGACCGAAAAATTGGCTGCACACGCATATGTTAATCCTACTTGCTTTGATTTGTGAAGATAATATATGCATGATGGAAATGCATTATCGTCATTTGGTGGTTGTGGCTTTCTGTCATCTCATAATTGAGTTAGATACGGGGGATTGAAGGGATTTTTCTTTCATCCAATATATCACATAGTCCTTATCACATATAAACGACCTGTTGTGTTATAAGATTAATTTTGCGATCAGCATCGCAGTGAGAGAAACGGGGAAAAAAACAAAACAAATGGGTCATCTTTTATCCCGCTCCTGTCCTTCCTAGCTAGGCGGTTCTAGAATCTAGGGTTTGGGAATTTCAACATCATAGAACAAATTTGGTGGGGCTTATTATTATCTAATATCTATTGTTTTCTGATTACCATGCCTACATTGAATTAGCCCTGGCCGGGACAACTGGCTCTATAACCCTGAGCATAAAGTCCTCTTCTGAGCTCTGTGCTGTAATTATAGACACCGAGGCTGTGAATATTGCTTCGACATACGTAATAGTTTGGAATCCGGAAGTAATTAATTATTTTACTTCTTGAAGCTATATTTATCTTTGTCTGCATACCATTAGACGTGCATGTATGCTAAGATCTCAATAAATTAATAATGTTAAGAAAATTTTAGTGGTTAGGCAAATATTAATCTATTAATTGAGGCTTTAATTTATCAAGATTTTATTGTGGCATATATATAGTTGGGCTCAGGTACAAACACTCCCACGAAATTAAATTTTGGATGGGGTTAAAAGATAAAAAAAATAGGAATCGTACACGATAAAAGATAAAAAGAAGTGCTTTGAAATATGTATTTTTCTTTTTTCTTTTTTTTAGCTTCATCCACATTTTAATTTTATGTGAAGATCCATAAGTAAGCAATATATATATATATATATATATATATGTGTGTGTGTGTGTGTACATATATAGAGAGAGAGAGAAATTAAGTATTAAATAAGAACTAATTACGTGATATTAATACGGGCACTTTTCATGCAAGCGTGTACCATAAAATTTCAGCCAAGTGTGTGTTTGCATGCGTTTTGGAGGGGATTAGGTTCCTCAACTCACTTTTTTTTCCCATTAATTTCTTAAAAATCTTAATGACAACTAGTAGTTATGAGTTGTTAGGCAAGACTCACTGTTTTGTTTCCAAAATTTTGAACATGCCCACCCCTAGCCTTATAAAAATATTTTATATGGAAATTTGGTCTAATAAGCCGATGGGGCAGATACCTATTAATTATTCTTTATGTGGTTTTTAAGTGTTTTCTAGAACTTGGTTTCACAGAACCTTAATAGTGAAAAGATTATATTTATCATATCATAAATTTAACATTAAATAAAAGAAAATCAAGTGAATGAATTCTTATGTCCTTTTTTTTTCTTTTTTTTTTTTATAATCTAAATACGGTAATTGTGTATCTATCATCCACTGATGTAATAGGGCATTAGATGGAGCGGAGGAAATTGTTGCTAGTTCATGAATGTGAAAAAGATGATTAAGACGGCTTTTAATCATTGTATTTGAACAAGGATCATCACCCAACCACACAAAAATATCTTTAGATGAATGGGTCAACCCACAACTACCAACAACTAATTTCATGCTTTTTGGACACTTGGTCTAAAAAACTGGGCATTGAGATCTTAAGTCAATACTTGCTTTATTACTTGGAGGAGGAAATAAATGACTTTAAACAAAGCTAGTTTTGATTGTATGATATGAGAAGACACTTCTCCGAATGCAATTTAAGCAAATGTCAGAATTAATTTAGAACATGAAAGTGCATATTCATTATATTTAGGCTAGCCGCATATGAGCTTTCTTCCACGACATATATTTCATTGAGACCCTACAATTAAAATTAGACGGGCAGACAGACAAGTTACGCTGTTTGATCTGATAGATGAGTCAATAATAGGGCTTTGATCTCCTCGAAAGGACTTTCAAACATACGTTATGATTGTTTTTGCATGGCTTTGTAAAAGTCTGAATGAAATTAGCAAAAGATGTTATTGAAATCTACTCTGAATTTCATGATTAAGGTGTGCTTTCTCGAAAGAAACTTATGTACATATTTACATATATCTCCATGAAGAAGCACTTGCGGAAGATATTTTGTTGACTTTTTTATCATCTTCGGAAAATCGATTAGAAAACCCTTCCCCATTATTAATTATGGATTTAACCGGGGAACTTCATTGGGCTTTGAAGCACCTCTAGGCCTAGGCCCAATGGACTAGTTTTACGAAGTTTGGGCTAACTTGGTCCAGAAAACACATTCTTCTATTTATCATTTTGATTTGAGAAGGATTGGTGGCGCTTTTTCCATGCACCTATGTATGTTTTCAGGAGTATCACTGGGTGAAGGGACTGGTGCAACAATGTCTGACGATGAGGATGACCTACATATGGATTTCTCTCTTGATCAATCTGCTTCTGATGGTCATGATTTGATGGGTTTTGGTCCATTACTTCCTACTGAAACTGAAAGGTCTCTCATGGAAAGAGTTAGACAGGAGTTGAAGATTGAACTGAAGCAGGTGTCGACTATTATAATATTCTAACAAACATGGCTTTTGAAATTCATCTTTCATTCCAATCATATATATATATATATATATATATAAATAGATATTACCACTCAACGAATGTTGTAATTCCTTGCAGGGTTTTAAATCAAAGATTGAGGATGTAAGAGAGGAAATATTGAGAAAAAGAAGGGCTGGAAAATTGCCCGGTGACACTACTTCAGTGCTCAAGAATTGGTGGCAGCAACACTCCAAATGGCCATACCCAACTGTAAGTAACTTAAGACTTACCGAACATCATGCAGCATCTCACCTAATAAAAACTTCACAATGTTTGACATATAACATCGGGTTAAAGCATTGTGGCATTGCACCGTTACAAACTAAACTTCCCCTTGAGCGGTCTTCAAAACACAGACCTGTTTAAACCCACTAGTATTCATGCCATACATACGACCTGATAACTTCCATGACTATCCTCAACTTTATGGAATAATTGTTGCCAAAAAAAAAAAAAAAAAAAAACATTCAGCAATAATGCGGTACTTGCAGGAAGATGACAAGGTAAAGCTAGTGGAGGAGACAGGCTTGCAACTAAAGCAAATCAACAACTGGTTCATTAACCAGAGGAAGCGCAACTGGCACAGCAACTCTCAGTCTGTGACATCTTTAAAGTCAAAGCGTAAGAGGTAGAGAGATCGTCAAATGTATGTTGCCGATGAACTAATGATGGATGCGCAATGAGGAAGTAACTCACATGTGTCAATACATATATAGCTCTAGCTAGCTAGCTTTTGTGGCCCTGGGGTACATATCGTTCTGGTGCTAACTTTTGTGAAGGCTGTGAAGAAACCTGGAAAGTCCTTCGTCGCTACAATAGAATGTAATAGATGATGGGATGGGATTTACATAGCTTACTTATAAGGTTCTAGATTCACTACGTTTCCACGTAATTCTCTAGCTTATAGCAGGTTGAAGAAACTCGAAACTCGATGTTTTAAGTTGCTTCGTTCTAATTCCAATGCTTGAAAAATGTTGTATATGATTGATCTTCGCTGAAGGTACGTTGATTATTGTAAGCTTTGAATAACCTAAACAAAATTTTTAATTTCTATGTGAGTTTGACTTTGATGAAATAATTCTAAGATAGAATAATTATTTATAATTATAGGATTAAATTTATAATGAAATTTTTTATGTTTTATTATTTTACATACCACTTTACAGATATAATTGAGATTCATGTTTTTTATTTTTAAGAAATCAACTCCAACATAAAAGATAGGCCTAAGATATAATTAATTATATTTTGCGTACAAAATAGTATCGTAGGTCCACGATACAGATACAATTAGCTATATCTTAATGTTTATCTTATAATTTTTTTATTTTTAAAAAATCAGTTCTAACATAATGATATTCTCTGAGTCTCGACTCTGAGAGGAATGGCTCTTGATACTTCGTGTTGAAGTAACAGGCCATGAATCATGTGGACATGGTTTGATTAGCAGACAAAATAGTTTTTTGTCGTCAACAATAATATAATTTAATTAGTTTTCTATTCTCGGAACCACACAATAATTGGGTGATAATCCGCTACGCATTCACACCAAACAATTGAGAGTAAATTCAACTTGTTCGAAGGTTGGATATCATGTAACAGAATGTTCATGATATAGGTTGATACATACATAATTATAAATGCATGAAATTAGTACCAAAATTTTTAAGCAATTTCCATCAGGAACTAATTGACAAGTGATAACAGCCTTTCGATGAATTAAAATACCGTTCGGAACCATTTAAACAGAGTTGCAAGCAACTTGATGTGGCCATTAAAGCCTACTTGGAATACAAATTATAGTTTTTTTTTTCAATTTTTTTAATTTTAAGCCAGCTGATGGTGATGGGTATCCGTTCCCTGGACAAAATTTTATAGGGGAAAAAAAAAAGGTTTGACCTATAACTTATTATAATTTGTCCATTCCCACATTACCACTAGACACTTTTCTAATGAATTTACTGGCATCCACTTGATATATCAAATCAAATGACTGGTGATTTTAGTGCTGTTAACAACATAATGACATGGCCTGTAGTCCGTACAATGTACTCATGGGCATATATGCCAGCTGACTAGCTGAGAGTGCAAACTTTTTGTTGGCGTTGATGATTATTTATTGGTGATTTTGGCGAGAGCTTTCCAATTCTTGCAGACTAATTATTAGTTCCTTGGGGCTGGCTTAGTAGGTGGGATTGAATTAAATTAAATAAGATTTTATATTATGTTTAATGTAATATTAGATTGAATTATAAATAATTATATATTGTGTTTGATATATTATGAGATTACTTAATAATTAATAATATGTTTTATATATTAATTTATTAAAATTATAGTAGATTTATTTTAAATGAATGTAATATAATTTAAATTAAATCAATAACTATTGATAAATTTACTAAAAAAAAATGCAAAATCTTCCTTCAATTTCTTTTTAAATATTTAACATGTTATAATTTTTAATTCTATAAATCATTGAGGACAAATTTTTAGTTTATAAAATATTATCCCAGGCTCCCTTTGGAATGAAATTTTGCCACTGTTTAAATGAAATGGTTGGCTCATTTATTATTATCCTGCATCTATTTTTTTATATTAAACGAATGTAATATAAGAATAATTTTATATTAAAATTATCTAATCCCATAATATATAACCCAAACCAAACAGGCCCTTAAATTACAAGGATACCTGGTACGTGAGTCATGACCAAAAAAATATAACAATTAATTAACTGGCCTTGAAAGAGATAAAAAGAGAGATGCTCCCCTGCTTTGGTACGAAAGATCAGTAACGTATAAATTAAGCAGCGCTTAATTTTTATGAGAAAGCCAATAAGAGAAACCAAAGATCGATCGAAAAAGACCCAGAACCAAACTTCACTTAACAGCTGCTTCATTGGGCAAAGCGGGAAGGTGGGGCATATTTTAAGAAAATATTATAGGGAGTACAAGTGAATAGGCAAATTCTTAAATCAATACTCATCTTGAGAGCCATTTGACCAAAAAAAATAGGAGATTAGCGATTATTATTATTGTTATATAATACTAATTTATTTATCAATCCTACACTATTATAACGTTTTTTTTTTCAATGAAAAAAAGAATATCTATATCCCAAGACTTGGAAGACGATTATATCAATATTTTGATTTTCAAGAAAAGACATCAAGACTTTTTTTCTTTTTCTAACCATAAAACTTTTTTACTTTAATTATTGATACAAAAAATTAACTCTAATATTTTGTAATAAATAGGAATATAGTGATAAAATAAATGTAACAATATTTTAATGATTTACAATCTATTGACATACATTATTCTACAAAACTAAATCTTATAATAAATAGAAACATAATATTAAAATAAATATATAACAATTTAAATTATATTGAATTTTAATATTATTAAAATGTGAGATATATTGAATTAATTACAAATCTATTAACCTATAGATTTACTTCAAATATTTTGAGAAATACAAATATATTGTTAAAACAAAATTAATACTTTAGCTTGTAAATTATTTTATATATTAAAAAATAATTTAACAATATTAGTCTACTAGATAGATTAAATTATTTATATTATATTAGTGTTTATTAAAAAAATTGAAAGTCAATTTCTTTAGTTACTGTATTTCAAGAATATTATGATAAAAAAGAGGCCATAATATCCCTTATTAAAAATTTAAGAGTTGCATGACTGTTTCCACAAACACTGAGAGTGCGGTCATGTAGGTGCATTAATAACCACCCCATTATCTTTGTAAACCTACACCGCCTACTTAAGATAATTGCATTAATAACTTCTCATTATTTCATAAAATTATAGATTAATAATGAGTTTCAATAACTAATTAATTAAATTGGTTTTATATTTTTTTTATTTTCTATCTTAGGTCTTTTAATAGTCTTTGACCATTTAATATGACTATTTTATGCTTATAATATAAAATAACTAAATTATTCCAAGAAACATGTATTTATTGCAACTAATAGTTTAAGCATTAATTTTAAATTTTAATAAACTAATATATTTTAAGTAAAATTTAATAATTTTTGATACTCCACATGTTATAAATAAAATTTGTTAAATTACTTGAATATTCATAATCATATTTGTAAAATAGTACATTTGCATCATTTAGAAACAATAAATTTTATATAAAAAATTATTATACTTAAAGTAAATTTTTAAATATTTTATGAGGGTACAACAATCATAAATTATGTTAAAGCAAATATTTTAGTTCTAATGATAGCAAATAGTTTAGTTCTAATGATAGCAAATATAAACCTCACGCATATCAAGTTAAAAGCTTATTCTAGTTGATGATTAAACAACTGAAGATTTTTCCAAATGCGCTTGGAATCCTTAGTGGGCGGCCTTTTTGTTTTCACTGAGAGATGATAATATATTCAAGAGTGTCTCTTTTTTTATATAATCAATACTATTGTCCACTCGATCTTTAACTGAAAATTGATGAATATGATAATAATTGTGTCACCATTTAGCACATAATTCAGCTCAATAATCCTAGTTACTTTAGGACTCTTGTTAGCAAACTTGTCAACAATCACTTGGTTATTACTTACCACACACTACTCTTGATGAGATATCTCTATTTATAATAATTAGTACATGAATTCTTGTCTTAAACAAGAGACTCATTAAAATCAATAGTTTTCAAATTAAAAGATATAATAACAATAATAGAAAACTTGCTTAAGCTCCATTCATATATTTGAGAAGAGAGAAAAATTTTTCAATGTAAATTGACTTATGTAACGGTGATCAAGAAAAACGGAGTTGGATTGACACATAGCTTATGTCTGGCTAAGATTGTGTTTGATACAGAGTTATGGAGGGAAATTACTGTTTACTTGTTCTTCTTTAAGGAAACCTGATGATAATAGATTGTAAGTTGTGATTTGTTTGGAACATATGAATCAATAAGAAATTGACAGAAAATGTTCTATTGTTTTATACACCTTTCAACAATATTTTCTCTCTTTATTTTATCAATGTATTATGATTCATATTGTTTTTTAAAAAGCCTTAGAGACTCTCGGTGTATATTCTATACCTATTAAATTTTTACTATGTGCACTTGTATGTTTTAATCAATCATATTGTGAATGAATATACACGCATGAAAAGAATTCAAAGTAATTCGAGGTTTAAACCTAGCTAGCTTTCGTGCAAACTTTAAATAGCAGTTTGAGACTCAAGTCTTACTACCACTTTCCAATCACCAATTTAATGGAATATCATTTCATTTATCTTTGGCTCTTAATCTCTTCATTCACACACTTTTGCCTCTTAAACAAACTTTTAGCACACTCACTCTTTCATGTACATCACCATCCTGGAATTCGAACAAACGTAACCAAACATCTTTTCTTCTCAAATTTCACTTCAAATTATGAAATCAAGCTTCTAGGGAGTGCATCAATCTCACAAGATAAGGGTTTCATTCAAATCCCTGATCCATCACCAGCCATTGATCATGCGTACCAAGCAGGCCGTGCCATCTACTCTTCTCCCATCCGACTCTTAGACCCTCTCACAGCCACCGCAGCTTCCTTCAAAACCACCTTCACCTTCCAATTCACCTCCACAAATAATTCATTCTCCGGCAGCGGCGGAAACGGCCTGGCCTTTGTAATTGTCCCCGATGAGTTCACGGTAGGGAGAGCGGGGCCGTGGTTAGGCATTGTTAGCGACGCATGTGAACATTACAAGGTCTTTGCCGTTGAATTTGACAACAGCAATGACCCAAATTTTGGTGACCCGAATGATGACCATGTTGGTATCAATCTTGGCACTGCCGTTTCTTTCAAGACCGCCGATTCTTCAGAATCCAACGCTTCACTTCATTGTGATGATATAATTCACCGAGCTTGGATAAGTTATGATAGCGACCGAAATTGGATTGAAATTTATCTTGGAGTAGATGGAGATCCTGTGCCATCACAGCCATTGTTAACATCCTCTCTTAATCTTTCTCCTCTTTTAAAAGAATATATGTTTGTTGGTTTCACTGCTTCTACTGGAGATTCATCGCAAATACACAGTATATCATCATGGGAATTTTTCTCTACGAGTCAAGCAACGCTTAACGAACCTCCGACTCACATCTGCCACAAAAATATTGCTCATCAAGTGTCCAAATACTCGATGACAAATCAAAGAAACAGACCAAGCAGTTTCTTGATTTTTTTGTGCTTATTTGGGCTGTTCGTGGTAACTTTTATGAATCTTTGCTGCACCAGTAATCGCAGCAGTGGCAGTGGAAGCACACTGGCTTTTGTCTTTCCTGATGGGAAACAGAGGCCAGTCCCACCAAGTAAACCTCGCCGGTTTCAGATTCTTGAACTTTACAGGGCCACTAAACGATTTAGCAAAATGGAAGTGTTGGCTAGTGACACAAGAGGGGTTCTTTACAGAGGAACTCTGCCTAATGGATGTTATGTGGCAGTGAAAAGATTCTCATCAAATGAGTTTCTACACTTGTCGAGATTGGATTGGACTCGAGTTCTCAAACGAATCTCTTCAATAACTACTAATGTACCGTGCCACCGAAGTTTGGCTCCAATTCGAGGGTGGTGTTGTGACAATAGCGAGACGATTATTGTGTATGACTATTATCACAATGGAAGCCTTGATAGGTGGCTGTTTGGTGTCGGTGTGCTTCCGTGGAATCGGAGGTTCAAGCTGATAAAAGACGTTGCCGAGTCATTGAGCTTCCTGCATTCTAAAGAACTCACTCATGGAAACCTCAAGAGCAGCAGTGTGTTTCTCGACGTTAACTGCGAGGCCGTTTTGGGTGACTATGGTTTCTTCATGGGCTCGGTTTCAAGCAAGAAAGCGGATGTGTTTGGGTTTGGAATGCTGTTGTTAGAGATAGTATCAGGAAGAAGGACAGAATCGGAAGAAGAGATAACGGATGTGTTAGGGTTTGCATGGGCCATGCATGAGAAAGGAGAGATAGTCAATGTAATCGATGAAAGGATGAAATCGAATATGAACTTCGAGCAAGCAATAAGGGCTTTGGAAATTGGGTTAGTTTGCACTTCGTGTGAGGGCAATATTGGCATTGGTAGGCCATCAATGGAAGAAGTGGATCAGTTCTTGAACATGAAGAAACAAATTCCTAAGTTGCCGCCGCGTCGGTCGGCTGAGTGGCTGCCGAAAACCTTCGACGGCTTCTCGGTGTAGGCATGGAGAAATACTAGGCTGTCAGTCAGCCTGTATGGTTATGGATTATTACTAAGCATTATGAAATTGTGAAGTATGTGTTACGTCACGTGAGTAATTTCTTTTTTCTTGTTTTAGATCTATATAAAAAAGAAACATATACATGCGACGTATTTTTAAAATATCGATTCAAGATTTTACAATACTATAAAAAGCTTTCATAATATTATAAGTTATATAAAAAAAAATTATTTTATGATGTAGTAAAAGTCTTCTACAACATTATAAGACTTTAAATTTATATAAAAATACGAACATTCACACTAGATAAGAATTCTATCTATATACATAACATATACAAATATTAATAAAGAGGAGTAAATAATTAAAGAGTGAATTTATTGACACCCCTTGAAAAATCTAATCAAACACTATGTTTGCATTACTAAATAGAGCCTGAATTTTATCCTTACCAAATCAATTAGTTATTGAATAAGTTGTATCGAATGGAGCCTAAATCTATACTTGTCTCAAATTATAAATGGAATTATAGTTAAATCTCAGGCATCATCATCTTGAACGCCATGTCGCCTTATGTATCTTCAAACTGTGGAGCCGATGAAGAGCAAAGAACGCTCTTCTTATTATTTTTCCACATCATGCTTTTTTTTTTCTTTTTCTGAGTTTAATTTCCACGTGGAAAAAAGATGACAATACGTGGAAAAAAGATGACAATTTTAATAAGTTTTTAATACATATAATTTTGAAGATAATAAGAGTTAAGTTAAAAGTAGAAACTGGTGAAATAAATTGAGGATCAAATAATTCTGAAGATTATTATTATTTTTATTATTAGTAGTAGTATAAACACTCAGTGTGATTGGGTTGTAGAGAAAGACAGTTAGGCCTTATTAGACTTTGGCCCAAGGCTGTCGGCAAATGCAACGTCCTGATTGACATTGGGTGGTTCTAAATTCTAATGGCCCCGCCGACTCATTTAGTTTTAAAAAGAAAAAAAAAATTTAAAATCTCGTTCAAAGAAATCTTAAACAAAATAATAATAATAATGATGATGATGATGGTGATGATGATGATGATGATAATAAAAAAATTGTTTTATTTAAACACTTTAATTAAAGTGTTTCTTAAAACCAAAAAAAAAAAAAAGGGACTATGACCGTTGGCTGTAATTGGATTTCACAGCATGTATTTTCTGTTAAAATTCTCTACAGAATATTTATTTTCATCCTTTGAACCAATTGGATTTATTTCTCATATTATTGTAGTTGATGAAGCTGATAGATTTGGTATCACTGGAAACATGGGAAGCAAAATAGTTATTTTAAAAGAGTGCATATTTATTTTTCTTTTAATTCCTTTTAATTTTTTAACTATGATAATTCTGTAAATAAATGGGAATCATTAAAAGAACGGGAGCTAGTGAGATAAATTGAGTTGGATTATTGCCGTTCTTTATTTTCTTTATTCTCATAAAGCCTCTTTTGAATTACAATTACACTTTGGGATATATTTGACGCGCTGTACATTGTATTATTTGTTCTGTACTGTAGCGTGCAATAAGGTACATTATAATTTGCAAGGTAATACTATGTTTGGTGTGGTATGCACTTTATTAGATAAAATAATATTTTTATTAATGTTTTAAAATAAAATTAATATTTTTAAATTAAAAATAATATAATATTTTATTATTAGTTATATTAGATTAATTATATAAATTTTTAATTAAAATAATGATTTTTACCTCTGGTGACAACCAACTACTGCCAGTCGCCATATTCCTTTCAATGAAGTGTTTATACCATTGGAGATTTTATCGTCGGAATCCGACGATGCCCATCCCATACCTGCCATCAGAGAATAAGCTTCCAGTCACTATCAATCTATAGAAAAACTTTTTGAAGTCTAATGTTTTAACTGTCGATTTGCAGCGGACGAGATCGACTTCGCCAATGACACTATTTTGATAAGTTTTCATTTACTAATAATATATTGTATTTTTTAAATTTATTAGATTCTATAATTAAAAAAAAAATCTTATAGAAAACAATGGCTTTGTTTAATACCAAGAGTGCATTTGGCCATTGTATAGCATTACATTGTATTAGTTGTATCGCATTATAATGTATTCCATTAGGATGTATTGCACTAAATTATTCTGCAATACAATGTTGGAATGTAGTATGGATTGTGTATTATATATAATACTACCTCATGATATTAGATTATATTAATATTATATTATATTAATTTATTAATATTTTAGTTTTAAATTATTAATTTTTTGAAATTAGTTATTAAAATTTTATTTTTACATATTAATTTTTATAACATAAAAATAATTTGATAATGTACTACTATCAAATCATAAATTGATATAATACAATGTTATATTATCTTAATATTATCACATGATATTATTTATTTATATATCTAATTTGATATTATAGTGTATTATAATAAAATATAATTATAAATAAATAAATAAATAATATAAGTTAATACAATATAATAAAATAATTTTTATTTACTAATGTTGAATATATTTATTTAACTTAATTTTTTTAAAATTTAGTATTTTGGTATTTACATATTTAAAGTAAAATAGTTAAAATGATTTTATGTAATAAAAGCAAAATAATATATTATCATTTGTTTATTAAATGTTTATGTTTATTAATATTTTTATTTTATATTATTATTTAAATTAAAATTTATTTAAATATAAATTAATATTCAATAAATATAGGTTTTTTATAAATTATTTAATAATAAAGTAAAATTATTAAATTTAAAATATGAATAATATTTTAATATAATACCACCTGAACCAAATCCCCTATGGGATTATTTTATACCCCTTTTATTATATTAGTCACCTTTTTAATGTAATGCAATGCACCTAGAAATTGTATTCAAGCATGAATTTGCTTTAGGATAGTGTTTTAATGCAATACGATGCAGAGTAATGCATACTGCTAAAAATACCTTGAAGTTGAATTATAGTGTATCACAATACACCATAAACTTCTTGCAAATTTACCAAACATGGGAGATATTGCATTAGTTAATATACTGATGTCTTATCTCTCGTATCAAACACACCCTTAAGGATATAAATAAAGTTTAGTAGTTTTTTAATAAGAAATTTTTTATTTTAATAAAGTGAGGAATTGACTAAAAGATTAAAAAAAATAGTGTATTGGAGTCTGTATTTATTTTTTAACTCATCTATAATTTTATTAAAGTCAGGCATCTCTAACCGAAAAACTACTCAATAGAATTAACTCATTAATTTATATTTTCTCTCTCTTATACACAAGTATAATTTTATTTTTTAAAATTTCAAATCCAATTTTTTTTTCCCAGAACTCAATTTCTTTTTCTTTTTCTTTTTTCTTTTGAAACTGAAGAGAAAAATGAGAAAGGAAACATGAAGCTTTTGTTGAGAGAAGCAACAAAACACACACATTGCGTGAGATGCCGTCAGAGGAGCTTCAAGGAAGAAGAACAGTGGCATTTATTGTCACTCACAAGTTCTAAATATTGTAAGATCATTTTTACTAAACCCAGATCAGTTCGTTGTTAATGAAATTTTTTTTTCTTTATTCATATTAATTATTTATATTTTTGAGAAATTAGAGTATTTGAGTCTTTTAGAGAAAAAAAATTGAAAGATTTTCAAATGAAAAGCATTTATTTAGGAAAGGGTATTTTTTACATTAAAAGAAATATAATTAGAGAGTGGTGTTAAGAGGATTATGGAAGAATGTCAATGGTCCCACTAAAGAACATAAAATAAGGAGTAAAAATCTCTCAAGTAAAGATACAAAAATGAGTTCGACTAGACTATTGACTCCACTTCATTATCTTATAAAACTCCTATTCTATTACAATTATAATTTAGGACAAATCTAAATATATTAACTCCACTTATTTTATTCTGTCTCTTCAATTGACTATGTATTTTTTATTTTAAATAAAAATTTCCGTCTCTCTTCTCTTTTTTCCTGTGATCGTTTCCCTTTTTCCATATTGATCGAAATTCAAGAACTGTAAATAAAATCAAACCCCAGGCCCACTCTTAAATTTTGAAGTTGACTGCAAATTAGCTACCACCAGTAACACTATCTCCAATGACAGTAGAAAAACCTTCCAAGATAAATTTGATTTGGCTACATGAACAAGGAAATTGATCCAGACTTGAATGTTCATGTTGTTAACATCACATGCAAACATGGAGTTCTAAACAAACATAAACCAATACTATCAACCATGTAAATTGTTGAGAAGATTATTAAAAATTGAAAGATTTACAAATTAAAAATACTTTTAAAATTGGGGAAAAAAAATGAGTTGTAAGCATATTTTGGAGGGGTGCAGAGTCCAGCTCTATAAAAATTTGACTCCTTACCTAACTGCTGACTTGGCAGGTATAAAAGTACTAAAATTTAATTCATACCTAAAACTTAGTTAAAAAAAAATTTAGAGTGATGCAAACCTTATATACTTAACATAATATTAATAAATAGCCGACGTAGAATGATATCTTCAATAATCAGATATTATTTCATCGAGTCATATGTTAGGCATTGTTTATAATAATAGATAAATGAATTATTCTCTCAATATTTTTATTCACTCACGTCATATTTTGAAGTGGGTTGGTTAAACTTCAAATAAGCATAAAGAAACTATTGAATTAATTAATTACCAATATTTTTCATTTTTTATTCATATTAGTAGATTTATATTAGTTTCATAAATATCATTTAGAGTACATTCTTTGTATCGTAATTCTATATCTATAGCAGTACTCATTGACAATATAGGCAATGAGCAAATACAAATACTGAATGGGAAACTTTTGTACATCAAAACTCAAAAGTCTCGCGACAGTTTTGCAACTTGTATGAAATTAATTAATAAAACATTATCATTTCTTAGTCTATTTGTTGTTTTGTATTTACATACTCACATTTTTTTAACTCATTATTATTTTATGTTAAGTCTAATTACAATTGTCAATAACACTTTGGTAAAGTTAGTTGACTCTTCCTCCTTTTAATTTAAAAATAGAGGGTTTGCTTAGAAGCTGTAAGCCTATAGTACTAAAATTTTTATTAAACAATTATTACTACCTACTTGAAATTACTTTTAAGAGAATTAGAAGTGGTTTGAAAAAATTAAAATTTAATTTTAGTATTTATTAACTTATTTTTTTAAATCGCTTCATCTTATGGTAGATTTTAAAAAAGAGAAATTGTCAATTTCTCCCTTACTGTGATCAATATACACTACTTACTCTACTCTTATGCTGCTTTATAATAATCAATAACCCTCTCAGTAGTATAAATTTATAATATTACGCCTATTTTCAAACACACTTTTATTTATATTTATTATAAATTAAATAAATTATATGAATAGAATAAAAAATAAGTATTAAATCCAAGAAATATATGTTTTGATATGAAAAAAATTATTTTTTCTTATACATTTTTGTTATTATAAAATATTTATAACACAAAAAAGTACTAAAAAATTATTATTTATTTTTTTCATACCAAAAGTATATTTCTTATTTTTAATACTTAATTTTTTAATTTAGTTTCTATTCATATAATTTATAACGAATATAAATAAAAGTATATTTAAAAATATGAATAATATTGTAAACTTATGCTATGAAGAAGGTTATTAACTATTATAAAAATAGTACATAATAAGTGGTATATAGTAATTACAGTATGAAGGAAATTAACAATCTCCCTTTAAAAAAAAAGAAAAAGAAAAGTGTAGCTTTTCAAGATCTAATTTTGAGAATTAGTTTTATACTTATTATAATTTCAATCCAAACTTATCTTTTTCAATTAAGAAAGCAAATTTTTAAATTAATTAAAAATTATATTAAGATAACAAAATAATAAAAATAAAAACTTATTTGATTATTAATTATTAATTATTATATACATTCAACAAAAAAATTATATATACATGCTAATAAATGTGCAAATAAATTTTATTCAACATTATGGTCATATTTAAGTCATTTTAATTCTTACTATAATTTTATAGTAAAATTTACAAAATATATATGAGCTTTTTTAAAACTCACAGCACTTTACGATCAAATTTTATCAAATCATTAACTGCCTATTTTTACAGTTGATTATTTTTATAATATAGTTATTATAATTATTTTAAAATGTATAGCATTATAAAACTTACTCTCACTATAGATTATATACAATGTTAATTTTATCTCATACATGTACGATGAATATTTAAAATTTTGCTAAAGATTATTATATTCTCTTTCACTAGAATAAATGGTTAACTTTATTTTTCGTTCTATCAAAAGTCGACAAGACAACGAATTTTAAAAGCACCGTATATTATTAAAATCCTTCCCCTCCCCCCCCCCCCAAAAAAAAAAACAACAAAAATAAAAATAAAAATAAAACACAATACTTCAGTACTTACACAGACCTTGGTCTCAAAAAGACAACAGAGCTTTCTAGCGAGGGAGAAAACAGTCCATAAGTAATCAACTCAAGGGGCTCACTGAAAGATTAGATAATTACTTGGACGGCTGTGAAATCAACTACCACTTGAGGTGGGAAACAAATTTTCAATTCAGTAGAGACACATCTATTCGTGGTACAGGATTCTTGTTATTAAAAAATAAATAAATAAATAAAAATTCGTTGTACAAAATTGAATTTAACGTGAACCTTCACGTGTTTTGTTCAAGTCAGTGGAAACATCCATCGCTCAAATCGTCTCGCAGAATTGAATTAATTGTTAACCCCATGATTTGTCATTACCAGTGGCATTAATTTAATTTTTAAGATAGACCAAATTAAAGTTTAGACAACGATGGCTCTCCAAGTGGCGCGTAGTCTGTACGCAGGCCAATCGCTCCAAGTCCCAGAAATACCATCTGAATATACACAATTCACCAATGACAGGTCCTCCGAGTTCTGCATTTTCTACAGTAACTGAAAGTCGAGTCTGCAAATTACGCATTTTTGGAGTGGGTTGTTCATATCCACTCCAAAGAATTACGGAGAGGTTTACTCCTAAATTACGAGAATTCTTACCCCCTACAATCACATGCACATACTTAAACGTATAGCAATCATTAAATGCCACGCAGGATATCACGACGGTTAGAGTATAAATTTGCATTCGAATTTTGTATGCGTATCGTTACTCCTTTTCATGAACTATAAAATTACTCGTAGAAGAACCCCGCCATGTAATGAATTAATACCGCATATATCACTCGGGAATACTACTTAAAAAAATGTAAAATTAGGGCATTTTTCCTAAAATAAATTGGAGATTCATTCATAAAATATAATATTTTTTTATTACATTTATTCCTTATCCCCCGTGCATTCAAACAAAATAAGCAAATAAATAATGATAGTTTGTAATTTCTGAATACAATTTGGATAAATTTACATTCAATAGTGTTCTTTTTTTTTTTTTTCGGGTTCCTTCTAAGTTGTGACATGTTTTTAATTAATAAATCAAGTTTATCATGATGAAGGGAAACCATTTTAACAGTTAATATACTACAAAAACAACTGAGTGATTATGTGACAATCCAAAGCAAATCCATACGTGCATGCTGCAAAAATCTCCAACTGTAACCAACTTTTCTCCTTAACCCCCCCCCCCCCACCCCGAAAAAAAAAAAAAGGGAAGAAGAGTTTACCGTTGATGGTCAGTTAGTTATGGTGGAACCCTAGGGATTTTAACGGTCAGATATTGGGCCAAGTAGGTGAATGCTCAAGACAAAACCGGAAGGAAATAGTTTCATACCTAATTTGACGTTTCTTGAGAAAGAGAATGACAGACCAATTCTACGAGGTGAAAAACGTTTGGAACTTTCCAAGCAATTAAGCCAAACCAAACCATCCCTTTCGTCGTTCAATTCTTATCAACGCAGTCAAGTCAACTCCTATATTATACACAGATATTTATTTATTTATTTATGTATATTAAACAGTAGCAGCCTTTCAATTTACCAGCCTATCCCAGCAGCCAGCAGCCAGCAGCCACCGTTCTCTGTTTTACTCATTCAATTCAACTCCTTCTTCTCTATTATAAGACTCTCTATACAATACCAGTTTTCCCACTCGCGCTCACGTTTTTGTTTTTTCCCTTTTCGTGCATTAATTGTTGAGAATATTATTCGTCTGGTTGGTCGTCTCTTTTGTTGTTTGGTGCGTGTTTCGACATAGTTTGATGGCAGCACATCCGGCTTATGCGGAAACGATGTCGTTTGGGGGCTCAAACCATGGTCAGGGCCAAGAAGCGATTCCTTTTGAGACCAATCAAGGGTCTCTAAAAGTTCTGCTCTTGCATGGGAATTTAGATATTTGGGTCAAGGAGGCCAAAAACCTCCCTAATATGGACATGTTTCACAAGAAAATAGGTGACATGCTTGGTAAGTTCAGTGTGAAGGTAAGCAGCAAAATTGAGAGTCACGTGTCTGACAAGATAACCAGTGACCCTTATGTCACTGTTTCTATTTGTGGTGCTGTAATTGGGAGGACTTTTGTGATTAGTAATAGCGAAAACCCCGTCTGGATGCAGCATTTCAATGTGCCTGTTGCACACTCTGCTGCTGAAGTTCACTTTGTTGTTAAAGATAACGATTTTGTTGGCTCCCAAATTATGGGTGCTGTGGGGTTACCCGTTGAGAAATTATGCTCAGGAGACAAAATTGAGGGGGCATTTCCCATTCTTAACTCGAGCAGGAAGCCCTGCAAGGCTGGAGCTGTGTTATGTTTATCAATTCAGTACACGCCAGTTGAAAATATGAGTCTTTATTACCGGGGAGTGGCCTCGGGTCCTGATTATATTGGAGTCCCTGGTACTTATTTTCCTCTTAGAAGAGGAGGTAAAGTTACACTTTATCAAGACGCTCATGCTCATGATGGTTGCCTTGCGGACTTGAAGCTTGACGGTGGCCTGCAGTTTAACCATGAGAGCTGTTGGCAGGACATCTATGATGCTATAAATCAGGCCCGTCGTTTGATTTACATTACAGGGTGGTCTGTCTATCACACAGTCAGACTAGTTCGGGATGGTAGTAACACGCCCATGTTAGGAGACCTTCTCAAGATTAAGTCACAGGAAGGGGTTCGGGTCCTGATTCTCGTGTGGGATGATCCTACTTCTAGAAGCATTTTGGGATATAAGACGGTAAGAAAGTAGCTGGCCTAATAATACTCTTCCCAATTGTTGATTTTGTTCATTTGTTTTGTTGCTTATATGAGACTTAAATTTTTGCCCTTGTTTTGTGGTCATTTGCACTCAAATGCAGTATTGTTATTTAAGGACAGCAGTTAACTCCCTATTGGATTCCAAACTACAGTGTGGTTGCAGGTTTGATCTTCGCCTCCCACTGTAAAGGGGCAAGAAATAGTGTATTTTAATTATATCCATGACAACTGCCCTGTGGGTCGTAGCAGACGCTGAAATTGCACATGAGCCCCCAGTTTAGGCAAAATATGAGTCAATGTATAGTCTTTATTACGGTGGGAAATCTTTATTTTACCTCGTCTCATTTAACAATGCTTTCTTGGCCTCATTGATGTTGCCTTTGTTTGATTAAATACTTTAGTGTAGTGAGTGCATATGTACAAAATATGCCGTTTTATCATCAACTGAAAATCGGCATACTTCTTACCTATTCCATTCAGCATTCACCTGCATTTCCTCCTTCGCTGGTCACTCAATAAAATTATATGATTTGTAGGATGGTCTCATGAGCACCAATGATGAGGAGACTCGCCGTTTTTTCAAGCATTCTTCAGTGCAAGTTCTACTTTGCCCCCGATCAGCTGGAAAAGGACATAGCTTTGCTAAAAAGCAGGTTGGGATATAATTACGCACTGGAAATTTGCTTACATACTATATGTGTGTGTGTCTCTGATTTATGGTGTCAATGAAGTTGTCGTATGTGAAAGGATGTTGACTAATCTAATTTACGGAGCATGACTGGATATAAATGTTAAATTGCTAAGTTCCATCTCATTGGAGAGCTGAACTTATTTGCATATGGTGATTGCTTCTCTTGATTTTGTTCTGAAAACAGAGGAAAAGCAAAGGAAAATGACTTTAACTGGAAAAGAAGAAAGAAATTAGCAGAAAAGATTTTCTCATGTGACATGTATGGCAGAGCTTAACATGTAAAGACAGGCAGTAGATGGATGTATAAAATGCTTTGCCACTGTGTTATTTTTTTCTTGCTGAATTTTGACATTTGGCAAATGCATGGCCAACTGAGTTTTGAAATTCGTACTAGGAAATTTCACTATTTCAGGATCTTCTTTTTCAGAGTCATTATTTCCCCTTAGTTATGGAAACGAATGACTCTTTTTCAGCATAAATGTTGTAATACAACTGAATGTAAAAGATGCCATTATCAGTTCTGAGCTCCAAATAATTGATTTTCTTCAATTTCTAGTTGGCATTAGTAGCCGTTCTCCTGTGTTGATCTTCTGAAATATACATCATATGTGTGATTGTCTCTGTATATAATGTTCAAGAATAGTATTATCTTTGACAAATTCTTTCAAATGATTTTTTGACTTTCAGGAAGTAGGAACAATCTATACACATCATCAGAAAACTGTGGTTGTAGATGCTGATGCAGGACAATTTAAAAGGAAGATCATCGCATTTGTTGGAGGTCTTGATTTATGTAAGGGTCGGTATGATACTCCTGCACATCCTCTTTTTAAGACATTAGAGACTGTGCACAAGGATGACTTCTATAACCCTTCATTCGCGGTAAACGTTTAACGAGTGTTCCTTTCCATTTGCTCTGATTGCTTATCCACACTCTAAGATCTTATCTTTTACTAGCTGAGCATCGGTGCACTCAGGAAGATGAAAGATTTGATCCTCAGAAAAATGAATCATTATTAAAATTTACTCCAATTATGTTAAGGTTTTCCTTTTCCTTTTCCTTTTTGTTTTTGAAACACATCAGGAGCCCATTACTGGGGGTCCAAGAGAACCATGGCATGACCTGCACTGTCAAATCGATGGTCCAGCTGCATATGACATCCTTACCAATTTTGAGGAGCGTTGGTTAAAAGCTTCTAAGCCTCATGGTCTTAAAAAACTTAAAAGTTCAAATGATGATTCGTTACTCAAGCTTGAAAGAATTCCAGAAATTATTGGGATAACAGAAGCTTCTTACCTCGGTGAGAATGATCCAGAAGGCTGGCATGTTCAGGTACATTAGATGTTATTTAGATATTAGTTTCACTTTCCAGTACTTGCCATTTTCAGTTTTTCCTTAAATATATATAACTTTTTGACCAAGTTTTCTTAACTTGAAGGTTTTCCGCTCAATTGATTCAAATTCGGTGAAAGGCTTTCCAGTTGACCCTAAAGATGCTACAAGCATGGTAAACATAAGTAATTTAATTTGGTGGCTATAAGCAAATGATGATTGATCAACTGACAAATTGGTTACACTGTATCAGAACCTAGTATGTGGAAAGAATGTCCTCATAGATATGAGTATACATACAGCCTATGTCAAAGCAATCCGAGCTGCCCAACACTTCATCTATATTGAAAACCAATACTTTCTTGGCTCATCATTTAATTGGGATTCTCACAGAGACTTAGGTGAGAGCCTTTGTGATAATAAACAACTGAATGGTATAAACATACCAATTCCAGTTTCTAACTTGAAGCTTCAATATTCTTTTCTTTGATCTGTATTCTTCTTGGTGTACAGTAATAATATCAGGTGATGGTGTCTGGTGATGAGGCATTTTTTATTTTCTTCTTTTTATTTGCAGGGGCAAACAATTTAATACCGATGGAAATTGCCCTGAAAATAGCCAACAAAATCAGAGCAAATGAGAGGTTTGCTGCGTATATCCTAATCCCAATGTGGCCAGAAGGTGTTACTACAAGTCCTCAAATTCAAAGGATTCTGTATTGGCAGGTAGAACCTTTTCTCCTTTGAGATATGGCACTAGAAGTTTGATCGTTAATGCATCTTTTCAGCTAATCTTATTTTTTATGTTTGCTTGCAGCATAAAACAATGCAAATGATGTATGAAACAATTTACAAGGCTCTGGTGGAAGCTGGTCTCGAAAACAAATATGTGCCACAAGACTATTTGAATTTCTTCTGCCTTGGCAATCGCGAGGCGTTAGACGGGGTAGGCAGCAACAATCCTAAGGACTCCACGACAGCAAAAACTCCACAGGTGCCTCCCTTTACGGTTTAAGTCATGTTTTCACCTAACTTGTCAGCTAATAAAATGTTGTACCCATGGTAACGCAGGCACTCTCAAAGAAGAATCGGCGCTTTCAGATATACATTCATTCTAAAGGCATGATAGTAGATGATGAGTATGTCATAATAGGATCTGCAAATATTAATCAACGTTCCCTGGAAGGCACCAGAGACACCGAAATAGCAATGGGGGCGTATCAGCCTCGCCACACATGGGCAAGCAAACTCTCCAATCCTCAGGGGCAAGTGTCTGGTTATAGAATGTCATTATGGGCAGAGCACATTGGAGCCATTGAGGAATGCTTTAACAGACCGGAGAGTCTAGGATGTGTAAGAAGAGTGAGGTCACTGAGTGAACAGAATTGGAAACAGTATGCAGCTGATGAGGTAACACAATTGAACGGTCACCTGCTTAAATATCCAGTTGATGTTGATCCGACGGGCAAGGTCACGGCTCTTCCTGGATGGACACAATTTCCAGATGTGGGTGGCAACATTTTGGGTTCATTTATAGCCATTCAAGAAAATCTCACCATTTGAGTGAATCTTGGTTGCGCTTGTGCATAGCCAAATTGCCTCGCTGTTTTTGTGCTAAGTGTCACTACTTTAAGATACATTCCTGTAAATGTTTAAACATGAATGTCAATACTCTCGTTATTTAATAAAAATTTGGTAAGGAAAATAATAATTTGATCAATGTCGATCCAAATTTTTACTTCGTTGCCATATTCATTGAACACACGCATTTTCACAGCTTCCACTAGGCAAAAGAATAAAACAAAAAAAAAAAACAAATACAAAACAAAGACAAGATCCATACACTGATGCTTTTCTACTTTCTCGTTAAAACCAGATCCATACCATCATTGTTTAGCCGAGGCTGTTAGTTGCAGCTTCTGCAACTTAGCCATGTCCCATTTTTTAATATTTGTTTTCATAAAATAAATGTAGATCGGAAATCAATTGAATAAATTATTCGGGTCATGTTCAAAAAAATAAAATATTCTGACAGATATAGAGCAGCGTAGTAGGCCCCAGGGGAATCTGGTCCGTTGGTGTAGTGACTGCGTGTAGCGGTCGTTGGCCCGACGTTGTAACGCAATGGCGGTCACACGAATCATAGATGAAAATTTTTATCGGGTGCATTGCGGGTAACATCAATCCCGATCTTTTCTACTCTGATTGGTTATTGAAGACCACATCATATCCGCGCGGACCATTATATTAATGAAGGCCAATTTTGTTATTCCATTCCATGTGAGCGGTGAGCCAATGATTTCAATTGAATTCAAATCTCAAGACGTGTTTAGGTTTAACAATTGGTTATATTTATACAAAATCACCTCTAAATTATAATTAATTATAATTTATAAAATATATAATTATAATATGTTAATTTTATTTAAATATTATAACTGTGTGTAGATGTAAGTTATAACAACCGTACCTTTAAATTTTCCTTTCCATAATTTTAAGTTTTCAATCGTGGGTTTCGAGTTTTCATGTTCCAACATAATCATATCACCATAAGCTGGCATTTAATACTTTTTTATGTTAAAAGCCTCGGTTTACAACATTACATATACTTAAAAGTCACAATTCACCTCACATAACTAATATCATGATCATACTCTAAATCCTAATTCTCTTGCTGATATTCTAGCCTCGTTAGCAGAGGAAGTATGCGGGATCTTTGTTTATGAGTCAATGGTTTTATTTAAATGATTAGTGCATGGTTTTCCCCCTTCACTACAGTGTATTTTACTTAAAATCATATGTTTTGAACGGATGAGTTTTTAATTAGGAATTCTTGACCTTATTCAAGTTGGAGATCGAGTAATGCGCTACAAATAAAATACAGTGTCTTAGCATTTATGTTTTTTTTTAAATTTTTTTAATTTATCATTAATTTTAATATAATTAAAGATCCTTAATTGACATGTTTTTATGCTTTAACTTTTATGTTATATCAAACTTAAATTATCATCCGTTTTAACAATTTTTTCACAAAGTTAATAAATTGACATACTCATGCTATTACATCATATTAATATTTATGACGGCGTATATAAATAAATAACTCATAAATTTATCGTTGCAAGTGGAGGTGGTATTTATTATTTTTTTCACCTATTCAACAATCAAAATTTAATGATATAAGCAACTTTAATAGTGTAAAGGTAAATCAATCTTAATAATTTCTTAATATCAATTTTGGATATGAATCCACTTCATATATGCAAAATACCTTGAATTGGATGTCATTCTATTGTTCAAATATCTTTTTAAGAATTATAATATAGATGTTTTTTTTTTCTAATTGAAGATAAACGTCTCTTCTGCATTTGTGAGAATAGATTTTTAGATTATGTGCCACAATAAAATTTAACCCACGTAAACATTAAAAAAGAAAAAAAGTTGTTGAATTAGATGAAATAAGATCAATATATATATATATATATCTCAGTGTGTGTGAGAGAGAACTACTAAATTACAGTTACAATTTTTTATAATTTTTTTAAAATTATATGAGTCCCACATAATATATACTGTTTATATAATTTTTAGATAAATTATAACTTACAGTAGCTCTAATTTAACAAAATCATATATATACATATTCCCTCTAAAAAATTTTTTTTTTTCCGAAAATCCAAGGATTACGGTGGAAGCAATGGCAAACGCCGTCTCCTGGCTGGAACGTGAATGAGGCATAGGGTGACCTCAGTGTTCCAAGTTCCAACTAGAATCTTCGCACGTCCGCTTCCGAACGTTTCTCTCTCCGCCCAGACACCCTCAAAAATTTAAAAATACAAACCTGAAAATATATTTTTTATAAGAATAAAATAAAATAAAATGAAATGAATTTCTGATATGATATGATATCAGAATCAAGATACTTGTGTGTATAAATTTCCCAAAATAAAACACCACACACACTTTCAACTTCGTACATGAATTGAAAGTTGAAAGGTCCCGACCACACACATAGATTGAAATCGATCGTCCAAAATTCGAACGGATCCAAATTTCAAACCCCAATCCGATCCAGTCTCATCTCTCTTTTGCACTCACTCACCATTCCCCAATGGGCTTCCCAGCCAACGGCTCCGACGCCGGCTCCAAGCCGCTCAAGTTTCTCATCTACGGCCGTACCGGCTGGATCGGGGGCTTGCTTGGCAAGCTCTGCCAAGCTCAGTCCATCGACTTCACCTACGGCTCCGGCCGCCTTGAGAACCGCGCCTCCCTTGAAGCCGACATCGCGGCCGTCAAGCCCACCCACGTCTTCAATGCCGCCGGGGTGACCGGCAGGCCCAACGTCGACTGGTGCGAATCCCATAAGGTCGAGACCATACGTACTAATGTCGTCGGCACCCTCACGCTTGCTGACGTCTGCAGAGACAAAGGTTTGGTTCTCATTAATTACGCCACCGGCTGCATATTCGAGTACGACTCCGACCACCCCCTCGGATCCGGCATCGGCTTCAAGGAGGAGGATACTCCGAATTTTGTCGGATCTTTCTACTCCAAGACTAAGGCCATGGTATGACTCTCTATCTCTATCTCATTTTATTTGATTTGACTTGCTTTGTTTTCATATTCAAAATGGATCTATAAAGACTCAAATTGTTCACAAATTTATTTATTTGTGTACTCAATAATATAAATCTTTTTAATTTTGTTGCGTACAGTTGTGCACTGGATCTGATGATTTAGTTGATGGATCTACCTCATTTAGTCATTTCTGTAAATTTCTCTGCAAATCGTGATGTATTTGTTCTTGGGAAGTTAATTTTTAACACTGCCATTTGGGCTTCCAGTACTTTGCCTGTGTGGACAATTGTAGGCAAACTAGCTGTGCCGATGTCACCCTAGGGAAAGCTGTGGCACATTATTAGCTGGGTTCTTTTAGTAATGTGACTTAGTCACTAACAAAGATAGATCTTGGTTTTTATATTAGCTGGCTAGAAAATTTTAGGTCATGATTCACAAACCACATATAGCTTTATTGTATGCTCTATCCATGGAGAGGAGTGTCAACTTGCATTTTTTCCCCCTTTTTTTGCATATTTTGTGATGCTGTGGTAGGAGCCTTGCACATCCCATTTATACCTCTGCAGTTGTTCTCATGTGGTGGTTGTTTTCTGATTCATGACAGGTGGAAGAGTTACTCAAGAATTTTGAGAATGTCTGTACTTTGCGCGTTAGGATGCCGATCTCATCAGATTTATCCAATCCTCGCAACTTCATCACAAAGATCACTAGATATGAAAAGGTAGTCAACATTCCAAACTCGATGACTATCTTGGATGAGCTCCTTCCAATTTCCATAGAGATGGCAAAGAGAAACCTCACTGGAATTTGGAATTTTACGAACCCTGGCGTGGTGAGCCACAATGAAATTTTGGAGATGTATCGGCAGTACATTGAACCCAACTTCACTTGGAAAAATTTTACCTTGGAAGAGCAGGCAAAGGTGATTGTTGCCCCGAGGAGCAACAACGAGCTTGATGCGAGTAAATTGAAGACGGAATTCCCTGAGCTTTTGTCCATTAAGGAGTCCCTCATCAAATATGTTTTTGAGCCAAACAAGAAGACCACTGGAGTGTGAAACTCTTTAGGTTTGAGGTTTCTCAGTTTCCCGATTTATTGAATTTTGTTAACGCAGGTTGATTTGATCTCAATGCTGTATTCACAACTCAATCTTGAATAAATTAGCCAAAGGTGATTCGTCAAGTAGAAATATGTTTTTGTAAATCGATTGATGTACTGCCTGCATAGCTGAGGACGATGTTTGTTCTGTTCTTGGCTTTGTTATGTTGTAATCTACAATTATTTGTTGTTGCCATTTGTTTGGTCTATTGAGCTGATATATACACATATATCAGAGAAAGAGTGTTAGCCTTTTATGTTTCAATTTATAGCATGTTTCTATTATTCTGAATTATTAGCTATTGATTTTTTCCCTCTTAGCCAAATGCTGATTATTTGCTTAGTGCAATTTTGCCTTCTATCTTCTCTTTGCTGCTTTAGGTTATCTTAGAAGGTCTCTTTAATAAAATGCCAAAGGAGATTTTATCACAATCTGCTGTGTTATATTTACAACAGGCAAAAGCAGGATATAGTTGCCATTTGGTATTGTATCCATCGCTGAGAGAATCTTTATCTGAAGTACTAAAGCTTTGTTGCTGCGGAGTCTATCTAAGCACAAATGAGAAGATAAGAGACGCATCCTGTTATTGCTGACAGCAGTTACTTTCTTACCTGTTTTATCATCGTGAATGGCTAAAGAAAGATGCTGCTTTATACATCGAGCAGATGAAGACATATTGCCCCTCTCTAGCCATTTGTGTGAATTTATTGTAATTATTCCTGCTAAAGAAAGTTTATTTGATGTCCCCCAAATGCGTCTAACTTCCAACAAAATGAACAAAAATAATATATATATATATATATATATACAGCCTCTGGTATACAAGGTGGGAATGGTGTTCGCAGTGACCCTTGTGTTTTTTTATTAGTGGTTCTGAGAAGAATCGATATTGTTCATAGTCGAAATAAAATTTCTAAAACAATAAATATAACAATAATAAAATAATAAGAATAACTCTCCAAAATAAGTCCAACTCTAATTAACAGTGAACAACCAAAGGAGCAACACATTCTAACAAATTCAAAGTTTTCAATTAATAAATCCTCTCCTCTAAATGAAAATCTACATCTCTAAAATCAAGCTATGGAATATTAAGAATGAGAGGTTAGATGTCAACTCTATAAATAAACTTATGCATATAAAATAAAAAAATGATAATTACAAAGAACCATGAACTAAGTATGATAAATCTCATAACAAGTGAAGTTATAATGATTTTGTCACTAGATTTTGCCACCCAAAATTCTCAAGGACCTTGCATCCTCATGAGGCTCAGTAGAAAGAAATTCACAATATTTTGTTATCGGACTTTGTAACATAAAATAAATCTATTTAGTTAAGGGAGCCGTGACTTATAAACCACTGTAAGAACTCTCACGCTAGCGATTTAACATAAATGCCAGCATTGATGTTCTTGGATTAATTATAGATGAAATAACGACAAAAAGGGAAGAAAAAAAGAAAAAGAAAAACAAGGACTAGCAACAGTTGGAATCTTTAATTGAGTAGAACAACTCGCAGCACACACTCAGTTGTCTCTGCTTCTTAAAAAGAGAAATGCCACTGCAACGATAGTATTATTCAAGTTTTATTTTCTTGTTGAATATGTTGTAAAAAAGTTGCATCCAGTCTCAAGCCAAAGAAACTTCAATGTCGGCACCTTGAATGGGATTTAATTACGGCCAAGGATTCCATTCTTGGTATACATGGAATGACCCTTGAATTTATGGTTCTTCTGGATCAGTGAATCGGAAGAGTGGAGCGCAGCAGGGAGAATATTGTATATCACAACCGGGCTTCTTACTTGGTGAACTCCATCGTCCCAAACAATTGCACCGGACACAATTGGCTGCTGTGCGATCTTTGGACCGGTGACCTTCACTGTAAACGACTTCTGCTCCCCAACCGCAGAGAATGACAGAGATTGTGGCTCGACATCTAAGCTAACAGAAGCAGGCATGTACGGTCTGACGATGTAGGTTGAGTTTGGTGAGCCAACATTGGTAACTGTCCTGGTAAAGACCCCATAAATTGGCTGCCCATCTTCTATAGCTAGAGAGAATGAAGGGTAATTGAGATCCCAAGCTCTTCCGGGCTTTGTGTTGTTGCAGACACTGCTGTTATCGCCGGTGATCAGTCTTATGATGGTGCTGTTGTAACCTTGCTTGCAGAGGAAGTTAACGTAATCTACCTCAGTCGCATCATAGACAAGCCCTGGGTCTATTGCTTGGGCTGGGTTGATATGGCCTGACCCATAAGCAAATTCAAGGTCTTCTTGCTTCCTCGAGTCCATGACATGAGCTGTTCATAAACAATGGGGCAATATTATCATTGGCAGTGTTATTTGAAGTCTATGGAAATGTTACTCATGCCTGAGCAAATGAATTTGCTAACCCGTGGTCATGAGGGCAGATTTGATGGAAGAAGGCGACCAGTTGGGATGAGCAGCCTTGACATAGGCGGCAGCACCGCTAGCGTGAGGGCAAGACATGGATGTGCCAGAGATTATGTTGAAATTGACACTCCTGGTATCTTCCGGGTCGAGAGAAGGCGGTGCGACAGGAGACCAAGATGCAAGAATGTCCACACCAGGTGCCGTAATGTCCGGCTGTACATTATCGATCTAAAGATTTCAGTACATCCTCTGAAACAAATTAATAAATAACCAATGCTTTGAATTGAAGCCTTTCATTCTGTTAACACCTTGAGAATGTCTACAGTGATGGGGTTGGGTCCTCTTGAAGAAAAAGATACAACTTTAGGCGCCATGGCATCCTTCCAAGTCTCGCCAAACATAATAGTTGCAATTGGATATCTGGAAAGGTACACTTATTCTTGTCAAGATAGTAAACGATATGAATTTTAAGCAAGTTATGATCCACCTTTACTTGGTTAAGAGAGAATGACTATGCGGGACTGCTTACTCTGCTGATCTGATGTAGTCCAAAATATCCTGGCCATTTTCTTTGCTGATTAGTGTCGCTGGTAATGGGTAATTGAATGCGACGTCAGGAAATAATGAATCCGCCATTATGGTACCCAAACCATTAACCGCCAGAATGTCAGAACCATCCAAGAAACTTTCACATAAAACAATCTTTCCTTCTACTTTGTAAGAGTTCAAGGCATCAGCACTGCAAAATCTTGCAATATCTGGGTTAGCCCCGGCAGAGTAGTTGGCTGCATCTCCTCCCCAGATCAATGGATATGAGGTCCCATTGAGATCAAAACTATTGATGGACAGTCCCTTTAAAATCATGGACAAGGTGCAAATGGCATTAAGATAGATAAACTTGAGGGAAAAAGCTATGTAGCACATACAAGTAAGCAACACATTTCACTCACAGGGTAAGCTATTCCATTGCCAAGCACCGCTTGGGCAACAAATTTTCTATCAATGCTACTAGCAGCAACTGTCAGCGTCCATGGTGCAAAATTGGAAACTGAATAAGGATCAGGCCCGGAATTTCCAGCAGAGTTTGAGGTCAAAATACCATATTTCATGGCATGGAAAGAACCGATGGCAATAGGGTCTTCAAAATATTGAAATGGAAAGGGACTCCCAAGGGACACCGATATAATGTCAACTCCATCTGCTATTGCATCGTCAAATGCTGCCAGGATATCTGCTGTAGCGCATCCACCTGACCAGCAAACCTTGTACATGGCAATCCTTGCATTTGGCACTCCACCTCGTGCGGTTCCTTCGGCTAGTCCATAGTAGCTCGCATGAGGTACCTCCCGACCAGCTGCAGTTGAGGAAGTATGTGTTCCATGTCCCTCCGAATCCCTTGGGGAATGGAAATCAGTGACTTCATAGATGTTTTCACTGTTGTAGTAACGAGCTCCAATGATCTTGCTGTGATGTCAAGCATATTTCATCAGTCGCTGACTGATCAATGCAATTCTATGAGCTACTTTCTCTTAATTTACGGCGATCACACTTATTCTACAAGTCGCTGGGAGAGGAGGAGAACTTACTTGTTACAGGTGAAGTTGGCACCTGAACATATTCCTTTCCATTTAGCCGGCGGTGGACCGAGTCCTTTGTCGTTAAAGCTCTCAGATTCAGGCCAGATTCCTATAGAAGAAAGAAATTTAAAGCCTCAGTTTAGAACATCATCTTGGATAGCCTGCATAACGAATTGATGAGATTTTTGAATCTTTAACGCAATGACCTGTGTCCAGAAGGCCGACAATGACATTTCCTTCTTGAGAAGCTGAAAGTTTGCCTTTCGAGAAACCCATAAAGTCCCATGACCTTGTAGTGTGAATCTTTAATTTATGATTTGGAATCACTGAAATTACACCTTCCATTTCTGCAGCCATTTTAATTGTACCCTTTTAGTACGAAACAGGTTATATAACATTATATTTCCTAGCAACTGTACTTGTTTGACAATCTCACCCGAAAATCTTGCAACTTCTTCATCTGTTAATTTAGCCGCAAATCCATTGAAACTCCTTCCATAGCTGTAGACTAGAGACTCTTTGGCTGATGAAGTACTGCAATTCCATGAATTTAAATGTGATTTAGATATTTTGGAGCGAAAACGATATCAATTGCAATTTTAAATAACGATGTCCAATTAAATAATAGTCACAACCAAGTAACCCATCAATGTACATATTTCTTCATCATGGATTTGTCTTTTGAGGTTGACAGGTCACTATGAATTAACAGTATTTTTGCTTCTCTCGTAAGTTACTTGCTAGTTTTGGAAACTGTTAGCGTGATTGCGGCTAGCAGTGTTTCGTCTCTTATACCTAATAGTGAATTGAATTTTTGTTACATTTTAATAGTTGTAGAATCAATTAGTGGAAGCTAGGCTTCTTAATAACCTTCCGAGAACATTTTGTAGCATGGAATGGTGCGTCGATGCAACAGGAAAGTCCCTTCGAGGCCGCTCTCCCATGTACACAATATGAACCTAAAGACAAACACACATGCACACACACCTCTTTAGCTTCAACCAACATAAAGTATCCAAATAAGTAAGGAATAATGCACATCCATAAGCAAACATGGAAGCCACAGTACCTTCCTCTCTTGGCCATGGCAGTTCAAGACAAATGCTGCAAGCAACAACGAGTAGAAAAGAGAATGCAACTTAGACTCGGCCATTGAAGCCAAACTTGTTCTCGGCCAAATTGCGTGACTTGATGATTCGGCAACAACATTAATCCAAGGTATTTATAAGCACATTTGATGATTGTTATGTCCGCAAATTCTCTTGTACACATGAAGTGCTCCTCTGTCACCATGCCGCCCTGTTGTTTGCTTCGCAGTTTTGATATCTTCGACAACTTATTAGCTTTTATTACAAATGTAGGGGATTGGCGTGCATTTATGCTCATATTACTACAATTCCAAATAACATGCAATTGAGGCCTCTCTTGTTTTAGCCGTCAGTTTAATTTAATCTTCTAACTCTTCCCATGATATGTAACATTAGAATGTGCATTGCCGGGTGTTTTTCGAGCAAGTCAACTTCTTTTTTTATTAGCTTATTATTATCATTATGATGATGATGATGATGATGATCTTCTCTAATCTCTCATTCTCCCAGTCTAGTACAAACTTCTTTGCTGGGTCCGTTAATCTCAATGAAATACGATAATTCATTTTCAGGATCTCTGCTGAAAGGTTCTGATATCAAATGTTATTAAGACAAATAATTATAAGGAAGTACGTCTGCTTGCTGTTGAACAACAGGGGAGTAAACTAATTTTATATTATATATATTTTTTGCTTCACTTGAAATCTTTTCCAGATGCATTATCAAAGTTTTTCTTTAGTATTGCCAAGTAATTTTACATTTTAAGTATTAATTACCTCAAGGTTTTTATTGCGAATGGTGTCATATTTATCAGTTGAATGGTAATTTTTTTTTTTAACTTATAAAATGACTTATTCATACCATTTAAATAATTCTGGACAAGCTTATGTTACATTTGGTGTAAGTAACAACGATGACGTAACTAATTGATCCACATAAAAGCAACACGTGGCTGCAAGAGGCAACATTGAAAACATATTAAAATCTGTTAGAAACTAGTTGTAAAAAATGTCAAAGGTAAAATTAAGGACTCATTCCTTAGAATAATCGGTTGAATATTAGCAGCATATGAATGAAAGTTTTAAAAACAAAATTAAAATTTGAAATTTATTTTTTTTCCCATCGTGATCCAAATGTGGCTGTCAAACGTTTGGAATCTGTTATCTTTTGCTCCGTTTACTGAAGGAAGCAACGTCTCCCCTCTGGGCTCTGGCCCTCTCCAACATAATCAACAAAATATTCATAGTTTTGTATAGGAATTCATTGACTAAAGGCTGAAGAAAACAAGAGAGAGTTTGCAGGTCTGTATGTTACTACTAATCATTAAAATAAGGAATTGCAGTTTGAGAAACAATGAAGAGTTTCAAAATTTGTTAATTTGTTTCTTTTGCCTTATACCATACGCTTCACTCTGACTTTCGATTACATCCTTTACCCATATGATTTACTTCGGCTTTCGTTAGGTCGCTTCTGGGAGTTCTCCAAAAAAAAGGCGTTAAAATAATAAGGAACCAGACACAACAATGAATCATGTGTGAGAAATTATTTGGTCAAGACAACTTGCAAAGATGAGGTTTCAAATTTTTACCATTTTCAGTGACATTTGGCGGCCCTAGCCTCAGTGAATCACCAGCCATCCAGTTGTTGTTATGTCCTAAGCATCAAGTTCAAATTGAATAATTTCACTTGAAAAGTTGTTATTGACTACCAATCCTGGTAGCTGCAAGCTTGGAAATAACAGCAAAGTCGTGTATTCATAGCATACATGCAAGGCTTTGCCTCTTTGGTTTTATCTCTGTATGTGCCCGTACTATCTTTAACAGTTCTCATGTAAACTTACCTTCATCTTGCAGGCTTATCTTATCTCTAGATTATCATGTGAATATGTCACACTATCTGTTGAAACGTCTACAAGTGAATGAATTAGCATTTTAAGCCTTTAGACAAGTCATATATTGTCTCAGAGCTTTAACTCTCAAGAGACTTAATTGATCCAAATGGCTCCAATAGTATATCACATACACGGTTAGAAAACAACGTCTAGAAGCCCAAACATTCTTCTTTACTTCTACCACCTCACCTACAGCAGCTTCTTCCGAACATAACTTCTCTATATCCCATGAGCCCTCTAAGTTAAAGAAGCTCTAGCTGATCCTCAGTGGTTCTCTGCTATGCTATCTGAATATGACGCCCCAATAGCCAATGGAACTTGGGACCTTGTGCCGTCTTCCCCAACTCAAAATCTCATTAGTTGTGAATGGTTGCTTCGCATGAAAAATCATCCTAATGGCTCTATTGATTGGTTCAATGCACGTTTAGTTGCAAAGGGGTTTTATCAAAGACCTGGCATTGACTTTCATGAAAAGTTTAGCCTAATTAAGCTAATTACTGTTCGGGTTATTCTGTTTGGCAATTTGGTTGGCATGTAAGGGAGCTTAACATCAACAATGCCTTCATAAATGACATATAAATGAAAGGGTGTATAATGAAGCAACCCTTTGGTTTTATTAATTTACATATCCTTAGTTTCTCTGCAGCTTAGTTTAGATCTCTTGATGGCCAAAAGCAGCCTCCATGGGCTTAGTTCACTGCAGTTTATTAGTTTTTGCTTCAAAATGGCTTCTGCGAAAGCCACTCAGATGGGTATATTTTTTTCTCACTGGTATGGATGATATCATTGTTATGGGAAAACAATGGGATATATTATTAATCAGTTCTAAGTGTACATGCAGATGAAGCATGTGGAAGTTGATTTCTACTTTGTTCATGATAAAATAGCCAAGGGCTTAGTGACTGTTTCTTACATCCGATTTGAACGGCATCTGGCACTAAGCCTCTCACTTGCACAATCCTTGTCCAAGCTCGATCCAAGATTGGCGTTCGCGATGATACGTCTCTTTTATGGAGGCGTAACACCAAAATCGTGTCTTCATAACATACAAGCATGGCATTTCCTCTTTGGTTTTATCTCTCTATATATTTGTACCATCTTTATCACTTCTCATGTAAACTTAACATAATTGCGTAACTTATCTCTAGATCATCACATAAATGTCTCACACTATTTATTGTAATGTTTACAAGTTAATGAATTAAGCTTTCAGGCTTTCATACAAGTTTCGCAGGAAACACTCGACAATGTTCAAAGGAATTGATCAATGTCCTGGAGATACATCAAGTTTCCAATCCTTCCATGGATTTTATTTCTTTATTTTTTTGTAAATCTCAGCAAAGCTTAAAGAAGAGTGCCAAGAGAGAAAACCTCTAAGACAAAACAATTGGACAAAAGCCAATAAAAGAATAACCAACAAACCAAGAATCATTAATAACAAAACCACTACAGCTAAGGAAACCCCTTACAAGTTTTCACCAATCAAAAGATTATAAGGAGTAAACATTGTGAATCAAACAGATATTCGTAAGTGTTTGTATGTCGAAATTTTGGGAGGAAAAAATTTAGGGTTTAAAGATAATAGAATGGAACATTGATTGAGTGTGTTAAATGGATGTTTAGAGTAATAATGCTATACTTGCTTATAATAAATTCTCTTTAATAGTAACCTCCATCATAAGTATTATTGTAATAAAAAAATTTTATAAAAAATTGAGTATTAAAATTAACTTTTAGAGTATAAATAATTATGTTCTTTTGAAAAAGAAGTTATATGAGACCAAACCATTTATTCATTATAACTTCGCACGTATTAATACAAATGTTTTGTTAAAATTTATTGATGTTGATTTTCATGTTCAACAATAAATTTGTATTGAGCGAGAAATAACATTAAACATCTCATTTCAAACGGAAAAAGACAAGTATAATCTTGATGGATCAATCTGATCTTGACGTAAGGTGAGAGGTTCATTTAACGACATTAACTCTTTTGATGCTTAAGTCAACATTAAGAACAATAATCATCATAATTTTTTCTTAAAAAAATTATAAATCAAATGTTGAGCTTAATAAAATAGAATAGGCTAAGTTGAGACTTTCAAATCTTTACTATAGATTTAGGAAACTATTATTGAGCTTCTCAAAATTAATTTTGTAAAGTTAAAAGTTAGTTTTATTGTTTAGTAAAAAAATTTTTAAAAATTATTTTTTAAAAAATCATTTTTAAAAAAATCATTTCATTTTACTACAAATTTAAAAAAGCATAGAAGTAATAGCTTTGTAAAATATCTAATTATGAGAATTAATTTTATATTTAATATAATTCTATATAAATCCTCACATTTATTAAAAATCTAAAATTATCCTTATCAGATTAGTAAATAAAATCATCAAATTTAAAGAGATTATTATTACTACTAGTTATTGTAGATTAATTAATAAAAAAATCTATTAATTTAGTGAATATTAGCCACATCGATAAATTAGTAATTAGTGATTTATTGATAGAATAATAATTTGTAATTCATATAGATGACATCACATTTATAATATGAATTTTTATGAAATATAGTGATAGTATGATTAGACAATTTAGCGATTTTGTCAAGCTATATGACATGATTTTAATTTAACATTGATTGAATGAATCAGTCATTTGATAATCCTTTGCCTAGATTGCGTGGTTCGATTATGATTATATATTAACTCATTAGAAAATTATTTTTGAAGGCAATATATTAAACCGATCACTCATTCATTTCTTTGAATGAAATACATAAAATACAACAATAACTTTTCATCTGAAAAGTATAAAAAAAGCAAGCAGACTGATGAAATGTACTAAGCATTATACCAATGCAATAAAGAAAATCATGGACAGATCATTAGTATTAAAATTCTAATTATTAATTATTAAGTCATGATTTAATTGGGTCTTATAGAAAAATAAGAATTTTTGAAAATGATATTGGCAAATAAATTTATTAGGTTATTAATTTATCACATTGGACCCAAGTTGAAGCCAATAAAAATTATTTTAATTAAGATTATCAATTTTGAGTATTAACTTAACGAGTATTTGCCATACATTGAGATAATAAAATAAAATAATAAAATTAATAAGCAAAAATATTTATTTTAGTTATAAATTATTATTATACACACACAAAATAAAATATTATTTATACATATTTATAAATTTATAAATAAATTTTATTGAATATTATGTTTAATTCAATTATTTACATCTTAAAAATAATTTATCAGTAAAATTTAAATATATAGACTGCATTTAAAACTAATAGAATTTTTTAAAATAAAATTTATTAAATATTTAATTGATTCTTTTTATAATTAATTATTCTTGAAACACAACTAACAATAATTGACTTTACTGACTCTTAATTTAATTAGTTAAACCATCCTTCTTCTTCCTCTTCTTTTTTCCCCTTATCAATATGAACTCGTAAAATCAAGATAACATCCAGTTTCCTACTTTTTGGAATTAGAATCTAATTCATATTTGGACTCTGAAAGCTTTTTAATATTAAAAGAGTTACCTAACCTTTGGTAACGACAACTTTATGTGTTCAGCGGTGGAGAATAAAACGTTGTTCAAGTTATAACATCAACAAATCCTTGAGTAGGTATTCACTCTCCTCATCTGGCATCAAGTCTTTTCATATTTATAACAAAATAATTTCAAAAATTGTGTAATTATTTGTTGTAAGATTGTTAATTTTCTCCCATTGAAATGGATGCATATAACTTACCCCTATTATTTTCATAATATTCAATAGCTCTTCTATCACTATAATTGTCCAATATTATTCTTATTTTTAGATATATTTTTATTCATATTGATCATTAATAAAATAAATCATATAAATTAAAATTAAAATAAAAAATAAAAAACTGAAAATAAGAAACAGAGGTTTTTAATGAATAAAAAATTAATATTTAGAATTTTTTTATAATTTTTATAATTTTTTAATTTTTTTACAATAACTATTATTTTATATTCTCAAAATAAAATAAAAAATATCTATTTATTTTTTTAAAAAAATTTTTTTGTGCTAATTTTTTTAATATTATAAAAATAAGAAAAAAATTATATATATTGATTTGGATAAGAAGAACATTAGCGATCACTTATTGGTTGGGTTTTTACGTCTCGGACTCTCTTTATCTCACTTTTACTGTTCTTTTATTTATTTTTTTTTTTTGGGATGACACGGTTGGTCATTTATTATTTAATCGAACTAACTCTTGGGATGGCTCGATGGATGGACCCCATCGTCCACAAAATCTGAGAGGACCACGACTGGTGATAATAGCCGTCCATGCGATTGTCATGGGTCCACCTAAAACGGTTACCGGACAGATTGAGGCCCACCATTTTTTTAAATAAAAGCCTTTTCATCTCCAGACTGCAATAAACCAATGTGCTGATCATGCACACCGCACACATGACCCACACACATCAGCTGATTAGGAAGGATAGGCAACTGGGCCCCATTCAATTTGGTGCACGCTTCGACGTAGGTCCCCACTCACGGACCATCTCCGGGATGGCCCAGCAAAGGCTCCTCGCGCACAACGATCGCGTACGACGCTCTCCGTGACACGTGTCGAGAGTTAGCGTGGAGCGATTGGGGATTGGGAGTGTAGTGGGCTTGTAGACCCACATTTTGGATGTGGACCAGGACCACCAGTGCGTCAACGAAGTGCGCCTACTTCGGTTGGATAGGATTGGAGTCTTACACGTATGTGCTGTCGCAGTACCCCACGTGTGTCACGGTCCATCCCGCCTGCTTTTAGGCCGAAAACGGAAATGCGGACCAGCGAATACTCCATGCAGATTTTTGCTCCCAAATGTTGCCGTTTCCTTCACCATCTGTCTAGGTTCATTTTCCGAGTGAGGATAAAGGCGTAAACTTAACTATCAAATTCGATGACCTAGCTTCATTTCAAGTAAGAATTTCTTACAGAAGATGCCAAACCATGATCTGCCATGTGCCACCTTATTATCCCAGCTCCATGGATTAATTGAGATATACTAAAAGCTCCCGATCAATAACATCTTATTTGCTTACTTTCTATTATGAACCCGAAGGCAAGGCTTGGTCCATGCAGTGAGTAAAAGATTTTACACAAGCGTTAATAATAAATATATTTACGATTAGAAATTTACTGAATTTTTATATGTCAAGTCTGTAATGACACAATTTGAATATTCAGATATCTGTAGGCCAGATCTTGATCTTGTAAATATTTGGAGGAGGAAAAAAAAAAAAATCAATAACTAACACACGCCTAACAACTTCAACTTGAACTCCTCTCACATGCGAGTGGGTTTATAATAGACTGTTAACATCTCGGAGAAATGATAAATGTAATTACACTGTTCATAGAGAAACGAAATTCTAATTCTAATTCATTTCCATTTGAACTCTGAAGCACAAATTACAATCATAAGCATGCTTCTTTTTTTCTTTATTATTATTATTATTTTTTCATAAAGAGAAAAACTACACTTAAATGTTCCAGTTAATCACTCAAGAGGATAAAGCACTCAATTTGCGAACACTAAACCCTCTGAAATTTTCAAGGCTTATTATTAGGCTGCAAATGTAAATTCCCAGAACGGCCCATCAACTGCAACTCCTGTTTATCATAAATCTCCAAACTAAAATCCCTGAGCATCTGGGGCTTCCCGCCACTACTTATACTTGGCGCCATACTCGAGCTCGAATTCGTGGTGACCGTTGCTCCGACACTACTCGACAAACCATTTACACTGTTATTCTTGTTATTGTTAACAACCACCGGCTGTACCTGCACACTACTCGTATTCACATGATCAAATGAACCCGCCGTTGCACTTGCACCCACAAACGACGATATGGGCCTCGCCGCCACGTTTAACACAGGTGAAATGGCCCATATTTGCGGCTGCGACGGCCCCGGTTGAACTTGCGGCACCATCCAGAACGTGTTGGCCGGCACCATCATGTTCATGTTCATTCCCCCGGCATTTCCGAGCGTCCAAACGGGGACTAATCCTTGTGGGGCCACCGGAGCTAAACCGCACGGTTGCGTGACCGTGACGGCTCTGCTATTGTTAATATCATCATTATCCGATGATGATCTCTTACGTTTCTTTTCTGGGGATATTTCAACGTTGTTTGGATGATGGACGTTACTGCTGGTTGTTGTTGGGATTTTGAGAGTTCCGTTGACGGAGACGGCGATGGCCGGGACGGTGCCGGTGCCGGTGGCTTCGATGATGGCTTGCTCTGCGTGTTCGAGCAACCACCTGACTGTTTCGCCGTCTGATTTGTGGCCGAGTTCGCGTGTTAGTTGAAAGATCCTAGCGGCACACGTGGCGGGTATTCGAATCCTACGGCCGCGGCCTTCCACTTTCGTGTGGCGGTCTTTGGTGGATGACCGTTTGTTATTGTTATTGTTTGCTGTGACCGTCGTCATGGGTACTTGCATTGGCACTTGCATCTGCATGCCCACCGGGACTAATCCGATAGGCGGCGGCGGTCCGGGCTTTTGTTCCTGGTATGAGTCTACCGGCTCTTCTTTTAACGGTATGGCCTGTAACGGCGACGTTTCGTGGACGGTCTTGTTGCGTTCCTCTACGTCTCCGGTGCTAACGTCCGAGGCCACCCCATCATCATCCTGCTCAGTTTCTCGAAACGACGTCATTTTTTGGGTTTAACAACAATCAGTGGTGAAAATTTTAAAAATAAAACAAAAACCCAGATAGCTACTTGAGCTTAGAAATGAAAATTAAATTCTGGCTCAGAAGAATTTTCCTGAAGCAAGGATTGCCTCTATACACAGAGAAAGATTGAGAGCAAAAACGAAGGAAATAAAAAAAGCAGGTAACAATTGGTCTGTGAGATTTTGGTTTGATATTGGAGAAAGAATCAACGGTGGGTGTGAGATTTATGGGAGTGGTGACTGGGCTGCGTGTTGTGGTGTGGCCATGGAAATTGAGATGGTGGCATGTGTTGGGGCCTACTTAAGGTGACCAATGCTGGCTCACCATCTGTCCACATCAGTGGGGACAGATGGTATGAGTCTGCCAATAGGTTTAGCAAGTGCTGTCAGAATAGTCTGGAAATGTTTTTGTAAATTTTTAAATCAGTTTTATTGGTTGATTCACGGCATTCAGTGGTCATGGTCCCGCTCCTCCGTTGTGTTACAGAGGAGGTCCAAATCCAATGGTCCATAGCACTCCATATCTGTTTGAGGAGTGGGGAAAAAAGATCGCTTTATGGGTGTTTTTTTTTTTTTTTTTGACTAAACAGTGGTTATTGGTTAATGGCACTATGACATGTTTTAAACAAAGAGAGACGGTGATAAATGAAGGGATTTGATTAAGCCTTTACGCCATCTTCTTTCTCATACGCAATTTGTTAATCTTTAAAACAAAAACACTTCACTGCGTATGTAAGCACATGTACATGAAAAAATGAATCATTTTGATGCGGCAACGTGTTGGGGAAATGGGCAAATAGGAATAGATATTAACATGGAAAAGTGGAGTGGCTAAGGTGATCTACTCCGCTTTATGGGTGAAAGCTCGGCCTATCTTATACGAAAGACCAACAACAGATCGATAAGAGCAATCTGGGACCCTGATCTGGGTATGCCTGCGGGCCCTTCTTGGTCCACCACTTGAACGATCGGCCTAGTAGAAGGGTAACCCAAGCAGCCGCTTACTATTTGAAGTTCAATTTTGATCACTCTGCACGTGCCAACTCATATGGGCCACCATTTTATTTTTTGTTAAAAAGTGACCAAGTTGGTCTATTTTAATCCTCAATTTATATCGCTCGAGAATTGAGAATGTTGCTCTCCTTCAGCTGCAATCACTTCTCCAGAGCTAGAAACAAATTCCCAGATATTTGAACACAGGCACCAAAAGGATTCACAAATCAAGAGAATACAAAATCCCAATAACTTTTGGAGATGGGGAGAACTGTTTATCCTAAATCAAGGCATTTCAGAAACTTTTATTACAAAGAAAACGATTTGCGGCTGATCATACGCTTGCAGATGAACAACAACTACTTGCTTTTGCATTACAAACTTATAGAAGCATGGAATTTTTTAAGTACTGGCGACACTGATTTGCTTAATTAAAAACAACATTAAACATGATCAATCAAATTCTGCGATACAAACAATATTTTGCTCATCCTTAGTGACCATTTGCAAGTGAACCATTCTCATAGGTGGTAGCATCTGCAGGCTTCTTGGCATAGAATCTCCGGTACATGGTGTCAACTTCCGTGAGATAGTATGTTCCTGGAGCCAAAAGGCTACTGTCTTTGCTTGTTACGAAGTCTTTGCCTCCATATCTATGCTCCATTAGCTTCAATACTTCCACAAACTGCTCTGGGGGAAACTGCATGAAGAGCTCATCTTTTTCATTAAAATGTTTTCAATGGTATAACAACACTTCCATTTACTAAAGGAAAATAGAAACCCTGACTTCCATTTAGTTTGGCGTAGTTTTAAATTTCAACATCTTAGATGACTCCGAGGAATAAAAATCATTTACTTCAGGGTAATTTGAAAAATGTGTGTTTGCAACCACCAGGGGCAGACACTCTCAGCTAGTGTACTAGAAAAATCCTAATAAAAGGAAATGCTCAAGGCAGCTGTCTGTATATGCTCAGTGAATGCAGTGACTAATCACAGAAAAACAGGTTATGATGTACATAAAAAAAAAAAACATAACATCCGACAAAGCACATTTGAAGAAATTGGAGAATTACCTCATGTCTTGACTTCAACTTCCCTGCAACATTCATAACAGATACGATGTTTGACAAGCTGAAGGGATGTTGACCTTCACTGAGTTTCAATGAGAACATTGTGGCAGTCAAACCACTTCCATATGAGAACAACACCACTCGCTTGCCATCCTGCGAGTTATTAAATGGAACCATGTCTTTATGTATTAACATAACGAATGAGAATGAGAAATCAGACAATAGCAAAAGCAATTACCAGTTCACTGTGTTTGTTGTGAATAAGGGAAGCAAATGCTGCATACAGAGATGCTGTGTACATGTTACCAACTTGCTTCGGTATTAAAGTGGATGGTTGGACCTTTGCATCATAAAGGGGCTTTGCAAGTTGTTGGGAAACCTGTGGATGCATGGTATCAGCAAGAGCTCCAAACTTTGCACAATTTCCACCACCAATTCCTCAAAACACTTTTATAATTTTCTAACCAAAATATGCTGGCAATAATATAGAATGAAATTATCCAGCCATAAGCAGGGTACAATTTGAGGAAGTGAAGCCCTCAAGGCTATTAAAACATAAGAGCTACCAACATTACGAATACAGAAAGTCAACATCACTCAGGCCCTGAAGAAGCTGATGAATTGTCACTATTATGTCAATTGTGTCAGACAGTACAATCATTAATCTCAATCCTCCCACAGGAAAAGACAAAGGGCGTGAAAAAAATTCAGAATCATATTTCTTAAACAATTGCAATTAAGGTTCAAAGCAGACCTTCTCAAGATCCCGGCTCTGGTAGCTTTCATCACCAGACAAGGTTGAAAATGGTCCCAGCTTTTCTTTGGCAGCCTCATCAACAGAACTGTAAATACCATGCATATTTAATCAATCACCAAGTTCATGTATGAAATCAAAAATTAAAATTAAAATTAAAAAAATAATAAAAAATAATAATGATTAATTAATAAAAAAATAAATAAATGTCTAATGTTCAGAAAGATGAAGAAAAGAGGGCAACCTGGCATTCCTCATAAAGTCATTGAACAACAAACGAGCAAAGCTTTTCTGCACAAGCTGTAGTAGTTCAACAGAGAAAAGGTTTGAGAAAGCAATTGCATTGCCTACTCTAGTAATTCATTGATAAATCAGAACAGAAATTTATTGATGGACCATGAAACCAACCTTGTTATATGGAGAATGGAACACGAAATAATCAGCATCAGAAAGAGAAAATTGCTTTCCCTCCAGTTTCTCATACCTAAAAAAACCAAGGTGGTTAGGCATTAGAATAGCTTGACACTCACACAATATAAGAGTAATAAAAATGCTTTTAGGACTAAAATGGAAACATACTTGCTGCATAAGCGTTTGTAACAAGTATCAAGAGCCATGAGGTAGCATGTCTGAGAAAGTTTCCCATCAACAACCTAAAAAGATGTTTCCAAATGGATGATATCCATATAGCATTAAACATAAATATATATGCCACCCCCAAGAAGAACAAAACACGGTTCACATTAAAGAGGCATGGCATTTACATGTATATAATTCAAATACTTCAACTAATTGCTCCACTGAAGACTGTCATATGCAAAAATAAGGTGCTCACTGCCACTATACTGTGACCAGCAATTTGATCACGAGACAGTAAACAAACTGGACTAGAAAAACTTTGAAACAATGCAATTAAAATATAATCAACCAAATCTGCCCCTCAGGCTAACAAATTTGAAGACAATTTACCGGATATTCACTAGCAAGGTTTGGCTTGTAGAAATCATAGGCATGAGACATATGACTCCCCCTTAATTTGCTTTCAAAAGCAACAGGGGCATCAGGCCCTACTAACATGACAACAGCAGCTGCTCCTCCAGTGGGTCTTGCTGGTCCTTCTGCATAAACCTGTCAAAAAGACCTCCAGTTAAAATATATAGGACAACTTGCCTGGTATTCTAAAGTATACACCTATTGCATAATCCATGCTCAGATATTTCGCTGTTATGTCTTGGAATATCAATGACAGTAACTTAAGGAATTTTATCATACCGCACTATCGGTACACACAACAAGCCCATAGCGTCCGTCCCATGAACTACTCTCCACCCAGTTCACACAGTTCAATAATGCCGCAGTTCCTCCATAGCAGGCATTGGTCGAGTCAACACCTTCAATGTCAGTATTTCCAAATTTCTGCTTGTTTTTCACAAGAAAAGAGAAGAATGCAAGGCAGAAAAAATTTTCCATCAACTAACTCATCAGCAATAAAAGCTGAAAAAATTATAGCAAGATACCCAGCTATGATCAAATTAGGAACATTTATCTGTATCAGAATTATTATTTTTTTATCAAATAAGAAACTCAATAAGGTATTGATGATGAAGATTTCAAAACAGATAGCGGACCAGCTGGCAGCTAAGGGGGAAGGGAGGAAAAAAGAAAAACTAATACTATTTGTGTAAGGATAAAATCAGCTATAACCCCATCCCAGTTTAGATGAATGAAGAAAAAAGATGAATTTGAAACTTCTTAGAAACTACAAGACAGAAATATGCTTTGGAACCAAGTAACACAAAAAACCAGGTTCAGCAGTAAACCACATAAACATTTAGCACTAAAATCATCTTTTATGAGGGAGCTCTGGGTTTCATAAAAAATAAGTAATAAAACAAAGCAGATTACAAACAATCCGAGGAAGATGGTCCTTAACACAAGAGATATACGGCTCACACTCAAATGAGTTTTAAATGTAGTTGGATAGACTCAGGTAATTAGGCCGTATTCTCCAATATTTCAAATACAGATTGATGAGCTTCCAAATCACACCTCAAGCTCAGACATAATCTTCCCCATCCAATTAAAGACGGGTAATAACTTCATATAGGAAGAGCATATTGACATGGAAAATTACCTCAAAAATTTGCATCAAAAAGGTTTTAATGGATTTGCTCTTGTCTATCACAGTTTCGCTTCCTACTTCGAGACGACCAATTTGTTTTGGATCAATCTTATACTTCTCTAGCAGGTTAGTAACAGCCGTCAAGCTGAAAAAATAAAAGTTAAAGAAAGAAGTCAAGGACAATTTAAATAACGAAGCCTTAACATAATTCAGTGGAGTTCACCACCCTCCCCCTTTCCCCTGAGCTAGTGCCACCGCTACCATGACTATCAAGTGTAGAATTTCAACCTCATTGAGATGACATCTTCCACCTCTGAACAAAATGCCATGCAATCTTGTCCAAGCCCGATCGTATACTTTCCTTTGCTTGCACCATCATGAGCCTCCAAAGCTTCCTATTTACCATAAATGAAATTTAAGAGGTTAATAATGATTCCATTATTATCCTAAAAGGCCCATCATAGTGTCACTCCATCTCAGAAGAAGAATACCACTGTCATGCCATACACTAATAGAAAATCCCACCGCAAAACCATTCAATATGGGCTCCCAGGTAGGATCATCTTGATGATTAAATCAACACATCATCTTCATAAAAATTAAAACTTTAAACTTTCTTTACGACTCAGTAATAGCTTCCCGGTCCTTATAGATCAAGCTATGGAGTCTTCATAGCAGCTTAATGATATTGAAAAACGGGGGGGAAAAAAAAGGAAAACTAGATTCTACGACTCACCAACCTATAGAGTTAAAATTCAAATCTTTAATCCACCAACTGCAAATCAAGTTACATACCTACAAAAGTTAACACTTCAAATAGGCAGTAAAAGATCAAAATAACAATTACATTGACAGTACACTTCTTTGGTACCTGGCAAAATTTTTCCCATCACGTATCTAACAATATATATATATATATAGAGAGAGAGAGAGAGAGAGGAGAAAGGAGAACTCGACAGCTCAAATTTGCAGGAACTCAAAGAAGTGTAGGATCGTTACCTGCTGGACGCAAGTAGGAGGGAAGTAGATGTCCATAGCGAGGATTCCAACATTCTTTGCCATTGTTTTTGTTTGGTTTTCAAAAACAGAAAATGCCCAGATGAAAAACAAATTAAATATATATAAATATATATGTATCAAGAAAACAGCACAACAACAAAAATGTATTTTGCGTTGCTTTGCTTTCTTTCTTGCTCTGCTGTAAGCTTGAGTTTGTAAAACGTAGCCCGGCTAGCTGTTCAGAGACAGAAAGAAAGACAGGCCTCGATATTCGGAGAGAAAATTGGCGATGCTCCCATCTGTGATTCTTCTTCCGTATTTATAGTGAAATTTTCCGGAGTTGAAAGTCTCAGGCCTTAATTATGCCGTTATGCCAATTCTTGGGCGTGTCCCTTCTCATCGTTTGCCCTTCCTCTTTGCATTTATTTACAGCCTCTTGCCATTACTTGAAGAAATTTGTTACCACTTGCCTGGTCGCACCGGGAGTTGCTTATCGGGACGGGTAATTCTCGAATTTTAATTCCACATGCACAGCTGTTAAATTTTTTAAAAAAAATTAAAAAATTTACATTACATTTTGTTGATATTTATAGGTATTAACCAAAATACCATAAATCAGCTATGTAATAATTCATTTGAGATATTTGGGTGCAAAATAAACCAAATCTACGTTCAAATATTTGATTCCAACCCTGACTCGTGAGTGGTTTCGTATTTTCCAAATTGTATTGAAAATATAAATATATATATTGAAAAAGAATTGTTTTGACCGATTTTATGGTTTACTTGCAACTTGAAAGCTCACAATGGAATTGTGGTAGGTAGCATGTTTGGCAATTGGAGACGAAATCTTATGTATATCTAATAATTTTGGAGTTTTAAGAAAGAAATCTTTGCAGATTCTTAGAATTAGTGCAGTGCTTATATAACTAATATGATCCCCAAAAAGAAAAAAGTGCATGTCACATATATGTAAATGGGTATTTAAACCGAACAAAGATTCATAATTAAAGTCTGTTATTTAAGCGCAACACAAAAATTAACTAAATAAATTCTCAACGCTAAATGGACATATCTGATTCCTCTACCTTTAGGTAAAGAAAAAAAAATCCCAAAGAATTCTTAACTACAAATTAGAATTCTTATCTACAAATTAAAATTCTTAATCACATTAAGTATCTCATATATAACTTTTAAACGAATACCAATAATATTATTTCTCATTTATTAATACTTTATCAGAAGTTTCCTCTCAAATCTCAAATGACTACTTAATTTTTATTTACTTTAATTTATTTTGCTCTATTTTAATGAGTGGTTTATAAACTGAATGATCGGTGGTGATTTTATTTTTTTGATAGTTGTTGTATGGTGCATTATATTTTCTTTTAACATCTAAAAGCTCTTAAGTTTTAGATATAGAAAATCACTTGTTATCGATCGGTTTATATAGAAAATCTGTCGTTGTATCAGTTGGCGAAAGTTGATATGCGGCGGAATTAGATTGAAAGAGCAGCATCATTGTTCATTTCCACACAAGTGTCCTCCCGGTGATTAGTATGATCTTTAATGGCTTATACACTTGTATATAATGAAATAGATTATCTATGCAACGATCTTGCATTCTCATTCCTCGACGCACTAAATATTTGTTGGATGACATATTTACGCATCTGTTTCGAAAAGTAGGTCAAAAATAAAATTAAAAATGCTCGTGTTGAATCTGGTGTCAGAATAAACACGACACGCGACTCGTTAGAATTTATGCGCCATACGGATATTATATCCGACAAGTCGTTAAACTATAGAGTGCTGTTAAGTTGGAGCATCTCCAGCTCAGAGCCTTTGCTTTATTACCGTTGGATCGAGAGCAAGCTAATTAAACGGTGAGGATAAGAGTGCCGAGTAAAAGAGAGCAGTAATACAAGGACGTGTTGGCAAAAAAACGGACAGTAAAATAAAAAAAAAAGGCAAAAACAAAAACAGAAAGAGTTCTTTTATATTATTAAGTTACAGTTATTATAATTTATAATTAATTTAAAATTATATAAATAAAATAAATAATGTATATTATTTACATAATTTTAAATTACCTGCAAATTATAGTAACTGTAATCTCTACATACGTATGACACGTGAGAGAAATTATATTTTTACTGTAACTTTTTTACCCTATCAGCCGGTTACCCGAGCTTTGTGTGCAGTGGGTGCCTTCATCTTAACCGGTAATTTGTTAGTCACGGCTCCATTGGTCCAGATGAATTGGCTTCGTGCTGCTTGAAGCCTAATATATATATATGTGTATATATGTATATCCCATCCACCTGCGACTGTTGGATTCTGCGCGAGCACGACATTTAATATTTATGCACGCCCTACGTCCTCGTCCTCGTTGGAATCTCCTGTACCGTTTGATCATAATCTTCGACGTTCGAGATCCTACATCAAAAGCTTTGTGGACAAATATTAAAATATTTACAAATATTAAAATATAAATATTTTAATATTGTCAATAATAACAATCCCACGGAAGTTCAAGAACCTCAATAAAAATTATTAAATCACTCTTAAACCCTTATTTGAGAAAGAAAACAGCAAACGATAGTTCATCTTCGTGTCTAAAAGGACACAAAGATGCTTTCATAAGTACTCCCCTTTATAAAGCCAAGTTATTCTCACAAAGAAAGCAAGCTTTCTCATTGACACAAACACAAAAAAATCTCTCTTATCAAGGATTTTTTAGAAAATTCATTATCTCCTTCAACCTCCAACTAATTTATCATGTAGGATATTAGAATTTATATTTTTCTTATTTTTTAATTTATCACTGACTTTAATAAAATTAAAAATTTCGTGTGAAATGACAAAACTCATTATAAATTAATTAGTTATATTTTAGGTAGAGTTGATTAGAGCTTCAAAATATTAAAAGTGTTAAAATAATAATCTTAGAAAAAATTAAATTATATCGTACAAGTAATAAGATTGTGACATAAAAAATAACTAGTGAAATTAGCAACGGAGTTTTTTAACACTATTAATAAATATGTTTTGTTTGAATTGACTTAAAATTGATGGGATATGCACATGACATATAAATCTTAATTGTAATGTCTAATTTTTTTTTTAAAAAAAAAGCTTTGATAGATTCTTTTTCTAATTTTATAAATCAATTTTTGTCAAATTATCATTGCCCATAAAATATCACCCCTAAATTGAAAGGCAAAATTTTGTGGGGTGGGCAGGCATTTTACTCGTGAAACATATTGTATAGACAACCAGATTTGACTACTTTCATCAATTGCCAACAATATTAATTACGGAGCATCGATCATACTACAGAATACTACGTCATTACTCAATATTGGTCTAGCGCAGATCTCAACCGTTGGATGAGTCAAGTGCTGCTTGTGTGATTAGGCGATGACGCACGTTTGAGGATAGTAAGTGAAGGGAGATATTTTGTTAATGTTTGTAGATATAAAGTAATCTTTGAATAAGAAATTACTCATTTTAATAAAATAAGAATTAAATAAAAATAAAAAATATATATTTTAATAAATAGTTATTCTCTATGTAACAAATTGAAATTCTATTTTTTAGTCTTTTAACTTGATTATAATTTTAATAAAATAAGGCCTTTCTCATTAGGAGGCTTTATACATGCAACAATTGATATAATATCATATTAGCTTGTTGTTATTATGATTATAGTAAAACTCTCTATAGTCAATCAACAAATTATTTGACATAAGACTATTTTAACTTAACCAATGTCTTTAATTCAAGGCGTGGGAATATAATTGCATTATATATTTGTTGGGAAGTATGAGAGAGCTTTGTTTCCTTAAAATATGATTTAGAAAACTATAATTTATTATAATGTAAAATTTATTCTTATTTGGAATAAATTTAAATTGAGATCATAATTTGTTATGACAACATAAATATTATTTTTGAATGAAGTACCACTATAAAAATATCTTATTAAATAATGCTAGAGCTGCCACAACATACCCGATTACCAATTTGAGAACAAAGACGTGATATTTAACTGAATGTTGTTGAAAAATAAATTTCTTGGAAGATTATTTATTTGTTTATTTTTCAACTTCATAAATCATAAGATATGGTCCATGTGGAAAAGCATTTGTTGGTTGTTGGTTCAATTATTTTATTTGGCAAGTGCATTTAGGACTAGAGAGCTGTCACATGGGCAATGGTTAACTATTATCCTTAAAGTTAAACATGACTATAAGGGCAATGGTTCGAGTCTCTATAGAGTCAATTTATTTCGATTAAAAAATTTATTTCGATTAAAAAATTTAATTGAGTTTTTGGAAATAATGAAAGATAAAATAAAATCAGTATATTTATCTGTTAAAATAATAGTTATAAATAAATATGATATATTTGATTGTAAAATCAGTATATTTATCTGTTAAAATAATAGTTATAAATATCTGTATAATACAATAATCTAATAATTATAAAATGAGTTTTACTTTCTCATGAAATATGATATATTTGATTGTAAAATCAGTATATTTATCTGTTAAAATAATAGTTATAAATAAATATGATATATTTGATTGTAAAATCAGTATATTTATCTGTTAAAATAATAGTTATAAAAAAAAAAACAATAGGGTCTTGAGATTTAGGTTAAACTAATAATTATAAATAGTTACAGCCACGATTCAAATTATTGACAATGCGTATGTGTCAGTGTGTGTGTATTAAAAAAAAAAATTTTGGGATTCAATATTAAGGCCCTGTCGAATGTCGATCCAATATAACGTAATATTTAGAACATGAAATATTATTTTGTTAATATTTACTGCATCCTTCATTGATTTGCTTAGCAGGGCATTTTGAAGTCGTACAAAGTAGTTTAAGTTGAACTGCAAACTTGCTTGAGGAAAAAATAAATAAACTACCATCCATGGGACGGATCTAAAAAAATAATTTATCAGGGGTTAAATTAAATAATAATAAAAAATAAAAACTAAAATTTTAAATATATAAATTTTAATATAACTTTTTTTGTTTAACACAATTTCTAATTAAAATATGGCACTCGCAATTTAAATTGAGAATTATAAATATTTTGAGCTATATAGTTTAATTTTTAAGTCAAAGTATAACTTTTGTAATTAATAAAATAGTAATTAAATTTTAAAAGATTGAGATATCTAATAATTTGATATGAATTATTTAAAAATATGTTAATCTTTCTTTATAGAATAGAGAATGTATATATATTTTGTTCTAATGGGGGGTTTGAGCCCTCACTCAACCTATGGTGGATCCACCTCCAGGCCTATCCATATAAATAAATCAATAAATAATGCAATGAGTATTTTCAGACCACCTATTAATTCTCTTCGAATCACTTCTTACTTTTGAAAGTATTAATCTACTCTCATTTCACAAGATAAAAAAAAAATCATCAATTTACATATATTTTTCTGCATCTCTTAAACAAAAATACAAATTAATAAAGGTTTAAAAAGTAAGAGGTCATTTGACTATAATTAATTCACAAGGAAATAATAAAAAATAATATCATAATTTAATACAACTACATATATGAGATACGTAATATAAATTATGTGAAGACATAGATGTCATCATTCATTCATTTGATATGCAAATTAATATTATCACATTAATAGTAAGAGATCAAAGTTGATAAATAGTTTAACACATACATGTTAAGTAAGAATTAATGACATATAACTTACTTTACAAAGGTCATTGATATGATGGAGTTGATTTATGGTGGAGTATGAATTTTAACCACACACACAAAATGATAAAATATAAAAAAACTCATTATAACTTTGATCATATGGTTATAAAAGAATATTCTATATTAAAACCGGTTTAACATAACTGGACTCCTTCACAAATTATGAATGCCATGTAACATACTATTATTGATTAGAATTTGATATTTTGATGTCATATCAATTCTAATGTTGTTAGATTTTTATTAAAATTGCATGTTACATATTTGACAATCAATATTTTGTCTTTGGAAGTTTATTTATTTATTTATTGTTTTCTTAATTTTAGATTTTTTGGCTGAACTTCAACATTAAGACATTAATTTTCGATAATATTATTGTATAATTCATGTTTCGCCTTTTCTTATTAATCATCTGCGACTCGATTTCAGTAATTGATTAATCTTATATTATCTTTGGTGTATATATAATAAAATATTTGGATTAATCTTATATTAATTATTTGTTTTGGATTTTTCTTATTATGCTATTTCGTAAAAAAAAGAAAAAAAAAAAGAAAAGGGGAAACGTTGGTTTCATCTTGATCATGCGAATTGTATTATCTTAAATGCATACCAGCCCAAGCTCGCTCACATCATTAACATGATGGGTTTATGTTTAAAATCCCAAAACTTAATAATCGGCGGACATTACAATAATCTTATTTTTACACACCCCGAATCGTTCTGAGTAGATGGATTTAAAAAAAATAAAATTAAAAGATATCAATAAACTAAACACGTGCAAATTTCCAAAAATTCATGCATGCATCCAGCACCCGTGCCTAATCTTTCTTTATAATTCGTTGGACTGATTAGCGATAATATGCGTACTATGACGCAGACCGGATCTTTATTTGTGGAAAAGATTGTAGAATTTGCGTTTAGAGAGAGAGAGAGAGAGAGAGTAGATTCTAATTTTTTGATTCGCGATTTTTATATTTGAGAAGTGTGATTTTAAATTTTGCAGTGGCAAGTGATGTTTAACACTTTAAAAAGAAACTACGTTGGTTATCGGGTTTTTAATTCAAGATAAGTGGAAAAAATAAATTGTTATTGGACTAGTTCATCACTTTTTTTTTTTAATCATTCTATTAAAATGTATATGCATTAAGCTTTTGTTAAAAGATAAATAAATGAATCTATTGCACAGACTCGAACTCTCGCAAAGTATCGTGAGAATTTTATTATAATTAAATTAATAAAGTTATAATTTGAACGATAATATTATTAATTTTTTTTAAAAAAAATAAGGTAGTGACGTTAAAAATTTTTCATGTAAAAATTCTTAAATATTAAGAAAATTTCTGTTTAAGGATTCTTAGAAAATACAAAAGTATCTGTTTACTTAACTGTTTTGTAAATATATATTATTTGTCCTTTTTTTTAATTAAAAAAATAAAATTCGCATTAGTCGTTAAAAAATATAAATAAATAAATAAGCGTTGCCTTGTTGTGCCTTGCACGAAAAGTAGAAAATCTCAGAGACAACGTCTTTAGCAGAGGCTCCAATAATCTTAATAAAATACCCTGGTCTTTTATTGACCTATCTTCTTCATTTTTTTTTAAATCCTTATAAAGCTAAAATAAAGAAAAATGAAAAATGGTTAAATCCACTAATTATTTTCAATGGGTGAGGTTAATTGAGATAGAATGGCTGCAACTTAAAATTAAAATACTCTAGCATTTTATTGACTTATTGCCTTCGTGATTTTAATGGTCATGAAAAAGATTCTTTCTAAAAAAAATAATCGTAAAAAAGTTAAAATAAACATAAATAAATATTTTTTTTTCTTTAAGGGGGGTGATAAAGCCCAATCAATTTTTAACTTAGATTAGTCAATTAAGACTTGAAAATCAGGTTAAGGCTATGGACTGAGATAAATAAAAAGCCAATAAATCAACTAATTATTTCGTGATATTGGGGACAGGTGCGGTAGAATTGTCAACGCGAAGACATATTTTTCAATTTCTATCAGTGCTTCAAATTTATAACGCGAAGGCCCCGTCTCGCGGACCATGTACGGACAAATTCCAATAAATTTCTGATGCATGTTACTTTCAATAGCACCGCACATGCTCAAATACCACCCATCTATGACAAATTGAGGCATGTGTTATGTTCTGAAAACAATTTAAATAAGAGAGATTTGATTCATTTGAAGTCCAATAATAAAATTCCAGCACTTCGGCAGAAACAATTAGGCAAGATTCTCATATATGTCTACGTTACTTGACTTCACGTATTCAACATTCGATATTATAAGTTTTTTAACTCCCAACTGCCTTCATGCCTTCATCACGGATCTTATGAATCATGAGTGTATCTCTCTCTCTCTCTCTCTCTCTATGTATATGTATATATATATATATATATATATAGTTGTGCTCAGTTTTCATAACTTGCACAAATAAGTTTTAAACCTTATTAAGGTTGTTTTTTGGTTTTAATCAAATGAAATTGGTTACAGTGTGGTTGCCATTGCCCCCAAATTGAGTTGCCAACAAAGAGCCTCATTTTAATGCACATACACGTTCGAAAATGGTTTTAATTCGGTCGGTGTATTTGCTTGCCATATTTTTACTAGTGTGGTATGAAAATTCAACAAATTTGAGTCTGAAAGACTTAATCTAAAAAAAAAAAAAATTCATTTGGTGGCAGTTTATGAGAATTTCTATTGCCTTAGGGACGGGGGAATCGTATACTTTTAAGATTTGTTTCACCGTTTCTTAAGTTTATCTAAAGTTCGAAAGAGAAGATTGTTTAGTCAAGAAACAAAGCAAGTCCATGTATACCTTTCTTTTTTCTTTTTTTTTTTAATGTTATTTAACAAAATACGTTGCAAAAGTAAGCCAATACAATGACTTTCACGATATTTCTTTTTTTCGTTGTAATTTGACATTTTGTGCGGGTATGCAAGTAGGTAATGGTCCAATATACTTAAAAAATTTTGACATTGACTTCTCAACATTGACGTTTTGTATATTTTATGTGAAAGGAATTTTTTTTTTCCCCATTAACCATAACGTTCGGTTACAAGTTTGAAAAAAAATATTCGGTTAGATTAGCACTCGTGAGAATTTGGCTCCGAGGGAAACCCACTTGTTAGCATATATTTTTGCATTAAAATTTGAGAGTGTCAAAATTACGACTTCATGAACGTAATACTCACAAATTTCACCACTAAAGCTGAAATTTAATTCCTATTGTCTATTAAGGTGTTGTGCCTTAAAAATTGTGGTTATTATTAAAAAAAAAAAGAACGTTATAAGTATGAAATTAATATTGATATTACATGATAACTCTTAAATCATAGTCATAAAATTATAGATTTTTTTGTTGTGTATGTATGAGATCAAATTAATTTACCTTTCAAGTCATAGCAACTCATGTGTACCAAATGCTTTAATATGCTAAATTATAACACTAAATAGGACCTCGTTTACCTTCTAGTGCTAAATGACAAAAAAAAAATGATAATTATATCTTTTTTGTGAGAATTATGAGATAATGTTGCTTTGTTCGTTGATATTGTTCATTCGGTACTATTCATTTTGCATTGTTTACGGTATTGTTCATCCAACAACAGTTACAAGTTCGTTAAGACGCACGCAATGCATTGTCCTTGAGACCATTTTCCTACCCTATAGGAAGATTTCCCAATGCAATAAAGATATAAATAATGCAGATTAATTTCCATAATTCAATGACGCTAGTATTATGATGTTACACTTTAAATAATAGTGTAGAACAATAAAAGAAAATTTTAAAGAAAACATGAAATAGAAGGAGAGATAATAGTGATTTTTTTCACTTCCACCCTTGAAGGCATTTTTCTACTTTATATAAAAGAAAATTATTATGAGATTACACTCTAAATAATAGTTTAGAACAATAAAAGAACATTATAAAGGAAATATGAAGTAGGTGGAGAGATAATAGTGGTTTTTTCCTCTTCTACTCTTGAAGGTGTTTGTCTACTTTATATAGAGAAATCTTCTATAATTTTTTTTCTAATTTAATTTGAATTAATAATCTACTTTCCTTATTTGATTTGAATTAATCATCTATGAGTCTCACAATTTAATTTGATTTGAATAATTCAAATCACATTTAGACTTGACTTAATCAATTTTAATTTATAAGTAAATCAAACACATGATCAATTTCAAATCAAATATAAAAGTAATTATTCTCACTTCTCTCTAACGAGAGAAATTAGTATTTTGAAATACCAATAAATTCCAACATCTTTTATATTTGATTTTAAAATTTAATTTTGCATTCTTCAAGTTTTGTGCATATTGGTGCTCAAATTTGAGTAACAGCGAAGAATAAAGGCTGATTCTCAATAGTTTTTTTTTTCTTTGATATATTGGAGTCTAGTAAAAATGAAAATAAAATAGAACGAGAAATAGAAGTTCTTTAGTTATAATAGGCTAATGCTTAATAGATGGTATTTTTCATTATTGTCCGAAACTTAGACAAAAATAAATAAATCCGATGACTGAATTTAATAAAAGAAAAAATGCCACTTAGAACCCCAAACAAATATGTTTGTTTATATGGAGATAAATAGTGTGACACAATCTTCACCAAAATTAATGTGCTCTATAAATACTTTTATCAAGGCAATTGGTTTCCGTGGCTGATTCCTTTCGTACAGTCTCGTCGAGGACAATGCCTGATGATACTTTAGTGTCTGCTTTGTCGTTGGATGGGGAGTTCTTGGAATTTGCCATTACTGCGTTAGCATTTAGCTATGGATGTTTTTTACATTATCAAGCGGAAGTTGCCACCCCAGAGAGTTGCAGCAACGGAATCCTGTTGCATTTTGACTAACATGACGAGTACTCGGTCAAGTCTTTTTGTTTTGTATTTGCCGGACATCAGTTGTGCTGCATCTTTCAGTAGAGTTTCTCGGCGATGAAGAGCTATGTGAGAGCTAATTGTTCCTTCAAAGGTAAATATTTTCTATGGTGTGCTCTCTCCGATTTACTCCCTTCTATGCTAGTTAAAAAGAGTGTCTACTGATTCCAAATATTAGTAAATTTGTTTTTATCAGTGGTGGAGTCCACTGTCTTATATAATAGAGGATTTTTTAAATAATATTTTATTGAGATATAATTTTTGGTGAAATATTATCACCTATGACCCATGAATATCATGTTATATTATTAATAATTAATAACAAATTATGTATAAATTAAAAATCCAATAATCAGGATTGTATGATTAAAAAATGTCTTTTTAATAATCTCTCCACGATAATGAAATATCATAAAAAATGAAAGAGTAATAATAATACATATGACTTGAGGACCATAACCATTTATATAGATTATCTCTTCTTTTTGTCATTGAGTATTCTTAATTTTGTCCATCATAAAATTAGAATATTATTAGGTTTCTATGCATTAAAGACTTACATCTTATTAGATATATTAAAGTCTATAATATCGAAAACTGTAATTGATCACTTTAATTGAGCTTAACCTTATATAACAATTTGTAACACATAATTATTCATATATAGGCCCAACATTAGATTAAAAATCCAATAATATTGGATTAAAAAATCTAGTAATCTCCCACTTAAACTATATGTGTAACCTTATAATTATGTTTTGCAAAAATAACCATATGAGCTTAAACTTACTGTCATTATTAAAATGTATCTATAACTAATTTGGTCGAACAATCACATCAATATAGGATCAAAGCGGCCTTTTTTACATCTATCGTAACTCGACTCATTAATGGTCACTATGTTAATATAAGTAAATGACATGGATCATGACGTGGATATGCAAAATAAAAATTTCATGTAATAAGATATTAACATGCTTATTTCCAACTGATCTACCTTAAACCTTAGTGAAATCAAAGCATACCAAAAGATCATAGTGTAAATAAACCAAAACATTATTTCTCCAGAAAATAATTCAAAAATATCCATAAACCAAAATAGCTGAAAATATCTATTATAAAAGTATCTAAAATCACAAAATCCCACTAAAACTGGATATTATTAAATGACATGACACTCATATGAACAGTGTGCTCATGAAACATCTTGGATGGTAATTCCTTAATAAGCGGATCCGCAATCATGGATTTTATGCCAAAATACTTAATAGACAATTGTCCATTATGAACTCTTTTTTTAACAACTAGGAACTTGATATCTATATACTTTGACTTCGTCGAGTTCTTATTGTTATTGAAATATAACACTGCTGACTTATTATTGTCATAAAATAATTTTAGTAGGTTGTCAACACCATCTATTATGCGCAGTCTCGTAACAAAATTTTGTAGTCATATTCCATGATTGAATGCCTCATAATATACTATAAATTATGCTGCCATCGTAGAAGAGACTATAAGAGACTATTTAACACTCTTCCAAGAGACAACACCCCCAGCTAGTAGATAGATGTAACCTGAAGTGGATTTTATATTATCTTGGCATCCAACAAAATTAGAGTCAGTATACTCAATGATCTCAAGCTTATTTGACCTCTGATATGTTAGCATGTAGTCTTTTGTTCTCTGTAAGTACCGCAAAACTCGTTTGGCTGCTTTCTTTTAATGAACTCGCAAGCGTACGGATCTATTGTAGACTAGATTAATGGTGACGAGTGTCGATCCCACGAGGAGGTTGATTTTAATTATATGCCGAATTAATTTTCTTTGTAATGGGAACAATTAAATTATGATAATTTTGTCCTAAATTGCTGAATTAAAATGGCGAGAATAATTAAAAACGAAACTGTTATAATAAAGCACTTGGGTATCCGAATCCGCATCAACATGCTCTATGGGCTAAATATTCCATATTAATACCAATTAAATCATAAAGGGGGATTCCACACCTCATGAACCACTCTCCAATAAGTAATGCTTATCGTCTTAAAATAATAATAATCTTTAGTAGGTTTAGTCAGAACTAGACAAGACTATTATTATTTGTCGATGAAAAGTCAAAACAACCACAAATATTAGAGGGGAAGAGAAAGTAAATTTACCAAATTAAGCCCATGGAACATGTTGAGACTTCACCTTCAACCCAAGCTAAAAAGGAATTAGCCACTCATATTTTAACTAAGGATAAAAAGGGAATTTTATTAAAATACAAAGAAACTATAAGAAGGAGAAGGAATTTCAGAAATCTAAGCTTAGAAATGAATTCAGGGAAATTAGGGGGGGAGAGCCCCCTTTTTATAAATACATTGAGTGAATCGTGACCATCGGATTAAAAACAATTCGGATGCTCGAGGATTCACGTCATCGATCAGCGATCAACAAATCAGCCGTCAGATCAACATTTTGTACAAAAGAACGCGCCTGAATAGTAAATAATCCCATGTAAGCGCATGTATGATACACCCGATTTCTACTCCAATGAGATCTTTTGCCACGTCATCGATTTTATAAGAAATTTAGTCAATAAGATCATGACACATCATCCAACAAAACGTTCGGTCAATGCCACATAAGCGGATCAATCCACATAATTCGCCCAATCGATCTGCAACGTCATAGGTAGTTGCCACATCATCGGTCCGTATACATGAACAAGATGTGAAGCGACTGCATGCGTATGAACGATCCGTATATGTGAACAGTAACTTTTTCCTGTAATGCTCTTCTTAAGGTTTTCGACCGTCCTGAGTCCAAATATAACGTCCGCTTTTTCTTTTCCGATCACTCGTTTATTGTGAAACGATTATGATACCCCTAAAATACATAAAATACACAATTATAATAAAACACATATAATTAAATAACAAAATACTTAAATAAATAAAAGTAGCAATGTTAGTGAGATTTAAAGTGTAAAATGATGATTTTCTCCTTTATAAATATACACTTTCTAACACTCAACACTTTCCAATATTCTAATCCCGAATTACTTAAGTATTTGCCCAATATCCCAGTAACGTACGTAATATCTAGTTGCGTACAAACTTAAGCATACATCAGACTTTCTATTGTTGACGCATAAGAAATCTTCTACATTTCTTTTTCCTCAAAATCATTTTTAGGGCACTAATTGAAATTAAACTTGTCTTCCTTTACCATAGGGATATTATCTGCTTGAGTCTATAAATGGATTTCTTAAGTTTACAAATCATATTCTTTGAGTCTTTGGATACAAAGTTTTTTTGTTACACCATATAGATTGTCTCATCAATATCGCCATTAAGAAATGTTGTCTTCATATTCATCTGATGTAAGTCAAGATTAAAATACATTAAATAATTATTCACATATAAGTCTAATATTGGATTAGGGATCCAATAATATTAAACTAAAAAATCTAACATATTTGACTTGTTTTCTTTCATTGTTTTCTAAATAGTTTTAACGATTGTCAGCGTTTAGTATTTTGTTTAGTATCTTATATAAGGGGAGGTTTTTCCAAAATGTTCAACTTGTTTCCTTCAATTTTTATATTATTACCAATTTCAAAATTTATTGGTTCCACTTGAATAAATAAATTTCGAATTAATTTTTCTTTTTTTGAATTAAATTAATTTTTATATTTAAAAAAAAATTTAGGAGAAAAAAAAAAGATAACACACAAGGTAGGCTGTCCTGCCATCACCCGGCGGGCTTTGCCAATGCAGCCTAGCCGCTGGAAATCAAACCCAAACGGGCCTTAAAAGTATCTCGGAAACGAGCCCATTCAAAAGATGTTGGACCCTCTTGTTCGGCCTAATTAGACAAAATGCGAGATTTCAAAATAGGCCATCCTCAGACCAAGAAGCATGGGCCTCTTAATTCGCTGAACTCTTGAACTTTTTTTTTTAAATAAATAATTTTATTATTGTTGAACCACTTGAAAACACATCAAAGAACTGAAGCGAACGAAAAGAATTAGCTGTTCCATAAGTCTTAACGTGTATAAAACGAAATGTTGACCCGCAAAAAATAAAAATAAAAATAAAAAATAAAAAATAAAATAAAGTATTGATCCTCATAATATATAAAAAGAACGAAAGAATAATAGTTTAAATCTCAATTGTCTTTTGATTAAGAGCCATGTATCTCCATCGCTCTTTCTCCACAAAATCTGCATCCAAGAATCTTGAAACAAATGCCCAAAGCCTGTATGTATCTTCAAAATTTGACAAACATCCTAGAGCAGCCGTTACAACAGATACCCCAGATTGTGTTTCACTTGTTGCACTTCTTGCCTCCAGTACTCTCACCCTTTCTTGTTCGTACGCGTCAGGGAAAACAATGTTCTGCAGAAATCCACAACTTAGAGAGATGTTATATCTATCTGCAAGCTTCTGTACAAGCACGGGCTCAATCTTCGTGCGATTCCAATCAAACACGTTGAATGCTAGAGATGGCCCTCGGTCGAACGTTACCTTTGGTCCATAGATTCTAATAAGGGGAATCCCAGTTTCTGAATATGGATGCTGGAGATTCATTAGTGCATTTGCTAACCAGTTGATCAAGTACCTTGCTCTGTTGCTTATAAGTATCAGGCCTAATGCATCTGCATGATCCAGGCCTTTGCATTCTACAAGTTTTGATCTTTCACCACTGATGCTGCTTTCCGCGATTTTGGATTGGGAAGATTCATCGAGTGTCTCTAATTCAACGATTTCAGAAAATGATGGCTCCTTGCGTAGCTCAGAAGTGCCGACGGTTACTGCTGATTCATCTTTCTGAGGCTCTACCACTGATTGTCTCCTGGGGGGTAAAAGACTTACAATCCCCATGGCTGTGGCTGCACTTGAAGTTGAGCCGCTTAAGACTGAAGCACTGGATTTCTTGACAAACAAGCAACCGAACCCCGAAGGGTTTTCTCCAAAAATCTTGTAAAATGAGCAAATGAGAAAGTCAGGCTTAAAGAGCGAGAGGCCTAAGGTGTCCATGTCTTTTGACCCCAATGCAGTCGCATCAAGCAATACATGCCATCCCATTTCTTCGGCCACACTCATCCACGTGTAAGAATACCTAGCTCCAGTCACCTTTGATTGAAGTGGGAAAACAAATAGCCCCCTTTTCTTCTTCCTCTTCTTCCCCTTGCCGACTATCTTCTTCATCAACTTGCCTGAGTGAATTCTTAGATTAGGCCATGCGAACTCTGCTGATGATACTCGTGCTCCTCGCTTTTTGGAGCTTTCAATCATCAAAGCAGCTGCCTCATTTTCATGGTCATAAACAGTGAGAAGTCTTGGATTAGAATAAAATGGGTAAGATTCTGCGAGAAGCTTAAACGCTGATGATTGGTTGGCCGTGAACACCAAAGTGTAGTCATCTTCAGAGATGTTCATGAAATCCATGATTCTTTTCCTGATTTTCGATTCCAATTCTGATTCTTCACCACCGTATTGCATCCAAGAATTTAGGTTCACTGACCTGTAGCAAATGTCAAAGAACGGTGGCTCTAGTTGCAGTGATTGACGAGGAGAAGACGACGACGTTGAGGCAGCCGATGACTGTACGTTTGAAGAACAACTCAGCAGCTGGGAGTAAGAGAAGAGACCGTGGCCAATGTAATCAAAACAGACATAGTTGTTCAAGGAGAGATGAAAATAGTCTTGGGCTCGGATTCGGTCAGCCTGATCGGTTTGCAAGTATTGTGGGAACACTCTAGTGAAGTTAGCAAATGATTCGCGCAATGAAGGGAGGGACTCGTGGTTGGTGAATTGAGCATTAGGGAAGAGAGAGGAAGTTGTAATAACTTTAAACTCATGCCGGGCGGCGGCTGCGGTGCTGGGAGACTTTGGAGCTTCAAGTTGATGAGAGTGATGATGGTGATGGTCAAAAGGAAGGCCATGAAATGGATTTGGGCAGCAACCGCGGCAGCAGGCTTCTGATAAGGCCTCTCTTGTGCGAGGTGAAAGCATTCTGTTTTCTACTTCTACCCTCGCCACTTATTTATTTGCTTGCGTTTTTAGTTCTTCTCAATTGAAAGTCATCCAATGGACTCCGGTTGTTGGATTTGATGGATATTATGGAATAACGTTTTCGTTGATTTTGCCGTATCGAGGAAGGAGTTTCCGTTGACTTGGTCTTCCATTGATGACATTTAATAAGAGGCATGTGGGTCTTACTTTGCCAGCTGACTTCAGAATTGTTAAGCTTGTCTTGGTTAAATTGTCATCTGAAACCGTTTATTGGTGGTGTTGAACTTTGAATTTAGTGAACAACAAAGCTCAACGTATTGTCGTATTAACCTAGTACTAGCTTGATCGGGTCTGTGCCATCGTATACAGAAGACGGCATTGAAGTATGATCACGTAATTATTTTACGCCATTGAAAAAAAAAATGACCACAAATTGAAACCTGATAAAAGGGGAAAAAAAGAAAGAAAGAAAGAAAGACCAAAGATGCTCAGGGCAACTGCTGGCGTGCAAAAGAACAAGCAGAAAAGGGCAACAAGTGATTTCGAGATCCGATGGTGGCCTGCGAAAGAGGCCAACTGCATTGTTGCGAATGGTCACACAGTGGGGGATAGCTGGACTGGCAGTGCACCCACCTTCAGTAATTTCATGTGAAAGACATAAATAGATACTTTCCAAGTCGATGTTATCAAGACTCAAAGAAAGGTCAGCTTCAAAAATTTCAACTGCACCTTTTTGTGCCCACTAATGTTTGGACATTTCTACAATTTGTAAAATCGTAAATGACACTTTTGGACGAATCAATACGTCTTTCCTCTTCCTGCTTTCAGACTTATGTTTGGGAGCTTGCAAGAAATCTCATAGGGGTTTCTGAGAAGAGAGAATCAGGATGGTGATTAAAGGAAATGTCCACACAACACACATATAACATATTATTTTCTAAAGATCAGTAGTAATTAGTGAAAAAGAAACTGGAGTTTATGGATTTGAGCCTGTGCAATTAAAATAATCTGAAACTGTTGTTGAGAGTGGGATTTGAACCCACGCCCTTTCGGACCAGAACCTTAATCTGGCGCCTTAGACCAACTCGGCCATCTCAACTTGTTATTTGATGCTTTGTGAAGTGTAAATAAGTTTTTAAAAAATGCCAGTTTCCACTTCCTTCACATGTGTTCTCGTGTATGTCCTTTATCCATCAAATAAAACAAGAAATCAAAGACCGAGTGCTTAGCCCAATTCAGATGTGATTAAAAAGATCAAGCCATAACTCTCATCTCTCATTGATCATAGCTCAAATTTTCTTGCCACTGCTTACAGCCAAGAGGCTGGATAATTTATTTAACTTATGTGATCGGATAGATTAGCTCGTTGAGGCCAGCGGCAATCTACGTGCCCTTAAGAGTTAAGTCTTGAGGACACAAGTTTGAGACCCAGTAATATGTTGGGATCCAATTATATAACTAGATATGGTCAAATATCTCTTTCTCCTCCACCGATATGTTAGGATCTAATTATAAAATCGGACGAACAAATATTTTAATTTTCCTCTGATAATACAAGTGGAATAGATTTTTAATATTAATGACAGTGAAAATATGTGTTATGTGGCCATAGATTTGATCTAAGATGGTAAAAATATTAATGAGAGTAGATTAGCTCAATTCTCGTTCAAACCAACAATTAGCGTATTATTCTCACGTACATCAGCCAAATTGGAAGAAAGAAATGACTTTCAATTGTCTTAATTTTCTACAAGCAGCAACTCAGGGAAAGCTCCTTCAGCCACTCATCTATCTTCTTCAACAATTCAAACAATCCGTGCTTGAAGAATCAACTAACAATTGATTGATGGCGGAGGCGGCAGCAAGAAAAACTATCATCTTAAGCATTTCGAGCAGCCGGCACAATTTTATGTAATAAACACGTATCATTAATGGACGTTCACCTAGGCCCCGTCTAGCTATATATGTATGTGCCCTATTACCTTTTACGGGCAATTAATTAATTGCTACTATTTTTACTCCTTTTATTTGATAAAAAATGGACAAGTTTCAATTTTGAGAGCACACTAATGAATCTCTCTTTCTCTCTTTAAATATTTTCACAGTTGATGTCCCCAGATATATGCACTGCAGTTGTCGTAGACTAAAAAGATCATCACCTCAATCTGAACCACACAACTCATCCAACTAATTAGTTCTCAATCTGGTTGACAGCATTAGGGGGACCGACGTTGGTTTCATTGAGGATGATTCTTCATTTCAATCAATACCATTTGGTTACTCTGAATTCCAAAATGTCATATTCTAATGTTTGACAATTCATCAGTCACAAGGGATGTCTTTTGACTTTTTTAATAAATACACGAAGAAATCTAGAATAAACCAAACTAGGCAGCGAAAATCAACATCCAATTGTATTTGTAAAGTCCACCTCTCAGAAAAATCAAAGAACAATGAGAAAGAATAGGAGGACAAAGTAGAGTAGGACTAATTAAAAGCGATAATGTTGGGGGGTATTGGTTAGGAGGAATAATCAATCAGTTAATTAACATGAATCCTGTTTAAGAGATTAGAAATGACAACATCATAAGGTGACAAAACAATACCGTATATGATACAGAAACGAATACTGTTTTCTTCAATCATGAGCAGCCAAGTAAGCATGTGCATAAAACCAGCAAGTGAAGCTATGGTGTTGCTGGTTCGTTGTAGTAAAATGAGAAACTTGAACACTAAATTAACAAAGCATCATCATCTTTCCCCATATATATTTCAGTGCAAACTGTTACACTAAATTACATATGGAAATGATGAATATATTGAATTTTAATCGGTTCATGCATGTGACACCTCAACATTTTGATGCATAATTTATTTTTTTTTTCCATTTATTTTACATATCCATCTGCCGGTTTAAGATAACTGAGGAAGCCGTTATTGCATTTATTTTTTTTTCCCATTTATTTTACATATCCATCTGCCGGTTTAAGATAACTGATCAAAGTATCGAATCCAAGTTTGGAAATGGAAGTTTTCAATAAAGGGGTAAGCAAGGCATCGTATTTGATCATAAAGACAATTTCACCACAATCACAATACATAGCACACGGCTAGCACCACAGACAAATCGTTTTGCTGTTATAAATATGAATAGTGAGGAAATGAAGCATAAATACACACACACATACATTAATACAGTTTTCTGATGATCATACCTTCACATGCACACGCGATGTTGCATACGCATACTTAATTTAGCCGTTGAAATTATTTTAAAGCTGAGGCAGTTATAGGGCAACTCTCCTTTGGCAAGTCATTGAAAAATAGAACAATAGTTAGAAAAGGCACCATATACATATATTATACGATCTTTGCCCTCGGCCATCAGCCCATCACCTGCCAAAGGAGAGAAGCCCTACAACTAAATCGCTTACTGCGCATCTGCTTGCTTCTGTCAACATCTAAATTTCACTGAGCTGAAGCTGCGTATTTATAGGCCCTTCTTCAAGGGCATGGCAGGGCATTACTCACTACCCTCTTGAGACATGGAAATCGAATAAACTGTTGAAGAAATAGCATATGCGATAGATGCAATATCTTTCTAGTGCATGATTTCTACGCATTATATTCTATGAGACTATGAGAGTCGATTTTTCTTTTTTATCCGAAAAGCCTCTGTCATCAGATTAATGTTTGATGTGTGAAAGAGAGATTCCAATTCTAATTACACCCAGTGATGTTCGTTCAATATTTCTCCCTCTCTCTCTTTCTCTCTCCCCCTTCCCATATATATTCATTCGTGAAAGTGAAAGTGAAAGTGAAAGTGAAAGTGATGAAGAGAATTGAAGAAGAGAAAAAGGAGTACTCTTGAAGAGAGCAGATGCCTTTGCCGACTTTAATTTGGCAAGCAATTCCTCGGCCTCATGGTATATCCTATGACATATTCTTTCTCATCATTTTGAGTTTCTTTATGATTTTTCTTTTTATCTCTTGGTCTTGGCTTTTGGGAGTGTGGAAGTCCAAATAACCCTAATTATTTCAACATCGTCATTGTCCAATCAGAATAATTTCCAGGGAATTTCAAATTAATTATCTACATTTACGTCTATCTTCCATGTGTCTGGCTTTATATATATATATATATATATATGACCACAGTACAATGTTGGTTTGTACTCTTAAATTTTCATTCATGACCCTTCAAATATTGATGATATATTATATATTAATTTACAATCATCAAAATTTGAGGTGTTAATAACAATAAAATTTTGGGCGTATAACTAAAGTTTTTGGGACGTCAAGAAATAATAAGGACACTGCGCCAAACTTAAAATACTATATTTCTCAAATAAAGATTCTATAGTTCTGTTTGAGTAACATAAAACTTTACATTTACCGAAATAAAGATATAAACATTTTTCTTTTTATTATTATTATTATTGTTTGAGTTCAAATCAAGAAAATGAACATCAAATTAACATATAAATAATGATGATTGAATCTTTACTTTGAATCATTAGTTGCAAGTCTCTCACTCAGTATCCTGACTCCCATGTACCTGCAACATATCACACACAGCAAATTAACTAAATCTCACATAAAGTTAACCAAAATATTACATACATATTTGCTCGTGGTGAGGTTAAGGTACCTTCCAAGCATCATGACGGTGGCTTGAGGATTAGTCCCCGGGGAGTAATTAAACGTGGATCCGTCGATAACCCTCAATGCATCAACCCCAAGAACCTTATAATCACGATCAACAACCTTACCAACTTGGCAACCTCCATGATAATGCCATATGGTCATCACTGTGTCCCTGCAAAATTGCTCCAGTGATGTCGATGCATTGCTGTGTCTTGGCAGCAAATTCACCGGGGCACTAGCAGTCATGTTTAGTAGTGTTTCCACTGACATATGATCGTATTTAAACTTAGAAAAAGATTTTGATTCAATTATTTTCTCTATGGTTGAAATGCCCAGTACACATCTCTGTAAGTCTTCAGGTTCCTTGAAGTAATTGAATGTGACAGACGGGTTGTCGCTTGGGTTTCGGGTTCGGAGCTCCAAATGGCCCGTGGATACTGGGCCCATAATCTTTTCGAGAATGAATCCGCCTCTGAAAGCTGGATCAGCAAGTGCTTTCATGTTTTCAATTGCTTCGGCTATCGCTTCTGGGGTCCTCTGTTTGGGAGGCACTTTAGACAGCTGTCCAATCTGCAGACGCGAACAAATATTTTTGGAAAATCAACGTAATGTATCATTTAACGCTGTATCGTGCGGGAGTTGAGGGCTTTTGAGGAAACAGGTGGGGGCCATTTATGCTAAACACACAGGACTTCAAATTAAGTAAAGGCCTGTTACGAACCCATTGCTTTGCTACTAGGCTAGCCCAAAAAGTGATGAATACTTGTACCTTGGGAGAGAACATGCCATAGTCTCTTGGCGATGGTGACCCGCCGGCGAAGTTTTCTCCACTTGCGGCTTCTATGTAGCTTCCAAACTGGGTAATTCCGACGACCTGGATAAGGGAAACCTCCACCGGGAGAGGGGACGGTACAAAAATGGCGTTCATGGGATTATCAGACATTCCTTGACCAACCAAGGGCTGGTCCAACACAAGCGTTATGTTATGGGCCTTGAGATGGTCTGCCGGGCCCACTCCACTCAACATTAAGAGTTGTGGGCTTCCCAGTGCTCCAGCTGACACTATGATCTCATTCTTAGGCCCATGCTTGAGATACGCTCTGTGCTTGGCCCCCGTTGCATCTCTGAAGACCACCCCTTGAGCCACTGGCCTTGCCTTTCCTGTTTAAAACTTCAGTGTCAGTCAATAATCAAGATTGATGGTGATGACCAACCGCTTGGTTAATCTCTTCCATGTGACATGCACATACCTTTAATTCTGAACAGAATCTTATGCACAGAGGCATGCAAGAGCAAAGTGAGGCCACTGGGATTAGCATACTCCAACAAATCAGCAGCTGTATGTCTTTGGCCATTTTGATCAAATATTGTCCCACCAATCTTCGTACCATACATATGATCGTAAGTGAAGCCATTGTACGGCAAGACCCCTACCTCCACTAGCCCATCTCTCACGGCCGACTGCCACTGCCGCATCGGCGGCTCGAATGCCACCACCTTCTCCACCCATTGGTACGATTCATTCACCAAACGTCCATCCCACCCCGCTTCTCTAATTTACCAAAAGTAAATAAGATCAGGAAAAAATGGTTTGAAATTTAATTCGTACATGATAATTTTATACTTGAGCGCCCTTGTATCTTATATTACTGAATAATCACTCCATAACGATTGACTTTTCTACATTGTAACCCCTGCCGAACTGTATTCACGAGCAGTACGACTACTCAGTTACCTGACATAATAAGGAGCAGCGCGTGTGTAGAAGCCAGCATTGAGGCAACTGCCGCCGCCCAAAACACGGGCACGGGAGTTGATTACGCCATCTTCGGAGACGAAGCGCTGTGCGGGAGAGCTTGATGAGAGATCAGAGAGTGCAGCGCCAAAAGAACCCAAGTCGGTGATGTTGGGGTTTCCGTAAGGCGAGCCACCGCGTTCAAGTAGCAACACGGAGGCGTTTTGCGAGAGCGTCGCTGCTAACGGGCAGCCGGCGGTGCCACCTCCGATGATGATGTAGTCGTAGTAGGACACAGGCTGTGCTGCCGTTGCATTGTGCATGAAACTGTAGTTCGGAGCGGCTGTGCACACACAAGTGACGTATATAATATAGAGATCGTATATCACTTTTTTATCAACCGTGCATGTGACAAAGTCACGTGTGTACATACACTATTAGGACAAAATCAACAGTAAAAATCAAAGTAAAATTGCCAATTAAATTAATTTATTACCTCTTTGACAGAAGCAAAAGTCATGAAAGAAGAGAAATGCAGCAAGAATAGCAACAAATGACAATCTCAAGCACCGAAGATCCATGATTTGATGAAATCACAGCTCTCGATGATGCCTTTTGATCAGTTAATTATACACACACGCATATGTATGTGTGTGTGTCTGTGTGTGTATATATAGGGGAATTACTGTTGTCGAATAAGAAGGCAACAAGCTTTGATATGGCGACGACAAATTCTGCATGCACAAAGATTTCTTGCTCACTTTGTCGGGAAAATGGAAGCTAAATTTCCTCAGAAGCACACACAAAGATTCAGAGAGAATGCAGTGCCGCCAAGCCGGTGTCAGCGAATTTTATACAAGCAACATTGGAAGGGAACGCTATTTAATTTGCACAGAATCCAGAGCTCGGAGAGATGAAACTGACACTCATTGAAAAAAATGAAACTGATGAAGCCATATTTATTACTTCAACTGAATATCAAGGTGCCTTTCTGTACATGAAATGAGAATATGAGAGAGAGAAGCAGTCGATAGTTGCATATTTCATTACAGCTACACCCATTACCAACCAACTAATACAACTGTCCCGCACTAATATTGCTAATTAATTACGGTCGATGATGTCTTCTAATGCCTTTATCTTTGGGACAAAATAAGCGCAGGCCAGCAACGATTTTTTGGAACGGAGATTATGAAATTACACCAACTGGTTATATGAAATTATCTTGATTTCTGGCCATTAGATTCAATTTTTCAATGATTTTAGCAAACGGGATACCTTTTAATTAAAAGCCCTCTTATCAACCCCATGAAGTAATCTGAGTGTTTTAACTTACTCTGAGCGTAAGTATATAAATTGCGCCACTACATAATTGATTTAGTAAGTGTCGGTAAATACTTCTACTGTTAATATTTGTATGTATATCTGTGAAAAAATATTAGAAAAACCTATATATGCGGACTTTGACATCACAAAATTAATTATGACGGCAGACATCACTATATTTGTAATACAAATGAAATATTGGGGAAAAAAATTAAAAACAAAAATAAAAGGGTATGGGGAAGATTGTATTAATGGAATCCAACAACTCATGCAAGAGTCGATAAGCTTGGGTTAATGCATGTACTGGGGGGTGGGGGGACCGCAGGTTCAGCATCAGTTAGATGGAATCCAAATAAATGGACTTTCCAGAAAATTCAAGCAAATGCATTGATTTCCAGCGAACCAATATTTGTGACTAAGAGTGTCACGAGAGTATCTCCTCCACGGCCCCTGCTTTCGGCACATTACACACAACGAAAGCAAAACACATTTAATTTCATTACTTAAATTATGTGGTGGCTTTTCATTTTTTATTTCTTTGTTTAACGTGCAGGTCTCGGTGCATGTTCAAGAGATCGTAAGAGAATAGTTAGTTCTAAATGTAAATTCTTGTTTAGAAAGAATTAGTATTATCTCTCTCTCTCTCTCTCTCTCTCTCTCTCTCTCTATATATATATATATATATATATTAAGAAAAAGAAATTAAGAACATATTATTTTGTGTGTCTAGATGCAGGCATCTAGCTGGTATGAACAAATAAAAGCTTTTCATATAACCAAAAAATGGGTCAGTAGAAGTGATAGTCTTTTGGGCACGAACAGAAGCTTTTGATTGGTGTCAACGCATTCTCCACCGGAAATGGCTGCAAAAGTGGCAATTACTATAAATATTATTTGTATCATCTTTTGCGGCGACTTAAATTCAGTGCTACTTTGCGTGCCCATTATGAAATGACGCATCTCTCGAACGGCAAATAATTGACTCATTCGCTTTGCGGATGAGATGGCCTTAAACGAGACCATTCGATAAAATACGTGCGGCCATCATTTGTATTCAGACTTCAGTTGCTCTCCGCTCTTGTCGTTATCACCGTTATGATTGGTTAATTTGAAAGTAGCCAAATTAAAGAGTGCGTTCTAAAATTTGAAGACACTGTTAAGTTTTTAATCTACTAGAAAAGCATAGATACGTCATATGATGTAGTTTCTCCATCAAAATCTCGCATAATAAGCTTTCATTTTTTTTTAAGTTTGCTAATTTGGGTGCAAACAGCTATAATTTACTCTTTTTATATAAACAGTAACACAACGGCAGGTTCATATAATTTTTATAAAAATAATAAGTTACAACCGAACATTTATCAATTTTTAATATTACCTATATAAATTTGGATCGTCTGCCAAAAAACAAATGGTTAATTGAGGAAGTATCTCCCACTAAGACTTTTTACGTGCCATTATTTGCCATCAGACACACTGCCACCAGTGCTCAAGTATTTAATTCATCTTTTGTTTTTTTAATGTCAAAATTACATCATTTTAAATACTAAATTTACCACGCTATCCTTATCTTCGAGCTTTTTCCTATACACTTGCCCAATCATCAGTTCACTTTCACCATTAATTTTTTTTTTTTAACATACTTCAGCTTATTTTTTTAGTTCAAAACGTCTAACGTTTGGATTATACCTTCACTCTCCTTAGATTTCCCTTTTCTCTGCGCCTTCTTTGCATTTGACGAGCAAATTCGACATTGAATCTTACAAAAACTAAATTAATAAATAGTAAAACTGAATGCATCGAACTCTTTATCCCAACATATGGTAAGCAGATCTTTTTCTTTTTTAATTATTTTAAGGAGAAAATCCAATTTTTTTTCTCACACTCTCAACATCTGTGTATAAATTTTGTAATGAAGCACATCTAAAATTTTAACATCAACATTTATTAATTCAATTTAGTAGAAAAGAATCTTAAAAATTAAAAAAAAAGGATGTGCTGAAAGTGAACTAATGGTTGGGTAAGAAAGAAAAAAAAAACTTGAAGATAGTGATATTTTCTTTAAAGTGATGTAATTATTTAAATAAAAAAATAATGAGTTAAATTTACACAATAATATAACTAAGAGAACATGTGTCCTACTTGGATAGAGTGATTGTCGCTAGCGCTCGTGTAAAGATCATCACGTAGAGATTTTTCAATAAAAAAACACTGCTTAACCAAATACCATCTTCCAACTCTGTCGTCTACTTTTATTACGTTGTAATGCATATATTTAGAATTTAAAATATCATCTTAATACCATTTAAATGAAATTTTACTTATTATTCCTATTTAAAAAGTTACATGAGTAAAAATCATTTGAAAAGACTTTTAAAAGATTTTTAAAATGAGACTGCCTTTCTTTACCCTTGGGAATCTTTAATTTAATAATTTTTTTTATTCTTCAAAAGAGAAATGTTATAATTATTGTTGTTTTAGTAGAGAAAAAAATTGATTAAAATGATATGAACATATTTTTATTTGAAAAATCTTTTACAAGATAACTAATTTTTATCTCTTTTATTTGTCACATATTTATGTAAATATTTGAAGGGTTAAATTCAAAGAGTGGTAATACTCTTACCCCTTCGAAAATTCTTGTAAAAAGCATCTGCCATCCAGTATCTCTATAATAGAAGACTAATATTCATTTAAGATTCAACTACTAAGAGAGTGAAAATTGACTTGTAAGGTTACATAGGTGAATAGCATGAGAAGCATTTGCGATTTCGGAATATGCAACTTTTGAGCCCTTAATAGCATCCAATTGAAAAAAATCAATGACCTTATTTTTCATGTACTGTACAACAATAGCACAAAAGAAGAATAATAGCAAGGAAAATTTTAATGGGAGCAGCGGGGAAGAGGAGCAGGAGGAATCAAGAGTAATACAAAATCTTAATAGATCAATAGAGAGAGTTGTATGTAACGAAAGTAGCAATAATGGAAGCTACACAGATGAAGAGCGAAGGGAGTAGAGTGACATTCAAGAGATTGCTCTGGCCCAAGTACCCTGCCAGAGTAATTGTGGCATCCGCAATAACCCGAGCAATCGTCCCAGCTTCTGTTGAAAGTAACCCGCCATTGTACGTTCCACGAGAAAGCCTGGAAGACATCACCCGAGATAGTAGCGACAAGTTGACACCTGCACCAGAATACATTACATGATAATGAGACATGTACTACATTGGAATCTAATATTTCATAGGTATTTTCTCAATTGTCAATAAATAATCACCTTCAAGTACTTCAGCAAAAACAAACAAGATGAGTCCTGAGCAGACATACTGTGGCACGGAGTAGGGGATGAACAAATGGAAGCTAAAGAGTATGCCTATACAGACCATGATTTCAGAAGCCAATAAAATTTGCCTGCAGCCAGATCAAAGAGTGAAGACATCAGGTGGTTACAAAAAGAATTCCAGACTTCACATCAGAAAAGACACAGAATGACAAAGTGATTCTGTTGGAAAGTTACCTATCTTCGAACATATTGCTAATATAGCTTCCAACAATGATGTTTACTGGAAGAACAGTCAGGCCAAGACACGCAAGAAAAATTGCGACTGCACCTGTGGACCATCCAAAATAGTATGTAGTAACAACGCTAGATTCAGAGAGTAGAATCTCCATCACGTACTTGAGCATAAAATATATCAACAATTGAACCTGGTAAAAACATCAGAATTTAGGTGAGAGGTAATTTGAAAATATAAGTGTTTCAGCTTGAATCTGAAGATAAATCATTGAGAAAAGCAGGCGCAGAATTGATGTATTGAACTGAATTAAGGACATGATAGTATCTAGATGAACAAAACTAGAGCTTTGATTGATTAATCAACACTAGTTCAATAGTAAGTTCCACTTCACCGTAAAAATCTGAATGATCTCGTATTCTGATCAAAGCAATCAGCATGTGGATCATCTCAATCTACTTCCCAAAGCCATCTTTTAGAGTTACAGAGATGCTAAACATATCACCATTAGTTACACAAATCCTGATATACATACATGCGAGATGTTCTGATCTATGATGCAACAGGTGCATTCCAGGGAAAACTAGTTATCTTTTAGCTACATAAGTTCTGGATAGTCACAGTTCACATGCCATTCTGCAACCGCACACCAAGGAGATCAAAAGTTCTAGATAGTCATAGTTTACCTAACAACTTTGTTTTCGTAAATCTAAAAACATGAAAAAACAAACGAAGAAAAAGAAAAAAAGGAAGGGAGGGAGGGGGAAGACACCGGATTTTGTTAATTATATTTGGAATTTTGTATTTTCATTAAATATCAACACAGACCAATATTTACATAAAGTCAAAAGTCTAAGGACTAAGGACTTGAATGTGCAAGCCATACACAGATATGGTGTGTTTACCAATCAATTAATCAGATATATCATAAAACCTACTGTGACATTCTAAGTGTTCATTGCTGCATATTAATTCATAATAACAAGCTGATTTAAAAATCCATGACACCATCGTGATGAAAATCATAATGCTGGGGCAATCAAGTCAATAAATAAACAGTACATAAAATGGCAGATCATGATAAGCAAATGCATCCAGTTTACATGAGATAAAGAGCAGCAAAAGTCATGTTAAGCAAATATGTCCAGTTTACACGAGATAACAAGTAAAAGTCTTGTATCCATGTAGATGTACTTACTTTCCAGGTCAACAACACAATCCATGAAAGTCACAGACAGAACTATCTATGTTTTCGAAATGAAGAAAATGTTAGTAGTCAATTTCTTACCTTTACAGAGGGCGTAAGTAGTCTGTATGCTGACCTAATTGAAGTGGCTGGTTCATGAGATTCCTCGGAAGCTTCGTCACTTCCATCATAATCTTGGTCACCATCTTCATCTTCTTGTTTTTCTTCTGAAGTTATGAGCAACGGTTGCTGAAGCCCTTTTTCCAGTGTCCTACCATCTATTGGTTCTGTCATTTGTATAGCCCAACACCAAAATCAAAAATTTTTCTTTCACAAAAATAAAATGGTATCAACTTTATAACATATGGAATTCCATACATAAAATTGAGAGAAAGGGTGTTTAGATACAACTATTCAAGCAGTCAAATATGTACTTAGCAGAGCTCAAGTTATGTCTGAAGTGCAACCATTTTCCTCCAATGTAAGAACTACATTCATGCAACCATTATTCTACCCCATATAGAATAAACTTCCAAGATCTACCTCCAATAGCAGGTTATCTAACTGGTATTAACTCTTTGGCCTTTAATGTTCATGAGGGGTCCCATTTAGCTGAGCTAGCAGCTGGTGATCAAGACAATCCCAGTAAACATGATGAGTAACGTCAGTATCCAGTCTCATTGTTTTATAAGACACATTGTTCACATTCTTAAGACCAGATGAGATATTGTACAAAGGGTGTATAAGCCAATAGAGGGCCCGGTACTCTACGCTAATGCTCAAACACCTGCCCACCACTATGTTAACGATCTGTGGCATACCACATAAGGCAAATACATTTCTTGGATTGAATAGCCAATGAAGGATGCACACTTAATAGAGAAAGAAACAAAGACCGAGTATATTCTAGTTACCAAGCTGAATGATGCAGCTGCATGCATAAATATTTTGAAATAAAATATCAACATTTTTTTACCGAGTATATTCTAGTTACCAAGCTGAATGATGCAGCTGCATGCATAAATATTTTGAAATAAAATATCAACATTTTTTACATTTCTACATACTTTCATCAGTATTACCTCAATATTTTGCTTTATACGTTTAACTGGGAGGTAAGGAACTATTCACAACTTTGAAATTTGGTAGCTCCAATTAAAACCTATCAAACTTAAGTTTACAAGACTTGAAAATCCAAAACTTGAACAATTAGAATTATTTTACAGGGTTTTGGTCTTTGATGTTATGAAGCAACTACAGACAACAAGAGTGAGAGTTATATAGTTTACTGTCATATGAATGGATCAACGATATGTTCAAACCCAGGAATGAGGGGTGAGCATGATTGCAGATGTCAAAAATTTTAAGCCATAAAAGATAGTGTGATGGGATTTAACATACCAGCATTTGATTCTTGCGGTGTTTGATTCTCTTCAATATTCCGAGAAGGTTCTTTAAATGAGATACATAACCATACCAAATAAAAAAGCCAGGCAACAGCCATAATCCAACCCGGTAAAGTGTTTTGATTAAATGTTAACTTGTAGATTTTAAAATTTGTTTGAAGCAAGCCAGCAAGAGCAGGACCACAAGCCATTCCAAGAGCACTGGCACTAACAAAACCTGCCGATGCCTGCATGCGGATTTTTAGTGGTACACAGTCACTGATGTAACGCCGGTTAACAGCTCTAGCAGAACCGAATCTGCAACAGAAAATTTACAACTCTGTCAACTTGTGATGAGAGAAAAATAAAGGGATTATGCATTTTGTATGGATCCCACAAGAAGAGCAATTTTTGGGTGATACATTTTATTAAAATAGAAATGAGCTTTGAATTAATTTTAAATCTCCAATAGATGCACATCAACTCAGGTAGAAAAGAGAGTAAGCAAATACAGATTAAGCTGAGTCGAATACACTGAAAGCACACTGGAATTTATTTGGAATTTTCTGGGTAAAATCCATCAAGGAATTACCCAAATAGAAGAAAACAAAGAAGAATACTTACCCACAGAAAAGACGGCCAATTAAGAGAACCGCTATGGAATTGAAATCATATGCCAATGCATACATGGCATTTCCAACGAAAAGAACAATGCTGCTGAATACAAGAGGTTTGAAATATGATCTGTTCGACCAAGCGCTGAAATACACAGAAGAAAAGACCTGTGCTACAGCCATTGCCCCGATTACAATACCGCAAACTGTTGCAGCAGCTCCAAGGCTCATGGAGTAGTCATCTGCGGTAGGGACAATAATATATGTATTCACCATATAAAGAAACGTGTTTGCTAAGTTCAATAGAAGTGACATAAAATGGTATTTCTGATCATCAATATGTTCCTCAACAGGACTGGGCAACTCTTCTTGCATAATCAGTGCATGTTGAGCCATAAAGTTGAGGAAGTTTGTAGAGTTGGATAACCTGTCAACAGCTGCTTTTATTGAATCGACCACAGGATCCTGCATGGTAAAATCATGAACTTTGGCACATGAACAGAGTCAGGAAGAAATAGGCTCATGCAAATTAGATTAGAAAGAGAAACCTGGAGGGGAAGAGCAGGCTCATCGTATATGGATAAGTAGCTTCCTTGATGATCTTGAAGTTCGTGAAGATTTCGAGATATAGCTCCCACAACAGCACCTAACCCCTGCAGATCACAGCATTGGAAGGTAAAGCTTCACATTGAAACAACTTTGTCGACAATATGTAGACACTAGTTTACACTAGATTGCTCTAGCATATACCCTAAAACTCATAAGTTCACAGTTTCACTCATAATTTTCAAGAGTATAACAAAGGTATACAGAAGCCCAAGCGTAGAAATGACTAAATTTAAAAATTAAAAAAAAAAAAAAGGCCCTTGGACTTTTGACACATTACCACATGCTTGAATACTTGCTGCAACTGGGAGTAAGGATGATTAGCACGGGTTTTGACATAGTAATCAGTGAATCTATAACCAAAACGTTTATCAAACTTCTTCAATATCTTACGCAGACCAATTGCATTTATCTCCACAAAAAAGAGAAGCTTTAAAAGATCCATTCCTGCTGCTCTATAGGCTTCTCGTAGTTCTGTCATCTGGGATATATCTGGCTGCTGTAGAAGAGCATCATGCTGTTCCCTAAGCCTAGCTAGCCTGCTTGCAAGAAGACCTTGTTGTTCCAACAAAAAAAGAACAATCTTCTCAATCTGAAAGTATAAAAACAAAAAGGTTCATATTAAGTTTTCCTTTTGTGGTGAAAACAGAAAATACTAAACTATGGAGGTAGCTCATAAGAGTACAACATTTTTGTTGCTAATAAAAGAGATGAACCTGCTCTTTACCAATCAACCAAAAGTTTAGATGTTTATGATTATATAACCATTCGGTGATTCACATGAGATTTCTCAAAGATGTATTTAAAGCCAATTTTGCCCAAGCATCCACCGTCCCTCTCATGACATTCCCAGTTTGTAATATTCTTCTGTTATTAAATCCTGCCTTGCTATGATACACAGTTCTGGTAAGTAACATCTGAGGATTTTTCAAACATAAGTTGGGGAAAAGGATAGGCGAGAGGAAGGTAGAAGTAGGTAAGCATCTAAATCAAGAACCAGCTCCAAAAAAATCATGGACACCAAAAGAACTTATAAAGTGTGGCTGACAACATGTCCTCTAAGGACATTTCAATCTGCACCGATTTTTAGATTCAATGCATGTATAATGTCCAACATATCTCGTCTAAATTTCATCACATATGAAATAGCATATGGAGGACTTCTGATATGTATCTTCCAACATACCTGATTATCCAGCATTCTTGAGAAATCCTTGAGAACATGACGGCGATCTTGAGTTCCAACTTCAATTTGTTGAGCATATTGTTTTACTTTCTTCTTCATTAATTTGTAGTTAATGTAATAACTGAAAGAAATCCAATATACACATGGTAATATAGCAATTGTGATGATAAATAAATAAATAAAAATTGTTGTACCGTGATAAAATTTATAGATATACTGAATGACTTCACAAGGAGGAATAAAATAAACCCTCCTAGTAGATATTGAACAGAAACAATAGATTTGTCCTGTATTAACTAATACATATTAGCTGTCATTGCATACTTTTCAATCAAAAGGTAGTTAAGTGTACTAAGAAAGCAAATGTTCATCACCGAATGATCCCTTGAAAGGTTTATTTCAGCAAAGACATTCATGACACCTATCATAGCGCATCAATACTAAGTATTGCGGCCTAGAAGGCAGAACAGAACTTCAACCTTACCTTTGCCATTCTTGAATCTGTCTTTCCTTCAACTTTTTCCCAAAGGCAACCATTTTTCCACTACCTATAAGTGATAAAAATTTAGGTCAGAGAAGAAACAAAAGCCGAAAACAAAAAGGGTATACTAAATATTTTTCTGGTGTCAAATACAACAAGGACAGAGAATTGTAATTTTCATTCACTACCTTAAAAATTGTCTGAATACCAATAATAATTATGCATGCTAAATACTAACACTTTGCAGAATTAAGGGGTAGAAGAACAGCTGTAACTGCAAAGAATTCATACATTGGTCTTTCCATAAGTTCCTATCCTTTCCATCTTACAAAGATCTATGACAAAGCTAAAAAAAATATGGTTTTGCCACAATAAGTTAAGCAAAATTGCCATGGATCTTCTTCTGGTAAACCTCATTTGAAACCAATTAACCACCTTAGAGTAGATAAAAAACTTTTCAACGTCTAGTTCATATTCCTCCAGTTAACAACAATAAAATAGACATGTGCAACCAACCAGTGCAGAGCTCTCAATCATCCAGCTACAGTAACCTCTAGTTTTCTGGGCCATTTCAGAACAAAGCAAAACAACCTTTATACTATAATTAAGCTCTGAATAGCCATAACTAACATCGGCTAAAATACTATAATTAAGCTCTGAATTGCCAAAGCTAACATCGGCTAAAATACTTTGTCAAATGAAAATTAAAAAAGAAAATTTTCCATACTTTAAAGATTAGAATTCTCCTTATAAAGGTCAACTTATGATTCCATAAAATTCATGAAAAGCAACAGAACATATACATAATTTGAAGCACGTATCACTAGCTATTTTTTCAATTTCATACAGCACCTGTATTTGCCTAATAACAGGTTATTTGATAGTAATGTTTTAAAAATTCTGCAAAGATACCGCCGAGTTTGACCAAGTCAGCTCAAGCATCGATGTAGTCAGTACTACAAACTTAGATCCAAACTAAAAATTAAACAAAAACTAACAAATAAAATCAAAAATAAAATTTAGTTACCATTAAAAAAAAATCATAAACAATAAAATAGTAGGAGCAAATTTAAAATAGCACAGCGAATAAGCTGCTCTCAGACTTCCATTAACGTAACGTACGCCAAGGCAATGCAAATATTCGAAACTGCAGAAATTTTTTAAAAAACTATTGAAAACAGAACTATTAGATAAAAATGTTTCGGCGCCAACCAAACAAAAAACGAATCCAAAGCGAAAACAGCATTACCTGCTATGAATCAAAGTTTAGATGACCATCAACGAACACCTGAACAAACAGAAAAGCGGGAAAAAGAGGAAAAAAATCACGGCGAAACTTTGAAAATGATAAAAAACAAGCACGGAACAGTTTACAAAACGGAAAATTCGTTTTCAGAGTTCGAAAGTTTTTCGGAATCACATAAAACAGAGATTCAAAGCGATTGATAGATACCTTAAACAATTCCAATACGGAGCTGGACTTATTATCTAAAGAGCAAGGATCTTGCAATGAATTTCGCCGAACCAAAAAAAGGAAATACGCTTTGGCTTTGATTGTTATTGTGAATGAATCTTTACAATTCAATTATAAGAGGAGGAAAAAAAAAATTAATGAGAGAAAAAGAAGAATTTAGTTTGCTGGCTGTCGAGAACTCGCTTTTTATAGTAAGCTTTTTCTCGTTAGAGTGCATTTTTTGGAGAAAATATAATAAGTTTGGGGGGTCATTTTGCTACTATTATGATCTTCGTGACTTGGCAAGTGGGGTCATCTTGTAAATTTTCAACACTATTGTCTGAGATCTAAGTATGCCAAGTTGATTTTGAGTTGGTTTGTTTACTTTGAATTATAAATTTAATTGCAAGTAGCAACCAAACACCAATTGAATTCTCTTGTATTATAATTGACTGATTACGATGTACTTAACTGTACAATTTTTTGTTAACAAATTTTTTAATTGCTTTTATTTAATGGCAGGAATATTTCTGAGGAATTATCATAATTATCCACCCATGCTTATGTTAATAGTTCGACTTGCCCTTTCTTGTTACATAAAATTAATTAAGCATTTTTTTTTTTAATGAAGAAAGCTAATTGAAGCATTTAGGATAACATATAGTCGTATTGCTGCAAACTCAATTTGAGATATGTAGTTCAACTTATTAAGATATCAATAACAGAAATAATTTATATTTAAAACCCTTTATATATATTCAAACACGTACTTAAGACAAAGAGAGAATATTTCTTATCTCGACTTGCATATCTACGCCTGCTATCAAGCTCCTGCTACAGCTCTTCTGCATTCTTTTGATGTACTGTAAATCACAGCGTCCAGTCTTCAACAATCTGCACGTACACATAAAGGCAGAAATGAAGAAGAGAGGAGGCTTTTAGTTGTTGCTTCGATCAACATCGACGTGGCCGCTAAAATTAAAGGGAAAAAAATTTTTACTTTCAGCACTATGCAATGTCTATCTGTCTAAGTATTCTCAAAATCACAAAATTTAATGTTGAATTATATCCCATATTAATTAGTGAAAGAGAAATACTTAAGTTTATAAAAAGAATATGTCACTCTATTTAATAAGTTAGTCTTTTAGGTTAAGTATTTAAAAATTTTAGGTTTAACTCCCCCAACAATTCGTATCAGGCTAAACTTTAGTGATCGGAATATGGTGTTAAAACAACTCCTGTCTTGTTGTGGTTTCATCTGAGAGGAGAAATTATTAAGTTATGTCTCATACTAATTAGTAAATAAAAAATACTTAAATTTATAAAAAAAAATAAGTCACTCCACCTAATAAATTAATTTTTATATTAGATATTTAAAAATCTCAAGTTAAGCCCACCAACATTAAAAAAAATTAATATAAAAGATTTTGAGCTTGATTTAACTACAAATTGTTCATAGTTTGAACATAAATGTATAATCATGGCTCTGGTACCAATCTACATAAGCAAACAACAAAATTTACAACTCTGATACATTTGTAGTGCAGTAGCAAATGGCACCAGCTATTTACCCCCACCAAATTCAAATTTTGAAGTTTTTTTTTTTTTTTTTGTTCTTATGTTGCCAGTTGGCCGTGACTGAATTCATAGTGAGGCCATAAATATTTTCATGATCGTTCTTTTTGTGGCCATACACTAATTATACAACGATTTCTACGACTGATGGCGTTTCCACCCAAAGTAAAACGCTAATCATTGCCTTTTGACGTATGATTCCTGTTGGAGGTTGATATTTTACAGCAACCGTAACATACACGCTCAAAGCAAATAGCACACGTGTCCTGATTACAGAGAAAAAGCATGCCAATGCAATGTCGGCGGTTGACTGATGCAATGTTGATTCACATTATAATTGCTTGTAAAAACTGGCAAATGCAATGTTGGCTGAAAGATACACTTGTAAAAGTCGGAGCTGGCTACGTTACATAATTTGTATGTAACAAACAGTTAAACGACAAACAAATAAATTGAATGCTGCCACGTGTAGAGATAGTGATAAATTGATCGTTAATTATCTGGTTAAAAAAAAAAAAAAGCCAACGAACATCTGGCCGAATGGGAAAGGATTAATTTTATAACTATTCCATTATTATTATTATTAATCATTAGCACACACTAACTTTGATGTAAGTCATCAACCTCACCCCCAAATAATTGTTATCCTATGCACTTTAAGTTCAATTACTATAACTAGCACAAAATATTATTGCCCTTAATTAAACATTAGGTCAATGTATAAAAATAAACATCAATTTATTTTTTTAATTTACTTTTATAAAAACTAAGATTTATGTAAATAGACAGAAATTTATTTTTTAAAATTAAAATTTAGACAAATTAATAGTGTAGTTAATGAATAAAATTATACTTTATGTTATATGAATACAGGGGTAAATTTCATTGCATGCTTAAATATAATGATTACTATTAATCAACTATTGGGAAAGCATCTTTTTATTTTCATTCCTCTTTTTGTGCTTCCTTTTTTAATTTCTTTTTCAACTCCCCAAGGTTTTTTTTAATCAATGTCTCAAAAAATTACTTTGGTATTTAGATTAGAAGAATACACTCATATTAGAAAATATATTTTTAATTCTAATAGTCGTGGATAAAGGTTTCGATAGCTCTACAATGATGGTTTTTGTGTAGGTTCTACAAGCCAACTTTTTGTAAGGCAATTTGTGGTTTTTCTTTTTTGTATTTTTATTTTCATTGGTGATTTTTTTTTTGTCTACTTGTTTTGATTTTTTACCTTTGTTTTTTTTAGTTTTATGATAGCTCAAAGAATTCATAAGAGGAATTATTTAAATGATATTAATTTTGGTAAAAAAGTTGCCTTCTGTTTTAGTTTATAGCTTACTAGTAAGATCGATTTATCTTTATTGATTGTTAAGTCAAATTCGTTATTTGTGGTATGCCAAAGTAGGATTCTTCAAATTCACCTAATGATCAGAGAAAGAGTAGGGTTCTTTATACTCCTCGACTTTCTTTCTAAACCCACTTTTAAAATAATTCATAACTAAAATTTTAAAATATTAATTTACTTTCTATTGTATAAGAATTTCAAAAATAACCCTTAATAAAATTTTTATGCATTGATATTTTTCTAATTGTTCTTGATTTGAATTAACAAAGAGACTTGACTTTGTCAATTTGAAAAACATTTGACATCATGCAAAGGTAAATTTCAATTAATCATTTACAAACAAACCCTATTTGAATTATAGAATCAATTTTCTAGGTTGATATTTACACTGATTATTTTTTTTGAAAGGAAGAAGATCTTGCATGTTTCAAAATATTCCTTCAAAAAGTCACAAATCAAATAATTTTGCTAGTATTCATTGTTTTACATAAATTCGAGGAATTGAAAAATCAAGAGATAATTTCATCTTGTGACATAATTTTTTTTTTAAACCCACAAAAAATTTTTTTGATATACCATGCATGCAAATACAAAAAATTATTTTATCTATATTTTAAGTTAGATTTCTCTCATCAACTAGTTTATCTATATTTTGAGTTAGATTTTTCTCGTCAACTATCACATCAAACTAAAAAATTCACACTAGTTTAAATAAATAAATGTTGAAATATGAAGTAATTTTGATATTGATATGTGTATATAAGTAATTCTATCAAAGGATATTTTAGAGAAAAAATATGTTGATTAAAGATAAACTCTATTTAGTTAGTAAACAAGTTAATTTTTTTTAATAGTAAACGAGTTAAATTTGATTTTAGAACTTTTTGGTTTTAAAAAAATTTGATTTTAGAACTTTTTGGTTTTAAAAAAATTTGGTTACTAAATAAAAAATAAAATTTATTTACTAAATATTTGTATAATTTACCATAAAAATTGATAATTATAAGAGATATTTAAACTAATCAATTGAATTCAATTGAGGCATGATAATTTTTTAGTTCATAGCAGAGAATTTAATTGGGTGTGCGGTCTTACATAAAAAGTTAATGGGTACATATTGATATTTGTCAAAATATTTGGGTGTGCATGGAAATGAACCCTTCTAAATGTTAATTACGGTTGCCCCTGATTTATTTCTATTTCTGGCCTTTAATCCCAACCATCCAATTTCACTCTCTAGCCAACGAATATAAAACACAAGGCTATTACGTACAGATTCTGTAACGTATCTAGCTCCTTAAAAGTGGGCATGCGCACACGAAAGTCATTGAGAATTGACAAATGTTGATCCCAACAGAATCAACAATTTGGTAGATTTTTAATCGTAAAGACACTGGTATTGATCAAAAGAAATTGACGATCTGGAAATATAAAAGGTGGAAATATAAAATGTTGATAAACTATACAGAATCAAAGTTTATGAATAATTGGATATTATCGAAAAATTTGAATAAATAAAATTAAGATTATATATTTTTTTCATATTAACCTTGAAAATCGTGAATTTATTAAAATAAGTAAATTCAAAATATTATTTTTATAATAAAATTTTATAGTCAAAAAATAAAAAAAGCACCCAAATTTAATATTAAAAAATAAAAATCCTGAAAGTAATATAAAATTTAAAAAATGCTTAAAACTATAAAATAAAAAAAATGAAATTTCTTAGTGAAGCACGATGTAAAGAGAATATTAATGAATTTAAATAGATAAAAAAATTCATTCAAAAAATTTTAATGAATTTAAATAGATAAATAAATAAACCCAAAATATTATTTTTATAATTAAATTTTTCTAGTAAAAAATAAAAAAAACAAAAAAATGACATCCAAATCCAATATAAAAAAATAAAAAATCTAAAAGTAATATAAAAATCATGAAAGTAATAAGAAAAATAAAATAAATATTTAAAACTATAAAATGACCAAGTAAGAAATGGAAGTTCTCAAAAAAAGAAATGGAATTTCTAATTAGAGGACGATGCAGAGAGAAAATTAGTGAATTTAAATAGATAATTATTTTTTTGTTGACGTGAAACGTAGCTGCCTATTATATAATGGGATCGAACGTGTCGTATGTTTGTATTATGATGATGCATCTTCGCCGGATGTTCATTCATCCTGTTGATAGCCAAATCTAATTCATAGAAAGTCTTACTTTTGGTCCAGTTTCTTGGGTAAGTTTGCGTTCCGTGTATCCAACTACTGGTTAAGTGGATTAAAGACAAGAAAATGGATGGCGTCATGGTAACAACAGCCGATATAGAGACAGCTAAAAATGCGTTCGTGTACAATTTCTCAACTAATAATAATAATGACGACGACGATGATGATGACAAACAATAAAGAATGAAAGCGGAAGTGGAACAGTCAGCGGTGGAGGAGGATAGGGAAAGACGAAGAAAGAAGAGGCCCGTGAAACAGGATTGATTCTGTGCGTATTAATGAGGACAGGGGCTTGCGGTTAACGTTTGATTTGTACTGGACGCTGCCACTATACGTGGACGACGACATAACAACTGTCACGCCTCGGATCGGACCCTTAAGCCAAAACTAGCCCATTTCTATTTTATTATGCATGTTTTCCAATCCGTTCAAACCATTTTCTTTTTTTCAGTACGACCAATTACAGGTGGGAATTTTGGTTTTCTTTAGTAGAGTTAATCTAGATTACTTTTCTTACTTGGGATTCTATTAAAATTAAAATTACATTTATTACAATCAATCAATAATTTATTTCTTATACTCTTAAAACACTTTGAAATAAATAATTTCTTTGACATAATCATTGATTTTACAGCTAATTCTTTAATGGAATGCACAAATATATGATGACAGGTGATCAGAAGGCAGGGATTCATCTGAAAGAAAATACAAATTCTGTCCTTACCTATGGTTTTTGTCAAATATTAGATCTTATAGGTCTGAAATGAAACGAGGAATGAAAATAAAAAAAATTATTTATTTTAATTATAAAAATTAAAATTAAAATTGAAATAAATTATATTATCATTTATATATTTATTTTATCTTAAAATTAAAATCGATTATTGTAAGTTATTATAATGACTTTAGTTGATTATTATCATCATTTAATATAATATTTGTGATTATTATTATTGTTTAAAATATTTATTTTAATATTAATAATAATTATTTTAAAAAGACATAATGACGACGAAGATGATTATTATTACTACCACCACCAACATGAAATGAGTACAATAATAGAAAATTAAATTGAAAAACACAATACCAAACAAAATTATTTGTGTGCTAAATTCTGATTATCAATTACATATTTTTTTTCGCGATGAATTGATGATAGCAGTCGGTTGCTTCCATTTTTAGTTTTCTTTGGGTATTTGCGTCCTCTTATAACATGGAAAGATTAATGTGGCCCCGTGGGGACCAAATATAATGAATAAAATAGATAACGAGTGGGGTTTCTTCGAAATAATATAATTTTAAAGATTTTATTGGCTGTATTTATAATCCAGATGCTATTAGACAAAAGATGGAACGGAAATATTACGACTCTTTGTTGAAATTAACGTAAAATTTGAATGTATGAATTTCGATTTACTCACTCTTCATCTTAACAAAATAATAATAATAATAATAATAATAATAGTATTGTGAAAGGAAGTATGAATTAAATATGATGTCATCGTACTCCATCATTAATGCAAAACTAATCGATATAAGTGCACTTGATACGATTTTAGCTTCTTTTTTTTTTTTTTATTTAACCTAATTAAAAATTAGTCAAACAAGCTCATTTTAATAGCGAGGGACCCACAATGTAAAAGTATTGTTTGGACGGAGCAAGCTAAGTTACTGATTCTTTTGGACATATACCGGTAAAGATATATATAAGCATGACGTGTTCAACAATATTAAAAAGAAAAAAAAAAAGGTGATTGTGGCCATAAGCCCATAATATAAAAAAATTGATCGTCGCCATAATATAGCGGTCCATTGATTAATCCCGACATCGAATACAAGTAAATTATGACACTGAAGCTAAGCTCCAGCTCCACTGATATGGAGCAGTTTTTCTACTACATAAGTTATGCTTCGAATTTTAATAGATGCGTGAGTTATTAATTAATGGAAAATAAAAAATACATTGGAGGCACGTGACATGGGGGTGGAGCCGTGAAGTGAGGGGGAAACAATGATGCGCTTTCAAGAAATAATATTCTCAAAAGAGAACTGTCACGTTACTTGTTATCATTTTTATATACATATCTAAAACTAGACCGCACATTGCAAAATTATAGTCGAGACAGCTTTAATAATAGACCATATGATACAATAATTTTTAAAAAAATTTTTTTTGTTAATTCCCGCAATCTCACAGACACAGACACGCACCTAAATATTCCATTCCCTCGAGACAAAATCTAAACGCTGCGCTTGCTGTCGGCGGCTTAGCGATTCTCATAGATCGACATATTTTTTTTCCATACTTGCGATGTAATGATAAACGTGAGATTACATTCTTATTATTATTTTTTTTAATGACACGTCACCGTCGGATGTGATTAAAAGATTAATTTGGGGAGAAATTTTGATTGATTTTAACTCATTCCTACTTTGGATCTCGGAAGGGTGCATTCTGTCTCTGGGAATTTAATTGCCGGATGAGATGAGACTGTCATTTTCAATAATTATTACAAAAATAAATAAATAAATAAATAAACCTTCAGTCCTTTCAATTCTAATTAAAATAACAGGATAACAACATATGATGTGAAGAGTAGTTACATTCGACGTGTTTATTTACACGCCCTTGCTCCGTTTTGTGCAAATCAAGTAGTATTGAAACAGCGCAAGCCATATTGATTCTTGATGTAATCAAGTGGGATTATTTATTCAACTCGGTACTAATCGAGTGTTTGAGCAATAATGGAGCTTTCCAGAGGAATTTTAATAATCAATTATGAGGAGTTTTACAAAAATATAATAAAGCAAGCATATGTCTTTCTCACACTTGATTATTAAAATTACTCGAGAAAGCTCCATTATTGCTCAGTCACACATTCCAGGATCACAAATGACAAGTGCTGGTGATTGGTGGAGTGACCAGGGGCAGGGGGACTAGCACGTGATTTAGACCCTAGCTCATGAAACCTAGAAGCCCACCTCCTACGACATCTTAAGCTGATAGATAGATTCTCTTTTCTAATTGGTTGTTGGGAGTGTGGTGGGTTATTTTCTTTTTTCGTAATTAGGACAAGCACAATAGACAATGGAGACGTGTGATAAAAGTGAGAAGCACATTGAAAATAACTGCTTCCCAAGTCGTTTATACTAGAAGAAAGCCAAAGCTAATAATAAAACGTGATGAGGATTGCATCTGGGGTGTTGGGATCATATAAGAGGATATTCTGCTTTATGTTTCCAGTTAGCATTCACAGATCCGCCTGCCGGGCGCAAGCTAAAATTACAATTTGAAACTTAAAAGGTGCATGCATTACCGATGGTCCTGCGGCGTAATGGAAGAAACCTTGCACTTGCACTCACAATGTAATCTCTGCAAAATAATAATAATAAAAAAAATGCATACATTCATGCAAATTTGCAATGAAGTAAAATAAGTTTATGAGCTGCCTTCCTTTCATGTTTTCTTCTCTACACGTTGCCTAAGTTTATCTCCTTTACAAAATTACAAGAAGCTGACAAACAGTCAATTTTCCAGCCGAAGCAAATTTAGCCTAACTGAAAAGAACCTGAAACGTGATGACCAGTAACTGCCATGAAAATATATGCCCTATAATAACTACATGAACAATTTCCAGAATATGCATCAGAAATCATAAAAAAGCTAAATTCACCTGGCATTATGTTTATAGCACCTGTTTTGGTGTGCTTTTTTTTTGGGGGGGGGGGGGGGGGGGTTGTAAAAAAACGGCAATGGGGTTAGATGCAGGCTTAGATTTGGAAAGCAAGTTGCCGAGATGGATGAAGAGAGAAGGCTATTCATGAGAATAACTTGAAAATCTTTTTCCATTGCAATATGAATTTATTGATACATCTTGAATATGAGAGTGCCCTTTACAAAGCTTTTCTTTGCTACTTCCACTAGCATTTTTTTACCTAATTTGCAAGGGAAAAAAGATCCCAGTAGAAGTAGCAAAAAGAAGCATGGGAAAGGTACACTCCTACATTTAAAGAAATAACTACAGAAAAGAAAAAAAGGGGGAAAAATGAAATAAAAAAATTGTTGTACAAAAGTCAAAAAACAATAGGGTTACTGTTTATGTAGCCTCTCCCTGTGACGCTTCTTTCGAGAATTTACAGCTTTGGAAAGATACAAAATTTTGAACACTATATATCCTTCTTCGATGGGGCATTGCCACTGTCAAAGTAGCAAAACTCGTCACAAAATCTTGAGTCAGCCGTCCAGCAAATCAGACTTGATTAGACTTGTCTAGGAGCACCAATTTTAACACTTAGACACAAGGAAATTGGATATTTACATAGATGGATCATGCAGTACCAAGTCGTTTCCATTTTGCCCGATAGATCTCTGCTTTCTCAGGGGCAATGATCTCAAGAGCACCAATAACACACTTGTGATATGAGAAGTCCTCAATTGAGCCATCTTCTCTTACCAATGAAAAGCAACGTGAATTCTGATGTTCAGGGTGATAGGTAACCTGAAAAAGATGGGGGAGTAAAGTATCATGATATCTCGTGCCACTATAGTACAATAATTCAAAACTACCAATAACAGTTTTTCGGAATGATGCGAAAGAACATGGCCCAAATGTATTTTTTTGAATGATGCTAGAGATCGTGGCATCAGACTTGCATAAAATGTAAATGATCAATTTGTTGAGGTACTAAAATTAGCCATCAAACTGACAAGTCAGTTTGCACCAAATCCCCTTTCTATCCTAAAGGATCATGTCCTTAAAAGAAGATTTAAAATGATTTGCAATTGAACTACATTAATATCCAAATTACCTAAAAAAAAGCAGAAACATCTAAAAGTTCAGAAGATTTCTGGAAATGATGGTGACTTCCCTCCCATTCTAACGGGACGCATAAAACATTAATACAATGGCTTTCACATATTCTGTCAGTTTGTCAGACTTATATATTATGTTTCAGTAATGATCATAAGGTAAGCAGCAAAAGGAAAATATAATGGGAGCTAAGAACATAATCACCAAACATTATTAATCCATTTTATAGGAACTAGAAAAAGTACTATCGGTCTCCGATCCTACAACAAGCAACAATTTACTGTGGATCCAAGACAAATTCATCAATTAAAAGAGGATTCCTATGCACATATTATAAATTTTCTAACTCTTTTTTTATTAGATTTCTCCTATTCATTAATTCCATGTTAATGAAAAGATTGCGCCCCCATAACCCACCCCCCCCCCCAAAAAAAAAAAAAAAATATATATATATATATATATAAATAAACTTAACTTGACATGGCAATATCCGGAAAAGAATGGAAAAGAACAGTCAAAAAGTGCCATAAAAATTTAAGTACTGATAAGACTTTTTATATCGCCAATCTACTACCCACAACTATTTTCCTACAATACCATCAACAAAATACAGGTTAACAGAATAGGTCGAGTCAACCAATCAGAACCAATAGAGATATAAAAGAGCTCTTTCAACCACATACCTCTATATCTGGAGGCTCAATTCCAAGCTTTTCATTGCGTCGAGGATGAAAATATAAAGCCCTTATCACAGTTGTTTTGTCCTTTTCACTTAACCTCTGACCAATTGAGTATCTACATCAAAAGAAGCCACAGAATTTTTTAGGAGAAAAAGAAAAGGCAAAAGAAACAATATGGTCACATGGAGGGAGCATGGAAATAAACAATATGGTCAGTTAGAAAACCCCCAAATATAAGTACATTTCTTAAATCTGCATTTTGATATGAAATATAAGCATGTGGGTTTCTTAAACATTTCCTCATTAGTGTGGTCTACTATGTTTACAGAAGAAAGGATATTCTTAATATGAAAGAGGAGAGTGGGAAGGGGCGCAGGGCAATGCTGACTTTCAATTCCACAAAGCAGAGCACACGGCTGGGAAGCCACCATGCCTTGAATCACATGATAAAAATCATGTAGGAGATAGAGAACACCATGCTACCAAAATTTAAAAAAGAAACGTGTGAAGCTGTGCAATTCATGATGCTCCAATACAAAGCATCATTCCAATGTGAAACTATGATATGATTAGAACTGGCAAAACGGGTCATCGGGTCATGTTCGTGTCGTGTCAGCTTCGTTTTGTATCAAATTTAGGTCAACCCAAACCAGACTCATTTAATAATCATGTAAAAATATCGAAACCCGAACCCGACACGGAAAAATAATTGGATTACCCAATAATCCATTTAATATCTATATATTAAACAAAATTTACATCAAACATTTACATATTGTCATACATGCATAGTTTAGCAATATTATAAAATATACATATATATCAAAATATTACATATTTGCAATATTAAAGTTTTGATTATATATATGTAAATAATATTGTATATCGATATTATAAAATATACATCTAATATTTCACACATTTACACTATTAAAACTCTAAATGAATATAAAGTTTGATAAATAAAACATTGTATTTATATTCATCTTTTTAAAAAATAAAAATAAAGAGAGAATTATCTCTAATATTTGAGTTTTGATAACAAGAATCTGTAATTTATTTTAAAATAGAAAATATAATCGTAGTCATTGATAGAGTAAATGGATCAAGAACTTTAACCCTAACCCGACAGGAAAAAAATCATGTCGACCTGGATTCAATTCATTTAATAACCGTGTTAAATTTGACGACTCATACCCATTTATTTGTGTAATCGTGTCGTGTCAAATTTTGCCAGTTCTAGATATGATAATTCACAATTTCAGAAAGATGTTACAGCTAATTTACAAAAATACAAAAGGAATAACAAAATCATATATAATCATGTGTGATATGAAACTTTGTTAACTAAACATAGATAAATTCCTACTAAAGCCATAGACAGAACAAGAAGGAAATCATTGGAGAACGCTTACTTGTGTAATATTTTCTTTAGAGCATTACTGAGCCGTAGGACATCGTTATATGTCCAAGATTTTCTCAAAACCCCTCTAGATATGGTCTCAAAATCCAGGTTTTCCAGCCCCTTAAATGCAAAATCACCAAACTTAGCACCGCATTTGTCAGATATAAGGCCCTGAGCTTTGCATACTTTAAGTTTTTCATTCTGCTTAGAACTGACTGAGGTGCTCAGGAGGCTATATACATCCACTGGCTTGGAAATTGTGTGTCCCTGATGAATAATTATGGAACAGGAGATCAGAACATTTAAAGACAATTTATAGCCATGTAATAAATTCAAGTGCTGCTCCCTCACAACTGAAAAAAAAAAAGAAAATCAACATATAAATAAATAGATAAAAATATAATCTGAAGAAGAAAGAGAATAAATGCATGAGAAAAAAAAATTGACCCAAAGCATTAACAATAAAAAAAGACAATTAAATTTTGACATTAAACCGTCAAAATTTACACACCACTAATACTGGCAAGAACAAATCAAAATTTACCTCCCCAGAATATATAATATCAAAGTGTCCACCAGTGCCCACAGAAGGGACCTTTCCCCATCCTACTGCATCTATACTCCCCTGAAGATTATCCACAGCTCCTGCCTTTGCAGCTTTAATAAAGGAAGCACCCGGATTCTGCAACAGCATCCGAAACTTGAGCATGAACAACAGGCTCAAAAAAGCTTCGTTAATATCAAACCTCAAAGAATCTTCAAAGTAGAAAACAAGGCAGAGGAACTAACAGAAAAGAATGCTTGCACAAAAGGTGACGATACAGAAGAATGTTTTCGTTGTAGAGACAAGCCTTTTGCATTTAAGCCAACAAACTCTCCTGTAGCTGACAGAGTATTAGCAACAATAAGCAAATGTTCAGGAAGTATGTTCTTGCCAGTGTCAGATATTGCGGACCCCAAATTCTGCATTTATAATTCCATATTAGCAGTTAAGTATAACTTTATCATACATGAACAACACACGCGCGCACACACACACACACACACACAAAAAGGAAAAAGGAAAATTACAGTCAAGAGAAACATACAGTGAGAAAAAATTGTAACCCTGCGTCAATTCCATAGGCCAAACAGAAACTGCGAATATTATCTGGATGACTGCGTGTCCAGTCAATCATATCCATTATCTGGTGGCAGTCATTCATAAGTGCACTCCACAAACTTGTTCTATGACATTCTCCAGACATAGAAACCCTCAGATAGAGCTCACCGAATGAATTGTCATGGGATTTTGATGCTTTTTGTTTATCCTTCCATAAAATATCCACCTTCTTAATCTCCCGAAATCCTAATAAATATGGAAAAAAAAGAAGAAGCCTAAATGTCCACAAGGTTAACATAACATAGATTAAGTACCTAAATGCATTCAGGATTTTCAAAACTTTTAGTTTTGATAGTCCATTCTGCAGATAAAAAAAGAGCAAAACATTTATCAGGTTTCAAGATTATGTGCAAGTTAAAAGATTAAAATAATAGCACAACTACATGGGCTCATAATCGCTATTCAGATATAAGAAACTGCATGTTTCCAAAACCATAAAACAAAACTAGCTCAGTATATAAATTACTCTCTTCATGTTGGTTTTGAAGCATCTAATCATGTTTTTTTCCGATCTTTGACAATCAGAATTGTCAGATTTCTAATTTTCCATCTAGACATGCTGGAAACAGTTTCAGTTCTTCCAATTCAACAAGATTTAAGAATACAATTAAGCAAATTGAGGTCTTGAATCAAAGCAATATCCGCAGACATAACTGACATTTGAAACTACAGATGATAATCAGCAAACTAGAACCAAATATCAATCAACAGTCATATCTGTTAACTTGAAAATTGAAGCAAGATAAAACCAGCCATGCAGAGCACTACCAACCTTTCACTACTGTTTTCAGGAGGAAAGGCATCAACCATGTTTGAATTGTCTCCAAATCTATGGAAGATCTCTTGAAGTTTTCAACAATCATCACAGTAACACAAAATGGATCATTGCATTCCTTCTGCATGTTAATTGAAGAACAGTCCCTGCCATTTAATTAGATAAATTAAAATGAACAATAATCTCAAAAAAGAAATAGACAATAATGTTCCAGACAAGAACCATCATGGATCATTGCAGTAGAAGAAAACTCAGAAGTTCCAAACAGCTATTAGTGTTATACATGCAGTAAATTATCCATAGTTCTGGAAAAACAGAGAGAGCACAGGAATTGGCTGGGAAAAAGTACAATTTGTAATGACGGTGTAAATTGAAAGGCAAAAGCATGTAAGAAAAATTAACCCAAAATGAGAAAAATTGGAAGACAGCTATGAAACTAGATAATAAGTGCACAATTTATAAATTTCATACTTAAAAGAATTTTAGCAGAACATATAACACAATTAAACAGCTTCAGATAAGCTGTGGATTATTTTATTGTAAGATATTAATAATATGCAAACTACAAATGGTATGTCACCAAAAAATTAGAATCCAATAGAGTCTGTGTGTATAATAAAAATTATTTCCAGTAATTTAACTAAATATTTTCAATCATATTTATCAGACAGCCCTCTTTGGAATAATCAGCAGGATTAAAATACATAATGATGAAATGCTAAAAACTCAAATGCAGACACTCCCACTTCTGAAGGAGATTAATGAAATATCAAGAAGATATGTTCAAGTTGTATGCCATAAGGCATGAAACAGAACTTAGGAGCTTATATCACGCATACTTCATCCCAGATATAGCGTTATTATATCAAACTTTATCACCTGAGAGACACTAAGACAGTAAGAAACACACGTGTCTGATACTCAAAATATAAAATTATTCTTTCAAACTTAATCAACTGTTTCATGACACTAAAAGCCAGTATTCTACCATTAAATTACTACCTAATACTCAAAATCAATAGATTAAAGGACGAAGACTGATTAGGAAAAGCATATACATACAAAAAAATAAAAAGAAAAAGAAAAAAAAGTTGAAAAGAAACAGATGTAAATTATAACAGCAAAATGATCAAAAGGACAAGAAACTGCACCCATTTTATGTAGAAGATAGAAGGGATTTGTGGGTTCAAAAGTTGGTAGCATGAGATTACATATGGACGTTGGTAACAATCAAAAGTTGGTTTGAAAAAAAGAAATGAATTGGAGCCCAGATCACTCCACAGAAATGGATTTAACTGTCCTGTTTGGAGTTCAGCGCGATCAAATCAAATGTAGTGTCCATACCTAAAGAGTGGTGGCTTTAAACAGACAGAATACACAATCCACATTGAACTCCTATTATATCAATCTCTACCTGTTATCTATTTTTCCAAGAGTTTCAATCTATTCATGACACTAGCGGTAATAGAGTTACATGAATGTCCAGTAGCTTCCTGTTGTAACAGCAATTAAATTTCATAGTTCCAGGAGGGAAGCAGCTTACTTGTTTGAAATGAGCATATCAGGAACACTAATTTTCAATTCTGTTCTAGCGGCTTTACACTGCTGGTACAAGGAATCAATAATGGAATGTTCTTTCAATCCTGTCCTCTTCATGATTTCCTGAAGGTACAGAAATTTATAGCAAAAAACAACAGGCATATAAATGATATGTAAATCCACATTGTACTACCTTGCGCACATGAAAATGGCATATCCAAGGACTAAAATGCTTCATGCTGCCCGTCTGTGGAGAGTAGCTAATATCCACAAAAGACATCAATCAGTATGAAATCACCACTTTACCATTATAGCCAATTTAAAACCATGAAAGCAGTAAATTGGGAAAAAAAAAAAGGATAGAGAGAGAGAAGTTGACATTATCATGGAAGTAGAAACAATATCTGAAAACAATAGGCACTCCAAATGATTCTTGACTTCCAGGGCTCCATATTCAAAACCATGCCTCCTTTTCCCCAGTTTGTTGGATAAGAATAGAGACATAGTCTGGTCTGCATTGCTTTTTTTCGACCCGCATTCCAGTACATTCTGTGCAATTTTTCATCAAATACAAAAACTGGTAAATTGAAAGTAATCCTCAGATCCTTCCGAACATGATTGATGCACCATTTGGTTGGAACACGAAATGTAAAATAATTTATTAACATTGTTGATCCATCAGTTAGGAAAACCCACCTGGGTCATCAAAGATGCATTTCCACAAATTTTGAAGGAAAAGAAAAGGCACATAAACAAACTTTACACTTCTCAGAAACAAAAGGGATGAAGAGAAAATGCACCTTTAGATTTAGAAGTGGCGAAGTTTCGAGCAAACTGATAGGTTGATCTAATGCACTGTATGCTGCTTCAGAAATAGCGCAAGCAGATAGTGAACCAACAGGTTGGCCACTGATCCCATCTGTTGGAGTAGATTTCCCCTCAATATTATAAGAGAATTGAACAAGCTGATGACCATAAGCATTTCTCACTGTTCCATCATATGCTGTGTACAGATCACGCATAAAGAACATAAGCCTTCGAGTCAGAGTACCCGGAAGATCAGCATTGTCACTAAAAGAACTGTCTCGACTTGTTACTGAATGAATAAAACATTCTAAGGGATTCAATCCTGTCAAAAAGGAATTTTCAACCACAGCAGATGGTATATAAGACTTTGCACATTCTGTATTAACTCCAGCCCTTAGCCTATTCCAAGCAGCACACGAGAGTTCATGGGGAAATCTAAATGACAATGGGGCTAATGAGTGCTGCAGACCAAGACACAAGCTATGCTGAACTAGCTTTAGTAAATTTCCCTTACTTCCTGCCTTAAACATAGCCAACAATGAGTTGTCCTTACTCCCATACTTGTAGGCTAAATTCTGGATATCCCAGAACACATGCTTAAAAGCATCAACAGACGCTTGACTAAGAGCGGCTGATCTCTGCTTTTCATAAGACAAGTGGTGCCCTTGAAAAGACCTGGTGCTTTCACTATCTTCAGCACTCATAAGAAAATTCATATGAGAATCCACCATCAGCTGTTGAAAATTGCACGTGTCCCGAGCTTCTCGCAAACCATAAAATATTTCATCCATCAGAATTTTTCGGGAGCATGAGTGAGAAGCAAGGTACAAGTCTGAAAGTGAAACAGTCATGCCCCTAACAGACAACCACTCACAAAGAACTTCCTGAGCAGCATACAAAAAGTCAAGAACTTTATCCTGACAGTGCTTGATAAGATATTGGAAAAGATTTCCCTCATAGTCACGCAGCCAAGAAGATCCTTCAGCAGATATGAGCTTCCCATCGCTAATATAAACATCTTTTGATGGAAATGTGTACTCAAAATCTGGAGGCAAGAGCATGCTGAATAACTGCTTCCCAGACCAAACACTATCCTTTGAAGTTTTGAAAATATCTGGTAACAGAAATCGATGAGGGCAGAACATTTGCAGCTGCTGCATGTGCAAATGGCTCAATAGAACGCCATCTTCCATGAGTAAATGAGCAGCAGTCAAACTATCTTGACCAAGTGAGAGCAAGTTCCTACCGCTCTGCTGATTAATTAGTTGCTTATCTAAAGCAACAAGCTCAGTGAGCTCAACTCGAGCACCAATTGCTTGAGGAATATATCCGTGAAGGCAGTCACCATCAAAGTCCCCATGGAAAGGGGAGCAACAAAGTGGATTTATAGTGACCACTGAGCTTATTGGAAGGACCTTCACTGTCAGAGCAATCAGGGAGTGCGGATGTATGGAGGGTGGCCTATTTATCAATACAATGTCACCATCAGTTAGGGGCCTATAAATTATATCCCCTAATTCAAGTGCATCAATACGTCGAATACGAACCAGCCCACCTTTTCTCCAAACATAAAGCTCCCCTTTCTCAAGCAGACGAAAACTAGTGCAGACACTTAGCCTTTCCCAGTTCCAAGAGTTCAGACGTTCAGATATTTGTAACCTCTCTGCAACATGACAGGGTATACCAATTTCTCTGAGCTTTATGTTAGGGTCACCAGTAACAACCATGCGGAAACAATCATCATTTCTCTTCCCAAGAACAACATCTTTGATCCATCTGAGACCAGAGCTGTTGGAAACATCAATATTCTTCTTTTGTCGGACCTCGGCAGAATCTTTTCTTGATGACTTGTCCAAGTGTAACTGCATTTTAAAAGTACAAATAAAAGCCAAAATAAATTTTCTCTCAAATAAGAAGATGCTAAAGAGCGCGTAGAGAAACAAATGCAAACAATGTTGCACAACTTGCCTTCGATATCTTCAAGCAGTCCTGAACGAGATAACTCAACTCAATATCTCTACCTCTGTAATCAACCATTTTCTTTAAATGCCTGGTCCAATTATCCTACAAAATTAATAAATTACAGCATAACATGAGAAAAGGAGAACAGAACTCAACACACAATTATTTAATCAAGCCACCCAAATCTTAAGACAAGAAAAGCAGAGAACATGAAATAAAATACTTACAAAAATCAATTTCTTTTCATGTGAAAATACATGTGGAACTTCCGTCACACGGTGATTATTCGGTGTTACTGGGAAACATTTGAGGAAGGGAGCATCTTTTCTCAAAATAAACTCCTCTCTGATACTTGGATCAACATCTTTCAACAAATAACTTACCTATATAAGTGGACATCATAAGGACATTCAATTGGCAGCAGAGAAAGAGAGTATGACCTTATGACAACAACAATAGATCATGATTCTAGCTTCCAAAACCTATCACAGAAACCTGCTTTCAAAATTAAAACTATATGAACTTCCAATTACAATTTCTATACTCTGTTGGATTCTTCACTACTGGTTTAAGCTATTTAGATTAGCAACAGACAAAAATAGTATAAGTTAACTGTTTATATCCCCTTGTACTAGTTGAGATATGACAAAATAATGCCGTCAGGCCCTTGCTTATAAGCTTGTACTTACCTGTTTAGTCATAATTTAATATTTCAAAATTCACAATTCAAACTTCAGTTAGCAGAAAAAACTAATCCATTTGACAGACGTTTAAGGTTTTCCCTTCAGAAATTTCCACAGGAATAACAATGAAATTCATTGTCATACAACCTTCTAAGAGACGGTATGGCCTCAATGCAAGAGGTCATGCGGGAAGTAGCTGCAGAATTTTTATTTTATTTTATTTATTTATTTTTTTTGGGGGGTAAGGGACAGAAAATGTATATTAGTAAATGAGAATGAGGTTGACAAGGCATCCAAAAAAAAAAAAGGGGGCCCAACACATGTCTACAGCTATACGACTATCACATAGATGGACCTAATACAAGAGACATGAATATACAGCAATAAGGGTCTTTAGACCATTCAACATAACATACACACCTGCAATTTGTATATGTGTGTGTAACTGTTTTTCAGAAATGCATATTATGTTAATGGAGGAAAATATATATATATATATATATAGAGAGAGAGAGAGAGAGAGAGAGCAAAGGGCGTGCTACCTGTTTACATGATAAAACCTTTCTGTTTGGTTTTGCACTATCTTCTTCTTGTGCTGCATCAAATGGAATAAAACCCCAATAATCATCAGGCAATTTTTTATTCTTCTTTGACAGCTTTTCATCTATTTCAACAATAATAGCAGTTTTCCCCAAGAGATCTTTAGATGAAAGTTTAAACCGCATTCTTGGGTACCATTGTGCAGGATTTCGCTGTTAATAGGAAAAATTAGGTTTATAAGCCGCAAAGGAAAAAAAAGGAATAATCTAAACAGAAGAACCAAAAATACTTACAACACAATATTTGCAAACCCTTGGCTGTTCTTTCCGTGAGGAACCAGCCCCCTGGGATATGCATAATAAGAAAAATCAGAAAAGCAGAACCTAAAAGATTATTCCACATTACAAACATTGAGAAGACTCACAACTTTTCAGCCATGATACTCCATAAAATTAATCTTGGACTAGCATGCAATGCAAAGTTTCTCATATTGATCACATGTAAATTCATTGACAGTGACAAAAATCAAAACACCAGCAAACTCAATTTTCTTTTAAGCATTTTAGGATAAATCATAATGCAAACATCAACCAAAACACAACAAACTAAAACACTATTTGAAACATAGTCCATTTGAGATTTACTACTTTCACCCAAACACTATCACGTATTGATCAACAGTGGATGGGTTGTGGGAGTGCTACTCCTTCCCAGCGCAGTGAGTTCTGCGAAAAATTTTGGGAACTTTTAGCCAATTTCCAGCTGCTACATAATCTGCACCATAATTTTTCCCCAAACTCTTTGTAGCCTACTAAACTAGTTTATAGTCTATATATATGTATGTATATCAGTTTTAACTTCAAATGGATGTTCATGATTCATGTTTTTAACTTTTTTTTTTTTTTAAATACATAGGGATCATCAAATGTGCTGAGAACTAGATAAAAGGATTTTATATTTGACCCAATGACGTCAAAGATCATAACTTTCTTTTGTTCTCTGCAGTAAAATAATTGGAATTTGTTGAATTGATAACCACAGGAGGTAAAAATGTATACAACTTTGGTGTGTGTACTCATGTAATAATACCGCTGTAGTAAATAGATAAAGAAATTGTGGGTTCTGTCATCTCTATGATTACTTCTTAAACAGTGAGGCCCTCTCTATACACCAGAGTCCCTTCCTTCATTTAATCAATTCTATTGGTAACTTGTACGGTTACCACTCTTCGGTTCTACCCATGAATTTTCTAGTAATAGGTCTTTCATAACGATATGGTTACTTATAAGCTAATTAAACACCATAATGTTGCATTGGATGTTATTTCAGGAACATATATATGTAGAGAGAGAGAGAGAGAGTGCTGTACTATTTTTTTTAGATTTCTCAATCCTAGAAAATAGAAATATATCTAGCTAAATGAAGATAATCACAGATATACCTAACTTTTCCAATAGCACAAAACTTCTCATATCAGCTCATAGCATTAGGTACCTAACCTTTTGTCTTTCTTTCCGGATAGTTTTGCACTTAGGACAGATACTATTTAAAAGCTTTGCAATGTTTGATAGAAAATATGGATGTAGTATTGTGAATGGAAACTTGATAAACCCAAAGTGACCTGAAAATAGATGGAAATACAGTTAGTGCAAAATTAGTGAATTTATAAACAAGTATACATCAGTAAAGATAATATCATCCAAATTATGCATCAGACCTTCACAGGCTTTCCTATCTTTAGCTCCACATGAGGAGCACTCATTAGTTGGATTTGGAAGCCCCAACCTAGGATTGGTGACCTCACTGACTGCACCAATTTCCATTACAGATAACTTTTCCTGTTTAATAAATTAGAATGTTAAACGTTATCATGATAAATACATCACATCATTCTAAAAAATAAACTCAAGCAATGAAATAGCAAAAAGGTCTTCTTCCTCCATTTTGCCACGGCTAAACAGCCAAAGCATACAACATACAAGAACACAATGTGATGGGTTTAAAAAGATCAAAGATTGAATTCAAGAACTAAGAGTAAAGGAACATCAAAAGAAGTAAGAACTGATAGCACAGCAAAGTACAGAATGGGTGTAAGGGGATGGAAATAGGAGATCATGGAGCTGCTTCAAAGAATAAACATTACTAAACTGATACGCACACCAATACAATCTGATAGCTCTAAGGAGATGTGGGCAGCAAAACTACCTTTTCTAAACTTTTTAAAGCATAAAACAGAAAAAGAAAGTACATTAATGATGTAATGTACACTACCATTTTGAAGTAGCATTTACAGGTCAAAACTTAAATGCACATGAATGCACATCGGTAAGTGATTTACGCACAAACACATCAAAATGAATAAAATTACAAAAGAAAGGACACCAGGCACATAACATAAGTGAACAATCAGCTGGAATAGCATCTTACTTTTTCAGTGTCTGTTGAAATTCCAAGAGATATCCCAGTCAGGCTAACAGAGGGCACTGCCAGCCCTTCTTCACAGAATTCATTGTCCATTGAAGTTGGTGACCTTATATAATGGTTCGAGCGACCTACAAGCACATCCAAACGAAGACCAACATAAAATGGTGTTAGGCACAAATAAACACATATGCAAAACAATAAGATTAAATCAAGACATCTATTGTAAAAGACCATTCAGACAAAAACACATGATATGATACACAATCGTGCATCAGCCATGGACTGCCCAATAAAGTTCAGTAGCTTGGGACAGCAACACAATTCACCAATGGTGAAACACAAGACCCCTTCTCTTATCCTTTTTTCTAATTTGCTTGAACAAACTCCTGTGTAATAAATCTTTGAAGGTTTAAAAAAAAAAAACAAAAAAAGGGAAGAATATAAAATAACTATTAAGTTAAGTTAATCAACGATAAGAAAACCTGTTTGAAAATTGTTCTAAGACATATGTCAAAATCCCTTGAACCTGTGAGATTAGCTTATCAGCAAAATCATCTTGGCTTCATGAAGTGTCTTGGTATTGTGCTAAAGGCCTGGCTCAAAAGACTTTAGAACTTCTTCCTCACCGACTAGCCTGTCATAAACTTAGGAAGAAGGGAAAACAGTGAAACAAAGACAATAATCATAAACCATCGGAAACAGTGGTGCAAAAACATCTAAGGCCTTAGTAAGTAAAATCTTTCTACAAATTTCAATTATTATTATTATTAGTTTTTGGGAAATAAAACTAAAGAGTACTTATACTAGTATATAATGGCCAAGTTACACGAGTAGCAGACCAGGTATCCACTCAAGATCAAACAAAGCTATACAAAACTGTATCAATCCCCAAATATATTGCTACAAATTTCAATAAATTTTACTTGCAACAAACCTTTTTATTTTTAACGGTCTTCTTCATCTATTAATTGGGATCATCCAAGTATTTCTAGCTAATGTTATCAATTTGATACCACATGCACATCTCAACAAGTGCCTCATGGCAGAAAAACACTCGAGCACATAATTGGCCTAAGGTTTTCTGTCAAAATTTTAAATATGAACCAAACTATATATTATTAACAAATTCCTCAGAAATTATGAACAAGGAATAAAGAGTTCAAGTAGTGCAAGCAAAAGAAAAAGAAAGGAAGACTTAAATATGTTATCTGGCCTAAAACCAACACAGCTGGACTAGAAGAAAAGATAAGAGGCAAGAATCAAGAAAGTATTAAATGTCAGTTTGGTTCCTCAAAAGATTAAGGGTAGTTTAATATGTATCTAAACAGAACCTTTGAGTATAACTTATGTCATGGTATGAATAAGTATGCCACCATCAGAAAAATATATATTGCTCAATAAATTTATAGTCCATAAATTCTTATGGTACAAAAAGTTAAGTTTGGTTGCTTTGGATATTTGGAATCAATCTTCGAACTATCTCTCATTGTAAAAGAAAAAGAATCATATACAAAAAGAATAACCAAACAACAAAAGCAAAAGACATTCTAGTGTACAAATAATGGTCAAAACAAAAATAAATAAATGAATGAATAACAGCAAAATTTATAGTGTTTAAAAATTATTCTAGAGATCAAACCAAAAGGTATTAGCTAAAGTATAGCTTTGGGCATCTAATTGATACATCTCTAATGTATTTTATAAATTTCAGCACCAGCCTGCTACCCTCAGAGAATTCCATGTTACTTAAGCATGAATAAGGAAATCACCATGACAAAAAGAGTACGTTGCATAAGAACTTTAAAAGTTTGCACCGAACATGACAAATATATCCATAGCATGCCAGTTTTTCATACGTGTCGCACGTGTAATTCATAACAAAAATAAAATGAGACAATCAAGCTCGCACATGTGCCACATCAAACTGAAAAATTAACACGCGGACAAAATGGCGGTTACATTTAAATGCTTCCACAACCCGCCATAATCAATTAGTACACACAAACTACCATTCGCGCCAATTCAAAAATCAAGTGGGGACATCATCTCTGCTTTCTCAATTTAAAATTTTTTTTAAGTTTCAAATAAGCACAAGCACCAAACCCACCAATCTACCACCAAAAACAAAGGATCCCTCCATGAACAATCTAATGAAACAGCCTACATGAACCATCAACACATGACAACCCCCTCACTTCCCACCCCCAAAAAAAAAAAACCAAAAAAAAAAAAGCCAAGAAAAAGAAAACAGTGCGAACTGTAACCAACTAAAGAAAAAAGCAGCTAGCAAGTCATTTATTAAATTAAAAAAAACCCACCATTGATACCAATGATCAATCAATTACAGAGGGACTTCGTTATTTGCAGCTTCAAAAGGGGGGAAAAAAAGTCATATCAATCACTCACGATCAACAAAAAAGACTCAAAATTTATAAGCACATTACTCGGACTTCAAACTTTTACCCTCATAACGACCCACAAAACCCCATATCACTCACTCACATTACTTCAAAACCCATTAACTTCAATACTTATTGCATCCAAATAAACCCATATTTACATGCAAACAAAGAAACAAAACCACCCACCCTAATCACCCCTCCCCCAACCAAAAAAAGAAAAAAGTTAAAGGAAACAACAAATAACGAGACAAACAAATAACCACGATGAATTCATCATATACAAAATACTGAAATAAAGGGAAAAAAAACAGACCTTTTACTCACTATGTAATGTACTTTTAACAGTCTTCACTTGAGAAGACAGGCAAATACAAAGAGAACTCAAAGGACTGAGCAGAGTGGTGACCTTGACACAAACAGTAATGAAGCACAGTGAATATAATAATACATAAAACCCCTGAGAACTGTGTTTTTTTCTCCAAAAAAAAAAAAAAGGGGTAAATAAAACAAGAATTGAAGGGCAAAAAAGCTAAAGAAGACGCCGTCGTTTCGTTTCTACTAACCAAAAGACAAAACGCGAAGTTCAAGGTAAGAGACTTGCGAAACTGCAACAGTAACTGTAGACTTTGAAAGTGACAGAGGGGCGAGGACTATTTGAACAAGGTTCTTTCTCTTGTGCCAGTTATATACCCCTGCTTTTCTTTTTAATTACGATTTCATCAACCCTTTTTCCTAAATAAAAATTGACAAATAAAGGTAATGTATAAAGACTTTTTTTTTCGAAAAAAAATCTTTTATGATTCAGCTTTTTTTTGAAAGAAAATCTTATCTTTTCAGATAAAAGCCTTTGGATTTGATTATTACTCTAATGTCATTGATTATTCTTACAGTTTGGACTAAATTTTAAAATTATGGGTATTTATGCATATATTATTATTATTTTCTAGATTGGAGATTTTATACTTTAATGGCCATAATAATTTTATTATCTAGTGAGGACGTAATTTAAAAGGTGGTACAAAATTTTTTTCTTTCAAGAAAAAAATTTGAATGCGGAATGGAATATAATTTGATACATTTAAATATAATAACAAATGATTTTAGAATTTTTTTGTCACAACTAATAAGTAATAACATAATTATTTAGCATTGATATTACACATTTCTTGTTTGTTGTTGTAAGGTTAAACACGTCCCCTAAAATCAAACATGAAGAAATAATTACGGTTGGACAAAATAATTAAAATTGAACTAATTTGATCAAATTAATTTAAACCAATCCAAACCAGTTCACTTCAATGTTGAAATTTGATTTTAGTTTGGTTTCAAGAGCTTTTGATCAATTGGTTTTCATTCGGGTAAAAATTTTAAAAATATATATAATATTTAAATTGAAGTTGAGTCGAATCCAGACAATTTAGTTTGTAGATTTTAATAAATTCAAAATCAAAGCTAAATTTACCAACATTAGAAATAACATTTTATTTATCTATATTAAACTAATGAAAATGTATTATTAGGTATATGTAGATAACGAAAAGTTTTCATGAAATAATAATAATTTCATTATTAATCCATACCATATTCCTTAAATTTCCTGTGGTCAAATTTATCCATAGCCAGCTAAGAATTAAGTTTTAGGTTGATCTGTACATGCTACATTTACATTACCTTCTAATCTTCCTAAATACACACCAAATGATTTTATTATTATTTTTGGAAAGTACAACTAGGATTGTTGTTATGAAGAAAGAAAGCTGTCATGGGCAAGCAAAATTATTAATTATCCAGAACAGGAGAATCGAAATAAATGAATGAATTTTCTGGTGGGGTAGACTGGACGAGTGGCTGACTCGTAATTAATGAGGCTGGTGGGGGCCAATTATGGGTCGCTGCAGTCTGCCGAGGAAGCTAAAACAACAGTCAAAGGGCAGACCGGGAAAAGCCGGAAAAACAGAAAACATTGGGCTTTAGTGCTGACACGTACATATTTTATGAATTATGAGTTGGGATAATTTAACGTAAATATTTATACAAAATTTAAGTCATTAAACACAATTTTAACTTTTAATATTTATCCCCCCATTGTGTAATGTTAATAATATATAGCTCCATAGCTAGAGTGATTGGCAAAACTAAACGCAAATTCGTAAAAATTACACGATATATATGGGACTAATTTTTTTCAAAATTTCTGTTAGATATTTTCAAATTTTGAAATTTCAGGAATGTAGTACTTAATTAGAAAAATATTATTCTAACTCTTTAAAGCTAATGATGTGGACCAATGATTTTTTTTTAATGTGTAGGAGTAAAAATATTTATGATATTGTATTTATACCTAAGATATGATTTAACTTGGTTAACATGCACAAGCACTACTTTGTTTGTCTATTTTTCAATTGAATTTTTATTGTCTTATCATCTGTAAAATTAAGTATTTATTAAACTCATCTCAACATAGTTTGAATCCCAAATTATTCTATACCACATCACCACATAAAAAGAAAAAAAAATCATTACCACTAGGTGAACTAATTGGCATTGACAAAATATTTTATCATAAATTTGATACCAACAAAAAGCAACATCGCCAACTACGATATCACACGACCTAAAAGAACTTTGACGTTTCTTTATATAACACTAACCGGCTTTTTATTTGATGCCATGAAGCTTGATTTTAACATGATTATGGTTCGTGAAAAAAAAATATTATGTCTATTTTTAAAATTATATTCATAATATTATAAAATTATTAATTATTAAGAATATCAAAATAAAATTATTTTATAATTAATTTTTTAATAAATAATTATTTATTAAATAATATAACGTGTTTTAAAAATTAAGTAGAAGAAGTACACAAAGTGGTACTAGGAGGAGGCGACAACCAAACACGGCCTGAACTGCAAAATCTTCAGTACAGTAAAAAGAAAAGTTGCCACGCGCGCACACAACGTGGATCGGGGACCTACTTAAACAAAATGGATGTTGACGTGGCAGGCATGCATTGGGAAGAGAGGGAATCACGAAAAAGGTCTGTGAATTTTGGCGTTTTTGACAGTGATTGGAATTTGGAGCAGATTCTCAGTTATTATTGCTGCTTTTTTAAATTTCGTGGATGTGTTGGTGAGTCATTGTTGAAAACAATATATTTAACGAGTCATTTTAACATGAGTTGGTTCCTCCGCAATCAATCAGTTGAAATGTAAATTTCATTATTTAATTGCAGTCATATTGCTGGGGACAACATATATGGGCGATAATATAATAATATTTTTATTATTACCACAGCTGCTTAAAAATTATCATGCAAATGTCATTCTTTGATAATATAGTTGGAGAAGTCTCGACTTAATTATTTCATAATTGATAAAGGATTGAAATTAATTTTTATAATATTTTTATAAAAATTCAATTTTTTATTCTTACACATTATAAATGTAAATACTTTTTAAGTGGTGCAAGAATCAATTGGTAACAATTAATATATTTAATTGCACACCAAAACAAGTAAAATTATGCATATTTATAAAGTAAAATTAATTTAGTTTTTTCCAAAATGGAAGACAACTACAACAACAAAAATGCTTGCTATAAAAAATGCCAAGAGAAAGCTGAGTGAAACGAAATCATGTGCTGCCGTTTCACTTCTCTCTCTCCCTCCCTCCCTCCCTCTCTCTCTCTCTCTCTCACAGAGTAGTTTAACATTTTTAATTGTTAAAAAGATAATAAAAAATAAAAATGGGAGGAAATATAATCCCTATCGCTCTATCACTCTCTCTCTTCCTCTCTTTCCACTTTATCCTCACTCTCTCTAGTTACCAAAATCCTCGTCATGCTTGTTCACTCCTAGAATCCTCATCATGCTTCTCTGCTTTTTCTTTCAAAATGGAAACTTAGCTCTCCTCTTTCATTCACTAAAACTCTACATAAATTCTCTCAAACATGAAAACGCCACCTGTTTTAGATCTCCGGGTAGATCCCGAAGCTAGTAACTATTTGATTATAAAGATAGATTTTTCGTTTTAAATATTAATTTATGTTGTATCAGGAATAATAGAAATGTACCTATGTTTTGCTTAAGTTTTACTATTTTAGAGATGAAATGATAGCAATCTCCAATGTTCTTCGAAGCAGTTTATTGGTTAAATGATAATGATAATTCTGTTTGATTTAGAAAATTTTTAAATTCAAATTTTTAGAAACGTAATGGATTAAATTTTTATTTGACAAAAATTGTAATAACTTATTCTAAATAAAAATATTAATTATTTTATTGAAATAAAAATTTTGAAAAAAATAGTGTGCAATCAAAGATATGCAACCGAAAAAATACGAGCTAACTCTTGAGATATTTTTTAATAGCTAGGAGGAAATGTAAGCATTTTCCAAAGTCTATGGTAAATAAGAAAGGTTTTTTTTTTAAGAAGCAGTTTCTTTTAAAGAAGCTAACTAGGAAAAAAAAAAAAAGAGTGATGGACTTGTAAAATACACGATATTTACATGTACCCATAGCGGCAAATCAGAAACTAAATGTAGACAATTTATTGTTAAAACTAGTTCTGATGTTAGATTGAAGGTCGTGCAAATAAAGATAGGAAATGGGTTATTCGAACTTCAAACCTTTAACACAATCGAAGATTGAGTTTGAATGAAGCCAAATGTTTCCTTTTAACTGTAGCATTAGTGCAAGTGTAAAAAAATGTATTAGAATGAATGATTGTGTATGAATTAACATTTCTTAGAATTTAAATTCTATCGTTATTGAAGTTCGTGTGTATGAAAATGTCTCATTCTTTAAAAAATATTATAAAAATTTTATTGACAAAGTAAGGCAATTACAACTTAGAAAAAGAAATGTTATAGCAATTTTCAAGTACTTTTAGAAAAACAAGTATAATGAAAGGGATTTCTTTTTTTCAGTTTTGATTTGATTGAGGAAGATTAATTAAAGAATGTATTTTAAGCATATCAGAGGAGTAAGGCAGTTTACAAATATTTTAGAGACTTCATCACATTTGACATCATATATCTTACTAACAATTATGACATGTCATTCTCTCCCTTTGTCGAAGTTAATTATTATATGTAGTATATTTCATTAGGATACGAATTGATTTTATATGAGAATTCAGAGATATTTATGTGATTATTTAAGGCGTGACTATCATACATGTTTGGTTCTCTTGCCACTAGTATCATTTCAAACTAAGACAAAGTAATGCATAAAACAATTGAGAATGTTTTTCTTATAACTAGGCATCGATGGTATTTGTCGCACAGAATGAAGAAGGTGCTTGAGAAGTTTAGGGCTTTCAAAAAATATAAAGATATTATTTCTTCATTGATTTCTGCTATTTATGATCCATTAAGCCTTACTATGTTCAAGGAAGCTTGATATGACATGATTACGATATATGATTTATTGGATAATAATTAATTAAATGGTTTATATGATGAGCAACATCATTGGGTTTTGTGCTCTTTGAAAAATTATTTTTGGATAATAATAGTGAAGTGAAAGTATGAATGCATTTTTTGATGGGTTTGTTAATTTAAAAATAAATTTAAACAGTTTGTGAAGTAATATGCAAATGCGTTGAGAAGGAATTCTAATTCCAAGTGTTTCAACAAAAAAACTCTATGTAACAAGATATGAGATAGAGTATAAAGTTGAAAAAGATGTACACTATTTTTAAGTTTAAAGAATTTCAACAATAATTAACTACACTAATGTATTATGATATAGTTAATTTTGTGAGATTAGTATATAAAATCAAATAACCCCATGGGAAAGGTAAAAATGAAGATTTGAGATCAATTTTTAAGAAGTTGAGTGTGAAGTTGGCTAAATCAATTTAAAATTTTAGTTTAGAGAAATTCTTTGTAGATATACCCTTGCAATATTGATAAGTAACAATGTTAAATTACTTCAAAAAATGTACATTTTATGAATGTGGAAGAAAGATATAAGGAGATATTATAATAAGGTAAAATTTAATTTTAGTGTGCAAACTTTATTCATTCAATAGAGGAGGTATAATAAAATGTGTATTATTTTTATTATGGCTATGGACAAAGCTGCTGATGATGAAAGTAATTATAAATTTTATATTGAATTGAATTAATAAGATAGTGAAAAAGCTGCCCAAGCAAATTCAATGTAAAAGTCTGGAAAGAATTGTTTCACAAACAATTGTTACATGTGAAGTAAGCTGTAGCAGTAATAATGTTAAACATGTAATCAATGATCTAGTAGCCATATGTCATATAGGTCATCTTCCTTGTATGAGGAAACAATTTTTAATTCGTAAGAAACCTGCTCAAAAGATGATTATAGAAGAAAAAAAAGTTTGTTGAAATACAAATATATGTTTTCTAATTTCATTTAATCTTCATTTAATTGTTTGTCATAATTTTAAAAGATTTATAAGAAAATGCTCTATCATCTTATGAAGTCCCTAATGGTAAGTTTGTGAGTTTTTATATTAATTTTTTTTTATTTTGAAGATACATAACTAAGTATAGTATTGAGCATATATAGATGTTACAGGAAGGAAGTACTATTAATGCATCTCAACAAATACATGACTCTAAGCTATAATGTAAGAATTAATTTCATGTTGAAATTTTAATTTTAAATTTTTAATAAGAATTTTAAATATATTTATGTCCAATCTAAGATGGTAGAAATAATATTTATCAATTATTTACTTATAATTAGCATATAGCAATATGTCATCTTAAAATTATAGTTTCTTAATGTATACTTAAATTTTAAAATTTTAAAATTTAATGTGATAGTTTTAATTTTTTGTGTATTATATCAAGCAATCCCACAGTATGCTTTATAATCATATTATTTTTCTTCTTTGATGACATAGAAAGGATCTGAAAATGGAAATTTGCAATAATTGCTACGTCAACAATATAATAAAGATAATAATCGTTGTGATTGATGTTTAGGATGTATTACTCCATCACTTTGCTTAAATTTGGCTTTAAAGTGACTAACTGTAGTGATAAATCAGTCATTGCACTATTGTCCTTTTCTTTTCTTTTTTCTTTTTGCAATGATATTTGTTTGTCCAGTGGCTTTTTTTAATCATTTATAATGATATAAATCATTTAATTTTAATGTGCTTATACCCATTGTGTGCCATTTTGGCATCTAATAAAGATTTATGACTAGAATTTGAACCTAATTTCAAACTCAATAAAGTAAATATAATTCAGAATTTTATATTTAGAGGGAAAATATATTTTATATCTTTACAAGTTTTTCCCAATAGATAATGCAAAACAAAAACCTTAAATATAAAATATAATATAACAATTACAAGTATTCCAATTAAATCATAACTTGGTGTTTGCCTCTTTCAAACTTCATCATTAAATAATCGTCTTTGCACTTCATATCTTTGCACTTCATATTATTGCATATACTTAAGTTCTTTATGAAATAATTAAAATTTATCAGATAAAGATTCAATCTCCAATGTTAACTTTACAACTTTCTCTACTAGTAAGTCAGTTTTCACTTTGTTTAATTTATGTTCTTTTGTTGATTGAAACTTTTTACATCCTCTACATATCTAGAATTTATTATTTGGATTTTTTATAGTATATGACTTTAATAACTCAATTTGGTCACTGCATTCACTATATATTTAGAATGAGTTTTGAGTTTTGTTGTGCTAGATAACATTGTCATTAATAGTCTATTTTAACTATCTTAAAAAAAGAGTATGAAAACATAAAGTAATCTATAACAACTCATATTTTTCACACAAAAAACATTAAAAAATTGTCAAAAAATGAAAATTAAACAAATGAATAAGAAAATTAATTAATCATATGTAATATCCTCAAAAAAATTAAAAGAAACATTAAGTATGCATTATCACAAGATATCCATATAAAACAAGTAATTAGACAGTGACATTAATAAAATTCAAGTAAATTTTGGACGAAAATAAGTTCAAACAAAATTAAGAGTTAGCAGGAGACAAAGTATAGAAGCCTTTCCCTATTAATATTACAATGATAATCACAATAAGCAACAACAATTTTAGGAGCACACATCCTTACTCCCAAATTTACAAGAGCCCAAAAAGCATAATGCAGCAAATCATTTGAAACAAAATCCAACAAGTCAATAAAAATTTTACTTGAATTTTGGCCACTAAAGCAGTGATTTCAAATTTAGAGGTTGATCATACAACTTTACATAAGACAGAGTTTAATATTTTTGAAGTTGATAATAAAAAAATTAATAGATAAATCACCCTTACTGCTACTTTACAGATCTATACATGAAATTTTTATCTTATACAGCTCCTCGTTCAATTCTTTCTAAAGAATGGGGTCTTATGTCTCCTTTGATAATCTCCTCCCGTCTTTCACTCCATCTCCAGGAGTAACTAGAGCCAATTCAGTCACATTTTCATGTTACAATTGAACACTTTTTATTTTTAATTATTTTCAAAGAAAAAAATTATTTTTTTTACTAAACATTTAACGATCCAATCACACGGTCTTATAATAAGAATAAGAGATCTTTCTCTATCAATCCATTTGCCCCTTATTCTTTGAGAATCAGAAAAATCCTTTTTAAATTTCAATTTGTTTTAAATTTCAATTTGTTCATTTAGAATCAGGTTCCTCCACTTCATTTTTATCATTTCAACTGCTAAAATTCGCCAAATTTACAGTAATTATACATCACGCTAAACCAAAATCCAACAATTTTTACACATTAAAGCCTAAGCAAAGCGAAGAATTTTACATTTCTATTTCACCTAGAGCAATGGCTGACAGCTACTGTTACCGATGCGACATAAATTAATATTTAAAACAAAAAAATTCATCTTCGTAATCAAATAATTACCACCAAACAATAGATATGGAATTCACAACATTAATCCAAGAGTGTACAAAACACAAAAACTTATCATTTTTCTAATCATTGACCATTAACAAAAAAAAAAAAAACGCCGGATCTAAAACAGGCAGCGGTTAGGCTCTTCCTTGGCAGCGAACTCTACAACCTCAGTAGTGGGTCAGCTTCGGCTTTGGCTTTAAGAGTAGCTTCAGGTTCTACTTATGGATCTAAAGTAGGCTGCACCTCTGTGTCTGGGAGAATTTGTGTAGAGTTTTTGCTGAAGGAAAAGAGTAGAGTTGAATTCCGATTTTGAAAGAAAACGTAGGGGAGCGTGATGAGGATTTTGGTAGCCGCAGAGAGTGAGGATAAATCCAAGAAGGATAGTGACGGATCGATGGGCACTGTGTGTCCTCTCATATTTTATTTTTTACTATCTTTTTAACGATTAAAAAGTATTAATCGACCAAGACAGAGAAAAGCCAAACGGCAGCGTGTTAGCTTTCTCTCGACATTCTTAATACCTGACAACACTCAACTCCATATTAACTTGTACTCTTAAAAACTTGGTAATCACTGAGTGGTAATTACTATTGGATTGGTTTGCTATGAATACATTATGTTAAAGATTTTCAAAGGAAAAAATTGAAGCAACTAGCCTATATGTGAGTAGTGGACTATAGATCTCATAATTTATAGTTTAAGTTCTTATGAGAATTTCTCTTTTTTTTTCCCCAATTGTAAATTAGATTAGTTTAATGTTGGTAGATATGATTCATGTCAGTAACTTAAAAGAAAAAGTGAAAAAATTAGATAATTATTTTTTTTTTTCAAACTAAAATCAAACACAGGAAGAAAAATACAATATGGTTAAGACATATCATTTTAAAGAATTGAGGCAGTTAGCCTATATTTGGGTGGCAGGTTACAAGTCTCATAATTTGTTGTTTGAGTTCTTATAAGAATCATTAAATTCTTCGCGTACTTGATACATCACGATGCTTAGATTTGAAATACCAACGTTTACGAACATTCCTACTTTGAAATAATTTTTTATTGATGGATTTAAAAAAAAAACGTGTAGATATTAAAATACAAATACTAAAATGTAGTTTACATTAGGAAATAAGAACGCAATCTCTTTTTATCAGTATTGTTAATTTCTATTTTGAAGCTCAGGGTCAAGGCCGACGAGGGTGGCATACTAGAAGAGAGGGGTTGTAATCAAAACATTATTTGAGGTGCTTTTAATATTGCATTTAACAAAAGATGGCCTCTGAGCCCATACCCTAAACCCATCTAACTAAAACACTCTCTTCTTTGTTTGTTTGTCGGCAATGTTAATAGACAAATAATGTACGTGCATTATGAAGCATCAACTCTCCTTTTCGTCCTTCTCCTAAAAGTGAGCACTTTCCATAATCTTCTCCCTAAGTTTTGCTTCAATCTTACTTAATTTGCAATGGCAGCCGGAATTAAAAAAAAAATAATAATAATAATATTTATAGGTGTGTGGTCCTTATTTTGGTGAATGTGGAAGAGTTATTAACGTAGTTTCTTTTATTTTAGAAGATCCCGGGATGATGATGGTGTTAGCCTTTTCCGATCCCTAGGAAGAGAGTGGAGCATGTTTTAAAGAGTGGGGGTCATGCCCCTAATTTTGTGCACTTGCTAGTTTGTAGTAAACTTCTTCAATTATGTTGATTGTGTTTCAATAATTCTTTCTATTGGTAAATATTTTCGTCTTATTAACTTAGATTTCGTTTGATACAGTTTTTTAAGTGGAACTTATTTAAATAGAGTTTTTATTAGTAGAACTTTTATAAATAAAACTTTTACTTAAAATATTTTAGTTGTTTGATTGTTTATAAGAGCTTTTATTAAAAAATTTATGAAATTATTTTAATAGACAAGTTTTTTAAAGTAATGCTATAGAAAGAGCAAAATAAAATTATTAAATAAATAAATAATATTTTATATATTTTAACATTAAAAAAAAAACTTTTTAAGCTCTATTCCTAAAAGCTCAAAATTTGAGCTTTTGTTAGTAGAGATAAAATACCTTATTTAAACTTAGAAAATTATACTATAAAAATAACCAAACAACAATAAAAATTATGATAAGAGTTTATTTAATTAAATAAGTACTTATGACTATTAAATAAAACATAAAAAATAGACACTTAATAGTTTTGATCCATTCATAACTTTTCTCTTTTTCTTGCTGAAGGAATCCTTATTACCCATCTAATTGTTTATATTCTCATTTTCGAGGAGTCTTATTTCTTATTTGATAGTTCTCATCATCCCTCTATGAAGTCTATTGAAAATTTTCCTTATCAAGCCATGGGTTGGCTTTCTCAATTTTGAACATTGCGAAGAGTAAAAATAAAATTAAGCATTAATTTTTAATCAATAAAAAATATATAATATAACATAATATAAGAGTTTATTTATTTTTATTTTTATTTTTTTTGCAGACAAATCATGCATGTGCATTACTACCGCTTCATTTGCTTCTTCATTCACAGCATCAACTTCTCCACTTCGTCCTTCTGCTAAAAGTGGACACTTTTCCACAATTTCCTCCCTAAGTTTTGCTTCAATCTTGAAATTATATATATATATATATATATATATATATAGATAGTTAGTTAGTTAGACATGATAAATTATGAAAACAAAACAAGGGTCATGCTTATTTCTTTTTCTTTTTCTTTTTTAAATTAAAAAAAGAATCTGAAGGGAGTAAAGTTCAAACCCAGGAAGTCAATAATCGATCAAACATTATCTGTTATTTTTTGTTTCCCTAAACCAGCGCTTCCATTTACCCGTCTTACCCGCCCAATTTAAGTCTTAAATACTATTGCTATCGTTCACACAAATATTTTTTTAACAACGTCACGAGCAAGTCGTGATCATTCACGAAAATTATTTTTGATGAGGAGGTAATTTTGTCCGAGAAGGTAATCCAAATTCTCGTGTGATTGACCTTGACCCAGTCTCAAATCCACCATACAACGTACGAGTCAAAGGCGACATAAAGTGTTTTCATTGAAATCCATGTCATGATATTAAAAAGTCAAATAGTTTCTTTCTATTAAAAGAAATTAAAATTAAAATATACGCGGCCTTGCAAGAAGAGTATAATGAGCCACTCTCGTCATCACGTAAACACAGTTATGAAGGCACACCATTAATAACTGTTTTAAGGCAACGCGACGAGATGCACGCACATTCACAACATGAATACCAGCTGGGAATTTGCTTTCTTTCAGGCTATGCAATAATAATATGAAGTTACAAGTATAAGTAATTCCCTCAATATGTTGCCATAATTTTTATTCCAAAAATGGAGCCCAGTCACGGCCATTTATACCAGCCCTTGATCACCCAATCAATCGGGACCCACCCTCGTCAGAAATGAAATGCAGAAACGCTGTCATGGCCATCCAACTATTGCTTTCTCCCTGGGGTCCCACGTCCACTTTCTCACTGAATTACCTGAAAGCTACCCTAACCCCGTTGCATGTTTTAATTTCCTCTCCGTTGCAATATTTCGAAATAAATGTATATCTAAAAAGCAATGTACGGCGATAAAATAATAATAGAAGCTTCCTCAAATTAAAAATACAAAAAATAAAAACTGTTGGTAATTCGCATAATCATATTTCATAATAATGGCACATGCCCCGTGAGGGTAATTTAGGAACAAAGGGGTTGCGTAACTGTGGGCCCAGATTGCCAAATTGGGCCTCCTGGACACGTGTGAGAGATGCTAGTGGCGAGGGTATAATTTTGCTTTGCACGTTATTTCGTAGTGCTTGGTGTTTCGCAGAATAAAATAATATGAATGGTTGGGTAATGGTTCTTCCGGTTACCGGTAACTAGTGGAGAGTGTTTGAACTTTGAACTAATGAGGGGAAGAAAATGTGACCAGTTTTTGGACCAGAGGTGATCGAGTTGGTCTTCTTCAATGGTTCATTGAACAAGTCAGTCTCTGTCTCTTCTCTCTCTAAGCTGCACTATAATGCGGCTTTTTTGATGCATCATATATTTTGTTGACTAAAGATTTGAGCTTTGTGGTTGTTTCGTATGCATTTTTTTTTTCAATTACAAATGTTCGAGGTTGTCTCTGGGTTTTCTGCATGATGTTTTCTATTATTGAGAAGCTTGTGGGTTGTTTTGTTGTCTTGAAAGTTAAGAACTTTTGAGCTTTAGTTTGAGAATTCTCATGTGGGTGGGTTTCGGTTTTATTTTGGTGGTTGTGCTTTGTGTTTTACCACTTTCTGTTCCGGATCTGAGGAAAAAGTTTGGAAAAAGATGGGCAGCTTTTTTTTTATATTTTGCGTACATATAACGGAAATTTAAGCATACAAACTATAGAAAAGGAAAACATGGGATGGGAGAAAAGAAATATAGAAACCATAGAATTGTGGGGTTTAAGCAAGTTATCTGAAATTTGAAAGTTCTGCTTTGTTCACTAGGTAGTAGATGTTGAACATCGAAGAATCCCATCTTTGTAGTTTTGGCAATTGGTGGGTCTATCCTTTGCTGTCAATATTGTTCATGATATGAACTTCTTTAGTGATGATGGGAGACACTACTTTTGGATGTCCATTCAGTGAATTATTTTCCTAAGGGAAGATGGTGATTAGATAGTATTGAGACTTAAAAAGCAAGGTGTTGATTGGTGGCTTCTTATAATTAGAGTTGAGCATTATTGGTATGGACACAAACAATAGTGAAGATAGTAGCCAGCTTTCAGCACAATTCTGCAACTGTTACAAAGTCTCAAGCCTTACTGACACCATTTTGGATGCAACTGAGATCTCAAATTTGAGCGATCGGTATGTTCTTGGAAAGCAATTGGGATGGGGGCAATTTGGTGTCATTAGAGAATGTTCGGATAAGTTTACTGGTGAGGTTTTGGCTTGTAAGTCTATTGCAAAAGATAGATTGGTCACGGTAGAAGACGTTCGTAGCATCAAGCTGGAGATTGAAATAATGACTAAGTTATCAGGGCATCCGAATGTTGTGGACCTTAAAGCAGTTTATGAGGAGGAGGATTATGTACATCTGCTGATGGAATTATGTGCAGGTGGGGAGCTATTTGACCGACTTGAAAAATATGGGAGGTTTTCTGAGGCTGAGGCTAGAGTTATCTTTAAGCACTTGATGCAAGTGGTTAGTTATTGTCATGCCAATGGAGTTGTTCATCGGGATTTAAAGCCGGAAAATATTCTCTTGGCTACAAAGGCCTCATCCTCTCCAATTAAATTAGCAGACTTTGGTCTGGCAACTTACATAAAAGCTGGTAAGGCCTTATCTTTTGCCATCTTATATAGTGCAGATCTATAAGTGTAACTGGTTGCAAGTTTTCCCACGTAAGCATATTTGGTTTTTGTCAAACAGGCCAGAATTTGCATGGGACAGTTGGGAGTCCGTTTTATATAGCCCCTGAGGTACTGGCAGGGGGCTACAATCAGGCTGCTGATGTGTGGAGTGCTGGGGTTATCTTGTACATTCTTCTCAGTGGGATGCCTCCCTTTTGGGGGAAGACTAAGTCAAAGATTTTTGACGCTGTTATGGCTGCAGATCTACGGTTCCCTTCTGATCCCTGGGATCATATATCTTCATCTGCCAGGGACTTGATCATGGGAATGCTTCGTGTAGATCCTTCCACTAGGCCGACTGCAGCAGAGGTTCTAGGTATGTCAGTAATGCAATTTTGTCAGTAAAGTGGCTTAGTGACAAAAGTGGCATAGTGACAAAGAAGTTACTAGATATACTCTGGGTTCTTTCGTGGCAATTGAAGCAAATGGCAATAAATTCCTAGTGAAATAATTTTGTGCTTGTTCAATTTGTGAGTTTGTTGACTAAGATTTTGGTTACTGTTATGTGTGATAAAAAGTTATCACATACATAAGTTAAATGCCATTTGTGATTATTTACACAATAGAGCTGTTTCCTCTGTACTGCATATTAAATGTAATTCGGTTCTTGTTGCAAAGTAATCTTTGTTTATCATGGAAGATATGTTTTCCAAATTTTGACACTGAAAATAACAATACAGTTTACTTTTGCAGCCCACCCTTGGATGAAGGAATGTGAACAAGTATCACAAGAACCATGGAAGCAAGATGACCTTTGTTGCAAACAACTGGAGTCGGGTGGAAGTTCTTTCTCTGCCTCATTTATCTCCAGGAACATGGACTGTAGTTTCGGCGATGATCAACTGGAACAATCACCTGCATTCACTTGTAAATCATCATTTTCTGCTTTCCTTGCTGATGACAGTACTCCTTGTTCAGGATGCGGAGGTTTTTCTTTTAGCAGCTGCAGCAAATCAAGTGCAGTTGACTTCTCTTCACCAATCCCTTCAATGCCAAGCTTTACTTTCTTCAGCCCAATTTCTATAGTTGAGCAAGGAAATGCTTCACTAGGACATCAAGTCAACATGACAAAACTGGACGAAAAGCATGGAGGTATATATATGTTCATATGATTCCTTTCCACAGGTTTTCTAAAGGACCATTGCCACTTATGTTCATGTCTTGAGCTAATTGTTCATAATCACATTGCTTTAATTAAATATGGAACAGAAAAGATCTAGGAAATTAATCAGAGGACTGATATTTGTCAAGTGGAACATGATGACAATGGCAAGTTCTACTAATTATAAATCAGTGCACAACAAGTGACGAGTAACACATGCATAACTTCCTACTTTGTTCCTAAAGAGAAGTTTTCCTTTACCTGGCTGTGTTTCTTCATTGCAGATTGAATTTTGAATTCAATAATGATTACTTGAGGGAGTTACCAAAATAATCTAGATCACTTTTCTCTCAGTTACAAAAGTAATATTGATAAATTGTGTTTCTTCTCTGCAATAGCCCTTAACCCAAGCATTTTGGCTTTGAATGTACAGAATCAAACTTGGGAAAGCTGTTTGTTCTGCCGGATTCCTTACTTCCTGTTAGACGTGAGGTAAGAGAAATAGAGGACAGGATGGAAGTTCCAAGAGGTGGCACTACTGCTTCAAGGGCTTCAGGCATCCACAATAAACGGAATCATACAATTGGACTTGGTGAGCTTGATCAACTTAATCTTGTGGTGACCGAATCAGTCATTCGTTGGGCATCATGCACGCACATCCCAACTGCCCCATCCCTCAGATTATCACTTGTCTGTTAGACAGGGATATGCAATCAATTTTATTGAGTGGGTTTTTCAGCAGGAAGATTATTTATACTGACTGAAAGAACTATATGCCCAAGAACTGGAAGCAGAGATAGGGATTGGTTCGTCCGAGAAGCTGAACTCCTATATATAGGCCGTGGATTGTTTTAACTTTTGTGGAGTGATTTGAGTAATGATGCTTTTCTGATCAGGAAAATAATTGCAGCGCATTAGTTTGAGGTTACCAAGTTCAATTGACTTCCTAAAATTCAGCACAAAAGTTTCAACACTAATTTCCAATGCAAATGAAGAGGGTATAGTTGCCATTTATCTATTTTAAGAGCCCTTTTTATGGAATTAAAAAAAGAAAAGGCCCTTTTTATGTGCAGAGTTTAGTAACGCGCAAAACGCTCCTTAATTTTGATTGACGAAATCAAATCAAGTGCTTAGCCTTACACATCAAACCTTGAACTTGTTTGTTTATCCACCTGGTAATTCAAGTCTTAGAACATCCAAAGTGCTTGTTAGCGAGCATCCTAGTGAAAGACGACAGTAAAACTTGTCCATTTGTAGAAAAGAACCAAATGCTATTTAATTTCTGTAACTGTACTATATTAAAAAGAAAATTGACAACAACAGAAAGAGAATACAAGAAAAATTGTAACATATTTTTTTTTAATAAAAAATATTGTTCAGATATCATGCCGACCATTTTCTTATGATACAAGTTACAACCTCTTAGACGTACAATCATTTTTAGGTCTTAAGCTTACCCCATTGTCTTTGAGCCTCAAATAGGAAAACAGAGGCCTCATTTCATTATATGGAAAACTTGGGAAATTTAAGTCATATCAATAAGGGAAATTCCACTATTCAGTCACAATCATTACAATTTGATACCATCGCCTAATGCTACACTCATGAAGCAGGTGCGTATTCTTGGATGGCTGTTGCAAGCTTATTCCGATCTTCCTCCGTTTTTGTCCTGATTAAGAAGGTACGTGCCACAGCACTGCCATTATTGCCACCACCACCACCAGCATCATTGCCCTACAGAACCCAGAGGAACTTACCAACAATAAATTGTATGATATTATTAGCATAACAGCTTAAACACATAACTTAAGATAACTTAAGGACCTGGGGTCCTGGATGAAAGTTTGTCTACTTAAAAAGGAAATAAATGTACTTGAAGGGCCTCAATGTTGGTCCTAAAATCTGCATAGGGAAGCCTTGTATTGCAGCTGTAGCTGTTTGTCACATCTAAACTAACCAACCAAAACAATATAAATTAAATGCCCAAAAAAAATCACGTTAATATGATTTACCGAAGTATGAAATATTGCAACAATGGAATTCTTTTGTAAATTTGTCTTTATTCCTGGATAAAGCAAAGCGTTAAGCAGCACCCTTCCCACCTGTCATAAACGAAAAGTTAATAAAGGTGGAAGTATATGTTGAGTAAATAAAAATCATGCACAAATGTCAAGTAAAGACAAAAGAAGACGGCCAAAACTTTAAAAAAAATTAAAAAAAAAAACATAAGACACAACATGACTTTTAAAGTTATTAAAGAAACAGGGGCAATGTCAGGAAAATGAGCGAAAGGAGAGAATTTTGTTTAAGAAAGAATCTAAAATACCATGATGACACATAATTTTTTCGACAGGAACAGACACATAATTAGGAATAATTATATTTTTAAATCAAATTCTATACAAGCAATATTGAATTGAAATATTATATCCAATCCTGTTGTTACACCATTTACTTTATTTTGCTGTAGCTTTTGTTCTCCACTAAATGTACCCCAAGGAAGACATTGCTTGAAGCTGTTGACTAATGATCTCTCCAATTCTCCACCACCAATCCATGCAAATGTAACAATTAAATATTTCCCTTTGAAATCCATCACTTAAAAAGAAATGACTCATATTGTCTTTCTAACTTAATAAAAAACAATTAGCCAGATAGTACAATAATGTCACTGGATTTTGACACTTCAATAAAGCCTTGAAAGAATTAAATTGACGACCATCAAGTTTTAGAAATGCAATGCCCCAGGGACTATAAAAATGATTTTAAGCTTTACCCACCCCTTTTTAAAAAAAATAAGGAAAAAAGGTTTAGAAATGCAATGGACATTCTGCACAATTCCCCAAGCCATAAACATAAATACCTAGGTTTCAGTCTCCATATCCTGAAATTTAACACTTCAAAAAACAGAAGTAATATGCAGGAGCAAATTTATAGTTAACTGAACAAGCTATCACACGAAATTAATTTCACAAAACAAAATATATAAAAGAGGGAACATACATCATTTCGAACAAGAATTGTTGGCTTGGACTCTTGTGTACCCTTGCTGATACCCTCTTTGCATTTTATGGAAAGCTGCCCTGTGCCTCTATCTTTCCACATGTCTTTATCAGCAGGATCGCTCGACTGAACATATCATACAAATAAAAAGAAAAAGATTTAGCTTTGAAGAAGCTTAAGAAAAAATTTATCTCTTGAGAAGGTAAGAATAAACACCATGTATCTGACACTTACGAAGCATAACATAGTATAGGTTTTCACAAGCAAATACCTTGACATAAAGTTTGCACTTGACTTCGTGGACTACAATAATGCCCTTCTCTTCGGACTTCTTCAGAGATGGGCTGCTAGGCTGCTGTACTTCATCTTCTGAAAATCCAAAAACAGGGCATTAACCATGCTTGTGAAAGGAGAAAGAAATTCCCGGTCAATAAAGAAATATTTATAAAATTATCCATTGTAGAATTCATGGTTCTGCGAAGATAAACTCTAATTTTTTACAAGCTGGCAACCAAAAAAAGGAGAAGACAACCCGAAAACTGAGACCCTGAACCAGAGAATAAAACCATAAACAAAGGAAAAGCAACTCTACTATAGCTGATTTCAGTAACGCAAGAAGTCAAAAGTCACAAAGGCAGAAAGATCAATTACATCAATTCTCAGAAACCAAAGGCACAGTGCCAAGATGGGAAAAACAACCAACCAACCAACAAAGTTTCATTAATGAATCTGTCATTCCTTCATAAAATCATTTTGATGTAAACAACTTAATCTGAAGAATAATGTGAGTATTTGCAACTTTATGAAGAGAAACAGATTATGAAATATATCATGCCAGTGAGCGTGAAAATGCACAAATGGTTTAATGAAGTGACAGGTTTAACAAATCAAATAAAAAATATACAGGCATACATATATGTATATATTTAAAAAAAAAACAACACACCACCATCAGCACCATTCAAATCATTACTGTTCTGGAGAAGCGGGCTTTGATTTCCTGAAACAAAAATATTGAAGCAGCACCATTAGAAATCACATAATCTCCCCGAAAAAAGCAAATACACTCAAAAGTCAAACACATTACTTCTTCATTTGTATCTTTCAAATTTAAAAATCAAAACACACCCTACTAAATTATCATCCTGTTCTTGTTCAGTGATAAAAGTAGAGAAGGCAGATAATCTAGAAAATAGTGCAGAGATCATTGTAAACAATCCCTTATGGATATAAGCTATTATAAAGAGTTTCTACCTTTATTATTCAACTAAAACTACTTTCTTTATCATCTAGAGAATAAAAACGTAGAAATACAAAAATTTAATAACTCAAATCATCTAAGTACACAAGAGAATACTTACCAAAGAAAACAGGCGTTTGACTGTTGGAGACAGCTCCAGAGCTACATGAAGCTGCATTGTTGGAGAATAGAGAACTCCCTGAGGTTGCATTGTCAGAGAATAGAGAACTTCCTGAAGTGCCACTGTTGGAAAATAGTGAACTTCCCGAAGTTGCATTGTTGGAGAACAGTCCAGAGCTCCCTGAAACTGCACTGTTAGAGAATAGTGCAGAGCTCCCTGAAACTGCATTGCTGGAGAACAGTCCCGAGCTCCCTGAAGCTGAATTGCTGGAGAACAGTCCCGAGCTCCCTGAAGCTGAATTGCTGGAGAACAGTCCGGAGCCTCCTGAAGCTGAATTGTTGGAGAAAATTCCAGAAGTCCCAGAAGTTGCACTGCTGAAGAATAATCCAGAGCTCCCTGTAGCTGAACTGCTAGAGAGGAGTCCAAAGGTTGCAGAAGTTGCAAAGCTTGTGGTTGTAGTTGCCGGAGTTAATGTTTTCTCCTGAGCTAATTTTACGTCATTAATCTTGATTTCAGTTTCTAATTTCTTTTCCTTTGTAAAAGGCTCGACAGCAGACAAATTTCCTGCTTTTAAAGCATTTGCTTTGAGCCAGTTGACAACATCATGGAACTTCTCCTGCACAATTGGTTCAATGGTGCACATGAATGGAGTTAGAAAATTAAACATATTGTCTTCACTTACGATATAACATACACAGACAGAATATTGACTAATGGTTAATTTTAAAAACAATAATGAGCATAAGCATTTCAAATCACATTTTCCCCTGAAAAGGTACTTAAAACATTATTTTATTGAGAACATGGCCTTAAAATTGGCGGCTAACTAAATCGCAGCTAATATAATATTGTTCATCATTTTGCAGATCCTTATCAGTGCGGCCAGGTATATCCTAAGCAAATATGCTTCATTGCTACACAATAGTTGTTCAGTTTGTTCAGTTCATATTTTGAAGTTAGATAAGATATACATCAAACAATTACTAGATATTAAACCAATTGAATTTGCAAACCAAGGGGATATATATTAACACTTTCCAAATGTGCCACGAGTTTGGCAGAAATTACCATTATCTTTGAAGCATGAGCTAAGTAGTCTTGAACACCATCTTCCCAAAGTTCATCAGGGTGGTTCTTCAATTGTGTTTGTACCCAACTATTCATGAAAAAAGGGTTAAATATTCAATTGTCCAAAGATTTCCATATGACATAGTCATGAGGGAAAGACACGATAATGAATGAAAGTCTGCAATTTCTAGGATAAAAAAAGGAAATTAACTAAACTATTAAAGACCATAAACACAAATTTATGCTCTACAAATACAGTACAATGCATATTCTTTCTTTCTTTTTAAAAAAAATTTATATATATATATATATATATTTGATGAACATATAAGCTAGTTCAAATATGATTATATGAAATATAGGACAATATAGGACAATATACACAATAAATTTGATGAACATATTATTAGTACATGCAAGAGACCACATGAGCCAGTCAATACCAACCATATCCCCGGGGAGGGGGGGTAACATAATGCACAATGGAAGCGCAGTTCTTGAAATAGGGAAAGAAAGGAGATAAAGAAACAGACCTAGCGAATTGGGTATTGAGAGCCCTGACGTGCCGTCGAGATGACTCGGCGCGTTGCATATCCAATGGTTCTGTTGTCATTGACTGTTGTTGAGATGGCTCAGCCCTGTGAACATCAAACAGGGATCCTTCCATTATTCTTTTATTTCGAAACTGCATCAACATTGAAAAGTTTACAATAAGTCTTCACACAATAACTAACATATAAAAAACGTGCAAATTATGCAGCCAAGATTAACACGAGAGAATTCAAATATCATTTACCAGAACTTGAATAGTTCCCTGGAAGCCAAAGCTCCATTGTGCTACAGTTCAAAGGGCATGTGGATATTGTAAGAAGCATTTGAATGTTGTAACAACTGATTGAACAGAGTTCATGCACAACTAAGTCTTGATCCTAACTATTTCAGCTTCCACTTGCATTAGGTCGTCAAATAACAAATAACTAGATTCTCAGATCTTCTCATTTGCAGCCAAGAAGATAAAAAGAAAACCCCATAAATGCAACTATGCAAGGTTCTCAGAATTCTAACAAAGAGAGCCGATTGCAACATAAGCTAAATTCTAAAAGCTCAAACCAAGATTTTCGAGAACCTAAATTTATTTATTAAAAAAAAAACACCATGTAAGTTGACATGATTATAGATTTTCATAACTAGTACTCAAATTACTTGATTCCTCATGTTACTCAACAACTTTCCAGCTAAATTAAGCTGACAATGCCAAAATAATTTGAAAATTTCAATATCTTTGAGTTTACATTGTTTTGAACTCAATAAACTAAAACCAGCCAACTATATACATTGATCAAAATGAATAAGCTAGGCAATTTAAGCAATGTTTTCAATTTAAAATTAAAAAGATTAATAAACCAACTTCAGTAAAGCTTAATTGAGTGGAAATTATTGCTCTCAAGCCTCATAATTTCAATAAATACGCAAAACGGAATAATAAATAACTTAGGGCTTATAATGAATGCGGAAGAAAAAAAGGAACTTACAACTGAGTCGTTCGTGTCCTTGGCCGAATCCAACATGACGAGACGTTTCGTTCCTCTCATGATTATTATTATTATTATTATTATTATAATGGAACTTTATTGATTTTAAAGAGAAACAAAATGAAGCTGCAACGGGTAAGTTTAGGGTTTTGGTTTGAATTTTCGTATTGCTTATATTTGAGGCTACTGGTACAAAGAAAGAGAGGGGTGATTTTTTTAATTTGGGGAGTAAATTAATGAAATATGGGAGAATTGTGACCGTTGGATCAAGTGGGGGAACTAAACACTTAATTGGGACCGTTTCATGAAGGGGCTGCCATCATTTGTCTGTATTTTTCGACATGGGCCATGTGCTGTTGTGATCATTTACAGATGTCGCCCTGCTCATTGGGCCCACTTTTATATAAAATTGGACCTGCTTTTTTATCGGAAAGATGCTTTCAAACACCTAAAATGCAATGAATTTTGGTTTTCTTGTGTTAAATAAAAGACAAGTATAATCTACTGGTGCATAGCGAGAAACATCTAACATGTAATTAATTAAGGTTTTTTCATATTAAATAAAATAAAGTATAATCCACTGGCACATTGCAAAATTAATTAAGGTTAATCATCAAAATCTTTAATGATTATTAAATTATTTCAAAAGTTACCGAACTCTCACACATTCATGTTCTTAATTTTTGCAGCAATTTTAGTGTGTGCGTCTGTGTGGGTCGCGCAGATGATCACGACGTTTTTGTTATGTCCCTGCAAATTTAGAACGAAGTTTTCTCGCGAAACTTTCGCAACGACACCACTCCCATGCGGAGTCACTTCCCCTGTTTTCTTGCACAAAATTGGAAAAGTATTCAATTGATGCATGTGGTTGCCGTAACGAAATTTAATCACCAATTTTTCAAAAGAATGTAATTTCATTAGCAACAAAGAACTTTTACATTGCAAATAGCTATTTATTGCCTCTGCTTCTTTGCTGAAACTCTACTTCTATGCCATGGATGTACTAGAGAACCAACGAAATGAAATGAAAGTTCAAAAATAAAATATAAAAATTAAAAAAGAAAAAAGACAGAAAAAACAAATAGACCTTTGTATAGCTTATACTAAGGGTTGTTTCTCTCCATCTTCTCCGTTTGTTTCTACCAAGCTTTTCTCTTCTGGCTCAGGGGACTTCCTACGCTTGGCATTGTTGTGCGAGTTCGGTCTGTTGTTGGCAGGGGCTTTATTTTCTGGCAACATCTTCAATATGATTCCCATGGCAATGAGCAGAAGCCCAGTTCCATGCTGTTCGGTTAATGGCTTTGTAAATATCAAGTATGAAAGAAACAGTGTGACTGCCTTTCTAGCAGTTGTTATCTGCAAGTGAATGTAAAAGGAATATCCAACAATTAGATGTAAAATTAAAAAAATAAATAAATCAACATGAGACCCAATAGTATACGGTGTTGTCATTTTCAATGATATTCAAATGGTTCTGGGTGGAGAATAAATGTAGTGTGAACATAAAATGTTAGGAATGCTATCGTAACAAGAAAATATCAGATGGAAACGAAGATGAATATAATTGAAATCTTTATAGGCCTTCACAGAGCATTTTGCAAAATCATTTCAAATCCTTTAATGAAGTAGATATTTAGATACGCAGATAGAAAATGTACTTACCATGGCAGTGGTCGCAGCTCCAAAAAGAGCAATGAGAGACAAAACAGACACCTGTCCCACAAATGTGGCCATGGCTTCAAATACTAACACCGCATACACATATAGATGCTGCAACACATTGAAAGAAAATGTGGCATTATTACTCAAGACACAAACCAAATACATAGGAATTGAAACCTGGTGTTAAAAACAAAAGTAAAAGAAGACAATGGCAAAGCGGAAATATTCATATTCCTGGGTGACTTTGACCAGGATCTCACCTCTGTAACAAGAGATATGAGTTGCAAAAAACAAAAAGAGAGAAAGAAAACGCAACCAATGATCAGTACAAATAAAAATAATGGATCAGCTTCATTTGTGACTAATCGATTAATTAATCTGATGGGCCAACTGTAGTACACCTAAGACCCCCCCCCCCCCCCCCCCCCAAAAAAAAAACAAAAACCAAAAAAAAGGGGAGGACCACCAGAAAATATTCCTGCTTGACCAAGTTGGAATATAGTATTGAGCATTCAATAAACTAAAGTAGTGGACATTCTACCAGATCATTGACTTTTCCCCCAAAAAAAAAAAAATCATTTAGGCCGGCTTTCTTTACTAGAAGATTCACATTGAAAAGAGCTCTCCGTGAAGGAGAAGATAAAGAAGAAGAAGAGAGAAAGAGAATTAAAAAAAAAAGAAGAAATAATAAATATATCAAAGGAAATGTTCTTTACTTGTGAACATGAATTCCAGGCCCTAATAAGCTCGCCTGTTAGAATCATTGGTACAAGTAAAAAAGGCAACCCAACTACTGTAGAGCAAAACAGCATCTCCATCTGTCAAAGAAATATTAGAAATCAATAACAAGAAAAAAAATATATATACATTTCTGTGACAAATTGTTTTGCATTCATATGCCAATTGTAAAGAATGTTTAATCACCTGAGTTGTGTCAGGATTCACTGTAAAAATTGCTTCTTGCAAATTTCCTAGAAAGGAATCCATAACTAAAGCACCGGAAATCATTAGGACACCTATCAAACTAAAATTCGGAGAAGTTTGGGCATCCGCCATAGTGAAAAGTATCAGACCAAAAACAAGAAGAAGGGCAGAGACATATTCATGAGCAGGATACTTCCTTCTCAAGCCAGGAATAAATGCCCCCATTATCATCACTGGCAGTACCTAGATTCTCAAATCACAGGAGCTCTCATAAGATATAAGTAAACCACAAGCAACGAAATATGCATCTCATACTCACATTCCCTAATGCAAATTGCAAAGAGTAGAATAAAGGTTTAAACTTGACAAAGACAGCAGTAACAAAAAGCTTTAAACTTTATCTATACATTTACCTTTGTAGATTTGAACATGATCTGTGCCGGATAATTAAGAAAGGCCAATGACCCCTTGGTCAATCCATGAGAACCCATTAATACCGCTGAGAGTTTCACATAAGTCTTCCACGGATTCACCATCTGCTTGGTGGTGAAACCTTGCAAGTATATGAGTACCAAGTACACAAATCCTTGCACAAAAGTGAAATACCATCCATAGCTGCAAAAATCAAATATGTTAGTAAACAAACAGACCAAGAATGTTAAAGTAGCAACACCATTGTGAATTTTATACCTAAATTGAAGGCGATTGTATACATATTCCTGAAAATCAAACAAATGAATATGTAACTTATCAGATATTAAACACAAATGGTTATAATTATGACATAGATATAAAAATTCAATACGAATAAAACAGTGAACTAAGAACAAGAGAAATGACAATCCCATTTCTTTTATTTTCCAAATTTTCTCAGGATCCAAACAGAGAGCGGGGCAGCAAAATCAAACACATGCAAGATTAAGAACTCAAACCAAAAAACATAGCCAATTCCAAAAAAGAAAAATTTCCCGCAAAAAATATAATCAAATTTATACCCTCAGAGAAATTGGAAATCTAAAAAAAAAAAAAAAGGTAAAACAAACCTCGCAAATGCCATTAACAAGGTAACCAAAGAAGAAGCCAGAAGAGCAAATGAGGAATTGTTGCCACCTGGGTCGATCAGAAAGAGAGATACCGAACAGAGACCTTGCTTGCTCTTCGTGCCTCATCTTGTTGATGATCGTCCGATCAAGAGTCAATAAAAAAAACCAGGAAAAAAAAATCTATAAAGATTGCTTGCAGTAGCGGTGCTGCATGGCGTTCTTGTGTTTAATAGTATATTTTATGAGTAGTAGCGAATTTGGTTAAAAAGAAAGTTTGGTTTTGTGACATCAAGAAGAAAAGTATCGAAACGGTAATCCAAGTTAAATATAAAATAAAATAATTTTATTAATGGGGGTTGCTGGGTGTTTGTGCGATTTTGAGCTCGAAATTAGGAGGGTTTTGAGACCGGCGTAATTCATTCGCGAGTCACGACGCCTTTGGTGGTTTCCAAGAAAAGTTTCTTTCCAGTTTTCATTTTCTCGCGAAAATTTTGTTGAAAAGGGAAGTTTTGTTACGATTTCGCTTTGATGTTTCACAAGTCTTTACAATCTCATCGCATCGCGGAAAGAGGCTTGCGTGGCCCGCCTAAGTCCAACAATCCTTCCATCTTAATTTGACAAGTGTAAAGTGCTAGTGTCTCTCTGTTCGGTAATTGTGAATTTTATTTATCTTTTAAAATAATAGTGAACTTCGATTAATTAAAATTAATGATACGTGGAAAAGGTTGTTTACATTTGTCAAATTCATATTGGCTGCTTGATCGTAAGACTTTTTCCATTTGGTTAAAGTTGTGACCGAATAAATTTATATATTTTTAATTATCTCATTAATTTTCATCTATATAATACGTTTATTTAAAATATTTAAAATAATTTAATCATCATATATATAGATAAATATTAAATTAACGAATGATATAAGTTGAAACAATTTAATCATCATATATATATATATATATAAATAAATATTAGACTAAAGGGTGATATGATATATACATTTAACATTACTTTATGAAAAATTTTTGAATGTTCTTAGAATTTTTTTTTCACTTTTTATTACATGCACATGAAAAGATAGAATCTCAATGAGGTTGGTTGTCAAACTATAAGTCTCTTTCCATTTGGCTAGAATTATCATCAAATAAGTCTGTAATTTTTTTAAATTTTAAATTTTAAATTTTAATATTCAATATTTGATACCTTCATCTAAAACATCTAAAATGTTTGAATAATCGATAAATGTAAAAAAGGGAAATCCAATTGTTGTTACATAAATTAGTAACATTTACCGTTGCATTTACCCTTATTCATATAGTGTGATCATATAATATTATATTCATATATTCAATAAGATTACCAATGTTATGCGCACGGCGAAAGAGTATTAGTATAATCTATTCAACTCATTTTTAATAAGTCGCGAGATATCGGACGAAATTAACTCGTGAGTAGTATTAAGTTCAATGTCATTAATTCATTTGCATGGATCCTCATAACGTGCCGCGTGTCCAATTGACTGCTTACAGACAGGCCATGGGCTGGCAATATGACCGGTAGAGTGATATTGATGTAGAGACCGACCCGCTGACCGAAAGGAAATCTACAAAATTAAAAAAGTTTGTCATTTTTTACAATTAGCCCCTAAAGCTTTTTTTTCTATCATAACTAACCAAACATAAGTTTTCTTTTTTAAATTACGCTTATTAATTCAATCCCAACTTCTCCCCCTCTATAAAAATCAAACACAATTTTTTTCTCTTAAATCATTATCGGTAGCTGCAATTGACAACTGTAAAAGTGAAGTTTGATAAGATATAGTTGAATCTATCCGAATCTCACATCAATCTAACACGATTCTAACAAAGTGAATTAAAATCCAAAACCCTAAGTAAGCTAATTGAAAATAAAATAGTTTTGTAGAAGTATTACACATTAAGTATTCAATAAAATATTTCTTAGATTGTTTATGCATTGTTTTTTAATCGATCAAGGATTAAGAGGTGTTTGTTGGCTTGATTTAATGCAATGTTACAGGTTTCGGTACAATTCTCACTTGGTGTAACAATAGGTGCTTGTTGCACCAAGGCATAGTTTTTATGTAAATATTAGCCTGTCGCACTAAATTTGGACGATAGACAACTGTTGCACCTAATGCGTGCGTTTGTAACTCAATGCGACAAGCGCTCACATTAGGTGCGATAGTCGTGCCCCTATTGTGTGCATTTGGTTGCGACACCAATGGTCATGGCCACACTAACAACATACCAAACACTTCACCTACACCACCAACATCACAATCACTTCAATCTTCCATCACCACGACCAACACAACAAAAGAATAGGAACATAAAAAAAGAACACACAATAGAACATGCTATAAAATCTAAAATTTTTAAACTAACCTTAAATTTGAAAAGTTACCTGTAATTGTGGTGATATTAGCTACCGAGAATGGATTCGGAGAAGCCGCTGACAAAGAGTGAGTAATTTAGAGAGGAGAATTCATTCAACTAGAGAGAGAGAGAGCTTAGTGAGAATAAGAGTGGTACTTTCATCACTAGAGGTATTGTTTGACTAATGTTGATAGAAATAAATTTAGAGGACTAATGGTGAAAAATGACAAAATTTTTGAGTTATTTTTGTAAATTTTTTCATGTCAATTTTGTAGACAACATTGAAAACGAGTCGTTTTTGTCTTGCTCTTATTTGCTCCCTTTAAAATTAACAAAAAAGTGCAAATATTTGCCAAAAAAAAAAAAAATTAAGCCACGCATGTACATGAAAGTTGGAGATAAAAAAATAGTGATGGCTTGCTTATGCTAGTAGATATGTGACCATGAGTTTGTTTTACACGGGAGTATTAACTTGTTTTTAATATTAAAGTTAGAATTTGCTATTTTGTCAGCAAATTCGGTTTAATACCATTTCAGTGAAGTGAAAATTTAAAAATGATAATCGAAAGAGTGGTAGGTGACAGTTGATTACTGACTCGAAGGCAAAATCTAAGCCGCAACGTAATCTACATTCCTTCTTGGGTACTACAATGTCAATTGCGTTAAAACAAAATTGACTCGTTTATTATATTTGTGACGAAGTCGTGGTCCGTTGAATGGGCTAGAAAAACGGGCTTCGGCTATTAACTCACTAGCATAATAACATTTAATAGCCCTGTAAAGTCTTTATAGGGTCGGATTATTGGCTCCCTCCAATCTCCTAAGTCCTTATCTTCTCATGAAACTCCTTTTTCAGATGTATTTATTTTATTTTTAAAAATATTTTTTACAATGTACTTTTAATTTTTTATTATTAAAACTAGAGATATTATTGTATTATTTTTTTTATTTCTTTGCAATCCTATTATTGCACTATATACAAATAAAAAATTTTATGGGTAATGAATTTTGTTAATGTCAATTATTTGCTGAAATTATATGTATTTTACATTGTAACTTGAAAGCAATCTTAAATATAAAAGTATTCAATAAGAAGCAACAGGCATGTATGTATTTTTGTATGTATGTACGTATGAGAGATTGATTATGAATGTAAGTAATCTGTTGGGAAAAATATATATATGAATGTTTAGTTCTTATTTGTCCTTGACTATAATTTTATTTGAAGTGGAGATTTACAAGGAAAACGAAATGGTGCCACAAACTTCACTCATCTCAATAACACCTCTTTTGAATGCTATTTATTAAAATAATTTCAGTTTAATTGATAAAAATAAATGTATTTGTTAAAATTAACAATCTTCTCTTAAAATTTTATCTAAAACATTTTTTTTAATTTGCATAAAAATCACGAAATATTAAATTTTTTCATATTAAATAATTTTTATCTTTGTAACTGTAAACTATTATAATTCTCTCAAAAATATTTTTAACTAAGATTTAAAATATCAATATAAATTATGAAATGAGATGGGTCTAAAATTTTTGTTAAAGGAATAAATTAATTAATTAATTTGTGTTAGGTTATTTAAGTAATTTCAATTAAAAAAGAGTTTTATGAGAAATTTTGAGGGGTGTCGAAGCCTAGTCTAATTGAATTGGTCCTGAGTCAGATTACGTGTCATCTGATTCTGGTCCTTGTTTCCACAAGGGGCTGCGTTAGTGGACCTTGGAAAAATGGTTTGGGCTATGTCAACTTTGCTAACAGTAAAAGGCGTTAAGAAAATGGTAAGAATTTGGCGTCCTCACTGAACAGTATTGTATTAACTACAATTATAATGGTTATATTGTAAATTACCAGCATGTATCACTAGCATCGCGCCGCACATTTTCTTAAAAATCAAACAAAAAGACTAAAAAAAACTGCCGCCAAAGCAATAGTCTAGTGGTGAAGTGGCGCTTTTAACAAAGTTGAGGATCTGACGAAGGGTCTCAATAGCAAAATCATTCTCTCAATAATTATGAGATATATCTCTAGTCTGCTTTTAATAATGGTATGGCGTAACAAATCTTTAAAATTTTTGTTTAAAAATTACTAGGCTAATGAATATCTTTTCAGAACAGGGAACCTCAACTATTCCCCTTGACATTTCAAAACTTCTTGAACCAATTCTTCTCCCAAGAAAGGAGAACAAACTAAAATCTCTCCATTACAAGGCCCCGAGGCGGCATTAGTCATCCAAGCCAATCCTCTCCCCGGTTCAAAATGACCAAAACAACCCTGAGATTTCCCAATTTTCTCGGACTTTTATCCCAATTGGGTCATCAAATAGAATCACTAGACGAGAGATCAAGAACAAACTCATCCATCAACCGATTGAAAATCTCAAGCCCCAGAGCTAAACCCACCTCTTGTTTTTCTTCTTCATTAACAGAAGCCTTTCCCCCATCTTTCACCTCCCATCCCGGCAACAGTTCTTGGGGCCGTCCATTAATCCAGTCTTCTGCTTCCCTCAACAATTGCCGCTCCGTTTTCGCCTTGTTTTCCACAAGCTCTTCTCTGAAAAAGTCTGAAAGTAGATTCTCTGCCCTGCACATGTGATAGCGATTAGACGGTGATGTTGATTTCATAAGCTTAAGTAGCTCCTGCACTTCTTTGGCTGTTTCGTCTTCGAATGATTGTGTTGATGAGGATTCTAGGAATTCATCATCAAGCTGGAACGATGCTATTCGTTTCTCTAAGTCGATTGGCTCCAATTGAGCAACGCTTTCAAATCGTCTGAGCTTTTGCATGAGCTTTTGTTTTGTTCCTGTCCTCAAAACTTTAGTCGTCTCCATCAGCATATAAACTTTCATATTACATGCATGCTTGCTTAATTTATATTGTACAACTTAACATATTTAACTAACGAAAAAAGAAGAAGTAACAATTTATCTAGAACTAAGAAACTGAGCTTATGCAGGTAAAATACACACACACACAACATACACAAGACAGGATGACCTTCAAGATGTGATACCTTGCATGCAGGCAAGTCTATATTCGGAAGGAGGAGAGTTAATGTCTTTTTCATCTTCAAACGGACAATCCAGCACAGACACTGGACTAAACTGCTCCTTCTCTTCCTCACTCCGCCACTTCTGTTACAGTCAATATATCCAATTATCAATTAGACCAAATAAATCTTCAGATTAATGGAAAATGTTAAGCACTTAATTTGAATCGTGACCATATCTACGCTTCTGTAGTGTTGGTTCCATTACTAGTTTTAATTTAATATCATGCGGAAGTTCCATTACTATAGACAATACAATCTAACTCAAATTTACATTTTAAAAAAAGCGTGAGTATAAGCACTATAGATGATAGAGCGACTCCTAAAATAATGGACTAAGATTTTATATGGTAAAAAAAAATATTTAATCACGCTTTTATCCATAATTCTATGGAACAAAAATTAAAAGAAAATCCAATATAAAAACAGCATAAGTTTACTCCAAAATTCTAAATTAAAAAACATAAATTAGGTAATTAAATTAACTTGTCAATGACAATATTGTCATATTATATGCAAAAAAAAAAAAAATTATTTTGATGAATATTTGCAGTCTGTAAAATAACTTAAATTGATTAGGGCAACATGGACTTTTTCAAGTTAAATTGTCAGTGTAAAGGGTTAAATGTAGCATTTCGAAATTTGAAGAAGGTAAGCGTCACAGCTCATTTGAATTTTAGTCTAAATATTTCTAACTTATATTTCAAGGAAAAATCTGTAATTTTTCATATATTTTAATAAATAAATAAATTGATCTTATGAGTGAACCTCACATGTAGGTGGACTTTATGTCTAAATTAGCACTAACCTTCCCTAGACCAAAGGTTTAGTTTTTTTGGCTGTTACTATCAAAGGCAATTTCGTATCTTAGTAAAATTTCTTGAAGTTGGCTTGAATATGTGGTTAAATGCACGTGCTTTCAAATGGCCTTTAGTTTGAAGAACTATGGGAAATGTTTAAATTCCTTATAAAACTTAAGTTTTTGTCAAATATCTTTCAACTTGATGCAAATTTCAAAAATTTACTTCAATATTTGATGAAATGTAAGTGCTTTTAAATAGATTTAAATATAAGTTAGTTCAATTTTTATTGAAATAAAGGTGTTGTCAAAAATAGCTTTTAACTCTAAAAAAGTTTAAAAATTTACTTTGATTAGTGAAAGTGTTATCAAATCGTTTTTTTATAGAAGTTATCATTTTAATTAGAATCTAATTTAATGTAAATATGAAATACGAAGAGTATACTTTTTAGTATAATCCAACTTATTTTATTAATCAAAAACTTCCTTTTTGACTTTATTTATTTCGCCTCATTTTTACTTTCTACATATTACAAAATAATCACTCACATAAATGTTATTTTTATCTATTGTAGGTACTAAATTTTGATTTTTTCTTTTATTCCCTTCATAATTATTTTACTAAAGGATATTAGTGTGTTTTCCCTCTATTGTAATTACACTTAAAAATCCAATGTTTAGATAAAGAGAGGTTAGTGTCATTTTAGATATAAATCTACTTATATGTATGGGTTAAAGGCAAGGAGATTATCAATTTTCCTCTAACTGTAATTAATATGTATCACTTATTTTCTACTGTCTTTTTAATAGTTAATAACTCTCTAATAATATAAATTTTTAATATTATCCTTATTTTTAAATATAATTTTATTTACATTTATTATAAATTAAATAAATCATATGAATAGAAATTAAATAAAAAATAAATATTAAAAACAAGAAACATATGTTTTGATGTGAAAAAAATTAATAATAATTTTTTTACTTTTTTTTGTTATAAACATTCTCTTATAATAAATATTTTAAAATATTTTAAAATTAATGATAAATTACATGATAAATATTTTATTATTTAATTTATAATAATTTTTATTTATCATTGAAGTTTCATTATAGTAATTTTTTCATTGTTTTATATGTATTTATTATAATAAAATGTTTATAACATAAAAAAATTATTATTAATTTTTTCACATAAAACATATATATTTTTGTTTTTTATACTTATTTTTTTATTTAGTTATTTTTCATATGTTTTATTTAATTTATAATGAATATAAATAAGAGTACACTTGAAAATATAAATAATATTATAAATTTATACTATTTAAAAAATTATTAATTATTATAAAAAGAATATAAAAAATAAGTAATATATATTAATTAAAATAAATGAGAAATTAAATCTAAAGAACGTGTAGAATATTACCCCCGTCCGTATACTTCGACCAGACAAATTAATGTTATTAGAGCCTGACTGCTCGGGCCCCAGGATCAATAGAAGTAAGGGAGCTGCTAAATCCCAAGACCAATTAGGCTGGCCTAGTCAATTCACTAGGCGACAACGGCATGACATCTGTGCAATCATTAATTAATTTTGCCACTCAGTGTAAATACACCCCGTTGTGGAAATTACTGAGTTTTAATTACCAATTCAGTCCGATCAGAACGTGCAAATTACACCAGTAGTTGCCGACCTTTTTGGTTCCCGACCCCAAAAAGGGGACAAAAATTAAAGAAAAGCCACCAGATTCTAGACTGCCCATACCAAATCTAAATTCCAATCTTCACATTTTAATTCGGTTCACCAAAACCTAACGACTCCAATAAGACCAACTATAAATCTCTTTTTGAGTCTTTTTGCCCCTTTTAAATTAATTAAGTTTGAATAATTTAATGTCTAATTTTGGTTTCCTTTAACAAACATATTTGAATTTCCTTTAAGGGCATTAAAGTAAATCGAGTATAATTATTTGATCTAGAAAACAGGAGAGATAATCTAGTATCACGTGCTCCATGAAAGTTGCCGGCCTTGCAAGTTTCATCGCCGTGGATCCAGCACGCGTACAACATGTGGCGAGATCGTGGACCTTGAAACACTCGACCCAATAAAATCCCATAGTCTGGAGACCCTACTCCATGACTCCGAAAACATACCCCACAGGTGGGGCTCATTTAAATTCGCAGCCCCCAAAAGTCCAAAATCCCGGATATAACCCTTTGGCTGGGGAGATGATGATAGTCTAACAACCAATCAGAGAGAGCCACCAGCAGACAGAGATAACATAGCATTAAATAAAAAGCTTGCAACGTACCTTTCTGTTTTCTTCCGAGCTGGTGTTCGAATCCTCACCGACTGATAAGCCTATTGTGTCGCCGCCGACCGGTTCCTTATCCGATGATGGTAAATTTTTTTTTATCTCCACGGAGTCATTTTCACTTGAACTCTCCGAATTACCACTGGTTGAGCGTAAAACATCCGCAGTAAAATCACTCTCAGCCCAGCTGTTGTTGCTGTCACTCTTGCTGCTAGTAGGACTGGTGGAAACCCTCTTGGAAGTCAAGCTTGTTGTAATCTGATCAGAAGGTTGGTGCTGCTCTTCGAGATACTCCCGAAAAATCTTGCACCGTTTGATTGTTCCCTCTTTCTCATTAGCTTTTTTCCAAAAGCTCCTTTTTAACAGCCTACGTGAAAGACTTCTGGGTAGAGCAAACCCTTTCTTGCTTCTCTGGCTCTGTCTCGGCAGCACCGAGGATGACGGAGACTTAGCAGAAGGAAACGGAATCAGCTTAACGGCTTTAAGGAGAGCCCCCGAAGCTCTCTGCAAGACAGAGATTGTTTTAGAAGCAGCTTCTTTTGAACGGCTTCGTTGTAGGAGCTGCCTAGTGTTGTTGAAGTCTTTGGCTTTGAGATCGATCTCGAGGAGAAATCTGACCGTTGTGCAGCATTGTCGACGCGGGAACGATTTGAAGCCGCTGGATGAGCATGAACTGAGATCATCTTTGAGATAGTCTTTAAGCATCAATGGCTTTCTCTCCATTGATAAAGTCTTAACTAAAGCCATAATTTTTTCAAATAATAAGAAAGAAATAAAAACAAAAAGGTGATGATCAATATTGATCAGTAAGAGAAGGGACCATGAAGTGACCCAATTTGAATGCAAGCTCAGAGGCTGCACAGAAAGCTAGCCACCTTTGGCATGGGTTTAAGGTGAAGAAGATCTCAAGGTGAAAAGTTAATTTGAAGAGGGAATTGTTAAGAAGAAGAAGCTCGGAGGATGCTTCTTCTACTTTGTTGAGTTTTTGAATCTGAAGTTTTTTTATTTTAATGTTTTAGTTGTAGCGAGGATTGCTGAGTTTGAATTGTGAATAATTAAATGCGGCTGCAGAATGTAATGCGAGATTTATAAATTTACTACAAGGGGAGTGTCTGCCCGGCGGTGCGAGTTTGATAGTTAGGTTTTCCTTGTGGACCAATGTAAGAGAGACCAGTAGTTGACCTTTGACAAATCTTGAAAATGATATGCCATCTTCCATGCAAACTGAAGCTGGCCATTCATCACGCGCTGGGGCACGTGTGCATGTCGTTAAGTTCCATACGGAATCGCAGTTAACCAGAGAGAATCTGATCTCGTTTTAATGACCCCCTTTTTATTTGTTTAATTTATTATTATTGTATAATTTTTTTAATTATATTACAATTCCATTACATTATTTACTAAAGAAAAGCTATCAAGAGTTAAATTAGTTGTATAACGGAGCAGTTAAAAAAAAATTTATTATTTAAGCGTAAAATCGATCCTTTTGTTTTTTCCTAAATAGATAAATAAACTCTGGCTAATGCATCATGGATTTCCAATTAATTTGCCAAACTTTTTGTTTTCTATGTTACTGTTGGACCCGCTAATGATGAAGTGTCAATGATTTGGATTTGTTTGCCACAAAATTCGAATAAGTAGACACTAATTGGTACCAAGTACATACGATTAATGATTAACGATTTTTTGTTTGCTTAATTGGGCAATCATCTCTTGTCGTACGGGAGAATGAGTCATCGATCGATCAGCGGCGTTCAAATTTTATTTGATCAATTAATATATATCTGATAATAATGGCAAGGAGCCAAGAATAATTTGAACGGGAGCAGAGGTTTGCTTAACTGCTTTAGTGCATGCCCTGGTCAGTCATGAATCATGACGATTTACGACTTGCAAGCTAAAGCGCAAACAACTTGAGTGCATTCTACAAATTTTACAGTCACTTAGCTCTAGCCCTGCTGGCCAAATCATTACATAATACGACACGTGTCGCTCCCTCGCTAGCTACTAGCCAGCGTCCATCTATTCCTCCATGCTGGTGGCAACTCCAATCGAGACACTTACTGAGGGTTGGTTGCTTGTTTTGAATTTGTGGGCCTGTGATATTAACCTTAAAATTATGGAATTGGCTAAGTTACACGGTGATGAGATATGTTATTATTATTATATTTGATGTAAATTAAATTAAAAATAACTTAATCAAACCCTAAAATTATATTTAGTAAATGGCCACCGGCTCACCAAGTCCAACATCAGCATGATTTTATGTTACTTCCTCTTTTGATCGAAGTCCAATTCGCATCCCACAAAGAAAAAGGACAAATGCAGAGCAGCTACATGAGCATTGAGCAGCCTTTTGTACAATCTGTGATATCTATTTAATACATTAATAATGAGGTAGCCGAGCAATGCAAGCAATGCACTAGAATCCAAGAGTACAAAGGTGCCCTGTTTGATTACATTGCTGGACGAAAATTAGCAGCCTATTGGTAATACTTATATAGAGGGGTCAATATTCGTTAATTCTCAGTATTTCAATTTAAATGGTTCTTTATTTTTTGTATTTTAAAAGACATGTTGAGACACTTTTGGTGTTAAACATGTTACACTTTACATTTAATATTTATTAGTTAATACACTAATAAAATAATTATTAGTTAATTGGCTAATTAAGTTTTTATAGATAAATAAATTAATGTCAAGAATATTGTTGGAAGATATTATTGTAAAAGGGAAGAAAAAATAAGAGTAAAAATATAACAGGTATTAACTATAAGGATAGTATTTTATGGTATTTTTTAAAAATATAGAAACCAAACAGATACTTAAATTAAAATGTAGAGATTAGACAAGCATTTATCTCTTATAGAGCATATTATGAACCAACTCATCATATGTCTAAATACTAATGAGAAATACACTGAGAAAAAGTGGTTCTCACATCTTAGACCTTATGTCTAAATTTGAAGGAGCAACTCCATACTCTACAAATTCAATTTAGTAATTAGATGAATCATAGATAATGAAAGAGCATTTACTAATTCGGAATTACAAACAATTAGATAAGAAATAAAAAACCAGTGCTCTAGTGTTGTACTTGATTTTAAATGTGAAATTAGTTAAACTTAAATTTCTAGAATCTTTTGTTGTTAGCAATCAGTTAATTAATTAATAATGACTCCAAATCATTGTACAATGAATAACTAATTACTATTCTTTTTAAATGAAAGTGATTAGAATAAAAATACTTAAATAATCATAAAAAATTTTATCATGTCACGGTCAAAATTACGGCATCAATGTCATAATAAACAAAAATTTTATAAATCACACATAACATTAGTAAATAAAAGGTAAAATAAATAAATTAATATAAAAAAATAAATTGATATTTTAAAATTATACACAAAACAAATACTTATAAAAATATATAAAATTTGTAGATCAACGTTAGACTTTTTATTTTTAAAAAATAATTTATTTAATACATTTAAATAAAGAAAAAAATTACTCATCAATCAAAAATAAAAAAATTATATTCAAAATAATTGGAATAAATTTTATTAATTAGCTTGACCACAAATTTTACATACATGCTAGGATATTTATAAACTTATTTTTTTTTATTTTCTACCACAGTATTTATTACTGTATAATTTTTATATCTTACATCTTTTTATATAATTTATATTTAATTACAATATTAATACTATATTTTAATTATAATGTTATAAAACCCTTAACACAGATTAGAATGGATCTCCAATTCGACCCATTTTAAACATGTTTTAATACCAAAATCCGACCTGCCGGATTCGAACCAGCGACCTAAGGATGAGCTGTTGGATAACCCACTACAGTCCTCCGCTCTGCCAACTGAGCTAAGGTCGGTTTGTTGTAATTTCCGGTTGGGGGATTCATTCATAGGAATACAGAGTATATCAACTCTCGACCTGGTTAAGATGATGCCAATGCTACTTTAGGCTATGGGTCCATATTCGTAGGTTCCGGATATTTATCTGCCTACTCGTAAACTACTCAGAGACGTCTCGTTACGCTAACGACTGAACTCTTTGGGTTCGGGTCTAGATCACCCCTATTTCCATCACGAACAGCGTAAACTGGGTATGGGTAGTGTAACTCTACTCAGCACCTCTACTTGCTCGGTAATAGAGGGTTCTAGTTAGTTGCCGATAGAGGGGCGCAGCCTTCCAGTTCTCTGTTGCTCGAGGTCGAGGTGGAGCGGATGGATGAACAAACGATGAACTTCAAGCGGATCTTCCATTCCAAGAAAATCTTTAAATCACTTCTTCGGAGTTCTCAATAGATCCTAGATTTTAGGAAAGTGCCTACAGAAAGGAATGCTGCTATAAAATAAAAAACGGTGGCGGAATTACAGTTCAGCTCAAGTATAATGCAGGATAGCTGCCGCTAACAAAATTCACATTCGTATAAAAAAAAAAATAGCAGCAGTACGGCTTTTAGAGGGCCCTCCCCTCTCTTCTATTACTTGTTGGAGTTCCCCTGTCTCCCATCCTCTTTTCAATTTCCCCGGTTAACAACCGCGGACCCCTTTTGTTGAATAGAGTCCCTCTAAGGGAATTAACAAGGAATTTCCTTACGTCAACCTTGTGTGTAAGACACTGGAGTAAACGGTATACGTAAGCTAGAACCGGGTTAACAAGAGGTAGCTTGCAATAGAGAAGATATGGTGGTCCAGATAGTCGCTGACCAAAAAGCCGGAGATTCTCGCGCAGGAACAAGCGAGCGTAGGCCCTGCCCTTCACCCAGTAAGAAGTGGGAATTTCTAGCAGGTACTAAATGTAAGTAGGGGATCTGGGGGGGTTTGACAACCAATTTAACACAGAAAAAGGAAATTGCATATTATTATTATAAATATAAAGAAGAGACCTCCGAGAAGGAAGTTTCATTTTCATCTTTCTTCTTTGAAGACAAGGGTGGTCGAAGATCACTAGAATGAAAGAGAACAAATCACGATCTATCAAGCTCTTTTGTCCCTGTTCAATCGCTAGCCTGTAATCCAGTCTATCAGACTGAAGCGAGGAATCCTATCGTTCCAAAAGCTTCGTTTAGGAGACTCGTTTTCGCCTACGGATCTCTTTAAAGTAAAGTACAATATCGATTTGAATGAAACTATAGCAAAGAGTAATGCTAGCGAGAGTGGATTTCATTAAAAACAAGACCTTACCAGCTTGACCTAATGGGGCGGGCGCCTTTCCAACCTTCTTGCTGAATTTCTCTGTAACTGAATTCCAAAGTTCATCTCTTCATCTCCAAAGCTATACCAACCCTATGGCTTGTCTTTAAAATAAATAGTTTAACCAGTCCTCAAAATTCGCCTCCGCCAAAGGGCCTGAGCTCGATTTATTTGGGCCACATTGAACCTTGCGAACTTGCCTTGGAGAAGCCTTCAGAGGTTCACATAACTGCTTGTTCGTTCAGTTTTTGTTTTATGTATTCATTTGTTATTCACAAGCACCAATTTTTAACGTTTCATGCACAAGTAAAAATTAGATAATTTTTTCCCCAAATTAATGTGAGAGGGCACTTGGTCCTTTGATCTATTACCTGAACTGTATATATGACTAAATCAACCAAGGGAGATATATTGCTGAGTCTTCACAATTTCCTCAAGATACAAAAGGTTATAACCAAACTCTTCTTTTAATTTGGTTCTAATGTAGAGGCTGTGACTCCTAGAACTTGTCCATATGGTTTTCAAACAGTATTATTTGGCCTGTCTCTTGAATTTAAATCTTGGAGTGTCAGTTATTAAGTTCTTCTAGTTAATTTAACCGAGTGATTATTTTAGGTAATTTTATTTATTTGGCCGAATTTGAATCTGAATGGTAATATGGGTTAGAAAAAAAAAATTGAACTTTTATCAATCTCTATTTTTGTTAAAAAAGAAAATCAAATATAGAGAGAGTACCAGAGTCTTTCTCGATCGTAACAAAAGATTGATATAATAAAAGAAAAAATAATAATAATCCCTTGTTATTCTCAGTTTCTCACGACCATTCAATCTGAATTTTATAAACATATGCACAACTGCCTCAGCTAAATTTTAATCAGACAGCATGCACACTAAATACTGTGAAAAAATTAGAGTGAAAAACAGAAAACCAACTCTACGCTAGAAATTACTCGTCAAATTGAATGACTCCACAACGACACGCAGCCTTCACTTTCCCCGTTATTATTACTATGATCATCCCACTTCATAACAGCATCATCTCCAAAAAGTAAAGGTGGTGGAGAAAGAAGCAGACCCTCCGCCATGTCCGCAAGCAATCCCGGCATATCAAACACCGCCTGTTCATCCATATATAACACATTTTCTGGCAACAATGTGTTTTCTTGCATCGTTTTCTGTATTTCCCCAAGCTTCACATGGTGAATATTGCTTTCTTCAAGTTCATCATCACGAGGTCTAAATGCCTCTGCTGCCTCAGATGCTGCCTTTCTTATATCCTTAGCATCCGTGGAAGCCGGCACCGGTAACCTCCATACTGAGTCGGCGAAGTTCAGGCAAGCGGATTTCCCTCTCAGTGCCAGCGCCGCCACGTCATGTGCCCTCGCAGCCATTTCTGGCGAAGGATAGGTACCTAGCCAAATGCGTGTTTTCTTGTTGGGCTCACGCAGCTCACATACCCATTTGTTGTTGTTTCTCCTTCTGACTCCTCTGAAAATCGGATGACGCGTCTCCTTAAACACTCTCCGCCCCGCCCGCTTCTTCGGCCTGCTCGTTGCTAGCAGTAGTACTTCCTCGTCTGAGTGAGCACCTCGCCTTGGTGGCGCCGGGCTGCTCGAGTCTGACTGTGTTGATGAATCCGGCTTATTGTCAGTCAAATCAGGATCAGACACTTGGCCTAATAATATGTCCATTGTTTGAAGTTAGAAGTGCTTCTGGAATTTGGAATCGAAAATGCTTTCGAGTTTTGACTTGTTTACTTGTTCTCGGTCTGGTGTCTACTTGTTCTCGGTTAAGGAACAGAGAGAGCGAGAGTGAGCGCTGTATTTATGGTTAAGGGGAGTTAAGGTTTGGACACGTGGGGGAGAGAGAAACACGCACACGGGACATATGACTGCTCTGCAGGTTGGCTTAGCCGCTAAAGGGCCACGGTTCTCACGGAGTAAGGTTGACTATTTGACTTTACTCATTCAGTCTTCTACTTAATGTAGTAGAGAAAAAAAAAATGCAGATTTAAGGAAAAAAAAACGATAAGAGCAATTGACTAAAGCTGAACTTCTCCAAGTGTAATTTATTTTATTTTATTTTGCTTTTTCTTCTAATTTTTCTTCTTTCGCATTTTTTACCTTTTTTTTTCCTTTGAAAATGTGTTTCCATAAAATTTGTTTGATGTGGCATCTTAATAGTTGAAAATAACACCATTTCCAAATAAAAAAACAAGAAAAGAGCTGAAAATAACACGTGTAAAGTGGTATCAAAGTACAGTGCTAACGAGTATGGAAAGCACGATTCTCGTACTTCTTGTGTGCTTTGTGATGATTGAAAGAACAGACAACACATAAAGGATTTGAATCACGTGGGAGATTCATTCTTCAAAATAATTAAAATACGAAAGTCCTTTTTTAACTGTTGCTATGAAGTATCCATCGGCAACATTTTTTTTTGTTTTTTAAAGATTGTTACCTTAAAGTTCAATTTTACTAAATTACGAGGGATGTTAGTTTGATTTTCCAATTTTAAACCTATTTTAATATTAAAACTTTCGTAGTATCTCTTAAATCGAATTGAATCCATATGTTCCTTATGTAACAAAATAATAATAGATGGATTATTAAAAAGAACACTTTTTTTTTTATTTGTTAGAATAGCATGTGAACATACAATTCTGTAATAAATTAACCTGACGAGATCATATAATTTCTCTTAAATAATATTAAAGAGATGAACAAATTAGATAAGATAACTAGAGTTGGAAAATTGAGAATTTTACTTTATGAGTTCAAATATTGTATGAAATAATAGATATATGCTTATAATAAGATCTAATAAATTATTGTTGCATCATCAATATTACTAAAATAAAAATTTGAGAATTGGTTCAGTTTTGTCAATATTAATTTCATGCAAATTACAAATTAATATAATATTTGTTAGTCTTTAATTCAGCGAATATAAAAGTAAAACTAATATAATAAATAGATATAAAGTTATTTAATTTTATTTCTTTTACTGCTACGCATGTTGACATCACTCAACAAAAAAAAAAAAAACGTCATTCATTAAATAATTATTCTATATACTTGAGTAATTAGAGTGATTGTAATGGTCAAGTTGTCCAAACAGAGCCATTGGCCCATTATAAATTTAACTAATTTATTTCAAGGATTAAATCCAGAAAATTATACATTATCCAAGGAAAAATAAATATTTGCTAAGATTTAAATAAATAAACAAAAGAGTGAAATTTCAGAGCCCATGGAGGGGTAGCAAATAAAAGCATTTGTCTTGTCACCAATGTTTTTAATTCGAGAAACAAAAGTGATAAAAACGTTGTATAAAAGCCGTCCGCGAGTCGGACGACGGTGATTGTCTACTCGTCATTAATGTGACGTGATGCACAAACATCTGGCGAAAACCTTCTGGATTAAGGAATACGTGACATGATATGACATGACATCCTATCATCGCCATCCACGAAATTGAAACGGTTTCAACCACTGGATCCTCTGGGCCGGATGCGAGACCTGTTCAGTGGCAGGGCGTTGGATCAGTTCATCATTCGCCGTTCACATTGGCAGAAAGTTTTATGGGCTGTCATGGGCTTGGATATAATTCCCGATCCGCTGCTTCTGACACCGCCATAAAATTCTTAAAAGGCCCCACCCCGGAGGAACCTCCCTTACTTAGCCATCAAATGTCGGTTCTAACTCTTAATCTAAAAGCACTCACTTCAATTCCCGCTATAACCCAAAACTTTTTGTTTCTCCGCAAACTCCCGTCTCCCCTTCTCTCGTAATGTCCTTACTGCCCCTCTTTTTCAAATTAGATCTTGAATTTTGTGTTGCCAACGAATCTTCCTATAGAATTGGACTATCTCTACAATAAAAAGTTATTTGTGCATTCCCCCCTTTCTTGTAGAGACTTTTCCTCAGGTAACCGAGAATAAACCTCTATGTTTTCTTTTTAATAAAAGAATCAGATACTGTAATACTGAAACTTTTTTTTTTTTTTGGGGGGGACATTTTGTAGTACTGACACTTAAAGCTTCCTTAATAAATCAATGATTTTTTTTATTCTCTTTTTTCTTATAAGAAAGAAGCGTGGGGGTGTAATCTCTTTGTTTTCAAACATGAAGTGCAAAATTGTAAATGTATAAGTTCTTAATGGGTTCCAACGTCAGTATGTGGCTCGCCTTGCGGCCATCTAATTGGCTGTAGAGTACTACTGGAAGCATCCCCAGGACCAAACCATCCACACCACACTACTCTTCATTACAAGGCACTATTTTTATACTGCATAAAAAATAAGAATTTTGACAAGAGTAGTGATATTTCACACTCGATTTTTCTCCCCAGTCACCGCGTTTTTAGTAATCTTACTTATGTTCATAATTATCCTTGTTAAAAAAGAACAATTAAAAAAAAATGACAAATACAATTCCAAAAAGCCTAGCCACTTCCTACCACCCCAGGCAATTGCATCACTAGCTCTTAACTGCCGATTGACTCTACTAGCAAATTCTCCAATAGCCATCGGCCACAGGTCATCATTTATTTGAATCTATCCTATCGCAATTTATATGACACTATCAATATCAAAATAATATCCAATAAAAGGGTCAAAGAATAATTTCAATATAAGAATTTAGAAATTATAAATTAATTTGAATGAATGATAAATAATGAAAACGGACTAGTAATAAGAAGGTTGAAATTAGAATAAATACTAATGAATGGTGACTTGAAGTAGTGACAATAGTAGTCGAAGGTGGCTAGAGTTATGGAATTGTTTTTATTCTTTAATTAATTATTTTATTCTTTTAATAGGTATAGTTTTATAAATAAAGGAGGTTGATTGAATAACAGAAACTGATGAAAGAAATTAAGAGGGTCAAATATCACCACTCTTTCGAAAACTTTATTCTCAATGTCCACACTCTGATTCCCTTCTTGCCGTTATTACTGAATCAATTTTCTTTACGAAGTATTACGCAACTAAAATACAAATTTTTACAAATATTGAATATTGAATATTTTTCTAGATAATCCAAAAATCCTGTTGAAACGTCCTAAGCCCAGTTCATTACCTGTCGGGGTACATCTTATGCATAATATTTATTATACAAATTGGAGATATGATACTGAGCTAATTACTTGTTTGTACTATTAATAAATCAATATACAATAACAAATACAAATGAAGGAGTATATATTAGGGACTTAAAATTTGTCTGTACTTAGATCGCTATAGTTTGTGACTTTTATGGACCTATCTTTTTTTCATTTATAGTGATATAAACTCTTATACAATTTTTTTTGGTGTAAATTAATATGTTAATATATTATTTACCAAATGTTTTCATACGTCAATTCATTTGTGACATTGAATTATAAATATTTTAATCATATTAATAGTGTATTGACACATTAATATATGCAGAAAGAAAATTATATAGAAGTTTTTATCGCCGTCGTTAACCATACAAGTTATACAAGAATAACAAGTACATGGTTCCCTTTTCTTTTCTTTGCTTTAACATATATTATTGCAATTATGCGCTAAGAATGTGCAATGATTTAGATAAACATCAATATCTTCTAACTTTGCTACAGACCGGCACTGAAAAATTATAGTTAATTAATAATTAAATTAAACAGACAGACTAATGATTACTGATAATTAACACAATAGTAAAAGAAGAGAAAGAATATATAGTTACCATAACTAACAAACCAAAAAAAAAAAAAAAACATAATGATGGGGATTATTAGGGAGACAAAACTTTGGTGGACCACTAAATATTAAATTTGAGACCTCTTAACATGTTTTCCTTTTGTTCATAAATTTATCCAAAACTAAACAATTTAAAGAATTTGCTTAAGGTTGAGATGCTATTATTTTTAATTTTATGTTGTTAAATTTATAACATCTTACTGTTAAAAGAAAAGTTAAAACTATTCAAAAAAAAAAATATATTATAGATAATTGTGGCACTATAAATTTTAATGTACAGTTGCTATGAACTAAAGTTACTAACTGTCAAGAATCATAAAAAAAACATATAAGATAAAATTATTCACCACATTATTTGATAAAATATTTTAAAAAATAAGCCAAAGTACAAGAGACGCAAGTGTGCCTTAAGTTAATTAAAGTACCTATGAATAATGTATTTGTCCTTCCATAAAATTTATCTTTATAGCCAGTTAACTGAGTTGAATTTTCTTTAGAGATATATAAAGGCCTTTTTCCATTGTCCTTACGTAAACAATAAGACCAATCATAACTATATAATATAATAAAGAATCAAAATAAGATTCCTGCTTATAATTTCTAAGACAAGTAAGCTTCTGAATCTCATGCATTAGTATATGGGAGCTGCTTACTGTAAGTCAGAGTTTGCCTTAGTCTATTTACTAGTTTACAAAATCAAAACAATCTTTATTTTTTTCTGGGGTAAAATATAATGCTTAAAGATATATTAAAATAAAAGAGACCAGCCAGTCAGCGAAAAAATTATTCAACATGCATGATTTACTTACAAGGGAAACGAAAACGAAAATTCATTATTTCTTGAGATTTTTTATATCGTTAATAATTAGCTCAAAAAGGGACTATAAACGTCAGCTTCATGGTTGATGATTCTAAATAAACGTATTATGCATCTAATTCATAATTTTGCTTGTTTGTGTGTGTGTGGATGCTTTATTTGCGGGAGAAAAATGGCGAGAGGGACGCATCAGTGATTGAGAAAAAGAATGAAGAGTGGACTTGGTTTTGTCGGCCATATACGCCAAACCCATGGATGCATTAATTGCCTTATGGAAGTGCCATTTTCTAATTTCTCACTCCAAATTTCGGCTGCACAGAGCACTCGTTAATAATACATATGCCCGATCTTTCTCTTGATTTGATCACGATGAACAGAAAGTAGCCAGCCCAACAGGACCAAATCCATAATTAAAATACCTTTTCAACATTGAATTTGAAGGCATATTTCCCCTTGTGGCTTTTGGATTTCATGGCCGACTTGCTTTGGCACATCCTTTTTTCCTCGTTTATTTTGCACATGGAACAAAATATTTTGAAAAAAAAAAAAGAAATCATAATTTAATTAATTAAATTTGGGATGAAGAGGGACCATTCCACTTTGAGGGAGGATAATTAAAGCAGCAAAAAGAAACAGTCAAATACTAGACACAGTCGCCAAAATTTGCAGATTGACTTTAATTTTAGTAAAGGTTACGGGTCCACACTCTACATAGACCTTTAAGGATGAAGGGTCCACTGCTAGATGTGACAGTAGATGATTGTCTCCTTAAAGAAGAGAAACCGAGAAAATACATTGTAGGGCCTCACAGTATTGACTTGATCAATGCGCCTCAAATCTTGACTACGTGTTGAAAACGCATTGATCAAAACCATGTTGCACTTCTTCAAACCGTCTGATATATGGATTTTACGAGTGCGTAGAGTGTTATTAAGATAAACATTCTTATGCCGTAGCACTTTGAATTAGTGATTTTCATATAATTTTATTTAGTTAATCATTCAGCATTAACGCCCCCACCATCCCAAAATAAATTATCAGCAGTTAGTATTTCAAAATTTCCTTTATACAAGCTATCCACATTTGCCTTGCAAAATCTAACATTCAATTTTAAACTTTGAATTTGGTAAAGATAATGCATATGTGAGCACTATACATATAAATTTTAATTAAGTGCGTGTAGTCACATATCTATTTATTATTAGTAAAATTGTGTTATAGAATTTATAATTTTATTAATTAATGAATATTCTCATCACATAAACAGTCACACATGCGCGTGCCTTTAATATGGGTCCTATAAATGTTCATGGTGACTTTAACCGCAAAAAATTGAGGGCTACCAAAACTAGTCAAATCGCACCTTTATCATCCATAAAATTAAAAAAAATATGAGACTTCAGAGCTTTAGACAACAAGCAGGTAGAATAATAAAGTCAATATCCAAGCGACAAGTTACTTATGTGAGAAACCGAAAATTCACTGTAATTGTTCTATGAAATGCAGGTAAAATATCTTAATTTCTATAGTATGGCTTAATTCGAGTGACTTGTTACTTAGCGTGAATGGTTGTCTTTTTGCTATCTAGTCATGATGATGTTGCAATTCATGGCGTATTCTAAGAAAATTTCCTCCCGAAGCAATTAAATAGTCGCGCAATGATGAAAAATCATTCCAGAGATAGAAAATTTTCTTTATATGTAATGATTATTAAAAAAAATGAACGCAAAAATTTTACTAACTAATTGAAAATCGACGCATAAAGAACTAAGGGGAGGGACAGAACAGTTGCCCCATGATTGCATTTGTACCCATGACATAAATTTATCTCCAGTAATTAATTCCCGCTACTTCAAATCCACTTGTAATCTTTCATAAGAAAGATATTGACATTTTAGTGGGCCACTAATGTTTTGAATTCGATTCATAATCTCAATATTCCAAAAGGAGGCAAAGACATAGTGAGAGACATGATTAAAGAACCTTGTCATTCAATTTTGCTTAATCTAAGAGATTGAGAGAGATTTAAAACTTTTCATGAATTCTTTCTTTAATTTTTTTTAATTTATTTTTCTTTCAACCTTAAGAATGTGTTTATCATATTATCTCCAAATTATTCAAAGCTGCTGCTGATTCAAATCACCCGTGGACGATCCATAGTCATCTCATTTTTGTTTAAAAAAGGCGATTTAAACTATTAAAGTATAAGTAATTAAAAAAAAAAAAAACTACTAAAGTATAAAGAGATGGAAGAGATCGAATAGAATTGTATAGAAGACATAAGCATATGAAAACAAGCAGCGGACCGTAACATTACGTACATAAATCGATACAGTATATAATTAATAAAGCAGGAAGCACACAACACGATCACTAAATTAATTTAAATAGCTCTACGTCTTCAGACTCACTCTTTCTTATCCTATTTTTCGTTTCAGCTCTCTCTCGTTTTTTCAGATTTATTTAGTTATCTTATATTTCATAGCCATATCAAACTGAAACGCACAAAAAGACATTAATTACATGCTGCAATGTCTTGTTCATTAGGAGCATTATCAAAAGTAGCTCCACAAACGTTCTCCATCAGAATTCTCCGGCGAGTCATCAGACGGCGAGGACGCTATTCTAGGCGGGGACACCATCATTCCCTCTGCCATGTCCACTAGCAAATTAGGCATGTTCAAAAGGGCCTCCTCGTCAACAAACTCTCCAATCACATCATTGCCACGTGACTGTTCCATTCTTTGATTCTCACCATGATAACTTACACTTTCGGTCTTTCTTCGACCACAAGAAGCAGCCGCAGCTGCAGCGGCGTTGCGTATGTCCACAGAGGAAGAAGAAGCAGGCACCGGGTAGGTTGAAACAAAGTTAGGGAAATTGAGCACAGCATCACTTCCTTTTAGGGCTAGGGCTGCAACATCATAAGCGGCCGCTGCCATTTCAGGAGTAGGAAATGTACCGAGCCATATACGTGTGCTCTTGCGAGGCTCCCGGATCTCCGACACCCATTTGTTGCTCCGGCACCGGATTCCCCGGTACAAAGGGTGTTTCTTGGTGGAGCTCGATGGGGCAGCGGCCATGGTACTGGTGTTAGATGATGGTTGAGCTAAATTTTCACTCATGGGAGAAGGGTAATTTTGACACGTGGAAGTACTATTGTGGAGGAAATGTGGCCCTCGAAGTTGAAGATAGTGGTCTAATTCGGGCACGTTGGTAGGATTTTGAGGGTCATGATCACCCATATATAATATAACGCTTTTAGGAAATATTGAAGATAAATATATATATCTAGGGGATTAGTATAGTTATGTTGTGTTCCTAATTAGGGTGATATAACAACACATATTTATAAAAAAAAGTGAAAGCGTGGGCAATTCGCGGGGTCGCTTGAAAGTCGTGGAATCCAGTAATATTGCTAGCTAGCTAGGGTTTTCAAGTCTAGTTGCATGTTTTCAAAGTGGAAAATGATAGTTGACACTCTAATATATACATATACATACATATTTTTATGTTTTTGTTTTTGTTTCCTGGGAGCTATATGATGAAATTGATGGTGAGAACGCACGCTTAATTATGCTCACACGCTATTAATTAGTTACGCTATTGCCATACACAAGAACAGCAAGGCCAAGAATTGTGAATTCCGCTGTTAGTAATTAATGCAGAAGTACATCACATAAGCACATACGGACAATTCACGATTAGAAATATATGAGTTTGATGCACAGAGAGAGAGAGAGAGAGAGAGAGAGAGCTGTGTTCTGATTTATAACTGTACAAATTATAATGACTTTCATTCGTTGAATGTACTTATTACCTGATTATAGGCAAATTTAAATTAAATCTGGTACCCAAAAATTAGGTGATGGTTCAATCAAATTATATTTGCAATTTAATCAAATAAGGCAAAGTTACAAGTGTCTTATAACCTAATGACAATTAATGAGTGACAACTAATCTAAATACAACACACATCTTCCCCCATGGATGAACGATCCTAGCAAAGCTTCAATGAGATCAATCTTCATGAATAGTCCCCAGGGGTCCTATTTTCGTGTTTGTATCCTGAACCAAAAAGGACAAGAAAACTGCAGACAAAGCAAAAGATGTTTCTTCAGATACGGTTATTACAGTCAAACCCATGTTCGGTTTGGACGGCTGATACTGGTACTTTCCTTGGACAATATTTGGCCAACAAGGAGTTTTTGTTTTTCCATGCCCTTTAACAGTCTTATTAGTTTCTCTTTGTCACACATAATTTCAGTGTCTGATTTGTGTCACTTCCTTTTCCTCATATATGGAATCCTTAATCTTTTGGGTACGGCTTATACCTTTTCAATTGTTAATGCAATGTATGATATTTATTGAGGTGATTTCAGATTTGAGGGATTCTTAACATTCAATGTACTCTAAAAAATCTTTTGTTGGGGCCACAAATATGTTGTACATTTGAATGATATGTACGTGTGTTATTTTCCTTTCGGCTTAGCTGTAGCCCACTCGTGGAATTTCCCAGCAAAGCTTTGTCACTAGATCCTTGAATTGCCAACAAAATTGAGTGGTCAGGCATGCATAATTGTTCTTAGAATGAAAATTGTTTTCTTGATTAGCAGTTGCTAATTATTTAAGAAGAATATATTTGAGTATATACAGTTTTATTGATAAATTTCCTATTCTATGGTGGTATGCTAAAACCTATGTGTGTATGGTCATACATATAGACAAACAGACACACATATATATATATATATGTATGTATGTGTGTGCATGTGTGCGTGTGTGTGTGTGTGTGTTTTCAAATCTATTAAGTAGTGATAGTTAGTGATTTAAAATTTCTTTTTTACCTTAATTTCTTTCTTGACACTTACAATTAAGTGTGTGTTTACTTTACAAGAAAATGAGTGAAGAAGAGAGAACTAAAATTTTTCAATTATAATAAGCTGTTTGTGTAGTAAATATGCTTTTTTTTTAATAGATCTAAATATCAACTTTGATTTTGCCATAGATGGTGAAGATTTATTTATTGATTTAAATAGTTCACATGTACTCTCAAGTTAAGAGAGATGACCTTTAATATTTTGTTGATTTCTCTTTCTTAACCATGCCACTTGACTGCTTAATCAATTCTTACTCTCATAAAACCCACTAGGTAAATACCATTATGAAATTTAAGAATTTTCAAAATGGACAAAATGATTATGGGAGATAATTCATGAATAGTAAGGATTGATAATTGAGTACTTTTTTAATTTTTTTCTTTATTATTTTTAAAATTCCTTTATCTGCCATTATTAAAAAGAGAAAAATAAAATAATTTAACACCAACATTTTGTTAGTGGTAGGGTTTTAACCCTCATCCCTCAACTTTCAAGACACGGGTTATCCAAATGGGCAAAGCCTACAAATTTTTACGATTGTTACTTTTGATATATATATATATATATATATATATATATACTAAGTGCATGTTTAATATGACTTATTTAATATATATAAGTGCTTATTTAATCACGTAAGTTCTTATCATAAGTTTTGTTGTTGTTTAGTTATTTTTCTAATAGAGTTTTTTTAAGATTAAATAAGTTATTTTACCTCTACTAGCAAAAACTCAAATTTTGATATTTTGGGAGTAGAGGTTGAAAAGCGTTTGTAAAATTTTAAAATATCTAAAATATCCTTTACTTATTTAATAATCCTATTTTATTCTTTTTACAACATAACTTTAACAAAATTATCTATTCAAGTAATTTCATAAATTTTTAATAAAAGCTCTTAATGACAACTAAACAACTAAAATTTTTTTACCTTTAATAAAAACTCTGAGTGACAACCAAACAACTAAAATTTTTTAGGTAAAAGCTCTATTTATAAAAGTTCTACTAATAAAATCTCTATTTAAATAAGCTCTACTTGAAAAGTTATAGTAAACAGAGCCTAAGTAGTGATATTTGACTCACTCATATCACCAACCTCAATTTTTTATTGATCTCTAAAATTACCCTTTATTAAACAATAATTAAAAATTTAATTCAGTCATTTTTTTAAATCAAAGCAATAACTCCAGCAAAAATTTTCTTTATTTTTCTATCAACAGCTTTCTCTTTCCTAATTCTTACTTTTAAAGAGTAATAACTCTATACCTATTTGATTTGACTTATTCAATTGACTGTGAGTGTTTATTTAATCTAAGAAGTTCTTTTTAATTTTTAATTTTTGATTGTTGGTAGCTTTTTGAGTAGAGCTTTTAAAGATTAAATAAGTGAAGAATTTAAATTAATTAAACTAGTGAACTTTAGCTTCAATATTAATTAATGGGGAAAAAAATTAAATTGTTCAATTAAATTTCAACTTTTTTTTAATCCTAACATATCCTACTTGAAGTAGGGAGAAAAAAAAAAACAAAAGAGTAGTGGTAATTACAAGAGATAAGATATTGGAACTGATAAAGAGGTATTTTCTAAAATTCATGGTGATTATTAATGCTAGCATGCTGAGAAATTGACTGATCCGCGCGAGTTCTCAGTTTAGGCCATCCCCATTATCAAAAGAAGGCTTTCAATTCGTTTGAAGAGGTCGATACATTTGGGCTCAAAATGGGCCTATAACAAATTGAGCTGGAGTTGTTAGCCCAATTTCAAATGTCAATATACTTTGTTTTAATTAATAATTAGAATTGCATATCAATAATAATAATAATAATTAGAATCGAACGTTTGTTTGATTCCCTTTACAAAGGAAAAGGAGGATTAAAAAAAAAAAGGTAAATAAAATATTTCTTTCATCCTACATTTGAAGTTAATATACATTTAAACTACGAAGTTCTCGCGAAATATTAATGAATGAATGCAATCCCAAACCCACAAAATAAAAACAAACAAATCTTATGGGCAATGGCAAACATCCCAACATTTAAGTTTAATTTGAATCTAATTTAATATGCCATTCATTCATTGAATGATAATTAAATAATTTTATCAGTTTTAAATTTTTTTATTAAATAAATAAGTAAGTATTGAGACTTAAGTTAAAACACAAATATATATCTGGAGAATTCTATAAATATGTGGACACAGTAGTTGAGAGAAAAGGAGAAGAAGAAGAAGGTGTCTAGTGTCAACAAGCACAAGCTGAAGCTGCCGACAGTAATACAGTCAGACGGTAGCAACACTACTACCGGCTGTTTTATTTCGACTGCCGCTATCAACGCAACCTCACCTCGACCCGCTTGTGTTTATACGACTGTCGTGTTGACGAGAAAAAATATAGATATATCCACCGCCACCCCTCTCTAGAATCCTTTACACACGAAATTTCACGCAGTTTCTGCGCATGCATTACGGTAAAGTCTAATTTGAAACTTCTTAATGCTACCCAGCTTTTATCAAACGTAACAGGCAATGCCGACACAAGCCAATGCTTACTTTTAGTAGGGAAACTAGTGCTAGATTTTCTTAATTTCTTCTGAAACGTCATAGAAATTTCTTCACTCGTTTCCATGACATGACTGCTACGGTTGTGTCCACGTGTAGGTTCTAATTTGTCCAAGCTAGGCCACGCTATCTAATCTGTGCCATATAAAAGAGTCAATAAAACGGGAATTAGGGAATGTATTGCTCTTGGTTTGAATCTTGGTGGCTTCTCAGTATGATCAATTATTTAATATACCCTTGTGTCCTCCACTCAGCAGAGCTTGATTTGCTGCACGTTTTGTTTATTTTTCTGGACGAGTAGCGTAATAAGAGGTGGAATGGAAATACTGGATTTGGTGGAAAGAGTCATGGCCCAAGTATAACCCAAGTCAATACATTCATTCATTACTCTTTGATCAAACTTTGTTAATATCACTATGAATTTTTATATAAATTGATTTGTAATTAATTCATAAAATATAAAATAATAAAAATAAATTATACGGATTAATAGATATTTAATTTAGCTAATTAAATTATATTACACCAATTTATACAAAATAAGTTCATACAAAAATTTGTGACTGTATTAACTAATTCTATAAAATCTTATAATTTTGTTTCTTAATTTGAAAGAACGCATTAGTTGGGATTGTGCAAAACAACGTTTGATCACAAAGTTAATCATAAAAATTTATCATTTCATTTTAAAGGCAAGAGGGATCGATGGGTAAATTTAATTTAATTCCTTGGTTCCCTTATAAGCCACAAGGTTAAGGGATTGTTTGTTTTTTTATCTGAAGTTTAAATCTTAATTGTTTTCAGACAATTATAGTTTTCATTTTGTTTGCTTTTTTTATCACTTACGAGCTATCTTATTATAAGATATATATTTAGGTCTAAATAGAAAAAGTTAAATATTATCACTTTTATCTGAAGGATAAAATTTTGAATGGAACTTTAATATTATTTCTCATTAATATCCCTATTGAATAATTTTTTTCTATGATATAAATTATCCTTTTATTTTTTTTTATTTATCCCTTCTTTGGTACGTGTATTCAACTAATATTATTTTTTTGTGAATAAGAATTTTAAATATAATAGAACTTTAGGTGAATATATTTTATAAAAAGTCCATCTCTTTATATTTGTATTTATTGTTTTTATAATAAGATTATGAATTTTATTTAATACATTAATATTAATTCAAATGATTAAAGAAATTTTGATTGACTTATGTGATTAAAAACAAAAAAAACATCAGTATAATATACTAAAAATAAAATTATAACTATCCTATATCAATGTAAAAAAATATGTGTGTTTGATAAATATTTTACTTTTCATACTTTGCTAAGTTAAAAATCATCCAATTTTTTTTTCCTAATCAAATAACTTTTTTATAACTTGTCATGTATTTAATCAATAAATATAATTATTATTAATATTTATGAGGATATATATATCAAAATATTATATATTAGATGTTTTCTTTTTGAAATACCAACAACTCAACATTTATATTTAAATATTGAAAAAGAAAAAATAAATTTATCTTTAAATATATATTTTTAAATATATTCAGATTTCAATCAAATTCAAATTCATACTCATTCAGATTTGAAACCCACAAAAAAACTAGCACTACTTAAGTCTTCGCGGACTGGTTTGGCCGTTCGCGTCCAGTTTCGTTGGCCTATATTGCGTAGTCTCGGGGGGTCCCTGTGGGGTTTCCAGTGGGAAGAGCAAAAACAATTCGAATATTAAAAATATTTTTGAATACTTGTAAAATTTTTGAATATTCGAATTTATCTTTTGAAGGAATTCGTTTATCCTCGAAGTTGAAAGAATCTGAGCAAAAGTTGACTAGACCAAGGAAAAAAAAAAAAAAAAGGAATTGAAGGAATATCCAAATAGGATTTGAACTGCTTTCGAGGAACACTGAATGAGGGAGCACATTATAAAGATGTCCGTTGTGTGGGGTAAGAACGTATCTATCCAATGCTAAATACTACGAACAAAACAAACTCGAACCATAAGATACAATTAATTGACTCGATGGACTCGTTGGAAGCCTTGAACATGCCCTGATCCACTCTTCATTGCACACGGTAGGTGAGGGGTCGAATAAGAATCTTAGTGTTGGTATCAAAACGACTGGATTATATATTGATGAAGCAGAAAACGACAGAAAGAACAAAGTTCTGAATCATGTGTTAATGGTAAACATTAATGGTCAAATAAGAATCTTAGGTTATACAACCATTTGTGTAAGCAATAGAGGCAAACAAATATTAAGAACAAAAGATAATTATTACACATTCAAAATCAATGTCTTCAGCCCAAATTTCGCCACGTCCTCCATTCATTAACTTGTAATTATGGCGTTACGCACAATTAATTATTCTAAATAGTCCAGTTGGATCGGAGATATTAGTTAATTTGATCACATCTCAATTTTCAAATAGACGGACAAACCGCCAATGACGGATGATCAGGTGGCAGTTAGCTTCAGTTTTCTGTAGTTGGTGCATGCCTCCAGTTGATTTAATTCGTGCCACCATCATTGAATTTTAGCAGTGAATAGAAAAGAGTCGAATTTGAAGACGACGGTACGGGCAAAGAAGAGTCGTGCACGAAGGGTGCCCCTTCGGCCACCGCCCAAGGGCATTGGCTAGAATAAAATGGGACAGGATTGCCCTTTTTTTTTAACCTCTATTAAAAGTCTCATGGTTCACCGTCACCTGGTGATGGGGACAGAATTTTAGCTTATAAACCCATGTTGATAACATTTTAAATTGAATTCGTTATTTTTCTATGAATCAAGGCAGCATGCTGTGGGCTACAAGGACAGTGTTTAAGGTCTGTTAATGTGGTATAGCGAAATAATAATAATAATAATAAGGTGGTTTAATGGTTAGGAATCTGTCCAGATTATAATTATTTAATAGTTGAAAATAAATAACTTAGATGTTTTATTATTTTTATTTTTACCAATAATAAATAGATAGATAATAAGATAAGTCAAACATAAAATAAGTTGAGGACGTGAAATTTTTTGTGGAGATGATTTTTTTTTTTGGAATTATTTAGAGATATATCCAATTTGTTTTGGGTCTATAAATTCTCATAAATTGAGTAAACTCTTTATTAGTGCAATCCAAATATTTACACTAATAATAATGAATCGGTTCTTCTTTAAAATATTGACAGGAAACTTTTTTTTTTCACTATTCACAAGCAAGAAGACAAGTGCTCCTTCTCACATGGTGCAGTGGTGATAATCCTAAAAGACACGCAAAAGATCAAGATGTTTGATTATTTCACAACATATACAAATATAGAATCGACTGATTTGAATTGAATTGGATAATGAATTTAATTAGCTGGATTTTCACATCTCAAGAATTGAAGTGGTCCAATCTCAAACGATTTGTAGATGCTAAAATAATTGCGAATACTAAACAAAATGTAAGTCTAAAGACTTTGCATTCAAAATGGGTCCGGTTATAACCGTCCAAGTGATATTAATTTTGTCCTGCGTTGACGATAACCTGACGATCCTCGCCCGAAATGTTCTCCCAAAGAAACATACGACAAATCAAAGGAAAATTTGAAGTTAAATTACTACCCATAAATACAAATAGCCACCATATAAATACGCGTCTCCGAATAAATAATATTCTTAATAGTTTCCATAAATAAATATTTGTCTGTTCCGTCACCATTTGGTCCTTTCCTTTTTTTTCAATTTCTTAAATACCGCAGAAACTCTCTCTATTTTTCTCTGTTACGGGAGAGTTGTCTTGCTGGCCCCAACAGTGACACACACACACACACACACACACGCAGATATGGTTGATGGGTCATAAAAGGCCGCTTGAAAATAAAAATATTTCCCGAGAATTTCAGCTGGAAAGTTTTGAAGCTTAATTCTGTCAACCTTTATCCTTTGCTTTACCCAATTTGTTATCCTAAAGAGCCGTCCTGAAGTTCACTAATTCCATTTATGTCCCAACACCTTAAACCCTTTAAAGCTCCGTTCTTTATGTCTCAAACCAATGTCATAAATAATCTTTAAACCATAACCCCCTTTTAATTTCTCTCAAAAATTAAAAGTCCATAAACTATGTGCCAGTTACCTTCCCCTCATTCTTCCAGATGCGATTTCGACCAAGGCTACAACATGCTCTCTCCTTTGATCTCTAAGAACCCAACAATAAATCAAGAAAATAATCAAAATGACAGCACCCACTTGTTTCCTGCCATCAGAGAGGCAAGATGCATAGCCAACATAGCCTTGCCCATGATTCTAACCGGCCTTTTACTCTACTCACGTTCCGCGATCTCCATGCTCTTCCTAGGCCGCCTTGGCGATCTTGCCTTAGCTGGCGGTTCCCTCGCCATCGGATTTGGTAACATCACCGGTTACTCTCTCCTCTCCGGCCTAGCCATGGGAATGGAACCCATTTGTGGCCAAGCTTTTGGTGCTAAAAGATACAAGCTTCTTGGTCTGACATTGCAAAGAACTATTCTTGTGCTTCTCTTAATTTCAATCCCAATAGCCTTTTTGTGGCTGAACATGAAAAAGATCCTTCTCGTTTGTGGCCAAGAACAAGATATTGCCCACGAAGCTCAAATTTACCTTCTTTATTCACTTCCTGATCTCATAGCTCTATCTTTTCTGCACCCTTTGCGTATATATCTTAGAACCCAATCCATTACTCTGCCTCTAACATTTTGTGCTACTTTTTCAATCATTCTTCACATTCCGATTAACTATCTTCTTGTCTCTGTCCTCGATCTTGGACTCAAAGGCATTGCCTTAAGCTCGGTTTGGACAAACTTCAATCTTGTGATATCATTGATCCTATACATTATGATCTCTGGCGTGCACAAAAAAACTTGGGAAGGAATTTCTTTAGAGTGCTTCAAAGAATGGAGATCTTTATTGAATTTGGCAATCCCAAGTTGCATTTCGGTTTGTCTTGAATGGTGGTGGTACGAGATCATGATCTTGCTATGTGGATTGTTGCTTAATCCACAAGCAACGGTTGCTTCGATGGGAATTCTGATTCAAACGACGTCGTTGATATACATTTTCCCATCTTCTTTAAGCTTTGGTGTGTCTACAAGAGTTGGAAATGAATTGGGTGCTAATAGTCCCAAGAAAGCAAAACTTGCTGCTATAATTGGCCTTTCATCAAGCATCATGTTGGGCGTCGCAGCATTGGTTTTTACTGTGATGATGAGGAACATTTGGGCTAGCATGTTCACACAAGATGCTGAGATTATTGCTTTAACATCAATGGTTCTGCCCATAATTGGACTCTGTGAGCTGGGGAACTGCCCGCAGACGACCGGCTGTGGCGTGCTCAGAGGCACTGCTAGACCTAAATTGGGAGCAAATATCAACTTGGGTTGCTTTTACCTTGTGGGCATGCCGGTTGCTCTTTGGTTGAGTTTCTATGCCGGCTTTGATTTCGAAGGACTATGGCTTGGCCTCTTGGCCGCCCAGGGCTCATGCGTCGTAACAATGTTGTTCGTCGTCGCTCGGACCGACTGGGACCTCCAGGTTCAACGAGCAAAAGAGCTCACCGGAAACGCTACTATTGATGATAAGATTGAAGCGCACAATAAGCATTCATGCACTTATTTTTCACTGGTTTAATTAATTATTTTTTAGGCCAAACCCATTTTAGATTAGAGAAGTAATATTCTTTGTCAAGAATATACTAGCACATGACGAATTTGCTTGTTATTTTATTGTTATAATCTTGTAATGTGTCAAGACTCAAGTGTCTTGCAGTTTCTTTCTTTTTTCTTTTTCTTTTTTTTTTCCCCCCCAAACCGGTCGATTTAGTTAACAACAGAAGCAGTGATAGGCAATGGCAACAGAGACATGGTAAATAATTATTAGTTGTCGATGTTGATATTGTTTTTGGATTGCCGTTTGCTTGGATGTTTGACGTTTTAGTGTAAAACACGTGCGTGAGTTGACAAAATTAATAGTAAACCAAAAATTTAAGCAATAATAATGAATGGAGATTGGTTTCAGCCGCGGATAGTCCAAAGTTTTAACGTCGATGAATTTGACCAGTCAGTGTTTTAATGTTTCCAATTTCATAAACCATCATCTTTCAAAATTCTGTAAGCACATATTTAGTTAGAAGAAATGAGAACAGAGGAAATAAGATGAGAGTAAAAAAATGAAAAGAAAATAAGGCAAGAGTAAAAGAATGAAAAAAAAAAATTAATCTCATTTTCATTGATTGATTGAACATAAAATTTATATATTTCTTTTCTTCTTTTCCTCTCCTCTTCTCTTATATTTTTTTCTGAGGCTGTATGAACTTTTGCAGCATTGATGATAGGGTTGTCATAGCCCTTGGGTTCCAATATTTTAATTATAGCAAATGATTTAATTTAGTAGATAACTAATTAGTTACTTAACATTTAGTAGATAACTATTTACTTAACAATTAGTAGGTAATACTAAAGCTAGTGGCGGTATGTGGTTCGTGGATCTAATTTTATCTGTAATTAATTGATGAATATTTTCTAAATCACCCACAAAATTAAAAATTATATTTGTAAATATAGGTACTAATTTAGATGTGTACATACAAGATATGAATTATTTAATGTTCAAAAATACATGTTAATAGAGGTCTTTCTTGTATTTATAATTGGAATAATAAAGTTTTAGATTCATAGTTGTATTCATTTGCTATACTTATTTTTTATTATTTAATGTTAAAAATATGTCTAAACAATTGAATAGCACGTAAGTTAACTTTTAAATAAATAAAACTGAAATATTATCGTAAATAACTACTAATTATGGGTACAATTGATTAAATCAAACAATGTATATTTATGGTACTAACGACTATCTAATTTATTAACAGCATCATAAAATGCCCCCATTTATCAAAATCTCAAATATTGACATCCTACACAAAATGGAGCAATATTATTAAATTAACCAAACATTTTTTTTTAAAAAAATCCCATCTTGTGTTTCATCAAGAAAAATATATCAATTATTTTCTAAATTGAAAAAAAAAAAAAGATATCGTTTTCAGAAAGATGTATCTCTTGGAAATATCTATGTCTAACGAAATAATGGGATGTAACTGTGGATACCTGAATTTGGCGTGTATACTGGAACAAGCTCATTACTAACAAACAATGTACATACATCTGAGACTATTCTTTGATCACCCCATGCAACCTCTAGCTCAGCTTGCTATTAGATTCATATTCAATCACTTCACCGAATTGATTCCACTTCTACTTTTTGCTTCAATTTTTCTATGACAAATCATGACAACCGGCCACGTGGCACTGTAGCTCAAAATTTTAAATGTTTCAGGGCCCAGCACAACAGTTTGATCATAATCATTATTATTTTGAAGATTCATGACAGTGTTTTGTTGAACGAGCCAATTAAGCTTTCATTATTGACACAAGACAAAACTGTCCATTAAATTGAGGAGCTATTAATCACGTGTAAAAATTATCTCAATTGAAGTGCTTAATTAGCATATGCTTACTATCGTTTTGAAAAGGATCTATTATTCACGTGTAAAAGGATACTCATTCGAAGTGGTTAATTAACATATGCTTATTGTTAAAACAAGTGCCTCAAAAAATAAGAGTGTGTATTCGGTTACAGCTAGCTAAGCCGGCATGCACACATGCAAGCAAGGTCGGCATGTATTAATGCATAGAACGTCAAGCAAAAACATATGCTAGCCACACCAAACGGGCTTTAGGATCCAGTATTCAATTCATCTAAAACGATCAATTCAATTTAAACGTATGTCAATTTTTAGTAATTTGTCAACGATTTTAGGCGAAGAATGAACAAATCAATACTAATATATTCCCAATTATAATTTGAACCTCTTATGTAACCTGTGATCATTGTTTTTTGAGGTGATTAAACAAATATATATGTTGCTTTACTCGGTCGGAAGTGAAGGAAGGGTGATGGATTTGACACCACAATTAAGGCAACCAATATTAGTTATTAATTAATTGATTAATCCGCAAAATATTATTTTTCTCTTGTGTTTCTATTAAAAATGGTTGCCGGCCTTTCGGACAAACGACCTCTGAAATTCGTGAACGTACCTGATCACAACAGTTGACATTATGTCCCGTTACAAATCTCTTCGATTTTATGTTGGGTTGACGAAATTATGATTCCTTCGCTCAAAAGCATAAAAAAATTAATCAAGTTTGATATCGTTTTAATTAAGTTTGACTAGAATCCAACACTTACCAAAACTGTATATCAACATGCCATTTAAAGTGTATTGAGATAGCATTAATTAAAAGTAGGGCTATTTAAGATCCCATATTCCACCCAACGCCGCCGCCGCCGCAGCCCCCACCCCCACCCCCACCCTCCGCGGGCGCCCACCCCCAACGCCACATTCTTAATACATCCATAAATTTAAAAATTTTAACTTTTAGTCTACGCACCCTTCATAATCTCTAAAATAACCTCAACTAAATTATATTTTAGCTTTTGCTCTCGTCTTATTTTTCATTTACTTTTCTCCACGCGACTGTCACTGATCTCTTTTATCAATTTTCTTTGCTTTTGCTTCATCTCAACAGTGTGTTTAACAATTTAAGTTATTCGCTTGTCAATCTCTAGGAAGTCTTATGAATTAGGATTAAAGATTAACGTTAAAAATTATTCAATCATTGGATATTTTATTTTCATTTTCGGCCTATTGATATAGTGATACCTGAAATTGTTTAGCGGCAGAATCTCATCTGATTAATTTAGGTTCATAGGTTAGAAGGAAAATATGACATCAAAAGCACAATTTCTAATTTTAAATTCACACATCTTAAGATTTTTTTTTTCATGCATATTAAGTTTTGTGTGTATATATATATTTCTCTCTCTTTGGTGTCTGATTGTGGAAAAATCGTTCTCATGCAAAAACAAAAAAATTAAGTCATGTTGAGAACATGAATACTGAGAAAAAAACAAATTAGAGTTTATGTTATATGAGTGTAAAATTTAGCGGATGCAATTTGCATATAAGTATTATTTTATTGAATAAAAAAAGTGAGAATTATTATTTTATTACTGATTATTTTATTCTGTCCTCGACAATAATTTTTTTAAAGATATTATTATAATATAAATTTTATTAAAATAATTGGTATAAAGAGTTCCATGAATTCAAATAGTCTTACCCACTGATTAATTTTTGAATAATTAATTTTATAATCTTATGAAATTACTTTTTTAGTACATTAAGTTGAGTATTACTCTTTAACAGACTAACTTTGATTGATATTTAGACAAATTGAATGACATAGTTACTTGAAACTTTAATATTTCCAATAGTTGACACGGACTCGCCGGCGTTAACCGTTCAACGATTATATGATTATGTGCAGAGATAATTGGTGAAGATTGTGTATTGTGTTAAAAGAAAAGCTTAGTTTATTTGCTTAATTATCAACGTGAATCGTGTGGGCTGGCTAACAATAATCTTGACGAAAGAAAATGACTTTCATAGTAGGCCAAATTATGAGTAGCTGGATTGAGCTTGCAGTCATCACCAATGAAAAGATTAAATGGTGGGGATGGGGGCCGTCGGGGTGGCTGCGATTATAAAGTAGATGGATGATAATAACTCACGATCTTCATTTTAGTTCGAATTAAATATAAAATGCCAAGGTATTATTTCTGTTTATTATTTTTCATTTTACTCGTGCTATTAATTTTGTTAGTTGCATGCATGAAGACGTACATGATCTAAATCTCTGCCTAATGCTGCCATTTGTAGTTGCTCATACATACATGTATCATATATATATATATATGTCTGTGTGTGTGTGTGTGATTTATATGCACGCATGTATCCAGCCGTGTGATGTAAGACATGATGCATGCTGGCCGTCCTAGCTACATCATCAGCCATGGGACCATGCATATGTCTCTCAATAAGTTAGTGCTCCTATGAGCAAAATCTTACGTCTTAACCATTAATATAATTGTTTTATTTGTGATTTATGACCATATTAAATTTAAGGATAATGTAAAAAAAAAACATAGATTAAAATTATTGTACTACAAAATAAAATATATGATATTAAATTTTTTTATATTTTAATTTATTTTACTTTAATATGATCAGATATATCTGCGAAATTTAACTTAAAATATGCAAGAGATGCAATGATCTCAGGAAATTGATGTTTTTTAATAATTTGTCATTGAGTCTGCATGCAAAGTCCCATTTGAATTAGTGAAACCCTGAATTAATATATTCAAAACAACTTACATTAAACTAATATAGAAGAAATCTTGTTTTCAGTCATTAATTCAACCATATGCCTAATTTGTCTTTAATCATGCAATAATCAATTTATATTGTTCTCAAAATGCATGTTTTATGGTTTCGACTCCCTTAGCGTACTAATTTTACATTGTATATTGATATGCAAGACATCAAGAAAATGGCCTATTTTTTCTATGTCAAATTCAATTAGTTATTTCAAATATTCCCATACGACCATCAAAATAATGTTGAGTGTGAGTACGAACTTGAGTCATTTAACACGCTATATATATATATATACATCGAATCGTACATGTACTTAAAAATATACAGTTGATTTAGACCATAAATCGGAAAATTTCAATCCATGCATGCACATCTATATGTTGAGTCGGAAATGCCAAACATTTTCTAAATTTGCGGTTTTTATTATTTCATAATTTTAACTTCAACAATTTTGTATATTTTTGCGAAAACATGTTATAGGATCATATATATGCAAAAACGCGGAAGATGAACTAGAGCGTAGTTCAAAATTCAAAATCAGATCTTTTTGGGTCGTTTATTATTGGAAGTTAATGCAATTCTTTTTTTTTTTTCCAGAGTACGCAAATTTGCCAACCCGTATATCCGTACAACATATATGCTAATCAAGTCCATGCATGAATCTTTTTCCTTAGTCTTCCTTATTCAATCAAATGCCGGCTTTTAGACAACACGGAAATACTTTATTATTATTTTTTTTCAAAAACACTTTTGATTGCTGGTTTTTGACACTTCTTTTATTAGATGAGACAGTCCGGTGGTACATAGATTTGTATCGAACACAACTAGAAGGTTCAAAACCACACGCGCACACACACGCCAAAACCACACGCGCACACACACACACGCGCACACACACGTGTAGAAACTGTTAGTGAAAAATTAAAATTTTTTTATAAAACATTTAGAATTGATTTCATACAATATATAAAAAATTCATAATCTATAAAACATATATTGATATTCGAGAGGATAAATAAAGAATTAAATTAATTCTCTTACCAAATGATCTTCTAGTTTATGACTGAAGATTGATTTACACTTGAACGTATAGGCATTCGTTTTACTATTTCTAAAAGTTATTAACTTTTTTTTCTCAATATTTTTCTCAAAATCTGTCTCTTTATTTTTTAAGAGAAAAATATATTTATATAATATGTCTATGTTAAAAACCCTTATATGTGTTATCCTTTTCCTTTAATAATTCAAAATATTAAATATTAACTATTAAAATATTAAATATTTTAAATTTAATATTATTACCTCTCTACTTATGTAAAAGTAGAGATAATATGTAACAACTTTCAGAACACATTGTAAAAAATACAAGGCCCCATTTACACATAAATATAACACATAAGGTCTTAACAAATATTATAATTAGATTTATCACCTAATATGTCAGTTTTCTTATTTTTAGGTTCAGCAGTGGTATAGTCAATTAAATGAGTTAATCAAAGGATCATTTAGAAATATACAATAGTGGCTACAATAATTAAGCATGTAATTAAACAAGCTTAATCATTTAATTCTAACTCTACTACATTATAAGATTAAAACTGACATTCATAATTACATGTTCGAATAATAATTCGTCTCAAGCCACAATGATTTCCTTCCTATACAATCCTTTATACAACATCATTAATTAAATTGATATTTCAATTGTCTAATCAATTTAATTATATCTCATTCCTTAATTTTTATTAATTTTCTCTAATGATCATTTTCAACATATTAAATATGTCGACACACTCTAGTTAGAGAATTCTATGATTAAGTACAAAAACTCCATCAAGAGATGTATTGTACAAATTTCATATTGTTAATCTATAACTTCAATACTTATAATTAATCCCACCAAGATACCAGATAATATTTACTACAAGTATGTGTCGTACCCATTGGTAACTTAAATAGAATAACAATTACAATCATGAAACTGTAACTAACTCAAGATTAAGATTACAGTAAAATCAATGCTTATGAGATTTAATAAATTTGACAATTATTATAAAGTTAATTAAATCTCATATGTGATTCAGTTCAATATAGTTGTCCTTTATTAATAAATTCATACATAATTAGGACAAATCTTTCAATGAATTTATTACAGTTTATACCTAACTAAAGTGCCTAACTTTATTTATTAATTGCGAACTCAATTTATTAAATCATAAGATAACTTGTATTTATGTTTTCTCTGAATTTACTATGTGATTACATAAATACATATAATATGATTAAATGAACTTTACTTAAAAAATTAATGCAAATAAGATATTTGAATAAATACCTCAATGATTTTATTAATAAAAAATATTTATTACAATTAAATAAACTCATATGCTTTTAAAGAGCATATTTTCCCACCAATCTCCCACTAACTCTTAAAGCATATTAGGCATTTCATGCATACTTATGGATTCCAAGTGCAAGTTAAAGAGTTTCCCAAGAATGGTCTTCGTAAAAGGATCTGCTAAGTTTTGCTGTAATGCAATTTTAGTAACCTCCACATCACATCCTTGCACTATATTCCTTATAAGATGATACTTTCTCTCAATATATTTTTATTTCTTGTGGTTCTTTGGTTTCGTAGATTAAGCTACCGCACCATTATTATCACAAAATAACTTAAGTGGCGCAGTTATAACAAATACCACTTCAAGATCTTGTAGGAACTTGCGGGGTCATACAATTTCTTTTGCAACTTCAAATGCAACCACATATTTAACTTTAGTTATGAAGTCTGCGATAAAAGACTGATTCACACTCCTTCAATTAATAGCTACACTTTCTAATGTAAACACATAGCGGGAGGTTGATTTTTTAGTACTTATCTGACATAAAGTCAGAATCAGTATAACTCACTAGAATAAATTCATTACCAGAATACACAAGCATATAATTTTTAGTTCTTTTTAGATACTTCATTATATGCTTGATTGTAATCCAGTGTTCAAGTCCAAGAGTAGATTGATATCTGCTAACTATCCCTACTGCAAAATAAATATCTAGCCTAGTGCAAAACATGACATATATAAGACTTTTCACAGCTTCTGCATAGAGAAATCATCTCATTTTCTCTATCTCTTTAGATGTTTTAGGTGATTAATTCTTAACGAATGTAATTTCATGTCTGAATGATAATAAACCAGTCTTGAAATTTTTCATGTTAAATCTAACCAATATCTTGTTGATATATACTGCTTGAGATAAGGCTAAAATTTTATTATTCTAGTCTCGTAGTAATTTGATACCAAGAATATATCTTGCCTCTTGCCTCTCCCAGATCTTTCATATTAAACTATTTTGCTAACCAATTCTTTATTATAGTCAACACTCCTATATCATTTTTAATTAGGAGAATATCGTCTATATAAAGAACTAGAAAGGTTATAGATTTTTCTTAAATTTTCTTATACACACATAATTCATCAATATTTTGAATGAGTCTAAACGATTTAATCGATTGATCAAATCTAATGTTCTATGATCAGGATGTTTGCTTCAATCCATAAATGGATCTCTGCAACTTACATACCATGTGTTCTTGACCTTTTTGTATGAATCCATTTGGTTGCTGCATGTAGATGTCTTCATCAAGATGCCTATTAAGAAAAACATTCTTGACATCCATTTATTAAATTTCATAATCTACTACTGCAGTAATGGAAAGTAGAATCCTAATGGATTTAAACATAGCAACCAGAGTAAATATTTCCTTATAATTGATTTGCTCTTTTTGAGTAAATCTTTTGATAACTAATCTTACTTTAAATGTCTCCACCCTTCTGTCTACTCTTTTTCTCTTGTATATCTATTTACACCCTATAGATTTTACCCTGTTAGGTGCTTTTACAAGTTCTTAGACTTTATTGGAATATATAGATTCCATTTCTTAATTCATAGCATTTTTCTAAAATTCAACATCTCTATCTATTAGAGCTTTGTTATAACTAGTGGGATCTTGTATATGTTCATCTGAGATAGTCGTATAGGTTTCTCTGAATAACATGTATCTAATAAGTAACCTAGTTACTCTCCACTACAACAGGATTCTAAAAAGGATTGTTGCTCATAGATAATCTTGTATTGATCATTTGGTTGTTATTGTTCTTTCTGTTCTATATCAGGTGTTGAAAGCTGAGCGTCAACCTGATCACCTGATAGTTTTTCAAGTATTACCTTACTCTTAAGTTTGAAGTTATTCATATAGTCTTCTTTAAGAATAGTGAAATGTATGCTCACAATCATTTTCTTATCTTGAAGACTATAAAAGAAATCTTCTCTTGTTCCTTTGGGATACCCTACAAACATACAAACCTCAAAACATGAATTTATTTTGTCTGCCTTTGATTTTAGCACATGTGCTGGTGATACCTAAATATAGATATGTCATAAACATAGTTTGTGACCTAACCCTAATTCTATTGGGGTTTTAGGCACTGACTTAGATGAAACTAAGTTCAAGAGATAAACTGCAGTTTTTAGTGTTAGTCTCTAAAAAGAGATTAGTAATGACAAATAACTAAGTATAGATCTCACCATATCTAAAAGAGTTTTATTTTTTCTTTCAACTATCTCATTTTGTTATGGTATTCCTAAGTCAGTCAACTGAGATATAATCTCATTTTCAATCAGATACTCTTTAAAATATCCTCAGAGAAATTCACCACCTCGATCAAATCAAAACTTCTTTATACTCTTATCTAATTACTTTTCTGTCTCAGTCCTATACTATTTGAATTTCTTAAGAGCTCTAAACTTATAATGCATTAGATAAATATAACCGTATCTGGAATAATCATTAGTGAAAGTGTGAAATATTCATAACCTCTTCTTGCTTTTACATTGATTGGTCCACATACATCTATATATACGAATTCAAGTGGTACTGTTGCACGCACTCCTTTGGTTGAGAGTGGCCTTTTGGTCATTTTATCTTATAAATAAGATTCATAGAGTGATAATGATTCATTTCTAATGGACTCAAGAGCCTATCTTTGATCATTTTCTGTATTTTATTTTAGTTTATGTGACCCAAACGTAAATGCTAGAGGTTATATTAGTTGGAAGAAATATTTTTTTTAGTAAATAAATATGTATGCTCATCATTATTAATCATTGTTGTTGTGCAAATTTTATTGAACTCGCAAGCGCACGAATCTATTATAGAATTGATTAACGGTGACAAGTGTCGATCTCACGAGGAGGTTGATTTTAATTATGTGTGGAATTAATTTTATTTAATGGGTGAATAAATTTGTGATGAAATTAATGTAAATTATGCTTAAATTTAAATTACAATGGCAGAAATTAAATTGAACTAGAAATCTATTGAAATGACGTGTTTGGGTATTTGGATCTGCATCAAGATGTTCCATGGGCTAAATATTCCATATTAATGCCAATTAAATCATAAGGGGGGATTCCACACCTCATGAACAACGCTCAAATAAATATGGTGCCAAGAGCTTATCGTGCCAAATAATAATAACCTTGTACTAGGGTGCCGGTTTAACTAGGACGGTATATGGACAAGACTTTTATTATTTGTCAACGAAAAGTCAAAACAACCACAAATATTAGAGGGAAAGAGAAAATAAATTTACCAAATTAAACCCATGGGACATGTTGGGACTTCACCTTCAACTCAAGTTTAAAAGGAAATTAGCTACTCATATTTTAACTAGGGATAAAAAGGAAAATTTATTAAAATATAAAGAAACTACAAGAAGGAAAAGTAACGCAGTTCGGACACTCAGGATTACGCCACGTCATCAGTCAACAGTCAACAGTCAACGTTTGAACAGTAACATAGTTTGAATAGTAAATAATCCCATGTATGCGCATGTACTATACACATAATTTTTGTTCCACTGAAATACTGCCACGTCATCGATCTACAGTACATAATAAATTTAGCCCAATAAGATCGTGACACTGTTGAGTGTCAGAAAGTGTATATTTATAAAGGAGAAAATCGTCATTTTACACTTTAAATCTCACTAACATTGCCACTTTTATTTATTTAAGTATTTTGTTATTTAATTATATGTGTTTTATTATAATTGTGTATTTTATGTATTTTAGGGGTATCATAATCGTTTCACAATAAACGAGTGATCAGACAGCAAAACGGACGTCATATTTGGACTCAGGACGGTCGAAAACCTTAAGAAGAGTATTAAAGGAAAAAGTCATTGTTCACATATATGATACCGTTCATATGTATGGTATTGTTCACGACACTGTTCATATATACGGATTGATGATGTGGCAACTACCTATGACGCGGCAGTATCTGATTGGACGAATTATGTGGATTGACTGCTTATGTGGCATTGACCGATGACGTGGCGTTGACCGATGATGTGTCATGATCTTATTGGACTAAATTTCTTATGTACTGTAGATCGATGACGTGGCGCAAAGATCTCATTGGAGTAGAAATCGGGTGTACGAGTACATGCTCTTACATGGGATTATTTACTATTCAGGAGGAAAATGATTAAAATACATAAATGTTGATGAATTGACGGTTGATTTTGACTATTGATCGATGACGTGGCGCAATCCTCGAGCATCCAATTGTTTTTAATCCGATGGTCACGATTCACTCAATCTATGTATCTATAAAAAAGGGCTCTCCCCCTAATTTGGCACCTTTTTGTATGAATCCATTTCTAAGCTTAGATTTAAGAAAAAATTCCTTCTCCTTCTTGTAGTTTCTTTGTATTTTAATAAAATTCCCTTTTTATCTTAGTTAAAATATGAGTGGCTAATTTCTTTTTGAGCTAAATGGGTTGAAGGTGAAGTCTCAACATGTTCCATGGGTTTAATTTGGTAAATTTACTTTCTCTTCCCCTCTAATATTTGTGCTTGTTTTGACTTGACTTTATTGGAATACAAATAATAATTCATAGCATTTTTCTAAAATTTAACATCTCTATCTATTAAACTTTGTTATAGCTAGTGTGATCTTGGTTATTATATATAGGTTTTCTCAATAATATGTATCTAATAAGTAACCATACTTATGGAGAGTGATTTAAAAAGGATTGTTGCTGGATAATCTTGTATTGATTTAATTGGTATTAATATGGAATATTTAGCCCATGGAGCATGTTGATGCGGATCAAGGATACATTACTCTTAGTCTTTATTATAATAAGTTTCATTCTTAATTATTGAAATGTATTTTAATTCATAATTTAGAATAAAGAAATCTTACCATAATTTAATTGTTCCCAATAAAAGAAAATTAATTTATTTTGTTTGTCATATAATTAAAATTAGCACATGTCTTTGGTGATACCGATGGGATGTCATAAACATAGTTTGTGACCTAACCATTAATCTATTCTATGGGGTTTTAGGCGCTGACTTAGATTCATTAAAATTTGCACAAGAGATAAACATCATCATCGATTGATGCTCCAAAACGATTATCGGTCAACGAATAACTAAGTATCAATACCACATATATTCAAAAGAATTCCAATCGATCAGCTATCCCATTTTGTTGTGGTATTCATAGGTAGTTGCGAGATATAATCATTTTCAATCCGATATCTTTAAAACGAGAAATTTAACAATCAAATCAAAATACTTTATATCTTATCTAATTACTTTATGTCTCAACAATGACTTTTTTTCTTTAATACTCCTCATTAGATAAGGTTTTTGGAATAATCATTAGTGAAAGTGTGAAATATATAACTCTCTTACTTTACTTTACATTTTGATCACTCATCTATATCATTGTGAAACGATCGTGATGCCCTTAAAATACATAAAATATATAATTATAATAAAACACATATAATTAAATAACAAAATATTTAAATAAATAAAAGTAGTAATGTTAGTGAGATTTAAAGTATAAAATGATAATTTTTTCCTTTATAAATATACACGTTCTAACACTCAACAATTGTGTCATGCATAGAATGGATTATATGACTTAAATGATATAAATATCTCTCAATGTACCAGAATAAATGAGTCTCTCATTATAAAACATAGAAATAGAGGTTCCAAAATTTACAATGTACCTTTACTTTGACAAACAAGCTACTAAAATTAAATTCTCTTTAATGTCTGAAATGTAAAAATAATTATTCAAAATTAAAGTCTCATTATTAAAAGATAATAAAACAGATCTAATCTTCACTACTGACATGAACTATCCTATCCCTAACTGCAGCTTGATGTTTCTTTCATTTAGTTTTCTAGTTTCCTAAAATTAATAAAGTGAATTACAAATATGATTAGTTGCTCTTGAATCCAACACCTAAGTGTCACTATAATTCTAAACTAAACAAGCCTTAATTACAAAAAAATTTCTTATACCTGATTTCACAATCTTAGGATAATATTTTTTTCAGTGACCTTTCTCTCCATATTTCAAGTATTTGTCCTTTAACTTACCATCTTGCTTGATAGATAGTTTCTTTTTTTTAACTTTCTTCTTATCATTACTTTTTGACTTAGGTCTAGAAGAAGAATCTTTTTAGTGATATTTATTCTTCCCAAAGATTTCTCAGCATGATATATCTCTTCAGCAGAATAGAGTTCTTTCATCAATTCAATTAAAGTCATGTTTCTTTTGTTCATATTATAGTTGACCTTAAATTTCTTGAATGTTTCTGGTAGAGATTCTAGCATCATATCAATCTTTGAGTTATCATCGATTTATGCACCTTGAATCTCAGTCTTATTCAAATAGTCCATCATTTTAAGGACATAATCACGAATTTTTGTGCCCTTCTCCATTTTACTGTTCATAATACTTTTCAACACTGCTTTTCTTGCAAAGTGAGTACTATGCCCGAACATCTCTTGGAGACTACTCATTATCTTAGTGGCAGTCTTCAAGTTGTAATGTTTGGTCTACAAAATATTAGAAATCGAGGCTAAAATATAGCATTTTCCTATTTTATTGGCCTTTTACTATTTTTCATAAAGTCTCATATGATTTTAATGAGCATCTTCAGCTGGAACTAGAGGTCATGGCTAAGTTAAAACATATTTTATAATCTTCAATAGTTAGGATAATGAATAAATTTCTTTTTCAATCTATATAGTTCTCGCCAATGAGTTCGTTTTGATTCAAAATAATAATAAGTGGACTCAGGGAAGATATTTTCTGAAAAATAAAACATTCATGCATAAATAATTTAATAAAATATTTACAATAAATGATAAAAATATGAAAAATTATAAAAGTATTTTAATTTATTGTAACGATAATCTAGTACCATTTTGACAAGCTTTCCGTTAGGAAAGTCATGTCTATACTTAATAGACTCAATTATCCATTGGATTATTTATTTTCATGTAGAGACATGATAAATAACTATTGTTATACGTTTGGGCCTAAATTTATTAACAGAGCTTCGTTGAAAAGGTTAATAACAAATTTTAGTTGAGTATATAATAATTATTTCAATTTACGTACTTCGGATATCAATAGTGACCGTTGGGGTGAACAATCGATTAAAAAATATTTTAATTTTATCTTTAAAGAAGCTTATCAGATAAAATATCTAATATATATACCCTCCAAAGGAAGCAACACCACATTATGAAGTTGAGGTATATATATAATTTTATTATTGAACTAACAATAGAGCTCGTGGAAAAAATTATCTTAAATTTTTCCTCTCCCACTCAATATTTAAAATTAATTTTTTAAAAAATCTACATTAATTATATATTATTAATTGCACGCTTCCTATAATATTATCTAGATGATATCCAATATTATTAAGCATTCGCAAACTTCAAACAATATAATGATATTCATAATTAATAAATGACATATATCATCATGCGTAGAGTGATACTACTTATTTTATATGACATGTTATCATGGCATGTTATCATCTAAAACATAATATAGAGAAAAATAATTAAATAATCTTAATTCATGGCTTTTCAAAATAAAATAAAATAAAAAATTACATTAACCCTAAACCTAATCTTCATTGTACTTCTTATCAATATTTATTTTTCAAATACTTGTCTTTGATGATAGACTATGACAAATTGGGTTTTTAAATTTGTTATTGGTCTACTTTTAATTTTGAATAAAAATAAAAATATTTTTTAAATAAAAATAAATAAATAAAAACTTTAGATCAAAAATAAATTTAATATATTAAAATTTTTGTCTATGCATTTTAATCCATCAAGTTCAATTAAAATTCATCAACTGCCACGTCGGAGTGCCACCAAAACCACAAGCAACTTGCTGTTCGTGCAACGCACACTGCTGGCCATGCTAGCCGCGCGCGATATTGGTTGCGTGAGCAACGTGCGTTATTGGCAGTATTGCTTGCCGCGGGTGCTGGTTGATGTTTGCCGATGAAATTTCCAACCTCTATTCTCCGATCTTGATTTCAGCGATTTACCAAAACAGGACAATAATTTACAAATTTCCTAAGTCGAAAATCAAAAGAAAAATATGGTAATAAAAAATCACTCCTTTTATTATAGATCCAAAAGAAAAATATAGTAGAGAATTTAATCATGAATTAAGACAATCCTTAATATGCTTTATTTATATATTAAATAAATAATATATATCTAAATAAAATTGTACTACTCTAATACATAAATATCAAGATTGATTTCATACGATATTCTTATATATTAATATAAGATAACTCTGATAATAATTATTGGTGAAAAATTAAAATTTTTCATAAAACTTTTAGGATTGGTCTCATACAATATATAAGAAATTCGTAATCTAGAAAACATACCTTAATATTTGAGAGGATGAATAATAGAATTAAATTAATTCTCCCATTAAACGATTTTTCAAGTTATAACTCAAGATTGATCTATATTTGAACTTATAGGTATTTGTTTCATCACTTCCAAAAGTTGTTGGCTTCTTTTTCTCAGTGTTTTTCTCAAAAGTCGTCTCTCTATAGAGAAAAATATACTTATATAATATGTTTATTTTAAAATCTCTTATATGTGTTATCATTTTCCCTTAATAATTTAAAATATTAAATATTTTAAATTTACTATTATTACCTCTGTACTTACGTATAAGTAGAGAAAATGCGTAACAACTTTAGGGCCCACCTTATAAAATAATACAAAACCTCATTTACACATAAATATAACACATAGAGTTTTAACAAATATTATAATTAAGTTTATCACTTAATATGTCAGTTTTCTTATTTTTTAGGTCCAGTTGTCGCGTAGTCAATTAATTGAACTAACTCGGAAACCATTTAAGAACATACAATAGTAGTTACAATAATTAAATCTATAATTAAATAAGCCTAATCATTTAATTTTAACTATACTCTACTATAAGATTGGAACTAACCTCTATAATTGTATGTTCAAATAATAATTCTTGTCAAACAATATTAATTTCTTTACTACATAATCATTTGTACCACATCATTAATTAAATCGATATCTTAATTGTTTAATCAATTTAATTACATCTTATTCTTTGATATTTACTGATTTTCTTTAATGATCATTTTTAACATATTAAATATGTCGATACACTCTGACAAGATAATTTTATGATCAAGTACCGAAAACCAATCAAGAGATGTGTTGTATAAATTTCATATTATTAATTTATAACTTCAATAATTATAATTACTTTCACTAAGATACCAAGTAATCTTGACTATAAGTATGTGTCATGTCCATTGGTAACTCAAATAGAATAATAATTACAATCATGAAATTATAATTAACTCAAAATTAAGATTACAATAAAATCAATGCTTATGAGATTTAATAAACCTAACAGTTATTATAAAATTAATTAAATCTCATATGTGATCGAGTTTAATATAGTTGTCCTACATCAATAAATTTATATATGATTAAGATGAATTATTTAATGAATTTTTTTATAGTTTATATTTAAATAAAATGTCCAACTTTATTTATCAACTATGAACTCAATTTATTTATGTCTTCTGTGAATCTACTATGTGATCACATAAATACATATAATATAATTAAATCGAAAAATTAATATAAATAAGATATTTGAATAAAATACCTCAATTATTTTATTAATAAAAAATATATTTATTATAATTAAATAAACTCATTTATAAAATATTTATTATAATTAAATAAACTCATTTATTTTTAAAGAACATATTTCCTCAACAGAAATGAGTTGCAAGATCCATGAGAAGAGTATTAAACGGGAGTATACTACTACTAACGAACATTCTTTGTTTATTATTGTTATTTTTAAATAATACATTAAAAATCTTCTAGGTCTGCTCTATGCCAGCGCAAATCATTGGAAGGTTCCTTACAAAGTCTTTAACCTGACCAAAATAGATAGCCATTTCTTTAATGTTATCTAAGTTGGCTGGAAATGAGAGAACTACAGTCCTCTGCTATCCCATACAACACCATCGACTCTTAATTACACTTAAAAAAAAAATCTCAAATTTTTAAGTACACTGCTAAATTTTTTGGTTACTAATCCCCCCAAGCTTTTGTTCTCCGCCCCCAACTGATATTAAATTACGTAAATACCTGTAAACTTAGAGTGTTGGTCGCGAAAAACTTGGGTAGCAGACGGGCGGGCGCGGGCGGAGTGTCTGTTTCATTTGCTGTTACCACGGCGTCTGAGAATCGAGTACGGCTGAATAAATGGGCCAAGCATTTTAGCCCAAATAACATCCAAGGTAATTGGCCCAGGCCCAGTCTTATCTGACAATCCTGTCGATCAAAAACATAAAAGATAAAGAATCGAGAGGTAAAAACGGGGGCCCCAAATTTTTTTTCTTTGCTCCAAAGCTAATCAACAGAAAGCATCTAACCAGTTGGGAGAACCGAGGACCACAAGTGACTATAGGCTGCTTTTAGGTAATCACTTTTCTATTTCTACTTTTTTGTTGAGGAGAAATACAAAGCAGAATCAAATTATCGATTTCTGTTCATTTGTTTTGATAATATACAGGTAGGTAAAGATATAAATATAAAGTGGTACTACCATAATAAAGATGCATAAAATGGGTCGAATAAAACGGGTTGGATTCGCACAACACAAATAGTTAATTATTTAATACATAAAATTAAGGGATATATTAGTTATTCTAATAATAAATGATAAGTTTTAGAATAATTTAAAATAAAAAAATAAGAGGTAGATAAAATTTAATTGATTTTCTTAATCTTCTTTAAGATTTAGGTTTAGATTAATCATCAAAGAAGTTCTGAACTAATAGATTATTTCAAAATGAATTTAACCGACTAGTGAACTGTTACAAAATAAATTTTTAACATTTAAATATATTTACTCCCCTATCATATTTCATACCGAAATTAACAAACTTAATGGCCTGGTACCAAATTACACAGTGCGCACAAAAAAGCCATTAATTTAAAAAAAAACCCAAAATATATACAACAATTTGACATTTACACAAATCCTCCACCCTTGTATCTCCATTATTTCTTTAATCACCTTGTGTATATATATAAATACAATTTGCAATGAACCAATTTCAACCAGGTTATTTTTTCAAGCCCCTAGAACGGTAAGGATTCAAACAAAAGCATGCCTCAATCAAAAGTTTCCCATTTTGTTGTCACCACAAAAGACTCAGAATCTCTAAATGGATGCTTCAGTTCTCTGAAATTCCCCTGCTTTGCTTGCTTTTGCAGTGGCGCCGTCACTTTCCCATGTGAGTGTTCGTGTTTCCGCAATGGCACGCTGCCTGATTTGCTGCTGAGCTTTGTATTACATAGCTTTAACACATCAAGTGCCTTAATGTAACTCTGTACTCTCTTTTCCTGAAATAATCAATAAACTGAATGATTTATGCAACAAACAAAAAACCCAATGAAGTAATCACACAGAATGCCAAAGTACACCTGCTTTCTCTTTTGCAGCTTCAAATCTCCCTCAACAACAATCTCGTCCAATTTCACTAATTCTGTCATTAAGTTTCCAATCAAATTATCCAAATCTTCATCCGTCACTTTCTCTCCTCTAGAAGCCTTTGCTTCCAAATTTGTAACCTGCTAGCAGGTTCTTATCAGAATTCTGTCTCATTTTCAACCAAAAAAAAAAAAAAAATCAATCAATTAACAAAAAGTGTCAGAAACAAAATTCACCTCCTGAGCAAATTTGTCAACTTGCAAGCAGATTTGCGCAATGGAATTTGAATCCTTTTGAAACTTTGCAATTTTGAGCCTCTCAAGGCACCGTCTTTCTCGGTTAATAATGTCTTCTACTAACACGATTTTCGATCCATCTCTCACTCTTGCAACATCCAAATACCCTTTCGAATCTCTCTCTTTCTTTTTGTATATCAGTTTCTGTTCTTCTGGGTGCAATCCAATTCTCTGCGAAAGCATTTTCTTCAATTCCCCTGCAACACAAACAAGGGGAAAAAAAAGAAATGTGACTTGTAACCCAAGCAAAGAAAGAAAGAAAGGGGTCTCAGGAATTTATATTACCAAAGCTTGCATGAGGACTTATAAGAGCTTCATGATATGTAGAGCCAAATTTGACTCTAACTTTAATAGTGGAAACGGAAACAGAACTCTGATTGCTGGATTCTGAATTTCTCATTTGCACAAACATTCCTCCAGGCCTAATTTCCAATTCTCCAGGATTATTGTTATTATTATTATTATTCATCACATCAACTCTGCTGCTAACTCTAGAGCTCTTGCTTTTTGCCAATGAAAACATCCCTTCAAGACTTAGAATGGAGGGCCTGAAATTAAAAAAAGAAGAACTGGGTTCAGGAGAAAAGGTGAGAAAGAGGAAAAAGAGAGTGCAGCGAAGGAAAGTTTCTGAATAGATGAATTTTTTAAAAAAAGAAAAAGAAATAGAAATAGCAATGAAGATGGGAATTGCGAAGTAGTGACGCGAACAAGGAAACGAACACGGAAAAAAGGGAACCGCGGCCTCCGATTGAGCTTAAGATCTCGCACATGCATGTCTCATAGCCTCTCAATGCAAATTATTATATATCATAGTTCATGCGCTACTAATTGAGCTGATTATAACAACACTATGATTATATGAATTAAAGGCAAAGTAAAAAAAAAAAAAAAAAACAAACAAACGGCAGGAAAGGAGAGAAAAATCAAAATGGGCCAAAGCTTGCGGCAGTGACAGAACTGGAAAGCAAATACAGCAGACTCCACCGAAATATCCGAAGCCAGTTGGCATCTGTCTGTTTACCGACTTCCTAGTGGTTGGTTCAAGGGGACCGACGCCTCCTTGTCCTTTTCAATTTTTTTTTTATTTATTATTACTACTACTACAACTACTTGATTACAATTGTTTGTTTACTTATACTATTTGATTATAATTATTTATTTAGTAAAAAAATTATTCTGTAATTACTTTTTTAAAAAATCTTATTCTTGATAGGAAATTATTATTTTTTTTTTATACATTAGAATCACAAATTTAGTATAAGAAAAGCAAACAACAATACTTGGGTCAGAGCGGAATTTACTTCTAAAATTAAACCCTATTAGTACATGAAAGAAATTTGACTAAAAATAATTTATCATCTGCCTATTCAGTGGTTATCATGTAAGATTTTGTTGTCCAACTATTGCATGATTTTCGAAAAGATTTTAACTTCAGGAATATTTTATAATGTCGTATGAAAAATACGGCATTAATACCGTGATACATATATACATTGTAAATTACACATAAAATTAGTAAATATAAAGTAAAACTAGTAAATTAATGCAAGATTATTAATTATTTAAAAAATTAACATTGTTTCTTATAGAATTTTAATGAAATATATTTTCTTTGCTTACAAAAAATAATTTCTTTAATTTAACAAAAAAATTATATTAAAAAAGTAAAAGAAATTTTATTAAATTAGTTATCATAAATTCTATATTTATTCTAGGACATTTGTATACTTTTTTCTCGATTTTCTATAATGATATCTATTTATTATGCATATTAATTACACGTAATTATTTATCTTGATGTGGATCAAGTAAAATAATTAAAAAACTTATATTATTAGACACATGTATAATATATTAATAAAATTAGATTTAATTTTGAGTCATATACATACTTTATGTAGTTTTAAACTTTTCGCTTGTATTTGAAGACTCTTTAAGATTGAAAAGAAGTAAAGAAAGATGTAATACAACCTCATCTTATAATAATTATGAAAGATATTAAAATAATATTTTTCTTTAAAAATATGATTTTGAGCATAAATTTCCTCTTTCATAAAATATCACATATATTACATATATGCAAAACTAACATTATTCAATTTAAATAAAGAATCAATAAATATATAAAATAATAATTATTATAACAAGTTTTTATTTTATAATTGTGAACTTTTTTTTTACAGTAACTATTATATTAATTTACTTATTTTAGCTTTTATTTATAAGTCTTAGGCATAATTTATAAATTTTATGTTTTATTTTACACTTAATGTTGATTTACTTATTTCATATTATATTTATAAGTTTGCATTTCATTTACTAGTAATATATCAATTTACTAGTTTTATAGTAATATACTTATTTTAGCTTTCTTTTATAAGTCCTATGTTTCATTTCTAAACTTTATATTTTATTTTACAGTTAATGTTGATTTACTAGTTTTATGTCATATTTATAAGTTTTTATTTTTTTTACTAGTAATATATTAATTTACTTGTTTTATCTTCTATTTACAAGGCTTATGTTCTATTTTCAAAATTTATGTTTTATTTTGCACTTAAAGTTGATTTATGAGTTTTATATTATATTTGCAAGTTTTTGTTTTATTTACTAATAATACATTAATTTACTAATTTTATATTAATTTACTCTTTTACCTTCTATTTACAAGTCTTATATTTAATTTCTAAAATTTATATTTTATTTTACAGTTAATGTTGATTTATAAATTTTATGTTAAATCTGCAAGTTTTTGTTTTGTTTACTAATAATACATCAATTTACTTGTTTTATTTTCTATTTACAAATTTTATGTTTAATTTCTAAAAATTATGTTTTATTTTGCACTTAATGTTGATTTATAAGTTTTATGTTAAATTTACAAGTTTTTATTTTATTTACTAGTAATACATCAATTTACTAGTTTTATGTTAATTTACTTATTTTATCTTCCATTTACAAATCTTATGTTTAATTTCTAAAAATTATATTTTATTTTGCACTTAAGGTTGATTTATGAGTTTTGTGTTACATTTACAAGTTCTTGTTTTATTTACTAGTAATACATCAATTTACTAATTCTATATTAATTTACTCATTTTACCTTTTATTTACAAGTTTTATATTTAATTTCTAAAATTTATGTTTTATTTTACAATTAATGTTGATTTAGAAGTTTTATGTTAAATCTACAAGTTTTTATTTTGTTTACTAATAATGCATCAATTTACTAGTTTTATATCAATTTACTTGTTTTATTTTCCATTTACAAATTTTATGTTTACTTTCTAAAAATTATGTTTTATTTTGCACTTAATTTTGATTTATAAGTTTTATGTTAAATTTATAAATTTTTATTTTGTTTACTAGTAATACATCAATTTACTAGTTTTATGTTAATTTACTTATTTTATCTTCCATTTACAAATCTTATGTTTAATTTCTAAAAATTATATTTTATTTTACACTTAAGGTTGGTTTATGAGTTTTGTGTTATATTTACAAGTTCTTGTTTTATTTACTAATAATACATCAATTTACTAATTCTATATTAATTTACTCATTTTACCTTTTATTTACAAGTTTTATATTTAATTTCTAAAATTTATGTTTTATTTTATAGTTAATGTTGATTTATAAGTTTTATGTTAAATCTACAAGTTTTTGTTTTGTTTACTAATAATGCATCAATTTACTAGTTTTATATCAATTTACTTGTTTTATTTTCCATTTACAAATTTTATGTTTACTTTCTAAAAATTATGTTTTATTTTGTACTTAATTTTGATTTATAAGTTTTATATTAAATCTATCAATTTTTATTTTGTTTACTAGTAATACATCAATTTACTAGTTTTATGTTAATTTACTTATTTTATCTTCCATTTACAAATCTTATGTTTAATTTCTAAAAATTATATTTTATTTTACACTTAAGGTTGATTTATGAGTTTTGTGTTATATTTACAAGTTTTTGTTTTATTTACTAATAATACATCAATTTACTAATTCTATATTAATTTACTCATTTTACCTTTTATTTACAAGTTTTATATTTAATTTCTAAAATTTATGTTTTATTTTATAGTAAATGTTGATTTACAAGTTTTATGTTAAATTTATAAGTTTTATATTTCAATTATATAATTTATGTTTAATTACGGTATTAATGCCGTAATTTTAATCACGGCATCATAGAATGACCCTTAACTTCAATATTAGTGAAAATGTAATGCCAGAATTTTAGTCGGTGTAAAGAATTCTCATTCTTTGTACTAACAACCACCATCTTCATGATGTAATAATTAATTTAACTTTATTAGTCCTTACCAACATCGCATATGCAAGTGAAGACTGGAGCGACAAACAAAGAAATTGGACCTAGGACGGAGTTTTTCCAGATGTGCCGTGGGCGTCATCACAATCAATTCCAATAACTGAGGACTAAATTTTTCTTTTTTTTTTAATCCAATTTGTAGGGGTTCAATTTCAATGGATGAAAACGATGTTGAGAGCAAAAATTTCCACTGTAGAATATTTTTCGAAGTGTAAAATATTTTTTTGAAGGACTGTCGAACCCTCAATGTTAGCTATCAAGAGTTTGTTTGGTAATACCATAATTTTTAAAATAATTGTTTTCAACTGAAAATAAATTAATTAAATATTTAATAAAATTTATTTTTAACAATACTATAAATTTTTTTAAAAAATAATCGCATGTATTTAATGGATCCTACAATTAAACTACTATAAGAACATAAAATAATTGAATTCAAGAGAAAAGTTATTCAAACATTTATAAAAACGGATATGAAATATTTTTAATATTTTTATTGTGTACATAAAATAATTAATAATTAAAATAAAGATTTATTTTATTTATTTTATTTTTTACCTCAATATAATAATAATAAATCATCATCTCTTTAGAACTGATATTTTATCACAATTGTTCTATGTTCCACCAAAATTTTTAGCTTTGGTTAATATCTTGGAATCATTAAGCCTGCATTTTCTGAAGGATAGTCTTCGTCTGTACATGCCGGGAAAAATATAAAATTCTCTCAGACATTACTATGTTATTTTTTCATGCTATCTAATAATTTAATCATGAAAAACATATATGTCAGTAGGGAGGAGACAATCCGAAGGAAAAAAATGACAAAAAGGATTAAGGTTAAATTAAACTTGAGCAGATTTCCACAATTTCAGCGACAAACTAGCCTTACAAATCTCTTGGTGTAACCAGGTGAAGAAACCATACAAGAAACCAAAGCTGTGTCACTCTGGGGATCTCATTTCAGGTATCTAAGCGACAATGAATGGCAATTCCTATCACACATCATCACTCATCTTTCCGAGTTTTAGATCTGGCAGGCTTTCCAGGTTTGATTACATAACCGAGGAGGATCAATACTATCGGAATGATGGTTCCTATATAATATACACTCCCATATGAAGCAATTGTTTCACGCAAGCTCAATACCTGCAGTGTCCAAAGAGTAGCATTACAAGCTTGAAAGTTTTTCCCGAAAAGGTTATTCCTTGTTCATTTGTGCATGTCTGCATGCAGTCTGAGAGAGTGAGTGTGAGTGTGTGTGTGTGAGAGAGAGAAAGAGAGTGAAGACTAACCATAAAGCCAACACATGAATAGTTCAGAACTAGAACTGTGTAAGCGAAGTTTAAAAACACCATTATCTTCTTAACTAACTCCATTTTTGGAGGCAGAGCTTGCTGCCATCTGTAAATGACTGAAGAGAAAAAACAAGGTAACGTGAAGCAAAGGAATAGAACAAATTACCCAACCAAAGGATTATGACGATTGTTAGCTCAGTACCTCTGGAGCCAGCAATCATCAATGCTGACTGGACAAAGAATATGATGTACCCAGGATACAGTCCCTGTAATTCAACAAAGACAGGATTGGAAGGAAGAAAGTTAAATTGAAGGAGAGGCCTCATCAAAAAAAGGCAAAAGAAAATAATAAGCCATGCCTATATTTAAGATAAAACAATTATCAATAAAAGGGGAACACATTAAAAGTTGACAGGACTACTCTTGATCCAGCTGAATATAAGAATCGCACAAAAAAAACATTTTAGGAAGAAATGAGATGAAAGTTATAACATGATGGCAGAACATGAAAAATATTAAACCGAAAAAATAATCAATAAATTCATTTAGAAAATTTAGAGAACACCAAACAGTGGTAACGGAGAAAAAACACAAACATCGAACTGTATAGTATCATGATCCTATATGGTGTTCTAGTGATGAAATATGCCACAGACATCTAACAAGGAAATTACATTATCGTGATAAAATGCTCAATGATTGAATGAATGAGGTACCATGATGACCAGAAATGTAGTTCTGAAGATGCAAAAATTTATAACGAAACTGATGGTTAGTCACATCAAGGATCATTAATGAACAAATGTTTACAATAACCAATAAGGCTTACTATGATACTGAAAAATTATGAAATCAAATTAATAGTTCCCGATAATAGCAGATGCATTTATCTTGAAAATAAATTTATGTTGGCTATTACATTTAAAAAAAAAAAAAAGTGGCACCTAGGAAGAACCCTGCATTCGTTTGTAATCAATGCATGCTTATCAATTGTTTATTCATCATACACATGGTAAAAGCAATCTCAAACTAAAAGTTGGAACTCACAAAGCTTAAGGAATACTTACATGCCAAACAGCACTAACAGTCTGTGTAGCAAGCAGCTGGAAGAAGCCAGGTTTCTTTCCATTCTGAATTAGCCTATCATAAACATCTACAGTGACGCAAAATATTAGACATATTACATGATTTGATTAGACCTACCAGTAATTAGCAATCCCCACTCAGAGAAATCAACAAAATCTGAATAAATTCAATTAAGGCAAGGCTTAAGATATACATATCAAGTCCTATCTTCTCTCAGAAAATTTTTGAAGTAGTTTTCAGGCATGCTTGCATAGAAGATAGATAATTATTAAGACATACAATCTAGAGCCTGACTTAAATTTTCTCATCATAGACATGACAATAGCAGTAGCTATCCCAAATGTAAAAAATGTAAAATCATATACGATTGCACAATTCAAAGGACATAGACACACTCACAATGACGAAGCCAGGTGCTGACTTGTATGTTCCACACAAGTGGAATCTGAACAGCACTCTTAGCAAACTCCACACCTAAAATGTCAACATTTTTTGCTCGATCCCATTTTGGCTTTGGTGGAGAAGATTCTGTCCATCCACTAAATCCCAGCCCAGAAATAATGATAGAAGCCTCTGAAATTGACCAGATGAAATAATATTTCCAACGTGCTGTAAAGCCAGCCATGTACTGATAACTCAACCGCTTCCAGAATCCCCATTCTTGATATATGGGTTCAGTAAATCTGGTCAAGGGACACTGGGGCACGAGGTAAAGGTACAAGGCCACGCAAACACCAGCTTGGAGAATAGCACGAAGTGTTGCTGCATAAGGTGATGGCCACGGCCCACTCCAAATCTGAAGAGAAAGCATCAATAATAATCACTGAGATCAAGTATTCCAATCAATCTAAGAATAAAGAAGCATACACTTAGAAATGATAAACGCACCCCTTTCTTTTCAGTCCACTCTAGATAATCCTTGATTTCATAAACCGGACCAGCAAAGTGACTGCCACAGCAGAGACAGTAACCAAAATACTCAGTCAATGAGGGCAATCGCGTCAGCCGATTTTTCTTCTGAGCTTCACGTAAGTTCTCTTCCCTCACTAATCCATCATTGTAATTTATTGCACATGAGATGACTTTCAGTGTTAACACCATCAATGCTCCTAAATATTAGAGAAACCAGGTTCACAGTCAATTTTTGGTGGTAATAGGAAGAAGAATTGTTTGCACGCATATTAACAGAAAAAATAGTTGAATATCATTTGTATATGCATATGCAAACCCAAATAGAAATTCAAAATTCTACTAGCCTAGCAGAAGAGAAACCTAGAGGCTAAAGTCCAATAATTAGTACCGCTCATCACAACTTAGGCGAGAACAGAAAAAGGGTGAACAGGTTCCCTAGAGAATTAATTACCAAAATAATAGACATTTTCTATCAGCGAATTTTTCAAATCAGAAGTTACGTCATAAAATAATGAATCATTTATCACTAATATAGCCTTTAAAGAAGGAAACACAAGGCACAGAGAAAGGCTGCAAGTATGCTCACCAGTGGCATCAATACCTCCTTCCTTCCATGCATCTCCACTCATGTAATATACATGGCTACAAATTTAAATGAATAGTCAAGAATTCTGAGAACAAAAAAGCATATACAGATAAAATAAATACTCATTAAGTAGTAAAAGAGAATATCAATTACAACAAAACATATTATGGAAAATCAACTCATCACTTCAAAGTAAGCCGCATGACTATAAGGTCCCTCTTTCAGAAGTTTATCCCCCTAAATTGATTTAAACAGCCTTGTGGCCGCACATAGCAATGAAATTCAGACATTGGCCCACATATAAATAGAGTCCCAATCATCAGCCGTTTTAACTACTGCAACTACTAAAGCTTGCTACATTTGTCATTGAATATCGCACCGAGGGAAAAAATAATAATAATAATTAAGCACAAACTTTAATTGCATGCAATAATCCATCGTTAATGCAAAATCAACAAAAAAATCAAAAGCAAATTACCAGCCAATGAGATATCCGAAGCCTAAGAAAAACGTTATGATTCCACATTTAGCGCGATAAACCACCATGGAGAGGTAACCCAACAACATTGGCACCAAAAAGTGCAGATTTGACGAGAACCCAAATGACAAATATGATAATAAAGCGCCAGAAGCGGCGGCGAACACGTGTTTGCCGGTTTGACTCGGTACAAATCGCCAGAGGAAACTCACCGGAATTGTCGCTACGTAGCACAAGAGGAATCTCAGCACCGCGACGGAAACCCCGATTGATCCCGCCATTGACTCCATGTCCAGTAAGGCCATGGTTGCGCTATAGAGTTGACTCAGTCCGCTGCGTTTCAAACTCACTTAGTTTATTTTCTTGGTTCGGAGGCGATTGAAGAAGTACAGGGACTTGTTCGAATATGTGGGGCTGGCGATGACCATGAGAGAATGTTTAAATTACGGATTTGTCCTCTTAGATTTTATTATTGTTGAAAAAATAAAAGTTAGCCAGCGCCCGTCACAAACACTCGCAAGTTAGCTCACCGTGCGCTCCCGAGATGTGGCCCGGTGGTTGTACAGATGTTGAGAATTGATTGTGAAGTCAAAAGGTACAAGGAGTAAGCAGCGTGGGGTGCTGACAGGCGACCACACGCGTCATTAACTGCGCGTGTGGGTTTCGTTTAACTGCCTCGATGTCATCGACGGAGACATTGATTGCAGTGCCAATTTGCATGGAGGGGGAGGGAGAGGGACTTTGACACACGTAACAAGGCCGCAGCCAATTCAGGCCCACTTGAGGGGCTCACGCCCTTCGGTGTTTTATTCAAAAACTCAATTAAAGTTCCATTAAAAAAAAAAAAAAAACCAATTAAAGTTGACTGCGGTTAATTCCAAATTTGAGCACTTAAAGATATTTTACGGATTATGTACCACTTGTATTTTTATATTATTATATGATTAAGATTTAATTATTTTATTTTTTTAATTTAATAATTATTAATTACATTAATAAGATTTACTCAGGAGGAAATAAGATGAAAATATAATTTTGATCACTATTCGAAGAGTCCTACAGTAAGAGTATTTTATCTTCTTAATTTTCTCATTATTTTTTATAAAAATAATAATAAAATATAATTAATTTATCTAAATCTTAAAAATATTAATTTTTAAATAAATAATATATCATTTGAGATGTGTATAATTATTCGTCTACCTACAGCATAATAAAACTCTTCATGATTGAGCAAAATTTGGGAGTTGGATTTCATTAATCAATATCATTTTTAATATTGATGGAGCCAGGAAGGGACAAGCACGGGTAGCTGCACTAATTTGTCCAAAAAATTCAAGGGACATGTTCTACCTAATAAGCTGAAATCATAAACATACACTGTCGGACGAATTAAATGCATCGAAGTGAAGTTCAAAATTATTTTAAAATCACACACAAATATCATCCAGCTATGATTTACTAGTCCAATTGCATAATGTATATACTTAAAGCGCAATTAAAACCGTTAAAAGCAAGGCTTAGAATCTAATTTGATTTAGCACGAATGTTCAACTTAATATTAAAAATAAAACTTATTAATTACAAAATAAAATAAAAATATTTACTTTTCAATCTTCACGATTTAGCGGCCTTCCATTAAACTCCTGGTTTTCCTAATATATTTGTAAGAATAAATACTATATTAAAAAATAAAATAAAATAAGACTATGAAATTTTTTCTTATTCTTTATTCGGTAATTTTCCCCTCACCAATAATGATTTTTTTTGCTATGATACTAAATTCACCCTAATATGAGGATCACGAATCAAAAAAATTGCTTAGTAATAAAAAGAAATGGATAATTGAAAATTTTGCTTTTCTTCTACGGTAGTTAAAAATTGACTTTTTACGGCATTTACGATATTTGATAATAAAAGCAAATTGGCTGTAAATTTAGTATCGTAAAAAAGAGGAGAAAATATACCCAATTCAATTTTAATGGAACCCAACTCTCCATTTTATTGAACCGTTCTATTTGGGATTTGTTGAAATTCAAAAATTGCAATTTTAAAACATCGATGGACGAGGATCTATGAAAAAACTGTTAACTTTATTATTTTAGTCAAAATAAATACAAAAAAATCAAAGTCGCAAAACCCATTGTCAAATTGTCAATAGCAGGCAGCAACAGAGTGTGGAAAAAGTTTATCGTCTCGAAAATTCCATGGGACCAAAGTCTATAGATTTAGCTTTCCCAATTGGAATTCTTTCTCATTATATCCTATTTTAGGTTATAAAAATTTCGTAGCAGCCATATCGTTATTTTCAAAGGAACGCGATCAAACCCCTTTATGTGGAATGGCAACTCATATTGTTGAATATATCGAGTCTATCGCTTGTTTTTATTTGACACGTTGGAAATACAAATTTGAAGCATCGTCATTTAATGAACTTTAATGCCAAGATGGGTACGTGGGGAAAATTATTTTATGACCAAATCTGATTTTGAGGGCATAATATTCCTTCTACGGCTATCCTCATTCTTAATCACTAACACAAATAACAAAGGGTGGGCGATCCCTTAACGTGAAAGTTTGACCCGGAAAAAAAAGAAAAAAATACTTAATCTTTTTCTAATGGGGTATTAAAATATAGTAAGTAATACAAAAGTATATTTATATGACTAAAGTTTATTATCTTGTCATTGTTACTACAATCATAATTATAGTTTTCATTGTAATTAGTGGTGATGGTTGTAATTGAAATGGTTATTGTAATTTTATTAGATGGTAAATAAGTAATTTTATATACCATAAAATTTATCGTATAATACATGAATGATCTATAGTAATTAAGACTCAAATTAAAACTCAAATATTGGACTCACTTATATATATACAATATTATTATTTCATGCAATTGTTTAAAAAATTAAAAAAAATGATATTTTACTTTTATTAAAATCATGTGGAATTCAACTTAAAAGATCATAATCTATTTGTTGGAAGAGTAAAAGATATCATATCATTTACGCGTTTATAAAAACAATTGTTGGTTTGTTTAATTCAAATTGTAAAATGATGAATCATCTGTATAATAAGTTGATGCATCATTTTGATGCATGTAGGTTATATGAATATAAAGGATAACATCTAAAAGGTAAATCATATGAATGACATGCCATTTATAAATAAAATGATAAAATGATGAGTCATACAATATATGCGTTGATGTTTACCATTAACTTAGATCAATTATATGAATGTATCGGACAACATGTTGTTTGTAAGTATTTCAAATGTAAGTATATTGCATAACATATTATAGTAGGCTATAAATGTCTGTATAAGATTCGAAATTGCAAAGGGAAAAGAAATGGATCGGTTGCCTTGAAACTTGATGTCAACAAAGCCTATATGACAAATGGATTTTTCTTGAGCAAACAATGACGTGTTTAGGTTTCTTTCAAAAATGGATTAGTTTGATAATGAGGTGTATAACTTTGGTTTTTTTTTTTTCTGTTATTATAAATGGCATGGTTAAAGGATTCATTAAACTTTAGAGAGGATTAAGACAAGGTTGCCCATTTGTCCCCGTATTTGTTCATCACACGTGCAGAGGTATTTTCCTCTATGTTGCTGCAAGCTGAACAAACAGAAGCTCATCCATGGGCTATTTTTTGGGAAGGACATGAAGATTTCTCATCTATTATTTGTTGATGATAGCCTAGTTTTTAATAGAGCTATAATTGTTGATTGTCAACACTTGAAAAGGGTGCTGGACTGTTACTCAAAATTATCTGGACAAATTTTTAATTTTGAGAAATTGTCCCTTCTCCTTAATCATAATGTCCATAATAATCAAGCTACTGCAATTAGGAGTATCTTTTAGACCAACATTGTTTCATGGCATGAGAAGTATTTAGGCCTGCCCTCGATGATTGGAAGGAAGAGAAGTAGCTTCTTTAGTGATATGAAACTGAAGATCTACAACAAAATCTCAAGTTGGCAGCACAAATTCTTCTCCTGCAGAGTTAAAGAAGTCTTAATCAAAGTAGTAGCGCAAGCCATCCCTGCCTACACAATGAGTGTCTTCAAGATCCTAGTAGGCATTTGTGATGATATCCAAAGAGTAGTAGTTAACTTATGGTGGGGAATAAAGAATGACCAAAAAAAAAAAAAAATTCACTAGTCGAGGTGAGAGAAGCTGAGTTAGAGTGAAAGTAAAGGAGGAATGGAGTTTTGAGACTTTCTGAGCTTTAATCAGGCATTAGTAGCATAGCAGGGCTGGAGGCTGTTAAAATATCCAGATTCCTTAGTGGCAAAGGTGCTGCAAGCTAGATACTACAAGAACAAACCTAGGTTCTAACCCATCCTTTGTGTGGAGGAGTATCCTCTGAGGAAGGCAGATCATTGGTACTGGTACTAGGTGGAGGATTGAGAATGGCCACCAAATTCAAATTCACAAGGCTAATTGGATTCCTAAGCCCTTAACTTTTAAACCAGTATTCAAGCCAACCTTGCTAGCTGATTGTCTGGTTTCTGAGCTAATAAATGAAGATAACCAATGGAATGAGAGGATGATATACAGACATTTTGATAAAATGAATGCTGATAAAATAATGAAAATCCCTTTGTCAAGAAGACCAATGGAAGATGAACTTATTTGGCACTATGACAAGAAAGGCTAGTACATTATTAGGAGTGGATATCAGACAGCCCTCAGATTGAAGTTTCTAGGAATGCCGTCAAGTTCTGAGGTTAAGAAAAGTCAATGAAATATCATTTGGACTCTTGTATTGCCGGAAAAGATCAGAATTTTTGTCTGGAAGGCAGCAATAGGGATGACAATAAGGCGGATATAAGTTAAATTTACTTTATTCTAAATCTATATCCATAAAAAAAATTGAGATTTTTATCTACTCCAGATTCATCATGGATCTATTTTTTTGACTCCATATTCAAATAAAAAAAAAGACATAAATATCTATCTCTACTCTAAATTTGAAAAAATAAAATACAATCCAAATTTATTCTAAATCATAAATTATAAAATCCAACAATCAAAAAGTAACAATCTTTTATAATGAAAGTTAAATACTAAAATGTGTTGATAATAACTACATTCCATAAGTTGTCTTAAAATATCTAATAGATATTGTAACTTATACTTTTACTACAAAATAATCAAATAAGAAAGATAATAAAATATTCTTCAAAAGTTAACTTTTAAGATAATTTTATATTATTTGTGCTAGTGTATAGGAAAAATAACTATATTTTTTAAAAATTATCTGGCCAATATAATAAAATAAATTACCAAGCATTATCACTTGGCTTCTAAGCTGAATATTATATGTGAATGCTTTAGGACTAGCTAATCTTGGTTATTTTTGTCCTATTTTCATTTAAATTTACAAAATTAATATTTAAGTTTTAAGATTTTTAAATACAAAGTAAATACCACTAATATACTATGAATGAAATTCATTATCATTTATAACTATATAATTTTAAATAAACTTTTTTAAAAAATGAAACTAAAAGATAAATAGATATAAATATGGATCTTGATATTAATATAGATTCAAACCTGCTCTAAATTCATTTTAAATCCACACATCGATATCCAAATCTAATCCAAATCTATTTTAAATTGACTCAAATCTAATCTAAATGGATTTGGATCAAGTGGATCTTGAGTGAGATCTAATCCATTGCCATCCCTAGGCAGCAAAAATTCTTCTTCCATCAACTGAAACTTTGTGCAAGCGTAGGATAATCCAGGAGCCGATTTGTCAAGCAAACTTAGTGTGGAAAATGTTGTGCGTGTATTGGTAGAATGTAAGAAGGCGAAGAAAAATTGGAGGCTCACTCATATAGAAAATGACATTAAAGAGGCCGCCTGGATAGGACATTTTGAGTTTGTTGCATGACATGAAGTTGAAGAGAAGAAAAGCTAATTTAGAGCTGATGGTAATGATTTTCTAAGTGATATGGAATGCAAGGAATCAGATGCTTTTTAAAGGAAAGGCTGAGCGCCCTCAGGTGCCAATTGCTAAAGCTGAGGCATTGATCGAGGCTTTTAAAAGGGTTCAACAACCGAACATGAACACCAGGAAAATCAGCAAGGGCTACCTAATCAGATTTGCAGTCCTCCCCAAAAATGGTACGTAAAAGTCAATGTAAATACAGCTACTAGTTTAGAAAGAAAAGTTGCAGGTTTAAGAGCTATTATTAAAAATGAAGATGGGATTGTCTTAGCAGCAACAATAAAGGTTACAAATTTTTTTAGAGATGATTCCTAATGCCAAGGTAGAAGTAATGGAATGGGGCTAGCTGATTGTGAAAAAAGGTTATTGTTGAAGACTTAATTGTTGAATTAGATTAGCAAGGAGTAGTCAGCTTAGTGAACAACAAGCAGGGCAACAAATTGAGATTTGTTGGGTAGTTTCAAAAATCCATAGCTTAATGAAAAATTTTAAGCATGTTAGAACATCTCCAAAAGAATGTTTAAATAAAATTCTCTAGCTAAATTAGCTCTAGAGAAATGCAAAACCATTGTGTGAAAGGGTACATATCCTTCATAATTGATGTATCTCTTTTCTTCTTCGAATTAATTGATCTTTAAAAAAAAAAAAAAATAAACATCCAAATGATAAACAACAGTTAATTTACATTTTCAATTAAATTATTTAACATAATTATTGAAAAATAAATGACTTATATTACCAAGTTAAAGCTTTTTCTTTTATTAATATTTTATTATTATTTATTGAAAAAGTATAACTGCTATAATTATTATTTATGTTTCCATAGTGAATTAAATTTGATAGAGAGAATGATTTGATTAAAATAGTATTAACTTATTTTAATTTGATGAATCTTTTGAAGAGTAAAATTTGATGGATTTCATCAATAACATTAAATTAAAATTTATTAACACAAGTAAAATTTATTAGTTATTTTATAATCATAATTACTATTTAATTGTAATTAATAATTATGCTTTAATTGAAGATCTTGTAAATAAGTATTTTAACCATTCTCTAGCTAAATTAGCTCTAGAGAAATGCAAAACCATTGTGTGAAAGGGTACATATCCTTCACAATTGATGTATCTCTTTTCTTCTTCGAATTAATTGATCTTTAAAAAAAAAAAATGAATGACATGTTGCCTATGAACGAAATGATAAACAACAAGTCATTTATAACTTACATGCATGCTGATTAAATTAAGTATTAGATATAATTCTATTGAAAAATAGATAACTTATCATCTTATATGTTGATGTATAGTATTTATAAATATCAATAATATCTCATATTGAGATGTCATCTTTATATTTTTTGTAACAATGACATTTCATTTTTAAATAAAAATTGATGAACAATGAGTAATCTATTTTATGTATCAACATGTATTTAAAAGTTTTTTAAAAAAAATATTGATTGCGAAATGCTAATTTTAATATTGTGTGTATATATATACACACAGACACAATATTTGTTTCTTAAAAAAATCATCATAGGATTAACATTTCTCTTAAACTTATAGTATTTTTAAAGAATTTTGTTCACAACAATATGAGAATAAATGAATTTGATGGATTTCATGTCTATAACATTATGCTATAACAATACGAATGTCTATTAACACAACAAAAGTTTATTACCTTGTTATTGGTACTATAATCATAATTACTATTTAATTGTAATTAATAATTATAGCTTTAATTGAAATTGTGCTAGTAAATAAGTAATTTTATAAATTATCAAACTCATCATTTGATATATGACTAATCCACGTGAGTTAGACTCAATTTCGTAGTTTTTCTTTTACAACTACAATTATAATGATTATTTTTTAGAAATAATTTAGAAAAAAAAAAGACGGGGAGACTATCTCAGGTTATCTTCCACTCGTTTTATTAAAATCAAGTAGATTTAATCTTTTTGACAATCTAAATCTCCTTCATTGTTATTTTAATAAATGATATAATATTTTGAAAGAAAATAAACAAGTGTCATGCCTTCTATACACATTTAATAACAATGACATGTTGTTTTCAATAAGAATATAAATGATGAGTCATCTAAGTATATGCCAACATATGTGAGTTGTGTGAATATACTAGAAGACATGTCTTCTTTAGATATATCAAATGAATGGGATAACGTTTGTATACAAAATAATAAATGATACAAAGTCATTGATTTATTATATGTTGATGATATAAGTTTAAATTATTTATAAATATTTCAATTTAATATCTTTTTCTTAAATATTAAGATGTCATCAATTAAAAAAATTTAAATATTTTTTGTAACAATGACATTTCATTTTTAAATAAAAATTGATGAACAATGAGTAATCTATTTTATGTATCAACATGTACTTTTTTAGTGTGTTTGTTATATTATTGTATGAGACCATATGTCATATTTATGTCTCTCAAGTCAATGACATGTCGTTTATAAACAAGACAATAAACATTGAGTAATCTATGACTTATGTGCAAACATGAGTTACTGTTAAAGCATTATTCTTTTAGTCTATTTGCATTCTACTCCTTTTAAATTATTTTTTTTTTTTTTTTTTTAAACACTATTTATTTATTAGGAATGAGATGAAATGAAAATAAAAATAAATTATTTATTTAATTTAAATTTATTTTTCACATTCTTAAGAATGAGTTAGATCATAATGAATTATTAAAAGATACTTACTGAATTATTATCATAATTATTATTTTATATTTTAATTATAGTGATTATTTATTTAAAAACTATAATTATTAATATATGTTATTAATGATATATTAATATATTAATTAACTGTAATAACTATATTAATTAATTAATAATAACATATGAATTAATTATAATCGTAATTATATTAATAATTATTATATTAATATATTAACTAATTAATTATTATGATTATTTATTAAATTATATAATAATAGTATGTAGACCATTGTAATATTATTTTTAACTACATATACTAAGTTTAATATTATGGTAAATAAAACTCCTAATTGTGCTAGAAGGAATAAGCAAACAATATTCTAATAACTCATAATCCCAGAGGGAAAAGGAAAATAATAATTATAATGATAAGAATTCTACTCGTACGCGGATTCTACATCTTTATATACGAACGTCTTTGATCTCATGAAAAAAAAAAGAAAAAAAATTCTTGAAGCGATTTACCATAACCTCAATTGCAACACACAGCAGCTACTGGCGTCTTCTCAAGAATGTTGAGATTGGTGGTTTATCTTTATGCATGTAACCTGGTTTCATACGCTCGTTGTACTCCATGCGGATCAGAAATCTATTGAATGGTGAAACGCGTGAGATTATTCAAAAGAGTATGGATTTGATTGGCAGCACAAAGATAAGGGAGTTAGACGAAAGATGGTCGAAGTTTCTTGCTAAGATAAGAATCTCCATTGATAAGCTAAGAGAATACCAGTCGGAGCAAATAAAAAATTTCGCTGATGCAGTCGAAAGATCTAAGGGAACAACACCACCTGCGGCTGATGAAGATGGAGATCTTAGCTTGTCCATGTATCCAACGTTAGCGAGGTCATTAGGCCGTAAAGTTACCAAAGAACCAATGCTCTCACGTGAGATTGCTGAGAAGGGCATGAAATTCGTCCGAAGCAGCAAATTGGCCGAGCTGGATGAAAGATGGAGAGAGTTAAAAGGCAGATTTGACAAGCTCTCCAAGGAAGAAATGAATCCTTTACTGTCGTCGGAGGGACAGATTTTTAGCGATGCACTTCGGAGGATTAGGAGCCATCCTTCTTCTTAAGGAATTCATTCCGTTGTTTTAAGTTTATTTTATTATTATTATTTTTTTTTTTTTGTTTTCAGATTGGGAAAATAATTAATTGCTTTTATGTAATCTGACATTGCCCAACCAATATTCTCATTTAGAACAATGATAATAATAATGCTAAAGATGTTTGAAAACGTGGGTTATTTGATTTCAAAGTAAATGTACTCTCTTACTTGAAGTGAAAAAAAAAAAATAGTGCATTTATATTCTCTAATCATGCGGTGGATATATTTTTTGGGAGAATAATAAATTGAGGGTCTTTAAAAAGAAAAATTTTATAATACATCTAAAGTATCTTATCAGTTATATAACAAGTCAATAATATTATAATATGTAAATATTTATTTTAAAAAATTATCATAAATGATTGTATTAAATTTAACTCCACACGTGATACATCTATTAATTGATTGTAATATCTCAGATGTATTTTAAAATTTTTCTTTTGAAAAATATTATAAATAAGTACATATGTATTAATTTGTATATAATTTTTTAGTTAATTCTAAAAAATTATTTTATTAAGAAATTAAAGATATTTATATTCTTTATAATTAAATATATTTAAATTTTTTAACATCAAACGACTATCAAAAGTGTGAATATGTGTTAAAATGAAATGAAAATTTTGATTAATTTTGTCAAACAACATAAAATTTTATTCATTTCTCCTTTTAGAATCATTTGACATGTTATGTGCCCACAAATTTATTGGAGCTATATTTTACTTGTATCCTCTCTCAGAAATATACTTTCACTTCTGCCCCATCTCTCGTGCTTATTCGTACCAAATTACACAGATTCTAAGTAAGGAGGGGTTTGGACCGGAGTACGGTTCGGTTTAACATCTTGCAATCGGATTTATATAGCCATATAGACAGAGGAAACAAAGAAGAAAAAAAAAAAAAAAAGAAACACAGATCAGCAAATTGCAATCCCGCAATCCCTAGCACCTAGCCGCCCACAGCCCCACGCACAGTCAATTCTCCCTCTTCTTCTTCAATCTTCATAATCGCCAGCTGACGACGGCAAAGGCAATCCTCTTCCCTTCTTCTTCGATCTTCACAAACGCGCAATCCCTAACGCCTAACGACACACTCGCTCAAACACAGTCACGCACAGCCCTAGCCCTGCCATAGCTATCAGACGCCCACGCCGCTGCAGCTGTCAAATCCGTTCAGGTGCGCCGGCGCTGGGTCTTGCCGTCCTTGTACCGATTTGCTTCCTCATTCCAGGCTTCGGCTGCTGTTGTCTCCGCCATTCCTGAGCCGATTCACTTCCGCGTTCCAGCTGCTGTCGTCTCTGCCTACGCTGCCTCCGTGTTCGTTCACCATCATCAGCCGCACTAGGTAATTGCAAATTTTCATACATTTTATAGCAATTTCAATTGGCGCAGGAGTGGGACAGTTTTATTGTAATTTCAAATTTGTATAATGGCTGTTTGTAACTCATTCGGGCATGGCCAAAAGGACTTGTTGAGGATGCTTGGTTCGTAATTGATATTTTTTTTTCAACTTTTTGCATTATTGATCTGGCCATTAGAATAGGCAATTTAGAAACTGATCTAAGGATTACGAACCTGGATGGGTAATAATGCCTCGTTTTGTTTTAAATTTGCAATGCCTTGGAGTCAAAGCTACATCCAAAATACCAAACATTATACTGTGCGGAAAATATTCATACGGTTGATACTAGGGTCGAAACTGGATTGCGATACCTGAAATTTAAATTCAAGCTGATCCAAAATTTAAAATCTGAATTGAACCTAATTAAATTTGATTTGGTCTGCTTTGGGTTTGAGCTTCGAACCTGATTGGGTTGAATTCTCCAACCGAAATGGATTGGAACTCAAATTGAAACCGGAGCAACCCAAACCGAAGATCAACTTGCCCACCTGTAGCTTTGAAGTGCACAAATATAAATATAATTTTTTGAAAATAGTTTTAAACCATTAGATTTAACAAAAATGAACAGTGAGGATAAGATGACATGACTTAATTAATTTCATTAATATATTTTCTCTTTTCGTGCCCTATTCTCTCTTCTCCTCCAGGATGGAATTTCCCATCTCTCTCTTCTCTATTTCAATAGGAGACTGGCACAAGCACTTAGATTGAGCTGATTGTAATTGATTTTACTTCAAGGTTGTTAGAACTAAAAATGAAGAAACCCAATAATGCAACCGCTAGTTCAAGCAAAACCAAGTTTGAGGAGGAGTCTGAGGAAGAAGACAATGAAACCACTTCTGTTTCTTCTTCAGAAGAGGTAATAATCTTCACAAAAATCTCAATTTGTTTTTCTCTTTTTTATAGTTACACCTATTGAAGCTGTTGCATTTTTCACTTCTTGTAAAAAATGTGTTCGGTAATAGGAGGAAGAGATAGAGCGTGAACTGGCAGAAATTACATTTGAGGACCGGCTAAAGGCCCTCTCTGATGGATCACATTTGGTTCATAGAAAGAACAGTCAAGAAAAGAAAGCTGGCAGGGCTAACAAAAACAGGTTATTTATTTATCTTTTCTTTTAGAAAAAATTGTATTGGGCTTTGTTGATTTTAATGTATAGTAATTGTGGTTTACGCGTGTGAAGGCCGATGGAAGTTAGTGCAAAGAAGCCGGTGAGTCGGTTTAGAGAGGTTGTCCAAGCTCCTAAAAGGGTATGTTTCATTTTTCGTGTTGCTCTTTTGAATTATAGGTTATATAAAAGTTGGTTACTTGTCACTTGTCACTTGTCACTTGTCACTTGTCAGCAGAAGTATTGTAACTAGTTCAAAATATTAACGGTGATTTATATTCCTGTGATTTTCATGATGGTCAAATGGCTTTATTTTGGTTTTGAGCTTGGTGGATCTTTGCCAAGTGTTGTTTTATCCTTTCTTTTTAGGATGTGAAATTTCATGCTTCACACCATTGCATCTTATTAGAGGAAGAGTGTTATGATTCTCTCTTGAAGCAGCCATCAACTTGTTGGCTAGCTACTGTCATTAATTCAAATAGGAATATTTGTTTGAATAGCTTGCTTGGTTTTCTTCAGGTGGTACGAGATCCGCGTTTTGAATCATTGTGTGGTAATCTTGATGTCGAGGGGTAAGCTTCTTTGTTTCTCACTCTCTCTGCTCTTCCCTATATGCCTTTGTATCAGTTTTGTTATGTGGGTTGTCACTGTGATATTACTGGGTTCTATGTTTCTTGTTGCTGCAATTTGTCTCTTTTTGAATTTCTGTAAGTTACCAAGTATGGTTGCTAACAAGCTATAGAATCTGTAAAACGTCAAGGAGTCAATGGGAGCAAGTAGAATTCAAATGATCCTTTTTTGGAGTCTTGTTAATCCTCTATGTATTTTTTCTTACTGAGTGATATACAATTTCCTATGTTGTGGAAGTCCATATTATGCCTTTGGAATATTTTTTGCTGCCTTACTAATACTTTTTATTTGATCTTGTAGGTTTAGGAAAAGATATGATTTTCTTTTTGAAAGTACCCTTCCTGCAGAAAAAGAGGTGATCTTCTTAAAATCATTAGGTGTGGAGATTTATTTATTTCATCCCTTCATCTATTATCTTTTCAGCATTGTTGCTCTGTGGATAAAACAGGAGCTGAAGAAGCAATTGAAGAAAACCAATGATCCGAATGCTATTGACAAATTGAAGAAACGTATATCTTGGATTGTAAGTGCTTTTCTTTTTGGAAAGAAACTATAGTCCTAATTGGCTATTTGGTTCTATATCTGATTGTTTTGTAGATTCATTTGAGTCTTGATATAAGATGTGATATCTATTAGGACAAGCAATTAAGGTTTGAGTCAACAAAAACCACTGATGCTGCTATACTGGCTGAGCACAAGAAGAAAGAGAGAGAAGCAGCGAAGCACGGGAAACGGCCCTTTTATCTTAAAAAATGTAATGTTATTGTTCTCTTCTGTTTCCTCTCCCTCTCTGCGGTTTTGCTGGCACTTTTCAATGTATTGGGGCTATTGGCCTATGGTTATTTTAGGGTTCATAATTACAAATTAAATTGCTGAATCACTGATTAATAGTCAATTACTTCCTTGCAAAAGTTAAAACATGTTTGGTAAATGGCATGCAAAATCACAATTTGTGTCTATTATTAAAATCAAATGATGTAAGAATAGTGTGGGTGTAGTGGCAATGACAGTGCTAGGGGAGTGTTGCTGGCAAATTTGAAGCTCCGGATCTGCCAGTTATCTTTATTCTTTATTTACTTTTTTATGATAATCGTGGAGTTGTGTTTGTGGATTAGTTAAGCTTGTGTTGGTGATAGATATAGTTGTTTTGGTGGTGTTAATGGTGTAATGAGGCAATGGCTAATGGTAATAATGACTAATCTATTAAATTTCTTTGCCAGTTGGTCTTCCATCCTTCATTTTAATGTGACTACATACTTTTTCGGTGATACATAAATCTTTTGTTCAATGACTGTCTATGATATAGACTTCTGTACATCATGTGACTAAACATATGACAAGCTACCATTCACCAAGTATACAAAAGCTGACTCTGTTACATATATATTTTTGCAGCGGAAATCCGGAAGCAAAGACTCATTGAGAAATATAACAAGCTCAAGGTACATATCTGATTTTCTTGTGTCAAGAAGTATGTCAGATATGATAATTATCCTGGTAAATATGGTTTTAGCTAACTGATAAATTTCTTGACACAACAGGATTCTGGCAAGGTTGAATCATTCATTGAGAAAAGAAGAAGGAAAAATGCTGCCAAGGATCACAAATACATGCCATATCGTCGGTCCAATAACAATGATCAATAGAAACAATGATATTACGTGTTTTTGGTTGCACAATGAGTTTTATATGCCTCATCCTCCCATGGTACACATGGTAAAAGTATCTCACTAGTTCCTAGCATTCTGCAGTGCTCTCTTGAGATTTTACCGTGAAAACAGAGGTGAACAGTCAACAGTTCAGTGGCTGTAATTTCAGAGCACCTGTTATTGGACTCTGTTGTTGAAAGTGGGTAGACAAATAACTCCTCTGCGCTTTTTGCATTTGTTTCTAAACTTCATGACTGGACTGGGCTAGTCCCCTGAGGATCGTCAATTTTAGCAGGATTCTGTCATAACTTTCTGAGGAGTCGGTAGGGATGGTAATGGGGAGAGTAAGGGGAGGGATTGACATACTCGTATCCAATGTCCATGTCGATATTTTTACATATGCCCCCGTCTCTTTCTTATCTCCATCAGAATTTTTTAAAGTGGTCTCCGTCTCTTGCTCGAATAATAAAAGGAAATCTCTGAGGATTTTTCATCCCAAAAAACTCTTAAATAAATAATATGTTTTTTGTTTTTAAATTTAATTTAATCTATTAAAATAAAAATTTAAATAAAGTTTGACAATACACCTACTAAAGTTTGAAAGTTATGATTTTAGTTTTTTTTTTGTTTTTTGTTTTATTAAATAAAAGTTCAAAAACAAAAAATTTTAGGGTAAAATTTTTTTAATAAGACTTAATCAAATAGTAATATAGGATTATAATTTGCTAGTTTGGTAAAAAAATTTCATGGTATATTTATATAAATGTTTTGATATTTGTTATTTATATTAATATTTGATATTTTATAATTTAAATTTTATTATTTATTCATTACTATTTTTAGAAATTAAAATGAGAATTCGGGAGGGAATGGACTTCATTCGATTCATTTCCCTAAAAAAAAAGGGATAAAAAAGTTTTTTTTTGACAAAATAAAAATTTAGATATAAAATTATTTCTATATTCTCTCCAAAAGAGAAAAAAAAGATCAGAAGAATCTCTTTTCGTTGAGATTTCTGCCATAGTGCCGTCTCTAATCACTGCTAGCATCTCTCCAAAAAAAAAAAAAAAAAACACAAACAAACAAAAAAAAAGGAAAATCACTGCTAGCACCAAAGACAAAGAGGTGATACCTCGTTAGTTTATAATTCAGAAGACAAGATTCAGTTCCAGTTTCTACAAAAAGGGGTCGAATTGTCGATGTCAAATTAATGTGAATAAATATATAATTATTGAAATCTGAAAATAGAGTGCAATTATCATTGTAATTTCGGCACGGTATCTTTCTAGGGCAGTACTTAGTCTGCTGTAGAGCCTGATTTGGAGGGTCGGACTTGATGGCGCTGACACGGTACTATCCGGCCACTGCCGGATTACGTATTCGGTCTGTTACTAGTCAAGCTGTATTGATTATAACAAATCATTCCCCCAACGACCCCCCCCCCCTCTGTTTTCTCTTTTCTTTTTCCTTGTAAATTATAATCACCATAAAACTGATCTTTATAATTAGAAAATTATTGAGACCAATCGCTATTATTTGTATTACCACATAGTCTAAATTATTATTCTGATATTAAAGAGAAATCCGATCATGGGGAGAGTATTACTATCATATTAGAGAGGAATTGAATGAATATAATTATAGAGATTCGATGCCAGTGGGTCATTTACCAATGGATTATATACCCAATTAATTCCATAAAAAAAAAAAGCATCATCACTTGGTTTGCAAATAATTAATTATCATCCCACTTATTATTATTTGTTTAAAACCAGTCTTTGAAGACTCAGAAGATAATACCTTTGAAAGATATAAAGTGAAAAGAAAATCTTGAACTATAGATACAAAATTACGTCTGACGCCGTGCCCCAACTTTTTCTTTTCAGTTTTTTGATAGGATCAAGTACAACAATTTATTTATTTATTTTTTAAATTAAAGGTGATAGCTAGTTAATTAAAACTATCTGAGCATCACCTGAACAAAAATTAAGTCCAACTTAACATAACATAAATTTAATTGATACTGATTAATTAATTAAAAATTATACCATTATTAATAAGGTAAAATTTTGTATCATCTTTTTTTTTCTCCTTATTTTTCAATCTAGTTAGATTTAGGTTTTCGTACACTTATCTATTTATGAGGAAAATAATTATATTATGAATTATGTTATATTGATTCATTTTATATCTAATAAAATTATACTATATTTATTAGATTAAAAAATTATTTAATTTTATGTAGATTGGAATTGGTTAAAGTTTTGAGTATGTTGTTCTATCATAATTTTTTAAATATGTAGATTATAAGCTTAGGTTTTTTGTTTTGGGTCTAACATTTGAATGGGTTTGAAATACAAATATTTTAATGACGTATTTGTTTCTATTATTTTAATATTTAAATATAAGTGACATTTTATTTATTTTTATAAAATGAGATACCTTAGAGAAAAGTATTTTTATGTTATTTAATTGTTTAGTCTTGTCTATTATAGTAACTTTCTACAAGGACATTTTACTATTAAAAAAATTGATTAAATGTCGAGTTAACAAGTATTTTAGTGGGTCGAAATTGTCCCACTATTTTATAAGCAAAAAAACTTAAATATAATTATTTGACATTTACATTTTTATATATTAGAAAAAAATAAAAGAGATTAGGTTTTATAGGTTAGGAAATAAGTATATGTAACATATATGATTTTAGGATATGACATTTTTTCCCATTGAAATCTTTTCTTGTTAAGATAAAAATCATAAAAGTTTTTTTTATTCATACATAAATATTTAAAAATTAAATATAAGTTATAAAAAATAAATAAATAAAATTTATTAAAGATTTGATTTAGAAAATTCCAGACTCAAGATGTTTAACAAATAAATCCTATAAATATTTGGGATAACAACTTAAACATTTATCAACTGAATCCATAAAAATGGTACATAGATGAACACATAAACATAATTGTTTAACTATAAATCCACACTATTAAGGGTACTTTTGAGAGTAAGGTTTGGTAGCCTATCTACCAAGATGTTTGATAACATTATGTAGCTAAATTTTAGCAATTCAACGGTATTTTTTCTCAATTCTACTATAATTATAACTTTTACCTTATAATACAGGCAGTTTTAAAAATACAATATCTCATTTCTAAATATATTATAAATTAGATGAATCTAATGGATAAATATTTCATTAAAAATCTAAGGGAATTTAATATGTTTAAACTATATGACAAATTTCATAAATATGAATTAAGAAAGGAGATTTTTTTCTTTTAGAATTGTCATAACATGTTTTCTAGGAGGTTGTTTTATTACAACTTAGAGGTCATTACATAATTCAAGCATGCATTCTTACGAACGATTTTTAAGAAGTCAACCCCTCTTATGTGAAAAGGACGAGAGCCGCTTTTATAATCTAAATATACAGTGTGAAAATTAATAATATTATTTTTTAATTAGAACATAAATAAGAAGAGAGTAACGACAGTCATGAGACAGCAACAAACTGCGACGCAGAATAAGAAAAAAGCAGGGAAGAGAGAAGAAAAGGACAAGTGAAAATTTAAAACCGTTTAATGCCACCATGCAAACCCCCAGCAAGGAAGTACGCGTCACATCCCTGGTCGACACGTGTGCATTTACAGTAACCGATCAGGCCGGTTGCATAACCCTCTTCAACTGGCAGCAGACGGTCTCCGCTCTCTTACACAATACCACTCAGTCACTGACACACTCTTGCCTCTTCCCGCTCGCTATAAGAGCCTCCTCAAAAACATCAACTTTCATGGTTGTCTTACTCGAAAATTTTTTCTTTTGAGTTTGTTTTTAGCAAAAACGAAAGATAAAAAAACAAAGGACTTCAAAACAGATAGTCAGATACTACTAGGTATATATTATTGTCTCACTTGTTTTTTTTGAAATGTGATTGAAGTTTTTAGTTTTTTGACATTTTGACTTTCTGGGTTTTGTGTTTGATGATGTGGGTTGTGGGAAAATGACTGTTTGGCCGGTGGGAAAATGTGGGAAAATGGTGGGAAATATGGTAAAGGCTTGAACTGAAATGGACGCACAGAGCTCAGTTATCTGAGCATTATGTTACCCATTTGTTAAAATGTGCCTCTTTATGTTTTTCTCAGTTTCTACAGCTGCCAGGCTACAATTTTTAGGTTAAATTGGCCTTCATTTGTGCTTGAGTCAGTAGTGCTTCATTTGAACTTCGTTTAACATTTGTGTGTTTGTTTGGGTTTGTTATTGTTTGATTTTCTAAATTTAGTTTTAGGCATTTCTCTGTTTGTTTTTGGGGAAATTGTTGCCTTTGTTGTAGGTTTTTCTCAAGCTTCAGAGTAAAATAACTCTGAAAATGAAATAAAGTGCTTAAATTTCTGTTGCAAAAATGGTTTGAGATGCTGCATTCATGTTAGTCTGATAGCTAAATCATTGAGCAGTTTATTGGTGGGTGCGGATGTGTGTGTATGTGTGCATTCTTTGGTGGGTTTCATTTCTTGTTACTTCTGCCTAAAGACTGATGCAACGATCATTGATCTTTTCTTCTCATTGCTAAGGTTTTCAGGTTCTGGGATGGCTCTTGGGGCCTTCTCTGATTCCAAGTACCAATTTGCTTTCTCCTCCAGCGTACTGAATCAGGTTACTGGAGACACTATGCAGCCCTCAAGCTCTAATCACTTAATACAAAATGACGGACAATACCAGGCTGTAGTAGCTTCCCTATTGAATGGATCTTCCAGAAATTTGTCAGATTCTGCGGCTAATATAAATGAGGGTATGGTCACTGGGTTGAGAAATCAAACAATTGTGCAAGAAAGTACAAACTACAGACTGAGTAGGTTTAGTTCTTTACTTCCCAATGGTAGCTCAGCAATTTCTATGGGCCCTCAGTCGCATAGAAGTGCCAGTGCTGATATGTACTCTTATCTTAATTTACCTCCATTGCCTGTGTTCTCATCACATAGCTTGAGCAGTACAGGTTCTTCAAACACAGATGGTTCCTCCACATTGCAGCAGACCTCCCATTTAGGCATTAATAGCTCACAGCCACGGAAAAGGAAACAACAGCAGAGAGGTTTATCTGCCGCATCTCCGCCTGACTTGCAGAGACGTCAAGATGCATCCTCTAATGTCAAAAAACTCGATATCTGTGCTTCAACTGAGGTGCATAAGAAGCTGAGATTGAACACATTGCAGCTTAGATCAAAAAGTGAGCGGGAAAATATTTTACATTCTACTCCTGAAATTGGGGGAGTTGACATAGATAAGATGCAGCAACAGCAGATGAGGCAGCACCGGTTACAGCAGCCGATGCATCAAGTCCCTGCTGCATATGCATTGCATAGCGGAGTATGTTCACGCCGGATAATGCAATACATGTATCATCTGCGGCATAGACCATGTGTGAGTTAGTAGTTTAATGATATAACTATCACAAAACCTTTTATATTTTCATTGAGTTAATAGTATTTATGTGGGGTTGCCTCACACACCCACTTGCAGTCTTGTAACACTATGCTTCCACTTCATTCTCTGTTCAGTGATATTCTTGAAGGTGCTCTAACTCTAAACGTTCCTTTCTACAGGAAAATAGCATTGACTACTGGAGGAAATTTGTGGCCGAGTATTATGCCCCTTGCGCTAAGAAAAGGTGGTGTTTTTCTATGTATGATAATGCGGAACACCATGCCTTTGGTTTTTTCCCGAAGGCAGCTGTGGTCAGTTTTCTTTCTGTTTGTTGTTTCTGTGTTACACAAATCTTCTTTTGTGAATATTCTTGCCATTTTGCTTGTCATTTGTTTTGTTTGAAACTGCTTAGTTCGAAATTGAATATTGTTTATTTTTTCTGTTGTTTTTTCAGGATGCTTGGCACTGTGGTCTATGTGGTTCTAAACCGGGAAGGGGGTTTGGTAAGTGTGAGACGTTTTTACATGTTAAATTGTCGACAACAGTTTTCCTGATTTTTTTGAATATGTTTGGTGGTGTGTAACTGCTTTCTATCATTATCTGCATGGTAGAGGCAAATTTGGAAGCATTTCCAAGGCTTAATAAAGTAATGTTTGAGAGTGGTGTGATTGATGAGCTCTTGTATCTTGATATGCCACATGAGCGTGTTCAATTTTCTGGATTGATGATATTGGAATATGGCAAAGCAGTTCAAGAGACTGTCTTTGAGCAATGTCGTGTTGTTCGAGAGGGCAAACTTCGTATAGTGTTCACTCCTGATCTGAAGGTCGGTAAGGCCCATTTAATATTGATTTGGTTAATTAATCTTGTTAACCTCATGTTTATGATATCCATAATATTTTCAGATACTTGCTTGGGAGTTTTGTGCATGGCAACATGAAGAATTTTTGCCTCGGAATTTGGTTGCTCCTCAGGTAGTGATTCTTAGGATTGATGTAGTCTGTTCTTTAATTAGAAGTCTTGATTTTACTGGCAAGATGGTCCCACTTTCGTGTAGATTGTGATCTTCTACTTTAAGTTTTATACTTGGTTAACAGTTGTCTGTGGGGCAACCCTTTTGTTTTATACTGTTGCAAAAATTTCCTTGCTCCAGGTTAATCAGTTGGTTCAAACAGCACAAAATTATGAAAGCACTATTTACTGCAGTGGATCTGATGGTGCAACACCACACAATTTACAAGCTAATTGCAATAGGTAAGAGTTCAATCCCTTCTGCCAGTGAATGAATTTTGGCATCACCCTCAAATGAAAAAGTTGTCATACTAGTTCCACTGGCCTTTGGTTGAGGTCCCCCATGATTTTCGTTTCCCTCATGTTGATTGATTAAGTGATGATGAAGGATAGACATTTAAACCTGTAAAGACTATTTTATACTCTCTATTTATGTGGTTTTCACATATCTAGTAACTAAGAGAATTGTCATGAGTGGAAAAATAAGTGTGCCTACTCCTTTTGTGTGGAAAATACTTTGGTTATATAAGAGCACTATAGACGAAGCATTACTTGAGAACTGTTATCTAGTCTTTGATAATTTTTCCTTACTTCAGGTTTCTGGTGGCTGGTTGTCAACTTGCGAGAAGTACAGAGTTAGATTTGGTTGATGATTTGGGATTTCCCAAGCGATATGTCAGATCCTTGCAGGTACGTTACATTTTTCACTTTGGTTGAAAAGAAATTCCTAGTCTTGAGATAATTTACTGTATTATTGTTTTACAGATAGCTGAGATTGTCAACAGTATGAAAGACTTAATTACATTCAGCTTGAATAGTAACACTGGACCTATAGGTAATTGATATCTCATATACTGCTACTGTTGGCTTGCAATACTTTATACATTTTAGCTTTGTTTGTTGGAAATTTGATTTTGGTTTTAACATTGCAGATACTTTTTGGTTTCAAAGGATTTTGTATTTTGCAGTAAAAATTTAGCAAATTTCTGCCTACTTATTGGCTTTTCCTGATTTCAACCCTTAGACTTTGTCCAGAAAATTCGAGAATGGTATTACCCATAATTTGAGGTTATTTTGTCATAATGTTTTAGAAACAGATGTAATATAATTAAACATTTAAATAACAATTTGAGCAAAATCTTTAATCATAAATGAGTTTGGTAAGTGTTTTCGTTTCTTCTATTTGTTTACTTCTACAACGCGTTCTCTTGATTATGCTACATTGACCAAAAAGGGTGTTAATTTTGAACTACTTTGTTAGCTGATTGATACTAGCATGGAAAATCATACCTGATACTACTGCTAATTGTAGAGAGCTTGAAGAATTATTCTTGTGAAGCAAGCACAAGTAAGCCCCTGAAAGATGAATCACCAGAGAATAGAAGTGCTCAGGGTCTGTTAAATGATGGGAGGAAGTTGGTGCCTGCTTCACCAGTCCTTGATAACAGTGAAAATGACAGCTCTAGTTTTACTGGTTGTGGGACTTTGACTAGCTGTGAAGGAGCAGTGCTTTCCCCTGGTTATTATGAGAGATTGTTAAGACAGAGCTCTTTTAATCCAAAAATGAGTGCAGTGAAACAGGTGCCTTCTTTATCATACAAGTCTGGTGCATCTTCAAAATCATTTCATTGTCCTAAAACCTCACTGTCTGGACTTGTTCAGAATTTCTCAGTTGATGGCATGTCAAGTTTTGATTCTTCAGAATGCACCCAGAAGAAGATGACGGAGGAACGCCTGATCCGAAGATTGTTGCAGGAGATGATCAATAACAGCAGAACCAATGGGGACAGTGAGGTGGAAAAAGTAAACAATAAAACTGCTAGTAACAAGAATTCTGGTTTTCCGGCTATAACCATAGTGAACGAGGTTGATAGGAACATGATGGAATTCAGGAACAACAGATTATCTCCATTTCCCTCAAATGCAGAAAGTGGTAATGTGGGGAAATTGAGCTCCTTTACCAGTGCCTCTAGCTTGCTCCCTCCTGATAATTATAGTAATGACAACTTAATTATGAGGGATCAATATTTGCCTGAAGTGATACAGAGCATGGCTTACGGATACTACGATGACAGGACTCGTGCTGGCGGCGGCGGCAGTGACGTGATCTACAATAGAAAGACATGACTAATGACTTTGATCATTTTGAGTTATTCACTTCTGTTTTCTGACTTGCAATGAATAACGGGGGAAGGGTTCTGCATAGAGTTTCGCGCAGCTTTTGAATCAACTTAGGCTTTTTGGTTTCGTAATGATTTGAAATTAGCCCCATAGTGATTTTTAACTTTTTTGATAATATAATCATGCAGCTTTGTGGTTAATCAATGTCAAACAATCTAATTTAATTTACCTTCTGCACAAGCTAAGCTAATAGATAATATTGGGTATGTTTGGCACGTTATATTGTATTGCATATTAAAATATATTAGATTATATTGTAGTAAGTTGTAATACAATACCATACTTAGTGTACTATTAATTGTATTTATTAATATATTATTTCTTATTTTAATATTTTTAATTACATTAATAATTTAAGATTCATTTCTATTTTATTATTATTTATATTCAACTAATAATTTAAATTTTTATAATTAAAGTCCACTATTTTCATCATCGGCCATCATATATGATGTGCCACCACTAACCCTTGTATTTTCGCTGAACCATACCTGAGTATAATTAGAATTCTTATAGTTTAAACTACCAATAACATAGGCGTAATATTAAACTTATGAGAAACGAAAGCTTCTTTATCAGAAACAATTGCACTGTTGTATAGCCCCAATAAGAGAATTCTAATTGTAGCGAATTTTAGTGTAAAGGAAGTTATATGGCACCAACTGGCAGCAAACGCCCGTCAAATTGTCATTGACAGTCCAATAATTCTGGTAACAACATTTCTAACCTACCCCTCCGCCGCTTGTTTAACGCAAACAATGCTACAATGCACCATAATGCAACTGTAAAGATTTTCTGAATATAGAATTGCATGTAATATAATGTGCCAAACATGTCCATTATTATACGACGTGGAATTTGGAATCTTATACCATGTTTAATATCGGATCCTTGAGAAACCTTTTAGATTTTTACTCAAAATCTATGAGAACCAGAAGATTAGGAGGCCATTGCAGGTGAAATATAAAGGCTGGACACTACGAATGACATGGGTTTATTTGTTCTTCAATTGAGATTTGAGGCTAACTTAAACTCCACCAAAGGCCCCCAAAAAAGAAAAAAGAAAGAGATACGTTATGCGAAAACCCGACATCCAATAAACGATTACTGTAATGGCAAAGATTAATCTAAAGGCTACAAAGTGAAAAGAAAGGATAATCCAAGAAAGTTCAAAATGAAGCCCTTACAGGAGAAGATAGGGATCCAGCACCAAGATGTTTCACTCTTTTGTAGTAGTAATTTCTCAATTTAAATAAATGATGATTAAAGAAAAAAAAAATCAGCAATCCCAATATGGAAATTGACGTGAAAGCTAAATTCTTTATTACTTTGCAAAGTACCGAAGAAGTGAATGAGAAAAAGAAGTACGAACGCCAACATATCACACATCATGGTTCAATTACCAAGTAGCACTCATTTTATGAGGAAAAAAAAAAAAACACCATACAAGAAGCCCTCGATAATCATGAAAGATAATTACACACTAAAAGACCATAACATATACATCAGTCTGCTCAAGACTAAAAGGACTAGCAGTATTTGATTCTGCTCCTTAACATACCCAACCTCTCTACAATATGTGGGTGTTTTTGTTTTTCCTACATTTGATTGGCCAAGCGCAGTTCAAAAATGCTTTAACCTCTCTGTACATTTACTAGGGTATATTAGAACCGAATCTAAACAAAGACCACCTTTGGTGTGGGTGCAATCGATCTGCATCATGGAGAACTTGATCTTGGTCAAAGGATTGCCATTATCGACCATGAAGTCCCCAATGTGATACTGAACCCATTTTCCCTGTTCATTCAAAATGCATTGCGACGAAGCATGCTGACCATCTGATGTCCATAGCTGAAACTGCACAGGCTTTCTATCCCAACCATGGACATGCTCGGAGCTGCAGATCCTGCGACCAAATCTCTTGGATGCCCGTCCTAACTGCAGTCTGATGAATATGCTATAAGTTCCAGCCGGGAAAGGAAACTCCACCTCCCCATCAACTTCAAACCACCAAATTTGCTGAAGATATGCGACTGAAGCGAAACTGCATACAAGGAAAAGGTAATCCAAATCAATTCCCACATTCTGTTTTGCTATTAAGTGTAATAATAGAACACCTTCACTCCAATCGAATAATCAATCATAAACCATAAACGGCATAACAAGAAAACATCTAGAACCATCAATACCGATTTACTTTTATTGAACATGCAACTTCAGCCAGTCATGAAGTAAACATCTTCCTCGATTCAAAAGGCGAAAAAGGGCAACAAACGGTTATCAATTTGAAAGGAAAGTGACTTTATATCAATAAAAAAGAATTGTTGTTTGAAAAAAGAATTTTCAAAATACATTCATTAATCAACATTCGGATAAAGCTTATAGTCAGAGAGAATAGTTTTAAACAATAGTATGAAACTACATGCTGCCAACAGATTCACAGGTCAAACAAATCAATGTTAAAGGAAACAGGAATGATCAATAACAGCATGCAGTTGGAAATCTAGTAAGGTCTTTCCCAGGGAAGGCAAAACTCAGTAAAATAACAAAATGTCAAAGACAGAAAGTCAGTCATAGAACCTCAAAATCCCCCACAAAATCAAGGCATCACACAATCATTCAATCAATCAGGGTTCAAATAATATATTAAAAACTGGACAATTAAGAAAACAAAGAAACATACTTCACAGAAATTCAGCAAGATATTGCCACGAACACCGGCCCTTTTTCAGCCAATCTAAAAAAGTACTATATGATAAGAAACTGAAAATTCCCCTATTCTCATGGAAAATTACTGTCATTGGTTCTAAAAAGTCTCACCTAGATTCCTCAGTTGGGATATGATTCCAATATCTCCGATCATCAATACCAGTAATCGCCAACCCCTTTGCCGAAATGGATAAACAGACACCCCCAGTACTCTTATCTAGCCAAACTTTCTGCACACAACCATTATATGCAAAACTTATCAACCGAATGAACAAAAACAATCAAATTCACGGAGCCCCTGTAAACAAAGGACAAAATATCTAATCTATTGGTTCATGATATAAATCCCAACAAGGCCATAAGATTAAAATATCCGATAAGAGAACAAATTCTGCTATGTAATGACAAAAGATTTTATCCTTCGTTCCTTGATCAATAAGAAAACAATAACGTTCAAAACCATTTCATCAAAAAAAAAAAAAATTACTTGTTTCTCATAATTTGAAGACTCAAATTAAATCCGAAAAAAGAAAAACTCGGAAGAAGAGTTGAAATGAAAATCCCAAATAACAAAACACACACACACACGCACGCACACGCATGATATCCACAGTTTCTTGCAATCGAAACGAAAACGAAAATAATTACCTTGGTGCCACCATCAAAAGAGTTCATTCGACAAAGCCTGGCATAAATCTCTCTCTTACCCAAATCTTTTTTCAAATCTCCAAACACTTCTTCAATCAAAGTTCGATAATTAGGAGGCAGTTTAGATTCCCAGACGAAATCGGCCAAAGAAGCCCCACGAAAAGCTCTATTCAATCTAGCCAATTTGCAAATCTCTGTCGGATCCAAAGACCCAATAATCAAAGCCACACAACTCTCCGGCAAATCACCCAGTCCCGGCTTTGCTACTGTGAAACCAGGTTCTGCGCCACTTGGGTCCCGAAATAAAGCAGAAAAATTTGCACCCATCCAGCTAAAAATCAAATTTTAAAAAAAAAAAAACAGAGCAAGCCCAACAAACAGAGGAAAAGAAAAAAGAAGGACAAAAACACAGAGAACTAGAAAGTTCTGAGAATCAAAAGGGCGGCCTTTAAAGAAAGAGAAAGAGAGATAGCAAAAAGGACTCAGAGGGAACTTGCAGATGTGGTCGTACCACACAGACGCGTATTACATTTGTGAGGTTTGATTGTTTTGTTTTTGTGTTTTGTCTGCTTGTTTGACGAGAAACAGAGAGAGAAAAAAAAAAAAGAATGCTGAGACAGGTAGGATTTTTTTTTGTGTGTGTAGATGCATAAATTTATGCAAGAGAATTTATGATAATAACTATTATTATTAGAATGGATTAGACTTAGCTGAATGAGTTTATTGTTTTAACCGTCAAATAATCCATTGTTTGAAACCAAATATATATATATGATTGGATTTTTTAATATTTTCCTGTGGACTCGTTTATCAACCACTAAATTAATTTAAATTTAGTTTGAATTTGACCTTTATGATTTTTTTAGTTATTTAAATTTACTTGATTAAATAAAGGCCAATTTTTATAAATTTTTAACACATTTATTTTTATATATTTTTTAAAATAAATCTCTGTAAACCCCTCATAAATATTTTCGCATAAAAAAGTATTTAATCACTTGACTAGTATTTTTATTTTTCTGTTTTTGGTAAATCCCATCACTTATCCAATCCTTATCTTTTATCCTACTTTTTTTAACAAAATATTATTTAGACAATTAGATTTTATCCGTTTATATCCATTAGATTTTCATATTTTTATGAGATAAAATTTTCATTAATTTAATAAAGTAATACATGCATAGTCTCTTAAGGAAAATTCCCAACCAAATTACAGAGGAGAGATTGATTTTATTTACATTTAAAAAAAAATTAAAAGGTTTCCTTCTCACAAGTTCCTTTTGTCACCAATGGAGATACTGATTTTTTTTTTTGGCAAAATATTCAAAAATAGATGATTAAGATATTAGCATTATGCCATCATTTATTAATTAATCCATTTATTAACTGCAGAAATTTCAGTAAATATTTTGTTATAAATATTAATATAACGTGAGTCGATCTAAGAAATTTTATTAAACTTGTAACTGTAAATGTAAGTAAATTTGTAAGGTTACATTAAATTAATATATATAAATACCCTTTTCAATTATCTGTTTATGCTTCAAAGATATTTTCTTTTTGCTCTTTGATTTTTCAATCGATAATGACTTGAAATTAGCCAAAATAATGAGTGCGGCATTATTGCCTTTGAAATTATAAGACAGCAATTGAATAAACGACGATGTTGGACAACTCACTTGACACTGGAGGGATAACCTTATATCATCTGTACAATTTGATGTGACAAATTGGACCACTCTATTTACTAATAGACTCGTTCGCAAATCACAACGGGGGGAAAAAAAATCTTCAACTGACAGCTTTGTACATTAAATTCAATTTCATGGCACCTGAGAAATCCAAATTTTGCTGCTGTCCAATGTTAAAATGTTGGCCATACAAGATTTTTAACGACCGTCCTAATATATGGTGAAGTGGCCACAGTAGACTCACTTTCGTTTTTATTATTTTGTTAATTTGGGGATAATTAATTTGTGAGATTTATGTGATGTAGAAGTAAACTTGACCAAAAATGACTGAGAAAATAAATGTAAAATATTATCAACTGTGAAGGGGGTTTTTGCTTGTTTCTGAAACATTATGGCGCTTGACGGTGACTACGTCGTTTTTCCCATTTTCAATACAATGCTATATACAGCTTAAATTCACAAGAATTTATTTGATTTCGTTTTATTCTAATAGATTGGTGTTAATCAATTTTAATGGTTAATTTTTTGTTAGTTGAGCTGTACCTATCCATTCATTGTTGTAATAAGTTAAAAGATTGTTAATCACCCAACAAGATCGATTAGGTTGGCACCACAAGTTAAATAAGATTGGGAAAGGTAAAGTTCAATTTATAATGACAGCCAAGTTGATTTAAAAAAAAAAAACACATTGTGAACCGCCACAAGCGAACACGCATGCTCATTTTTTACTGTTAAAGCTAAGATGAGGTAAGTAAGTAATTAAAAAGCACCGATGAATATCACTGAATACGTCTACGGTTTAAAAATGCCCCACGTTGCGTAGCAGTTTGATGATAGCATATAAAAATTTTTAACGCCATGAATACGTATTTGAAGAATATAGGACACAAATGCAAAAGACAATTCAATTGCACTTTTTTGATCCCCTTCACTTTCTCATAGCTTTCATCAATTTTCTTTTTGGTTTGGGATCCTCGTTTTCTAGACATTAAAAAAACCAAAAAGAACGCAGGCAAAGTTAGTGAGTTGGGCTTTTTTTTTTTTAAAAAAAATTAGAAAATCATTTGCACTAATGAAACCATGGGTTATAAATAATAATGTGTTCAAATGAAGGGCTGTGGCGGTGGGCTGTCTCTTTTGAAATTTAGAAAATTGTGGACCAATGACACTGCATACAGTCAGCAAAAGAAAGTACAGCCAGGGAAAGGTGTATCTGAGTCAGCATACGACATGTCGGCCACAAGTACAGCGATTGCCTTCTTTCTTATTGCCGCCTTCGAACACCTGCCACTAAATCGGCAGACGAACTGGTGTAATTTGGATAAGCGATGACGAGGATTAAGAAAGTAGTAGCCGTAAATAAAATTTAGTTAATTGATTAACGTTTGCCACCTGGCTGATCGAAAACCAAAGTGGGGTTTTTTAATTATTTGTTGAAAGGGCCGCCACAGCTTTCGGATAGCTCTTGTTGGATTCAAATGTTTTTTTTTTTTGAAAAAAAAATTGATGCTCGAGAATGATTTATATGCGGAGTTTAGATAAAGATAAGCATCCTGTTTGCGTCATTAGCTGAGTCGTTATAGTTAATAATTGCTATCAAGACAACTAATCAAGGTTCTTGCATGGAAATAAAACTGGTACGTTCGACGAGTTACGTTACGTTGTTAAACTTAATACGTTTTATGCTACGAATTCAAAAATAGCCGGCCTTGGGGCCAGAGTACGAAAATTTTAATACGTTTTTATAATCAAAGTATGTTGTTTTCTTTTCTGTTTTGATCCCAGAAATTGAGACCAATTCTCGTTTAATTAATGAAAATTGGGAGAGGGCCGAAGTGGGCAAGTTGCTTCAATAATCATAAACATGGTGCCCAGTCAAGCAACAATGACTAGGATTTGACGATGAAGAGAAAAAGTTAACGCCAAATAAGGTGATCGATTTCATCGTTTATTATTTGCTTCTCCTTAATGCAACTTGGACGATTATTGTATTCCTCGTTAATTAGGATATTAAATCAGTCAATATGCGTGAGCTGGATTCATTAATTAAACCCTTAAGAGTCATGCAAGTTGCTTTGCATGATTGAGAATTTTTTAGAGTTCATTTCGTGATCTCAGTCGGGGTGTGTGTGTGTGTGTGTGTGTGTGTGTGTGTACATATATATATATATATATATTATATTCGTTGTGATTATAGTGTTCTTGGTTCTTTTTGTATTGCACAGAGAAGAATGTGGCAAATCTTTGATTCGAGTAAGCATATTGCCAAACTCACTTCATTCTTGATAACTACAGAGCGATTCCTATTATTTCATTAGGATTAAGATAATTTAATATTCAATTTTTTTTTAATTTCTCTCGTTATCAAGCAAGATTAAAAAATTATGATAAATCTGGTCATAAGCAAAATATTATGATAAATCGGGTCATTAGAAAATTGCATAGAAATAGCATATGTTTTCTGAATAATGTAAGAAATCCACAAGCTTGATTTTCATGCAAGATTAAAAAGGATTGTAATATTGCACCCACAACTTAAATAACCATAAAAATGGGATATATGATTAAGGTGTTATATCTCACCATTTAGACACCGTCAAAAAAAAAAAAAAAATATATATATATATATATATATATAAAATTAAATTTGAATTATTTGATGTTGCCACACTGTGAGATACCGAAATCATATTACTGCAAAAAAGTATGTGTCATCATTTGATTGAAAATATAAACGTAATCTCAATGTACCTACCAATATGTATTTGGCGTAACAAGAACTTAAATTCTCGTTCTTGGCATTTCCATTTTATACTATATATATGTATGCATATAGCACGATGCTAGCCACTAATTAATTTATCCTTGCCATTCATGGGTAAGTGGGGGCAGAGAGGCAAAGTATGTGACGAGGGTCGGTTTGTTTGGTTTATAAATTAAGTTATAAACCCAAGCTTTCTGTGGATATATTGCTTTTGAAAAATGTTGCCGAATGCCACTTACGGGTATTATACGTGGGGAAACGGAACGTATTATCATTGTTTGTTGGCGTGGTGGGCGTGATACGGGCGGCGTGTGCTAATTAAATTACTCGGCAACTTCTTCACGGTTTAAGAAACGCCACAAGTGGAAGTAAAGGTAATATTGCTTATTTGATCGAATGAATTGCCTGTTGAAGAAAACATGTATATCATCACATAACCATATATCACGGAAGAGCAACTTCGTGAGAAGTTGACGATAGGAAAATGAAAAGTTTGCCCACCAAAGACGGCCAGAAATTAATGTACGGATCAATTGCGCCGGGGTGGGACTTTTATTATCCCGGGCTAATTTAAAAATTTATGATAAATATTTGTGTAAGCATTGATTTGTATAAAGGAGTAATATACATGCGTATATAGAGTTATATAATGAAAATCTTTTTAGTAAAGGAATGGCAACAATACAATGAAGAAGCTTATTAAAATTATTTATGAAATTCCTTTGTATTTTAGTGATAGCGAAATATATCTAAATAATTTAGTTTAATAAAAAGTGAAAGAGTAAGTAAAGAAAATAAAATATAAAATTATAAAAATGTTACTCGACTGTTACTATATCATCACTTTAGTTAAAGTAAAGAATTCTTTTATTGTAAAATTACTCTTAGTGATAATGTTATAATATATTGACTTATATACATACGTACATACATATATATTTTTTTCAATTAGACCAAATCATAATATTTCATTTTTATAGTAAGTTAAAGCAGCACTGATATTTTAGCCTCCTAATGATTTCAATTTATTCAATGAATATATAATTAAGTTATTTTTTTAAAATACGTATTTAATTAAAAGAATATTAAATTGGGGACATACTTAAAAATAAAATAAAAATTATTATTCTACAAAATTTAAAAAACTGAAGGGTATAGTCAAAACTTTCTAGTGCTACACCGGTATAGGCGTAGGCATGCTTCTGGAACTGGATTGCTCTCACATTGGCCTTGGAAAAAAAATATATTTAATTTATCTTTTTGTGCAGGCCATTAGAGTAGGAGCAAATGATAAATTTATAATTAGAAATTACAAGTCTAATTTTTATTTTTCTCATTAAAAAAAAAGAAAAAGATACTGTAGGCCTCTATTCAGTTAGCACGAAGAGTTTTATGTAAACTAAACTATCAAAATCTTTAAAAAAAAAAAAAAAGAAAGCAGGAGTTTGAACCATCTCCGACCAGAAGGAAAATAGAATTCAAGCGAGATTTTTAAATGACAGAAATAATTGCTCTAAGGGAAAGGACAATAACAACTCTTATACGCCTACGAAACACTAAAAAATTAGAGAGGAAAATCACAAACAGTGAAACAGCTCTATTAAAATAATATGGACCAAACTACCAAAAGAGAGAGAGAGGGCGAAACTTCTAAAATAATTCTAATAAAGTAGACACAAAAACTCTATAAAACATGAGAGAAAACCCCATTTTATTATTTGCTTGAACTAAAAGTTTGGTTCATTGAGAGGAACAGGTATAGTTATTAATTGACTCCACTGATCGTGCTCATCTCATATCACAATCCGATTGAAGTGGAGTGGTACTCAATTATTTTGGCTGTCTCATTTATACACACACGCGCCCGCACATGAGTCATTCTCTAGTATCAATGCCTGTATTTTTTATTTTTATTCAAACATATTTTAAAATTTTAGTTGTCTCATTTATACACACACGCACCCGCACATGAGTCATTCTCTAGTATGAATACTTGTATTTTTTATTTTTATTCGAATATATTTTAAAATTATAGAATTTTAAAAAGTTTATTTTTAACTCTTTAAAATTATACAATTTTAAAGTATGACGGTATGAAAAAAAAAAATCTATACCTGAGAATAATTAATATACACACACATGCAGAATAATATTTTGGTTTAGAATCTTAAAGTGCGAGAAACATTCAAAAAACCTTTAAAATTATAAGATTTTAAAGGTTTAAAAATAAAACACTTAAACAGCACAGTTTATATATTTTTCATAATAATTCTACACTTTAAAATTTCACATTAGAACATTTGTCTATATTTATATATTTAAAAATCATTTTTCCGCTCCCTCTTGTAATTTTTGAAAAAAAATGGAAAAAAAAAAGAAAAGAAAACCTACTTTTCAAAAGACGAAAATAGAGCAAAGCTTTGTTACAGTGAGTTGGAGTCACAATTGCGTCTTAAAAAGCGATGGGATGCGAGTGGTACGAAGAAATAAAAGTGATGGCATTTCAACATCTCTTGATAGAAGCACACAAGGACGCGAATATAAGTATCTCCCAAACGAATCTTAACCATGCCGAATAATCGAGACATTTCTTCCTTCAAAATAAATAAATAAATAAATAAAAACAGAAAAATCTTCGTCCGTCGAAGGTTGCTCAAATTGCGAAACCTGAAGTTTGTCCTTCGCTTAGAAACAAGCGAAACCAATCACACGAAAAAGAAGTGGCAAAGATAAATAAACAAATGACGTAACCAAACCCGTATGCAAAAATTAGGGGCTCCGATAAATATTTATGAGAAGGACATTAGCGGTGCATGGTTGCAGTTGCAAATGGCGCCAGCCGTAGCAAGTTGTCCATTTTCTGTATTTAAACCAGAGAGCCATTGTGCAGTCCAGCTCGACAGCGTCTGCACCTATTGGTCATTTGTTCGGATGATTATATCTTTGTCACCGTCTTGGCTTTGTGCTAGATTTTATAGCTTGACACCTACGCCCATGATAACGAAAGCATGTACACTAATGGACAACGTTCGTTGTCCAAAAATGACAGTGGTAAATTGTTTGATTCCTTATACTATAATTGTTTAGTTGATGGTACATAAGCTCCTTGACCAAACTTATCGTACTCCAATCTTAGTTCAACAGTCGAGAGTTGCTCATGTCTTATATAGTTAATACAAGATTTATTGTCATGTCATAAGAAAATTTATATATATATAATAATTTTCTTTATAAACTATGTGAAACCTCTGGAAAAATTTTAAAATTATGGGGTTTTAAATACTTAAAATATAAAGTATTTAAATTACATGATTTATGAGTGTTCTTCGACGATTTTATACTTTAAAATTTTGAATTAAAATATCTCTACATATATATATGTCGATCTTTTTGCCACTCCTATATTAATTTGACTCTTATAACAGATAAAAGTTCAAGATACTAACTCTTACAAAAAAAAAATAAGAAAAAAAAGAACTTATATATGATATCCGAGCCAAACTCATAGATAAGTGAACTGTTAACACTACCTTTTTTACATGAAAAAGACAAGACAAAAAAGGCAATTTTAGACTAACAGGCCATTTGTTTGTATAATTTAATTGACTTGATTTTAATTAGTTAAGTTATTAAGTCTGTTTGTTTGTTGACTTAATGAAAATTTTTAGCCATTAAGTTATTAATTTTTTAAACTTTTTAATTAATTTAAAAAGTTTGAATGATAACAATAAAAGATATTTTTTAAAATAACCCTATCTAATTAATTAATTTTTATTTTTGCCTAAATTAGATTTAATAATTAGCATTATCACTCACCTCAATATAACTTGTGCTAATATGTAGTGGTAGACTATTACTATTTTTATCTTTTTTCTTCAAAATTATCATTATTTATCTTCTTAATTTTTCAAAACTATTTTTCATATAAAACATCATAAACTATAATAAAGCTAATTATGATATATAATATAAAATATTAACTAGTTAAATTCAATTGAATATGATTTATGCTATGATAATATATTATCTTATTTATATTTTTTGAAATATTTAGTATTTGTTTAATATTTATTATTTGTAAGGACATAAATTTAAAAATATTAGTTTTTAGATTTTTTTTTAATAATACTCAATATTTATTTTTAGCAATCTCACAAAATAAATTTTTAGCAATCTCACAAAAAAAAAATAAACATATCATTTAGATTCAGATATTTAGTTTTATTTATAATGCATTCTAATCATATTTCAAATAAAAAAACAAACATCAGCTAAGAGTGTAAGATTAAGATAATCTTTATATCTTGAGCTTAACTATTAGCTATCAGTGAGCTCGAAACTTCTTAATCAAATACGCTGGAGTATTTGTTTCCGCGGCATTTCCAAGTTATGCATGTGTAAGTAGCAAGTGTCTTGCTAGCCCTTCGACGCCTTTGGCGCTGGCACTACGAAGGTCTCATCTCTAAATTAGCTTGCACACTGAAACCAATGTGAATTCCTGCAAGTTTCCATTGTTAAATCAGCTTGAACTTGTGGGCGTAAAACTGGTTTGTGAAAATACAAACGGAAAGCGATGCTATCCATGCACAAAGTGTTATTGTTGCACAGAATCAAGCGGCTTCCCTTTTTCTCCACTGAGATATTGCATTACTAAATCACTTAGCCCTATATAGTTGAATTAAGAGACTGACAGTGATATCTATGCTGTTAGCTCCCTCGTGTGCACTGAAACGCATCCATACTCCATATTAGCATTAATGGCCGGGTTCCTCGTTGATATAAACGTTGAAATCATTTTCCGGTCGCTCTCTCTCTCTCTCTCTTTGAGTTCATATATGTGCTATGCAGTATGCACCCATTATCTTTCCCCTTATCAAGTAGAATAATGACGTTTGTACCAAAAACAGTACAATAATTATATAAGAGAAAAAAAATCTCAAAGTAAATATTTTTTATAAAAAATTTTAGGTTACAGTTTTACATCTACACATAATTATGATATTTAAATAAAATTTATACATTATAATTAAATGTGATATAAATTATAATTAACTGTAACTTTAAAATGTCTCTTTTTTTATACGGATGGATGAGTGGAGCTAATTACGTGAGGCGTCTCTACATCTTTTGAGAGTTTCAAAAAGAATCTTAATTAAGTTGGAAATTGAAACATTTAATTTATTTCTCAAAATTAATTAAAAATCAGGAAAAAAAAATCATCTGCGGGAGGTTGCAATTTGCAAATGTGTCAATCCAAATCTGTAGGACTGTGACTTAGCTTGAAAAGAAGCGACAAAATGGGGATTCGATAATGGAAAAGGAAGCTGCTAAGAAGGCTGATAAGGCCAGCCGACAGGCGACAGCCACAGCAAGCAATATGAGATTATTTTAATATTCGTTTGGTGGGTTACATATTTACCACCTGCCCTGACATGGCCTGTGCTTGATTTCATAGCTTGTCATGTACGGCCACACAACATTCATTGTCTAAATATGACAGTCGGTGAATTCTTTGATTCTCTTTCTTTTATTGCACTTGTTTTAGTTGAAATTCTTTTAATTTTGAGAATTTTTATGGTACCATGATTAAGATCATAGTATTAATACGGTAATAAATATAAATTTTAAAATTTATAAATAAAATAATTAAATAAAAAATAATTAAACTAATATAAAAATAATAAATTATTATTTTAAAATTAAAAATAAAATAAACACCTGTAAAAATAATATAAAAAATATAAATCAACATTGGAATATAATTTTAAAAAATAATTTATTTATTTGAGTAAAGAAAACAATTTCTCATCAATTGAAAATATAAAAATATTTAATGAAATAATTAGAATTAAGTTTTATTAAATCGATTTAATTATAAATTCTATATTTATGTTAGGACATTTATAATTTTTTATTTTTTAATCTTAGTCTTTGTTTTACTATATAAAATAATTGAGTAAAATTATTTTTCTTGCATGGATCAAGCTAAACAAAATAAAAATATATTGTTATATTACTAGACGTATATGAAATATCAATAAAACTTTATCTAATTTTAAATTTTATACATATTTTATGAATTTTCAAACATTACTCTTTTACTTATACTAAAAGATTATTTGTGATTACTATTGAAGATGTTCAGCAGGATGAAAAATTAGCTATCTTACAAACAATCTTGGAAAAAAAATCAAAGAAAAGTTTTCTAGAATTTAATTTTGAGAATAAGTTTTATCTTTAATAAAATTTCACGTGTGTCATCTTATATATCATTTAAATCTAAAGTTATGATTATTCAGTTTAGAAATAAAAATTATAAATATAAAAGGTAATAATTATTATAATGAGTTTTTATTTTCTATTTGTAAATCCTTTTTTTTTTTCAATAACTCTTATGATATTTACTTATTTTACATTTCATTTACAAATTTTCTATTTCATTTATATAACTGATATGTTATTTTAGATTTAATGTTGATTTACAAATTTTATATTACAACTGTAAATTTTTGTTTTGTTTACCAATAATATATTATTTTACCACTCTTGTATTAATTTACTTATTTTACTTTCTATTTATAGATCCTATGTTTTATTTACTTAAATTTATATTTTATTTTATATTTAATGTCGATTTACTCGTTTTATGTTACTTCTACAAGTTTATGTTTTATTTACTAATAATATATTATTTTACAATTCTTATATTAATTTACTTATTTTACATTCTATTTACGGGTCTTATGTTTTATTTACTTAATTTTTATGTTTTATTTTACATGTAATATTGATTTACAAGTTTCATGTTGTGTTGATGAGTTTTTATTTTATTTTATTTACCAATTGATATATAAATTTACTATTCCTATATTAATTTACTCATTTTACCTTTTATTTGCAAGTCGTACGTTCCATTTGCATTATTTATACTTTATTTTATACTTAAACAAGTTTTATGTTATATCTATTCGTTTTTTTTTTACCAATAATACGTTAAATATATAAGGTGATCATTATTATAATGATTACCAATGATACATCATTTACTACTCTTATGTTGATTTACTTGTTTTACCTTCTATTTAGAAGTTTTATGTTTTATTTATTTAATTTATCTTTTATTTTATACTTAATAATTCTATTTTATATTTATAAGTTTTTGTTTTATTTATTAATAGTACACCAATTTTACTATTTGTATGTTGATATATTTGATTTACTTTCTATTTATAAGTCATATGATCTATTTACATAATTTATATTTTATTTTACACTTAATATTAATTTACAACTTTATGTTAAATTTACATGCCTTATATTTCATTTAAGCAATTTATATTTAATTAAGATATTGATGTTGTGGTTTTATTTATGGCATTATAGAATGACCTTTAGTTTCTTTTTTTTTTTTTAATTTATTCTCCTCCCCCTCCCCCCCTCCCCCAAAAAAAATTGATTCACCGTTAAACAGGAAACACGTGCCATTGGGATTCCTCTACAAAACTTGCACACTCATTTGTGTTGGTTCTCTGGACCGATATATAGAGCCAAGTTATGAGTTGATCATTTTTTTAATTTAATTTTTCATTAATTTACAGGAACTAAACCTCATGACAAAAGTTTTAAATCCTTCGTTCTACCGGTTTTCATTTTTTTGGTGCTTTGTTGTTTGGTTTTGTTGTTTTTGTGGTGGGGGGGGGGGGGGGTGGAGGTATTCATTTTTGCCTGCGGTTGATTGTCTGTGTCGTGTATACTGTATACTAGGCTCACTAGTCACTACAAGAATTTTAGCCTTTAGCGACGAATCTTTTAGCGATGAAATTATTTTGGTCGCTAAAAGAGACTTTTGGCAACGAAATAAGGATTTCATCACCAAATCTAGTAAAGAAAGAATTAATATTTAATTGCAGGTTTTAGCGACGAAATGTGCGTTGCTAAAAATTACATATTGCGACGATTATTTTTTTTCGTCGCTAAAAAATTAGGCGGCAAAAGAATTATTGGCGCACTGGCTTTTAGCGGCGAATGGATAATCTTTTGCGACGAATTATTTTGTCGCCAAAAGTATATAATCAACAACGAAAATGCACTCTTTCGCGACGATATATTTCGTCGCTAAAAGGATATTTAGCGACGAAAGTATATTGGTCGCCTTTCTCCTCTTTTGCGACGAAACTTTTAGTCGCTGAAGAATTCCTTTGGCAACAAATATGGTTTCGTCGCTAAAGCTTTTTCTTTCGCGACGATGTACTTAGTCGCAAAAAAGGGACCTGAAATGGAAGCTGTAATACATTTTAGCGACGAGATATTTCATCGCTAAAGATTGCTCTTTAGCGACGAAATATTGCGTCGCCAATATTGTTCTTTGGCGACGAAAAACTTGGTCGCTAAAGACTACTCTTTCGCGACGAAATAATTTTGGTCGCTAATTGTATTTTTAGCAACTAAATATTTTGTGGCTAAAAGTTTGTCATATTAATTACAAATATGGTAAATTAATATAAAATTATAAATTTAGAATGCATTTTTAAATATTTTAATTTTTGTTCATGATTAATCCTTTTATTAATTAACAAGTAATATAGTTTTCATTATGATAACAAGATAAATTTAATTATATCTTAAAAAATAAAGAAAATAAAATGTGTTAGTTATTAATGGCGAATCAATAATCACATTATCTATTTACCTTTTTGTTATTACTAAATATTACTTATTTGATTGTTAATAAATTGTAAAAAATATAATATAAAATTTTAATTAATATAAAATAGTGAAATTAAAAAAATTAAAATACAAGACAAAGAATGGAATGTGTTTTAAAATAGAATTCTTTTTAATATACATATATGCGTGACAAAAACGGTGCGTTTAAAGTTCATGACTAATGCTCCTCCCTGATGTTTCTATCCTCTGTTCGCGAGCACCATCTCCATTTACCACTCTTACACAAACACCCATCACTCGCTCAAGGCCAAACCCTAAAAAATCAATCCTGCACTCAATCAGTTGAGAAAACAATGTCGTTTAGCACCGGTCAAGTATATTGCTGCCATGCCGGTAATATTGTTTGAACACCCAAACCCATTGCTGCTGTGTTCGATGTATTGTCTCTATTTCTTTCACTTTATCTCAAATTCTCCTAATTATGAATTGATTTCTCTTCTCTTCTGGTGACCCTATTCCCTACCCGGTAAGGTAGATTGTGATTTATTTCCTGTCGTGCCTGCAGGAGCAGCTTACCCCACAGCATAACAGTGAGCAGCACCAATTGAGGTTTTTCCGGAACCACCCGCAGAGAAAGCAGCGGAAAGGAAGGTAGCAGTAGTTTAAGAATGTCACTGCCATGAATAGGAATCAAACCGACCCGCTTCACACATTTGCAGATGCCCATCCCCATACCTCGAAAGCATTGATTCGCCCTTTGCACTCACTTAGTTAGGGCTTAATCTCGACGGGAACCTCCCATCTTGGGTAAGGGGCTCACTTCATCGCCCTACTAGTCTCACTCTCTCCCTACGCTTTTGTGGGCTTCGAGAACTCTGTCTGGAACGAAATGATCTTGTTTTGTTCCTCAGCTAAAAAGAGATGTCTTGCGTGTTATTGCTCTCAATTCTTTTGATTCCATCGCATTTTTTTGTTTTCTTGTCCTACCTTTGGAAAATTCGGGTAAACTAGGGAGGGGTTGTGGGTAAAATCCCGTTAGCAAATGTTAGCCTCTAGTAAATGTATTGAATTCAAATAAGAACTATTACTAGATTCATTAGGAGTTCTGCTCTGTAATGGACCAAGTAACTGACATATTTCTAATTGCCCCATCAATTGCGAAATAGCATTTTTAGGAAGCTAGTTACGAGCTCCCTATGTCAAATTTGATGTTTGTTTATTTTAGTTTTATTTTTTTTAACCCAGTGTAAGAACATGGTATTTTAGGCTGGAAAGCTATCAAACAGGTTGTTTTACTTATCAATACCTCCAAACATTTTTGTGGATGTGGCGAAATGTGCTAGCCTTAGAGCTTCATCAGCGTTGGATCATCACAAAAGAAAAGAAAATTCTCTCATGTTTGTTTATTTTGAGCAAAAGTTTTAGTTGGGCGATTAGTGATTAATAAAATAAAATAGTGTAAGTACAGTTTGGTTTCTTCAAAGTAAATAGCCATACATCGTTAAGTCAAAAGAAATAATAGGTGTCCGAGGCATTATCTAGTGTCTTTTCCAGGTAATGAGAGCAAGCCCTTGGACATCAGCGGCTTTGTGGCTGCGAGGGTCTGATCTCAAATATTTCACACATTCCTCGCTCATATTAAAGATTCTATCGCAAGTCTCATCAATTAGATTTGCGTCAAACCAATCTGAAATTCAAATTCTCATCATTTGCGTGAATGATTATTATGACGGCGACAAGTAATGTTGGCCAGGCAGCACGAGCTGGGGCCTTGTCCTTCATTTTCAAGGGCATTTATTTGAATTAGATTTTATTGCCTCCTGCAGTTTTAAGTCTTGTGAAGGTTACTGCCGCCTGCAGATATTTTTCTCAACTTGCTTTCCCAGGTTTAGATAGTTAAGCTTGCGCCGGATGCAAAGATTCTGTAAACATTTTTAAATGTCCTTAACCATGTTGCCACAGGTGCCCCGGATCCCGCTTTTTGTTTTGTTCGGGATCGCATTAGATTGTTATTCAATTACCCAAAAAAAATTTCGTAAAACACACTGCAAAAAGGATATATAATTGAACATGTAACAGCACCAAATGGCTACATTATTTATTAAGTCAAAAGTGCTATAATTCTTTGGGTTACAAATCCTAAATTTTCTAAATCTTTACTCTTCTTCCATACACTTGAGGAGCTATCAAATCCCAATGATGCAAAGTTCTGAGCCATCTTAGCTCCATGATGTGCAAGTTGCGCAGCCTCCAGAAAAGAATTCATATCCAAGTTCTTCAAGGATTTTCGGAAATAATCTTCAGCTACTCCTACGTAAGAACATAGGCATAGCGAAAGATAACCCTTGAACCGTGGATCCGTGGCCTCACCTTCCAGCTTTTCGATCAACTGAAAGGTGTCTGAAGCTTTGGCTATGGTTTTGTCCAGCATGACACGAGCAAGCCCTTTGACATCATTGGCTCTGCAACTACCACCGTCCGATGTCAGAAAAATCACGCATGCTTCACTAAGAAAAAAGATTTTACTGCAAGTTTCTTCTATTAGATCTGCCTCAACCAATGTGTGATTTTGATTTGCACACAGGATGAAGAGGATGATCGGATATATTGTTGTCAATGCACAAGGGGTTTTGTTTTTCATTTTCAAGAGCATATGAATTATATTTTTTCCCCTGGTTAAAATGTCTAGAACATCTCTTTTTATATATTTTTTTTATGTATAAAAGATTAGTCCTCTGAAATTTAAGTTGGTTCAAATACTATCAAATATCTTTCTATACTTGGCTTTCCTTGATAAGGTTATTACATTGAATGCAAAATATAAATGTTAATAAATTCAAGGATACAGTAAATATATAAAAGTCCATAACCACTCATTTGACTAATGATTATCAATTTCTTTGTCTAATTATTGAGATTGAGAATTGGTACGTGTTGTGAATTAAGTTTTTTTTTCCTTTGTTTGGATATATAAGTCATTTGATCTAGATTTATTTTATTTATTTAGATATAGATCGTTTTGATCATCAGCTCAACTTGAATAGGCTTTTATCAAGAGAAGTTTAAATAAATTTATCATGAATTATTTTTAAAAATTCATTTCCTCAAATCAAAATTAGGATTTATTTAATTTTCGCTTCATACACTTACCTAAAATGCACAATATAACCTTACTCTTCTAAGTTTTTATGAAGACACATTTTATTCATTGAATACAAAAATGTAAAATTCAAATATATGTCTGATTATTCATTAAAATGCATTACATTGGATACAAAAATGTAAAATTCAATCATAACAATTGCCATATGTCTGATTATTATATGTTTGGGTATTAGTATTGTTTATTGGGCAGCAATCACAGCCATTTATTAGTGTAGGAAGTAAGAGATATTAAAAATATATTTGGACACGTGTTATTTTTTATCAACTCTGCGACGGGCTAGCGCAGGAGTGTCTTTTCGAAGATGCATGTTCTGTTTTTATCACGGCACAAAGAAAATCTTTGCTGCCATGCATACGAAAAAAAGCATTCACAATTCCTTATTGATATGAGACTGTAGCAAATAGTTAAACCATTAATTCGAGCGTTCTATTTAAATGTTGCCAACGGAAAAGGATTGCTGTACATTTCCAAGCTTTGTTTTTTTGCAGCGGCTATGTAAATTTATAGATAAATACAAAATCAGATTGCCAAAGTTGGTAATCATATTATTTTCTTCTAAATTTGGCTTTCCTCTTTCCTGGGTTCAGCTTGTACATTGAATTCAAATCACTAATGTAATATCCAACGCTGCAGAGCATGTTTTTCTGGTTCTTGCTTCTTCGATCCATTGCTCTTCCTTGTGGTCAGGATCCGAGAAACCTGGACATGAGTGAGAACTATAGAAATTTTTCAACGAGGGTTCCACCCTTCATTGGAGTATGAGAACGCTATTTAAGCTGCAGATCTTTCGAATTGATCACCTTTGCTTCACGTTGTATCTATCTCCCCTGAATTGCATCTTATATTTGTTCATGTTGTGTCTCAAAAACAATTTGACCGAAAATGATTTCCAATGCTCAACAGTTATATTTTCCAGTCATAATATAACACACAACTCAGCAAATCTTTTCATCTATCTATAAAGATACAATTTCTGGATACATGGTTCATAAATCTAATAACATGGACAAATTATCATCATCATACATAAAGAATTAAAGAATAAATGCAACTTGACATCAGTAATGAAAACCTAGACCTGACCTGCAGAGAACTGAAATCAGTATGAAGCTACTGTATTCTGACCCTATCAGGATTGAAAAAAATCTTATCTGCAACGAAAGAATGAAAGAATAACGACAGATTTGGTTTCTCTAACTACAAAGAATTTTAGTGTTCCTTTCTGTATGCAAGAATGGAATGAAAACTAAGGGCGTATGTATGAAGAAAAACGAAATCCCGCTGCAATCAGCTTGGCTGAGAGTATGAGGATGAACTGCCTGCAACATCAACAGGCGCCCACGCTGAGACTGTATAAAGAGGCTGATCTATCCAGCTTAGGGTAAGCGCCGCTCCATCTTGTCCTTGCTTCTTAACACCATAATTCTCACAAGAGTACATCTTCAGTAGCATTTGACTCTGAAGCATCTCTCTCTCGCTAATCCCCGTGCATCGAAACCCTCCTTGCTCCATCATCCTTCTCCAGTTCTCAAAACTCTCGTGCCTTTCTAACCGGTCACTTCCTTCGCAGGCAACAATACTTCTAATTTCCCTTGCAAACATCTCTTCTATCTTGATTCTAACTGGACTATCTAATGGGAGAGAGTAATCGATCAAATCAAATAGAGCGCCGTAGTATCTTAATGAATTGGAAACTCTTGACTCCAAGAAAGAGGAATTATGCTCAGCTTCTTGCTCTGCCATAATGACTATTGTAGGGTTGGTGCTCCGAATAAGTCCCAAAAAATCCCTGAGTGCTCCTCCATTCCCACTATAAAGCGTCTTGTGCAACTGAAAGATACAATTCACAGCCACACTCTCCTTCTCCTTCACATGAAGCATCCACAGCCTCACATCTTCTAACCTGTCCACAACTGGATGGAACTCGAAAGGCAAATTCAGTGCCTCGGCAAATCCGGAAAGCCTATCTCCTGTTTCGTTTAATTCTTGCTTGGACTCACCGATACCAGTGATTCTAACATGGCTTGGAGGATTAGTCCTGGAGGCTAAGCTCTGGAAAAAACTAGGCCACTGAAGTCCTTGCTTAATGTCAAAATCAATAATGTGAACCCTGTCTTTCCCGTCAAAAGCTCTCAACAGTATCTCATTTGCGGTGAAATGAATGAACTTCGGAATTGGAGTTGCCTGGTTCAAAAGCCTCAGTGCAGCCCCCGAATCATCATCAACCCGATCAAAATCTCGAGGAGGGGTAATATGAAAAGTATGAGGCCAAAGCCTTGAGACACGAAGAGCCAAAGCTTCAGTGTAGTAAGCTGTCAGACGACTAATAGGGCTTCCTCTCGGAGAAGCAAGATCACCCAACTTGGCAATAAAATGGTTAACAGCAGGGACATTCCTCGACCCAATTGCTTCCACACAATCTGTAAGTAATCTGACAAGCTCAAATCCATTATCCCCTCGGTTGGTATCCTCCTCACTAGCTTCCACACCACCTTGATGAGGATATGGATTCCTAGACCCATTACCAACATCATGCTCCACAGGATTCTCATGTAGCCTAAGAGCCAAGCTCTCACTCTCTGATGAGGTACTTGAAGCCGAGACCTCCTTTGCCAACTTATGGCTAGGCTCATCACCATCTTTTTCACCGACATCTGTGATCTCAGTTATAACCGATTCCACCCAAGGATTGTTTGACAACGGCAGAGGTGGTGAAATAAATTCACCAGGCACATAACAAACCCTGTCTTCCTCTCCTGAACAAGTCAAAGTGAAAGGAACTTGAGGGGCATGTTGGCCTGTGAAACTTGGCTGAAACCAAAAGTTGCCGTATTGACCTAAACTCAAACTATCGCCACCTCCTTCATGAATATCATCATTTTTCCCATCATTATCATCACTGCTACCCTTTTTCCTTTTAGCCCTGTTAATGCAAGACTCATCAACCAAACCTCCTTCTGCAAACCTCTTCAGACTCTTACCCTTCTCCCAAAACTCATCTTTGATCTCCCTCTGCGTGCTCGTTGCCAAAGGTGGAAGACGGATGTTCTGTTTGAGAGAACAAGCGCTCGTCTTGGGCTCAATTGGCTTCTCTACAGAGAGGCCAACAGGTCTAATGGGCTGCGAGCGCGACGAGTCTTTTCTAGAAAAGGTACATGGCAAGTCCAGTCTCTGCGTGCTCATTGAAGGCAACTGGAAATGGCAAGCTGGAAATTGTGCAGATGCTTCACTCCTCAATCGATGCCTCGGTGACAACAATGTAGAACTAGAACACCCAGCCAACATCCTCTATATCCTTCCTATTTTTAATCTTTTTGCGTTTTGTTCTTTTCAACTTAAATTCACCCACCCAACCGATCTTCTTTTCAAACTTCCTATCTCTCTTTGTTTCTATAATTTCTGTATTTGCTATGCGATGTATGAGATTTTACCGTGCAATTTCTTATATGTTTTGATATTACGGCCTAGAAAGTAAATGAAACAATATAAATCTAGAGAGATAGACTAAGTGAGTGTGTGAATTTTCAAGAACTAAAACAACAGGAATCCGATGAATAAACAAAATGAAGAAAAGGATTTGTAACAAATTTCAGTGTTCCTATATGAACAAGGGTGCAATGAATGAACAAGAATATGCAAAACAATAAAAGGAAAGAATTATCCCACCCCCAAAAGAATAAAAGAATCCAATACTAAATCAAACACCTATAATAAAACAATCATCGGATTCCACAACATTCACAAACAACTCATTGTTGCTTCACAAAAGAATGCAAACTGTGGAAGGAAGTAGAATAAACACATACTTGCTCAAAACCGTAGCTGAAACTCATAAGAAACTTGACAGCCACAACAGCATTTGAAGCCAACAACAACTCCATGGTAGCTAAAGAGCTGAATCAAACACAAGCAAAACAAACAAACCCCAGCCGATCAAAAGGAGCAGTTGAATTCCATACTTCTCTCAGAAACACTCGCTCACTACCCAAAAGAACCATAACCCATGAACCGTTTGTGTTTTTATATACTAATACAATACAATCACCCTTTTCGTGTTTCTTCTTTTTTGGTTTGCTCTACTAATACACTAACTCTATACCATAATGTGTAAAACTATACTGTAACTATAAAGCCTACTAACTACCACTTCCAATGGAGGCTGTCTTGATCATTGCTCTTTTTAGGTACTGTCTCCTTAGAATTTGTTATGAGGAAAAATGAAAAAGAGGATGTTCGAGAAATGTATGGGGAACTTCATTTCTGTGCCGTTGGATTTTGATCCGACGGTGGAGATTACGAATCTAAGTGACCGTTGGCATATGTCGGTGAAATATGACCGTTGGGGGAGGGAAGGGGGGGGTGAGGGGGAGTTGGTGTACGGACTTGATTTTATTCTTTTATCTAGGGGAGAAGAATATAGGGGCTCTCTAATGCGTTGCCGTTCACGTAGGATGCACGTGCCTGTCTCCTGATATCCGTTCGCTCGACCGTTGAGTTACATGACTTACATCATCAATTTTCTTCCCCTTTTTTTTTGCTTTGTTTCGTTTTTTTGTTGGTATCAGTACTTACATTTTCTTTTTCTTTTTGTTAACTTCCTTAACTTTTCCACTTTAAGAAACGTGGCGCAAAAACAAGCCGCCATTAGAGAGAGTGATTTGACTTCAGTATGACTGTGGTTTTTGGTCTTTCCGTGTGGAACAACACTCTGCCACGTGGAACTGGGAATGGCATCCTCTTTTGTTCTTGGACTTGAGCTCGGGGTAACTTTAGGCCCACATGTGGTTTCAAGAATCGGTTGCCAGAGAAGTGGAATAAATTCAGACGAACCCACAAAGAGGAGTAACTAATTCGGGTGTTTTTCTTTTTGACAGATCTTTTCAGGATACCCGATTTTAAAGTGAGGACGTATATAAAAATTATATATTTCAAGGTAATGAAAATTGTATTTTTTTTTACCCTATTAATACATTAAAACTTTTTTTTATCTATTAATAAAATCCAAACTTCATTAAAATAAAAGTATTTTTTGTTAGAGAAAAATTACATATGTATAGTTTGTGAATTCTAATATATTATTGAAGTTGTTTTATTTAACAAAAACAAGATTGGAAGTTTGCGAATTTTCAAAGTTACTTTGTTACGGCGTAGTGAAAAAAGAAGAAAAGCGTATCTTACAACGAAAGGTGAAAATCATGATTGCGCGCGAGTAAATCTGTACCCCTTTTGTAGCCATCTTCCAACGGTTGAAGAGGCTAAATAATCCTTTTGCTAAAACTGGTGAAAGCTCTAGGAAGCTATGACTGCTACGAAAATGTAATGGAATCCAACCAAACGCCAAGTACCGATAGCTAATGGTCGAGCCAATTGAATCAAAGATCAAGAAGTCGCTTAATTCGCCGAGGATCTGCTTGTTTGGTATTTGTTATCTTGCATATGTTGCTCTTAAATTATTACTTCTGTCCTGGCCATTCATTCTTTAAGATGAACAATCTTTGTATGCACAATAGTTCCAAGGCAAAACTTTAATCATAAATTAAACCCCCCCCCCCCCCCCCCCCCAAAAAAAAAAAAAAAAGTGACATTAAAACTCATATGTTAAGAAAATAATATTTAAATGGATGGTAAAGACACATCTTAATTTATGCATTTAAGTAAGATATAAAATAGCAGAGGTCTGTATAGCAGTATAGCTCCTTCAGCGTCCCACACCTCATCTACCAAATTGTATCTAAATAAACTAAATTATAACTTTCTACACAATGGAGTCTAGACCAACTCCAGAAACAAAGCTTCCTGCTTGCTCGTCAGCCCAAGCTCATTGAGAGTCAAAGCACCCTCCCCATCACTGAAAGCACGCCTTGGGTATGGCCTCACCTATTGAAGCAATTACACTAAATAATTCAGAATTACAGGTCTCTTGTACGTAAATCACCTCAATTAATCCATCGGGAATAAATGAATAAATTTAATTTTGTCAGGTAGAATACGGACGGTTGGAACATTACCAGTCTGTAGGTGCCTGCTTTGATTCCTCTACCAACATCTATGAAGTCAAAAAGAGACTGCAAAGAAATATTTTTCAGAATGAAGTTGCTGGGCAGAGGGACAAATTGAAAGGAAAGCAAATTTTCTTCAGATCTTACCTGCAGGTTGTTGGACTTGAAGAATCGGCGGCCACGACGACTGCCATCTGGCATCCGCACCAGAAGAGTCACAGCATTTTCATCATCTGGGGCTGGCTCCTGAGGCAACGACGCCTCTTTTGCCGCTAATTGTCTTTCATATTCCTGCCAGCAAAAAGTTCATTTCACATATGCGGACTGTTTAGAACTATTAAAAAGTAACGTCCACTCCAATATACAAAACAAACAAAGTCAGAATGGTACTTCTTAGCTAGATCGAGTTAAGTCCACCATAAGATAAATAAGTCTTGTGAAATGGAAGACTTTCAACTATGAAAGACCATATGTGATTGATGTACCCCAAAAAAAACATAAAGGGTCAAATACAAGAACTTTCAATACTAATAGATAATACTAGCAACATGAGAAAACAAAAAGGAGAAAAATACAGTTTAACCATGAAAAGGAAAAAAATAATTCAATAACAAAGTACCTGCTGCTCCTCCATTTTCCTACGGGTTTCTTCCTCTTTTCTTCTTTCCTCTGCAAGAGCAGCATTTCTTGCTTCTTCCTCCATTAAACGGCGAGCTTCGGCTTTTTCTCTGTCTGCTTGCAATGATGCAAGATATTCATCGTCCTACATGAGTGAAGTACACAGCAGTTCAGTGACACCACAGACAGAAATTAGAATTTTATTATTTGGTCTGAGGCCCAAAATTCAGACCTGCTGCTCCCGTATCAGGCGCTGAGCTTCCAATGAGGGTGATGGAGGACGAGGTACTCGCCGAGGATAAGAACCCTCAGGTTGCATGTACTGATGAGGTGCATATGGAAAACGGTATCCACTTTCAGGTATTCCACCAAACATTGCAGCCTCAAGCATAACTGCTTCATCATGCTCCTCAGAAGAGATGCCACCCCACTAATTTAGTGAAGTGAATGGGTCAAACATATTAGTTGGCATAAAATTTTGGGCTAAGAATAATAAACATATGTGAATTGAATTTCTTGTTGAACTTTCTTGATAAGAAATATGCAGGGAAGATACCTCATCTGAAGGAAAAGCATTTCCGTTGTGCTGTGGTTGATTGCTGACATCAGGCTGTCCAGGACTTGGAGGTGGGCTGACCTCAGTAACCCCAACTTCATTGGCAGATTCCCCAGAACCTGAAGACGTATGTCTGGACATGTGTCTAACAAGAGGCTGCTCCTCCACATCTTCAGCCTCTTCTTGGATGGATAAGCTTCCTCTCTCCAACCTAAATTGAACAAGGCATCCTCATAAAATTCTTGCCTCAAAACAGATCAAATAAGTGTAAATCACTATCCTTCACTATGGCCAGGACAACAGAAGGATGCCACATGCACACGCAGGCAGTAATCAGAAAACACATATAACACCAAAAAATTAACAGTTCAAAGAATACCTCCCATTTGATGTTGCCACTGTTCCCAGCTCCATCTCAGATGGCTTGGAAGCCCCTGCTACTAATGCCCCAACATCCCCACCTAGCTCACGCTGTGCTTTCTCTTGCTCCGCTGTCTGAATCCAGTTATCCAGTTATTGTAAAGTGAGAAAAACGAGGCACTTGTCAAGGAAAGATAAATGTAAACAAAAGCTCACCTTTAATGACAATGAAACTGCATGTGCCAGATCGGCATCCTCCAGGTGTGGTTGCCTATGCTCAGTCCCAGAACCACTTACATTCTGCATTAAGAAGAATGTGATTTCATGTCTATTTGTACCATAACCAAGAAAACAATGTAAATGACAAATGATACTGAAACATTCATAATGTGAATCAAGCTGTTGTTTAAAAGCCTATACCTCAGTCTCCCGTTTTGAGGCCTCAATGGCAGCCCGAATCATTTCTTCTTCAATGTCATTGCTATAGTCTGCCAAATTATCAAATGCAGGAGCAGAGGGATTGCTATGCCCATCATTTCGCTGAGTAGACTGTGCAGCAGTAGGAGCTGGAATATCCTCATCCACTTCATCAATTATGACTGTCCCTCGGTTATCAGGGCCATGTGTGTTTGCAGATTCAGTGACATCCTCGATGGTAGGGGCATGACCAGATGGATCGCCACCATCTTTAACCTCTATGGGGATCTCTCTAACCTCTCTAGGATGGGTAACATGAGGTTCACGGCTCATAAAATCAGAGGCACCATCAAAGAACCTTCTATGAATGCTTGGATCAAGCAGTGAAAATGGATTTAAAGTTCTAGATCCAGGTAGAAATGACAGTGGAGGTTCTCGAGGCACAGATTCAATGGGATCATCTATGTCCATAAGATCATCTTGAGGTGCTGGAGCAGATGATTGATGGGTGCTGAAAATTGCAAATTGCATAAAGGCATATCTTTAATAAATAAAAAATTTAAGAAGACTAGGAATCTTAAAAGATGGAACATAAAATTATATGTTATTTCTGATAAAAACATTATTTTTTAAAGAGGTAACAACCAGAAGAAGAGGACTCAACTGCATAAGATGAGTAATAGAAATTAAAAATGTAAAGCATTTCTTCTTTATAATTCAATAATAATTAAAAATAACAAAGAGGGTGTATCAATGGGAAAACAAATCAATTCAAAGGAAGAATGACAGACATGTTTCTATCTCCTTCGCTAAAATGAGCATTCACAGCTGCATTCAGATCACCACTGTGCTCCTGATTTCAAGGAAGAAAAACAGATAAATCAGCAGTAAAGAAAACTAAATTTCAGCAAACAATTCTACAAGATTACTATCAGGCGCACAGCCGTACAAGTATCCATCCTCAAAAAAAAGCTAACTCCAATTGACAGCATAATACCAAGCACTTAGCTACTCCAGAAAATTGACAATGTGCAGGAAATTTTCTTGCTGTAATGTTGGCATTACTTGTATTAGACTAGCATTCATCCATCTGACAAATATGCCGTCCAAATATAACCAAATTTGGCATATGTCAACACAATTCTTCCACATTTCCACTTTAGTTTATTAAAAAAAATCTATTTAAATTCTGCGCCAAGCCAAGTTATAAACAATGAATTTTTTTTCCTAGATTTTATTTAACTCATATGGTTTCATGCCGGTATTAAATGCAACCAAGAGTACTCTGATCAACACAAAAAACACTAATGTTCACTCAAAAACGGCACAAGAACAAGTACGGCCAATGATAAATGTAAACAAACACGACAGCAGTACCAATCAGAGTAAGAAATTCCACATTAATTTCATTTCTAATAAAATTAAACTCAAGAACCAAAAACAAAATTCACCTATTTCTGAGAACCTAAAATAATTCTCCTAAAAAGGTTTAAATATTACGACTTTTATCAATATATAAAGTGAAAACCCTAAAATTAAAGCATTGGTGATCATATATCTACAAAAGTTAAGCAAATTAAAGTCCAAAAATATACGCAATACAAACATTAACCCTAGTTTCGCGTAGATTACATCATCAATCAACTGAAAATCAATCATTGCAAATTAACTTCACAATTGCAATCAAAATACATAAAAAGCGAATAAAAATTCTGAAATTTAGCTAAACATTACAGTTTATTTATTTTTTTAATATACCTCTAGCTTTTGCACCGCGACCGATTCAGTGGCACCTGTGATGCTAATGAAGGTGTCGATTGCTTCTTGATTAGGTCTAACCATTTTCCGGGAAAATTTTTGTTTTAATTTTCTTTTTGAAGCTTAATTGTATTCAGCCTTTTCACTGTTCCGCTGTTGTGTGCTTTTCTTTTATAGAAAGAAAGAACAGCAAAAGAGAGATAAATATATGAGTGTTGAAACTTAGGAGCCTTATATACGGTAGCGTTTTGGGGTATGGCTATTTTCGTAATTCGCTTACTTCTCCAATGTTCTACGTTTCCTTTTATTGGGAGACCGTCTACCGGTTAACTTACGGAGGCGAGGTTGGTATCGTCCGAATCTGATGATAAAATCACTTATTAAAGTCATCATGTTCTTTTAAATTTTAATGGGAAATTTATTAAAATTAGCCTAAAATTTTTATCATTTTATGAACTTAACCCACTCAAATTATTTTTATCATTTTATGAACTTAACTCACTCAAATTATTTCTATCATCATTAACTAAATAACCCTTTAACTGACAAAAATACTCCCCATATTCTCATCAATCTTAATCTGTCTAACCGAACAAAGTTTTCCTCCAACTACATCTCTCCTCACTGGTAGATTCTCATACTCCATCATTAACAATCAACAACTTGAATTTTTTAATTAGTCCATCCTCTCTACTTCTCTCTTTTTAGCATGTTGTATTATGTTTTATTTTTTATTGTGTTGGTGTTAGTGATGGTGGTAGTATGGGAGAAGTGTTGGTGCTGTAATAGTGATGATGATGGAGATTGAAGTATTGTGTTGGTGTTGGTGTTGAAGCCCATAATTGTCTCGTGCAACTGTTACGACAAGCCCATAGCTATCTCGCATGACAGCTACGACAAGTGTGTGGTTGTCGGGCACAACACGAGTGACAGCGACAGGTGCATGTTGCTGTCACTTACGCTTGTGAGGTACAATAGGCTCTCGCTCGCAAGCGATAGGCGTACACTATATAACCCCTTCAGGTGAGTACCATCAATAGCAATAATAGACTTAATGTACTATATGAAATCCTTAATCGAAGATCCGAGTGTTACAAAGTATATGTTGAGTGCTATAAAATGTATATTTATAAAGAAAAATAATTATTTTATATTTTAAGTTTCACTAACCTCCTTTCTTTTATGTATACAACTCTCTTATAATTTTAATTATATGTGTTTTATTATAATTAAGTACTTTATATATTTTAGGAGTAATATGATTATTTTATAATAAACGATATATCAAATAACAAAATAGATAATAAATCTGAACTCACAATGATCGAAAATCTTAAGAGGAGTATACTGTTCACATATATGTATTATTTAAATGTACGATATTGTTCATAAATATTGTATGATAACATAACATTGACCGATGACGTGACACCGACCAATGATGTGGCACATTTAATTAGATGAATAATGTGGTTTTGACTGCTTATATGACGTTAACTGATGATGTGGTATTGACCGGTGATGTGGTATTGATCGGTGATGTGTCATAATCTTATTGGATTAAAATATATATATACTATTAACCGATGACGTGGTAATATATTAGTGGATTAAAAAAATATGAATACAGTACATGCGTATATACATGATGATAGCCTTGATGATGTGTTCAATCCAATTATAACTTGTCGCGTGGTGCAACCCTGTGCGTCCAAATTGTTTTAGTCCGATGGTCGTGATTTACTCATTATATCTATAAAAGAAGAGCTCTCCCCCTTTAATTTGACACCTCTGAGTTTATTTTTTAACTCTATTTTCTCTAATTCTTTCTCCATCTTATATTTTCTATGTATTTAATAAAATTTCTATTTTACCCCTAGTTAAAATATGAATAGCTAATTTTCTTTCAAGTTTGGGTTGAAGGTAAAGTCTTAACATGTTCTATGGGTTTATTTTAGTAAATTTATTTTTTCTTCTCTTATAATTTCTGTGGATGTTTTAATTTTTCGTTGATAGATAATAATAATACAGTTATTACTGTTTGGCATGATAAACCCTTAGCACCATATTAATTATAACATAGTTCATGAGGAGTGGATATCCCCTCATAATTTAATTGGTACTAATAATGAATATTAAGTCTTAGTGCATATTGATATGGATTCAAATACCCAAAGTACCTCATTACAATAGTTATCAATTTAATTTATTTCTAACATTCCAACTTTAATTTTAAAATATATTAAATCAGTTTCACCATAATTCTAACCACTCACTTAGAAAATTAATTGAACACATAATTAAAATCTATCTCCTTGTGAGATTGATACTCGTTATCATTAATCTATTCTACAATAGATTCGTACACTTGTGAGTTCAATAAAATTTGGACAACAGCATACAAGAAGTTATCATTTCTATCTAGCTCGAGGTGAGTGACTGTATCTTCATTCACTTTGGTCAAAATGTAGAAATATTTAGGGAGCAAGTTGTATAGCTCTGTTGAGTTTTCTCAAACTATTTTAAGACCAATTTCTCTAGTCCAATATATCTGCTGGTATGTTAATTGCACACCGTATTTCTGCTGCATATCTGAGTTATTTAGAGATGTATATCCTTTTCTTCTAGACATATTTATCTGTAATAATATGACAACAACTCAACTTCTTATTTAAAGACGACCATCAATCAATACTTCATTATGAAAAGTGTGTATATTGCCAATTCTCTTTACCAACCTGGGAATATTTTGCTCATTCAAACTTTTTATTGCTCGAATATGTCATTTACATGATTTCGAACAACAGTGGCCTCGAAACGTGTTGTTGTGAACCATGTAATCTTGAAATCAAAGTTATCTCTAAAGGCGACTTTGTAAAATTGCAATATTAACTCATTTTTCTCAAAAAATAGTTTATCTACATTAATATCATCTGAGTCACAATTGCTAAAAATGTTTAGAGCAACAATATTTGAAGTTAAAATTAGAGCAAGATTTGTCAAAGGGTCAATCCTCCTTCTCGAAGAGTCTATTGGATGATTAGATTAACTGTTTCTGTTATCCATAGGAATATAGTCTTGACACTTATCCTCATCATTAATAGGAATATTCGAAAGTCAGACACCCCTAACATCACCTACATCATTAAACTGAGTGTCCTTCGTATAATTAAATGATTTCTCAGCACTTCTGTGTTGATAATATTATCAATAGAATCATCATTGTAGTAAAAATCATTATTGTGAAGTAAGGAATAATGTTGCTCCAATGATGTTGTTAAGAGTAACACCTCTTCTCTAACATCCATAAACGTGTTGTTGTCATCAATGTTATCATTATTGTCGCAAAGTGAAAAATAATGTTCCCGCATCGATATCATTCTTGGCAGTTCCTCCTCTTCAATATCGAGGCATGACATGTTTGCTCTAAAGGAATTTCAGTTTCGACGAATAGTTCAAAATCTTGGCTCAAAACTCAAGGAAATATAGTAACAAGTATAAGAATGCATTTATAGTTGCCCACATTAGATGCCATAAGTAACCGAATATTGACTATTTTATTATTATTTATGTCCATGGACAGTGAACATATATGATACATTGTGTTACTAAACCTCAAAGTTGTCTTTATCTTAATGCTATATTCATTAGGATTTATTTGCAAAACCTTATACCCCCTTGCCAAAATTTGATCAAAGGTACAATTTTTTCAAACAAAAAAAGTTATATTCTTAGCATTCATATACTCTATACAACCATCCGTTAATGTCTCCCATCGACTATTATAACATAATTGAAGCACAATGGGATCCATTAAGTCAGAAATTAATAATATCTATATAATTATAAACTATAAAAGATAATAATTTTCACATTAAAAAAGAAAAAAAAACTAAAAATTAGTGCTATAGGCTGCCCATCACCAAAATTTACGGTGATAGATAGCCTATAGCATTAAGAGACTACGTTGTACAAGAGTGTTGATTATAAACAATTAAACATTTTTATCATACAATACTCATACAAAATCAATTTTTTCAATTAAAAATTACTTAGATTTCGAGCTTCAATTCAATTGAGTGTGAGATTTATATAAATTTAGTAAATTGCAGCTAATGATAATATGATTTAAGAAGAAACTGCTTTTGTTTTTTATAAAAAGAAGAGAGGTTAGGATTCAACTAAGAATAATTTAGAGAAAAATACTTATGTTTGGCTAATTATGATAAAAAATTTAAAGGCTAATTTTACAAAATGATAAAAGTTTTAAGTTAGTTTCGTAAATTTTCTAAACTTTTTAATACCAATTAATTAGTGAGATTTAGAACAATCGATCGTCGATATTCTCAATTCATATAAAATCTTTATTGTGTGTGCACACATGCATGCACAAATATAAGATTATAATAATACTCTATTTATGGATAAATATATCATGAATGAAAATTGTTAATGCACATTACTCAATTCATATGCTACATTAATTGGCAAACTAAGTTTATAATTTGAAATAATTATTGTTATTTATATTGTATAAATAATTATGTACAAAAAAATAATTAAATATTTAATAAATTTTTTTTTAAAATTACGATGAGTTTTAAAAGGAGTTGCACGTATTTAGTAAATCTCATTATTAAATTATTATAAAAATAAAAATAATTAAAATGAACTTAATATTTAATAATTTTTTTTGATAATGCTATTTGAACCCATTGAAATACTCTTTTCAACCACATTTTAATTAATTTTTTTATTACTAAAATAACCATAACATGAAATTACTTGTGTGATAAAATCACTTATGTTATGGATATTTTAGTAATAAAATATGAATTAAAATCACAAGCTCATTAATAATTAAAATAAGTATTTTTTTAGGAAAATGAGTTTTAATTCATTTTTAAAAAATTTTAACTTGATTTTAAATGTCAAGTTGGGATTAAATTGTTCCACCCAATGTATTGAGAAACCTATCATTATAACGTACTTTTACATTTAAAAAAACTAGCCATAAACCATTTTAATACCAATTTGAAGTGTGTTGGGTTTAATGAAATTACCAAATAAATGATATTCAATATATAGTATTTCCCATTAGCATAAATAATATGTATCTCTATATTAGAACTTCTAATTATAGTACGGATCTTAGTTTTTAAAGAGTGGTAAACCATATTCAAAAGAAAAATAATAAATGTAAACCAGTGGAACAATTAAAAATAAAAAAAACAAAACAGAGCTAATTCGTACATAAATATCAGATTATTAAAAAAAAATGAGTGTTCTGAAAAATCCAAATTGATTTTTGACTCTTTTTTTCTCATGATTTGTATTCAAGCTATTAGTCAAATAAAATTGTTTGGAAAATAATTCAAATACGCCCTTCGTCTAGTTTATTTATTTATTTTTAAATGGTTACAATCTATAGTTATAAATAATAATAATAATAATTATAGTGATGTCAATATTTGAACTTAAACCTAAGTTCTAATAATAGATACCACTTATTTATTAAATGACGAATATAAAAAATAATTTTAATATTTAATAACTAAATGACACATCAATTTAAAAAATGAACTTCTAACATTATTTTTATGACTGCAAGAGGTCTAATTGGGACTTTAACTGCATACACATTTATATGCTTTATTTAGAGTGGAGAGTATTTCATAGGTTACGATTACACTAGATTAATATTTTACATTATCTTGAGTGTAGCTTGAACTTGATTAACTAAATATTAATTTATTAACTATTATATTTCAAAATTTTATTTTATCTATAACAAAAAAATATTTAATGTAAATTTTATATTATCAAGTTGAATTCATGTTGTCGTACCCATTAATTTATTATTTTTTAACAAAGTTGGAAGAGAAAAAAAAAACTGAAAATAAATGTTTGGTCTTTGATTAATGATATGTAGTTTATAAATTCATAACTATATGAGGAATATAGATGACAAATCGGTTATATATTCAGCTATAATATAAATGACATATATCGTAAAATGTTCATTTCGGAGTAAAAACTATATGACTTTTTTGTTCGTAAATTTATCATCCACAAGACATCTTACAATTTATGGAGCGTGAATGATCCGTTGTGCATTGTATTGGTTGTCGTTTCTATATTCATCATATAGATGACATGGCGGTATACATTCGACGAGAAGAAATCTGTAACGAAGTAACAAACAAATGTGGCCTCGAGCAAATAGCTAAATACCGCTCTGAGTGTCGACTCTACCGAGCAATTCAAACGACGTCGTTGTGGTTGCTGTGTTCAAATGGTTCATTCTCATTGTGGTCGTCAGTCTCTTTGACCGTGAGCTCAGACCAAAATTTGCCCAAAAATGGAGACGAAGAAAGAAGAGAAGAAATTCAAAATCAAGCAAACGTCATCGTTTTGGCTTTGGGTGACGGCGTCAGTGATCTTCAGGCTAATCTTAATTTATTTCCCGAAAAATCTCAACTTATCTTCTCGACCTGAAGTCGCCACTCCAGTCACCAGCATCCGTCGTCGTACAGTCTTTTCTCTCCACCTCTCTCTGTATTATTTTTTCACGTGCTCAAATTCGAGATTCGATTCAAGTTTACGAATTTTTATTTGTAAATTGTGTAGTGGCTGAAGGTTACTGGCTGAAGCAATCATCGATGTCTCCATATGCAGGTATGCTATGTCCTTTTTTAAAAAAAATATAGTTTTTTTTGGTCTGATTTAAGGACTGCTGTTGATTTGTTTTTGTTTCACAGGTTCGATGTATCACGGCTCTCCATTGTTACTTTCACTGATTGGGCCACTCACTGTTAAGAGGTAATAAATAAGCTTACTCAATGCTACAATGATAATAATAATGTTAGTTACATTCTAAGCAATGATGATTCGATCATTTATTTTTGGATACTTGTATTGTATAGTGAGTCATGGACCAGTTTCATTTACTTATTTATTTGTTTGTTTCTTTTGGCACGATCCAGAATTGAAGGGCAACCAAATCAACTTCTATGCAGGTATGAAAGTTAATCTAGCACTTTGTGCTTCAGATTGTACTCTTACATTTGTGCTTGATGGAACGAAGTAGAACTTGTTCCTACTGCCATGCTGGCAAATGAAATTTTACCCCATCTATGCACTTGCAGTGACAATTTTCAGTCAACAAAGTGAATTTGTAATGCATTTAAAGGTTTTTGGTGGCATTTTGGGTACAGTTGGAAGGTTTACATGACAATTTATGTGTTATTTTATATTAATAATTGTTCTTTTTAGAGGTTAAGTAAAACAGGTTGATTGCATTTTTTGTGCATCTACCAAATTTATGACCAGGCATAGAATGGAAGATAAATGCAAAACTACTAAAATATCTGTGAAATGCTCTTAGTTCAAATGGCTGAGTAGCTTCTTTGCCTTGAACGGATTTGGGCTATTCTATTGTTGTATGTATGCATTTGTTGAGAAATAAAAAATGAAGTTAGTTTACTGAAGTTTAATATCTTCTGAAGTTGGTTTTAGTTACCTTGAGGACACTGAGGGTGTTTGATCTTTGCAATTTATTCCCATTTTGAATGGTTTTCTTTGTTCTGTTCATTTCTTCTTTTTTTTTTTGTTTTCCTTACTAGTCGTGGTTAATACCAACACATTTGGATACAGCTTGCTTCTTTTGCTTGCAGATGTTGTCAGTGCAATGCTTATTCGCGCTACTGGTCAGACTCTTCAGATGTCATCTTTTCTGAGTTTGAAATTACTACACCTTGTTGAGCTGTCAAAAAGTTCAGGTATTTTGGCATATATGATTCTAGCTTCTTCAAAGTCTTGGTGTCCGTTGGATCTTATAAGAGTTTTACTTCAAAAAAAAAAGGAAATTGACTTAGATAAGGACCTTTGAATTAAATATATATATATAGAAAAAAGGAATGCTTTGAAGAATCACAAAAATGAAAGATGGCTTTAAGTCCTGTGATAATCAACTATAATATAAGTATGGCTGATCACACTATGGTATTATCTGTATATAGAAGGTGGAGGTGGAGGTGGAGGCCTGATTGCGTGACTTATGACCAATCAGTTGCTGTTGTTTAAGATGTATTTATTTGATTTAAACTGCCTACTACCACTGCTAGCTTCCCTTTCCTCACACATATATTTTTTTCCTTGTAGAGATGCTTTCTTCTGGAGATATTGCTGCTCTTGTATACCTCTGGAATCCTTTCACGATAGTAGCCTGTGTGGGCTTGTCAACATCACCAATTGAAAATCTGGTCATCATACTATCCCTGTATGGAGCATGTAGAAGTAAGAAGCTCAAAGCTTTGCCTCTTACTTGGGTACTTAATGTTTGTGCATATCATTTTTACTTCCAGGCTTTTGTTGCATCTTATAAAATTTAATTATTTAAAGAACTTCCATTTATTCCTTTTCAATTCTTCATCTTTATTCCATTCCATTTAGTTTTGCCATTTTAAAGATTTTTGCAGAGTGTGCCTATGTCATAAACTCTTCTTGTTACTTTAGATTTGTTTTTCTTAAATATTTGTAATGGAATATTGATATGAGTTTGTAGGGCCGTTATTTTATGCCGAGGACGCTGAATGAATAAGTGATTTGTCTCTTCTGTATTGAGCATGATAAAATACTTTTGGATTGCCATTCCATGAATATCACCCATAACAAAATGTCACTGATTGGCATAAGTTGAAATTGACTTGAAGATGTATTACGGTGTAATTGGGTGCAGTACCTTGTATTCTTTTTATTTTGCCTGTGATTGAATAACTTATGTGGATGGACCACAGGATTACCCCCTTTGGCTGCATTTGGATGGGTCATGGGAACACATTTATCACTTTACCCTGGGGTTCTAATAATTCCGGTATGGGTTTTTATCTTTTGATGAGCATGTCATCTTACAAGAAATATGAGAAGAGCTGTTGTGAATCTCCGTTTTGCTTATGTGCCCCAATCTATCAGTGTAGTAATTATTGTTAATTTTGTCCCAGTTGATTCTTTTACTAGGAAATGGTCCAGATGCTCCTCCTAGGAAATTGTTCCCGCAAAGAAGATGCAGCAAGGGTGGAAAGAATCCCTCAAGTGATAGCTCTTGTCAAGAAGAGGAACTCTTTAACCAATCAAAGCTACCAATAACCTTTTCATGGAAACCAGTTATTCATTTCTTCTTCTGGGCTTCTATTTGGTCAGTCTATGTGCTGGTGCTATGTGGCATATCCGTTAAACAGAAGGGTGGTATGTTGGAGATGTTTAAAAGGTACTTATTGAAGATTACATCACTCTCCCATAGTCATCTGCATCATTAGGTATAAGCCTATTACCAATAATTAATGGTATCTCTACTATTTCAGTGACCTTCTGTATGTGAAGATATCTTGGGAAGAGTTGTTTCTTGTTTACTATGCATACAGCATGTATTACCTTGTATGAATAAGGAAGTTGATCGTGATTATGGTGGCAGTATTATTCTTTCAATTATCAAAAGCATTTGCTGGAGCATAACAGTATAAGAAGTGAATGGAAGATTATTTTTCATTAAGTCCATACAATCAACTTGAAAAATTTGGGTTACTGCTTGAGGTGAGATTAGTCACATATGTACACTCTTGAAGAAAGAGTTGTGCGCTTAAAATTTTGGTCAATGTTTCTTTCTTTGTTTTGAGATAGAGCGGGTTATGTGTAATTGCTGGATTAGATAGTTTGGAGGGGTGTCTATAGGAACAGAAAAAGGAGGGGTGTTTATAAGAACAGAAACAGGACAAGTATCGGATGGGTGATTATTCATTTATTTTTGTTGCCAAATCAATGGCTAAAGAGGAATTGTGAAGTTTTTGAGGGTTATAGCATTCAGTTTTGTAGTTAAAGACTGAATTCTAAGAGACCCAGATGCTGAGAAATTTGTTCCTCTGCTCTCCACTATATTTCTTTGATTCTCTTCAGAACTCCTTAGTGTGTTAATATGAAGGGGCTAATTTCCACTTTTTCAATAGTTTTGGAGACATTCATCTGAACTTCACGTATACTGATTTCCCAAGATTTGAGAATCGCTTCTAGTTATCGTATACTGATTTCCCAAGATTTGAGAATCGCTTCTAGTTATCGAGGAGCTCCATTTGGAACAGTTAGAATGAAGTCGATCATTTGGTTCCCCTTGTTTGCACTGTTTACTTTTTATAGCATGGTTTAATATATTTGTTCCCAGTATTATGATTGATTTGATATTCGTTAATTTTCTTTTCAGTTAGTGTCAAGTTCATGATGCTTTTGTCAGTCAGATAAATTGGCTCTGTAGTTTCTTCTTTTTCTTTTTGTCATAGCTATGCAAAAGTTCTGACTGTTCCTATTGCCTGGCATTTTTTCTGCAGTACATATGGGTTCATTCTTACGGTGGAAGATTTGTCTCCAAACATTGGTGTTTTATGGTGAGCTAGAACTTAATTTTGTTGTGTCTAGAAACATGTACTTTATTCCTACCTCTGAGATGTTTCATTACGGCTCATCTGTCTGATTCCTTCTTGCAGGTACTTCTTTGCAGAAGTTTTCGATTTTTTCAGAAATTTCTTTCTGATAGTTTTCCATATGAATATCCTAGTCATGATATTGCCCTTAGCCATCAGGCTGAACCACCGGCCCTGCTTCTTGGCTTTTGTGTACATTGCTATCTCATCAATGCTGAAATCTTACCCTTCAGTAAGTTCACGCTTATCTGCACAAGTGTCGTCATTTTGCCAGTTCTTAAATTAATTGTGGAAATTAACTACAAAACTTGCCAAAAATTTGTTTCATCTAAGATAGTACTTGAGAAATAACGATTTCAATTTGGAGTCATTGGTCTGGTATAAAACTTTAGCTGTAGATCACTGGCAGAATTCGTAGGTCATGGAATTCTCTCTCTATATATTGATTTATATTGTTAAAAAAGAAAATGAGAAGCAATAGTATCGTCCATTGGTGATATTTTCTGGAATACAAATAGACTTCCTAGCGGTTTCCAGGATAACAATTAGCAAAAGACCTCTCTTTTTCATGATTTTTGCCTTGTTTAGGTCACATTGTGTTTTACTTTCGAGATATCAGATGTTCGTTATTGGCATGTTTGGTTTACATTTCAAATCTGCAAAGTGCAGTTAACAAAGTATTTTTGCACCAAATAAAGAAGAAGAAAAGACGGTTAACTGGTCTGGGACAGTTTTGGTGGACATTTTTATCTGTGATTGCATAATAATGTAGTAGCTGCTCTGATGAAGTCAAACGTTATATACTCTAACTTCAGAATTGACCTTGAGATCAATTTTAGATTTGCCAATTTTGGCCAAAATTGGTTCTATTGCATATACTTTTGTTTTAATTGCTTTTGTTTCTAACTTTCTTTGGTGTTGTTATACTCAGTTAATCCCTTTCTGATATAATTGTGATTAGGTTGGAGACTCAGCTTTGTATTTGGGCTTGTTAGGCTGGTTTGTTTTTGAATTAGCGGGCAAGTGATCTGGTCTCCTTTGTCACTTTTGGATTTACATTTTGGCTTGGTCTGGCATATTAAATATTGTCTTCCATGCTTATGCAGATTTGCAGTTCTCTTTCTTCCTCTTCTGGGCATGTGTCGGTGTTTCTCTCCTCAGTCCTGTGATGCACAACCTGTGGATATGGAGGGTACGCCTTTGGTTGAATCATATTATTCGACTCAAATGACTGAATGAGTTGAAGCAGTCATTTGGATACTGACTTGATGAAATTGACAGGGCACTGGCAATGCAAACTTCTATTATGCAACCGCCATGGCTTTTGCTTGCTTTCAGGTTTGTTTATATCTGCCTAGTGCTAGTTTGCTCTTGGTAACTTTAAATAGTTCTGTCGAAATATGTAGATTAGGAAAAAAACAGTTTAAATAGAGTTAATGTTGCACTTATTCCAAACAGGACAGATTGATGTAAATATTTTTGTTAATTTTGGTGGGCTGATATTCCAATATGGGCAAAATCTCTTATTGAAAAATGAAACCTTAGTGGGTAAATTAGGATGCATGACTCTGGGAATTCTGAAAATGAAATAGTGATTTAGTTCCAGAGGCCTTTTGCAATTTCAGCTGCATTTTTGTCTGAGAACTTTTCCATGTGCCATGCTAGGATCCGCTCAAAATCCTTGGTTTTATGCATTTATGGCAAATTCGCTATTATTTTATTTTTCTAGCTGTATGAGAGAAGTTCACAAAAAATGGTGTGAATTGTTTTATTTACGGATCAACCAAGATGTAGATTTATGTTCATGTTTCTTAGGTCGTGAAATCTTCTGAAGTCTGCATTATATGTATATTTCAAGTGCACATATCAGCTGATATATTCAAGAACTTGCTCCAGTTTTATTTATCTTCCATTATGCATGCTTTGGCCTTCTTTTGCAGATTGTTTTGGTGGTTGAGAGTGTAAGTGCCATGCTTAACTACGACCGGAAATTGAGAAAGTTATCTGTCACTAAACCCGTGGATGGCAAATCTTGAGTTCGTGCAACCATACCCAACACATTTTTGACCGTTCTCAACTTCTCTCTGTGTGCCTACCTTTCAGCGTCGCTTGACAATTCAGAGATTTTGAGCAAAGTAAGCAGCTCTATCTGCCTTGGTTAACAGTCGACTGACCTCTAGTGAATATTTGATTGTGAGCACCGTTTCTTTAATTGGACGATTAACAAATACTCGTTCTCCCTGCAAAAAGCTGTTTGTATGCCATTTAAATGTATCACTAAACTGAATTATCATAATCAGTGACGCTGCTTTTCAATTTTTCTGTGCTGTACTTTTTGTTTTATTAAAAGGAGAGTGGAAGATATTTCAGGCATCTTTACTCTCCTTGATTTTTGCCTTATTTTTTAAATCTTAATGGTGTTGCTGCGGCGTCATGGTTGAATAATTCATCTAAGTTCTGAGCCCCCTTGCCCCGTCCTACTGGCAAGGCCCCACCACCCATCTTTGGTGATGCCATAGCTGATGTATTAAAGATTTCAAATTTTATGTTTAACAATCGAAAAAAAAAAAAGAAAGAAACTCATCACAATTCTTCCTTACCGATTACCATAGCAAAATCCTTCTTTAAGAAGAAAAGAATTTTTTTTCTTTTTAATTTTATTAATTAAACACAGAGTCTCGGATCTTGAGAAGGTTGTCGACTAATAAGTGGAGCTAAAACTTGATCCCAAAAAGGAAGAGATATTATAATGTTATTCTAATGTACATTTCATTTCTATATAACTGCGACAGTGTGGCTACATTATTTCAATTATATAATTGGTGAAGACCGAATTAGAATTTTTGTGGGGAGTAATGCCCTATAGTTGACTATGATGTATCATCGTAACTGCTGATCTGACATCATTTTGATTTGCCTCCACCAAATATTTCTATTTTGGGTTATGTCTTAAAAGAGGCCAACTCAATTGGGACGTTTTCTCATTTCACCAGACAGACCAGCCCCGCTTTCTCATATCTCAAGCATGCTTAGTGCATGTTTGTAATTGGGATGGAATTTTGCCTATTCGAGAATTTACTCTCCAGTCAAATGCAAATATACCTTTCAGCTTTAAGCTTGGATTACTGGTTGTTGGAATGTAGTGGCTTTTTTAGATACTGCTAACGTTGTGGCTTAAACTCCAGGAGACTTTAATAAACTCTACGATTCTTAAAAGGGGTGTGTGTGTGTGTGTGGTTGTGTGTGTGTTATATGAGATTATTGCTTAAAATTATAATTTATGTATATGAGATTATGATTGATATATATAATCAGATAATTACTGAAATTAGCTTATATTAAATTTTATATAGTACTGTCAACTCATTTTAAAAGAAAAAAGATTGTCTTCATTCAAATTTAAGAAATAAAATTAACTCTCATAATATTTTTGTCAGGATTTAAACCACTATTCCCACACTTATCAGAGAGTGCTTATTTGACCAATCAATTTATGATTCTCAAAAAAATATTTATTATTATTATTATTATATTATTATTATTATTATTATTATTATTATATTATTATTATTATTATTATTATTATTATTTAAAATATAGTTAATTTGAGGAGTTGGAGCATTCGCACCCCTTAAAAATGTCTCTTAAAACCCCTATTCTTAATATATTCCGTACAAATATCTAGAAATAACTGATTTTTTTTTACAATAACCCTAATTTACCTTTTAATTGGATTTCTATCTCGATTCTCCTAATTGCAATATTATTTATGTGATTTACTGCATTAACCCCAATAGATTGTATGTAAAATATATGAGATTATATCTATCTTGTAGTTACTTTGAAGGTAGAACACAAATCATACCCACACATGCAAAATGATAAATAATAAAAAATTAATTAATTATAATTTTAATCGTGTGAAATGTTCATCTCCTCTCAAATGATGACTAGTTGAACTAAAGACTTTTGAAGCAGGGGAAAAGAAAGTTTATAGCGTGGTATCCATAGAATGAACATTAGAGACTTCCAGTAAGACCACAAGCATTATGCAGCTGTTGATTCAAACATATTTATATATTGCAAGTTCACGATAAATTCGAATTTAATAAGCATATTTGTAACTGTCCCGTAATTTCTCAACAATCCGGATGGTGATTTTGACTCTTGGCCACTTTAAGAAATCGGTTCATGTGAAAAAATAAAACAATAACGCAGCCATAATAATTTGGAGGCATAACACTAATTTTATAATAAAGTTATGAAATTGTTAAATATATTTCAAACCCAAAAAGCACTTGTGGAGCGTAAAGGGATTGTGTTTTTTTTTCTTTAATTAAAAAAAAAATTGTATACGTCTTCTTTAAGTGTAATTTTCATCAAGGGTATATTTGTAAACACGCAAGAGTGGTTTAATAGGATTCTTTGATAGGCAAGAACCGGCAAAACGGTCTGATCCTAAAACCCTTAAGTGGGGTCAAGAAAAGCGTCTCTAAATCTGAAAGAAGGTCATGTGCCCTTCGGGAGAAGGGATACGATTTTTTTTTTTTTTTCCCCAAATTGCATACATGAATCGAATGGAAACGTGGATTGTTTTTCAAGGCTTCATAATTACAGAAGCTACCGACGTCGCGTTAACAAGGCCACCAATTTATGACTCTCCCACGTCATGGATGACCCCATGTTTTGTTTGCTTTTCTATAAAGTTTTTATTTTATTTAATACTCGATGCGTGCATAGTGTAATTGCCTTCAACTCATGCAGTTAAATCAAAGTTTTCAAAGATGTTCTAATAGGGGCAATCCTCAAGTTACAATCAGCAAAAATGTTGTGTCATATATGACAGCGTCGAGGTACAATTATATGCAATGCTGCCAGCCTTTCTTCTCTTTCCACTTCTAAGAAATGAGTAACGAGCAAGTAGCTCAAGTTGGGTCAGTACTCTATTTATTAATTGTAAGCTACCTCTAATATAATTTAGAGAGGTCTTATAACTAATTAATAGGGTATATTAGACGAGTTAAATTAGCCAAACAACTTATATCGTCAATGAAATTAGTCTCAAAATCTTAATTAGATTAGTAAACACCTAACAACATATTAAAGACAAACCTTCTTATCTTTGTTAATCGCCTAACTAATATATAAAATCTAATAAATTTTATCAATTACTTGGTAATTTCCTTTTAATTATAAATAATGAGTTATTCTTTAGTGTAAGCATTCATATTTGATTATAAATAATGAGTTCTTCTTATCTTTGTTAATCGCCTAACTAATAAATAAAATTTAATAAATTTTATTAACTATTTAGTAATCTCTTTTTAATTATAAATAATGAGTTATTTTCTAGTGTAAACGTTCATATTTTTTAAAGTATAGAAATACAGATTTAGAATTTTATAATGCTGTAAAAGAACGCATGCACTCTGACTAGTAAGAATGGTTACATAAATGACAGCATCCGTTAAACATTTCCAGCAAACGGTTTCAAAGCCTTCAATATGTAGATTATAATATGAACATCTTAGCTCTTTCAAGAACATGGCACTGGCGAACATCACCCGTTAGGCATTTATGTGGTTTCTTCATCTTCTCCTTCTCTTTTCCTTTTTTTAAAGGTTAAGTTAACCTCACGTAACCCGCAGAGAGAGGAAAGAGTTGTAAAGCAGTCATCAACTTTTGAGTATCTGCAAAGATCAACCCATCATGAAGACATCAAACACACGAAACATAAGAAACAAGAAATTTACTTTTTGACCGATAGAAATTGAAGAACGATTCATTCGTTCAAGATGCTTCATGGATTTGCTATTATAATAAGCCACGTAATTACTTCATTAATTAGAATAAAACATCACAACTACCGAGAATATCATGTTCTTAATGGTCCTTCTAGATTTATATTGATTAATTTGAATTATATATATCCAAACTCCAGTTCAACAGGAGTGTCTTACCGATTAAGACAATTATATAATCACATGTGCAGGTGCAACTGAATTTCTTTTCCCCTGTTCGTTTAATATATGTGAATTTGACTCCAATTTCAAACCGTAAATTTAAGACAATTATATAATCGCATGTGCAACTGATTTTTTTCCCCCGTTTATTTAATATACGTAAATTTGAGTCCTTTTTCAAACCGTGGCTCTAGCATAAATTGGGTTATGCTCGAGTCACATAAAAAAATCTTGCTTACCAAATCGAAGTTACATTTCTTGTATCAAAATTTCTTCTGCAAAGCAAGCCTCAAACTAATCACCATGCATTGTATCCTATTATAAATGGTTAAAAATATTTTGAAGAAGGATGTCAATAGAAATGCAGAAGCTACTTACGAACTCGTTCGATTCATCTCTTTATTGGGAGAAAAAAAAAACAAAAAAAAAAAAGGAACTGCATACAGAACATATACTGTATGTGCTCCATGCAGCAGACACATAAACGTAATGTTACAAATGGTTCCTCTCTATGAACCCAGTATTTTTAGATTGGCAAAAATTTTTCACTATTAATATTTATTTCTATATCTTTGTTATGAAGGGGAAGGATAATTCTTCAGAACGGCTGCATAAGATTTATCAAAACAATATAAATGAGTCAACCGATTCTACGCATTGAATCTTGGATGCCTGCTTAGGGGACCATTGAGCATGTGCCCTTCTCATTTTTACACGAGGACGTGATTCATGTGATCATTATTAATTATTCATTTATTCACATAGCAAGTTAATAACATATATGTTTGACAACTAATCATGGTAAAATTCGTATCATTAAATCTGTAATGCGGGGCGCATGCATATAATAGCCCCAACAATTAATTTCAATTAAACAACAATTACAAAAACTAATGTGAGAAAGTAATTCCAGAATGTTCAAGTGACAATCTAGCAACAAGATTACAAGAATATATGGCATGTGCACGAACTATATATTTCTCGCTTGACTTGATTACTACTGTTCCGATATTTTTATTGTCATTACTACGATATTATTGTATAATAAATAATACATTCCCCGCGAGCACGGCACAGACATGAAGAACAACTTTCTCCTCAATTCTCTCACCCTCGATTGTAACACTCTTGTACATGTATTATAACACTTTTGTACATGTATAATGTATTATCATGATTATTTTTACCAATTTATTTATGATGAGTAATGTCCTGGTCGATCTTGTTATTCGCCTTAGAGTGATGCGTAACGTTATTGTCATGCGGAACTGTTCAGTTAATTGATCCTCAACTTCAATTAGATTCATGAAGCAGTTCGTGATTACATCGAATTTCTTATTACTGATACCCAAATGCATTAACATAAGCTAACCGTCTGAAACGATTTTCAAGTTTTAAGACTTTCCAGTTACTGGACTTCATGTTTGCGTACTTGGATAGCAAGCAAGCTGGCTTGGTTGGGATGCAATGTGCATCCGAAAGATAAGCAACTAATCAGCCAAAGTCAACCATACCGTTAAAACTCAGCCGCTCGATCGTTCTACAAAACAGCAGGTGATGAGTAGGACAGAGACTAGAGCTTCCCCCTCCATAGAAGTTTTACATTAGACTTCTCACTGTTTCGAACTCTATGCATGTGGGCTCCCACCAGAAGATTTGTGTTACATTGCAGTCAAAACAAGACAAATAGGAAGCCCTCTAACTCTCAGTTCCTGTCAGCAGACAAAAAGAATTCTCATATTGATATAATCAAAGCGGCTAGCTTAATAAATTTATTAAGTAGTAAACAGAGAATTTGACTTCAGAGCAAGTTAGCAACACCTTTTCTACCGTAATGTTATGTAAAGAATAATAATATGTTTAAGATTCCCACTTTTAGTGGTACTTACGTGTCATTGTTGTGCACCCCTTAAAGGGAACCTTTTACAGGCCCATTCTAATTTCTAAGCAGCTCAAGTAATCTATGTCTCTTGAATAAACCCATTCACGATTCAACTATTTTGCGACTTTTCTGCATTAAAGACACTTTTAAGATAACAAAAACAAATTGTACATTAATTGCAAATATGGGGTGATGACAAACACAAAAAAAAAAAGAAAAAAAAGGGTTCATTTATTGCACCGATGGGGTGTAACAAAAGACTGCTCGTTGCCCCATTCTTGAGATTATATATGTATGTATGTATGTATGTATGTACGTAAGTGTATGCGTACATGGATACATATAATTGGGAACTTCTGTAAATAATTGTAGAAGACTCAGCATTATGAACTTTGAATATAATTGTGAAAATATATAATCTAATATCAGAATGCATATAATTGAGTCACAATTCACAGTAGCCTACCTACATTGCATTGTGGTAGTTGCTCTGCTCCATGTGGTTTGAGTCCGTGGCTCAATGGGACGGTGGGACGGTGCTCTATGTATCGAATGTGTTAACCTGGAAAGTGAAAGTGGGGGGGAAAAAAAAGGACATACCTAGCTTTAACTTACCTACTCTTTGAGATTTTCACTAACCAAATGAAAACAAAACCAGATACAGTAGTTACATGTATATCTAGAACACCCCATATGGAATCACTAGTGATGTATGCGAAGAGATTTGAGTGTTTTGACGTTAAGACTTGAGAACATGAGATAATGATCACAGCTAAAGAAGATCTAGGAAAAGATCCAATTCCGAAAAATAAAAGAGAGAAAAAGGACATGAGAAGCATCTTTTGCGGCATCAACATCACAAAGATACTTGAGTATTTAGCATAGATATTGAGAAGATTTCAAGTAGTTGGTAAAAACCATTTGATTCAGTATTAAATGATGTATCATAGATTGATTTGAGATACTCAAGTTTCGTCAGACAGATCTTTTGATCCTTTATCCACTCAAAGTCTAAGGAAAACCCCTCCTGTTCCTGCTAAATCTCCTTAAAAAAGGCCAGAATTCTGCCTCGTGCTCCTTGGTTCACATTACATGTCGTCTTACCCTTAATGAAAAATGAATCTACAAGATATGAGGAGAGACAGAGAGGAACCATCTTGTGATGCTTCACAGTCATGCTAGGCTCTTACCACGAAAAAATATTTAAAATTGCCGTTGACAAAGGATAATGAAGCGGTCACTAGACAGAATTATTCTAAACTATTCTACTTTATTCTATCTTCAAATGCTGGTACAACTTTTTGTTTTATGCAATCAACTGCACAGAAACATAGAGCCTAAATTATTATAATTTAATTTGCTAACTAGTTGTAAAATGCCTGCCTATTTAAGAAGGGTACCTCATGGTTGATGAGATACATGCCAGCACTTCCTTCTCCTCTCTGTCTATTCTTCTCACGTTTCCTACCTCCAATTCTTCTCATTTCTTGTAATCATAACCTGTCCCATTTCCATTTTTGTTAAAATCAATATCTACATTATATAGTCCTTTTCTGCAATCAGCAATCCAATATTTTCGCTTTTCTTGCATTTACATTTGAGTAAGATGTGGGCTTTGTGCATTGGAGCTCTTGTTATTGTAAGCATCACACATTGGCTTTACAGATGGAGGAATCCCAAATGCAATGGGAAACTCCCACCTGGTTCAATGGGACTGCCACTTCTCGGCGAAACCCTTGAGTTTTTCGCTCCCAACACTTCTTCTGATATACCTCCCTTCATCAAGAACAGGATGAAAAGGTAACTTATAGCCTCCACTTCATTGTTCAAGCAGTACTGCAGTCATAATTAGGTCCTATTCCTCACATTTTGTTCTGTTTCTGATATGCTTCTACTTTCAGTTACGGGCCAATATTCCGGACTAGTTTGGTGGGACGGCCAGTTATAATATCAACAGACCCTGATCTCAATTACTTCATCTTCCAGCAAGAGGGACAGTTGTTTGAGAGCTGGTATCCAGATACATTCACAGAGATCTTTGGACGACAAAATGTGGGTTCGTTACACGGGTTCATGTACAGGTACCTCAAGAACATGGTGCTAAACCTCTTTGGTCCTGAAAGCCTCCGGAAGATGCTCTCTGAAGTTGAGCAGGTAGCAAGTGCAAGATTACAGCAGTGGTCAAGCCAGGACACAGTGGAATTGAAAGAAGCAACTGCAAATGTAAATTCAGACACCCTTCTTCGTCCCAGTTAAAATGATGCACCAAATTTCTTGTTTGAGGACTAATAGTTCTATCTTTGCAGATGATATTTGATCTGACTGCAAAGAAGCTTATAAGTTATGATCAAGAGGAGTCATCGGAGAATTTAAGGGAGAACTTCGTTGCATTTATGGAGGGATTAATCTCTTTCCCTTTGGATATTCCAGGGACAGCTTATCACAAATGTCTACAGGTAATCAAAGTTCAGCCACACGAGGGAATTTCACCACACTCAGTTTCTTCTTCTTATTCTCAACTGAATTGAGTGGCTTGTCGCTCACGCTCTTGACTTCTCGTAATTTTTCCCAGGGTAGAAAAAGGGCAATGAAGATGCTGAAAAACTTGCTGCAGGAAAGACGAACAAGCCCCAGGAAGGAGCGGAGTGATTTTTATGATTATGTTCTAAAAGAACTTCAGAAAGAGGGAACAATCCTTACAGAAGCAATTGCCCTGGATTTAATGTTCGTGCTGCTATTTGCCAGCTTCGAAACAACTTCTGTAGCTACCACTTTAGCCATTAAATTTCTATCGGAACATCCTCTTGTGTTAAAGCAACTAACGGTATGGAAAAACATATTATTTGAAGTTACAAAAATCTTTTTATTGCTTTCCCAACTAACATGCGCTATGTGTTTATATCCTTCTCAGGAAGAACATGAGGCGATCCTGAAAAATAGGGAAAATGTTAATTCAGGGCTTACATGGAGAGAGTATAAATCAATGACGTACACATTTCAGGTAGGCTTTTAAGCATTTTTTCATTCGTATAAAAAATATTTAATAATGCAATATATAGCTTAATTTTACAAATTTATGTATTCAACTCGCAGTTCATCAATGAAACAGCTAGATTGGCAAATATAGTTCCAGGAATCTTCAGGAAAGCCCTTAGAGACATCCAGTTTAAGGGTATGAGAAAAATATATATTACTGTGTTTCCAATCATAAAAAATTATTTGTGTACATGCAGGTAATTTGACATGCACTAAAACTGTGTAATGGCGCAGGATATACCATTCCTTCTGGTTGGGCGGTTATGGTTTGTCCCCCGGCTGTCCACTTGAATCCAGCAAAATATGAAGATCCCCTGTCCTTCAATCCAAGTAGATGGAAGGTGGGTCATATAACTTAAGTCACTTATACGAATATAAAATAATCAAAATAGTTTACTTCAGGACTCCGAATCATTCTTCGAACTGGTGTCATTCAGGGAATGGAAACAAACTGCGCATCAAAGAATTTCATGGCTTTTGGTGGTGGCATGAGGTTTTGTGTTGGAACAGACTTCACCAAAGTGCAGATGGCTGTATTTCTCCACTGCTTTCTCACAAATTACAAGTGGCAAGCAGTCAGAGGAGGTAACATAATTCGAACTCCTGGTATACAATTCCCAAATGGTTACCATGTTCGGATCATAAAGAAAGATGTGGCGCACGAATCTACATGATCAAACCCGAAGCAACAAGAAGGCAATTCACTGGTGTGGCTGACCCCAGTCGGAAGAAAGCATATCATCACTCAGAATTCCCATTCTCAGACTGCAAAAGGAATCCCAGCCGAGCTACATTTTATGCTTAGGTTAAAATTTTGAGTCACATTCAGAGTTTTGCGATTTCAGTTCACTGTGTCATCATATACTTGAGAAAGTAAAAATGGCAGATCATCTATGGTATTAAAAGATATCAGTCTTCACGTTTTAAAGAGAAGAGAAAAGATCAAAGTTTAATTGTAACAATTTTTATATATGCCTGGTCCTCGTCCTTTATGTGAGAATTAACTTTCAGTAAATAAATTATGCATAAATGGGTTATCAAAAACGTCCATAACTATACTAATATACTATTAAGCAGGAGTATCATCATCTCTTTAGGGTACAGCTTGTACTGTGAATGATCCAACAGCCAGCGTTTAAACTTGCTAAATGATCTTGCCTCTCTTCGAGATGTCTGCTTGTGTTGGATATTCGTTTAAGAAGATTCTCTGACCTTTCTGCATCTATGATGCCCAATATGGTCATTCTTCCTTCTGTCCGTGTAGAGTTGCCGCATAACACTTGAATTCTTTCTATGCCCATGCTTATGCTTGTCTTTTTGAACATGGTGAAGGTAATAATAATAATCGGTGTCCCTGTCTGAATGAATATGCTTGTGATCACTGTGATTACCACTTCGTCTACGTCGAGCTTCAAGCTTGCGGTGCCTGCCCTCCTGATTGTGTTTTCTAACATGGATATGGGGATGATCAACATCAATGTAGTGACCCTGGGAGTCTCTGATTCCCTGATTGTTGGACTGAAAATGGTCATCCCACCAGTCATAGAGAGGATCAAAGAGTCCTTTTTGATGTAAAAGCCACACTAGCACAAGCACTGGAACCCAAAGTATTTCTTCATTCAATCCAAATTAGTTCACTCTTAAATACAAAATTTTGAAAAAATAGGATTACTTCCACCTGTTGGGAAAATAGCCAAAACAAGACCAAACAACACTAGCCAACTCAAGCATATATATTGTATGTGGCAGCTGAAGTCAAAGAAACCGGAGCATTTCCTTCTGCATCATGATAATATATTATAACATTACATGAACTTTCAGAATATAATAACTAAGGAAGCTATAAATAGGAGAAAGTAGAATTCACCTTGTCTAATATAGAAGAATTAGAGACGCAGAATTACATGTCACATCTAGGCTGTACTATATGAAAAATTGGAAAAAGTTTAAAAGAAGGTTAAAGATACCTCATAGGCATATAGGATGTGTTGGAAATGAGTTAAGAAAATTGCAATCATCAGGAGTTATATCCCAGGATAATCCTCCCTCTTTATTTTGTGAACATCAATATTCAGTACTGGAAACAGATCAGCTCAGAACATGCGGGCTATTAGGTTTCTATGTTCATGTAGATGCCATAAGTTTTTAAATTCAATATAATACAAATAAACAACAGTTCACATATCTGACACATGATTGCAGATAAAGATTTTGAAAAGTCTGTATGTTACAATAGACATATCAGCACAAGCTTCAGCATGTATGAGTTCTGAAATATTTCATAGAAAGCATACATGGACACCCAATGTTGATGAATATGCTTAGTTCACGTGTAGCCAAATTTGCCTTGTAGAAGGAACTTTAGTGAAACATGGGTCAAAAATAATTCGTGCAAAAGTACCTGCATGCTTTTCCAGTAATGAAGTCCCTCAAACCTTCCCAAAGCTTCTTCCCAATGCTTTCAATGGACTCAAAGAAACCATTTGTACTGCTCTTTGGAGGTTGAAAGGGAGTTACCTGCTTGTCAAATTCATGACAATGCCAGAAAACAGACAGTTACTAAGCAGTTTTCACAATGCAATTTTTAAAAAGCGGATTTTCTTTCAATTACAGCTTGGATACAGTCATTGGGCCTCTTACCATCACACTTAAATTATAAGAAGTCTTGTTTGTTATTGTTACTGTTGCCGTTGCATTTAATCGTCATGAACTTTGTCATGTGCATATAAGGAAAATAAGGTTTCTTTTCCTAATGGACCTTAGATGTTGCAGAATGAAACAGTACATCAGTGGTGACTTCAGCTAAGCTATCCAATGAATTGCCATCTGTAGGCAATCAATTAGTTCCAGATATCTAGTAGAGAGACGAATGTCACATTTTTATTTAGAACAAGTCTACAAATATACAACTAATGTTCTTTGCACTATCAAGATTCAAGAATGTTCTCGATAAAGATCCACCGTCATGCAGCATTCTTAAGCTTTAGAGCAGCAACACTTAAAGTGAGACTCAAATATTTCATTCAAGGTAAAATTTCTTCCTACTTAACAATTTAATTTTTAGAATTTTGGGCTAGTAATAGAAGCCTGCTGAACAAATCATAATTTTAAAACTTCCTCAACCTGTGAACCATTGTCAAGGATAGTAGGCATGGTACTGAATTGGCACTCAGCTCTATCGACTTCGCTGAAATCAGAGTCCTTTAATATAGCTGCATTCACATATAAACATTTATCAATGAGACAAACAGTGTCTTACAATCTCATTAAAATTTAACCCAAAATAACCAGTGATGCTAAAATGGCCACGTTTTAAGTCACCCGAACATGTATATTTTGCTGCTTGATCAGTTGTTGGATAGATTTTGAACGATCGAATTGAAGTTTCTTTAGGCTTTATTATGAAGTACTGTTCCTGCAGCCATACCAACTCCCAATGATGGTATCCTTCATAATGAATCATGTTAAATGACTTTCTGTTGGTTTTCAAAATTAAAAATATACCTCCATTAGGGTAACACCTCTTGAACAATCAAACTGCAAGATGGAAAAACACATCACAGTTTTACTGAATATTTTCAGATTTCGACAGAAAATGCTGAGCAAAAGTTTCTAAAAAGGATACCGTTAAGCTATATGATGCTTCCACTTCACCAGTATTCTGAGTCGTGATTGTAGCAACTCCAAATTGTGTAAGTGCTTCAAATGTTGGGATGGTGATGCTTATGATTTTTCCTGGACTCCTACAAAACAGATAAAACCTGAAACTTAACAATGTTGAATAATGACATTTGGTAAATAATAGGACATGATAAAACAGATGATTTGGTGCATATATTAAGGGAACATTCTTTGACACTATGAATCAACAGAGAAGATACAGCTCTGCAAATTCGTGTTGACCATCACCAATTATTAACTAAATAGAAATAGACATTAATTGTTCAGACAAGCATTGACCTTTGGTAAACATATTCTATATCATCAGCTCTTAGTTCTATCAACAAATTTGAATTAAGAACTTCAGTGACACCCATGGAGAATGAATGAGATCCTGCATTCTGCACCCAAATCAATGTGTTAAGCCAGCCAAATAATAAAACTTCCTTCCAAATACAATCTGCAATTTTTGGAAGCATAACTGGATGCTGGTTGATCCTTTCAAACCTTCCTTCCACTCCATATAGAGGGAGCTGATTCCTATTAATTCGGTTCTGATCAGCCTGTCAGAAACAACAGCAATTCAGGAGCAATATATCACTTTTCTCTATTGAAACCATCCACAAGGATTACCAATCGTTTAACAAGTTAAAAACTAAAGAGCCACGCACCTCTGAACCTAACAATTGTCATGACTTTAAGCAAGAGAGTCAGAAACATAATTACTACTACAGCACAAAAAAGTATTTGGCTGCATAACCTTTAAAAATTTTATGGAGAAAAATTGAAGAGGAATCACAAAAATCACAAAAAGAGCTTAATATACTAACTTCTCGATAATTCCACAACTGGTTGTGCAAGCAGCTCCAAAATGGTGAAGAGCAGAAGCTCGGCTGCCCATTAAATGCCTCATAGCTGACACCAATTTTGTTGCATTCAAGTCCATCTAAGGTAAATCTCGTTCTCTCTAGAAGCATCCACATTGAAAAATTTCCCCCCAAATCTTGTGGTTGACCAGGGCCACCCTTCCGCATTAGAAAGGAAAACTATCAGCAATATAACATAGCTACTATTCTGCAAACAATTTTTTTGCAAAAGAATCAGCCAAATTATTACAGGAGACATAACAGAAGAGAAATGCCATTCATTTTACAATTGATCACTTTCGATAAACTTCCTTGATTGGGTCATGGAGTTACACCTCTCTACCTGCTAATCTAAAGTAAAAGTCTCTGAAAATGAAAGCTCAACACCAGACCTGCTAGATCAAGTAATTACTGAATCTACAGTTTAATTAAGGTTTCATTAATAAGTTTCAGTTGAAAATTAGTATTATCTGATCAAACCAAGCATCCGTCGTGTAACTCTGTACATCACAAGAACATACCTAGATGCCATAGCCTGCAACATTCAAACTCTCTCTGCACTTATCTCTCAGGCACACTACCCATTACCCATACACCAGGGAATTTTTTATTGCACCTTGTTCCAGCTATACCAGCCCAACAGATAAGCTAATGATTCTGTTGTGTTCTTAATGACTCTACAAGATAAAAACTGATCTGTTCTAATAGTTTCAGCATACTCTATAAAATTTGTTCATTCACCCAAGAAATTTTGAAAGTTCATAGAATCTTTTGTAGTTAAAAATTCAATTCAAAGCAACATAAAACTTTCTAACATTATCTTCTGTTAAGAGCAAAGAAAGCTGCTTTAAAACAAAAAAAGAATGCGAGTGAAGTCATTTCTTCCAAATGATTCCAAGCGCTTGCTAAGAATTCATATATTTAAGTAATTTGAAGAGCTACAACTGCATTGTATTCTTTGTCAGAAGATAGTTTAAACATCTGCATGCACATGAGCTCAATATTAAACTACTAAAACTATTAAGATAGACAATTAGAACCTGTGCCTAATAATGGAAAAGAGGAAGTTCAAAAAGCGTCAGGCAGAGGCTCTAAAGGACACTTAAAATTTTATTCCATGTTCTAGGCTGACTAATTAAGAATCTACCAGATTTTTAAAATGGATTATATTCATTACATTGTTGATAACTTGTTGGTTTCCAGAAACATCTCGACTGTTTCCCACACTAAATCAATTTCAGTTAGACGACACAATCTATTGCAATAATTTGTTGAACTTAGATACCAACAAGGAGAAACTGATCTGACTGGATTTTTGCTTGCATATATAAGCATGGTCACAATTATAACAAATACAGCAGGCATACCTGCCTAGGAATGACAAGGTAGAACTCCTCGAATGATGGAATATTTGTATATCCAACAAAATCCCCAATAAGATTAACCTTTAAAAAATTATCGGCGGAGGTTACTGTTCTATTTTCAGGACCCACTGTCACTTCCTGCTAACAAAAAACAATGTCCAAAGCTTTCATTACTAAACTATATTGCTCTTCCTTATTTAAATTAAGACAATATAGATGCACAATAATTCAAACCAAGATTCCACTCCAGTTGCAAAATGTAACGGCATGTTGCCAGAAGGCACCTCAATACACATTAGGCTGTGGTTCTTGAAGATTGAACAGTAATATTGATTGCGTCTACAACAGGAAACCAGTTTAAACATATGATAACATAACAAACAAATGAAGGTCACTGATGTAGGTTACTTAGCCTAACTGGTCAAGTTGGGAGGGCATCAGAGGTCTAGTTCAAACCCAGTTACATGGGTTGGGCAGGGATTAGGTTGCTATCATGCTATTATTATTATTATTATTATTTTGAAAAACGGTATCAGATATACAAGCTAATCAGGTGAAGAATTTATTTCAGTACATCTTATACAAATATAAAGCAATCTGTGTGCATGAAGGATTCGGCTGCTTTCATGCACAATATTAAATCAAGAACATGATCAAGACAGAAAATGAGTTCAGTAAATAAAATTCATGGGTTTTAAGAATATGTACATACGAGATAAAAAAAACAACATACCGACACTTTAGACCCAGTCTTGACCTCAATTCGAACACTAAATCCTATAGATCGTTGCCCGATACCAAAAACATGGAACCTGTGTGCACCAAATTAGTAACTTATGGTATAAGTATTTAAGCTTGTGAATTTTAGTTTCTAAAAGTTATAAAGCGACAATTCACTTTTAAGCGACTAAATCTACACAAAATACATTGCTTGGATAATCTAAATCAGTAAGCTATCATGACAATGCAGATGTATTTTTCAGCATTGGAAGACATCATGAGAGTAGATAACTATTTTGCAGTACTTCAAAAATAAATCGTTATTGTAAAATAAAGGCCCATCACATACATGTAATAATTTTATGACAACTGAAAAAGATCCATTAGGTATTTGTGAGAGCCTTTAGTACCAAAAATCAATAAGAGTCAACAACTAATGTTCAAAAAGAGAATCCCAACAAAAACTGATGTGAATGAGACCTTTCAACTCTTCAAAAAACATCTATTTGGAAACAATAATTTAAAGCTTATAGAAGAGTTTTTTTATCATTTCTTAGTCAAACCTAACATAGGCACTAAGAATTTATGAGACCAATCAGTTGGATGAAAGTCAACATAAGTATGTAATGACAAGTTCATTTTCAAACCATGTAAGCATCCAAATTAATAAATATTGCATTGCATAATTTTCATAGAGGAAAATTTACTTAGAAACTAGAATCAAGGCCTCAGAAAAGATGAGTCCAAGCCATACCAGTCACCTGGAAATCGGAGACAATGTGCAGTATTTGCCTTTCCTTTCAGCAACTTGTCAACTAATCCAAATAAAATAAAAGTCAAACTCCAGACCCACAAGATGCATCACGCTTGAAAATTTTCAGAATATTGAACACTACACATATCACATACAGACATTTCCACATGACGAAGGTATCCGCCTTTGGGGCCCACAAGGGCAGCAAATAGGCTGCATAGAGAGAAATTAAAAAAAAAAAACCATATTCACAGTCATACTCACAGACATATTTCAATAATACACAGGTATTAAAACCATCGTTGGAGCTTATTAACTGTTGTTTGGACCTTGTTACATATAAGTGCAATCTTCTCAGTCAATTGATAACTTAACATGGTATCAGAGCCAATTTTAACCAAGGGGCTCAGTGTTCGTATCCCTCCACTAAATTATTTTCATTCATTTGTTGGTCCACATGGCAAGACGGTTTAGGCTTGTTAGAGCTTAAGGCTATTGTTCGGAGGTTTCTCTACTTGACCTAAAGCTTTTGGGTCAAGTCATAAATTGATATACATACAAAAGAGAAAATATAAAAAGAGAACAGATTGCATGAATCACATAAGGATAAAACACAGGTGAAATAATAATAATAACTATGATGAAAGATGTCTCTAGCCGCATTAACCTATATCAAATTGGAGCATCAAATATACTAAGAACTTTGAACTCTTGAATTCAAGTTCATTGGTTGTTTTATAACAAGATCTCAAAATCAGAACATCAAACTAACCTTCAGTATACACGTAACATATGACCACAATATCATAGCTTTATAAGCAGTATAGGACTCAAAAAGGAAAAATAATGTGGAAATAGCAAGTGAGCTTCAAAATGTTAGAACTACTACCTGAGTATGCTCAATAATGTGGCCATTTTGATCTCGCAACCTACAAAACAATAAATAGGGTTCAGTAAAGTGAGCTTGGACATTACTCCTTACTCTCAAGGAGTGATATTATTCAAAATAACTAAATAACAGGAAAGAAAACTAAAAAGTAATTAATCCATAGGCTGCACTAAATATCCTCGAATCAAATGCCACCAAGAATATCATTTTCTGTAAAATAATTCATTGAATGATGTGGTCAATTATATAGCAGTTATTCATGCATTTCCTGTGTATGAGTAGACAAGTAAATTAAGGCATAGGTTTATTCAGTTACCAAAATGCTCACATATTAATATACATTCCCAACTGATTAGTGACTATTCACATCAATTTTAGTGACTGAAATCGATATTATGCAGGAAAAATGAAGGCTACTTAATAACAAGCAGAAAGTAAATAAATTAAGTGGCTGCTAAATCATATCTCCTGGGCTTCATGATTTCAAGGCAGAAATTTGGCTGGCATGAAGCAGCAAAAACTCATCAAGCAAAGAAAATAAAATTACTGTTTAGTCCAGAACATTTTCACTGAACTGTTAATAGAACTATATTTTCCCAATAATGGAGATGCAAGATTTCAAGGCAATTAATGCCACTGTAGACTGCCATCTGCTAGATTTTGGCATTCATAGAATAGTTGGTAGGTTGATATTGTGGCTAAAAAAGCAGTGTAAAATGTCGAAGCATGTAATCAACCCAGCCATGGTTATGATAAAAAAAATCATAAGCATGAGAAATGAATATAATAAAAGCAAGACAACTACTGTCTTTACATGGCTTATTTTTTCAATTTGCGAAAACTTAGGGAAAAGAGAATAAAAAAATGTAAGATGTTGCTTGCCTCTCACAGATCTTCACAACATCTGCACCAGCATCTGGCTCACATTTCCGCGTTTTCACATAGAACTCTTGAGGTTTATAAGGAACATCCTAGTATTCAAAGGAACAAATAGATAATTTTTCCATGTTGAATCTGAGTAAACTTTCTGTTTGACAAATTAACTGGAGTAAAAAAGAGAGGGGGAAAAGAAAAAAAGCAAAAACAAAAAGTTTGCACTAAAAGTAAATTCCCATACTCGTATGTAAGTTAGCTCATAGACAGCATAAGAAGCGGTTTTGTTGACTGTCAACACTGGTGGAATTCTCACTGTTCGCATCTTTTGTGTTGAATTCTCCTCCACCTCCACTACTTCCGCCACAATAGAAGCCTCGCCTCCACTCTTACAAAAAGAATTTGAAAAACAGAAATTTAAAATTTAAAACGAAAATCTCGTACTATCAAAGAATAAATTGAGGGAAACACTTCACTGACAGCGACTATTCTAATCCAAAAAAAAAAAAAGAAGAAGAAAACAAAACAAAACAAAACGAAACGGTCAAAATGTATCTATCAATTAAGCAATAATTCTTTGTTTCTTGCTTTCAAGATTTGAGAGTCTCATCAAATTACATAAAGAAATATACAAATTGCGGCAACTAAAAAAATAATGAGCCGTTAAAACGCCAAATTAGTACATCATTCAAAACCCCAAAAAGGAATTAAAGAAAATAAATTAGGATAAAATCAACATAATCGTTTAAAGAAAGAGAAAATCGGTTACCGAGCCGCTAGGAACCGCCATGTTGAGTACAATCTTGGTGGTGCAATTCAAGTTGTCACTGCCCGTACTCTTTTCGCATTTTTCAAGCTTCGATTTTGAAAGGATTTGAACTCCGACCGCGCATCGGGGACTCGGACTGTGGAAAATACAAAAGAAAACTAACACAAAGTGTTTCAATTTGAGGGATTTTGTTTGGTTTCTCATTTTTTTTTCTTTTGTTTAGAAATTGGGTGAGTGAGAGAGTGCGTTGATCGGGAGTGATACGCTAAAAGGGAGCGGTTTTGGCGGGTGTGGGTGGTCGTTTAAAAACCGCCGTTGTAACGGTATTTTTTCAAATTATTTTTGTGAGGGCGATGCTTTAGCCAATGTGACGCAAGAAGCCCCCCGCTGTGACCAATACGACAGCGTTTGTTTTTTTTTTTTCCTTGCCATTATTTATTATTATTTTCACGTTTAAACCATGTTTTAAATTTCATAATAGAGTCAACAAATGAACGCTCTCAGCCTCGTGACAGCCTAAGCATTCATTCCTGTTCACTGAAAACAGAAAAAACTTAGACTGTTTTATTTGAAAATTCTAGAAATTGTTTGTAATTATGATGAGGCTAGTAAATAACGATCACTGCATGCGATAATTAAAAGAAAAAAAATTAAATGGAGAAACACTGGTAGCTTACAAGCATCTCACCTCCTTGTTCTGTTCGTGCGTGTGGATGAATTTTTATTTTTCTAAATTTAAGACAAAATTGACTTGTTTTGAACTCAAATAATTTGAGTGAAATAATTACATATTTAATTCACATAAAATATCGATATATCTTCAACTAAATTATCAGACCTTTAATCACATGGTAGCTATCTCTCTTATTAAAAATAAAAACAATTGTGATTCCATCCTTCTTTCTTTAATTATATTTGGTGGTTGGTAAATAAATTTTTAAAATCTATTAAATAAAATAAATTTATCTGTGATATTTGTGAGAAAAAATCACAATTCTATATTTCTTATTGCAATATCAACAATTTTTTCTTTTTTTATATAAAAAAGGATTGCAATGCTAAAATAACAAAATAAAAATGATCATGAACGGTGGGGATAGTGAGTCTCGGATCCGGAGAGGGTCAGGTCCAAGACAGTGATATTTGTGAGGAAAAAAAATCACAATTCAATATTCTTATCGTAATATCCACGAAAATATTTTTTTTTTGAAAAAAAAGGATTGCAATGCTAAAATAACCAAAAAAAAAAAAATGATAATGAATGGTGAGGGAAGGGAGTCACGGTCCCGGACAGGACCAGGCTTTTACCAAGACAGTGATATTTATTTTTATTTTTTTGAGATGACCAATTACGATATTTGAATTGAACTTGATAAAGATGTTAAATTGGACCAATAGCCTATCAATTCTTTTGTGAGCATGAGATCATCTTCGATTGTGAATCTTAAAAAACAACGTCCATTAATGCGGTTGAAAAAACTTTTGGTCCAATTACGACCGTGATCGATGTGACCCCGCGCAGTGCTTAAAACATGGATAAATACGTAGACAAAGAAAAAAAAAAACAAGAAAAGAGAAATAATGCAAGTACAGTTGGCATTATCATGACTCTTTGTACGTTAGCAAGCATCAATGCCCTGCCGCCTTTTTTTTTTTTGTTTCAACATCCGTTTTCGCGATGCCGTCTTGCTGTTCCGACCGTCCGATGCCCTCAATCGAATTGGTTTGATGCATCGAAGGGCACAAATTGATTACACAATCAAAGATTAATAAGTTACAGGCTGATGATTTCTTTAGATTTTGACCGCGAGCCCCACGTCTACAAGGTGTAAAATAATTGGATGTAGTTGAGTGCAAGCAACCTAACCCCGATACGCACTTGCTTTGATTCAAACCAATGGCGGCAAGGGCGCGATCACGTAAAAACTCCAAAACCCAGGGGCATTTTCGGGGAACGAGCCAGACAAACGAAAGTAACCGCTTGAGGTCCGGGTTTAGTTTTAGCCAATAGGAAGCTCCAATTCTTAAAAAAAGAATCTCCCACTTCTGGCTTCGCCTTCCCGAATGCTACACCTGTAGAGACCTCATAGCTTTCTTATGCCGGCCGGGGACACGTGGTAACCACTTAGAAGTTCTGACGAGCTAAATACAACACCAAAAAAAAAAAAAATTACTGTGTATTAAACAGAACTAAAACTACAAGCACACCACCTTTGCTAATTACCATGACGATAAGCAAGAGTGTTAAGTATTCCCAAAGGCTTTGTGGACACGGACACCCCACATCTCCGGCAAGAGACGGAGTGAGTCAGTAACCGGAGGCAAGGTCAACGCTTAAGATGGCGGGAGACGAGTCGGCTCCGAATTTGTACAGGGACCTTCTTGATCGGTTTGAGAGTTTGGAAGCGAGTCATGCAAAGCTAAGAGAGGAGCTGAACGATTTATTATCGCAAGAAAAGAGAAAAAATGATGACGCGGACGAGGTGGCGACGACGTCAGATTCAGATGCCGCATGGAGGCCGACTTTGCCGGGGTGCTTCAATGAAGTGGGTCCCTACAGAAGCGTGCTGGAGTCCATGGGACATGCGGTTCATGTGTGCACTGCATCTTCTGAGGACATCATATATTGGTATGCATAGATGTCGTTTTATTTATTTGTCTTATTTTGTGTATGTATTTTTTTTATTTACTCATGTTTTCCATGTTGAGGAAGTCTCGGAAGTTGGATGTAATTGAGTAATAGCTTTGATAGATTTGATGTGATCGGGTGATGTAAAGTGGAGTTTTGAATTAGCATTAGCATTTTGTTTAAGAATGATGAAAGTTAAAGCTCACAATTGATAAACTGATTGAACTCCTAAGAGTAAAGAGTATGTGGTTCTTTTTGACACACAAGTCCAGAATAAATATTAATTTGTTTAAACCTCTACAGATGCATTTTCTTAGTTATTTTTCATTTTTCATCCTGTGCCTGAGTTGAAGCTTTCCCTCTGTTGCTAAAATTAGTCTTATATATATACATATATGCTTTTTGCCAGTTTGTGGGTGAATGGAAGTGTGCCTGCAGTGTTCTAATTGGATCAATGAAGCTGCTGTACCAGTGGTGCTTGAATATTAATTTATCTGCTTCAAGGAATTTCTGTATTTGCCTGTCAAACTGTATTGCTGAATTAGCAATGAGTGTTATTGGTAACCGTGTGTACATGTCATATGTCTTTCCTTCAAAAATGTAGCAATGATTTGTCTTTCAAAATTATATATCTGCGAACAGAAAGGAAGTGGACTACAGCATATTCTTTGTTATCAAATGAGATCTTAGAATAAGTAAAAGAACAGTTATTAGTATGTCTAAGCCCAACAAGATCAGTACTTCTCTACTTGATAGACTGTTGTTTGAAGTTACAGTGTAGCGATAGGAGCGTAGAGGCCAGAAGATCTTTAACTAATTGAAAATCACATTTACCTGCTCAGGTCAGCACAATTGCATCTTGTTTCTTACCTCATACTTTTCTGATTTTGTAGCAAATACATCCCAGCTCAGGAATCAACCACTATGAACAAGAAGAAAAAGAATAGCCCTTATTCCTTACATACTTCCTTGACATGCTCACTTTCATCACATATCACTTTTAGATTAAGAATATATGTATATTTTTTTCCCCAGGAATCGTTCTGCTGAAAATCTTTATGGGTGGAAGGACCATGAAGCCTTTGGAAAAAGAGTAACTGAATTTTTAATAGCTGAAGAATTCCACTCCCCGCATAAGAAAATCATGAAACGGTTGGCCTCTGGGCAATCATGGTCAGGGCAGTTTCCTTTCAGGAAGAGGTCCGGTGAAATCTTTATGGCTGTTGTGACAAAAAGTCCATTATATGAAGAAGGTGAGCTTGCTGGTTTTATTACTGTTTCAAGTGATGCAGCAGTATTCAATAGTATCCATCCGCATGACCCAAGACCATACCCGAATCGTGGTAAAATGGGTGGATTAAACTTGAAAAAGATTCAATGGCACTCACATCTGCCTCAGAGTGCACCAGTGCCGAATATAGCTTCGTCTGTTACCAGTCTGGTGCGTATGTACACACTTGTATTATTTTTCATCTCTCTTTTCTGGTGCTATTTTTATTTAGCTTCTCACAGTTTTGTTCAATTGCATCGATGAGCTAATCAGGCATCAAAATTTCTACTCCGGAGACGTGGAGATGATATGTCAAATGCAAGTGAAAGTTCCAGGAGCAAGAAGGATGCCACAGACGCTGAAGAGTTTAAGTTGGAGAAATCTGGTACAATGGTTAGTCTTACATCTCAGTCTATAATATACAATAGAGTAAGGTATCTAAGTAATTTCCTTTGTTTCAGGAAGAAAAATTCAATTCCAATTTCCAAAATGAGGAGAGCACAACTGCAGGAAGGAGCTACAGGAAGGATGAATCTGCATTTGAAATTGCTCAACCTTCAAAAATTGTACTGACTTAGTTTCATCTTGCCTTTCCTTAAGATGCCTTTACGGCCTGTTATAACAATGATTTTGAGACTTTTGAATTACATTTGGCCGGTTAAGCATGTGTTCTTAATTTTCTTAAGAATTTATACACATGTTTAGTCAAATTGGTTCTAGAATTACATTTGGCTGTTGGTTGTGCATGCTAGTTGCAATTTGAAATTTTTTTTCAGTGTTTAAGGAATTCTGAACTTGCTCGCTCTGTAATCAACAAAAGATCGGTCACCTAAATATCTAAATTTCTTTTGGCACTGCTTAATCTTAAAATAAAATCCTGCTAAATTTCTTTAGTTGGATTTTATGTAGACAGCAAAGGTCTTAGAGAAGCTGCACATTGGAGAAACTGGCACCTATGTAGGTGGAGATGATGGCCGACTTCGGCAAAATGGTTTAAGGTACAAATCATTCTGCAATGAAATAACAAATAAGCCTAATTCTTCTAGATTTCCTGACCAGCACACAACTAGTAGCGAAGATAAGGAGAAATGTGTGGGCAAAATAAATTCTTCTTTTGCGGCTGAAAATGCAAATGCAAACATGTGTGAGCATAGGCTTCCAAATGCTTCTGAAGAGATCTTCTGTGACCTGGCTTTTTCAAGAGAGTGCAATGATCCTGACATGTCAGCCGAACATGGAGAATTATTGCCAGGCCAAGATGTTAATGAATTGGATCCAGATGGGAAACAATATCCAAGTTTAGGTGAGAGCTCACGTAGTTGTGAATGCTCATTGAACAAAGGGGATAATGAGACAAGCTTTGCAACAGATGGTGGAATTCACTGGGAAGATCTGCAATTGGGTGAGGAGATCGGGCAAGGTAATTTTGATTGCCCATCTGCATTTATCCCTGCAATAAATTAGATGTTAATGGTTTGAGACCCTTCATTATGTTTTGAAGTGAGGTTGTTGTTTTTATCATATGTAATTTCTGGTGGTCAAAGATTGAGCATCATTACTATCATGCTTGATGTACTATTAATAAATGGAATTTCCTTTTTGAGGCATGAAATTCTTATTCACATCATTAAATGCACAAACTAAAAGTAGATCATGTGTATATGTTTAAGTTTCAACAATTTTTAATTTTCATCATGCATTGACCCATTTGAGGTAAATTGCGATCATGTGTTGCTGTCCGCATCATCCATCCATCATAAGCTGTTTCTTTACAGAACAGATTCAGCTTTGCATGTAACAATTGGGGTTGCCTATAATTTACTGATCTAGCCTGCGGTAAATATTAAAAACATCCTTGTGCAAGAGGTCTCTGCTCTAATTTGTGGGTATGGAGTATAAAGAAGTTTTTGGCTTGTCATAGTTGTTATTAAGTGTGTTTGTTCTTGCCTTGCAGGTTCATATGCTGTTGTGCACCGTGGAATTTGGAATGGATCAGTATGATCAATAATTCACAAGTTTGGATTTGTTAGTATGAGCAAGTGGAGAATCAATATATTGAGTTTGACTTTAAGAATTGTTTGTGTCACCAGGATGTTGCTGTTAAGGTTTACTTTGGAAGTGAATACATTGAGGGCACCTTAAAAAGCTACCAAAAAGAGGTACTTTTGCAACTTTTGAGTACTGTATATTAATTACAGAAAAGAGATAACTGATCCCAAAATTGGTTTTTTGTATTATCCAGATTGATATAATGAAAAAACTGAGACATCCAAATGTATTGTTGTTCATGGGAGCAGTGGCTTCACAGGAGCGACTTGGAATTGTCACAGAGTTCTTACCCAGGTAATGAACAGTTCTATTTCATTTTGGTGATGATTGATTAGTATTACTTAGTATTGGTAAAGGTTGTGATGCATTTTATATGCCCCTAATTGGAATATGCTTATTACCATATTTTCTCTATTGCTTCCCTTATTGTGAGTGGGCTATTTGTCACTGACATTGAATTTCTCACATTTTCAGGGGAAGCCTTTTCAAAACACTTCACAAAAACTACCAGGCATTAGACATTAAGCGTCGTTTGAGAATGGCCCTAGACGTTGTATGTTCTTTCTCTTCTTTTTGTATCTTTATGTGTTCTCCTAGAGACTCAAGGGTAAGACAGTTGAGTTTCATTAGCTGTCAAACAAACTGTCATGCAAATCATTTCACTGCAGGCAAGAGGGATGAACTATTTGCACCATAGAAATCCACCAATAGTACACAGGGACCTAAAATCATCTAATTTGCTTGTCGACAAAAACTGGACTGTCAAGGTAATGAGCACCGTTTAATGCTTTCCAATATTGAACCAAGTGGATGGTCAAGACCTTAATTCAGTTAATTTTGATTCCCCCGCAACCCCCCCCCCCCACACAAAACAAAGGTTGGAGATTTTGGTCTGTCGAGTTTGAAGAATGCAACCTACTTGACTGCAAAATCTGGGAGAGGAACGGTAACGATGTTTTCTTGTTTTTTTCTAACTTTTTCTTTGGTAAATACCATTTTTTTCCCAATGAAGATGTTAATGCTACTAGTTTCCCCTCTATTTTTGAATTTTGTTGCATCAACAGCCTCAGTGGATGGCCCCTGAAGTCCTAAGAAGTGAACCTTCAAATGAGAAGTAATTCCTAGTCTGATATTCAAGTTATTTACAAGTATTTAGCTTTTAAAAGTTTGTTGTCTCTTATGGACTGGTTTATGCAAAATGAGAGCTTTACACTAATTGATGCCATTCCCTCTTGTTTAATAGGTCTGATGTGTTCAGTTTTGGAGTCATCTTATGGGAACTGGTGACTGCCTCCATCCCATGGAACAACCTAAATTCGATGCAGGTCATTTTCTTTTCAAATGCACATTACATCCTGTGCAACTTCTTACATGCACATTCTAGTTCCAGCATCGTTAAAACCATTTCCTTCCATTTGTGAAGGTAGTTGGAGTTGTTGGCTTCATGGATCGAAGATTGGAGCTACCAGAAGGCCTTGATCCCTGTCTAGAAGCCATCATCCATGACTGCTGGCAAAGGTGCTTTCATTCTTCACGCTCTAGTAATTTTCCATTTCATCGTCTCAATCTACAAAATACATAGTGGCGGAAGCTAAACATTCATATAATTGAAACAAGCAGTAACCCAGATTGGCGTCCATCATTTCAAGACATAATCAGAGAATGTCAGGCCTACTTCGCTGAGATGGTGCAGCAACAGCTGAGAAGAACTCAAAAGTGTTGATATTGCAATGTGGATTAGACTGAACATGCACGGTCCTTTATCACTAGTCAACAAGAATTTAAGTGAGTTCAATTTGCAGCTCACGTAGTTGATTAGATTGTCAACATTATTGAAAAGCATAGTATGAATTTGTGTTATGTAGATGCGATATAATCCAATGTAAAAAATCCTAGTCGATACAAACTTAAAGCAATGGCATTCGCTACAAAGGATGGATTAAGATTTAACCTTTGGTATGAGCTGCACAAATGGAGCTGCAAGTTTCCACCACTGCGGCAAGGGTAACAATTAGCAGTTGTTTATGCAAATCAAGGCGTATCTCCACAATGCAACATTGTATTCTACAGCGCCTAGTTTTCGTTAAAATGTTTCCAGCCATGATTCTCCGAATTCCCATTTTTGACCTTCAATCTATGATAAATTATTTGACGCACTCGATTATTTCGTCACGCCTCCAAAATTTTTGGTTACTAATACCTCAAAATTTTAAGGGTGGCTGAGGGTTATTGAAGTCATTCACAAATCGCAATATCTCATAATCACAACATTGACATTAATTATGCCACACGTTAGGCCTCACTTCCTAAATTTTCCTACCATTTGCAGAAAATGGAGAAATCCCGAAAATAAAATCTACCACAAAGTGGGAAGTTGGAACCCCTTTGGGCTAATTTTGTGAACGGAATCTACTCAATTTCCGCAAGCAGAAGAATTGAAGAAACTTGGAAAAGAACCCAGAAAATTTTACCCATCAGTAATTGGAATAAATAAGCATGAGACAGATGTGGTCAGGAGATATGACCCCTCATAATACAGGTTTTGGGTGCTTTTGGCCTCACATTTTAGCTCTCAGTGGCCAATGAGCTTCCAAGATTTTGGAATATATTCTGTCATCCTGTCGTTTTGTTTTTATTGGCAGATTAATCTAGTAAAAGTTACCGGGGACTATAGGTCTAGAACTAGAACTGTGATATTGAGTCTTTTCATATCTGTATGAGCCTATAGGAGGCACAACGTGCTGGACAAGCGATTTTGACACATGACATGATTATCCAAAACACTGAACGTGCCCGCATGATTTAGAGCATGTCTGGGATTTTATATGTATGAATATATATAATTTAACACGTTATAGTTAGTTATAATATATATATTTTTTTATTATAATAATGAATAAGATTCACGTGATTATTATAATAGAAGAAATGTATGTTACAATCAGTTGTAATATAATTTTTTTTATAATTTAATAAGAATTCTATTTATATTTATAATAAAAAATTAATAAAAATTTTCTTTTATAATTGATGCATTTTAAATTCTCTTTTAAGTATAGTACATTTTGAACAATGACTCTCATTTAATATCTCTAAGATGGAGAGTCCAATGAACTCTATTTGATAAGGGAGGAATTTATTAGAACTTAAGTTTTGTTGGATATAATTTTTTAAATAAAACTTATATAAGTAGAATTTTTATTAATAGAGTTCTTATAAATAAATATTTTATTTTAAAAAATTTAATTATTTAGTTGTTTATAAGAGTTTTTATTAAAAATTTATAAAATTAATTTAATAGATAAATTTTTTAAAGTTATATTATAAAAAATAAAATAGAATTATCAAATAAATATAGGATGTTTTATATATTTTAACATTTAAAAAGTATTTTTTAACCTCTATCCTAAAAAGTTTAAAATTTAAGCTTTTGTTAATATAAATAAAATAACTTATTTAAGTTTAAAAAGTTCTATTAGGAAAATAATTAAACAACAATAAAAGTTATAATAAAAACTTATTTGATTAAATAAACACTTATGGTAATTAAATAAGTCATACTAAATAAATATTTAAACTCATGGGTCTAGAGTTTTTGAACACATTAGTTCGATCCCATCACAATGTTTGAGATGGTTTTAGATTGTTAAATAAGCGATAATCTGACAACTAAATTCTTAAAAAATGCTTAATAAAATTTTCAAATAATCTATTTTGTAGTAACTTCTAAAAAATTTTCACTTCTACAAGCATACCACGGTAGCCTCTAAAAATCAAATTTTTTAAGAATCGGATTTTATAATATTTCAAATCTAAATTATCCTTATTTTCATCATATATTTTTGAAATTTTCCTGAAACTAAAAATCTAAATTAATGTATATAATAATAATAATAATAATAATTATTATTATTATTATTATTACCCATAATTTTTAAGTTAACAAAACAAAATTAAAAAAATTCGGTTTCGTTTCTAATGCCGTCACCCGCGTTTGTTAAACAAATTTGTTAGGCAACACCACGAATACTATAGGATTGAACAACGCAAATATGTCATCTTTGTTGGAAAAGGAGATATTACAGGGGCCGCCATTCGTTAAACCGGAAACGTCACCATCGCTCACTAAATAAATTTCTTATGCGCACTACTAATGCTATTTAGATTGAAAATAGCTTGAACAATCCAAATATGGCATCTTTATTCGGTAATGAAATATTATAGTTCGAGACCCTGTAGTGTGTTACGAGGGCTTAATTTCTTTTTTTTTTTCAGTTATGAAATAATTGAGTGATATAATTTGAATAGAGCGGACGTTTTTTTAAATATTAATGAGTTTTAAAATTTAAAAAGTATTTAATAAGATTTAATTTAAATGAATTTTAATAATAATTTAATTATAAAAATTAATAATAACTTGACTGGAATTGTTCTGAAAAAAAAAAAAAGAAAAAAGAAAAACAATCGCTGAGAAATTTTGACCCAACGGCTCTGTCAAATTTGCACAAAACAAAATAAAAATGAGTCACGTGCCCAACGGCGTGTCTTCTCGTCTCTGCGCATTAGAAGAACATGCTGTCGTTGACTGGGGTCAACCCTTAAGGCACAGCACTAAATAGTCAACGAACCTTGTCTCATTGAACCGCCAATTAATGCCCCCGCGAAGCTTTTCACTGCCACGTGTTGTTACCACAAGGCTAACCATAGTTTCGCCGCACTGCCCCGGCCGGATGCTGACAAAACCAAAAGCGGAATGGAATCCCGAAAGTGAACTTCTTCATTATCTGTTATCTTTGAGAGGCGAATGGGGTTAATTTCAAATTATTCCTGAAAATAGTTCTCGTTATTAAAAAAAAAAATTACCTTTTGTTTTTGTTAAAGATACTAAAAAAAATTAATCAATCCACCCATTTTTTTTAATCTTTTAAATAAAAAATAAAGTAATTTAAAAATTTTTTAAAGAAGGAAAATAATTTGAAGATATAACAAAGAACTTACACTTAAATTTTTGTAGAAACTTTTCAATTGTTACGTATATCCAACAAGGCCCACGTACGCCTTTTTGTTATTTTCCCACCGTCTCATGCAGAGAATCCAAAACACCGACGTTCCTTTGTGTCAAAATTTTGACCACGGTGATTCTCACGCCCACTCGACCTACTACCACATAAATCACGCTACAAGGACCAAATAATAATATATGACAATACATTACGTGCGGGGGAGTCCTTGGCGGCCGGGCGGCTCAGTCCTTTAGGAGGACTTTTCGCTAAATATTTTAATTACGCCTTTTTTTTACAAATTTGAGGTATTTATGTATTAATTTATTAAAAAAAGTTATTAATTTAAGGTGATTTTCTTTTTTTTTCTAATATCCAAACTTTACTAATATATACTTCTCCATAGATAATATAAGCAATCCATTTAATCTTTTTCTTTCTCGTATGATTTTAAATAAATTTTTATCAAATATTATTTTGAAAAACTTCTTACTGCACCAGCGAATTATTAAAAACAACAACCTCTAAGCAGAATTTTTTTGTTTAAAAAAATTAAAAGAAATAAATAACAAAAATATTAAGTGGAGAATTTTAAAAAAATGAGTGAAATTCTGAGATGAAATCAAAAATCGACTTTAATGACTCGACGCATTGAGCGGTAATCAATAACTATGAAAAAATAGAAAAAAAAATACTTAACAACAAATACAGGTTATTTTTCATAGAGATTCTGAAGAAATATATAACATTTTAAATATATGATTAATTCTAACGGTATACTGAGATTTTTGTAATTAATTTCAAGGAAAAATGAATTACGAAGCAGGAGCAATAATGAATTGAAAAAAAAATAATATGATGATGAGTTCCAGTTCTACTATGTTCTGGGGCCCAGGCAACTTCCTAAGGCCGAGCAGCTGCCGCCGGTGGCTCGCCGTTTGCAAAATGCCAAGCCCGTGTGTGAACCTAACAAAATTATCAAACGACACTCGCATTGCAATCTGCGAGTGCAAGATTTCTGAGAGATCCTAGATACGTTTCAGTCTCTTACAGAAACGCAGCTTCTTTTTCAGTCTCTGCCATTTGGAAGAAGCCAGCGCACGTTGATATTATGTTTCCAAGAAATTTTTAACCCGTGACCATTTCGAATCCGGACGTCGTTTCATCCACCCTAAAAATGTCGCATCCTAGCATGGACGTGAGATGCGATAGCGTACTGAACCCGACAACATTTTGTGCAAAAATAATTACCTTTACTAATTTTGTTTTTTTTTAAAAAAAAAAAGCTTCGGCTCTTCCTCACAGTGATGAGATTAACAGTTGGAGTCTCACGTGAAAATATGAGATTTTTTAAGATTATATTTGATGTAATTTATAATTAAGTAAAATTTATAAAATTTATCTACTAATCCACTCAGTCTCACTATTTTAACACTTATTTTTGTTCTAAAAATTTTTATTATAATTTATAATTTAAAAAACATAGTATACGTTAAGTAAGTTCAAGAGATATGATTTTTGATACGATTATAAACACAAATTTCTTATTATCAGATCATAAAAAATGTAAAATGAAGATTGGAGGACATGAATTATCACTTAATAAAGTCAGTATTAAAGTTACTTTTAAAATTAAAAATCTAACAAACAATGTAGGTCCCACCACAAAGTAATTAATTACTTCCCTAATTAGTCTATTTCTTACCTCACGTTTCTTTCTCCCATCAAATCTAAAAAAGTGATCAACTTCAAGCAATCAAAATCGTAAAAGACGAACGAGAGCATTTCATGTCACATTGATTTGCATGGATTTATGCAGAAAAGTTGCATAAAAAAATAAAAAAGATAATGGGCAAAATAAATATTTTAATTCAAAATTTTAAAGTCAAGTTCTTTGCTTTTAAAGAACCGGTAAGCAAATGGAATTTTTATTTTTATTTTTTTAATCCACCAAAAGTCTCTTTCAAGGAAATTCTTCAAGAACTGAAAATAGGAAGAAAAGCTAGATTTTATTAATGAAATGTTTTATTGAAATAAATGCCAGTTCTAAACTTGGTTACCCACTTTTTCAACCCCTCCAACTTCATAAAACTCAAAAAAGGGGATTATAGATTTTCTTGGAATTAAATTTCAAATAAATGTCTGATACTGCTACAAAGAAATTGATTTCGATGGTTTTAGTTTTTCTATTTATTTCGTTGTGCCATGAAGGAGAGACAAACCAGAAAATAGGATTAAAAGAAGAAACAAAGATTAAACCCTAAAAGAGCAGGGAGAAAAAATTATTGTAATTAATAATTCATGTTGTCTGATCTTCACCCTTCATTCATTTTTAATCTAATAATCAATAATTTATATTTAAAATTTTGTCTCTTGAATTTGTCCGCATATATATATATTCTTTCACTAGCTTGAATAGAAAATATGTTCTTCTGTTATCAGAGCACGTAGAAGTCTGGAGGTTAAAATTGGGAAAAAAAAAAGTCGGGGCATGTCCAGAAATGTTTCTGTACAGAACAAAAAAAAAAGGACTAAATAATGAAACCACCAAAGAGAAACTATGATTGGCCGGATCCATCCGTATCCACCTGATTACCACCTGCTCGGATCAGGAGCCATCATTATCCCAAAATTTTTTCTTCCTTGATTCGATCAATCAATGTTGTGGCCCCATTTTCCGTTGTTTCATCATGTGATCATCGAGTGACAAGTCATCGAGATTTCCGTAAGTTGCGGTGGATCAGCATTCTAAATTGGGAAACTATTCTACCTTCGTCGGATATTTCCTACTTTATAAAATATACCATCCCCTTTTTTTATTTTTCTAATAACAATGTTAGAAAAATTTATAAAATATATATTTTATTTTATTTTATTTTACAATTACAATTTATAAAACATATCATCTTTTTTTAATTTTTTCTAAATAACAATGTTAGAAAAAATTAAATTATTAGAAAAATTAAAAAAATATTGGCACGATAACTATTTTTTTGATAAATGTGAAGAGACTATTTATTAGTCGCTATTTTGAATACTTTTTCAATGTGTTCTTATTTTGGATTTATGGAAACAAGCTATAAATGCTCCATCTATTAGTTCATCTTGTTATTTTTAGTTGTATGATGTTCAAAATTTCTCCGAACTGCTTTTATGCTTATAATGAATGCATTTTGAATAACTATGATTATTTCTATTAGTGATCTATTGTTATCAAATATATGTTATTCATGATACAATGTATGAACATGAGTTATGACTTATGCTGTAAACGAACTATAATTAATTGAGATACTTATTTTGGTGAATTTATGTCTTTATATTATGAGATTTGATGAATTCATATAACTAATTTTGTAGCGATTATTGGTCACAACAGCTACAAGACGAAATCTATTTTGTTTTTCATTCAGCCGTGATTCAATAGTCTTTTCACATTCATATGTAAATACAATCAATTTATCACTATTGTGTTAAATCCCCTGTATCATGTTAAATCATCTAATGGCATTGACGGTAAAATGAGAAAATGATACACTTTACGAAATTCTCGTAGTAAGCTGCAAAAGAAAGGAAAAATTACTGTATTTTTTGGTAAGTGCAAGACACCATATCGATGAATATTTGCCCTTCTGAATTCTGCTTTTTAATTTCTTTCAAATGAGGGGTATGTGAGTCATTCTCATGACTTTGTAGGATTAGTAAGACAATTTGGATGATTATCTTATGTCTTATCAATTTTTTTTTATAAGAACTAAGATAATCTTACTTTGAGTCTCCACCCTCATCTAATACTCAGTTTAATAAACAATTAATTCATCAACAATGTTTGCTTAAATAAATTTTAAAATTGATCATATAAATTTTTTTAAAAAATACGTTGATATGTCAAAATTGCAAAGATACTAATGGTTACAATTATGATTAGAATTATGCTGAGATTAACTTAATTTTGAGATATATAATTCAATCCTTACTAATTTTGAGACATCTACTCTATCTATATTTGTAGAAATTATATTTGTTCTAATAAATAAATTATAGTAATTGAGAGGAGAAATTAAGTCCCGACATAAGATTCTAATTTATACTAATTATGACATAAGATTCTAATTTATACTAATTCTATCATGGCACATTTATACGATCACAATTTGAAAAGGAATATATTACTCTGCGTCACTAAAAAATTGCGTGTACAGGCACCAATGGACTTATAAGCTCATTGGCATTTTTGTTTAGAGTTGAAGGTTAGTAAAAGCCGCATCCTGCTCAAATGTATGTTAGATCCTGCTCAAATACAATATCTAGGTTTCATGTGAAACAATCTAAGACCAAGTTTTAGAAGAAACCCTAACTATAAATTTTTTTTTTTAAAAAAAAAAAACAATGAATTCCTTGTGCCCAAGAGCAAAAGTGACTCAACATATTATAAGACCTACGGAAGTATTCGAGGTTTTTTTTTTTTTTTTTTTTAAAGTTTTGCCTCCTCTACCTACTCTATTATCATAAAAATAAAGTGGGTTTATCTTTTGGGTTTACCTATCTTACGATTTATCGTAAGATAACGTGATCCTTATCTTTTAATTCATATAGATGTAGTTATCGTTATATTAAAATTTGAAAAATAGATTGCACCCTAAAATGGGCAACATTACTCATGAATCTCAGCACAAAAGCTATCATTTGGTTTACTTTAAAAATTAAGATCGATAATTGACGGTTTTGAATTTCGCAGAGGCATTTCTCTATCCAGCTCTATGCAATGTATTGTTTTATTTATTTTTTTTTTTTAAATTGATTGATCGGACGGGACCGGCACTCGGATTTGCAAGCCACGGGGGCCTAGTGATGCGGTAGCTTGCGCGACGCTGGTAAAAATAATTCCGTTATTAGCTGCGATTGAGCACCGACCGCTCGCGTTTCTCCAGCACGTTCACTACACGCGGCGGCGACCATGTATATAAATAAGTACATAAATAAGTACCTCTTTTATTGATCATTTTATCCTCTTGCTTGTTCCCATGGTTATTGTCAAACACGTGGTTGGTTTGCAACGGTTACCTAACCATTTCCAAAGTCTGCATTTGTCCTAAATTTGTCTTCACAATCAAACGCCGTTAGCCGATACTAAAACACAGGTAAAATTATAAACTTGTCACACTCTTTGTCCATTTAAAAATTATTTTTGCCAAGTTATATCGATTCCTTGTAAAATAATTATGATTCATATCATAAATTTTACTTATTTTATATGAGATGTAAGTTACATTAAATATAATATAAAAAAATTTAAAAAATAATTTTTATACTATTCGAATTAATTTGTTTAGTTAAAAAATATAACTTATAATTAAGTTGGGGCATTAAATTAAAATTAAAGTTTAAATATATATGATATTCAGGGTTGAAGATTAAAAATTTAAATACTTAGATTATGAATATGTAAGCCATTCTCTCTCACTCTCTACTGGGAGCAACTTATAATAAATTTATTTAACTCTTTATGAGAATTATGTCTCTATGACTCTATTATAATTTTATTTTTTTTAGCTCAAAAATATGTTTTTAACTAAAAGCTTTATCTCACTCTTTTTTTCCCCCCTGGTTAATGAAGGTGAAAGCTCTAGCAAGTTATGATTACCTTGCAAGTAGGCAATTGACTCTGTAAGATTTTATTTTTTGTTTAATTTATGTGTTCAGAGTTTGTTTTATCACATCACATTATTACTTTACGAATTTGTCTTGATCAATTCTTTTTCTTCCTAAAAGGCACAAACTAAAAACCTTTAACTCTTGCATTGATTTTACATAGTTGTCCCATTTTTTTTTTTTTTTTGGTTTTTGTCCTCCAATAACATCAACCAAGATAATTGACTTTTTTTTTCGTTATTATATTACCTCTTGTGGGTCAATTATGACTTATCTGTAAGAGAAAAGTCTACAAATCTGCTAATTTTCGTGGAAGTATCTTTATGGTCCCCCGTATAATAGGACTATAAGCTGTGAGAAATAGTAATGAACAGACTGATTTATCGTTTTATAAATCTATAGGGACCGTTGCGAGAATAACTCACGTTCGCATCATTTTTTATGCAACCCACAGACTCATTCCCTCTCTCACACTACACTAAACTCAAAACTCCCCACTAAACTCTCCTCTCTCTCTCTCTCTCTCTCTCTCTCTCTCTCATGCAACTCCAACACTAAAAACACCCACTGCACCACCACAATGGGCAAAGCCACGAGGTGGTTTCGCAGCATTCTCGGGCTAAAAATGTCCGACCCGACACACTCCCCAGGTCAGCCAAATTCCAAGGAGAAACGCCGTTGGAGCTTCGTCAAGTCCTACAGAGAAAAAGAATCCTCCCGAGATGCTACTGTTAAGCGCGGCTCGTTGGAGTTGAACGAACGAGAGACTACGGCTGATGATACTCCGTCCTCAGAATGCGAGGACGCCAACAAGCACGCGATCGCCGTGGCCGCGGCCACCGCTGCGGTTGCCGAGGCCGCAGTTGCTGCAGCCCACGCGGCCGCTGCTGTTGTAAGGCTTACGAGCAGCAGCGGCAGGTGCGGTAACTTCCCCTCTGCTTACGTCGGTGGTTGCGGTGGGACCATGGATGAGCTGGCAGCGATTAAGATACAGTCGGCGTTTCGTGGTTATTTGGTGCGTATTTTATTTTTTTATTATTTTATCTTTTGTTCAAAACGAAAAAAGAAAAGCTTTGGTCGCCATTGATTTTGATGCTAAGAAGCTACGGGTTCAGAGTTGATTTTTTGCATCAGACGTGTCAACTAACATCTTGCAGCTTTTGATTCTTCTTCTTCTTCTTCTTCCACCGCGAAGAGAAGACGACGATATAGTTGGAAGTTTTAACGTCGTTTTCCAAAGTCCTGGATCTCTTTACACGAATCAGGCAAAAAACGTCCTTCTCAAATTCATTTCTCTGCATGGTCAAATATTCTCTTCATTTTCTTTCTTCTAAACACCTTTAGCAAATGGCTACCAGAACACACTGCCCATCCTTAATCGAGCATTTACTCTCTCCTCTCATAGGATTCAATTCTCTACTGACCTGTCGCTACCATGCATCTGGGTGCGCAATGCGCAGTATCCCGAAAACTGTGTACTTCCCTTTTATTTCCGTCGTTGTGGCAATTTCATAATTCATACGGCTTGATGATGATGATGGCTTGTATTGAATCGCCTGCTTCATTCTAACCGGTTCTTAAAAAGGGGCTACAGTTTGCATACATAATAAATGCAGAATTAAGTATTAACCACCTCCCGGTTCCCTGTTAAGTTCTGTTGTATGATACGCTTTAAATTATTTAAATGGACTAGTTCATGTCACATAAACAAATGGGTAGTGAAGCATACTATTAACCTATGGGCAATGGAGTATAATTTAATCGAACAATAAAGAGAGTAAGTATAACACCCCCTTTATGTATTAAAACAATTCGGTTGTTCATCTTGGAAGTCTGTGCACGTAGTTATTGAGGAATTTGAAGACCGGAGTTCAACCCTCCAAGTCTCCAACTTTGACATCTTTTGGGCTTTTGGAGGAAGTCGTGGGTCCAAACCAGTGGAAAGTTTGTTGTTAGTGTGTGTGTTTCCTTAAGTGCATTTGTATGACTTTTTAGCTATGAAGTTGGGTTAGTTGGCGCACTTCAATGTTAGAATTAATTTAAGAAAATAGTCAGACTCTCGTATGAACACAGCCCTTTTCTCCCAATTGGGCGGCTAGTTAGATGTCGTTGTCGGTTTGATGTTAATTGTCAGATTTTCTTTGCTAAGAGGCTAGATTGAAGAATAAGATATGCACTACTCATGGAGCCAGTTTCCTTTAAATTTTTCCTGTTGTTATTTTAGGCGCCTTGTTCTAAAAGGTATCCTTCAGTCTATGGTTTTTTCAATTGTGAAACAGTGTGGTCCCCTTCGGTGTGCCTTGACTCTTGAATGATATGTAGCTATAATGTTCTTGTGATCTCAGTCAGATGGCGGTCCATAGCAGCTTTGCCTTTATTGAATTTGTTAATGTGATAAGCAATTCATTATTATTCCATTTGTTAGTTGCATTGTGAGTATGAGATTGGTTAGTAACCCTATCTCCCATGGACATTTTGAAGGCAAGGAGAGCTTTGCGAGCATTGAGAGGTTTGGTTAGGCTTCAGGCACTTGTGAGAGGTCATATTGAACGGAAAAGAACCACAGAGTGGCTTCAGCGAATGCAAGCACTGCTGAGAGCCCAGGCACGTGCTCGCGCAGGACGGGCTCAAATATCTGAATCTTCCCATTCAAGTGGCAAATCTTCACATTTCCAACAGCCAGTAAGCAAAATTCATTTTCCCTCCAATATTTGAATTTTTCTGTAATTTCTTTGTGGGCAAGTGAATACACTTTATGACTGTGGGGCACCAGGCAACTTTTCTTTTTGTTCTCTAGGCAACTTTTCAGTGCATCTTTTAAGTTTATGAATTTTAGCAAAGCTAATGACACTTACAACTTACAAAAAGTTGCTGCAATATATCAATCAGGTCTTTTTATGCAATTAATTGTAACTTCAAAAATAGCTGTATGCATTAAGGCCAACTAGTTGCATATATATTATAACTTAATGTTTTTCTGTTAAAGGGGCAAAGAGTTGTTAAGATGCTCAAGAAACATTTTTACACTACCAATCACTAGGAAGATCTAGAGATTTTGCAGTAATTTTTCTGAACTTTGGTGAATTTATTTCTTCATTTGCTTTGGAGCATTCCCAGTTACAGTTTTATAGTTCCATTCATTTTTCATTAATTATGTAAATTTATTGAGTTTCGCATCTTGGGCAGGGACCACCAACCCCTGAGAAATTTGAACATTCCATCCGATCAAAGAATTCAAAATATGAAGTATCATCAGTGCTTAAGGTGCATTCTCTTTCTTTGCCCCTCACTCTTTTCTTTTATCCAATTTGATTGTCATTTCATAACTAATGAACACATTAATGAATGCAGAAAAATGGTTCAAAATCAAAAGGCAGGGTCAATGGTCATCATGACAAAGCCCACGTAAGTTGGAATTGGTCAGAAAGTCAAATGGATAATCGATCCAAGAACAAAAATTCAACTCCAACAAAGATTGCTGCTGCAGACGATGAGAGGAGTGACAAAATCCTAGAAATTGATACCGGGAAACCACACTATCCACCCAAACGTAGAAACCTCTTTCACTCTTCCCATCTTACAGTGTCATCAGATCATTATAGTCATAGCTTCACTACTTCGAAAGACTCAACCGCCCACCAAACTGAACCAAGTCCATCATCATGTGAAGTTCAATCTTTAAGCCCCTTGAAATTCTCTCACGAGGTTGAGGATTTCTGCACTGCAGAAAACAGTCCACAATTCTATTCTGCATCATCAAGAGGTGGTAGCTCAAAGAGAAGCCCCTTTACTCCCGCGAAGAGTTACAGTTCACAAAGCTGTCTTAGCGGTTACTCAGACCATCCAAACTACATGGCCTTCACAGAATCATCAAGAGCCAAGGCGAGGTCTTTCAGTGCCCCAAAACAAAGGCCACAGTACGAAAGATCCAGTTCAGCAAAGCGGTATTCCATTCACTCATTCGCAGAATCAAAATCAACTGCCCAGAGGTTTACTGCTTTGCATGCGAACTTTACGAACAAAGCATATCCAGGATCCGGCCGTCTTGACAGCTTCGGAATGCCTGTTGGGCAGAGATTCTAAACTCATCCTCCTCCTTGTAGCCTTTAAGCTGTATTAACTTTTAAGCGTATCCAGGATTTTAATTATGGATCTGATCCCAACACTTCACTGTGACCGTCTAATATCTAATGAATGTAACTTTTGCCACCTTTGGACCCTACCATTCATTATGTTACCGCATGTTCTTGCAAATTATGTATGCTAATGCTTTTGATTCAGAACAAAGTCTTTAAATTTTTATTAAGAGCCTGGAACTGGAAGGTTTCATATTGTCCGGGAAACTGCACAAAATACAATTTGGTAAAGACGATGTCGGTTGTGGGGATGGATGAATAACTGAAATTGAAGCGAATGCCATTGCCAGCCAGGTCAAGCCGCGGTCGGTCCCGTGTGGCTGTTTTTATCTAAAGATTCAAACATTTATATTTTTCAAGTGGAGTACGTATGATCGGTGTGCGTATGGTGATCTTTTTTTTATTTTGAAATGGAGAGAGATTAGTTCATTTCATTATCAAGGCATGGAGCCCACGCCCTGCCGCTAGCTTTGAATTTTGGTTATTGTCTGGTGATGTGATCGCCCTCAGGTTTCAATCTCAATCCCCGTCTCCGGTCAACTCGAATTAGTGCTATTGTCCACCCGGCCAGGCTGGGCAACTCCTCACTGTAAATTGCAATAACAATAATATTTTGGAAAACGTTTTTCACAGTTACGTACCAAAAGCAGGTTTAACTAATTGACTCGAGAAAATTGTAGCCAATGAAAAGGATCTGGATAGGCTATCCAACGTCCACATGCAAAGGGCAACGTTGGGTAGTCGGATATTAAAATAAATTCGAATCATGTTATAATATGAGTCTTCTTAACATACAACAGTTATATGTTATATTCACACACATGAATAATATATGAAACCCATACCTCTACAGTTCATGTGAGTGGATGTTGTACGTTAAGTATTTTTTATAATGAGTCTTTAAAGCTCTTTTATTATAATTTGTTATGTAGTTATGGTGAATTAAAAAAAATTAATTTTTTTAGGTTACGGGACAAGGAATAGAGATCAGTTGAGAGAACCCAAAAGACCAAAAACAACGGTGTCGTGGTGTAGTTGGTTATCACGTCAGTCTAACACACTGAAGGTCTCCGGTTCGAGTCCGGGCGACGCCAAAAAATTGTTTTTGCTTTCTCATTTCTCGCGTTATTACATTATTCGACGAACTTGGAAATTAGAACTGACCTAGCAATTTTGATTTTTAAAATTTTAATGTTAAAATAATTTATTAAAGTAGGATAAAAATGGACATTTTGACGGGTTCTTTAAAACAAGTAAAAGATGCAGCATGGATTATGGACACTTGAATAAGAATACATGCCGGACCCAAAAATAAATGTGCAAAATACATCATATTTGTAGAATTTCTAAATGGTTTACATAACATCCAATGGGATGATGTTCCCATATGATATAAAGTTATAAACCCGATATAATAAAATTTTCCATGGTCCAAATCTATGCATTTACACAAGTGAGAACAGTAAAAAGTAATAAACAAATGAACATAATTCACCAAAACAGCAAGGTTAATACAAAGTACCATTCAGTAAAATCAGTCGCCACATTTCCATTTCGAGGTAGGTACGCAGCTTAGGTAATGGCACCAGCTGCAGTGCTCATTCCCATTCTCTCCTCTAAAGAGCATCACCAATCCCACCGTAAATCTGCAATGCTCAATATGAAAAATGTGCCGTTAGATTTTGTTGAATGCTGAATGTTTGTGTTCATTTACACCTTAAAACTAACATCAAAACTCGTCTATATGAAACCAATGTAATGCATGGAAGATGCTTCAAATATCACTGAAAAAAGAGACCCAGGAAATCCTTTCAGTCCTCAGTGATGCTCTCCAATCATAAATCGGAATCTGAGATATTGGACTTACCCAACGATAAGCAAAACAAGGGCCACTATACAGAGCACATATTGGTAAGCATTATGCCTAGATTTCACCCGAGCATGAGCAGGAAGTTGGTGGCGCTCTGCCCACCCAAATTGAGGACGAAGTAGCAAAACAAACCCAAGGAGGAAACCAGCCAAGAAGCCTCCGATGTGTGCAAAATTGTCAACGTGAGGAAGAATTCCGACAGCCAAGTTGACGGCAATAATGACCACAAGAGTCAATAGAGCTGCAGCCTAAAAGATAAGGAAAGCAACAAAATTGTCATAAGAAACCTTACTACTTTTATTTTCATTTCTAAGCCACAGTCCAGAGCTCTTTTATTTTCATTTTTAGGCACTTTAGTTTCAAATTATTTTACCCCGAATATTGTGCAAGTACCTAAAATTCATGGTCTCAGGTTTCTGGAACATCTAGCTCTGGATTCCAGAAATAATAGAGAGCCAGTATTTGAACTAAAAGCCAAAAGAAAAGAAAAAAGTCGCTGTTTCTTCATTACAGGGAAAAATATACAAACATGTCTTAAAAAAAAAAAAAAAAATTCCAGAAACAAAAGAAGGGTAGCAGCAACCTTGTTGGTATAAATTGACCAGTTAGCTAGAAGCTCAGATAACATAGCTCCAAGAAGTCCAAATAAAGCACCAGAAGCACCAACAGAGATACTGCGTTGAATAAAAAGAGCAGATAATATGCTCCCACCAAATCCTGACAACAAGTAGACAATTCCAACTCGCACTGCCCATGTTACAGAGGATGTCAGAAGCCAGAAACAACACATAGCAACTACATAAAGTAATACAAGACATTGACAAGAACATTCTATAATAGGAGAAACTGACATAATTTTCGGCCATGGTATTAAATACTTTGTTAATGCCTAGCACTGAGTTCAAAATAAGTGGTCATTTATGAGATAGTAGTTCCAGTAAAATTGAATAGAATGATATCATTGCTTTACCGTTTAATATCATGAGTCAGGAAATGCAATTCTAGATGCAACATCCAAATGCATACAGATTAGTGACACTAACTTTTCCTAGTGACATTTTATTGCCCCTTTGAAAAGAGTAGAGACCTAAGCACCAAAGTCAAGCAATTTGTCTTTAACCAATAAGGGGAAAGATAAGTCAACAATAAAGACCAAACTATTTTGTAAGTAAGGCTAAAGTTCAAATTTGATGACATGAAAGTATGTGACATACCAAATCCAAATTGTTGTTCAAGGCGAATCCCAATAAAGACCAAGCTCAACATATTTGCAAGCAAATGAATGACACCAGCATGTAACCAGATACAGGTGATGAGTCTCCATCCTTGGTGTCCATGCACAATCCTGTCCCACTCCAGAGCTCCCAACTTTTGCAATCTGCACAAGCAAGTGGAAATAAATTAGAATCAACCAGAATCAAAGTTCTAGAGCCTCAAAACAAATACAGCTTTCATTTTCAAGCCCTCAATTCCAATTGATAGAATATAGAATCAGAATGAACAAATTGAAAGAACTAGGTTCATGGTCTTCACCAAACGCTTCCAGCATAAAGAAGCAGCATGATTATAACTTAGTTGTAATGGCCAAAAAGGAATTCTACAGTCTTCTTATGTAAGTCTCAGAAAACAGCAAAACAAAAACAACTGAACAACATTATGCCCCAAAAACATTTAGCTGTTGATTTTCAAATACATGAGGTAATGGAAAGAGAAAAAACAATCCCCCAAATTTTATATTTGTTGAAGCTCCAAATATATTCTCAAGATTATTGGCAAAAACTTATCACAGTCGATGGGGCTATACATAATGCAAATCAATTCATATTCCCCAACCTGAATCGGATGCAGACTTTTAGGCCAGCAAAAGTTAGACCTACTTCCCCCGTCTAGTGACTATTACTCGCAAGCCTACATTCCCCCATAACTTACCTTAATCCCAACCCAATTTTCTTAAACAAAAATAAGCAATAGACTCACAAACTAAGATGGAGAAGAATTAACGAACACACTCAAGCAACCTTTATACACTCCTCTGGATCTGCTCAGTTAACTGAATGCCCCGACTACAACAACAGTAAACAAGAAAAACAAAGTTCCTAATCCTACCCAGTCTAGTCCGCAATTTTGTATTTGAACAACAAATTAAGCCACGAAACTCACTTCAACTAATCAAAATCCATAAAAAAATAAGACAACGTTAGATTGGGGGAACTATAAATAAACATTCAATAACACACAATACAAATTTCATGGAACAAAACTACTATCCTAATCAAATTGCATCAGTCAGATTTCTACTCTCTCCTTCCAAATCAAAACAACCCAAGACTGGGAGGATCCGAAATCACTTACCAACAAATAAAAGTGAAATAAATAACAAGAAATCCATCCAACAACACACAAAAAGTAGCAAGCAAATAAGACTCACGTAGAAGAAGAAGGGCCGAAGAGAGGATTCTCTTTAAGAGGCTCAAAGGAAAGCCTGCCAAGAAACCTAGCAACGCAACCCTTGCCACCTTCCCAGTTATTCTTGGGACAGTTGTTAATATACATGGCCACAATGAAAACAGCAACGTTGGCCACAACAAACATTGGGATCAGCCAAGAAGTCCATTGCTGATCTCTCCCGGTCTCTACATAATACGAGCCTGAATTGTAACGGCTTCTATTGTTGTTATTATTACTAGTACTCTTTCCTCGTTCCAGATCCCCACTCGCCATCAATTCAATTCAATTCTCTTCTATTATAGACAATATCAGTCTGTCATGCAATGAGAGCTAACTTTGTTGGGTATTTGTCGTTTGTTTTATATGTTAAAAGAACAAAAGGGTCGAACAAGAAGTGCCTTGTAAGGGAGAATTTCGACGTCTTTTTGTGCTTGCCGTTTAGGTTGATTTTGCGTGTGTGTCAGAGACAAAGAGAGAGAGAAACTCAGAGATCAGAAGACAGACCGATTGATTTAACCGATGAAATGAAACAGTTGTTTGCAAGAGTTACTGCTGGTTTGTTAATTCCGTCCCCGCGTTATTCTGATTAATCTTATGATTAAAGGCTTTTTGCCTTCTCCCTGCTGCTGGAAAGGGTTTTACAAAGTTAAATAGGATTTCCTATGACGGTATGATGAGCGCAGCATCATCACAATAAAATAATAATAATAATAATAATAATTTAACAATAACGACGATGATAATAATATAAAATAAAAGGTTGTCAAATTATTTGTATATCCTTATAATTATTTTTTTAATTAACAAAAGACACCTTACATAAAAATTAAATTAAATCTTAAAGTCTTGGTCTCATCCATAATGGTTGTTTTATATTTCATAAATTTATTAATTTTTTTAAAATTAATTTTTGTAATAATACGGTTTAAATTAATATAAAAATTAAAAATTGTTAAAAAATTCTTGTTAATAACTTGTGTTTCTTTTCAATATAAAAAAATAAAATAGTGGTTTACACCCAGTTATTTAAAAATTTTTATACTTATTAAAACATGATGGTTGCTTTATATTTCACAAATCTACCTTAAGGTCTTGGTCTCGTCCATGGTGGTTGCTTTATATTTCACAAGTCTAACAAATTTTTTAAAAATTAATTTTTGTAATAGCATGGTTTAAATTAATATAAGAATTGAAAATATAGATTTGATCAGAACCATAATCGCCATACATATGTAAATTAATTTTTGTTTATATATATATATATATATATAGATCAGAACAAAAAATAAAATACAGGTTTAAGAGACTGTATCATCCTTGAGGTTTAATTTTTAATACAATTGTTTTGAACAATGGTTCTTATTAGTAGAGCTATAATTAACTACTGCGACTTGATGCGGACTTGTAACCTTCGTGTCAACTACTAATCTTGTTTCCTTGGCTTGCCTTTGCCACGTGTTTAAGGACTAGAGGAATGTTGTGATCATTAGTCTCAATCAAACATAGCCACTTGGGAATAATGGAAAAATTGTGAATGAAAAAGATTTTCATAATTTCTATTAATCCAGTCGGAAAACAACCCACAGTTTGAACAGGACACGAGGTCCACAGTCCATACTGTTTCAAGAAACGAAACAAAACACGGAGACACGTGTGAGAGACAAAATGATTGCTCCAAAGAAGAAGAAGAACTAACTATCGTGTCGCGTCCTTACTCTCTAAAACGTTAAAATAAACTTTTAATTTTCGCTTCAACTCACTTTGGACTTAGCTGAGTTAGTAATAGATCACAGCTTGCAACTGATTACAAACATGAAAACCTTTTTTCTTTTTAATTTTTTTGCCAAAGTAATATTAAAAGTAGGCGTCACGTTTTCATTTTGTGCACGATAATCCACCATCCAATTGCAGGCAGCAATTCTATCAACTCGGCTGCAAAAGCACGGAAGTGTTTTTTTTTTAAAAAAAAAAACCCACATTTTGCCTTAAAAGCGACTTATAGGGCATATCCTGAAATAACGATCTGAAATCTTTCTACATTCCATTTATGGGTTGAAGGGGTATATTGGTCATTTCAGAAGAGTAAACCGGCATGAAAAGCAGGACATAAATAGAGTGACGCGTTGGGATGGACGTGAGCGAAAAAAAAAAAAAAAAAAAGAGAAAGAAGAGACGTGGGGTGGAGACACCGAGTTTACGCGGAGTGGTGGTAGGATGAGTAGGTGGTCAATCAATTTGTGTGCGACAGCGAGTTGCCAATTTTTGTTGGCTCGCTTAATTTGCTTTGCTTGCTTACAAGCTACTCTCTGTGCTCCTGCCATCTGGCCTCTCATCCCCTTCCCACTCATCTTTCCAACGAGGTAACTCTCATACACATTTTCCAATTTTGTATGATTCCATCCGTTATCAGTGATTTCTATTTTAATCTATTTTAGTAACACAAGATTTGCTACTGCGTTTCTCTAAATCTTGAAAGAATTATGTCATCATATATGGACCTACCGAGTAGGGCTTTAACTACTGAAAATTCACCCGAGACTTAGGGCCGACATGGTCTATTATTATATTTATGGTTCGCTTGTTTCTTTATAGTTTAGTCCTCTCTCAAATCAAATTGATACATCACCTAACAGCCTAACTACAACCTAAGACTACTACGACTACTGCTGTGTTGTGGATTACTAGATTGTGGTCATGAATAGACAAGCTACCATACCATCTAAACTGTCAACCGCCGCCTCCTCTGCCCAACAGCCTTATATAAAAACGGCAATACACCACTTCTATGCTGTAAAAGTGCCAATAGATGATTGCTCTACGTTAAGCCCATATCGGTTGAAAGAAATGTGAGTGGTGGAGAGAAGTGGAAAGGATAGAGGAGAATGAAGGACGGGTGAAAAAGAAAATCAATCTTAATTTATTATTTTGCTTAACGTAAAATTCATTTATTCTCCTACTTATTGCTTTTCTGTTTCTTCTCCTTCCTTCCATTTCTTCAAATTAAACAAGTCATTAAGGGTGAACTGAACTGGGTAATTGTAATTGGCAACCGCAGTAATAACCCAAGTAAATGTGCTTACAAAATCATCACCAGAGGCCATGCCACCTGCGAAAAGAATTGCGCTTTCGTTCTGGTCTTTAACGATATTGCTTGGCATGGTTCTCAGCAGATATTCAGTGGTTTTTAACGATATTGCTTGACATGGTTAACTCGGGCAGATATTCAGTTCGAACTTTCAAAGGTGGGGGATGCGCTTCTGATGCCACGTTGAAGAAGGCTGCCATGCCATATATAAAGTGGTACTTTTTATTTGTTCATGATGGTTACAGAATAGATGGAGATGGCACCAAATCCGTCTAAATGGATAAGGGATTATGGAAAGTAATGATTGGTGACATGCCATGTTGATAGAAATCTTCAGACACCAAAGGAGAGACGGGGATTTATTTCATCATTTTTACGTTTATCATCAAGTGGGTAATTCCCACGGAGGCTGGATTGATGCCAAGGCGTAATTAATAAGCCCTGAGGGAGAAATTATGTTTAATAAGCCATTGTGAATTGGCAGGCAGCTCCCTTTCTATTAGAGGAAAGCCAACTGATTCAATCCTCACAAAAAGAGACTGGCTCGAACTAATTCTTCTACACTTAATTTTGTAACAAAATGCGCGATCTGCAGAGACCGTATTTCCATTCCTGAGATTGAAAGCTTGGGTAAAAAGGTTCATAGAACGGGGCAATTTATAGTCTCTTGGTATACATGGCTAAAAACCAGAAGCAGAGGGTTTCCAATTACTGATATAAGTACAATATCAACCGGGTGAAAAAACAATTCTTTCTGTAATTGATCAATGCACAAAACCGAAGGCAATGAATAAGCAGAATGGCATATAACAAGAAAACACGAAAACAAGAAACTACTGTTAGGCTACTACACAAACAGCCAACAGAATATGATATGGAAAACCAAGATTTAAGTGAACTGAAGTCCATTTGGATCCGCAAAACAAAATTTTGAAGAAGGATGGAAACAGATCTGGCCTCAAGTATTGACCAATCCATACACAAAATATGGAATAAATACATTAATTTTTAAAATAGTAGTCAAGAAAGAAATGAAGAGACGAAGCAATTCACCGTTTTCCACCACCACCGCCAAGCTTGGGGCCCTTCGGTGCGGCACCCTTGGGCATGCTACTCTTGCTTTGAGTCTTTGACTTGGACATCACCTCAGCTTTTTTAGCTCTCTTTTCATCTTTGGTCTTCTTGATCCGCTCCTTAATTTCACTGACCATTACAAAATATTGTCAGTTAACATACATCAAGGTAGAAATTCATTTGACACCCAATTGATATAACATAACAGATGGAGAATAGCCCTACCGAAGTGCAGCCTCACGAGCAGCATCTCGAACTTCAGGCTTTTCAGTCCTCCTCTTCTGTATGACTTCCAAGGTTGCACCGACAATAGACCTTGAATATGGCTTCTTTGTGGAGCGGCGCTTCTTCTTTACAGCCTCAGCTGCAATATCCTATAGATAGCAAACAAGTTAGATAACATCTAATCTAAAATATGTACCGGACGGAATCCAAAGATCCTGGTTCTGAAGGAAAACTTTATTCTTTGTAATGCCAACAAGAAAAAATAAATCATGTACATAAAGGGACATTCAACGAAAGAAAATACAGAGACAGGGAAATTCAGCCCATGAAAATACCTTTTTGTGTTGTTTCCTGTACATTGAAGTCCATGTAAGCTTTGATGGCTTCAAGCGGTTGTGAAAGTACCTCTTGCATTTTGAATTGGCAAAGAGGAAAACCTTTATCAACAACCAAGAGAGCATGAGTTACAAATTACCACAACAGTAAACAGGTACTTCACTTGAATTAGGAGTTATTCATTTAAAGGCAACTAATAGAAATGAGAATGCAATTCCTTCCATACAAAAATTTAAAAGCAAAAAAGGAAAAATAATCACCTGGGAATCAGAGCGAATGAATCTGATACCCTTCCCAGGATAAATCTTGGCGCCGCTAAAACGACACAGTTCAGTCCTATTACAAGAAAACAACAAATGGATAACTTCTCTCTGTTATGAGCAATATAAAGTGTAAATAAATGAAACTTAGCCACAAATCAAAATACGAAAGTACTAGTTCAACTCATATAAAACCTCGGTCAAATATGTAACATTATAACAAAACATGCCTACCATTATACATTGTCGATTCTTTTGCCTGAACTAGAGCTTTTTGTTACGTATAGTTACAGATATTAAGTCATGCTTTTGAGATCAAATGCATAAAATAACTAAAACATTATATGCGAAAGCGAAAATGAAGATGGATAAAATAAATATACGAGGAGACCAAAAACAGGGGTTAAAAAGCTTGATAAGAAAAATACGAGATACGAACAACAATAAAGCACCATATTATTCAAACAAAGCAGACACGTAGATAGAGAGAGAGAGAGAGAGAGAGAGAGAGAGAGAGAGAGAGAGACGCACTTGAGAACCATGGTTTCTGATGTCGATTGCGCGGCACAGCTATCTCAGAAACCCTAGAAGCCAAGCATCCGCAATATAAATTATAAAGTCTATGGCTACAGCATGTAGGTTAAAATTTTCCAGAGCTTTGTTAACTGCCAGAAGCGCCGCTAAATGGGCCTGCTGGGTTTGTGGGCCGAAGACGTCTGGGCTGCTTAATAATCTGCCGGCTTTATTAGACAGCAAATATTCATCAATCCCTCCCAAGTTTCACACCTTATCAAAATTTGAGATTTTGTTAAATGACTATAGTACCCCTATAACATCTTCAATTTTTCGGGGCAGTTAATGAAGAACAGGTGTCTGATCAATTTAATAAACTGCAAGCGGACAGCAGCAGAAGAGAAAAAAAAATTGTATGTTTTTAAATGTTAAACTTTGTCCGGTGGATATTTGTTCTAAAAATAAGTGAAAATAAAAAATAAAAAATTATTTTTTATGAATAAAATCATCATAACCTATCATGTAATTAGGAAGAGAACCCTTTTTTTTAGTGATAATAAGCCTATAAATTTAGTGATTATCCATGTTAATAATTTATTGTGTTAAATAATAACCAATCTTATTATAACATCATTAATGTGTTAATTATTAATACAAATCATCGGCCAAACACATCAAATACCATTTCATTTGAAACCACTTTGTGTCCCAACTTTACAAGAATATCATTATTATATTGTAATTTTCAAAAAATATTTTTGATGCCCCTATATGGTGTTAATAATGTCGTACTTCTAAGTTCTATTTAAGCATATCTCAGAAGCAAACATGACTTTCTCGTTATAATATATGCTTTACAATTATTTCAGATGTTAATTTTGTAATTAAAGATGTTAATTTTGTAATTATTTTAGATGTTAATTTTCCAGAAGCGACATTTTTTTGTCACTCCTTTTGATTTGTACTCTAAGAATGATTGCTATAATATATAGTTCTTTGACTATTTTATAACAAATATATTTTAATAAATAGGTCTTTGATCTATGATAGAATTAAGTGTAAGGATGCAAGCATTTATAAGAGATTTATAAAGATTAGTCTTAATTTTTTCTTAATTATCAACTAATTAAATAGAGATAGTCACATTAATTATAATATTTAATCTAATATCAATAAAAAAATACAATCACTATTAATTATAATATATGATATAATATCACTAAAAATCTCTATATAACAGTACTAGGCAGCCCCCACACTGAAGAATGAAAACAAAAACTTTTTTATTCACTCCCCATTCTCTTAAATAAAGCTTGTTTTTGAGACTTGGGCAGGTTGGCTGGGTTTAAATATGAATTATAATTGTTATAGGGCATCTCTCTACTAATAACAAGTACAAATATTGAATTACAATACCTCTTTCTCAATAAAACAACATAAAAAATCGCTATTTTTTAGAATTAATTAAGGGTAGGGACTCTTACTAGAGTGGCTTTGTGATAACGGAACTAACTGGTTAAAAGCATTAAGATTGCAAAAAATCAGTACTTTTAATGAGTGTTCATTAGAGCATCTTTAAAATGTTTTATTAATTTTATTTTTTAAATATTTATTTACTTACTCATATAATAAAAAAAGAGTAAAAAATATATTATTCTTTAAAATTTTATTCAAATAAAAATAAATTAATATTATTTTATTCAAATAAACATATTTTCAAATGAAAAATAATGGTAATTAAAGTATTTTTCTCTCGTTCTAATGAAAAGTCATAAAATATAAATTAAAGAAAGAGAAAACAAATCTACAAAATTAAAGAGAGGAAATAATTTTTTATTTAAAAAATATTAATTAAAATATCTTTTAAATTTTTAAATATTAATATGACTTTTTAAATACGTAAATAAGTAATAAAGTATTATTTAAAAAGTCTTTTGAAGATCCTATTAAAATTTAAAAATTGTTTAAAAAAAAAGACACGGTTTCTTTATCCCTTCCAAGTAATTGAAAAATTAAAAAATAATTAATATATTCAAGATAATTACATATTTACAAAATACACTCTCAGTTCAGTCCAGTTTAAATAACTTGTCTCCTTTCTTTAAAATAAGAACAATAAGAGGCATTTCTAATTTTGTCCATGCTTGAAATAATTTTAAGTTGTTCATGTTACTATATATCTAAACTCAATAAATTTTAATGAAAAACTACTGAGCTCGATAATTTAGTTACTGTTACTTCCCTCCTCTGGATCACCCGAAGAGATTTTAAGATCAAATTAACATAATCATTATAATGAAGATTGAGCTACCCAGAGAGATTTTTCTCTGTTAGTCTTTACTCTCCATCAGTGCCTTAATATGTGGAGAAGATAAGCTTAAAGAAAAGAAGATACTAAGACTCGCATGCATTTGAATTTTTTGGTAGAAATCCATTTTGGGAACATTATTGGTGCATTTACTAAACTATAATTGGAATAGATATAAATGAGAATAGTTTAGAATGAGAATAAGAAGTAAGAATTAAAATAAATTATTTACTTAACTATAAAAATCAGAATTAGAATTAATCAAATTATTTTAAATTATTTAAAAAATCCTTAATAATAGTGACAATAACATTAATTAAAATAACAATAACAACAACAACAATAATCAAATTTAATAATGATAATATTAGTAAAAATAACAATAACAATAGTTATTAATAATTAAACTAATAAACTTAATATTTTTTAATAATAGTAAGGACAATTATAGTAATAAATAATGAATAAATTGATAAAATTAATAAAATTTAACAACGTAAATATTAATAATATAATAAAATTAATAAATTTGAATAAAATAATAATAGTGACATCATCATTATCATTGCTAGTAGTGTAATCATAATTATATATTATTATTAAATGAGATATTTTAAAAATACTGGTATGTAAAGAAGGGTAAAATAAGAAGGTTAAGGAATGTGAATATTGATATATAAATAATCAATATCTTGTTTTTTATTTCTAAATTATAATGAACTACACAATTTCAATTTTAATTTTTACATTCATTTTATGAAATAAACACCGTCAATAATTTTAATTTTAAATTCTAATTTTTTAATCTAAAAATTAAACGCACCATCAGTTCTAACTATCCCAAACGAACCTTAAATCAATCACAGATCTTCGGAAACCGAATTTAGATTGCTAAAACTTCACAACTATGGCAATTCAGTCGCGCAAACGGTTTAAATTTCGTTATTTCATTTTTCGACGGTTTAAATTTTGTCATTTCATTTTTTTTCATTAGTCTGAGTAACATTGCAATGTGAATTATAACCAAAAAGCCCCCTCGACCTCTGGGATCACTTAAAATGCTCTGGATACAACTTACAAAAGCAGTATAGTTACGTGCCAAATAAATTCCCTAAAACCAGCTCAGATTTTTTCATAGCAGAAGATACATCTGGAGAACAAGCCCGTAGGGTTGTCTTAAACTGCTGATTCTCAACATTACAAAAGCCTGATAATGGTGGGTTCTACTTGCGGTTGCAACTACTTATTCTGCTTTAGCTGTTTCACGAACTATAGAAAGCTTAGCTAGGAGACCACAGAGCTGTAGATACGAGCCAACACCATCACAGATTCTCATGTGGGCAAACCCAGCTTCCTGCAAGCTCACATGAAAGAACAAGTATGAATGTGGCAAAAAAGGATGCTTTAGAGAGAAGTAAATTATTCTACTTGTGTTGTATGATATTTGTACCTTCATGAATTCCAATTTCAGGTGCTCAGCCATATCATAATTCTTAATGATTCGGAAAAGGGTTGTGATAATATCGGTAGGGGAGTAACCCAAATCATAGAGCTGCTTCAGACCAGAACAAGCATCATCAAATTTCCCTTCAAGCACATTGTGGACCATTTTCTTCACATGCAATGGATGAGGCTGGTCACAGACCTACAAAAAGAATTTACCATATTATTAAGTTCCTTAGATAACATATTTATTGTAAAATCAGGGGGTTTTCAAAATTCTAACCTTGAAAACATTTTCCTGGTTAACAAACCGAAAACCACTGTATGTAGCTTGCAAGTTGTTCAATGCCTGCCTCATATCACCGTCAGCGGTGAAAATAATTGCTTCAAGACCTTCAGGTACATAAGGAACCTTCAATTTACAAAGAAAGGTTCATTGTTATCAAATATCAGCACTTGAATGTTTCATGGACTAAGGTAAAATTTCTAATTTATAACAAAGCTACTTCTTTGATAATATAAATTGAACATGAAGAAACCCTGCAATGCACCTTCTCCCGTTTGAACATCATCCAGTCACAGTTAATAACAAGTCACATGAGGAGATCAAAATTTACAGAAGTTTAAATGCTTTGTCCACTGTCATGAAACGTTGTCTCCAGCCCAAAGGCATTTTGGCCTTCTTACCCATTACTATTAGTAACAAAACATGTCTTTAAATTGAAAAGGCAAACAGACGCAGTTTCATGATTAAAATGAATACTGAATTTGTCACAGACACTAATAGCTGCAAGGGATTTATGTTCCTAATCCCAACAATCGGGTTAAAAGCATAACACTATGTCAACAAGAATGAACCTACATCAGAATACTAGCTGTTCTGATCTTTTAACAAGATGAACACTTGAGCTAATAAAGGTGGATTAGGAAATGTCATCACAAATGGAAAAAATCAGTACCTTTTCTTGTTGAACCACCACCATGAGGCGGCTAAGTATCTCTTCGTCAGATAATCTCGAAAATCGAACAATGGCACATCTACTCTGAATAGGCTCGATAATTTTAGATGATACATTGCAGGCAAGAGCAAACCGTGTGGAGTTTGAATAAATTTCCATTGTACGCCTAAGTGCTTGTTGTGCCCCAGCTGTCATGCTAAATTCAATGGAAAATGGAGCCAAAATAGGGGCAGAATATTAAATGAAGAAGCTGTAAACAAAAATAATATTAAAAAAATCTCAAATTCCAACATGTTCCTGAGGCAAAAAGGGTTGAATTTAACTTTTGCTGATATTTAATTTTCAAATTTGTATGAAAAGGTTTAAAATATACTAATTAATGAGATCTCGCCTGTGTGCTAGAGTGAACAAAATCTTTAAAATAAAAGTTAGGAAATCAACATTGAAAGCCATAACTGTCAGCTCTTACCTATCAGCCTCATCAAGAACTACTACTTTGTGTTTCCCAGCAGGCAGTGTTACTTTTTTCTGGGCGAACATCTTAATTTTGTTTCTCACAACATCTATACCCCTGTACAGGAAAATGAGAGCAATTATAAATATTAGGTATGCGGTGAGTAATACAGAAACATCTTAATTCCATAAAGATAACTCTCCAATATTCACCAACCTGTCATCTGATGCATTAAGCTCCATTACAGCCTCCCTGTAATTTGGTCCCAGCAGCTCATGAGCAAGAGCCAAAATACTTGTTGTTTTACCGGTTCCAGGTGGGCCCTGAAAAAGTTTTGAGGCAAATTAAGCAGATAAACTCAAAGAAAAAAAATTGTTTTCTGTACTTGGGAATCAAGAAAAGTATAGACTCAACAAAACTGACAAGTTTGCACCAGTCTGTTAACCTCAGTTAAGTACAAGACAACTTGTTAATAAAATGTAGTACCATGAAAACCAAAAGCATCACTTACTTCTTTCCTTGCATTTCAACTCACTGTAAATAAATCAAACTAGAAATCGTCTTCCAATAATACAAAACTCAATTTCCGAAATGTCACATTACCCCATACAGCATAAATAATCTTGGGATTACACTTCAATTCTTGATAAACTACTCAACGTCACCTACTCTAAACTCATATTAGGGTTTGATGAATTAATTTTTTAAAAAAAGAAAGTCAGAAATACAATTTCACCAAAAACCCATTCCAAATACAATGAATATTTGAAAAAAAAAAGAAAAAAATTCGTAGCTCGAGGAACAAAGTGATTTAACAAGGCAAGAAGGAAAGGCAACAAAGGGAAGTAAAAGGAAACGTACCGCCAGGATTAGATTTGGCATGTTGCCGTCGCGAGCGATGACATGAAGCCTGGCGACGGCATCTAAATTGCCGACGATGTCGCATACCTTGGTTGGCCGGTACTTCTCAACCCACGGGATGTCGTAGGCGCTGCTGCTCGATGAAGACGAAGCCATTGTTTTCTTCAATAGAAGTTTTGAAACCCTCGCACCCTCTTGTAAAATGGAGGGAAATTGGGATGGTCTCAATTCTCAGATGTTACCTCCCTCTCTTCTTCATTTTTTTTTGCCACTTCTCTTTCTCTTCGAGGGTCTGCAGTATGAAGAAATAGCAAAGAGTCACACTCTTGCTTATTTATTTGTTTAAATACCCTTTTTCTAATTATTTGATTAAAAATTTAGATTAACCCATGAGCTAGAAGCTGATTTTGCTTATTTATACTATGATGAGAACAATATAATTTTATGCTGTATAAGAGAAAAGAAAAAAATTATACAGTCCAGTGTTTGGTAAGTGATCATTTTATAATAATTAATATATATTAAAAATATTTTATATAAATATTTATATATGTATAAATAAATTTAAAAAATGTTTAATTTAGTTATTTATATTTTTATACTAATTTTATAATAAAATTTATTAAGTAAATATAATTATATTATATTTTTTAAAAATAAATTTATAAATATTTTTAATTAAATTTTTTATAATTAATTATTATTACAATATAATTAATAATTATTATTTTATAAATTAACGTATTACCGGATCAGCCCTTGCCACATTATAATATAATATTATACGAAAAAATAGTGCGTGACAAACACGTTCCACGATAGCATTAACATAGTGTAAATAACATATACAGTTTTTACAACTCTAATCCAAATACATTTGAGGAGCGACAATTAACGCCGAGTAGCCAGTAGCCAGTAGCAAAGTAGGCTGGTTCAGTTCAGTTACATGTACCACATCACCATATCGATTTTAGCATTTTACTAACCGTGATTAGCGTACAAACTTACCTGAGAAAAAAACAAAACAAATCAATAAACGAATTTTTCATCCTCATCGACTCATCGTTTTATCCCAAACCTTCCACACACGGGCCGAAGGAAAAAATTTTACTTAAAAAGAGAGAGAGAGAGAGAGAGAGAGAGAGCGACAGAGAGAGCAGGATCCCAAACCCTACTACAATCAAATCAATCAATAAAAAATTTCAGCCTAATTCCAAACCATACCACACCATACCGATTATTCCCAATTTCAAATTTACCAAAAATTTCAAAATTCCCGAAATTGCCACCGCAATGTCTACATCGACAAACCAATCCACGGACGACATCGTTGACACGACGCCGTTTCTCTCCTCTAACGCCTCCCACGATGACGGCACTCACAGTCAGAGCCGTCGATCCATCAGGAGACAGGGCCTCCGCGAGGCTGCCCGATTCCTTCGGCACGCCAGCAGCCGTCGCACGATGCGGGAGCCGTCGATGATGGTGCGGGAAACGGCGGCGGAGCAGTTAGAGGAGCGCCAGAGCGACTGGGCGTATTCGAAGCCCGTGGTGGTTCTCGACATTATCTGGAATCTGGCTTTCGTGGCGGTGGCCTTCTCGGTTATGGTATTGAGCCGAAATGAGCGGCCTAATATGCCGCTTCGGCTGTGGATTATTGGGTACGCTATACAATGCGTTTTGCATATGGTTTGTGTGTGCGTTGAGTATAAACGGAGGAGGAGACGGAGAGTTTCGGCGTTTAGTGGGGCTGAGGAAGGGAATTTGAATTTGGGGACAACCAGAGGCGATTCGGGGGAGTATGTTTCGTTAGCAAATCAATTGGAGGAAGAGGGAACAAGGTATTTTAACTTTTCAAATTGTATGGGAACACCTTTGATCAAGTATGGAATTTTGTTTATCAGTTAATTAGTAGATTGGATTCAGGATTTTGTACTTATGTTGATCAATTGGATAGTACTTTTGGTTCTATTTTGATGTGTTGTCTCAATTGGATCCGAAGTGTTATTTTTCGTTTTTACAGGAAAAACTTTTCAAATGAAAATAGTTTATTAGGGTGTTTGGTTTTGAGACTGTGCTGTGAAGTGATCAATGTGTTGTCTTGGTTTTGAGAGGTTTTGATGTGGAAATATATGAGCATGACACGAATGCTCACTTTTTGTTTTCAGGTATCCTAGGTACAATTTGAAATTATTGCTTAATTGGATTTGGCATCTGACCTTCTTTTCTTTTTCTCCTTAAGTAATGAGTGCTGTACAATATGAATTTGAAATTACTGTTTCCTTTGTTTTTCAGTTGTTTTTCATGAAGTGGAGATTGTTAACTTCATTATTTAGCTGAATTGAACTTGTACTTTAAATATCATGTTTGCCTTGGTCATGAAACTATAAAGTGGCTCAACCTTCGCGGAAGGTCATGATCAAGGGGCAAATTTAACCTATTCCTGTAAAAGGAAAGACTGTATGGATATGTCAGAACATCAGTAACAACGCTCACCGATTTTGCTTTTTTTCTTTCAGCAGTGTTGCAAAACATCTGGAATCCGCGAACACAATGTTTTCATTCATCTGGTGGATCATTGGGTTCTACTGGGTATCTGCAGGTGGTCAATCTTTGGCACGTGATTCTCCTCTGCTTTACTGGTTAGTCCTTATCTTTCTCCTTCTTTGTGGGGGTTGTAATGAGCATTTCTTTATGGAATCCTAACTTCTGAAATGGGACTTGTTGCAGGCTTTGTATAATTTTCCTTGGGTTTGATGTATTCTTTGTCGTTTTTTGTGTCGCTCTTGCCTGTATAATTGGTATTGCTGTTTGCTGCTGCCTCCCATGTATTATTGCAATCTTATATGCTGTGGCAGACCAGGTAGCTTTCTTTTACTCTCATCATGTTATTCCTGTGGTATTTATACTGTTAACTTATCCGTATCCCTCTATTTTTATGTGTGTGAGTATGCATGTTCATTGGATTGCAGGCTCAAATATTTTCATCAGATTGTAGGCTCAAATATACTGTCCGGACATTATAATCTTCAATGACCCTCTCTCTCTCTCTCTCTCTCTCTCTCTCTCTCTCTCTCTATCTCTTTCTCCCCATATATAATGTGTGTTTATGCATGGAACTATGGCTCAAATGTGCAGCATACTGACCAAGAACGCCGACCTGATGATTAATTGGGCACACGCCTCCTAACTGGTCACTTACACAAATGCGAATCCACTAGCGGAGCAGCTTGAATTAAATAAAATATTATAATAAATGCAAAATAAAGAAGGATCCTTGTAAATTTAGTTTTACCTGCCAAATATTTTTTAGCTATTACTGTGTGAGGCATATGTTTACTATTTAGGTGCTGCATGCCGGCATCCTCCCATTTTTAGGCACAGGCTAATGGTTCATCTTTGAGGCTTTTCCTGTGAGTTTAGTGCGCCTCACAATTGTGGAAATCCAAGCTTTGTTATAATAGCAAACTAACTTACTCCATAGGGCCTCTAATCTAATTTTGATGCGCCTTTCTTGATTTTTCATGCTTTTATGACATGTTTTGACAAGTGTTAGACGGGGCAAATGATGTCAGATTTGGGCATATAATATGTCGTGTTGAAGTTTTAATTGAGAGGAACAAGAGCCATAGCCAACTTGTTTGATGTGGGCCTGTTGGTTTTTGGCTAAATATTATTGTTTCAAAAGGCTGTTTGATGTTCCCCCCTTTTTTTTAAAAAAAATGGGGAAACTTGTTGGAACTTTATCTCTCTTTTTTTTTTGGGGGGGGGGGGGGAGGAATTGTTTTAAGTGCTTTTTTTAGCTATTTCTATTTTAGCAAATAGAATATTACGATTTAAGATAACTTGGGTTTACCTATACTATTAAATTTGTGTTATTTACTGTTTAGGTATAAAAGAGATTTAAAACCCTAGTTTTGTCTATTTTTTATTATTGTTAACAAAATATTCTTTTTGACAAGTTTTTTTCTTTTCTTCTTTTTTTCGCATCAATAATGAGTGGGAGCTTCCAAGCTTTTCAAGTACTTTTGCTTCTTGATTGGTTTGTCGCCAGTCAACCTGTTCATTTGATCTATTTAACCTGATGCCGGTCATTGTTTAGTTTCAGTGTGTGCTCATTATAAGATTTTATTGATTTGTCCTTTGGTAAAGTTCAAACTTATAGGCTGCTATGTGCATCTTGGGATAAAAACTGACCGTCATTAGCTGTTCATCTCAGTGAAGTTGGTTGTAGTGTGAATGATGACTGTAGATGTTTTAGAAAACTTGTTTTCTCTCCCAAAGGCCTTGTTTGATATTTTGTTCTGTACAGTCTTCACTCAGTTTGTATATTTTATTTTATGTAGTGTAATTGCCTTGCACATTTGTGTACATCTAATTAATCTTTGTTTGTCTTTTTATCTTTCCTCTCCTTGATGCAACCTATTTGATCTGTTAAAGCAGGAAGGAGCTTCCAGAGAAGATATTGAGCAGCTGTCAAAATTCAAATTTCGCAGAATGGTGGATACTGAGAAACTCTCTGATGATGGACAAGGTTCTCAAGGAGGAATAATGACTGAATGTGGCACAGAAACGCCGAATGAGCACGTCCTGTCAAGTGAGGATGCAGTAAGTTTCAACCCTTTGGCCTTTCTCTTTTAATAGATTGGTATTTTTATTTCTTGAGGAAAGAAAGCATACATATGTAGTTCTAGCTAGATACATGAATGTCACAAGCACAGATTTCATTTTTGTTCTTTTACTTGCAATAATTCTGTTATAATTTTGTGGATTAACAAAAGCTCGTGTTGGGTCAATAATTTGTGTTAAACTAATTCTGTGCTTTGGTAACATGTAGGAGTGTTGCATCTGCCTGTCTGCTTATGATGATGGAGTTGAACTACGGGAGCTTCCTTGTGGTCATCATTTTCACTGTGCCTGTGTGGATAAGTGGTTATACATAAACGCTACCTGTCCTCTCTGCAAATACAACATTTTGAAGAGTAGTAGCAACCAAGATAGGGAAGAGGTATAGAAGAATCTCATATATTTGTGCCTGCCCTTCATCCCATCAATGCTTGACAAGTTTTTTACTGTGGTTTTTGTGGTAGTGGACCTAGTGGTTGTAGTTTCTGATGCTTGTGGTGGCATTGGTGCTGTGTTTGCCTTTGCTCTGGCTTTTCAGAGTTGTTGTTTGTGTATATTTACCTTGCACAGGGTTCTCAGCAGCACTCAGCCAGCACACTTTGCCTTTTATTTATATTGTGCGGATCTTAGGGCAAATGCTATAGACTTGTAATTTCCGTGTTGTAGAGGCTTCTGTGTGTCCCGATAGTTTTGCCGTGTAAAGTGTCTTCCTCTGTGACCCTCATTTAACAAACTGATGCAATCGTGATTGCGAACGAAGTATATATTGTTAATAAATCTTTCTTGCGGGTAAGCTTATGTTGCATTTAACGTAAGTAACAGAGGTGATGTGATCATTTAACTCATGAAAAAGCAGCATGTGGCAATAAGGGGCAGTATGAAAAACTATTTGAAACCGGATGGCAACCAGTTGCAAGAAGTGTCAACGGTAAAGTCAATTCATGCATTACTTATAATAGCGGGTTGGTGATTAGCACTGACAATGATCTCGAAAAAGAAAAATTGAAATTGAAAGTAGTAACGATGAAACCTCAATATCTTATTTAAAGTAAATCATTGAATCAAGGTTGAGAAAAAGAAAAAAAGAACAACTTTTAATCTATTATTAAAATAAAATCATAATTAATTTCAGTCTACAAGTTGTTTCGTTATTCAATTTATAATTTGCTCATAGACCAAATAGAAATTAACAATTACTATGTGGAAGATAAGTCAAATCACAGCCCTGTGAAGTTTTGCCTGTGAGTGACAAATCAAATGACCAAGAATCATTGTTGAGCTCTTCAATTGATTTTGGTGAAGAAGATGTTCATCCCCTTAATTATGTCAAGTTGATATTTTTTGTTGATTCTTCCAACCATTAATACTTTTCTTTTGATTTATTAGCCGCCTACAAGTGAGACCACAATAATTAGGACAAAACTCTTAAATATCAACAGACCATGGGAGGGTCAGCTAGAGAGATTAAATGCCATGTTGATTTTTTGGTGCACCATCCCCATTTGTATAAATCAAAAAATGCAAAATCCCATCACAGATGAAATATGAATTGAAATATCAATGCAAGCACTACAATGATATCAATTAGCAGTAACATCCAATATCTTATTTAAAGTAAATATTGAATCATACTTTTAAGTATAAAATAAAACCATAATTAATTGTCTACTTTTTCTTATTGTCTGCATTGTTTTCAGCTTCCGCTTTCTTCTCTTCATGATAAATGATCTGGTTTAAATCCTGTCGAACCGTTAATGCATCAACAAAATTTTCACAGAAACCTATTACTTTTTGATCTGTCATTTCTTTTCATCTACAACTCTTTTTCCCTTCTCACAGAGAGAAACAAAATTTTGTCCTTTAATACTTCATATTTTCATTCTTAACTTTTGATATACGTTCTTCACTATGTTCCGATTACGGCCCTTATCCATACTCTCTATCTTTGGATTTCGACAGGATCGATTCTAGGAGCTTTCCAAATAAAGGTGTGTAAATAATAACGAACCACCCAAAACAATTAATGATGGTTGGAAAATTAATTGGTGAAGACAGTTTGATAAGATGAGGTTTTAAACTATAGCATTTTTAGTGACATTCAAGTGCCTTTACCTTCAACTTTGGGATGCAGTGATTGTTTTAATATCCTCAATTTTTAAATCTGCCTAATTGATCGATGATATTTACATTTTGTTTGGTGTTACTCTTCTTCCCCTCTCTTTTAGAAACTTATTTATTGTACTTCAAATTGTGAATTTTACACATACCTATAGTACCCGCCCATACATCATCTTTTATCTCTGAGAATTTCATGACTGATTAACTTGGTAATGTCTTTTTTTCAAAATCATTTTATCTGGCTACCCATCTTTTATTTTAATAATTATTTTATCAATTTCTACCTATAACTAATTTTGTATTAAATTCATTTACAGTTGTTTGATCTAAAACTTAACAAATCAAATGGTCCATTTTATTGGTCTGTTACTTATACTAAATGTACGTAAGTGCTGCTCCAATTATGTTATAGCAGTGTAAGTAACAGTAATGACATGACTAACTGACCTATATAATAACAGCACATGGCGGTTAAATGGGCATGTAAAACTATTGAACTAATCAGTAGTAATCTGTTTGCACAAACTATTAACGATGAGTCATTGTATAGTTCCCTGCAGCAACTTAAAATTAACTTCATTTTTTTTATTTTGCTGTTCAATGCATGATTCAAATTAAATGGGTTTCATTATTCTCTGATTACTCCATTCATAATTTAAGTTATAGCCATCATTTTAATTTCCCAACAAAAAAAAAGAAAAAAGAAATTTGAAAAATATCCATTTAACAACATATAATTTCATGATTATTTTTGTAGAACTTATGGTCCTAACACTTAAGTGCATGTTTAGTATTATTTACTTAATGGAAAAAATACTTAACTAATTCAAAAAACTTATTAAAATGTTTTGTATTGCATAGTTATATATTTTTAGTAGAGATTTTAATAATTAAATAAATTATTTTGTACTGACTATTAAAAGCTCAAATTTTAAACCTCTTAGCAAGTTTTTTTTTAAGCTCAATTATCTAAAATACTATTGGTTTATTATACAATCTTATTTCATTTCTTTTATAATATATATAACTTTAAAAGCTTATTTATTAAAGTGTTTTTTTTAAATTTTAATTAAATTGATCATTAACAACCTTAATTAATTTTTTTCGTGAAAACTCTATTGTCAACTCTATTAATAAAAATTCTATCTAAGCTCTCTGAAAAATCACATCAGATGAAATTTTTAATAGAAGTTAAAACTTTACAACTTATCATTAACCACAAATCTCAAAATAATTTATTTAGAAGAAAGAGCATAATGATGCTTACAAATAAGAAATAAAACTAAATTAATATTAATTTTTATCTTATATATCATCTTTATTATTTTTGGGCTCTGTTTTCTTCTCTTTCACTATTAATGAGCTGGTTTAAATTCACTTTAACTATTATTCATTGACCTCTAAATCACATCAATTTACTTAATTTTTCTCTATCATTTCTTTTCATCTTCAGCATGTTTTTCCTTTTAAATTTATCAACTAATTAGGCATTGAATGTCCTTGGCTTATCCCTTGCCTCAGGTAATTTTAATGGGAATGGCGAGGTTAGAAGATCATAAATATAGCACCAACATTAGATATGAGAATCGACATCTCTATCTTCTTCCCTTGTCATCCCTATTATTTTCTTTCTTTTCAAATCCTACATATAAGATATTGGAAATAAATATTTATTCAATTGAAAGGAAATTTTCTTATATATTTAGGGATGTATTAGCATTAATATTGATCTAAATTATAAATTATTATACATGTTGAGACACTATAAAAAATAAATAAATTTACGATGGAAATAACATCTATAATCTATGCTTTAATTTTTTTCCGCTTATCAAATTGATTACCGGCTATTTCATTAACTGGTTTTTATTATTATTTTTTTCGTCTTGCCTCAGGTTGCCGACCTTTTTATTGAAATAAACTTGAAATAATGCAACCTGTAACGTATTTTTCGTTAAATTCGATATAATCCATTGGATTTCAAACTCTCAAATCCAACGATTCAGGAAGGCGGGTTGTTACTTACACAAGATGTAACATAGGGGCTGCCCTTTCTTGCTCGTTGAAAATCGATGCACATGGTGGTGTAATAATGTGGGAGTCAATGTTTTTCTATTTTTGGACATTCGGATGGCAATGGACGTGCAGGTGTCTTATTATCAAACTTACACCCCCCATAAACTTTAAATCGGTAACTATTAATCGATCTGTAATTTTTTAAAAACATATCATTTTTAATTTATTTTGTTGAATTTTATTTAAAATTATGTTGTTTTATACTTTTTTTTATCTCTGTCTTCAAATTATTAAGAGAACTAATAAAATATTGTATAAAATGTAAAAAAATAATTATCAGTCAATCACTTATTTTTTATATATTTGTTAAAATATATAAATTTTATTTTTGAAATAATTATTTTATTCTTATGGCATTAATAATGTTATAATAGTTTGAAAATAAAAGTGAACATGTGCAAAATAAAATAAAAGTGAACATATGAAAAAAATATAATTTTAGGTAGAGTTTAACAAAAAAAGAAATAGCAATTATGTATTTTTTAGAAAGTTTGAAAAAATAGGTGTGTTGGGGTAATTTCTTAATTTAAATTATCAAACTTCCAGTTGCACTCATTGTGGGTTTTAATTTTTTAACAATATTAACTTGTTATAGGTTTAGACAATTACCAAACTTATAATGATACTCAATGTTTTTTTGTGGGTTCTCACATTTAGAATCACAAATATCTAATATGTAAATTTATATTAATAACTTAAAGTTTCACATAACATATTTAATTTTAAATTTAATTAATATAAATAAAAAATTAAAAGTTTAATATCAATCTAAAATAAATTCTCAAATTTAAATAGGAAATAAATAAATAAATAAAACCCATAAATATGATAAAAAATTCATGGGTCTGTGGCTGTGGCTCATGGGTGAATGGAAAATGAGTGTGCAGCTACTGTCCATAGGTGAAAGGAAAATAGGTGTGCAAGTTGTCATGGGATGAGAGTATTGTTGCAGCACTCCCGTGCGGTACTTAAACGACTGTCTAACACTCTGAGTTGCTAAGTAAGCCTAACCTTTCTTTATCTAACTTAAGCGGAGAATTTTATCGAAGGAGACTAGAGAGAAATGAGCTAAATGACCAATTGTATTTATATTACACTCAAATGTATAATTATACAATGCTTTGTACAGGAGAGCTCGAGAGCTTGTGTGTTAATGTGTGTGCGTGTGTGCTGAAAATGCTTGTAAATGTGTGTGGAAGTGTTGCCCAAAATGAGAGGTCTTTCCCTATTTATAGGCATGCTAGCCAGGGGTGTAAGTGAGACTTTCTAGAAAATTCCAGCACTTGAGTAATTATGGAAAACTCTAAAACTTGGGCTAGGCCGATTGCTAAGCACACTATGTTTGGTTTGGTTGTGTGGGTGTCCCATTGCTAAGTGTAACCTATTTCTAAGTGTATCGGCCTCTTACGCTAAGCACAACCTGCGTTGAGTGTTAAACGCATCCCAAGTTCGTTGTGCACTTCGGTCCATGGCAGATTCGTGTCAAACCTTCATGTGTGAGCGGAATTAGCCTTTGGTTGCAAAAAGTCTTGGCGGCCTGTGACAATCCTCCCCCACCTATACTTGCGGCGATTGTATACTCAGACTTTCGGACTTACTCCATGATCTGTCATAGGCCTTCCTCGTCGCGTGCCGATGCGGCCTGAACTTTAAGAAGGTTTGTCCACGTGTGACGCTTGCAGTCACTTCACTCTTTCGCTTACTGGTGTGACATCCTTTGCACTTGCGCTTCAGTGACTAGCCTTTTCATAGGCTTGGAGGCCTATTATCCTCGACTTTATCGTGGACGAATCGTGGGACCTGCTTTGGAGAATGTTCCTCATCCTCTCCCTTCGTGTGTTGGTACGTTGCGATTGCGTGATCAGAATTCTTCTTGAGTCCTCTTTGACATTGCAAAACTGAAAGCGTCTTTCTCTCTGGCTTGGCGTGCTCGACAAGTATCATACACGCTTTGCTCTCATTGAAGATGCTGAGGGAGTTTGTGGCCGGCAGTGGGAATACATGAGCCTTGTCAAAGAACTCCATGCCAAGGATCACCTCATAGTCATCTAACGGCACTACCGAGAAATCTAATTTCCCATTCCATGTCCCTACCTTAGCATGTACACCTCGAGCGGTTCTAGTGAACTCCTCAACTGGCGAGTTCACGACTTTGATTGTGCCTTTGCACTCCATCACCTTAATTCCTAGGCGCTTGGCTTTGTCTTCAACCATAAAGTTGTGCATCGCTCTGGTGTCGAGCAGTGCACGATGATGTGGTTGTTGATGTGCTCACGTATGAACATGAGTCTTTTTCGAGTGTCTGTTAGTGGCTGACTCTTAGGTGTACTGATGCGTTGGAGCGAACCTATGTTGCGTCGAGGTTCCTCCTCGGGTGTCGACATGCATGTCGCAATCAACGCACGAGTCAGGGTGGACATATATGTCCGTGTGGATTGGTCCTTGAGCTGAGCAGCCAAGGCGTTTAGCGACTTCTTCTCTGAATAGTTACGCATCCAATACGGTTCGCTGCAAATGAAACATGGGCTTCGAGGCTTCGGCGACTTCTCTATCTTACTTTGCCCGCTCCTGCTGCTTGAGGGCTTTTGCAATCCCCGCTCTTTCCGATTTCGGTCCGTGTCCTCTTGCCTCTCTCCCCTACCTACGTCGTGACTAGGCCTCTTGTCCTTGAGCTAGGAGGAGTAATCAGTCGGTGACTTGGCTGTAGCGATGGTGTCATCGATAGTCTACACGCCACGTCGGTCCAGCTCTGCTTTGGCCCAATTCTTAGGGCTGTCCTGGACACTCCTCGTTTGCTTGACATGTCGGATATCTCAAGCATTAGGAATGTGAAGTCGTTGATGTAATTATAGACACTCCTCGTTTGCTTAAGCTAGCAAAGATGTGCTCGCGCCTCTCGCTCCGCGTTGCTTGGGACAAAGTGTTTTAGGAGTTCCCGCTTGAACTCAGCTTATGTGCCGATGGTGCAAAGTCTCTTGCCCATCACGCCATGCTTCCGTCTCCACCACAATTGTGCAACGTCTCCTAGAAAAGTAGGCGCGGTGCCTACCTTTGACGTCTCATCGTATACTCTCATGACATTGAAGTACTGCTCCAGCCTAAAGAAAAAGTTGTCCACTGTGACGGTATTCCGGGTGCCATTATACGTGTCTGGTCTTAGCACATCTAGGTGGTACGCATCACTTAGACTCGCGAGAGTCGGGATTGAACTATGTGTGATTGTGTGCTTGTGTTGTGCACAATCTAAGTGGACTTCTTCCACTTCCGCGCGGACTGCTCGTAGCTAATTTAAGACGAAACTACACAAGTTGAGCAGCTCATCATGTAACACTTGAAGTTTCTCTCGGAGAGAGTCAGCTTGGCCTTGTATGAGAGCCTTGATGGCTGCCAAGAACTCACCATACTTGCCCCTGAGACCATCGACTCTTCCCTCTACCGTGCCGAAGGTGTCCTAGACCGCCGATATTGCTGCTTCAAGCGTGGCAACACAAAACTTTAAGGCATCTATAGAAGGGACTTTGGACTTACCTCGGGACTTGCCTTGTGCGTGTCCCTCCTCGTGGCCTCGAGCTTGCTTCGACATTTCCACACTGACTGTGCTCTCTTGCGTGCTAGGCAGATTGGCCATGCTCTTGGGCTTGCTCACGATCGAACTCGAATTGTGCTCTGATACCACCTATCAGGGGATGAGAGTATTGTCGCAACATCCTGTGCGGCACTTAGATGACTTTCTAGCACTCTAAGTCACTAAGCTTAATCCTTCTCTATCTAGTCTAAGTGGAGAATTTTAACGAAGGAGGTTAGAGAGAAACGAGCTAAATGACTAATTGTATTTATATTATACTCAAATGTGTAATTATACAATATTTTATACAAGAGAGCTCGAGAGCTTATGCGCTAGTGTGTGTGTGTGTACTGAAAATGCTTTGTAAGTGTGTGTGGAAGTGTTGCCCAAAATGAAGGGTATTCCTTTATTTATAGATATGCTGGCCAGGGGTGTGGGGTTTTCTAGAAAATTTCAGTACTTGAGTAATTATGGAAAACTTTAAAACTCGGGACAGACCGATTGTTAAGCACACTACGTTTGGCTTAGTTGTGTAGGTGGCCAATTGCTAGATGCAACACACTTCTAAGTGTATCCACCTCTTGCGTTAAGTGAACCTCGCTTTCTAAGTACAACTCGCGTTGAGTACTAAACTCATCCCACGTTTGTTATGCATTCCAATTCATGATTGATTTGTACCAAACCTTTCCGTGTGCGCGAAATTAACCTTCGGTTGTGGGAAACTTTGGCGGAATTAGCCTCCAATTGCAAAAGCCTTGGCGGCCCGTGACATGCTGGTGCTCACTGTGAAAGAGAAATAATTTGGAAGGCTATGTTTCGCGGCTGCTGCTCATAGGTGAAAAGAAAACAGTTTGGGTTTCTTTTAGGCTAGGTTATGAGTGCCAATTTGCATACACTACACACAAACATGTTTACACTTTACATTTATTTAATTTATATATTTTAAGACTTATTTATTTTTCAATTAAAATTGCATTGAAAATATTTAGAAAAAGTTATCGGTCTAGCAGATATTCGTACAAGTATCCATAATTTTTATTATCAAATCTATCTGTAATTTGTAAAATCACCTGTAGTGACCGAGTTTGGATGATTGTTAATTAGTCTTGATTTTCATTGTCTTTTACTCCTGTGGAATAGTCTTGAATGGATATCCTTCATTGTTAATTAGTCTTGATTTGACCAATGGATATTCTACATTGTCAATTAAGCACTGCAACGTAGCATATTTTCGTCTAATACAGCTGTTGAATAAAACAATAACAAGGTTTCTCAAAAGCGATTATTTGGTACCATCCGCTAACCTTGTTTAAAATCCCTGTAATGTTTTTCTTCCAAATAATCATGGCCCTTTTGAATATTTTTAACTTATGTATGTGTCCATTTTGCCATTTAGCCGTGGTGGAATGTTTTATTTATTTATTTTTTCGACAGAAACTATAACTTCAAAGACGCAAGAATATAAAATTTGAAAAATTATGGAATTTAAAAATTATATAATGAAATATTTTATTTTTGAATTAATACTGTAGTGTAGTAAAACGTTACGGAAATTGTCACTCGAGAGATGAAAGAGAAAAAAGAAGCAATCATCGTATTCATGGCGACGTTGGGGACAAAATAAAAATCAAAAGAAAGAAAGAGGAGGCAAAAGTGACGAAAAGGCATCTCTCAAAGCGTGAGGGCTACCGACTTGTCGCTTTGGTTCCGGCTTTTCGCGCTCCTCGAAACGGACAGTTTTACATTTATTCTGCCGCAGGAGCATGACGACTCGCTGCTTCCTCTTCATATGTTGAGTGCGTCGGGAAGCAGCTCACATAGGCATAGACGATGGATCAGCGGCGTGTTTTCCTGTTAGAACGGTGCCGTAGGGATCGTCGGCAGCTGATAGAGTTTCTGCTATCATCAGGCTCGATCAAAGAGCTTCGTACTCCGTCTGGTCCCGCTACTTCTCTCTCCAACATTGATTTCGACTCTCTCAGCGCCGATTATATCATCCACTGCGTGAAATCAGGTAACGTGTATGAATTTTTTTAAGCACACGTCAGAAACAAACAGAAGTGGAGAAAATACGAAGTTAAAGATATTTGTGCTTTCTTTGGCATTGGCTGCCAGTAAGATATAAGAAGAAATTAAGAAGAACATTACTTACAACTTGATGAGGGAAATGAAAGCCTTTTTTTTTTTCTTCTTCTTCTCTTTTTCAATCTTTATTTTGTTCAAGTTTTTCCAGAAACCAAACGGAGTTCAGAATTTTTTCTACTGTCTATCTACAATATTTTTTTTTCCGCTGAACGAATTTATTCTTGTTAGCAGGCGGAGTGGTTGATGTTTCTGAAGCAAGTAAGAATTACTTAGACGAATCTGCTTATCCGACAATAGTAAGTGAAATCTTTCTCACATGCAAGGTGTTGAGCGTGCTATCTTCCATCTTGTTCCATGTGTGAATAAAGCTGTAGATTTACATCTATTGTTTTCATGCAGCAGAAGGTAGTTAGGTTTACTTCTCGTTTGGCCATAGATGAGCTACACTAGAAGTTATGATATAAGATTTATTATTTTTTCTCCATTTTTAATCAATTTTCATAATGTAAAATTATCTTGATCGAGGTCTGAAGTGTACTGTTACTTTTGAATGTAAGCACTGATCAATAATAGGGTTTCAAATTGCAATCCTGATAAAGCTTGGTAGAATAGAGTAAAAATAGAAGTACTGAAATGCGTCATTTTGTGAATCATTGAAGAAAATTTTCTTACGATTTTCTTTATGACTGGGTTGTTATGTTTTTTAATGTACATATGTTTGTGCTTACTTTTGTTTACATCAAATGCAGATTCATTCTCAAATTGGGGATTCGTATTTCCTTTCTTCTGATCCAGATTTGTCTGGCTCTCCTCCTCGACGTGTGCCTCCTCCAGTTTATGTGAAACAAACAGCAAACCATGAACCATGCTCATCGAGCTTTTGGGATCCTGCAAATGCTAAAAATTTAGCAACATCCAGGAATGACTATGGCCTTAAATACAAAGCATCTCCACCCTCACCTATGAGGCCTGCAGGAGATTCTGGAATTCCTCCATTAGGATTACCTAGCCTAAAGACAGGTATTGATTGGTTTACGTACATTTCTTTAGGACTTTAAAAATATGGAGCAATAAGGTGTAACAAGATTTGATGAAAAGTTTATGCCTATATCTTATTTTTTGTTTGCCCTATATCTTATATGGATGCCTAAATCTTTATTTTGTCTTTCATCTTTTAAGTAAACTGATACATAATTTCAGGATTTCTGAAGGATTGTCGGATGATGATTTACGGGAAACAGCTTATGAATTATTTCTTGCATCGCTGTTATTTTCTGGGTAATTTTTATCTTTCTCACACATCTATCTATCTCTGCAACTGAGTGCATGTATATTTCATGTTTGTGCACATGCTTGAAGCCAGCCTGGGTTTGCTTGTTCTATACCACATATTGATCTGCATCTCTTGGATCAGTTTCTCTTTGTTGCTTCTAATTTTGTAAACTTCCACTCTTCCCATTATCAGGATCGGAGCTTATTCAGCCGAGGACAGAAAAAGAGAAAAGAGTTCCAAATTTTTGTCTGGATTGAAAAGTAAAAAGGAAAAGATACACTTACAGATCCATTCTTCAGAAAGCCATTCCAAGCTCATTGACATTGTCCGTGGCCAGATGCAGGCAAGCTATAGACCCTTTCATTTCTTAGTCAAAGCTGTTGCTTTGATATGCTCCAATATTGAACTTTGTTGTTAAGCATTGTTATTATTATTATTATTATTTTTCTTTAATTTTTTTGAATGATTCAGCATCATAATTCTGATAAAACGTAATAAATCCTTTTCTAAGCACATCACTTTGTGGGTTTTCAAGTCTGAAAGACATTTCGTATGGGTATCATACAGGCCTCATTTGTTATGTGTGTTTATTTAATGACAAACAAATTTCTCCACTTCAGGTACAGAATTTGACTTGATGATTTTTTTTTTTTTTTTTTTTGGGGTGTAAACCGTAGGCGTCATCTAGTGAAGAAGAATATATACCCAACTTCGTTTATGGTTAAATTTATAACTGATGGTTAGAACACTTGCTTTTGAAAAATGAAACGATAAGGTGAAAGAATACTTGCTTAAGTATGATTTGTTACATGAGAGGATGGGACTCACCTAGCTGACTCTACTCTGTTTTTTTGTTGATAAAATTAGTATTTCTGATTGAGCTCTGAATATCACTATCAGCTAATTTTGATGTTGAGCTAGCTTTGGTCATTCTATAAGATGATAAAAATCATTTTCTTTGAGAAGAGATGAAGGGTTTTTCATTTGTTCCACACAAACCCCACCATCCCCTCTCGTCCCTTTTTCCCGGCTGGGGGGGTGGGATTGTTTTGTTTTTTCTCTAAAAATTTTCGTTTTTGGAAATTACTAGCATTTGTAATTTGCTATGTACAACACAATCGGTTGAGCTCTGCAATTTCCTATAGGAGCATGGTCTGCTTTACGTCATCTTGATATCAGTTGTACATATTGCCCTCTTACTAGATTTCAGAAGCATTGGATGCATGCATTAGGAGAAATCTGATTCAATTGGCTGCCACAAAAACATGTGGACAAGTTGATCTTCCTCAAATTTCATTGGGGCTTCTGATAGGCATTTTCAAGTCTGACTTTCTTAATGAAAAGGCTTATATACAATGGAAAAATAGACAGGTAAGGTTAATAGGTTTTGTCAATTTCAAATAGATTAGTTCTTTGTTAAAGCACCAAACTTACAGATTGCTGTGCAATTGTAGGCAAATATATTAGAAGAACTTCTGTCTTGTTCTTCTAATTTCACAACAACTGAACAGCTAAATGTTAGAAGTTGTCTTGAAAAGATAAGAGATACAACGGTAGGCCTCTTTGTGGTTATTTTTATTTAATTGGCGACCTAACATTTTATTTTGATTTTTCACTACTTGCTTATCAATTTTGTAGGAATGGGACTTTAAAATGTCTGCTTCAGGACGTGTTGAGGTTCTGTCATCAATTAGACAAGTGGCATTAAAGTTGTCATCTCTGTCTGGAAAATTTGGTATCCAAAGTGAAACGCACTACTGGACTGCTGCTTATCATTTGAACGTTAGACTTTATGAGAAGTTACTTTTTGGCTTGTTCGATGTACTTGACGAATGTCAACTCATAGAGGTTGAAGCTTTCATGTCTTGTTCTTGAATTTAGCAGTTGCTGTGATATTTTGCATGTAGTTTTATTTTGAATGATGCTCAAATTTTTTGCTTCGGACTTGTATTAGGAAGCCGATGCTATCATGTCACTTATCAAATTGACCTGGTCAACTTTAGGCATCACTCAGAAAATGCATTATGGAATATTTGCATGGGTCCTTTTCCTGCAGGTATATTTTATATACCATAATTGTTAAATTCATATGACAATTTGTATTTTGTAACTATATTTGTCCAGCTTTGAACCTATGGAGCCAGTCACTTTTTTTTATTCGATTTGTGTAGTCAAGATAGTTTTATGTAGAGTGTTAATTGTGTGGTGGTGTGTTCAGATAAGATCCATTAAATGCCCTCAAAATTTTAGGAAATGTTGAAAATGTATAATGCATTATGTCAAACTGACTTTGGTGGATGTATTACTTGCTTAGAACAGGTATGATTTAATGTGATTTTTAGTCATTGGATTAAGAAAGTTGTGCCTATTGAAGTTTGTTGGGACAGGGGAGGGAATGCTACTGGAATATGCAGTTCTTGAGTTGCAAAAAGTTTCACCAACTGAGGAAGATGACAGGAAGGAAGTGCAATACATTAATAGTATTGTTTGTTCAAGAAAATTTAATGACAGAGAAGACAATTTAAGCCTGTTGCACGCTATTTTTGTCTCAATAAGTATTTGGTGCGACAGTAAACTGCAAGACTACCACCAACATTTTAGGCAGGTTAGTTACTGTCGATCATTTGTTCTATTGCATTCTCTTTTATTCTTCCAATCTAAGCAATATCCATTTTTTTTGAATATCAATATAAAGAATATCCTATTTGCTAAATTTTGTCAATCCGTATATGTCATTTTATCATTACTGCTTAATTTCATTTTAATTTGATAAAGACATAAAGTTTTAACCTAGTTGTTATATTTAATGTTTTAACTTAAATTTTTTCCTATTTTAGGAAATTACTTTATACCTTGTATTTCATTCCCCCTTTTCCCATTTGGGCTCTTACATAGTTTATGCTTTTTGGTGTGATCTTCTTGTCCCCTTTGCACATATGATTTATTTTTCTTGGCTGGCACTAGAAAAGAGGAAACAAGAGAGAAAGCGAGTGACTGAACTTGTGTCTTCCTAGTACATAGAAAAGAATTGGATAAATAGGACTACAACAAGAACAAGAAAGGAATCATGACTCATGGTCAAACTATAGTTACTGGGCTACAGTTCATGAAATCTAGTATTGCCTATGTTAGCTTCAACAGTATTTATGCATCAATTCCTGGGTTTTTTCTTTTGATAATGGTTATATTCTTCCAGGAACCTGCTAACTTCAAAAGGGCGATGGCCTTAGCATCAACAGTCGGAGTATTCACTCCTGGTGATTGTGCTGAGATTAAGGTTAGGTCTGCTGCAGTATATTATCTCTATAAACATATTGTAATTTGAATGAGTTAAGCTGGTCCGTGGCTATGTACTAAGTTCTTTTGCTGCACATGGTTATAATGTGGAATCCTTTGCAAAAATTATTTTATTGTTTAGTTTCAATATTATCTTGACCACGATAGTTTATTCATTCTAATTGCTGTTTCTAGAATAATAGAAATCTTAACCTTGATATCCCAAGGATTGTTTTTCCTCCCTCCCCCTCTGTCCGTGCACCTCCCCCTTTCTCCCAAAAAAAAAAAATTTTTTTTTTGTTGCTATTACTTGCATCTTTTCAACAGTCATGAATAAATCTGTCTGCATGTATGAAAACGAAAAGTTTGTTGATTTTGGGAAACAAAATTGTACAAATTGTTGGCCAATGAAAGTTTCACTGAAATTTGATTCCAATGGTTCATGAGGGATGTTATTTATTTTTGGTTTCAAGTTGTTGGTTTCTTGTTTTGATGATGCGCCATCTTTTACATACTAGTTTAGTATGTGGAGATGACAGTGCTTTCACTATTAATTGTCATCGTATTATACATGTTTTTGTGCATGCAGTTAACCAAATTGCATACTTCAAATGATGATGCTGCAAGAAAAGTTAAATGTTATGTCAAGAAGTCCATTGAAACTGCATGCAGGCAGGTGAGCCACTTTTGTTATTTGACCTTGTATATAATATTTGCTTGTTTCATTCATAATTTTAGTGAATTAGATATCATATTATTGTTTAAGTAGAAATATTATTGATTTATGTAGAATTTGGTCCCAATTTCACATTTTTTTCTAGCCCTTTTCGTATTTTTTATGAGGTTAATTGGTTTATTCTTAGGTTGCAAGTACCATAGATCTTGAATCAAAAGTACAAAGGAGTAACCCATTGGCTCTGCTTGCAAATGAACTAAGATCGATTGCTGAGAGAGAGCTCAGTGTGTTTTGGCCTGTAATTTGTCATTGGTGCTCTGAAGCATTGATGATCTCAGCCATAATATTGCACCATTTTTATGGGGAAAGACTGGTTTGTTTCTTAAACTTCTTTATTCAATGTATCTCAAGTCTATCCACTATTGTTATATTTATTAACTCCTCTATCATGTAGTAATATCTGTTACTGTTTGTTTTTTTCTCAAATATATAGAAGCCATTCCTCCAGGGAGTGACATCTCTGTCTGAAGATGCTAGATTGGTGCTTCCAGCTGCCAATAAGCTGGACCTTTACCTGACTCAGATATATACTTCTACTTGTGAAAAAAAGGGGTTCCACGAACATATGAGTCAATTGGAAAATTATCAGGTTACATTTAATTTGACTTTTTAATGTTATAAGGGACCGGTGGTACTTGTGTTTCTTGTGTTGCATTTTGTGATGATGTACCATATAAGTCTATAGGACTTGCTTGGATTTTATATCTTGTTATTCATTTTATGTGACTCTTGGCTGTTTCCCATACTTTAATCCTTTTGTTGATTAATTTGGATTGCTATTGCTTATTGTTGGTCAGATGGTATTTAATACTTGTTTTGCTGCGGTTTACTTTGTATGTGTTGTCAATAAGATCATGATAAGTTGATGAGAACTGACTATTCTTTCATGGGAACTAGACCAAAGCCCAGGATTTATTAATGTTGGACACAAGTTGTGGTGCATTTTGCATTGTTGATCTTTCTTAAAAATGGCATCACTCATTAAAATGGACGCTGCTTCTCAGAGCACGTCTGGCATTCTTGTGGATCTTATTTGTTCTTGATGCACTGTGGTGTCAAGCATTCTTCTGTCTGGAAAGCCAAGTGTCTAATCTGAATCGGATATCATTCGACATAATATTTGTTGGCTATCTTTTATGGCCCAAGTCCTTTGTCACTCTAGCATGGCTGCTGTATGTTGTTGTCAAATGTTTCCATATGTACTTGTTTTGGGTGTAATTTTTAATTTTTATTTTTTAGGGAAATGATTGTGTTAAATGTTGACTATTGCATATGATGCTTTCTTTGTTTTAACAAAACTTTGAGGATAAGAATGTTCCTTTTTGGGCAGATTGGAGAAGTTTGCAGACCAATCATTCTTGATTGGGTAATTGATCAGCATGCTCATATTTTGGAGTGGACAGGACGTGCGTTTGATCTTGAGGTTGGTTTCATACTACATTGGCTAGAAATACAGATTGCAAGCACTACTTTTCCCATTCTTTCTATTCAGGCTTCAACCATCTGTCTTCCTTGATGTTCTGTTGATTAAATAAACTTGATTGTTATTCATTATTTGGGCAAGTTCCTTGTCTAGAACTATCTACTAAACTAAAGATTACTCTAACTAGCTGTAGTCTATTGTTTTATGGTTTCAACAGCATATAGATGAGATAAACATATCCAAGGATATGTGTCATTTGAATTGACATTGAGGTGGCTGAGAAAAGATAATACCAGCTCTAAGTAGAACATGTTACGAGAGAAGGATTGAGAAAAATCCTTTTTATCATTCATTAAATGTGCTATAATGGCTGAAAGTTGAAAAATTTATGAATGGGTCAGATATCATAATATTATCAATATTATCTATTATTGAATTTTTAAATTTTAAAGTTAAATGGATGTGGATGTGTAGGATTGGGAGCCCTTATCATTTCAGCAAAGACAGGGAGCATCAATAATCGAAGTTTTTAGGATAATAGAGGAGGTATGTATTCCTTAATTCTAATACAGTTACTTGGCAACAATTACTTTCAAAATATTGGCAAGATGATATTCCGTTTCTTCAGAACACAAGATGATTCTGATAGAGGCTAACTTGCGAAGAAGTTGCTCTTTACAAGTGTCTTTCAATTTCTCTCTTCAGGATCATAATCTCTGTTTTTTTTTTTTTTTTGGTTCTTTTTCTCTCCCTCTCTCTCTCTCACTCTCTAATTATTGTAACTGTAAACATTATGATAATATCAGAAGAGTATTTGCATCACAATTGTAGTTCTTGATATTGATGCAGTTCTTACCCTCACAATGTTTCTAAAAATTACTTACATCCAATTTTCTAATTATTTACTGTAATTGTGTTCTTATCCCATTGTGTTGCTTTCTATCCAATTTGTCCTGCAGACTGTGGATCAATTCTTTGGCTTGAATCTCCCTTTGGATATAATACATTTACAGGCACTACTATCAATTATTTTCCATAGCTTGGATGCCTATTTGCAGAGATTGCTCAACCAATTAGGTATTTTACTCATTACCTACTGGCATATTTATGGCTAGGAACATTGCTAATTGTGATTTCAGTTTAAAGTTTTGCTTGAATCAAAATTAGCGTACAGTTGAATAAAACTCAAATGAAGTTTTGCTGCCATTGAACTTGGTTTGGTAGCTGGTGAAAGGCTCATATTTTTTCTTTCAGAAATTGTTTCTGGTAGCCAACCCAAGCCTTCCCATCACAAAGTGAATATCATTTATGATGCCTATTTGAGAGTTGTGTGCCATTTAAAAGCTGAATGTCCATATTTTCACGTGATTAAGGGTTGAGTTCATGCAGCTGTAACTTGCCAAATATAACATTCTTTTGGCTGGTAGAAGAATTATGGCAGAGAAGTTTCCAGGTTTATATGTTCATGAGATGCATTGGAATAGACTCAGCTGATTTTCTGCTTACTATTTAAGTATTGAGCTTGGGAGGCTTGTATGAGGTTAGTTGTGTAGCACCAACTTTGCTAGAGGGGAGCGCATGAACACTGCATCAAAAACAAAGAGAAATGAAGAATTGACAGATTGTAAGATCAGGACAAACCGAGAATGATGGATTCTGATATTAGTTTACCTAATTTAAGAGATTAAACAAGCAATAAAATAATGGCAGCACAGAAAAGGCCTTCTTAGGATTCTTTTGCTAGGAATTTGCTCTCTCATCAGATATTGATATAATTTGGAAAGCAGATTTTCACGCAATCTTCCTCATCCTAGGTGAATTCTGGGGGCTGTGGCATTTTAATAATTGTTTGTTAGTCTTCATCTGAAATTTGCTTTGCAATACAACTGATTAAGAAACTTCATGGTAAATTTTTCAATAACTGTTATAATTTGTCTAATTGATCATAATGCATCCTATGATTGTTGTTGAGCAAAATCATCTTTATCCATCATCACCTCCTTTAACTTGGTATGAGAAGACAGTTCAATAACTGTTATAATTTCTCTAATTGGTCATAATGCATCCTATGATTCCTGTTGAGCAAATTCATCTCTATCCATCAGCAGCACCTTTAACTCGGTATGAGGAGACAGTTCAATAACTGTTATAATTTGTCTAATTGATCATAATGCACTCTATGATTGCAGTTGAGCAAAAGCATCTCTATCCATCAGCACCTCCTTTAACTCGGTATGAGGAGACAGTTCAATAATTGTTATAATTTGTCTAATTGATCGTAATGCACTCTATGATTGCAGTTGAGCAAAAGTATCTCTATCCATCAGCACCTCCTTTAACTCGGTATGAGGAGACAGTTCTTCTTATGCTTAAGAAAAAGCTGATTGAGTTTACTGTTTTAGATGAAAGTGTGAGTGAGAAGTTGAATGAATTGACAATTCCGAAACTCTGTATCAGGTTGAACACTCTTCAGGTAAGTGTGACTGTCTAGTTATTGATGTTATTCAATCATATAATTCTTGTTGATTACATGGGGAATGCGTATGGATATGATGAGTAACACCAATGAGGACTTGACTTGAAAAGAGTAAAAAGAATGTTCGAAATGGGCTGAAATTTTCTCTTCCTACAGATGGTTTCAAATGATTGGATGTGGTTATTAGTTAAAGTTTAATTGATGATATTGCTAGACCAACTATTGTTGGTTCTGGGCAGTGAACCTAATAACGCACAAATCAAATGGTAAACTCTACAAGCTAAAAGTGATTCTAAAGGATCAAAAATCCACTCTGAATTAATAGTTGAATTGCTTTCTAGGCAACAATTCTTTCTCCAATAAGCTCACCTGAATTCTTTTTTATTTTTGACAAAATTTTTTATTTTTATTTGTATTTTTCGCTTTAGTCCGCTTTCAAACAAGAATATTCAAGTCCTTGACATACGATCAATGATTACCTTATCCATACTTTGGGGTGTGATTTAGTTTCTTGTTGAGCAGAAATATAGTATCAACTGAATTGTGGAATTCTGACATGGACAGGCTAGTGTAGGTAAGGCTAGAGGTCAAACCTGGTGCAAGGTTTTAAGCCCTTGAACTACTTTTCAATTCAAACATCAGGTTACATGACTGTAGCAGGCTAGGTTAACATAGAGGCCAACTTAGGCTCAACGAGAGGTTCAAACTCTTGACATTTGTACCTAAGCCGACTTTACAAGAGATTAAATGCTAGGCTATTTAGACCTTGTTTAATATTGAGGTGCTGTAACTTTTAAGCTCCAGCTGCTGTAGAAAAAGAGCTGCAATTAAAAACTAGAAGTTAATAGTATGTAGTAAATATAATTTTAAATAATAATTTTGACAAAATTAGTAAAGATATAATTGATTTTTTACCATACAAGTGTAAAATCAAATTAACTTAACTTTCAAGTTACAGTAACTTGTGTTTACTAAACATTTTTGTACTATAGCTTTTAAACTACTGCCATCCAACCTTAATACAAAACAAGGCCTTAGTCCCCTTATGATGGCCCCTTTTGTTTTGCTTTTGCTTTTCATTTCCTTTTTTTTTTTTTTTTTCCCCCCGACTTGGTTTAGGCTTAGGTTGGCTAGATAAGATACTTTTTGGTTCAGTTGGTAAGTTTGCCTCAAATTGACAGAATAATAATCCAATAACTGTTGGCTAATTAAGCTGCAATTTTTCATCTAGCATAATCCATTTACTCCAGAAAGCTTTTTTAATATAAATTTTATACCTTAATGTAATTGGATACTTGAAGCAAACACATATCTTTATGAGTGTCATGCACACATTTTACCATGGAACGTTATTTAAAATTTGTTGGTATGTCACAACCTAGCCCAACTAAAGTGAACATGAGTTGATAAAGAAACCTTATCCCATTTCCATCTAAGATTCAAAATCCAAAGCCAAAAATGCCAGGCACCAAAGTTGTTGCCATATCTGCTGAGACATCTTTGTGCTTGTTCATTTGTTTCTGGAACTACAATCCATTCATTGTACAGCAAGTTTGTATTTCTGATTTTTTTGTTTTAAAAAAAGCCTTGAAATTGATAGTTGACAAGATATGAAAAATTTATGGTTTCTCCCATCTAAACTTTTGATCTTAAATTTTCAAATTGATTTTAAATTCCATGCATAGAATTTATTTATTTATTTTTTACTCCATGCCTAGAATTTATTATCATTTTGTTTAACCTTTTTTTTTTTTCCTCTCTGCAGTACATTCAGAAACAAGTCGGTGTTCTAGAAGAAGGCATTCGAAAATCTTGGGCACTTGTTGGACCATCTGCTGATCAAGCACGGGGTAAGTCTCTTTGATGTAATTCTTAAAAAGAAACCTCCAGTTCAAAATTTCCTAGTGGCTTTTTCTAGTTAAGTTGTTAGAAATTTTGTCTAGATAATCTTGTTGGATAGAGGGAGTTGATACAAACTAGGGTTCGGAAGATGAGCTTTCCTTTATGGGATCAGCTAAAGTGGTGCAATGGTAAATGAAATTTGAATCTGCTGAGGACAGAAGAGATAATACAAACTAGGGATTAGGGTATGAACTTTCCCTAAAGGATTGGCTAAAACAGGTACTATGATGTCCCAATGGAAATCTCCTTCACCTCTATTTTTTTTTTTTTCTAAGAACAAAAGATTATATACAACTATAAGAAATATGTACGAGGATTAGTAGGACTACAAATCCACAAAATAAGGACGAGAAGTCCCAATATAAACAAAACACTTAAAAGTGCAAAGATAAAAAATATTCCAAAACTCAAAAGGACCAGCTCACTAAGAGTGCATCCCTCTTAAGATGCGGAAGCTTCCCAATTAAGCAAAATAAAAAAGAAAGAGATATCTTTGAATTCAGTAGTAATAGATGCCTAGAGGGGAGCCCAAAACTTCACTTTGTCCCATAGGTGTGAAGGATCTTCCCTGGCTTTGTTGTCAAAGATTCTTTGGTTTCTTTCATTCCACACGACCCAACAAAAAAGCCAAGACTCCTTCACTTTTCCTCTACTTGTTATACACTCTGAAGTGTCATCGGGTAGTTTATGCATGGTATTCTGTTAGCAATACCTAAATCAGACTATAAGTGCTAGATGTACCAACCAATAGCTGAACTGGTCAGGATTGGTTTGTGCAATTTGCTTGTGCATGGTTGCAGTGGCCCCCCATCACAACTCTCCGTATGTATGAGTTAGATCAACATGTGAGGTGCTAAAAAAACAAAAGTTCTCTTTTGAGTGGAATAAAGGAACTATAAATTTTGAATTTGTACTGGTTTTAAGACGATAATCACCTTGCTTATTTTTAAATTAATATTTATGCTACTGCTTCTGTAGATTCCAAAAGAGGGTAGCTGAAACTATTGACTCGTATTGTGTTTTTCCTTTGCTTTCTCTGCTTTTCTTATGAGATCAATAAACTTTGTACATTTTTCCACCTACTTTGCTTGGTGGAATCCATTAACCACCAAAGTACTTGATTATGTTATAGTCTTACTATTCATTTTATTTTTCAATCAGCTGGAGAAGAGACTGAAGAATCTTTGGAGAGGAATTTTCTGACAAGTAGCGAAGCAGTGGACGAACTGTTTATCACCACCTTAAACATCATTAGGGATACTGCAACTGATGCTATCAGAAAAATATGCGATTTCATAGGTGAGCATATAAACGTTGTCTGGATTCACAATCTCTATCTATGAATTTCATTCACAATCTCTATGTATGAATTATTTGTCACCACTATTAGGCCTGCCTTAACAACACCATGTCTAGTTTGTAGTTTTCTGATAAAATTAGTTTTCAATGTTCTTCGTGTCTGTAATCATCTTCCTACCTAGTCCTCTACATGCTAGTTTCCTGGCTTCTTGCATCAGCATTATTAATTTTTTATGCTCTCTTCATGGGGTGGAAGGGCAGCTGGTGTAGTTCACCCACTTGTCAAGTATCATGAATACAAATTAATGTTGTTAATTTTTCAATCAAATAAACTTTTAGATATCAATGTTCACTTTTTAAGTATTTTATCTTTTCAGGACAGGATCAGTTACCCAATTAAGAACATAATAGTCTTGTAGCATCATGTTATGTTTTCTAAGTTTACACCATTCCTTTAACTTTGCATTTAGCACAGACATTATTAACCCGAATTTCATTCAATTATAACTCCTAGGAGCAAGAGTTGTGTTTTGGGATCTGAGGGACTCATTTCTCTCTTGTTTATATCGTGGTAGCGTGGAGAGTGCTCGTTTGGAGAGTTTTCTTACGCATATTGATACTGTAAGTACTTAAAAGGACAATTTTTTTTTCCCTGAAAGGGACTTAAAAGACAATTCAGTTTACTTTTCTCTGTCAGGATATATTCTCTAATACCGAGGAAGTGATTGCAGGTCCTTGACCATATCTGTAGTTTGATTGATGACTCTCTAAGGGATTTTGTGGTTCTGAGCATTTGTAGAGCATCATTGGTGGGTTCTCTTTCCCATTGTGTGATCTGCTGAAACCCATTTTTTGGTGGCTTATATTGTATGTACTTCTATTATGCAGGAAGGCTATATTTGGGTATTGTTGGATGGTGGTCCTTCTCGTGCTTTTTCTAATTCAGACATCACGATGATGAAAGATGACCTTAATACATTGAAGGTATATTGAAAGACCAACATAAAAGGAACTACGGAATCTTAGCATGGTATTTTCTTATGAATATCAAACTTCCCCCTTCTGAAGGCTAGATGTTGTAGTCATTTCTTTTTGTATCATATTCTTGCTTGCATGAACATCACATATTGGCTTTCCTTGCAGAGAGCCTTGTACATTATTTAACTTAATTTTCATTTTGGCAAGTTACTGTATTTATAAGGTGGCAATGATTAGATGCCATTCCTAAACTTGTAAGTGGAGTTTTTCATTGTATTGTTTGAAACAGTAATAAAGCATGGAAACTTCTTTCTTGAAATTGATGTACTTTGCTATTTTTGGTCATTAGATTATATAATATTTTTCTCACTGATAGCTCTATGCTTTTTAGGAATTCTTTATAGCTGGTGGAGAAGGTCTACCCCGTTCATTAGTCGAGCCAGAAGCAAAATATGCTGAAGAAATACTTGGCTTGTTTACTCTGCAGGTTTGGTAACTGATAATGAAACATTGTATTGCTGTAAATGAAGGGCTGAAACTGTCAGTTTGATGATATCTCTTTTGGCAGAGTGAAACTCTAATTAGGATGCTGATGAGTGCAAGTGAAAATATTTCAGTGGACTTAGATCCACAAAACCATGGTCCGACGCATTTGGAAGATGCCAACACGTTGGTTCGAGTCTTATGCCACAAGAAAGATACAGAGTCCTCCAAGTTTTTGAAACGACAATATCATCTTCCCATATCTTCAGGTGATATTTTGATCTAATATTACTTCTTTTGCTAATATAGGAATTACAAAATTTTCATTTTTTTTTCCTTTTGGGCATAGTGAGAACATAGCACTGTGGCCAATGCTATGGTTCCTGAGAATAACTGATGCATTCTCATATTTACTTGTCAAAGCCACTTTACCAGGGCTAGGTTTGCTATTAGATTTATCAGAAGAAAAGAACTAAATGAAAGAAATCTTGTAAGCAATCTGTTTCTTTCCTCACCAGCATTTGGGCAGATGTTTTTACAGCATTCTTTCAACCATGGTGAACATGAAACAAAAAAATAGTCGAACTGCTTTTTTGCTAGGGATGACTATTTGGCCAAGATAGTCAATCCTAGCTATGTTCGTTTCCTCTCCTGACCACATAAACTTTAAACTGTTTTGGCTGTGGAGTGGGTTTGTGATTCATGTTTCATATAAGGGGTCCATCGGGATATTATTTTCATCTCTTTCTCTGCTTCTTTGTGCAGAGTATGATGACACTCCATCAGGCAATTCAACTTTGAGACCCCCCCTTACATTTGATCTTCTTAAGGGAAGCAACTCAATTCACTGGACCAAGAGTGGGCAGAGTGGTTTCAAAATAATGAAGGAGAGACTTCAAAGGGTAAAATCCGAACTGAAAAGTGCAGCCTGGCATTAAGGCTATAATTATTAACACCACAGCAAGTGGATCAACAACTGTACCGTGAATTTGTACAGATTCATGTTTACGAATGAATAGAAATTTGTGGCTCCAAAAGTGGATCGTTATGATTCTAGCAATTAGAAGTTTTGAGCAAATTTGCGTAAACATGAATTTGTTACATTGCATAGGTTATGTTAATTTCAGACTCCATAGTCAGCAGCAACGATACTGCGTGCTCACCATGAATGTAATTAATTGCATTACATAGGTTATGTTAACAAGAGGTGCATATTTCATTTGTTATGCTGGGGGTTGAGGGATATATATTTGGTTCAGTCAATGAGGCGTGCAGTTTGTCAATTTGTTGCTTACACCAGCAAGCAAATACTGTCTTAAACAACTCGTGATGCAAATCTGCACCACGACCCATTCCCAGGACAATCAAGCATTATCCGAATGGCTTGTCTTCATTTAAACGGATATATATATATTATATTGCAAACTTATATTGCAAAATAACTAGGGATTGGTTGTACATTATATTGCAAACTTCAGAAGCGGAAGAATGCTTTCGTAATTTATCCACAACCGTTTGTCCATTAAATACATTTAAAAATTGCCCCTCAAATAGCAAGAAGTAAAACATCTGTTAGCGAGAGTTGGGCCATATGTTGAGCTCACTTCTCTTTCCTTTCTCAATCTCGACTCCTCGTCACAACTAACACCTAACCGATTTTGGCAGATTACCGGTATGCCAATAACCTGACACGTTTCCAAAGAATTATTCGGCACTAGGGGGTCCAATTTTATGGCCAAGTTAACAACTCCATGGCCCCTTGAACCGTCTCTAGCCCGTAGCCTGTAACTGAGATTCGTGACAGACCCGACCGGAGGGAACCCAATGTCGTTGACCGGAATCTGACACCAACCCAGCAGAGTCTGACCCGAAATGAGCTTTTTGGTGTATAAGTGTAAATAGATGCAGGCGTATTTATTAGCAAAGAAAGCATTATAATCTATGGGGACATGAAACTTGTCACCCCACGTAGGGTTTACACCTCCATGATCGTCAACTCTTGTTCTGTACACGTGGCAGTGTTTATCACCGCTGGTGGTGGCTGGTGGGCATGTGATGATGGTGATAAAGGGCCTGATACGACTTGGAAAGAAAGTGAAGGAAGTGTTCTTGAGGCCTTCTGCTGACAATATTGTGATCTCCATGGAGCTTGGGAGTATTTCAGAAATTGTAAAAGACATAGTTGTATCGCCAGTCTATCCAGGGGATTATAAAAGAAACGTTTTTGTGGCTAGTATATCGAGTGGGATAAGAGGAGAGATTCGGTTAGCTATTATAAATCTATGTATCGAGAGGGGAATCAGTAAGAAGAATGAAGTTGAGGAGAAAGAGTACAAGAGAGTTGTTATTGGCTTCTGGGGAGCTTCATGGGCTACTCCCTGCACTTTCGTTTTGGAAACGAAGTGGATTGCTATAGAGAAAAAGATAAGTCAACTAGCTAATCAGCGTATCACGCTCTCTCATTTATTTTTTCACATTTTTACGTGTGGGCAACGCCACAGCACCATGATTAATCATATGAAATAACAGCTCTTGGCTCAACCTAAACCATGTCGACGGCTGTTTTCAGGTATTTTATTGAGTTATTTTTAAATAATAGTTATTGAATGGTCATTTGAATTTAAATGACAGGAATTAAAACAAAAGTAAATAAATAAAAATAACAATGGGTCAAATAAAGTATTATTCTTATACATATTACACAAGCAGAGTTTATCAATAATATAATAATATGTGTAACGTGAATTATTATTAATAGTTTTGATCATATTCACGCATGATCGGAGTAAAATTATCTTTCTTTAATAAGAATTAGAATTATATATCACATATTATTCATTTAATAAGAGTGTTTCTAGATGTCAGACTGGCACCTAGCTAAGTAGCTAGAGTTAAAGACGGCAAGACCCTGCAGAGAAATGAGGCGGCCCTGAAAAGGACTTGCATCGAGGCTAATTGGGAGGGTATCGCATTACTTGAATAAATCAAATTAATGAGATCATATCATTTCTAAATTTTAATACGTTCTCGTGGTTATACATACATACATTTGGATATAACTAACATTATAATTTTGCATAAGAAGGGTGATGTAAGCAAGTAATAATTTTTCAGTGAATGGAACGTGACAAAACTTGGCTCTCTAATCCATCTAATCATCCGCGTTTTCTAATCTCAAGAACACCCTACAAATTAAATTAGAATTTTAGAAAAATACTTTTGTTCATTTCAACCAAATACAGCAACATGCATGCTAACGTTTTGAACGGCGGTAATTGTTAAATCAGTTTGAAAATAATCGATGGCGTGTTGCCAACCGGGCGTGACTCACATTTGTAGCAAATTTCATGGATTCCGCAGCTGATAGCCAGCCGAGTCAGTCAACATACGGTGCGATTGGAAGTCCTTGTCCAGTTGCTTTGTCACCTTCCTCCTCAATGATTATTTATTTGTTTATTTATTTAATCATCCCCCACCGATCACTTTATGCAATTGCTTTCAAAAAGTTTCCAGATTTGTTATCGCCGCAATTGGCTGGAAATCAGCTCCAAGGACAGGATAATAATAGAATAAGAATCCATGATACTTTTGCTTTTTACCGAGTCAAATTAAGAAGCAAAGCAAGACAAAAGGGAAGTGGCGCGGTATCTTTCCCAGCTTCCCTACTGATCTTGTAGGCACCTAACAGTGAGAGAGGATGGCGCGGAAATTTATTTAACTTTTCAGAAAGCACGTTCGTTACTGTAGCCACACGCCTTCGATGGCTGAACGACAACATTTGCTTTTCACTTTTTAGTTTTCCATTGTCCGCGGCCCACTTCCTGTTAGAATAAATTATCCAAGGAAGGAATATTTAATTGAACAAGTAGGTAGCCAGATTACGTGCAGGAGATGCTTTCTCTTCTTGAGAAAGTGTCAAGGAAGATGCATAACATATATAATCTAGAATCATTAATAAGTGTATATGCAAATCAGATGATAACAACTAAATCCAAATCACTGTACAATTGAAGATCCAACATTACGTATGCTTCAAGATTGACTAGTGTGTTATCCATCTGTTGCAAGAGACAGTTCGTAAAACTATTGCACTATAGCATACTGGAAAGAGAGAGCGAGGAAAGAGGAAGGAAAGCTTGTTCTCCGAACAAAGGACGTACACATGACAAATTGGGGATCCATAAGGATGCAGATCCTTTCACGTGTCTTTGTCTTCAGCCTTCATATTTGACTCTTTTATTTGGTTCTTTCTAAGAATTAACCACTGATATGTCTGAGCAGGGGAGATTATATTTACATTTGCTTGAATAATTAATTAATTGATTAAACTTCCTGGAAACCAATATCGATTTGCGTTGCATAGATTTTCCCGGAAAGTCCTGGCGAACGCTTTATAATTAATGGAATTAAGATACTGCGGGCAGGAGACAGCAGCCAACCTGTGCTAATGCTGTGGATTAGATATGTCCAGGACAAGGTCCAAAAAACCGGCCCCTAATTGAAAGTTCCACCCAACGGCTGCCTTTGGACTTGTTCCAGCTGAGCTGAACCTGTGATTCAGGATTATATTTCCGCAGCGTGATTCGCGAAATCAAGCTCTTTCATTGACATTTTCGCCAGCCTAACTTAGCTATTTGAAATAACCTCCACTCCACTCATGCAAATTCCAATGCATGGAATGGATTGATTTTCTAAGTTCTGCGTTTGTCCTGTCGTTATTCAAATACGTCAAAAAGACTGTTGTATTTCAAACTATTTACAATTCCCAGATGATTATTTCAGATTCTTCATTCTTGATGATGTTTAAAATTTATTGGTTAGTTTAGAGTAACGAATTACCCTAAAAGTAAGGGAAAAAAACGAAATTCAGTCGATTCGTAGAGGTTGCGTAAGACTAAAGTGCCAGTGTGATATCCAAAGGGAGGGATTTTGTAGAAGCAGCATAGCACGTGTTGAAACAAATTTCGCAGAGCCGGCACCGCCATTGGAGAACTAAGCCGAATGCAGAAACTATCCGTCGGGCCCATCTTATAATGCTTGGGCCAAAATTAAGCACATGCAGTGTTATTGACGTGGATGAAATCAAAATACAGCAGCTCTAAGATTCATTCACCATTCACGACTCATCAACAATTTTACACTTGACTGGCTTCATGGATAACTACATATTTAGTACTTTATGTTATATTTGGCTGCAAGATCGCAGCAAAATAACACTGCCAAAAATAGTGCAAGCCCAAAGTAGCGACGGAGGGACCGACAGCGAATTACACATGATATGATCTCTCTGTTGAATTCTACCAAGCAATTACCAAACAAAGGTTTATGACCATGCGGCCAAGCAAAGACGGACATATATTAGCAGTTACAATTATGAAATAATGAAGAAGTTAGTGTTGCCTTCTTCATCCAATAATACATCAATGAACCATCCTTTTTGAGGGTCCCAGATGATAAAACTGGAAAAATTCCCATACACACGCATTTTGTAGCCTGTGGAAACCCCCCCCAAAAAAAAAAAAAAAAAAAAAAAAAAGGCAAAGAGACATCCATATTCATCACCATTTGACTCTGATGTCTGAATTATTTCCTAAATTGCAACAGCAGCTCCAGCAACACACACAACTCATTTGCATGGATAAAAATTAATTCACGCACTAATTAAACAGTACGCTAACCAAAGCCAAATGGCACGAAATAATTTTGCAAGAATTACACTCACTAAATAGTGGATACTTCATCTGAATTCATAACCATAATTAACCCCCCGATAAACAAACTACCACTCATAATTAGTAAGGACTACATAATTATTTTAACAAATCTAACAACACTAGATGCTGGTTCGAGCTTTAATTTACAAAGCTTGAACCTTGACTTTTTCATCGAGTTAGTGTTACCATTCCACATTGTGCTGGAGCAACCTAACTTAAATCAGCTGCTTCTACCTCGGCCGCCGTCTCAGGAGTTGCCCTTTCTCATTTTTCAGCCGCTTTGCTGCTCTCCGAGCTCCTTTACATTCCCACCTTCCTGGGATCAAAAAGCGTTTAGCTTTTAATAAGCAAAAAATTTGACAGGATCCGCACATATCATCACGTGGCCCCGTCGTTAATCCATATCATCATTAGTTCTCACGATTTACCCAGTTCTAGCCAAGGAGGTTCTTGACGGTGATCATTATTCCCATCCAACGGCTCTGATTTAACATCAGACCCAGCCTCATTCTCACCTTGCTGCTGCTGCAGTTGATTCGGCTCTTCTTCCTCTTCTCTCCTCGCACGCTTCGCCCCAATTGACACACCAAACAACCTCGGAGTCAAATCCAACTCCTCCGCCTCCTGCACCTTCGCGCCGCCTTCATCCGCCTTCCTCGCCGGCAGCACCTCCACCGCCTTCCCCTCCGGCAGACTTACGTTGTCCAGCTGACCGGACGCATAATTCGTCATTAAAGCAAGTATGTTATTACACAATCCTTTCAACTGACTCAACTCGTTATTCAGTTGCGCGTTTTCTTTTCTTAGCTTCTCGTTCTCTTCTAGAAGCTCCGGCATCGTCGTACAACTCGTAGTTCTAATCACAGTCGCAGTCGGCACCGCCACCGGCGACGAATTAGCTGATATCACCTGTTCCTCGCCGGAGTTCGCCGGCGAATTCGACCGTGCAACCGCCGCGACCGTCACAGTCGCCACAGTGGCAGCCGCAGGAGACGGTGATATTTTACGACGCTGAATGTCTCGTAAAAGACCTTTCTCACCTCTTCGGAAACAATCGTTTGCAAATTCCCAACGATCCGGAACTACTTTCCTAAATCCCTAATGAATTAATGGAAACTAATTAGAATTTCCCTCGCTCTCTATCTCCTCTTTTTTCAATCTTTACAACTAATTATAAGAGAAAAAAGAAAAGAAAAATTGCTTACGTAAGTGTTGAGCTGGCGGACAAAGCTAGAGAAATTATTGTGTTTAAAATATTTAGGCAACAAATCTCTGGCGAACTCCGCTGGTCTCCAGACTATGAAGGTCGATCCGTCGCTGTTCCACGAGATTAAATCATCGACCGAAGGATCGTCAACCAGTTGGTAAGTTTTGGTCAAAAACGGCGTCGGAAGAGATCTCTGCGAGTCTCCTCCTGTTGCAGGAGATTCGCTCGCCTGCTCAACCGGAGGCATCAGGTCAAGACCTCAGATCCCAACCCTATCAATTTGCAACTCCCTCCTCGCTTCTGCTAATTGCTAACGCTTAATCTAAATCAATTAAAAAAATAATAAAATTATAACGTAAACTTCACACAATGATCCACTTCCATTTCAATCAAGTTAAAGGAAATTAGCATGAAATAACAGTTCTTTTATTAATTATTTTCATTATCTATTATTCGGAAAACGTTATTTTCTATTCTAATCTTTTACCACGGCATGAAATAAAAATAAATGAGGACTGAACCATTGTACCTGGTGTAATGAAGAGGAATTTTAATTACTTTCTGACCAAACCTAACAAGCGAAGAATAAACCACCGTTCAACGGGCAGCGTCGAAAGTTGGAACCCGATCAGACACCGTTGAAGGCTGAGAACCAGGATGTTCAGAAATGATGGCTGACGTCAAGCGGTGAGCATGCCAGCGAGCGATCGAGCGAGCGAGCGAGAGAAGGACCTAGAGAGAGATGAGTCCGTGTGTGTTGTTGCGTTAGGTTTTGTTGTTTCTAGAAGGTTCTGTGTGGAGTAAATGATAAGGGGGGGGAAAAAGAGAAACAGAAAATCGTGGGTTCGAGAAGGAAAGGGAAATTTAAAAGAGGATTAGAAAGAGAAAAAGGTCAAAAGCAGTGGGGCCCTGCACATTGGAATAGGATAGGAAGGCGCCAGAAATGCGAGGTCTTTTCCAGAAGCTTCTCCCCCCCCCCCCCCCAAACAAAGTTCTCATTTACTTTCTCCCGGTCCGTCGACACGTGTCGGTTCGGATGTGGAAGACCATGCTCCGTGTATTAAGATAAGGGATTGCTCTCTACAGTACTGATTTGAGGTTGTGATTGTATCACCGCGTGCGAGATAGTGTTGTCGTAATTCCTCGGGCCTCTTTTTCTGCCACGTGGTAATTTTGGTTGTTAAAACTTCTCATTTTACCAATTTATGATTTTCAATGTGGATAAATAAATGATGGGATTATTGTGGGAGTGATAAAAGAGGCAAGTAAGTGTGAGAAGGGGCAACTAGATTTTATGAATCAAAATAAAAAATATTGTTAATTATATTTTATTAATTCAATTTATGATTGGATTTAATTTGATTAATGCAACCGATACCTAAATGAAGATAAAATATTAAGTATTGAATATATCTAAAGAGATAATTAAAGATAAAATATTATATAAATTTGTAAATAATTGTGTGCCATTAATTGTTTAATTGAAGTGAAACAAGTCGATTCCAATAAAATTATTGATTTTTGTTTGTTCCCCTAAAAATGTTATTAGTTGATGTGAATTTAAGATAGATAAAAGAGAATGAAAAAGAAGAATGAATCTAAGTTTTTTTTTTTTAAAACATTGTTGTAGTACATCTAGGGATGACAAAATCTGAATCCAAATTCGGATTGAATTTTTAACATTCAAATCCATAAAAATATATACAAATTCAAATGCATGTAATATCCGTTTGGATTGTAGGCGAATATTTCGGATATCGAAATTCACATAATAATAAATTTAATATAATAATTTATCTAATAATATTAAATAAAATTTAATTATAATTTAATAATAAATAATTTAACATCAATTCAACATAAATAACATATAACAACACTATAAATTTACGAACAATAATTTCACAATATAAATTAAACATAAAAAAATAAAAATTTTAAAATTAACTAATTTATTAGAATATTCTCTAATTATTATTATTATTATTTTTTGACATGCTTTCATAGTTACTGAAGATTATAAAGTTAATTATATTTATATATTTAAATAAATAATTTAATTTATATATTTTTAATTAAAATTTAATTAAATAAATAATTAATTATAAAATAATACAAATCTAAACATTTAATTTTTTAAATACACTTATATTTAAATTTACATGAATTTTACTATTTAAGATTGGAATCTTTTAAATCTTTGTCGATTCAGATATAATTACCAATTATGTCACGCAAGTGAAAAATAAAAACAAAAATAAATAAACACAACAAACATGATGGTTCAACTTCAAACTTTTCCGTCCTTCCAATTGGTTCATTCATATCACGCCCGCTCTTTTATTAGCCCACCATGTGCACGCACAAATCGTGTGAACAGTGCCAAGCCCTACCTATTTTAGGAAATTTGACAAATTTTTTGCGGCAGGTGCTCTAGGCCAGTCCAAAGACTAATGATGGCACCTCGACGAATGAAATTTGAATTTCTTGCCCACAATACATAATCCTTCCATTTTAATCCAATTATGTCAAGTATGATCAGCTCTCTATTTCTGCCGTCCGATGTATGATGAAAGCATCCACAAAAATAAAAATCGAATCGGCGGACTTTTGCATAATCCACGTCACCGCATTGAACTTAGCTAACGCATATGCCAAAAATTGCCCGGGTGCTACTGTTGGCAACCATTTTCGCTCTAGACGCAGGGTTTCAACTCTAATCATTCATATCTCAGAGACAAAGAAAATGCTTTCACGCTACAGCCAAGGCACAATTCGGCATCAATAATAAATATACAAACAAACCTAGACAAGCATAGGTTTCTATGCTGTGAACCGGGTTTTTTATTCTTGTAACACATTCATTTTTTTGTTACTGTTAATTAACCACGCACGTTGTTGGGACCTTGTCTTTGCATTCCTCTTATTTCGATATGGTTTCTGAAAGAGAATTTCTTCACTAACTTCCCTGGATGTGTATTGTTTTCAAAATTTCATCGTTGCTGTGGATATGTATATCTCTAATGCCAATGCTAAGAGAAGGTGATGAGCCACGTCCCCCCTCGTTGTAGGAGTCATCGTCTTCGTAATCCACCAAGAAATCATTAGCCTTTTTCTGCAGTTGTTTTACTCTCTTGAACTCGTCGTAATGTGCTGTCCTGCGGTCTTTGAAGTTCATAGCACGCCTTTCTCTTGCATCTCCTGAAAATTAAAATGAAAACAGATAATGGTTGGTTTCACAAATGGTTGAACATTACATACCATAATGAAGTTTTAGAACCTTCACCAGCCTCATCCTCAGAAGATGATGACGATGATGATGATCCCGCAAATGGCCTAGAGTGCTTTACACTTATAGCCACTTTGTTTAATGCACTTCTTACGGCTTCGGCATGTGCAGCGTAGGCGTAGTTGCTCCAAGCAGATGAATCCACTGCAGGGGAAGGCAAACCTATGACAATTATCAATGACAAACACAATAGGCAATTTTTTTTTTTTTTTGAATTTCAGAATAAAAAACAGCTGGTGGCTGATGTGTTCTCCTCCTAATTAATTACCATCGTCCTCCATAACTGGGTGATACGGTGTCTTGGGTTCAAGTATTTTTTTCCTAACAGGTTTAGTGGCCTCAATCTCATTGAGATTAGCTTCGTCCCAACGTACTCGTCCCCTGCACCCAAAGTCCCAAAGAAATGATATCAATGGATGAGATTAAAATCTGGTTAACTTGCGTTTAATTACCGATTAGGCCTCCCAAGCAATCAAACATCAAAAAATGATTGGGAATGCTACTCTATTAACCATCTGCTCACCTCATCATTCATTAATGTAGGATAAAAATATTTTGAAAAATTCATACGGTATCTTTTAGCAAACTCAGCTATGAGTACGAACGAAGAAATGAGAGACCGGCTCTTTGTTTCACTGCTAACCCCATTACATTTCAACGGTTTAACGGCTCACCTTCCGTATGGGGTACCTTATGATTTTCATTCAGTACAAATTTGTCATATAAAGTAATAAACATTGTGAAGATTAAAGTAATAAACATTCCGTATGGGGTACCTTATAATTATCTTTTAGCAAACTCAAATTTGTCAATATTAAGCCATTGTTCTTTTTTCGAAGGGAATCTTGCCGCAAGAGAGAAGTACACCAAACCGAAAGCAAAGCAACTATCAAACTGTCGTCGCCAGCTATTTATGCGGAGGGTCACTTCGCAATTTCATTATGATCGCCAAAAACTAAGTCTAATAACCAATGATACCAAAAGCATATAATTTTTCTGCCTTTTTGAATGAAGAAATGGAAGTGATCAATTGAACAATCAGTAGTTATGTTCGTCAGAGCTCATACGCCGCTCAATTGTTTCTTAAGAGAATATCAAAATTGCTTCATCGGTGTCCTCAGTTCTTCGTTGGACACGATGAACCGTCGAAGAACAATGTAAATCGATGCTTGTTTGATATCACAATTTGTTCATAACTGCAACCCCATCACCCTACAAAGTCTGATATCCCAGATACCCAGTTCCCACATATATTTGGCGGCCAAAGAAACAAATTAATGAGTTCAGATATATAGTTGATCAACAGCTTCAAGCAGAAGCCAAGAAAAGTGATAAATCGAAAACAAAAGAAAAGGATAGTGTGTATGTGAAAATTACTTGATCATTTTGTTCAAGTGATGATGGGTGTTGCCTTGAACGAGAAGGAGACGCCGCTGAGACCTTACCAAAGTTGATCCGATTTGGCAGGAAATGAACGAACTCACTCCCACTTAAATTCTCAACAAACGAAACAGAAAAATTAATTAATAAACTTTACGTTCAACAAGAATATAGCAGTTTCGTGGAAATAAATTATACCTTGGGAAGCAGAGGGAGCTGCAAAATGGGCAGAAAATGGAATTCAATGGCCCGCAATCGATCGGTAAATAGAGAGAGCACGTAATTGAGATAAAAAAGAAAAACTGCTTTTAGCACATTGTTTTTATTCCTTTATATGATCCACATAAACTATTATCCTTTTCTTGTTCTCGAAAGGAACTGAAAGATTGTGCTGGCAGGTCAGAATTCCGGAATATTAAATTAGTTGGATATTTTTATCTTATTAATTAAATAATTTCTGGAACCTCTTTTTATTGATCGTTTTTATTAGGAAACAGAAAAGAGAAGGAAAAGCAAATTGTGTAATTTGTATAATCCAAGGAAACTAAAAAATTTTTAGAATCTTTTTAATTCCCTCTTGATTTTAGAAGTAGAGGTTAGATAACGGAATAAAGGGGCGGGACTGCGGTCCACATATTGTTCTCTTAATATTTTTCGTAAGAAACGCTGCGTTTTGTGTTGATTCAGCGAGCGCTTGGCTACCGTGTCATTTCTATCAACCCCTACCGTTTGCGTAGGGTTTAAATTGGGAAAATCAAACCCAGAGATCCCGGTGTCCCCCCCCCCCCCCCCCAAAAAAAAAAAAAAAAAAGATACCGAAAGTATTCATTCCACTTCAGTTTCTTGTTCATAAGGCACCACGAGCAACGACATAAACTGGGTTCTTTTTTTCTTTCTCTTATGAACATGGGATAATTTTATCTTTTCTAACTGCAAGTTCTTTTCACTCCAAAGCTCTCCCACTGTCTGCGAAAATGCCTCAGACAATTTGAAAATGTTTGTATCTTAGAAATGTATGATGATATAAAACATTTGAAATTGAAGGTCTTAGGCGAGGATATGATTGTTGTATAAGACTAATGAATTTTTACTTTGGAATTTCAATGTAGTGTAGAAATTACTTTCTGTTTCCGTTTCGATATATATGGTTGTGCTTTGTAAATATTACGATTTATTTGCTATATCATCGCGCCGGAATTTTTTGAAAAATGTCAAGGAAGCTATTAAAATTTCTATTACTGAGGAAGATTTTCAGTATGGTTAAGCATTTTTGTTCCATAAATAGTCAATGTTACTAAAACTTGATGATAATGAAAGGAACTTTGTACTGTTATTAATCTGTAACTTGCTGGCAATTATTTAATTTCACATGCATAGAAGCCATAGGATACCTACAAAATTTCCATCACTGTAATTCTAATTGTTTCAATGCATTTGTTGCTGCAGCTTGAGAAAAGATAGCACCTTATGTTTCAACAGCTCTTCACTTGCTGATGATTTTCCCATTCTACTGGAGTGTGCTATTATAAAAGGGTAGACTTGTCAACTTCAAAAGAAATCTACCGAAGATGCCAGCGCTGGTTTCAACACGGCTGCTCCTACTTGTGGGAGAATCGTTACCATTGCATAAGTTTTCTTGTGTTTCTAGGATGCCTTGGCGCCACAATGGTGTACGTTTCCTCAGTCACGCTGATCGACATCATGGACCCCTTACTCTTGCAAGCCTCGGATACAAGAGTGAGTTTGAGCCTACGAATGAGAATAAATCAAACAAACCTAAGAAACAGAGTCCTCCTGTTGAAATCCCCAAAGCTAAGGTAAAGGCCATTAGAACTGATGGGATCAAAGCTGCTGGGGTAAAAAAATCCCTTGAGATTGAGTCAGCTCCTTTTGCTGCAAACTCATTTTCAGAGCTTGGACTCCCACCTTTGTTGTTAGAAAGGTTAGAGAGAGAAGGCTTTCATATTCCAACTGAAGTTCAGTCTGCAGCTATTCCTTCAATTCTCAAGAATCATGATGTTGTGATTCAGTCCTACACAGGTTCTGGAAAGACATTGGCGTATCTCCTTCCCATACTGTCCAAAGTTGGCCCACTTAAGGATAAATCTTCTAATGGCGATGGTGAGCGTGGAAAGAAAACAGATATTGAAGCAGTAATTGTGGCTCCCTCCAGAGAGTTAGGAATGCAAATTGTGAGGGAGATTGAGAAGCTGATAGGACCTTCAGACAAGAAAGCGGTTCAGCAACTTGTAGGGGGTGCAAATCGATCAAGGCAGGAAGAAGCACTTAGGAAAAACAAGCCAGCAATTGTTGTTGGGACACCTGGCCGTATTGCTGAGATTAGTGCGGCTGGGAAACTTCACACCCATAGTTGTCGATTCTTGGTGTTGGATGAAATTGATGAGCTTCTGTCATTTAATTTCCGTGAGGCCATGCACCGGATTGTGGAACATGTAGGGAGGAGATCGGGCGCAAACCCACAAGAACCAAAAAGTGCGCTCGCTATGCGGGCTGAGAGGCAGACTATTATGGTGTCTGCCACAGTACCTTTTTCTGTGATAAGAGCAGCTAGGAGCTGGGGACATGACCCTCTTCTTGTTCAAGCAAACAAAGTTATTCCAATTGAATCCATGCCTGCTACCGGACCAGGAAATTTGTTAGGGCCTATGTCTGGTTCAAGCTCAAACTCAAATTTGCAGGCTAAGCAAGCAGAACAGAGCCTGCCTCCTGCATTGAAACACTACTATTGTGTCACAAAGTTGCAACACAAGGTTGATACATTGAGAAGGTGTGTTCATGCACTTGATGCCCAGACTGTGATAGCCTTCATGAACTCTACCAGGCAGTTAAAAGATGCTGTGTTCAAGCTGGAAGCACGTGGGATGAAAGCAGCTGAGCTGCATGGGGATCTTGGTAAGCTAGCTAGATCAACAACTTTGAAGAAATTTAAGAATGGGGAGGTGAGAGTTCTGGTGACGAATGAACTTTCAGCAAGAGGATTGGATGTGGCTGAGTGTGATCTTGTGGTAAATTTAGACTTACCTACAGACTCAATTCACTATGCACATCGAGCTGGTCGAACAGGTCGTCTAGGCAGGAGGGGCACTGTGGTGTCCATATGTGAGGAACCAGAAGTATTTGTTGTAAAGAAGATGCAAAAGCAGCTTGCAGTTCCAATTCAGGCTTGTGAGTTCACCGAGGGCAGGCTTGTTATAAGCAAAGATGAAGGAAAAACCTTAGAAGCTGTCAGGTGATAATTTGTCTCTTCTTTTCCATCTCATCTTTGGAGAGCTTATTGAGACAGTTTCCCTGATTATGTCTCCTTCAAATTACATTAAAACAATGTACTATGACCTATTATCTACTTCGATTAGTGATTGTAATGGTGAAGCATTTGTTAGGAAAATTTGATACATTTTTCTGTGATAAAATTTGAAACTGTATGAAGCTAAGTATTAGGAATTATATGCAGCGTGAAATGTGATTACGGTAAATGTGGCTGTTCTATCATGGGAGTTTATAATTTTAACCACGTTAGAAAGAACCAAAATCTGCTACTGTCGCTTTCCTTTCGCCGTTTGGCTTGATATTTGATCTGAAGTAAATGGATCTTGCATGGAGTGACAATGAACAAAGGATACCAGTCCAGCACTTAATTATTCTACATACACAGTACAAGAGATCTCTGTATAACGAGAATTAAAAAGGAAAGAAGAAGAAATGAAATCCAATATTCTTTATTTCTTATTGTTAGCTTTTTGAAACAGAGCTGTTTCAGAAAGTAAGCAAACAAGTCAATTTGCACACAAGCAACATGATGCATCACCAGATGATTCTCTTGCAAAGTTTGTAGCCTGATAGAAGAGTACAAGATACGATGACGAGAAAAGTTACAAAGGACATGCAGGTCGAGACGATAGCTGCCTTCCAGAGCGAATGCATTTGCTCAATATCCTGAATGACTCGTATTGCCACCGATGAAGATGAAATGAGAAGGTAGCCCATCAGCTGTCACATTGTAGCAGCAAATTAGCCTTGCTAAAGACGAACTTTCTGAAATAAGCAAAACGTCATAGGAACACAGAAGCGGAATAAGATAAAATGGAGGTGAGCCACGCCCACCTGATCCAGGATGAAGCTAATGTAATCAGAAATCTTGTCTGGTATAAGAATGCCTCTGTGAGCAATGTCACAGATACCTTTAAAGAGCTGGAAAGATGAGTATGCAAAAGCCAAGATGTCTACAATGAAGGAGTAACTACATGAAAACAAGCAGAACATCAAAAAATCAAAAGCTACAATAACTAGTATGATAATCTTACATGTAATTAATAACTTTATGTAACATTAGTAACGTCTTGTCAATTAGCCTTAGGCTTACAGTAATTCTGGATACCCAGTGAAGCTAGGAGGTTGCTGGCCTTTCTTCTTGGGAGATGGAGCAGCCAGTGAGAGAGCAGAGACAAAGCAGAACACAAGTGCCAAGAACCTAAGGAAAAGATTGGAAAAATGAATGGAAGGTCTGGAGCTCCACCTTGTAGAGGCAACTGAAAAAGAGAAAGGTGATGGAGTTGGAAACGTTTGTTGTTGAGTCAAAGAACTAGCTATCCCTGGCGAAACACTAGCCGCAGCTGCTGCTGCTGGCGGGGTACTAGCCATTTGTGGACAAGCAATCACCAAAACATCTCTTTCTTGTTTCATTTTCCCCTCAACTGCTCGCTCCTTCAGATGAAGGTCTCCTAAACCTGCTCTGGATGAAACTGGGGCCCTTCTCTAGAAAAACTTGCGTGTCTACTATAATGAGCCTCTTCAGAACATGGTTGGTAATACTTATGGAGCTACAAACAAGCATTATTCTTATTAATACAATCAGTTTGACACTATAAAATTTTTTTAAAAAAAATTCTGAAATAAGCTTGGGAAAGTCCAATCATGTGAAGTCACGATAGCATGGGAAATCAAGGGATGATTTTCAATGCAATTTCTCTTCTGCCTGGCGGTGGTTAAGCTCTCATAAGCAAATACAGAGGAGATTGTATATCTTGTTGATTGTTTAATTAAAATAATGAGGAAGGTGATGGGAAGAGAAATTGACATCTCAACTCTCTTTTAGTCAATGTTTTTTAGTCTTTATATAATTTGTTTGCCGCAAGCAATAATATAACCAACAACAATAAGATACTCCCAGGCTTATTTGGTCTGATAATATTGTCTAGAGGTAGGTCATCTTCTTAGACCTGACATAAACGCAGACATAATATATTATGCCACTTGCTCACGCTTCAAATGGCTGAAGTGCTGAAAGTGTCCTGCTTTAATGTTTAAAGGCATTTGAAGTGCAGAACTGAACAGAAAGCTAAGAGTTATGAATTCATCCAAACATTAAATGTTTCAGCAAACACATTCTTTTGAACATTTTTACACTCATGGCACTTGGTGGGAAATGGGAAGCTTAACTTATTTATATTTAAAGGGAACAATAATACCTATGTAGTCCAATACCCCCTTACCTCTATGGAAGATAAAAAAAATAGGGGGAAAAAAAGAATAAATGAAAATGACTAGTCATTTAAGTCAATCCATAAACAATAAAAGAGTTCGCACTGCAGATGTTCTGAACCTCTATGCGAACTGAGAAGTTATTTTAACTTCTATTCCCTGCTCATAAACAGATCATTCAAGTCTTTTTTGTCTGGTATCCCATTGGGTTGTTCTTTGCCCAGTTCCATTGGTGAATGCACATGTCCTCGATGCCATACTTTGGCCTGGAAAATAAGTCATCGAACAAGAAATAGGAGCATTAGATTTTAATGACATGCAAATTATTAGCTATGTGAAAATTATGCCAAAAGAGACTAATCATTCTGAAATGAAACTCCACTGCTGCTTCTTTTTTGAGGTAATTCACTGTTACTATCAACTGAGCACTATTAGTTTTTGAGCTGTCATAATGTACTTTTAGATAACGCAATTATAAATGTAATCTAAATCACTATCAAAGAAGTATCATCATAAAATTTGGACAAAGAGAAAAAAAAATTATAATGCTACTGATTATATGATGACACAGAATGGTTCAGTGACTTACTTCCAACCAAGTTCTTTCTGGGCTTTGTCTGTGGCAGCGTAAACAGCTGTTGCATCTCCTACCCTTCTTGGACAGAATTTGATTGGGATTTTCTGCATTTATTTTATAATAAAACTTGAAAAGTGAGCAAATGAATGCATTGGAGTGAGAGAACTTAAAAATGTGTGGATAAGAAAATCACCTTTCCAGAAGCCTTTTCAAATGCTGCAACCATTTCAAGCACAGATATGCCCTTTCCATTCCCCAGGTTATACGCTATGCAACCTATTAGAAAATACATGATTGAAACACAGAAAAGCAATACAAATTGTTACCAAAATCACAGATTGATCCCAATCATCAGAAAAAGGCTATAGTAAATCCTAAGATTTGCTTAATCAACTCTCAGAAATTACACACGTGAGCTTCAAGAAAATTAACAGGTGACACCAAGTATTTTGACATGCCAAATTATGAATAAAATTATGATTACCTATATTTTCAGATGTAAAGAGCTTCTTAAGAGCACAAATGTGACCATCTGCCAAGTCCATTACATGAATGTAGTCTCGGACCTGTTCATGCAAACCAATTCTAATTAACAACTTTTAATGATTAATTACTAATACGTGACTACTTTGTTGGATAGTACATGTAATTTTACATACCGCACTACCATCCTTTGTTGGATAATCTTGACCATAAACGTTAAGCTCTGGATGTCTGCCGACAGCGACTTGCTGTATGTAAGGCATGAGATTGTTTGGTATGCCCTTTGGATCTTCACCGAGTTTACCACTCTCATGAGCACCAACAGGATTGAAGTACCTCAGTAATATTATTCTCCATTCTGGGTCTGCCTTTTGAATATCAAAAGCCATTTCTTCGCACCATTGCTATTAAGAAGACAAGAATAAGCGCAAGTGCAAACAAATTTCACCACTCTCAATTTCAATAACAGAAGGTTTATCCCATGTAAAGTTGTAGTACCTTAGTTCGTCCATAAGGATTCATAGCACCATATGGGAAGTCCTCAACACAAGGTATTTTTTCAGGTTGTCCATAGATAGTTGCGGATGATGAAAATACCAACTATTGGGAAAAAAAATAAATGAAAATTCCTTGGGTTAGTAGTCGTCAAACCTGAGAATTCTCTGCTGAGGATGTACAAACAAAATGATTATGAAAAGTCAATTCCTATCTACTTACAAAACAAAATCATTCAAATGGATTCAAGTCTTTTTCTTTTTCTTTTTTTAAATCATTTTAAGTAAAAAATATTGCAGGAGAATGTCGGACTACAAAACAGAAATAAAATATTAAAAATCGGCGCTAACCTTCTTACAATTATATTTTGCCATGGCCTGATACAGATTGATGGTACCAATCAAATTATTATCAAAATAACGAAAAGGATGTTGAACACTCTCTGCCACGGCCTTAAGGGCACCAAAATGGATCACAGCATCGAATCTGTAGCATTACAAATGCAAAATCAAAATTGCAAATGAAATGTAATATCAATTTCTCTGTACAAAGATTTGCTTTGATGCTTGATCTCTCGCATTTGATTTTACAAGTAAATACAAACAAACCCAGTGGAAGTAAATATATACTTTAAAGCCAAAATGCAGATCAATATAAATCATGAAAAAAAGAAATAAAAAAATCATGAAATGAACCCAAACATACTTTTGACTAGAAAAAAGCTTATCCAAGTCTTCCTTGTTCCTAAGATCACCCTGCAACCAAAACAATCCATCAACAACATTCATTTGTTAATTTCTCGAGAACCAAAAAGAAATTACAAAAAAAGAAGGATCAGACGCATACCACATGGAACTCAAGCTTCTTAGTGAGCTCAGGACCCGCCAGCTCCTTAACTCTATCAACAGCTTCGGGGACAGAGTTATGTAAATTATCAATAAGCACCACCTTAAACCCTCCTTGCAGAAGCTGAAGCGCACAGTGTGTTCCAATAAAGCCAGCTCCACCAGTCACCAGAATATTTCTCTCTGACGCCATTGCAATTGCGAAGGATTGTAGGAGACGGGGAAAGAATAAGAGAGCGAGAATTATATTAAAAAGAAGAAAATGAACAAAGTGAATCAGAGATACGGAAAAGGGTTTATAAAATGGGAAAAATGGAGTGACGTGCTCGAGAAAATCAAGGAGACAGTTGGGTTATCAAGTGGATAAGCACACAACACTGACTATGTATTGTGTAATGTAAGAAAGAGAGAGAAAGAGTGTGTGGGATTTAAAGATCAGATAGTCTTGGGAAGAACTATTCAATTTGTTCTGTTTCGGTAGTTTTGTACCCTTCCGTTTTATTCGCGCGCTTTTTCTGTTCTTCCTAATTTTCTCAGTACGTTTTTTGTTTTGCTTTCGGTACCAGGAAAGGGGTCCCAGCTGTGCCCCACCAGGTCTACTAATTTGATTTGGTTACACGGCCAAAAGATAATAACATTTGGATCCCTAATTTTATACCATCTTGGAAAATCAGGATACTGCTTTTATCAAATGGGTCCTTGATGCCCATAAGTAGGGTGATACTTGCTACATTTCCCAAATATTAAGGTGACATTTAAATATTGAGTTATTAGTTTTATATATTAATATTATGTGTCTCTGTCTCTCAGGTAATATCTCAATCTTCGACATCTATTAATTAAAAGAATATATTAATATATAATTTTATTATTACAAACTTAATTTCTTTATTAACGAGCACTATTTGTAATTATCAATTGCTAGTCGACTATAATTATTTAACAAAAATTATATCAAAACAATTTGAAATTTGAATTCTACTTAAGTGCATTGATAGCGAAGAAATTTAACGACGATCTTAATGAAAAGTTAACGGCACGTTAATACTTATTGTGAACAGTGAACGACTGTTTTCACTTCAAAAGATAGAAGCCGTGTACGGTTCAAATTGAACTTTACAAAGTTGATACGATAATTTCAAATAAATTAGGGTTCTATGTGACACAAAAAAGGAAAACTGTGTCCTTAAATTTGAAAATGATTATTCCTCATTTTCTCCCCATGATTGTACGACATAAGTTGGTCAACTTTTTGACCAGGTTGTGACAGCTTAGGGTCAAGAGAAGATTAAGTAAAAGGCAGCGAAAGGGAAGATCTTATCCCATTTCTCAAAAGCTTTAAACGAATTATTATATTCGAATTTTCCAGATAAGGTTATCCAAAGACACGTTTTAATGACGTTGATACATATTATCATTTATATATGGTTCGATATTTAAAGACATCAATAATCTCAAGTTGTTTACTAACCGAGATATTACATACAAATGCGACGCTCTTGATGGGAGCTTGAAATGGGTGACGAATTTTATTTTACAATGAAATTTATTGTTTGGTCAAAAGAAGTGGTAGGGAAAATGTGCTCTCTCTCTCTCTCTCTCTATATATATATATATATATATGTTATAATTTAAAATTTTAAAATATAGAAACATTTATGAAAATATATTAATTAAGCAGTTTAATCATTTTAAATTTTATGTTTTTAAAACTCTGTCGTTTTAATTTTTTTTTCTTAATTTTTTTCCTTTGGATACATATGTATACATGTAAAGGAAAAATTGTTGGCAATCTAGACTTAGGCCTCACTATCAAGGGCCAGGGCTAGCAGCTATGAATCATTATTATTTTGTTTGCCTTCGTTAAGTGGCAAGGGCTCTTCCCTCTTACGTTACGTTTAGGGAACATACATCTGCTATGCAATAATGTTTGCCGCTTTCGCAAACATTTTGGCTGCATTGGTAATATTCGGTGCAATTTTTGTTTTGTGAATTAAGGAAATATAATACTAATTAGCTACCGAAAATCTAAAAACAAATAATGATCTGTTACAGCTTCTGCAAGAAACATAGCCAATGGGAATCTTCCACGAGTGTCGGTGCTGATGCAACCAGGTCCAGGGAGCCGTTGACGCAAGGTCAAAATGCCGAGGCTGTTGGTTGCGGCATCCGCAACTTAGCAGTGCCAAAATTATATATGGTAACGATTAATTCAGAATTGAAATGGATGTTTTCCGTTATCGAGGAATGTTGGAATAAATTGAATAGGATTTTGTGAACGGATAGGATAATTAAGACTCAGCTAGATAAGACAAATTATTTTATTATTATTTTTTTTTCCCGAATGAAGATAAGATAAATTTTTGAAGGGAATCACATCTGATGTAGTGTAAAATTGGATTGGATAAGATAATATGTATTATTTTATTATTAAAATAATTAAAATTTGGAGAACAGAAAGCCGCAAACAAATCGGACTCATTTGGTTTTGCTCGTCACAAGTGAATACATGCGGGCAGGCAGCTCGATTATTTAAAGCTCAACATGAAAAGGAAAAACAAAAATTCCAACAATTTGATCATTCCTTAAGCATTCAAGCAGTGAGCACAGAATAATTTTGCTCACCCAAATGGTTTGTATTATAACTAGCAATCATTGGGGTTGTCAGATGCAAATTTACACAAAATTAAAAATAAATCGACTCTTTAGTGGTAAAAATAAAAATAAATCGACTCTTTAGTAGTGTAGCGTGCACCGATCATCTTATCATGTGTTAGTTGGATTTGGGATCACGGCGGAGAAGGAGTGTCAACTATCAACAAGTATGGTCCTTAATTTGTCATCTGCAATAATGTGCGTGACCCAACTACACCAACAGTGGCTCTTCTTATCCGTCAAGCCGTCCGATGATGGGAGATTTATAAAAATGACCCAAAACCTTTTTGATTTTTTGTATTTAACCCTTTTAATTTGTTTTCCTATCATAAGTAGCTAAACATAGGATTTTTTTTTTTTGGCCCCAAATTACCCTCTTTATTTCAATCCAAACTCCACTCCCTCTTCACCAAACTGTAAGCAGCTTTTCTCTTTTGAACCATCATCAGTAACAACGAAAGGTGATGGCAAAAAGTGAATTCCTATGTAAGCTAATTGAAAGCAATTTAGTTTTGTAAAACTACTGCACATTAAGTGTTTGGTGAAATATTTCTTGAAAAGAGGCATCTGTTGAGTTGGGGGGAGGGGGTGTGTTCTTGTGGTTGATTTGATGCGTCGAGATAGTTTCAATGGCATAGTGCCTTGCCACAATCAGTACCCTGTTGCACAAAATTGGTGCGACATTGTATTTGTCACACTTGATTTGCATGTGATAGGCTGCTGTCACAAGCAGATCAAGTGCAAGAAGAACTCTTGTCACGTCTAATAAAGTGCATTAGGTAGCCCATTTCATCAATATATAATTTTTTAAATTATTTTAAATGTTATGTCGTTAATTTATTATAAATGTAGGATAATAATGTTATATAAAATCTGCCACATATTTTTTAATGGATTCAATTGCACTTCAATTATATTATGATGGTTGGTGAGAGACGTTGGCAGATAGCTATATATAGTATGTAAATACTAAAAATATAATTTGTTTGTTTTAAAAATTACATATTTGATCAATTTCTGGCAATAATGATTTCCTTAGTAATGATTATCCTACTGATTACATTAGTAATACAGAAGCAGATAATGTTTATATGGAACCGTAGAGAGGCACTCACTTCAATAATGTAGTTGATGATGGGGGCATTGATGATTTCAATGTTCCTATTAATGACAAAGATGAGCATTAGGATAATATTCCTACAGATAACAGAGATAGTTGATCTATTCTTTTAATGGCTCATTCAAGGATAGAGATTGACCATAGCATAAGTTTTATTCTAATTTTACCTTCAAACATGGTTGCTTCAAATTTTATTAGAAGTTGTAACTTAGATGATATTGGTATGAGTAAGTTGTTCGATGAGAAAAATGAGTTAATATTAAAATTGCACAAGGTTGTCTTTAAAGATAAAATTTGATTTTAAGATCGTACGGTTCACAACGACACGTTTTAAGATCCATTATTCTTTAGAATTACATAAATAGTGTATTCAAGCAACAAGAGGTTTGAACGAGCAAAATGTTCTTTAGGTGGTAAGGAGAATTGACAATATTCACACTTATCATGATAAGATATTGTTTAATTATCATCATTGTAAGGAGTCAAGTTGTTGATTATATTATCGCTAACAAATATATCCAAGGAAAAAAGATATATGCTCCAAATGACATCAAAGCAGACATATAGCAAGAATACAATGTCTAGTTAATATATTAACAAGCATATTGAGATAGAGAAGTTGATTTTGAAATAGCTCGAGAGAATCTTATAGAATCATACAACTTACTTACCAAATAATCTTGTCAAACTAAAGCAAATGAGGGTATTGTTACTTACCTCAAATAAGATAGAAATGCTAATTTTTTATACTACTTTATAGCTCTTGGATTTTCCATCAAATGATCATTAGTCCCATGTCTTAGCATCAATTCTAAGTTTTGGGTGGTAGTATTAAGGAAGGGTTAGTTGATATACACAACGAAACTTACTTTTGTATAATATCCTAATTTGATCAAGTTGTTTGTGCACATATAATTTTTACTATTCTATATATCCAAATAGATTACATAAGTCTTTGTTCTGATTTTTATACTAAGAAATTGTTGATGCTTATGCACAACTAGTGCAGTTGGTTGGCTACCTGGGAAGTTATAGATGAAAATTGCGATATGCACATTTATCCACTAATAGAAGCACCACCATTTGATGGTCGTAAAGAACTTAAAATACTTTCTACTGGTGAGGATGTAAACCAGAAGACTGTGAAATATAGACAGTGTAATGAACCAAGACACAACTATAAGGGATGTAAGAATCGCATTACGTTAAATCAAAGCTATTTATATTATTCTAAGTAATTACGTACAATGAATTCTTATTTTTTGTATATTGGATAATTTTATATAATGAAGTTTTATTTTATTTTATTTATTATTAAAAAGTGTGTGCCTTTTGCACTTGATCATGTGCAATAGTGTCATGGCCAGTAGCCTATCGCACAAATTTTGTGAAGATCACACCTAATTCGTGTGATGGACGTCTTTCACTAATACCAACAACCTTACTCACACCACCAATATCACAGACACTTTAATCCTCCATCACCATCACCGATACAACACAATAACAACAACATAAAAAAAAATAAGAATACACAATAAAACATGCAATAAATTTTAGGATTTTTAAACTACCTATTTATTTTAAATCTTGGCCTCTGAGGATGGACTTCGATATACTATAGAAGCCATTGACGATAAGTGACTGATTTGGGTGAGAGTTTTGAGAGAGATTGTTCAATTAGAGAGAGGAAGCTTGGTGAGAATGAGAAGTGTATTTTCGCCACTTGATGTGTTGTTTGACTAATGTTGATAGAATAAACTCTAGGAATTAATTATTAAAAAAGTAAAACTTTGGTAGTTAGTTTTATAAATTTCCTCTTATGATTATGGATGCCAATTGATGGGTTTATTTGGACATTTTCAATTCTAAGCTTAAGTTCATGTTTGGAAGAATATAAGAGTTATGTCTAGGTTAGGTTTGAGCTTTCCCATTTTTTTAAATCATTGTAAATTTTTAATGAGTTAATAATCAACAATGAATAAAAAAATGATTATTTGAAGATTAAATAAACAATAAAGAAAATGAAGTAAATAAAAGTTTATAAATTTAATTTTTTATTACTGAATTTTCTAGTTTAGATATCTTCTTAATTAATTTATCAATTAAGAGAGAGTTTATCTATTATAATTTTAAGTTCTTTGGGTCATCATTGAATTATTTTAGTTTTTTAGTTTTCCTATTATTTTTTAGATTTTAATTCATAAATTTATATTTAAAAAATAGAAGTGCATCGCAATTTTTAAACCCTTGTGCATGTCGTTATTTGGAGGGCTGGCCAACCCTGAATATTATTATTATTATTATTTTGGTTAATCCTACTTCTGAAAAAGGTTAAAATAACTTTGGGCTTTTGTTAGCAAGAAGGAAAAAGAATTGGGCTATTGGATGGACTGGAAATGGTAAGTAGGTGAAGAAGTTTATGTTGGCCCAGCAGTCACATATTTCTGTGCTAGTGTGGGCCGAAGCTTTGATATCCGTTTGTTTCCTGAGAAAATGGGGAAAAACGATTTGAGAGGCCTTTACCTTTTGTATGTTCACGATATGAAAACAGTTTATGCCACAGTGGTGGCCACATTGCAAATATTGATTTCTTACTTATGTTTTAAATTTCCTCAAAATATGTATTGGCTTCTAATTTCTGTAAGAAATTAAAAATAAAGATATTTTTGTATTTGTAACTTTACTCATTGACGGGTATAATTGATGAGACAACATTAGATAAAAACAATCTTGTTTTTCTATTTGACGCGGAAATTTGATCTCGGGAACCAAATCAAAAGAAGGAACCAATAATGAAACTTGAGACGCCGTGAAGGCGAAATAGAAAAATTACACCACAGTTAACATTTTTTTCTTTTCGGAACATTTCTTTCAAGGCAAAAACAAATGAAACTTCTGGGATTGAGCTTGAAAACCGGACACCGAAAGAGTAGTTCACATGGCTTTCTAGACATTCAAAGTTCAAAAGAAATAGCTAGTGAAAGTGAACTTCCTTAGTTCTTACTAAGTATGGCTCCCGTTAAACGACACATTGTCGGTATCAAGCTGGCAGTCGTATTGATTTTCAAATTAGGAGGAAAAAAAAAAAAAATCAAAAGCTATGGCTATCATATTTCGCCACTTTGAACAAAAACCCGATTAACGTCATTTAGAGTCCCTTCATGGTGGGACTCAATTAATAAAAATCTCTTTTCCTATCTTTCTTAATAGAGGATCAGATCTTGCCTTAAATGAGTGCAAATTTTTAAGCTATTTCTAAAAGAAAGGACGTTATAAGTGTGAAAAATTTACGGTCTCAGTAACTCCATATTAATTATATAATATTCATAAAATATATCAATACTAAAAAGCTATTATTAAACCTCGAGCGAAAATGGTCACGTAACCTTGCACTTTACCTTCACAAAAGCCTCAGCTAATTTTCTCACAAACCTAGAAGCAACTGAGGCAGCATGGGCTTCATCAAACTTAAAGCCATTTTTTTACCCTTTATAATTCTCCAGAGTGCTCTCTACTCCTTCACCTTCACCAATGCATTCACTTTTAACATCCAAAACAACTGCGTCTACACTGTCTGGGCCGCAACCTCACCCGGCAGCGGCAAGCAGCTGGAACCCACATCATCCTGGACTACTGATGTGAACCGCGGAAGCAATAAGCCAGCTCGCATATGGGCTCGAACCAAGTGTACATTCGGCAGCTCCGTAAAGGGCTGTGAGACGAGTGATTGAAATGGAGTCCTTGAGTGCCAAGCCTGTGGCAATCCCCCTTGCACAGCTGCAGAATTCATCTCAGGAGGAAACATGGGCTTTTTTGACATCTCTCTGCTTGAGGGATTCAACGTTCTATGGCAATTAGAGGGTGCAATCGTGAGATTAAATGTGCAGTTGATGTTAGCGGGCCATGCCCTCAGGATTTGAAGGCTCCTGGAGGGTGTAAAAATCCCTGTACTGTTTTTAACACTCTGAAATATTGCACGGATACGCTGCCCACGGAATTCTCCAAGCTTTTCAAGGATAAGTGCCCTGACGCCTTCACTCATCCTGGTGATAAAACTAAAGGTGCATTTTTTATGCCCCGGTGGCACCCGCTACAAGGTTGTGGTCTGCCCTTAAGGCAAATAAAATTTAGTAGCATTTACATATATGGTTAATAATAATTACCCATTAATATTATCTACTCAATATTAATGGGTAATAATAATTATTTCTTTAAATTTAATAATTTTATTTTTTAATTAAATAATGATAATTTTAAATTTTTATGATATAAATGAGAATATAAAACATTAGCTAGAGTACAAACATATAAATTTAATAATTTTACAATTAGCTAGAGTACAAACATATATAAACATCGCCATTGCAGAGCGATATATATCTGAGTAGGGGCTTAGAAAATTTCCGATGTAATTAATTATACGTAGATTATAATATGCATTTAAATGAAAAAAAATTCTGATGGTGCTACATGCTAAGAATATTCTCTCATTAATTCTGGTATACGTTTCTCAAGATATTTCCTGTCTTTCCTAGTGAGGTCGAACTGGAAACAAAACGTCTATCAATGGGGGGATCTCCACATCATGAGCCGTGCGATCAAAATTCAGTGAAATTTAAACTGTAAAATTTTCTCGAGAAATAGATAAAATTGGGAATAACGGGCCATGGTTGGACCATCATTGGGCTCGGTAAAGATCCGGATAGATCAACTTCAACTAGAATCCAGCTTGCATATGTAAAAATCATAGTTCTTTTCTTTGGTATCCGTATCAATTTGTAACGGTAGACCGATGCCGTAAGTAATAATTTCGTATTAAGCCGTGTCAATTTGTGAAAAAGTTCATATAATTGCTTTTATCAATTCTGTCCCCTACGAAGTTGAGTCTTCGGCACTCTTTTCAGCTAAAGTCCAAAGGAGGACTTAGCCGAGCTTGGCCGCTCCCATAAGGAATAGTAGACAATCTTCTTGACTTGACTTAATGAAATACACCAAAGACATCATCAAAATTTCCAATAACGCCGTGGGACGTAGGTCATGCAAAATTTCCACAGCCAGAGCCACCGTCGCAGCACACTGAAACCACAAACTTAATAAATCACACATAGATTAGTTATGGACCATTTGTCCATTATGCATCATTACGTCAACCTTATATTTATGTATAACAAGTAAAGAAAATGGAGGAACTTTAAGTATTATGAAGTAATAATGTTGGGTAATTATTTATCATAACAAGTAAAAAAATGCATATATTTGGTTATCACTAATCTTTTTTTATTAATTTATTTTTATTTAATTTAGATCAAGTTTAACAATAAAGGTGACATTTTGGAATTGATGTTATTCTTATTACTTTAGTACGAATCATATTCTTTTTAAAATTAACTCATTTTTATAACTATTTAGCATTATATTTATTTATTATTTATTTGTTGGTGAAAGAGCAAACTCAGTGATCATGGAATCTCTTAATTAAAGTACTACGGATTGGAATAATTATGTTGTATTGTTTTTATACTTGAGTTAGGATGTCTTATCTTGTGTTAATCTACATAGACATTGTTAGAGTTTGTGTTGTAACAGGGTTAATCTACTAGTTTTCACATTCTTTTTTTTTTTTAATTTACTTGATGATTTATGTTTCGAAAGTTTATTATTAGAGTTTATGTTTTCATTTATTGAGAAATGATGATTTTCTTGATTAAAATTTATTTTCTAATATTCTTTAATTTAAGGATGAAATTATTGTAAATTTTATTATTTATAAGTTTTTATTCATTATTTTTTTATACTTTAATATTAGTTTAATAATCATTAAATTTATTAAAATAAAAATATTTTGGCCATAAAATTCAAATTAAACCCAAACCAAAGTCAAATATGTTGGTTTGAATAGAATTAAAAATATTTGAATTAACTTGAGTTAGGTCTAAACTTTTATGATTTAATTTAAATTGAGTTAAAACCTAACTCATACCAATTCATCCCATTGCCCGCCCTTAATTACAGGTATGGAATCGGTCACATATGGTTGCTGGCTGCATACCGATCTTCACATGGAGACAAACACCACCACATCATCTCTCAAAAATTTCCACGATGCTAATCCAATTTAACAGTACACGTCCCAAAATTTATATAAAGCCTCTTATCCATTTCCCCTCAAAACACAGCCAAAATGAACTACTTCATATCTTCTTTCCATGCATCTTTCCTTTTTCTCACCCTGTACTTAACGTTGGCCAATGCAGCCACTTTCGATATAAGAAACAATTGCCCCTACACGGTGTGGGCTGCAGCCGTGCCAGGCGGAGGGAGGAGACTCGACCGTGGCCAAAACTGGCCCCTCAACGTCAACCCCGGCACCAAGGCAGCCCGCATCTGGGCTAGGACCAACTGTCAATTTGATGGAGCCGGGCGCGGGCGGTGCCAGACTGGCGACTGTGGGGGCCTACTCCAATGTAAAGGCTATGGCTCACCCCCGAACACCTTAGCTGAATTTGCACTAAACCAGTTCCAAAACTTGGATTTTATTGATATTTCGAACATTGATGGGTTTAATGTTCCTATGGAATTCAGTTCGGTGTCCGGAGGATGCAACCGTGTGATTAGATGTACGGCTGATATTGTCCGTCAGTGTCCGAATGAATTGAGGGTTCCTGGAGGATGTAACGGGCCATGTCCCGTGTTCAAGACCGAAGAGCATTGCTGCAATTCGGGCAAATGTGGACCTACAAAATTCTCCCGGTTTTTCAAGGAGAAGTGCCCCGATGCTTATAGTTATCCTAAAGATGATGCAACAAGCGTCTTCACTTGTCCTGGTGGGACTAATTATAAGGTTGTGTTCTGCCCATGAAGAATGAATCAGCTGCCTAGCATTTGTTGGTTAGAATCATCCGCTATGCGTTTATAAAGTTGCTGCAAAATATATGTAAGGAATAAAGCTTTCATTTGCCTTAGTGGCTTCAAGCCGTGTCACATTAATATATCTTCTAAAGTAGTGTTCGTTAAACACGTACGCTGGACAGTGATTTTTCTTTTGTGAGTTGGAACATAAAAGCAATTACTTGAATAAAAGAAACTAAGGGAAAATGACATGAATTAAAAAAACAAAAAACAAAACTCGTAAAGTAGAGATTATCTAAAGTTTTCATTTTTACCACTTAGTTAAAAATAATGAAATAATAGATGACAAAGAGAAATATACCGAAGTATTTGAATTAATAAAAGATATTAATAGAAGTGGAGGATTAAAAAAGGAATTATTAAAAGTACGGCGAAAACATTATATGTTGACTATATATATATATATATATATATATATATATATATATATATATGGGATAGTAATTATATTTGATTGGTGGATTTACCAAGAATCAAGAATTACTTCCTAATGAACTTCATCTCTAAGGAACTTTTATTTCCTGATGCTTTCCACTCAATCCTCGAAAATATAAACCTGATGATCGCAGTCAATCTATAGATATTGGACCTTCAATCATGAGTCATCAATGGTTTTTGAACTAATTTATAATCATGGGCCTTAAGTACTTGTCAAAATTGGACCTTAAATAAATCAAAATATCGGCCTAAAATTTACAATAAGTCCTTTTTTTTTTCTTTTTTTTTTAGGCTTTGTATGATGTATTGTCATAATGTTAGGCCGCAATGGACTTGAAATTGACTTTAGATCTCATTGGATTGTTTTGTCTCTATTAAATCATTAGTACTTATATCCATTACGTATCTACTTGCAAAGGATGATGATCTCATATTCTTTGACCCTTTTTTTGGGACTTTATTGTCATATGGTTATTATTATTGTCCAATCAAAACTTGGAACCCAAATGAAAGGTGGTACCTTTGTCATAGCATATTGTGAAGAAGTTAAAGTCAAGTTGAAATTCAGAAAGTGAAAGCAAGAAAATAAATAACGAATCCTGAAGATGCCACGAACAGAAGGCGATTTCTGGTGATGCTAAGAATTATTCTTTGAAATATTCGAGGACTTTTCCTCTGCTTCCAGTCTATTCTTCTAGATTACGGGAGTATTAAGATCAAAGCTTAGTCAAGATTGTATAACAACCTAAGCTTTGTTCACAGTCTTTGCTATTAGTCGCTTCGATAGCGGTCGTTCTAACACTATAGAATACATTATTAATTAAAAATGTGCTGACTTAAGTTTTATACGACGTAGAATATTTATCATTCAAAAATGAGATAGTCCCTCCACGTGTATGCGTGGGAAAATATTTTAATTTTTTCTTATATCAAAAGTGGCTGCAAATTCGTTATGTAATTGATTATCGGTATATTATTATAATATGTAGTTAAAAATAAAACTAATAATAATAGCTCATGCAGCCTCATCATTTCTGGTAATTGGTAAATGTTTCTCATCGAGACTTTTCTTCACTGTCTTTCCCATTCATTTCATTTTGATAACGCGGTTGTACTAACAAATGAAAAGTCTACCAATGCTGTCGGGCCTCAACACATGTGCCGCGTGTGATCAAAGTCCGGTGATATCAGAACCATAAAAATTTCTCTTAACTGCGTGTGCAATAAATATTTTCCGAGTCCTCATAGTCATATTAGAGCGCATAATCTGCCTCGTGCTGCGCTTCTTGATAATTATTACTTGACCCAGCCTGCGGATCGAGACTTCCGAGTTCCGTGCGGGAATCATCCTTAGTTAGGCGTCGGCAAAAAGACATTAACTTGGAGGCATTTACGTTTTTTGCATTTGGATTGCCTTTTGATTTTAGTTCTCATAATCAAAGTTTAAGGATTTTGTACCACGCGTCTCGTGCTATAGAAGTCAATGAGATCTAACTTATACTAAAAGCTATCTCATCAACAACTTAATTTTTTTACTTAATCCAAAATTACTCGCAACTAGTAGAACTAAGATTTTTATTTTTGGGCCAACGTGTGGGAATCATCTTAAACACTCATATCATGACTTAACTTAGCAAACTTTCCATTTCCCAGTGTAACCTCGTTATGGTTCATTCAACCTTACCATTTCATTTCGCTCACGAACTAGTTTATACCCAAAAGGAAGATTAAAAAATTGATGATTGTTTGAAGTTTATATACTTGGTTAAAATTTATTCTCTTAGAGTTAATAAGATTTTCTTTAGCATGAGAATGGTAACAGTATATAATTGAAATTTAATTATTACTTTTATCACTATCTAGAAAAACATCGAAGATTAAGATTGGCTAGTCGCCAATATAGTCTAATCATCGCAGCCAAATTCCAATAGAGTAATTCGGCTACCTTGGCCTGTCCTATAAGGAATAGTCGATTTCCTTGACTAGACTTCATGTAATTAAACCAAAAACGTGATCAATCATACAAGATTTCTAATAATATAATACGTAAATCCAGAGCCACACCCGGCCACTGCCCACTTCTATATAAAACCTCATAAGGACGACGCATAAACCAAACTTATCTAATTTCATATTCACTATCTTCTCCAAAATGAAGCTCATTACAGCTCTTCCCATTTCTTCTTTCCTTCTTGTTACCATTTCCATCACCCTGGCTCATGCTGCCAAATTCGATATCACGAACAATTGCCCCAACACCGTCTGGGCCGCCGCTGTGCCCGGAGGCGGCAGGAAACTCGACAAGGGTCAAACATGGACCATCACCGCCGAGCCAGGCACAAAAGAAGCCCGCATTTGGGCTCGAACCAATTGCCAGTTTGATGCTTCCGGCAAAGGCAAATGCGAGACCGGTGACTGTAACGGACTCCTCGAGTGCCAAGGCTACGGTGTAGCACCTAACACCTTGGCCGAGTACGCGTTGAAGCAATTCAATGACATGGATTTCATTGACATGTCCAATATTGAAGGATTCAATGTTCCCATGGAATTTAGCTCTGTCTCTCCCTCATGCAACCGCGTGATCAAGTGCACTGCGGACATTGTTGGCCAGTGCCCTAACGAATTGAAGGTTCCTGGAGGATGCACCGGGCCGTGCCCCAAGTTCATGACCGACGAGTACTGTTGCAATTCAGGCAACTGTGGACCTACAAATTTCTCCAGGTTTTTCAAGGAGAGGTGCCCGGATGTTTACAGTTACCCTAAGGATGATACTGTCAGTACCGTCGTCTTTACTTGCCCGAGTGGGACCGACTACAAGGTTGTATTCTGCCCCTGAAGCATTTTTTCAGGGGTAAAAATGGAAATAGAAAACTATATGACATAGTCTTCTGTATCTGTGATAACATTGGAATAAGGAGACCGTGTGGTCTTCACAGTCATTGTGCAGGCACATGTAGTTATGTGCTCGGATGAACCATCATCTATAATTGAATTGAAAGGATAATAAATGAAATTTGGTAGGGCTTCTTTACACGCTGAGTTTTAATACTAAATAAAACTGTATATTATGTCAACATAAGAATAAAAGTGCATATGTTTTTAATATAATCATTGCCTCAAGTGATTTAATAGAAAGCTAGCTAACGGTGCATTAACTTCGTCACTCTTTTTTTGTTTTTTTGGGAATCTTTTTTTTTTTTTTAAAGATAGAGAAATGATAAAGATCAAACCAATTTTTCGTCTCTACCTCTCCCAATAATCAATTTTATTATCAGAGAAACATTGGAATCAGGATGCTCTCTCCATAACAGCGGGTGTCTTGTTATTTAGCCTAAACAGTGAGCCCCTTTTTAATCGAATTGCGTTTTTCTTTCTTTACTTTCTTTTTTCACAAACTTCAAACTTGTGTGTCAAAACTTGAGCAAAGAATAAATATTGGCATAAATTCGTTAACAATTTTTAATGTCGTTGAAGTAGACGGGACCTGAATGCATTGTTGTTATCGCTGTCATTGCTAGTCTGCAATAACAACTGTAGACACTTGAAGATAATTTGTCTGCTGTTGGATCTATTATTATTATCTTCTCCAGTCTGCATTTAACTCCTTATACTGCTTGTCTGCAATTTATTTTACTACATAAATTTCGATCCTCTTTTCTCACATGCAATTTGATTTTGGTCCTTAAATTGACGGTTGATAAAAAAAATTAAGAAAGAGAGGGGGGAGAGAGAAGGGAGAGAGAAAAGCATGCCTAATTAATTATCAAAGCTCGTTTCGATGAACAAGGAATAGAGGGGAACAAACGTAAAAAGAAATAAAGACTTCAATGACGCGTTTATTAGACGTTTATTAATTTCAGAGTTTGGGTTAATCAAAAAATGATGTGTTTTTATATTTAATAAGAAAATTTTAAAATAAATTAGACTTTTAACTGTATAAAAGATTAAATAGTATGTGACTATGTGTCACTATTTCAAGAAAAACTTCAAAAAAATCAAATTAAGAAAAGATCTACATCCAAAACATTAGAATTAAATAGTCCAACGTTTGCCCGTTTTCGCCATAAGGCATTCCGAATCCAAATGCCTATCGTATAATGGCATTAAGTTAATGAATTGGTTTGACCCGACTCTCTCTGGCGCTTGTTTGGTCTCTGTTGACTTTTGACTTAACTGGCGTAATGGAGCCCCACGACGATAACGGTAATTAATAATAATAAATATGTCGTCATCATCTTGACTTGGAAATTTCCAACAAGGGTTCCTCAAAAAATTTCTACCAGCCGGCTGCAAGCCTGCAACAACAAAACAAAGCTCAATTAAATCAAAGACAAAAACATTAGACTTGTTGAGTATCTACAAGATGAGCTTACCCACATTCCACGTTTTGAGTTAAATATCTAAAAGGGAAATAAATGAAAATTATAGGCTTCTTTATATGCTGAGTTTTTATTAGTTTTCTATCCATGAGAGCTACGTATTTGCATACAATAATCCAAGATACAAGATATTTAGAGTTAATTATTTGTTTAATTTTTATATTAAAAAATACAAGATATTCCTGCTGTTAATATATGTTGCACTCCTACTTTTATGTTATCTTTTCTTTTACAATAATACCCTTACAAAAAAAATCTTCTTGTGGTTATTAATAAAAAGAAAAAAATGATAATTTTTCAAATTAACATTAAAAGTAAATAAAAATTTATAAAAATTTTTACACTATTATTTTACTTTTAAGATTAATTTTTTATAAAATAATTATTAGTAAGATTGTTGCACAAGAACAAAAATACTAGTTCTTTAACACTGACACTTATTTGTTAGTTTACTAATAAAGATTATTGGTTATTTGTTTATCAAACTTTTTATAAAATAATCAATTAATGTCAAGAACATTGTTGGAATGATATTATTGTAAAAGAAAAGCAAAAGTAAGGATAATAAATAAATATTTAATTACAAGGGTGTTTTAAGATATTTTTAAAAATATAGAAACTGAGGTAGCATTTGTTTGTTTTTTTTTATTTGTCTAAAATCTGAATAGGTCTAAATTTTTCTAAAGCATTTTTTTAATATCTAAATATAAGTGGCATCTTTTTTGTTTTTACAATAAAAAATTATAAACTTGGTTATTTGACATTTATGTCTTTGTAAATTAAAAAAAAGGATAAGATTTTATAGTTTAGAAAATAAGTTATTTTATAGATATATCATAGTAAACTTCTTGTATCTCTCTTCTTTGGTTTAAAAAGTGTTTAAAAAATCAAAGTATTTTTTCTTTATTATTGTTTGAGTAAAAATCTTTATGCAGAATGGTTTTATCAAGTTCAAAATCTTTTTTGAGGACACTTATTACATTTTCTGTGACCGCAGAAAATGTAGGAGAAGTTGGGGGAGAAGGTTCATTCTCTTCCTGTCTTTGCTCCTGTTGTCTACTAGTGTAAATCGGGTGAGGAACACTAATAGTGTAATCAACAGAATAAATAGAAGAACTAGGTATATCTGAAGTGGAAAACCTAGGTTGGCTATTGGGTTGGAAAGGAAGATTGATAACAGAAGGAACTTTTGTAAATCTTCTTTCTAATAGTGGGACACTAGAACTTGATTCTTTATCAGAAAATCTAGACGATGCAGATCTTCTAAATGATAGTTTGACTTTATCATCATAATACTGAGTCACATTTTGCAACTCTGTATTGAGCTCAAGTTGTTTAGGAATCACTGGTTCAATGGCTCCTTCCAAAATCCATTCCTCAGGAAGATAGACATCTTTCCATTGGATTAGTTTTGGAATAACAGTGTTGACTCGAGAAAGGTCAATCTGCAAGAGAAGGGTTATTTTGGAGACCAATATTCCAATATATGTATATATATTAGAATATAATACTTACTTGTTGTTCAAACCTTTTGTCATTTAGATAAAAGTCACAAAATTTCACTTTTTTTATTAAGATATAAATGTCTGAAAGTAAGACATAAGTTAAAAAAAAAACCTATTTTAAAAAAGATCTGAAATTAATAAAATTTCAGACTTCAGGCATTTAACAAATAGCCACTAGACAAATATCTAAGTCAAAATACATGAACTAAAAGAGCATTTACTATATAATGCTACTTACAGTGGCCCAAAAATAGTAGTATATGAAAGAAATGGGAAATCATGGATAACAGCCATTGGATTTGATGTAAGTTATGCTTGATATAACTTACCCAGTACCAAAATATAGTAGAATGTGAAAGAAATGGAAATCATGGGTAATTATCTTTGGATTGATGTAAATGACATATGATATAACTTAACAAGACCCCTATTCATTGTACGTATACATTTATATTGAACAACTGCCACAAAGATTGAGAGCTAATTATACCAAATAAAAGTACACATTGGGTCAATATAAAAATAAAAATGTATATGTTTGATTATTATTGGGTGGTTGTACTTGTGTGTAAGGGAGATTTTCTTTGCAACTATTGCATTTTTACTCTTCCCTCACAACATGTAGGTGGTTCTCTATGGATTAATTTTTGCCTTTGGTGAAACGATTTTGATTTTGATTTTGAACTAATGAAATTACAAATTGATAATATTTAGTAAATATGATATTTTAACAATAATGTTGACAAAAATAGTAAAAGTAATGTAACTTTTTATCAAATAAGATAAAATCACTGTTGATATCCATGCATATTCAACCTACAGTTCATGTTAGATAAAAAAGCCTATCTTTTGATTTCCGAATGCAGAAGCAGATCCATGGAGAGAGGCTCTATCTATGAAAGAAGAGAATACAGAGCAACCTTTGCCTGAGACGAGACTTCCTTGCCGCAGTCCATGTGTGTGTGATTGTGTGTGTATGAGGGAAGATCTTTTGTCCAGTTAATTACAATTAGCTAGAGTACAAACATATAAACATCGCCATTGCAGAGCTATATATATCTGAGTAGGGGCTTAGAAAATTTCCGATGTAATTAATTATAAGTAGATTATAATATTCATTTAAAAAAAAATTATGATGGTACTTCACGCTAAGAATATTCTCTCATTAATTCTGGTATACGTTTCTCAAGATATTTCCTGTGTCTTTCCTAGTGAGGGCGAACCAGAAACAAAACGTCTATCAATGGCGGGACCTCCTCTACATCATGAGCCGTGCGATCAAAATCCAGTGAAATTGAAACTGTAAAATTTTCTCTAGAAATAGATAAAATTGGGAATAACGGGCCATGGTTAAGCAATTCAACCATCATTGGGCTCGGTAAAGAACCGGATAGATCAACTTCAACTAGAATCCAGCTTGCATGTATAAAAACCATAATTCTTTTCTTTGGTATTCGTATCAATTTATAACGGTAGACTGATGCCACAAGTAATAATTTCGTATTAAGCCGCATCAATGCGTAAATAAAAAGTTCATATAATTGCTTTTATCAATTTTGTCCCTCTCTTTGCAGCTAAAGTCCAATGGAGGACTTAGGCCAGCTTGGCCCGTCCCGTAAGGAATAACAGACAATTTTCTTGACTTGACTTAACGAAATACACCAGAGACATCATCAAAATTTCCAATGATGCCGTGGGACATAGGTCATGCAAAATTTCCACAGCCAGAGCCACCGTCGCAGCACACTGAAACCACAAACTAAATTAATTACATATAGATTAGTTATGGACCATTATGCATCATTACAGCCTTAGATTTATATCTAATTGTTTAAGTGCTGTTTAGTTGTTACACTCTCTTGGATCATTAACTTAGCCACACCCATCATTATTAATACCATTATTAGCTGGCCCGTCCCGTAAGGAATAACAGACAATTTTCTTGACTTGACTTAACGAAATACACCAGAGACATCATCAAAATTTCCAATGATGCCGTGGGACATAGGTCATGCAAAATTTCCACAGCCAGAGCCACCGTCGCAGCACACTGAAACCACAAACTAAATTAATTACATATAGATTAGTTATGGACCATTATGCATCATTACAGCCTTAGATTTATATCTAATTGTTTAAGTGCTGTTTAGTTGTTACACTCTCTTGGATCATTAACTTAGCCACACCCATCATTATTAATACCATTATTTTTATAGGCACGCCCCTTATTCATTATTCTCCAATATGGTTTCCATTTCTTCTTTCTTTCTCGTTACCCTTTCCATCACCGGGGCCCGCGCCGTCAGATTCGATATCACAAACAATTGCCTCCACACCGTTTGGGCCGCCGCTGTGCCCGGAGGCGGCAAGAAACTCGACAGTGGTCAAACATGGACCATCAGGGTCAATCCAGGCACAGAATCAGGTCGCATTTGGGCTCGAACCAACTGCCTGTTTGATGTTTCCGGCAAAGGTAGATGCCAGACCGGTGACTGTGACGGACTCCTTCAGTGCCAAGGCTTCGGTGCAGGACCTAACACCTTGGCCGAGTACTCGCTGAACCAATTCAATGGCATGGATTTCATTGACATGTCCACTATTGATGGATTCAATGTTCCCATGGAATTTAGCTCCGTTTCTCCCTCATGCAACCGCGTAATCAATTGCACTGCTAACATTCTTGAGGAGTGCCCTAATGAATTGAGGGCTCCTGGAGGATGTAATGGACCGTGCACCGTGTTCAAGACCAACGAGTACTGTTGCAATTCAGGCAACTGTGGACCTACAAGTTTCTCCAGGTTTTTCAAAGACAGGTGCCCGAATGTTTACAGTTACCCTCAGGATGATTCTATCAGCTCATTTACTTGCCCTAGTGGGACCGACTACGAGGTTATTTTCTGCCCCTCACGCACTCGACAATCAGAAGGTACGATTTTTTTATCTCCTTACTGTTTCATATTCATTAATACAAGAAAATCAAAAGTGGAATCAGCGCCTGAGTTAGGTTATGATCTGTTTTGTTGTATTTGCTTGAAGACATGGCACGTTCACAATTTCTCGCGCCTGGAACACATTTTAATATGAATACCTGACCACTGGCTTTTAGGCCATGCATGATATTGGAAAAATGATGAAATAAATATGTGTTGATTAAATCTGAAATTCTGTGTAACCAAAAGATAAATAAATAAATCTGAAATTTTGCATGGTTTAATATAGTTATGCTTTGAGAAAATTGAAAGCCTAATTTAATCATGAACCCAAATGTTTCTTCTACTCATAAATTTTACATCAGTGATCCTTTTTATGTAACGTTGGTGCCATTAGAATGCTCTTTTCAATACTATCCTAACGATACATCATATGCATTATTTGAGATTCTGGGAATTTTGAATAATAAAGAAGATCCAACATTTGGGATCACGCAAGAGATGCATCAATGCATTATAATAGAAAGATAATTTTAGAATTAAACACAACGTACAAAAATAGAATGGTTAAAAATTTCAGAGGATTGAGACCTATTTTGTTCTGTTGAAATTACAAACTTATTCTTGTTGAATTAATTATTTTATTAATCTAAGTTCAATTTTAAAAAAAGGTCTCATCAATTTATAATTTTTAGCCTATTGTAAAAGTTTAAATTAAGATCGAATCTCCAATTGAATGGAACCCATTAAACAAATATTTTATTGAATAGAATCCATTTAAAGTCAATATTGAAAAATAAAACCAAATAAATATCTAAAATCATTTTTAAATTTTTATGATTTGAGCATTTTTTTGCTTTTCTTTAGGATGTTATTAGGAGATTTTAAGATTTTAATTATTTTAGAACTTTTTTATTTTTTATTTTAATTTAAGTTAATTATGATATTTATTTAGGTCTTTTTTCTAATTTAATTCTGATTTTTTTCTCTCTATTTGAGTTAGGGGTGGGCAAAATCATATTCAAATTGAGTTTGGATCAATCCGTTCGAATTTTAGTTTAAGCAAAAAATCATCTAAACTTAATCTGATCTTGTAAATAAATTTATAAAATTTATAAATAAATAATCCTCACTCTCACTGCAATAAATAAAAATAACATAAAATACTTCAATTTCCCAATATTAATTCAATTATTTTGACCCGAGCTTCTCTCTTTCTACGGTCACTAGTCTTGGTTGTCTTTGACTTTTGTTACTGCGGCCTCGGGAAAATGCAAAAACACCATCATCTTATTAGTAATTTCCAAGCGACAAGAAGCAGCTCTGTTAAGTGTTAAACCAAAGACAACAGGATGAGCTTCTTCAAATTAAACGCCTCTCTGTCTCTTTATGCTGCTTCATTATCCTAACGCTCACCAGTATCCATGCAGCCGCTTTCGAGATACAGAACAACTGCGGCTACACGGTTTGGGCAGCAACCAATCGTGGAGGCGGCAAGGAGCTGCATCAGCACCAATCATGGCACATCAACTTAACCGCCGCGGGTAGGATCTGGGCTCGAACCAACTGCAACTTCAACGCTGACGGGCCCGGAATCTGCGAGAGCGGTGACTGTGACGGTCTCCTCAACTGCTTATCCGATGCCTCACCTCCAGTTACCTTAGCAGAATACTCGTTAAACGGACCCAGCAACTTGGATTTTTTCGAAATCTCTCTGGTGAAAGGATTTAATATTCCTATGGAACTTAAAGGAACGAGTAGTTTGTGCACCCAAGTAATCAAATGTGCAGGTGACATTAATGGATTGTGCCCGACTGAGTTGAGGCACCCCGGTGGCTGCAACCACCCTTGTTCAGTTTTCAAAAATGACCAGTTTTGTTGCACTAATTCTAATTCTACTGCGACTAAGTGTGGCCCTACTGCCTACTCCAAAATTTTCAAGGATCTGTGCCCAGATGCTTACTCTTACGCCTTGGATGATGCCACTAGCTCATTCACTTGCCCGACTGGCACCGACTATAAGGTCCTGTTCTGTCCTTGATCCTTCAACCATCTGCTTCCTCTTTTCCCCTTTTTCTATTCTTTCTTTCTCTCTCTCTCTCTCTCTCTCTCTCTCTCTTGGTTTTTTTTTTTTTTTGACCATTCTTTCTTCCAGTTGCATCATCGACTTTTTATCATTACTTTATGAAGCTGATAGAAACGTGACACATTTGAAAAAAAAAAAAAAAGCAGAAGTAGAATTTCTTCTTTTTCATTTGAACATATTAAGCCTCTTTGTTCTTTTTTATTGATGGCCAAACGACAATCAAATTTATCAATATGAAAAATATAATCACGTAGACCCTCGTTTGTTGGTCAGTATAGGTAAGTGTTACTTTCAGACTTTCAGTCTTTGATGATGTGTAGAGAGAAATCATCTAATCAAGTGACATTCCAATTCGCACGCGTTGGAATATTATAGTTTTTACTTTGGTAATATTATAGTTTTTAAAATAATTATTGTTAGTTTTAGGTAAAAATAATTAGTTGTAAAAATAATAAATTGAACGCTTAATAAAATTTATTTTAGAAATATTATAAATTTATTTTTGTTGTTAGCTATGGGTTTTAAAAATATATTCATAAATATTTGGTAAATTTTATTATTAGAATGCTAATGATTAAAATAGATATAATGTTCAATAAATTTTATTTATATATTTATAAAGATATATAAATAATATTTTTTATTGTGTATATATGTGTGATGGACAACTAAAATAAATATTTTTATTTTATTTACTCAATATTAATAGGTAATAATAATTATTTCTTTAAACTTAATGATTTTATTTTCTAATTGAATAATAATAATAATTTTAAATTTTTACAATATAAGTGGGGATGTATAAAGAATTGCACTAAGTATAAATCTAGTTCTTAAAAATCAAATTTTAAAAAACCACTCCTTATCTACTTTTTAAAATTTACTATAAAAGTGGGTAATTTTGCTAACATTGCCAACTTGCCACCAGAATTTTCTTATCTATATTAGGCTGGCATCGGTTATCTTTTTGGGGTTACCGTAGAAAATGTAAACTAATTATTTTCTTTTTAGTTTTTCAAAAAACTTACAAGTACAATTTTATTGTAATGATCATAATTGTGCTGTCAAAATGTATAATAATACAGAAACATATTTAAAAAAAAAAAATCTGAATGAGCAAAGTAGTAATTTACTTTTTCAGATATCTATGATGATGTCTCTTTCTACCAGAGTGAATCAACCCTATATCTTTCATACCATCACAATTATTAATTCAACAAATTGGCACCACAAATTCAGCACAATAATGAAAACACTAAATAATCATGATCAATTGGTATTATTGTTAACATAAAAAAAATTAAATACCAAAATCCAACTTTCATTTTCTAAAATTATGTTTAATACTCCGAAAAGCTAGTCTAATCCGGCCCAAAGTTTTGGGAATTATCCGAATTTAACTGGACACATTTTGGGTGAAATGAGTCTCACATGAAACTAGAAAGTAAATGCAGGTTCTAAAACAAAATAGCTTTTATTTTATTTTATTTTTATTTTTGATTAACTATTCTATAGATAGTTGTAGCGTTAGGCTGGTCTCCAACCAAAATTAGGGGATTATATTTATCCCATGTGGACTAATAACAAATCTTTAGGCATTTAAAGTTTAAACTGCCAGGCAGAAACGCCACCATTAATGGTCTACATCCCATCCAAACAATCATGAAGAAATAATGCATTTTTTTTTCCAGCATCAATATTACAAGTCTATGGCCCAATGCCCAAAATGATTTTCAAACATTTCTAAATTTTGATACTATTATTCGGAATGTAAGAATTTCAAAGATAGAGAAATCTTAAGTTGTAGTTAAGTATAACGTACGCATTTCATATTATAATAATCGCGTGAATCTCATTGTCGACTGTAGCATGAGAAACATACGTTGCAACCGGATGCAACGTATGTTTTACCTCAATGATAACAAAAACCTAAAAGGTTTGCACGAACGGGTTCGAATCATTCAAATAAAAGGCTCGTGCTTGCTAATTTTCCTCTCCTTCAAAAGCGGGGGAGTTGCACACCACCATCACAGTTTCTTTTGTCTTTCTAATTTTATATTTTGTAAAGAAATTATAGTAAATTGCACTGATTAAAAATAACAATCTTATTTTTATTATATTAGGAAAGTATAATAAAAGGTGATAGGTGCAATTTGCTATAATTTCTTGATAAGAAATTGAAAGATTATATATAAATTAAAATTAAACAGATGCCATAATATTAAAGGCGGCAGCAGCAGAAGGGCCTAGTTTTTCTATTGAGGATTGGCCTTCGCTCTTCATAAATTGCTCCAAAAATGCCAAAGGGAACTCTTGAAGTTCTTCTTGTTTGTACCAGAGGCCTCCAAGATACCGATCTTCTTGTTCGGTCCTTAAATTGATGGTTGATAATAATAATTAAAAGAGAGAGAGAAACATGTCTCCATCAACAAGAATCAGAGAAGAACAAACGTTTGAGAAGTAAGAATAAATAAATAAAAGATTAAACGAAAACGAGCAGACCCTTGTAAAGAAGTGCGGTTAACGTTTATTAGACGTTTGTTGATTTCAGAGTTTTCAGTTAATTAAAAAAAAATGATGTGTTTTTGTATTTGTTAAGAAAATTTTAAAATAAATTAAATCTTAACCGTAGAAAGACTTAAATATTTTGTTTTATTATCTCAAGAAAAACTTAAAACATATTAAATTAAGTAAAAATCTAAATAGAGAGTTACACATTATACAAGCCCGCTCAAATTTGTAAGTTATATGTACAACAAAACAGTGTCACCAATAATATCAGTATGACATGACATTGTTTAGACGGATCCAGCATAGTCCCGCCTGATTCACTTGCATCCTTTACGAAGGAGCAATTTACAAGGACATTGGACATGATGTGTTGTAACCCACAAAGAAAGTCCAAGTCCAAGTACTCATCTTTGCTCGTTTTCGTCGCAAGGCACTTCGAGTGCCTTGTATTAAATCAATGAGTTGGTTTGACCCGACTCTCTACCCCGTGTTTAGTCTCTGCCGACTTCGACTTAACTGGAGGTGGAGTATGAAGCCCCACGACGATAGCTAGTAATTAATGACAATAAATATCTCATCAGCATATTTGCTTGGAAATTTCCAACAAGGGTTCCTGAAAATTATTCTGCCGGCTAGCAGCGAGCCTGCAACAACAAAACAAAGCTCAATTAAATCAAAGACGAATACATTAGAGTCGTTAAATATCTACGAGTACAAGATGAGGTTCTCCAAATTCCTCTTTTGGTCTGCTTTTTCCAGTTTTATCCTGTGGCCGACCAGCATCGATGCAGCCGTTTTCAACATACAGAACAACTGCAGCTACACGGTCTGGGCAGCGGCAAAACCTGGCGGCGGCAGGGAACTTCGCCAGGGCCAATCATGGGTTCTCAACACAGACCCCAACTTCAGAGACCGAGGCAGCATCTGGGCTCGAACCAATTGCAGCTTTGACGCAAGCAACGGCACCGGAAAATGTGAGAGTGGTGACTGTAACGGGGTTCTTTACTGCGTATCAAACGGTTCGCCCCCATTGACCTTAGTAGAATATTCATTTGAAGGACTTAACAACCTGGGTTTCTTTGATCTCTCCGTGGTTGATGGATTCAATATTCCTATTGAATTTAAAGGAACGTCTGGCGGATGCAATAAAGTGATCAAATGTAGAGGTGACATTAACGGATTGTGCCCGACTGAGTTGAGGCACCCCGGTGGATGCAACCATCCATGTTCAGTTTTCAAAAATGATCAGTTTTGTTGCACTAATTCCAATTCTACTGCAACTAAGTGCGGCCCTACGGCCTACTCCAAATTTTTCAAGGATCTGTGCCCAGATGCTTACTCTTACGCCTTGGATGATGCCACTAGCACATTCACTTGCCCGATTGGCGCCGACTATAAGGTCTTGTTTTGTCCTTGATCCTTGAACCATTTGCTTTTTCTTTCTCCCTTTCCTAATCTTTCTTTCCTTTTTTTCCCCCATTTTTTGGTTTCGCTATTGTTTCTCTCGGTTGTATCGTCGACTTTTTATCATTGCTCCAGAATGCTAATAGAAACATGACACATTTATTTTTGGAAAAAAAAAAACAGTATAGAAGTAGAATTTCTTCTTTTTCATTTGAACATATTAAGCCTCTTTTTTTCTTTTTTATTGATAGCCAAGTGACAATCAAATTTGTCAATCTGAAAAATATAATCACTTTAGGGATTTCATCCTCTGTCAGTTTATTTATTAAAAAATAAATTAAAAAATTAAAAAATAATTCTTAAATTTTTAATAAGATAAAAATTGATTTTATGAGAAAAAAATAATTTTTAAATTTTTTAATAAGATGGGGATTAATTTTATATTTTTCACCTTAATTTTTATTTTATATATATATATTTTATAATTAATAATATAGTCATAAATTTTTTTATACAAAATAATATTATATGATTTGATTGATTGGATTAGATATTTTTTTATATGATTTATTTTAATTATTTTATATTTTTATTTAATTAATAAATTAATATTAAATTAATTTATATAAAATAAATTTTTATAAAAATTTATAACTACATTATCACTCTATTTTTAATTTTTTCATCAATTATAATACTGATTAACAAGCTTTCATTTTATGTTTACATAATATAAATAAATTATAATTAAAAAATCTTATATTATAATATTTATTTAATTTTAAAATATTATTATATTTTCTTTTTTATTTTAAAGTGTCGTTTTTTTAAATTTTTTTAATTTTAATATTATTTTAAGATATTAATTTAATTTTTTAGAAATTTTTTAAATTTAAGAATATTATAATATAATAATAATTTTATTTAAATTTTTAATTTTTAATCTATTAAAATTATTTATTTATATTTATTATTAAATAAATAAATAAATAACAGGAATGGGATAGGGATAAGAAATTATTTTCTACATAAGAATTTTTCATCTCTAATCTATTAAGGATGTATCTACTAAATAAAAATCAGAATAAATTAAAATTGAAATAGATAAAAATTAAAATAAATTAGAGTAAGAATGAGAATTAAAATAAATAATTTATTTTAACTATAAGATTCGTAATTGAAATGAATTATATTGATATTGATATATTTATCTTATTTTAAAATTAAAATAAATTATAAAATATCTTTAATTTATTATTATTATTTATTAAATGATTATAATTATTATTACTAAGAAAATTATTGTTAATAATAGTAATAGTTATAATAATAATAATTTTTCCTCTTTTATTTTTTATTATTATTTTATCACTCGTCCTTTTTCCCCCACTTCTTCTCTCTCTCTTTTTTTTCCTCTCCTGAGCTATTTCTCGTTACTTCTCCATCGTCAATTTCATCTTCGTCATCAACATCATGGTCATCGCAAATATCTACTCCTTCCTCCTGTCAATTTCATTCTTGTTCTTCTTCATCAACATCAGAATTCAGCTTCATCTTCATCATCTTTATCACAATTACATCATCTTCATGGTCGTTGTCGTCGTCATCAATCATTATTATTGTCGTAAAAGGAAATGATGTTTTCGAACCGCTTATTGAGCTTTTGTTTCAGCATCTCTATGGCTAAAATAAATATAATATTGAATAAAATTTATTTACATATTTATAAAGATTTAGAAATAATATTTTTATTGAGTATATATAATGACAGACAACTAAAATAATTTTTTTATTTTATTAACTCAATATTAATGGATAATAATAATCATTTTTTTAAATTTAATGATTTTATTTTTTAATTAAAATAATGATTATTTTAAATTTTTATAATATAAGTGAGGATATATAAAGAATTATATTAAGTATAAATTTACTTCTCAAAATTAAATTTTAAAAAATTATTTCTTCTTTATTTTTTAAAATTTACTGTAAAATTAGGTAATTTTGCTAACATTGCCAGAATTTTCTTATATATATTGGGCTGGCATCGATTATCTTTTTGGGGTTACTGTAGAAAATGTAAACTAATTATTTTCTTTTTAGTTTTTCAAAAAACTTAGAAGCACAATTTTATTGTAATGATCACAACTATGCTATGGAGACATACGATAATACAAAAACATATATATATATATATATATATATTAAAAAACACTCAATAAGCAAAGTAGTAATTTCTTTTTCTGATATCTATGATGATAAGTCTCTTTCCACCGAAGTGAACCAACCCTATATTTTTCATACCATCACAAAAAAATTTATTAAATCAACAAACTAGCACCACAAATTTAGTACAATAATGAAAACATTAAATAATCATGATCAATTGATATTATTGTTAACATAAAAAAAATTAAATACCAAAATTAACTTTCATTGTTTAAAAATATTTTTAATACTGTGATACTAAAAAGTAAATGCAGGTTCTAAAACAAAAGAGTTTTTATTTTATTTTATTGTTTATTTTTGGTTAACTATTCTATAGTATTAGACCGACACACCAGTAATGGTCTCCAAACAAGATTAGGGCATTACATTTATCCCATGCGGACTAATAACAAATCGACAGGCATTCATACCGTCAGGCAGAAACGCCACCATTAATGGTCTACATCCCATCCAAACAGTCATGAAGCAATAATGCATTCTTTTTCGAGCATCAATATTACAAGTCTATGGCCCAATATCTAAAATGAATTTCAAATATTTCTAAATTTTGATGCCATTATTCGTAATGCCAGGGTTTCAAAGATAACAAAAGCCTAAAAGGTTCGCTTGAACGGGTTTGAATCATTCAAATAAAAGGCTCGTGCTTGCTAGTTTTCCTCTCCTTCAAAAGCGGGGGAGCGGCACATCATCATCACAGTTTCTTTTGTCTTTCTATTTTTTTTTCGATAAATAAATTATAGTAAATTGCACTGATAAAAAATAACAATCTTGTTTTGTTTATATTAGGAAAATACAATAAAGGTGACGGGTGCAATTTGCCATAATTTCTTGATAAGAAATTGAAAGATCGTATATAATTTAAAATTAACCCGAAATTAAAGAGATACCATAATATTAAAGGCGGAAGCAGCAGAAGGGCCTAGTTTTTTAATTGAGGATTGGCCGTCGCTCTTCATAATTTGCTCCAAAAATGCCGAAGGGAACTCTTGAAGTTCTTCTTGTCTGTGCCAAAGGACTTCAAGATACCGATCTTCTCAGTAGTAACTTCTCTTTATTCCTTTCTAATTTATTTTCTTTTCGGTTTCTGAATGATTTGTTTTGGATTACAAAATATCTGCAATTACGCGAAAGAAAATGTACGTGTTTAGAAATGGTATATTAAAGTCTAATTTAGGATTTTGAAATAAATTATTATAATGGCAGGCATGCATGGACGCACGATCCATGCAAAATGAACCAGAAGTTATCTAAGAATTTAATATTATGGGATTAACGCTATTTATTTCTGTAATTCTAATGAGTGCACGACTCCTCGAAAATGATCATAAAATGCCAATGATGAACAGGTAACATGGATCCATATGTCGTCCTCTCTTGCCGCACCCAAGAGAAGAGGAGCAGCGTTGCATCAGGTAATTTTGATATTAAAAATTTCTTTCGCATGTTTCCTTAATTGAAATACCCATTAAAATTATAGTATTAACTAGGGTTTGTGGAACTCTGATACGGATCGATGCAGGGCAAGGAACGACACCACAGTGGAACGAGAATTTTGTATTCACAATCTCTGAGGGCACTACGGACCTCAAATTGAAAATAATGGACAGTGATACATTTTCTCAAGATGATTTTGTCGGAGAAGCAATGTCGGTGAACTAACATATATATTAGAATTTAATTAATTTACGTCGCATGATGCAAGCTGAAAAGTGAATCTGAAAAGAAAGAAAGAGAAGAAAGCAAACGGTATCAATTATTTGCAGTAAAGTTGATTGTGTGTTTGATTTTGTTGTATTTTTATTCCTATCAGCATTCCGCTGCAGTCGGTGTTTGAGGCGGGAAACGTCCCACAACAAGCTTACAACGTTGTTAAGGACAAAAAATTTCAGGGAGAGGTTCGAGTGGGCCTCACTTTCAGACCCGAGGTAATAATTTAGTAAAAAATATTAATTTATATTTTGATGTAAATTATTTTTTATATATAAACAGTAAATAATGTAAAATTTATTTATTATTTATACGTGAGAAATAACTTATATCAAAATTAAAATGTAAATTAAGGAACTCCTAATCTAATTTATCCTTTGTCACTTCAATTATAAAGTTGAGATTTTTATCTACATTTTCAAGCTAATGAGTTCAACAGTTTCTCTGACGGCGTCCACTAACCAAATTACTCGCGCGTTGAATTCTGTGTCCCGAGACGAACTTTTTTCCTTCTAATCTTAGTAAAATGTTTTGGAAAAGTGAACCAAACGCTTAAAGAATGTTGTACTCTTGAATGAAGCTAAAAATACAACAATTACGAAAAGGTCTTAAATATCATTCTAACTGATTAAAGCTTTCACTGGTTCGCTGTAGGGAGGCCACGAACGCCACAATCATGGTCATGCCGGGGGAAGCTACTCAGGGGGTGATCGTAGTTATGGTGGAGGAAGCTACGGAGGATGGAAAGAGTCTTCATACTGAAATCAAGTTCTAGAGATCAATTGTACAAGACCCGCAGTTTGGTTCTGAGAATGAAAATAACCGGCCAATTCTGCGAAGGCATTAGGGTTGATGGGATTAACGAAATGTTTCAATAACAAAGACCATATTATTGCTTGAATGTAATATATTCAACTACCGTTTTAACGTGCCCCCATTGGCAAAACATTTTAAGTATAAATTCAGATTCTTGTGTATCTAATTTTCTAAACAAAACCACACTAGATGACAAGCAAACGGTTGCTAGTTTAGGTCGATTGACATACCAACTCCATTTCATGCAACCCTTAAATTAGGACGAGAAAAATTGTGCAGCACTCAATGCACAGCAGTATTGCATCATCGATTGACGAATACGATGACGAGGAAACGATAGGATGCCAACACTGGAAGTTCAGGTTTCTGCCCTCTGCATCTTCTGAACAATCCATACAAAAGGATAAAAGTTTTGACCGCCTTACCAATTACAGGTTGCAACTTTAAAAATGAGTTGCAGACGGCAATGAGAGAAATCTCTACCAATCCATGTAAAGATGTCTGTCGCAAAAGTAAATTAGTTACTAGCTCCGGTTATAAAGCTAGTGACCTTAATTGGGACATAACCTTTCCCGGCAATTACTTTTTCCTGTCTATGCTAGGTTGTCGAGATCAATGCTACTGCAACTTGGTGTGCCTACATTTCCTGGTGGTGGCAAGGGGTTTGCAGGCAGCTGCTGCTGGGGAGCAGGAGCAGGTTGCTTTTCTGGTGTGTCAAGCTGATGTGGAACATCGGTTTGGAAAGACTTGATGGGGCCAAAATCTGGCAGGGCCAAGCTCTCGTCCTTCTGTGTGTTAGAAGGGTCAAGTTGATGCTGGAAGTAATCCTGAATTGTCAAATTCTCGTCTACTGGTATTGCACCTGTAAGAGTCTTGAATGCGAATTCCAGGCATGGATCCGACCAAGAATCCTCATATGGAAGGAGGACCTGTGAATCTGGATTTTCAATATCCATTTTCTCACTTTCCAGCTTTTGAGGCTGTTCTTCAGGCTTCTCATTTTCCAACTTTTGACATGGCTCTTCAGGAACAGTTTGTGCTTCAAGAGGCTTGCTGCTCTTGTCTGATGACCCTAGTAAGGGAGTGACAACATCAGTAGGATCTTGCTGAGCAAGCATTGTTTCATGTCCAGCCTCAACCTGCTGAGATACACCATCTGGTGGACCATGTGGATCTGTTTTTTTGCACGTGGGGACTTCACTCTTGCAAGACTCTACAGTTGCATTTCCCCAAGCTTGTTCAGCAGAAATTGAGTTAGACACCAGCTCAGGTTCAAGCCCAGCCAGACGTTTTGAAGACCGACGAGACAGGTTAAGCTGTTGCCTGTTCTTCGATTTCTTCGAGTTCATCCGTGATTTTTTATTGTTGCTCTTTTCTACCTTAGTCTCTTGCGATTTCTTCTCTCGCAGAATATGGGCTGTGGTTGAAACAGGCTCACTATCAGGTAAAGCAACCACCAGACTTTCACCCATCATAGTCTTGTGTGGATTTAAATTAGAAACCCCCGAGGACAACGACAAAGGTGGTTCTGACTTGTCATCATTGGCTTCAGCGGATTGCCCTCCAATAATAGCTAGGTTCCCAGAAGATTTGAATTTGTTCGAGAGCTTTCCTCTTGATGACACACATTTTGCAAGTCCCAGTACCACAGATGCACGATTTGGAAGTCCCAGCACCGGGCCAGCCTTGAGCTGCTGAGAAACTTCATCCACCAACCTACTCGAAGTGCAACCTGCAGCCAGGATGCCTTTACTTTTACAAGATTCAGTAATTATGTTCTCAGGAACTCGTACTCGTTCAAGGGACTCGGAATTGGCCATCATCTCAGGTTCAAGGCCAGCAAGACGTTTTGAAGACCGACGAGGCAAACTAAGCTCTTGCTTGTTCTTTGGTTGCATTGAGTTTATACGAGTTTTTCTGCTGCTTCGCTTTTCCCCTTCAGTAGTCTGCATGCTCGTCTCTTGCAGGATATCAGCCGCAGCCTTTAAAACAGGTCCACTATCAGGATTAGAATTCACTGGTGGTTCACCCATCAGAGCCTTGAATGCAGGTCCTAGGCATGAATCTAAATAAGAATTCCCAAAGAATAAGGATACGCGCTGTTCAGACATGTCACCATTGGTTTCAGCAGATTTCAACTTTTGCAATTGGTCAGCAGGAGTGGTCCCGCTTCCTGAAGATTTGACCTTGTTTGATGGCTCTCCACTTGATAGAATGGTTACATCAGATGACACATGATTTGCAAGTTCTGGTACTGAGCCAGCCTTGAGACGCTGAGATACTTTATTCGCCAAGCCCGTGGAAGTCAAAACTGCAGATGAAATGACCATATTTTTATATGATTCCGGAGTTACATTTTTACGAGGTTGTTCAATGGACATGCAGTTGGACACCAGCTCAGGTTCAAGCCCAGCAAGACGTTTTGAAGACCGAAGAGGGAAGTTAAGCTTTTTCTTTTTCCCAGATTTGGTCATATCATTCAGAGTTTTTCCATTACTGCACTCAATGTGACTCTCAAGTAATCGTTGTTCTTGAAGACTATCAATAACTGGAGTTGATACTGGCCCATTATCAGCAAAAACCATTTTGCCTTGATTTCTCTTTGAGCGTCTTAATTTTGGCAGTGCTGAGCTGCTGAAATTCGAGATTTCCTTAGTTTCAGCACACTCATAAATCACCATTTTAGCCATTGGCTCTGGAGGAATCTCAGCTGTGGGAGCTCCAGCAAGACCAGATACCTCCTTGCCCCGCCTTTTATTCAAGACCTCAGCCTTCGTAACTTGTGGGCTGCATATATCAGAACTCTCCTTAACTGCAACAGCAAAGTTTTGGCTCATCACTTTCCCTACAGTTGGTCTCTCATTGCTTTGAGACAGTTACGTTTTAACATCTCACCTGGAAAAAGTCGTCTCCTGGTAGCACTGTGATCCAATTTCAGCCTTTTAGCACAGGGAGATGGCTAATAGACAGAAGGCAAATCAAGAAATTTTTTTGTTAGATACAAGTTCCTACTCTGCATAATTGCCCAACAGCAATATATATAGGAAGAGTAAATACTTTGGGCTAAAAAAAAAAAAAAAAAAAGGAACACGCACACAACAACACTACTACTACTACTACTACTACTTAGGCTGAAAGAGACAGCCACATCCATATAACTACAATTGCAATGTGAAGCAACAAGACTTGGGAGTTGGATTTGAGAAGACTTGAAACTTGACCGCGAACCATACTGAGGGAACTCTTTATTTCTCTTTCTGGTAGAAGACTGAATAGGTATGAATTTGGATTAAGTCTGAATTAATCTTAATGCATATGTTGAAAAGATGTTTGTTCCGTTTTTTAATGCATGATTATTAATCTTTAAAAGCTAATAATTTGACGCTTAAGTGCTTTACACTTGTCATTAAATAACTAATACTTACAGGCTAGAAATAAATTTTAAGTATAAAAATTTGACAAAATAATATTTTAAAGTTAAAAAATTTCACAAAATAAATAGAGTTTGTTGAGTTGTATAAAAGCGTATATTTCCTATTTTAAAAAAATTTAATCAGCTATTAATTTATTTAAAACAAATATAATATTATACATTAATACACACACACACACACACACAAATATATATATATAGACTCCTAATCTAGTGCATGACCACGCACACCTATTGCACACGACACAGGTGCTCATTGATGGAGCTGTAGAGTTGAGTTAACACACACACACACACACATATTACTCAATTTTTTTAAGATATAAATCACTTATTTTGAGCGTTAAGTGAGGAAAATAGCATGCTTAAACATCTAAATCATTGAGAATAAGCAATATGAGGCACTAAGCAGTAAAAGAAGCCACGTCCCAGTTCTCTGCCCTCCACAACCCCCCCCTCCCCCCCCACCCCCCCCCCCAAACAAAAAAAACAACAACAATAACCCAAAAAAAAAAAACAAAAGGGGTAACGAAGAAAGGTTCTTGCCTCATGTCTACTTGTGAGATATCCTAACGCACTTTTCCTGAATATCATAGTGGCAAAGAAAGATTGGGCATCATTTTAAGCCAAGTCCTATAGGCTTATTCTATCCCCAAGGAGACAAACAAACTGGGAAGATTTAACAATCAGGGGTATGTAAAAAGTTTGATTGACAAATGAATATTCTGGACTTCGATGTAAAGACTAGTGGATAAAGACTTTGTGTGTGTTGAACTACATGACATGTAACAGTCAAGCCATGCACTGTCACCAGTAGCAAGACCAGCTCTACCCTATTAGAATTGCTATGAAACTCTTACTGAATCAGAATGTCCATAGGCATTGAGCCATACTAGCATGATATTCTGATGTATTATTGTTATAATTGTTTGATTGAATTTTAACATGCTAAGCACATTTGCACCAATGAAGCCTACACAGTAGCACCCGACATATAAAAATTATTTTCTTAGACATTCTGACTCCTTATGCATAACCATAATTGTTATAAAATCTACAAAATTTGTGATTTGAGAGTTGGCAGTTTCCTATAACCTTAATTCCTCTTGTGGATAGTTTCCAATTAACCCCTTTCACGAGAGGGGATACCAACATATTTCATAGTAATCATTAAAAAACGTGAATATATACATATACCGCAAACTTAACCAAACCAAAAACGATGTTAATATTTTTTATCTTGAATAAACCCAATTTGACCAACCAAGCAGTTTGTGTGATTAACATCATACAGAACAGTGCTATAATCAACATGTCTCAGTACCCTGGTATAAATCCAATATTAACAACCAAAGATTCTGACAACAATGCATTATAAGAAAGGTATCAAGACAGGTGCACGCATACCAACACTTCCTCAGTAACGAGCTCTGGAACATCAGCACTCCTTTTTCTTGGTTTAAATGCATATTTACCAATCTCCCCAGTTTCCAGGTAGCGGAATACATCCTTTTTTGAACAGAATACATATCCACTAACTGGATCCGTAAAATACTGCAGCAAAGTACTGATCAAATTTATTCATGGCAGTATAGCAATAAAAAACAAACATCATTTAGTTGAATGCTGCCAAAGTGAGACACTGAGTGCATGAGCTTACACACAAAATAAAATGTTAGAGAAAGCACTCTAGCTGAAGCAAGACTTGGAACAAGAGCTCCATACCCGGTCTTTTCTAATTCCACGTGCAGTCATTTTAATTTTGGTTTCCTTAGTCCAGCCGGGCGGCAAATCAACCACGGTAGATTTCTCAACCACCACCTAGATTTTGCATGTATAAGCAGCACCGACAAAAAATAACCAAAAATAACTCACAAATTGAGAATGTAATGATCCTGTGACTTAAATCTTTCAGAAAACAGGTATCTCCAATATCCTAACAGGAAGCAATTTTGCCTTATAGAATCATGGAAATATTGTGCATTTAGTTTTGAGATACTGCTGCAACTCTTATTTAAAGCCATACATACTCTATCTGCTGTTTCTCTCTCTGTTTTGGTTGAAACCTTCCGTGTACCCTCATACTTTGATGTTTCAGTGGGTGTTGACTTCATTTCGCACTCAGAATTTCTGTTCTTCAGAGATTCCAAATGACGAAGAACCTCCGGCATTGAGAAGAATTTACATCCAGTAATTGGCTCAATGTAAACCTGCAAGCAAGATGCAGTTCCATAAGAATTTAAGGAGTTTCCAATTATGAAATATACTGAGAAATTGCTCACCACATAACTACCAATAGCATCACACACAATCACATCATTTAACACAGAATTAAAATATGCAGGGTCAGATCTCCCAATCACACGATTACCGCAGAGAAAAATGTGCAATACATACAGATATGTGCATAGTAATGTTCCAATGACATGCCAATTGGGCATTCCAAAGCTGCAGCTCATCAATAACCAGCACCAGAATGAGACTTCATGAGCGGAATGAACAAAGATAAATGACGAAACGAGTCTGGCCAATAGAGATGTAAAAGAGAAAGAATGACAGACAGGAAATTCTGTGGGAGTACATCTTTTTCTTCATATGATCCAAACAGAATTTTAAGCAAATGCATGCAATACCTTGTATTGTCGTCCCACCGCTGAACCACTTTTGCGGGTTTTCAAGTCCACAACCCAGCCATCAGGTAACCAATCAGGATGGTTATTTCCAACTACTACAGGCTGTACAAAGTAAGAATTCAGGACAATTACACAGACAAAACAAAACAGATGAGGAAAGGAACGAGGATGAGGTTCTGGGCCCTACTTTCGTGCTACTATTTTCTGAGTGCCTTTTGCCATGGCCATTTTCATGGCTGTTTTCTTCTGCTACAGGCTGTGCACAATATATGAACAAAACAACACAAAAAAAAAAAAAGAAAAAAGAAAAAGAATGAGTCTGAGGTTATTGTGGACTATCACTTTCATGATACTATTTTCTGAGTGACTATCACCACAGCTATACATGGTTGTTTTCTTTTGCTATAAGCTGTACAAAGTAAGTTATGGAGAATTAAATTAAAAGAAAATGACAAAAGATTGAGAAGGAGGTTAACTCACTTTCGTGCTCCTATTTTCTGAGTGCCTTTTGCTTCGACTATTTTCCTGCTCGTTCTCTTTTGCTACAAGCTGTACAATCATACAGTGGGAAATTAAATAATTAAAGAAAAACTTAAACAAATAACAAAAGATTAACTAGGAGGTTCTAAACTCTCACTTTCGTGCTACTATTTTCCAAGTGCCTCTTTCCATGGCTACCAGTTGGATGAGGCTCATCCAGTTGGGTTCTTTTCATCTTAACATATCGAAGAAGATCCTCTTTGGAGAAGAATTTTTGACCTGTTCTGACATTCATGTAGTACTACAAAAGCCAGAGAAATAATAAGCATGGTGGTTGCTTTTTAATTGCATGATAATTTACGTAATGGACATCCTCTCACCAACCAGAAAGAAGATTACAACTTATCAAGATGACAATAAACTTAAGAAAACAGTTAACAACAATGGAAAAACTAATATGTTAACTAACCTAAGTTCTCATTTCTTTTCTATTACGCAAACAAGCAATTGATGTCACAAAATCAAGACATATAAAATAATGCTTGCACCTAGCCAAACTCCCATTGCCTGGCAATTACAGGCAGTAGCATTCACAAACTTTGTATCCATACAAAGAAACAAGCTCTAAACACAAAACAGGAAAAAAACTCATAAATCAATCAGGTAGACAACCACACAGGGTGTATAATAAAGGCTCTATGACAATTGCAAGCGCTTAAGGACTTCCATAACAACTGTCCCTGATTTAAATAGCTACAATAATCAATTTATTTTGCATACTTCACTGTGTGGAAATTACGTATCACTTATTATGTAGCATACAGTACACATAGAGAATGCCACCTTCACGACTAAATAATTTAAGAATACTAATTTGTCTACAATTTCCGAAGACCAATCCATCTCAATATAAAAAAACAAAAAACATTGCGATACTATTTATTCCACTTTCGGCCATTTTCATTCACATAAAAGGGAAAGATGATTTTTGATTCCCAAATGTAAACAAAAGATGATTTTTGACACACAAATAAACCACTATCCAAAGATACCGGCACATGCAGTTAAAAGGAAAATAAAACACACGGCTATTTGACAGCTTTCACCAGAAATGAATCCTTGAATTGCCGCAAAACATCTTTTCTTCACTCCATCACTTTCATAATTCTTGTCAAACAAAAGTGCTCATCGTCATCATGTAAATAATAAAAAACTACTGAATGTTCAAAAGAGATATGTAAGATAATTGCCAAATTCAAAAGCATTGGCACTTCCAACTAATGGTATATTTGTAACTTAATCTTAAAACTTAGTCTAACTATTATAACTTTATATCTGTACAAACTTTTACACATCAACTGTACGAGTGAAATGAAGTAATCAACTTACACAAAAGGAGAAAATTTTTCCAATTTCCACATGCAACTAACGAGACACTAAAAATTTCGTATATTAATGTCTATAAAAAACTACTACACGTCATTTTATTAGCTAAACCAAGTAATAAAGAAATTATGGGAACTAATACCTTCAATAAAAGCCGATTTTTACCTTAGTTTTTTTACCATTCTTTGCGACTTTGAACTTTGCAGTCCAGTCGGTGGGAAGCCGTTCCTCGCTTTCCACCGCCATTTTCGCAAGGATCCAAAGTTTCAGCAGCGAGATTGCCGGAATTGGCCGTGATCGTTCCGATCAAAGTCTTAAGTCTCCATTTTCTCTCCCTATGTAGGGTTTGAGCCGAACGGAGTTTGGTCCTTTTGCTGGAACGAAACGGTAATCTATTAATCCAAAGAAAGAACTCTCAAGCCACACCACCTTAGGCGTATCACGTGTGTGCTAATATTTACCCCCAAAAAAAACAAAAAGCAAAAAACAAAAAACAAAAACAAAAACAGAACAAAAACAAGAACAAAAAAGTGTGCGGACCCAACTTGCGGCCCGGTATCCTGTTCTATTTTGTCTTTTTATTCTTTTGATGGTAAAAATATATAAAAACTCATTTTGATGTGCGATATTAGTTATATTTTAATGTAGTTAATTAAAAAAAAGAAAAAGGATCCGTGAAGTTGATGGATTAACAGTGATAACATTAGCAATTGATATTAGCTTAACTTTAGAAGCATAATTCAAAAAAAAAAATTGCAAGCATAAGAAAACTGTTGTTATTAGATAAATAGAAATATCTTTTTTTAAATTAGTGTAATAAAGAGAATCAAACATCATTTTCTTTTTCTTTTTCAAATTTACACGAAAAATATAAGGAAACCAGAAATTTGTGACCGTTAATTCGATAATCCTCAAAGGAAATTTATTTACAACCCCTGAGGGCATTTTTGTATTTCCATATAGCTGTCCCTGTTATTTAGTATTCCGTATTATCATTCCCTATTATTTATTAAAGGAAAAATGACTAATACATGCCAAATTGCCAAAGTTTAGGAAAAAGATTATGATTTTGAAAGAAAAAACTCCTTAACATTTTAAAGATTATGGTTTATCGTTGAATAATGTATTAAATTTATTTATTTTTAAGACAAAATTAGGCCAAACGGATTGGAAATGAAAGATAGTGATTTTAACAATTATAAATAAGGTATTTTTATAATTTAATGAACAATCAATGATTAAATTAGAGGAATAAGAAATTAAATTGGATGTATAAATCAAAATTTTTATCTTTATAAATAAGAGTATGTTCATAATTTTGTTAACAATCTATGACTGGATTGAGCTACCAATACCTATTTCTTAATTATATGTCTAGAATTAGTATATTGACTTCTAAAGGAGAAAAATAATGGTAATTCTATGTTAAAAATATATTTTTATAAAAGATAATAGTAATTATAAATTAAAAATATATTTTATACAGAGGATGCGTTAAGGAACACTAGTCTACGCATCTTTTCCGGAACATCAGCAAAATTTTTATCCTTTTCCTCAAGCGGTGGGCGTATCAGACATTTTCCCATTATTAACAAGTGAATGCGTCGTCATCTCAATTATACTTTCATCATATCAGAAAAATTAACTCGTTTCGTTCTCTCTGTTAAAAAGAAAGAAGGTATACAGTAATTGCGTCCTTTTATCTTCCTCCTTTCTCATCGTCAGCAACCACCACCTGCGGCGGCAGGAATTGCAATCACAGGTGCCCCCGCCAGCCAAAGCATTCACCAACATTTCATTGCTTTTTTTTTTCCCATAAGCACGCGTGTTTTGTTTATCAAATCGATTGAATCCGGAAAAAAGGCTTTCTTCTGGATTTTGAGGATCGATCAAGCTTCATATTTGGACGTGTATTGATTGTATGCTTGAGTCTTCGTGAGCAATTTTCGATTAGTTTTCTGTATTGACCTTGGTTGCGAGAATTTGTTTAGTTAGGGTTTTTACTAATTGTTTTTTGGTCTCTTTTAGCAGTATATACGTTCGACGGATTCCTCAGGGTGATTGTGCATTAGTGACTTGAACAATATGATGATGGGCAATTTGTAGTTTGTCCCTTCTGTGAAACTCGTAGTGTTTCTTTGCCTACTACTGCTTTTTCTTTTACCTTGTATCTGCGTTATGTTTTATCTGGCTGGTTTTGATTGTTAAGTTTATGCATTTTTGCATGATTAGTGAGTTTTGATAGGCAGCCTGCTGTATTTTGCTTCCTGTTGATTGATTGAGATTTTGACAAAGTGTTCAGAATATTCTTCTGTATTTATTAGTTGATAGAATGGTAGATTTGATTAAGTTCCTTGGCTTTTGAAGTTGTTGCGTTGTCACTAAACATATTTATGTGCAGATGGCGTTGCAAGAAAAGTTAGATAGATTCAAGAAGCAGCAAGAGAAGTGCCAGGAAACCCTCAGCAACATTGCAGCCAAATCGGCAGCTTCAAGGGCCACAACAACTTCAAGGCCTACACCCACTGCAGCATCAACTGCTGCAAGATCTTCTCCTCCAGTTAAATTTTCAAATGATACCGAGAGACTTCAGCATATCAATAGCATCCGTAAATCTCCTGTGGGTGCCCAGATCAAGCGTGTCATAGACCGGCTGCTGGAGGTTTTAACCGAATCTTTGTTTTAAGTTTCTTCATGATATAAATACTTAAACTTATAGTATGTTTGCTATGTTTGCAATGTTTCCAATAGCATATAACTCAAAATTCACAGGCTATGATTTGAATAATCGGCTGGTCCACACAGTCTCTGAAACTTAATTATGTTTGCTTCAATTTGTTGCTGGAGATTTTAAGGCTATTTAGAGGGAAAACCTTTTAGTACAGTTACAGGGCTAGAAGAGGAGGAGGAAGGGATTGATACAATTCATATATCTTTTGTTAGGCGAATTCGAGGCAAATTTGGATGATGCATGTCTTTATTTTGATGTGATTGGGCCTTCCAAGAGCAGCATAAACAATAGATAGACATTAGGAATCATAAAATAATTTAGGGTGATGGCTAATGTTGTATGATTATAGCAATGCTAGTTCATCAAGATTGCATATTATTCATCTTTCACTTAAGTAATGCTGCTTGATGATGATACAGAGCATTGCTTTATATCTTCAATTACTTAAATTAGGTTCAAAAGTGATTATTCAACCCATCCTCCTCTATTTTCTTAATGTTTCCTCTTTTCATGGGATTTTTGTTTTCAAGAAAAATGTGGAGACTTTGTCATGGCAGTTAAGAAGCAACAGTCATTAATAACTACGTCATGAGTTACTGTGTGTGTTTTTGCAGACAAGGCAAGCCTTTACACCGGAAGAAATTAATAGAGATTGTTATGTTGATGTGAATGCCAATAAAGCTGTTTTTGACAGCTTGAGAAATAACCCAAAAGTGCACTACGATGGGAAGCGTTTTTCTTACAAGGTAATATTCAAATCTGTTTACATCCAAACTTTGTGGTTTTGGATATTTAGAATCACTAGTCAAATGGTTATTAATGGCTAATTATTGGCTTTTTTTTTCTCCCCTAAAATATCTAATATAATGTTTTATTGCAGTCGAAGCATGATTTGAAGGACAAGAGTCAACTACTTGTCTTAGTGCGCAAGTTTCCAGAGGGAATTGCTGTGATTGATCTGAAAGATTCATATCCAACTGTCATGGAGGACTTACAGGTATGCCACATTGGAGATTTCAAGTTGTAAATGTTTCACCCCCACCATATTCAAATATCTATGAACGCTTAAGTTTGTGCATAGAAACGTCTAAGGAAAAGGATTTCTTCTGGTGCGAACATTGATGAACCTTTAATTGTGTTGAGTTTGTGAACCTGAGTGTATTTTGCCTACCAAGTCCAGTGGTGATTGGTGGGTTACAAATTGATATCTCTAGAAATTCCAGTGCAGCATTGAATTACCCTTTTCTGGTTAACTGGCAAATAGGCTTGAATTGTGGGCTCATCTTGACAGATTGTGGGTGCGAAAATGTGTGTCAATAGTCATTATGAAAGAAGAAACTTGGGTTTTGATAAAATGTATTATTTTCATTTTTGACTAAATGCATTAAGGTTAGCTTTGGTGAGCCACAAATATTTTTGGAGAAATTTGAAAGTTTTGTAATTGTTAAAATACGTAGAAGTTGATCTTTGTGAGCCAAAAAGATGTCAAAATTGAAGTTTTTTGGATTCGTTTTTGATTGATTCGAGCAGTTTTAAAATCTTGGATTACCTTACAGAGAGAGCAGCTACCTCACACCATGTTATTAATATATAATATGTGTGGGTTAATATATTCTTGTCTTTTAGCTTATTCCCTACTTCTTTAAAGTAAAGGATCCCTTATTATGTATACTAATGCTGGAATGGTAGCCTAAATCCTGGTTTGTGATTTACATTGTTCATCTATGCAATTGTTTGTTACAAGATCATCCTTTATTATAGGCTTTAAAAGCTGCGGGGCAGATTTGGTTGTTGTCAAACTTCGATTCACAAGAAGACATTGCCTACCCTAATGACCCCAGGGTACCTATTAAGGTGGAAGATGACCTTAAACTTCTTTTCCGAGACATTGCATTGCCTTCTGACATGCTGGACATTGAGAAGGATCTTCAGAAGAACGGCATGAAGCCTGCTACCAATACTCAAAAGAGGAGGGCTGCGGCACAGATTCAGGGTATTTCCTCTAAGAACAAGCCAAAGAAGAAGAAGCATGAGATCAGCAAGAGGACCAAGCTGACCAATGCACATCTTCCAGAGCTTTTTCAAAAGCTTAATAGCTCTTAAAACTTGGAAGTATCAAGGGCTTGCTGTACTGCCATGCAGGGAGTTACATTTGGCTGAGACATATTACTTTGACGAGCTATCAAATGGTTTTGCCCGGGTTTTGTAGATAGGTTTTGTTTTAGTGATCCGGACCAGTGGTGAGCCATGCTGGAGCTTTTATGGACTATTGACATTTAATACTTATCAGTGATTGAAACGTTGCCAGCCAATTAGAGGCTGCTTCCCAATCTAATTGTTATACTTATTAAACATACCCACTTTATTTTTGTCTGTATTTGATATAAAGGTGCCCAATCTCTTTCGTAGATTGTTCTTTCGAGAAACCATAAAAAAAGAAGGTTTTTTTTTTTTTTTTTTTGGGGGGGGGGGGGGGGGGGGGAGGGGGGTTGTTGTGTGGGGTGGGGTGGGGGTGGTGGGTTTGTATTTTTGGTGAGTGCTATTGTTTGGTCAATGTGAAGCTCTTTTTCTCTAAACTGTAGCAGAGTTCATATATGATGAATGTGATAAACCAGAACTTTGTGCCGGAGAGCAATCTCGACTCTACCCCTTTTCTTTTTCCTTCGATTTCCTATCTTATGATCTTGTGTAGTTTTGGTTCTGGAAGTAGGAACTTAATCATACAGGTATTTTGGCAAATCCATAGTCCCCGTTCCTTTCAGTTGCTCATATGTAAAATGCGTGATGAAAACAGGGAGCTTCCTTCTTCATTCTTCATCATGTAAAATCTATAAATGTGCTTTTCTATACGAATTAACAAGACATAATTACTCACGCCATTTATTCTAATACTTTCAAAGAATGCACAGTGCCACGAAATGCTTTAAGGGTGAGATTGGCAATGCATAATGATGGAGGATAATAAATAAGGCGCCAATCCAAACCGTCTGTTTAAATGTTCGTTATTTCCTATCCACACATTTTTTAACACCAGCCAACGCCTTCTCACTACCAGAAGCAGCTGAAGCCGAAAAGAAACAGATAATCTGCGTTCAGCTCAGCACTCTACCCCAGCAGCGCTTGTTCATTTTAAACCGTGAGTTTTTGGTTATTGCTTGAAATACATCAACACGTGAAGCTTCCGACGTTATTTAAATTATTCTATGAAAGAGTTTGAAAGAATCTACTAACAGATTTCTTCGTTGTGCATTTGCTTGTAAATCGTCCTCAGCTGTACTCGTAATTTGTTTTCAAAATTATACAGCAGATCTTTTCAGCATTTGAATTGCTATATAAATTAGAATGCTGATTTATTGCCGTTGTGTGTGACGTATGACTGCTTGTACAAGTGCTAAAGCCATTATGGAGATTCTCTACTTCATTTATAATTATGGGCCCATTTCTTCTTGTTGAATGAACCCAATACTTCTGTAATTTTTTGCTTATCGGTTTCGGCTACTTTTTCTTGATAAGTTTTCATGATGTTTCTATTGTTATTTTTGGAGTATCAGTAGGTCTGCTCTGACTGTATATTTCCACACAATAATATTTCCTTTAATCTGGCTTCACAATTTGTGTGGAATTCTTCCTGTTTGGCCCTGATTGCGGTACGTGTTCAATTTTAATGCATATAGCTGGCGCATGTGTCTAGTTGCAAAAATAGAACGGCTATTTGAATCAAAGCCCAAATGCCTAGAAGGTATAATCCTTGGAGTAGCAAAATAGCTTTCATTCCCTCTTCCGGTTGGTTCCACATTGCAATACAGTTTTCCTCAATGGTGGAAAGCTGGTTGCTAAACGGATCTGTCTGAATTGCTTTGAGTATAAGAAACTTCTGGGTGGAGTTTTTGCCCCTGGTTGCAGTTATTTGGCAGCTACGTATGTGCATTCGAGTTCCTGAAAATTTTGAGAATAGCATTTCCATCATTAAATTGTCCAACCTACTGAAGATATTTATTTGAAAATTGATCAAGTTTATGCAAGTCAGTGATGTCTTCTCCTTGCTAATGAAGAAGTCGATAAGATTTGCCTTCAATTTCAACATTTGCAATTGTAATCAACTCCAAAATTCTTGGATATATAATCTCATCTTTCCTCCCCATAACACTGAGTATGCTTAATCAGATAACGATTCCTTATGCGCTTTGTTTATGGATTGAATTTTAATATCAGAAACAACCATTCACATCTGGAACATTGGTTGGAAGTATTGATTAGTCATACGGGCTTTCTTTTGCATTCTGCACAATCTCTGTGGAAAAAACCTTCTTTCTAATGATTGCTATATATTTTGTAGCTGAGGGCTTTGAACACATATGGGAGCAGCTCAGTTTACAAAGTATGCTTTATTTTATATTTGCAAATACTTTGATACATCAAATTTATTAGATTCTTTAGGATTTTGTTCGTTATTCTAGTAATTTAGATGAACTGTATTTTTATGCCCAGTACGAAGGTGGTCCAATAATGAACAACTAGTAATGTAACTTAATCTTGATTTTTCCCCATTTTGGTGTGAATTTATAACCGTTTCATGTAAGCTAAAATGCACGCGGTTATGTTTGAAAGGAAACATATCCTCAAACATTGGAGGCCTATGTTTCTTGTTCAAGTGAAAATGTAGTTTTATCTACTGTGGTTAACCCCAGACATGTTTTCAACTCCGCACTTGCCCCAGAATCAATGGGGAAAAAGCAATTTGTCTTGTATGATCTCGGCAATCTGATAAGTCCCATTCTCGTAAATAATGATGGAGAAAAAGTGTATGACATGAGGCATAAGATAAAGATATTTCCCTCTCTTTTTTGGTCCATTATTCTCGTATAGGGACCCCCTGAATGATCGTACTCACCTCTTTGCATTGAGAAGCTTGCATCAGAATGATGCAAATTCAGCATGCGAAAAGCCCTTCATTTTCACTCTTTTATTCCTTGAGATTATTATATCATTGCAAGTTACATCTGGGAATCCTTCCAAATGTGTGGTTTGACCTGCTAGAAAAATACAACCAAGAACCATGTTTGAATTTGCAACTAAAATATTGTTAGCTTTCTTTCTTATTAGTATTTTAATCTCAGAAGAGCATAAATTTTGCCCCACCATTCACACTAGTAGCAGATAAAATTAATCCCACCAAAATCAGTTACATGATGCTTTTCTTTCTGGTCATGAAAGAGAGACATACCGTTACCTAATTATTGACGCAGTTGAGGCTTTTCTGATGCATCATATACAATTTCTTTTTATAAGACTTGTACTCTTAGTCGGTGGCTAAAAACAATTTAATAGGTCATCTTTGTACTTCTTCTCACCCATGAACTTCCTCTTCGCCAAGTCTTCATCACCTTTCTAATATTGCTCTTAGTTGTTTAATATACGATTATATTATTTAGAAAAACAAATTAACAGCCCATCAACTAACATATTTACCTGATCATGGACCAGTTATTTACATGATTGAACTTCATTCTTTGATGCAGGTGTTGAAACATGTTATATATAATCTTCCAGAAACACGCAAATAAAACTAATATTACAACTCTTCAGAAACTACGATATAAAGTTTTTAGCCTTCCCTTCTGTGTCTATTACACATCTTTGTGAAGAAAGATAAAAAGAAAATAGAAAAATAGAAGACAAGAAGCTAAAATTCTGTACTATATACTGCAAAAATACTTTCACAAGATGGTAAAAAGAAGACTGATCAGTTGTGCAGTGGGTTCGGTCCTCCTGGCACTGCTCGATAAGAAACTCCATATATAGGATTGGCCACTTCTTTTCTTGATGCTTCAGGAGCTTTGGCAGGGAAATGCCGTGAAAACTTTGCATGGATTTCAGTTGTGTCTGTATGCTGGGTTTCTTGATCATCGCTTATTGTTTTGTGAACATATCGGCAACTTGAGAGTTGGCTTACTGCAAGAACGATGATGATGATGATGACTATAAATGGGGGTCTGCGATTGAGGATTTTCATGATTTCGATGGTGAAAAATGGCTTAAAAAGATTGTTAATAGGAGGTGAAGAGGCTAATTTTATTGAGTTTGTTCATTAATAAGGGCTGGTGAGAAGTCATATGTATTATTAATATGGGATCAAGCAACCTGTGGTGAAGATAGAGCCAAAACTTACAAATAGTCTGTTGAACTGACGCTAATACCCTTGTGTTTCGATATATTAGCATCGGGATCACTACCTAGCCTAAGTTGCCTAAACTTTGGGACAAAATCTTCTTTTACATACAGTAACCCGCGACATGTGCATCTACATGTTTGCAGCTGTTCTGAAGTGCAGATATCTCAAACAAGCACCGTGCTTGCCAAACGTTTCAGTGAGTCATCAAGATTGTTGAAAGAATTCGATCAAATGGAAACTGAAAATGTCTCATCTACCGAAAGGTTTTGCTGGTACCGTATAAGATGAAATTTTACAGGGTAATTTTGTCATTCTGTGCCTGGTAGAGTGCTAACATGAAAAACCATTTTTTTCCAAGAGCTGCTGTAGGAGTTGACTTTACATTAATCAGATCTCCAGCTCTGGTCTTGTTTCCATTTGGGTTTTGATTATTTTACTGGTTATATAATAATTGGTGGATCTCTCTTATGGGTACTTGAGGCACATTCATCAATGCTCTTTGCATGACAAGTGGTGCACATGTTTGCTGTTCCTTTATCCTTTTCTTCATCACATGTTCTTGCTTCCAAGTAATTGATTTCACTCCCATTCAAGAGTTTGGTATTCTCTGTAGACACGTTTTAGCAATGAACCCCAATACGTGAGAACCTTTTTTTTATGGTTGTTCCAACAACAACAGCTAGCAGCTTGATTGGGATTGAAGATGTGGCTTTTGAACGAAGGAGTGAATGACAAATGTAATACATCTTTTGATGTACTTACAAATTTGAAATGTGCAGCAAAGCTCGAAAACTGTTGTAACATACAGTGGCCGTAAGGCAGCTCGACTTTGTGAGAAAATAAAAAGTCAAATGCATTTGGATTTTGTTGGGTAAGATATATTCGTTTTAAATTCACGGGTCTCGTCCTACAACAGCAGATAAGTGGTTACTGCTCGAGTGGAGAGACCATTTTTTCTTGGAAAAGCTTGAAATTTGATGAGAGCGTAATAGGGGGAGTTGATAATGCAAAATGATATCATTTTGAAATGCTGTGATGAATGCAAAAAACAAGTCATTTTCCAGGAAATCTTTACAAACGCAGGCCAGCACCGACCGATTGGAATTTTACCTCATGCCTTGCAGGACAAAAAAAACTTTAATATAAAATAAATGTTGTGGGGTTTGAGCGTCAATTGTTAAGGAAAGACAATTTTAGAAAGGGGCTCAGAGATTAGGTTATAGAGCAAGCTAGAAGCTAGGGCAGTTTTACAAGACCTTGTGGGAACAAGATTAACAAAAGTTGTGACAGTCAAATTGTGGCCGCTTCTCTACGACTTATGATTAATGGTTAAGACTTCTAATTTCTTACACAGACTTTGATAAAAAGATTTGCATAATCTTGGAAGCTGCATATAAATTTTTTAGCCACTGAAGCGGCGGTTTTTTTTTTTTTAATTTTTATTCCTTCTATCTTGTGAGTCTAAAGAGCTGATGATTGTCCCCTTTTTTTTTTTTTGTCCTTTTTTTTCTTTCTTAATCGACGTTCATAGGCTTGATTTATGAACATTTAAAAGGGATGGCTGTAACATTCGTTTTATGTCTCATTGTCTCCCGTGTAGGTCCTAATGGGGCTCGAAATTAATTGTGTATCAAGAAGATGTGGACCACGCTGGATTTTATTATGATTCGGTCCGTATATAGGTAAAAGAAATTGAGCTTGGGGACCCTTAAGAATTGAGCGAATGAGTTTCAAGTAATATTTTTTGGCTAATCACCAGATTCGACTGTTGGGAATTTAGAAGATTAAAAACTTAATTCATGCTTCGTCAACCCCATTACTTTTTAAATAGAACAATTACTAGACATAAGAAAGAAAAAAATGTTAACAGGAGATAAGGAGCGGTCATTTTAAAATTTGAATTTTGGATTCGAGTTTTAATGAATATTTAATGCTTTTTGCAGTTTCTCACCTTTTATAATTAAATAGTCACGAATTTGTCAAAAACCTCTTAAACAAAAAATTCTTGAATTTTAATATATGCCCCCTCTTGACATCATTTATATTAGGAGTTCTTTCTGAAAATAAGAAGTTTCTTTATATTAATATTGAATAAATTAATACCTCATAACATTTTAGTTCTCAGAATCAACATACTAAATTATAATTCGATTAATAATAGTGATTTAATTAATAAAAAGTTATTACAAGCATAATTAATTTATCAATATTACGCCATATTTAATCGCAAAGCAAGTTGTACAAGTAAAGAAACCCATGTTTCAGGCGCGGGCCTATCACCGGGCAGGCCCCAGTGCTCAAATTTTGGCCTTTTTCGAAAGACCAGTCAACAATTGCCAAACTCCACAATTCTTAGAAGGCATCATTTGCAAGAGTGTTTCTTCTCCGTATGAATCCAAAGTCGTGCGTTTCTTCTTTTTGATTATAGGAAAGATACAGATAAATTATTTTATAAGAGTTTATTGACCATTTCAAAGAATTATACGAGTTTAAAAGGAGAAATCGAGACCTTCACACGGCCTGACTCTTGAGAGTCAATGCTTAGATCATTTCAAGATTTTTAAGCATATCTTTTCAATGTCAACATCTGGGAATATAAGCAGTTGTTTTCTTGCATGTCACAGACATAATTATTATTATGGTTGAGCAGATAAAATAATGAAATGATGCCTTGAATAGGAAGGATTCTGTACAGTAGGCATCTGATGTTCACAACACTTATCATCCTCCAAAACTCAATAGATTTTCCACATATCTTCAAACTGTGGGCAGCTGAGATGATTTCTTTGTTTACCATTCATAACACCGCGTACATCTTCTGTACATGCGGTGTATGTAAAACCAGCCTGAGATATCATGGTGGATGTACATTTGTAGTTATGGAATTATTCTATTGGCTAGTTGTACATACACCAACCAAAGGTATCAAAGACTCTAGGCAAGATGATAACTTGTGTTCTAACAAGCAAGCAGGAATTAAGAGAAAATGCCAAACTTAGGAGACACAAGTTAATAATCGATAAAAACCACCAAAATGCCTGCAAAAGTTGTTTTATTAGCCTCTTAGATGGTAAGATTGCTGATAAGTACGATCGGCACAGAGGGCTATTTCTACATGCTCATGCTAAAATGCAAGAGACCTTATTTCGTCATCTCGCCAAAGTCCTTTATCATACTCGTACCACCCGAAAATGTTGTCATCATCATACTCGAACTGACAGACACTGCAGGATTGCACTTGGCAAGTGAAAAACTCCCTAAGCCGAGAGGCTTTCCCTAGGATGAAGTTATCAAGTTGCTCAATTGCTAGAAGAGGACCTGGAAATGGGGGGATCTGTCCTAGCAGGCAATGAGAGATGTTCAATGCCTCCAGACTACCCATGAACATCAAAATAAGGTTCAAAGCATTTTTATCTACGATTGAGGATCGTAGACTCAAGACCTTAAGCTCCGGGATAGACATGAATAAGGAAATTGCAAAGTCAAGGTCAAAAGAGAACATAACTTTCAGCATAGAGAAGTTCTTGCAATTGGCACCTATCACACCTGGATTATGCTGGAGGCATTAGAGATGAATGGAACAGTCAGAGATTCGAGCCCTTTCCACCACTGGATAGCTGAACGGAATCCACCCACTGTTATTTCATTACAAGGTGGTAAAGCAAGATGCTTAACCATGGGAAACCTGCAGAATATCAAGTATCAGCATTAGATCCTGATTGAGCCGAACTTGATGTTTTTTGTACTTTCTTTTTTAAAGGAATCTACATTTAATTTTTTTTTAAAAAAATCAATTTTAGTAAATTTTAAAGTAAAGAAACAAGAAAGACCTAGTAGCTGCAAAAACCAAGTGCTCGTCTTTTAGGTAGATGGAGTAATTGAAAATCAACCGTTTCACTGTCTTGCAACTGAGAATAGAAGCATTATTCAAGATATGCATGACATTCAACCAACTAGAATGGCCGTCTGACGAACCATTAGAGTTTGAGGGAAGAATATCAAAGGCATTGCCCAGCAGTATATTCAAGTCCAGTGTATCCCAAAGAACTGGATCGCGGCTTGCCGCTCGCCATGAGCTGCAAACCTTGGAAACTACAAAGATCAAATCTGTAACCCTAAGTGCCATAAAAATTTTCACAAGGATGTCATAATGCATGTTTTGCCAATTTCGAGAATTTGAACCCTGACTAGTCATTCTTCCTCATCCTGAAAATCTTGCTGCAAATATGCAGAAAAGGAAACATTGTAATCAGAAAATCAATGAAAATTAGTTGTCATAAAAAAGACATCTTCATTTGCTATGGAATAAAACCTAAGAAAGAAATCATGATAGGTTCTAGGAAGTAATCCTGTGGAACTGCAAATGTCTGGTAACAGTTCCTTAAAACCCCACTAAATCTGATCTTTCAAACCTATTTGAACTCTTTCAAATTGATCTATTTGTACATATTGAATGATAAAATTGTAAAAGCAATAGGAAATCACCCTTCATAACCAATGATTCTTTGATTTTAGAAGATTAATGTGTGGATTTGTTATTGCATGGGCATATGCAAGACACCCGGCAAGAATATCGAAGAAAAGGTTAAGCTATTAAATTCTCATGCAGGAAGATTTTTCAGCAACTAATCGTACCGAGCTTCATTAATCAAAACAGGCATAACTCATTCAAACAACAATAAATTTGTTGGAAAACGACTTTTATAGTCTAATATTTCTATTACACTAATTACAACGCGAATTTCATAAAATCTTCAATTTCTGTAAGAATTTGATTTGTTATTGCATGTGCATATGCAAAATCCATGGCAAGAATATCGAAGAAAAGGTCCTTGGGAAACCTAACACAACTCTGTAAGCTATTAAATTCTCATGCAGGAAGATTTTTCAGTAACTAGTGGTACTGAGCTTCATTAATCAAAACAGGAATGATTCGTTCAAACAACCATAAATTTGTTGGAAAAAGACTTTTTTAGCCTAATGCTTCTACAACACAAATTATGACGTGAATTTCATAAAATCTTAGTCTATATTAGTCATTTAACTTCCTACCTCATGAGACTAGTTGCGAAGATTTTGATCTAAAGGGGAACTCAGATAAAAGATTGAAGCAGTAAACAATAGAACTCAAGTTCGAAGATGATAAGCTTCGAAACTAGAGCAAAATGGATGTCCGCAATGTATATCATGACATCAATAATTTAATCCTAACTGATGATTATGGCAAACACAGATCATGCCTGTGCAGCCCTACGCTATTTATGATTCTGTCTTAGAAAAATTTATTCAGCAATCTTTCTTCTCTAAAATAAGAAAAGTTAAAGGGGAGAAAACCATGGTTGTTACAGCAGCAACCATTACATGGCAAAGCATCACATACAGAAATAAAGATCCAAGGGATTGTGAAACTTTCAGAAAGTCTATCACCCTAAAAACAAAAGATTTACACATGAAAAAATAAATATATTAAATAGTAATATGGAGGAAAAAAGTGGTGAATATTCCATTAAACTACATGGAATAATGTTCAATATCCAAATAAATGGCATTTGCCATTTAAAAAAAAAAAGCATATCCAAAATGCTTGGGAAACATATCATTTGTTGTTAACATTACAAAGGGGACATAGCACATGAGGACTTCTTCAAGGCCTAAACCCCTGATAATCCAAAAATTTCGTGTTCCAGAAATCCTTCATTTACGTTTTCTGTTCTTTCTTTCTTTTATGGCCGATAAATCTAGAGGAAAATTTATAACAATATTCATTTTTCCACATAAACTACTGTAATTTATTACAACATGTGATCTTGCATAAAGCGACTAAGAATATCAATAATTTATAAAGTGCTGTCCTACTTCGGATAATGACTGCCACATACATTAAAATGTCAGACATTGAACAGCACACATTAAACCATCTCGAAGATTCAACTAAATATATAACCTTGAGATCGCACCATAATTATAATACTAAGACTTTGAGAAAGCTCAATTTACATTCTAGAAGAGTTGAATATGCAGGCAACTATAAGTTTAGCTATATTAAGAACATTTTCTTTCTCCAAAAAAGATAATAATAAAAATGAGTGAAAACAACTCATGTCACAATGACACGTGAAACTTCTGAGAAGATCCCGACAACCAAAAATATGGGAACTGTTTCCTACTTTTCACTCAGAGGAACCTTGTTTTTCACATAGGATCTTTATTAAGCTGGAACCTTTTGGAGGGCAATAAGCTAATTATATGATGCTTAAGCCTAAAGTCACTTCAGGTAACATGCAAATATCATACCTTTTTCTTTTCTTTATTATTCTACATTGATTTTGTTGGTTCTTCTGATCCTGTTCCTTTTTTTTTTTTTATTTTACTTAAAATTTATTATGCTTTTCACAAAAAGTTGATTAGTGTACAGTATAGAAATTACACTCAAACTGATATAAATGAGTAGGAAGACCTAGATCTTAAGTATTCTAGTAAACTAAAATCGAGGGGAAGTCAAGTTTTTACCAAAAAGACTCCATCTTACCTCATCAAATGTCTTACTTTTAGGGTCTCTAGAGCTTGAAATTTTTTAGCTAGACAACAGAATTATATTTTTTGCTCAAAAAAAAAAAAAGAAAAAAAAGGATCTATCTTTTCAGCAGCATGTGCCCAGCCGCCCACCTACCCCCCTCTTCCTCTTCTCCCATCAAACAAAAGCATGGAAACACTCATGCATTAAGAACTTAAATCAAGCAGAGAGTATAATACCAGGTGTGGAATGAACTTACCTTCTATCAATCTATTTTGAGACTGTTTTCTAGCTTTTGAACAATCTCAATGAAATAAGAAAAGTCCATTCATATACAGGGAATCTGAGATAACTGATGACATTTGTATGCGGTGAGTAAAATAAACATGAGTCTAAAAATTGAATATCAGCATTGTCATGCATGAGTTAGAAAGATCTTAATACAGTCTCTGAAAATCAGAGGACTGGAAAACTAGCTTGCATGCTTGATTGACGTGGCACACTGTTATTACCAATTCCTTAAATGTATGATGTCATCCAGCTATTTCCTTCCATAATTACAATATGACCAGCATCAAAATTGACCATCCTTTAAGTACTCCTTATTAGCATTGCCCTTCTTTAGCATAAATGAGTGAATTAAATGTTTACTGTTTTGAGGATTTAACTATGAATTTGCCCTTCTGGGAGTTCATGAATGTAATTATAGCTAGGTTAAGACTTAACCATTGTTGTATATTCACAAAGCACACAGCAATGAAGAAAAATTAATGCGCAAATCTCCACTAATATCCAGGGATAGTAGCCAATTTAATGTGATTTCCTTACATGGTTATTCTTGCTTACTCTTCTGTTGCTTACTAGGTTCAAGACATGGAGATGTTTATTTCAGTCAGAGATAAATCATTGCATCTCATGCAAAAAAAGTCAATTAGAAGTAGTTAGCCAAAGAAGTCAAAACCACAAGTAAGAAAATGAAGTAAAACAATTTTCATCCAGCGAGAAAATTCAGAATCGGCCCAAAAAATAAATAAAGAAACTCACACAACTACAGATGTAAAAAAAGATGCATCAAGAGGTGAATCAATCATTTATTTGAACCAAGTTACATCCTCTGTTATTGCATTTACAACGCCAAAAACATTCACTATTTACTTGTATTGAAAAGATTCAAATCTGTAAAATTTCATATGCAAAAGCACTTAATATATTATATATTCTACAAGTTCCCCGTCGGACATGGCAAAATCTGTCTTTAAGTGTCTAAAAGTGTTAATAAATTCATTAATATCCAACTTCAAGTGAAAAAATTTATGAGTATAAAACTGCAAGTACTTGGTTGCACACACATAATATCAATTGAAAACCGAATACTTGGCATGATCATACAAGTGGGAAAAAGTTGAAAACCATGGTATTCTTTCACTAGTCCAAGATTCCACCTAGTATTGATGTCTAGCTTTTAGGGCTGCAGCCCTGTTCATCCCGAAGTAAAGGCGAGAATATCCCACAGTTCTTTAACAAAATACTTACATTACCTTTAAATTTTTCTTTTTCAAAATTATTACTTAAAAAGTCATAATCTTATCAAACGTTATCAACTATAAACCGATTACAGTTTGCACAAAGTGGAAACCAATCATAAACAGACTTACGTGTTGCCGAATGCCCATGAACCAGTCTCTGCGGAATAAATTTGCTTCTTCAAAGTCCTCGTCATGCCTCTGCTCTGAGCAACGAACTGGGATTGTTGATATGGCGGGAAATGAAGAAGAGGAAACAATTCTTTTTTCTCCACAGGGTTTTGGTTGGCAAACAGTGAGTATAATTTGCTTAAACAGATTGGAAGGTTTCATTTTTGTTTCTTTTCTTGTCGTTCTCAAATTCAAAGATATTATAAATGACGGGGGAATGGGGTTGCCGGAAAACGCGTGCAAAGAAGGAAATGACTTGTGAAGCTCAAACTCGATGAGTTTTCTCATCATTGCCGTGTGATTCCCTGGACATTCAAGGGAAAATTCAGAGCTTTCAATTGCTTCCAAAATGAGGAGGCTCTTAAAAATTCAACACTTCGTTCACAATTCGGAATCTCAAATTGGATTCGATTTTGGAGGATACCCGGAGGGATTAGGCAGGAACAGGAACTTGGCTCGGTTTAGAGTTTAACGTCGCTTGGGTTCGGTTTTTCATGTTCGCTCCGCGCGTTCAATACAATAGTCAAAGCAAAATGACACCCTGATCACGTCTAAATTTCAGACATTGATGAACTATGATTCTATATTTTAGATGTATTATGTTAGCAATAGCACTTTTATGCAATAGCACTTTTATTTAACCGTCCATGCGTTTTCAAATCTAAATATAGGGTGAGAGACTAAAAGATTCGATTTAGACATTTATCGTTTCTTTACCTTTTAAACTAAACGATATTAAGCACAAAATTAATTACAATAGTCATACATGATTTACGATTTGAAATTTTATATGATGTCTTTTGTTCAATAAATAAATTTACAACTTTTGGTTCATAATCTTGCAATGTATAACTATGGCATGGGGATCCATCAGTATAGGCCCGCTCTTCAATCGATATAGTAATTCTTGGAGATTAAAATAATTAAAACCGCTGAATTTCCCCCACAATTTAAAATATGTATGCACAATCACCGAAATTTCCAAGTAAAAAGAAAGAAAAATTACCAATATTAGGATGCAAATCTCAACAATGTCTTTCATTTTGATTGAGAAGGAACAAAAAAAGAACTATAATTTAACTTCCTGTCACTTTTACAAAAATTTCTTATGAAGTACATTGGCCTACTCCATGATTCATTAACCCCCTAGGTAGCTCCGCAGCCAGCAACACCAATGAGTACACCGCGTATATTTGGTTCCCAGTAAGCCTATTTTCGAAGTCGGATACCAGGGATATCTTTCAATCCCATTTTCAGTGCCGTCTTCCTGAAGAGAGGGGGAGGTCTCTGCAAACCAATGGATTGAGCAAATTTGTTCGCTAGCTCAACAAGTGTTGTCTTATCCCTCCCAATTTCCCTGATCGAGTTGTAATAACCAAGCCAAGCATGATAGGCTGCCTCTTTAACGTTGTTATCGATTTTAGCCATGTAGTTGTCCATCTGTAGATTTTAATTTATTCAAAGCATTATGAATAAGGTATCAGATGGCCCCGGTGCAGAAAATCGAACCAAAGCATCTGACAATGAGTTAGACATGAACCTGATGTTGAATTTCCGGATTTAAATGTGGTAACGGAAGTTTGTCAATGGGAATATCTTTTAAATCATCCAGGAAATATTCTTCCCATGGGGCAAGCAACAAGACACCTTCTCCTTCTTTGCCTTCTCGTCCTGTTCTTCCAAGACGATGGACGTATTGCTCCCGATCAGAAGGAATACCCACCTATGAATAGCCAATTTTAGATTATTAGAGCATGCTTACAGGGTATGCACAGGCCCAAGGCTAATAAATCAACATGTACGCAGAATATCATCTTGGGCTTTATGAATACCTGAACAACTAAAGTAACATCAGGGTAATCCATTCCACGTGCTGAAACATCAGATGTGACAAGAATTAGCCGCTTTGATGCCCTGAATTCTTCAGAGATACGGTCTCGATATAATTGAGGCTTTCTAGAATGCATCTCCCTCACATTCATCTTCATTTCCCGCAGAAGCAAGTAAAAGAGGGAGGTTACCATCCCAGTTGAACAGAAAACAATGACCTGATGACAAATTCAAATTGGTAGGCCTTAAGCAAGTAAATAGAAAACGAAAAAAATGCAGATGTTAATCAACTTACCTTGAAATCAGGAGTTTCCAAGATATGCTCCTTCAATAGATGGTGCAATATTTGAAAATGCAATCCATGAGGTGCAACAAGACAAGATTGCTTAATCTGCACTTACCAACACTCATTAAATTGTGTTGTTTTCCAAGTGTAATTCATCAACAATCACAGAATCCTTTGTTAGCAAACCATTTAATGAATGCAAATCCTCTTAAGAGGAGTTTATTAATTAATACACTGAAATGGTATAGACAAAGAAAAATCGTATCAAAAGCCCGAATTTTAATTGATGATACTAGAACAAAAACATAAATATTGTAGTTGCCCACCTTAACAGGAGTTTCCACAGAGCCCAGACCAACCGTATCAATATATGTGTGTTCCCTTTTCAATACAAGCTGAGATATTCGACGAACCTGTGAAATAAAATGTAATGTCAATCAAAATTTATATATACAGGCAAGGATAAGTACAGATGTTGGGAAAAGGACAAATAACCTCCTTTGGCATTGTTGCAGAAAACAGAAGGGACTGCCTTCGACGGGGCAAACAGTCAACAATATTCTCCACATCCTTTCGGAATCCTAGGTCTAGTAAGTGGTCAGATTCATCAAGTACAAGCATTTTCAATCCCATCAGGCGCACAGATAATCCAGACTTATTCTCAATATGATCCAGCAGCCTGCCAGGAGTTGCAACTAGTATCTGCGAAGTTTTAATTAAGGATGAAGAAATTATTATCTTCATATCACCATTTATTTATTTTTTTCCTCTCTTTCATATTCTGCTGATTAATATTCTGCGCATTACAGTTAAAAAATGCAGCCAAACCTGGCATGGATCTGATTCTAGACGTCTTTGATCAACTTTAAAACGTGTACCTCCAACTAGAGTTAGCACTCCAATGCCATCATGATTCTTCAGCAGAGCAATAGCTTCTGCTGCTATCTGACTCGCTAGCTCTCTTGTGGGACAGAGAATAAGAACATATATAGGTGGCACCCGTTGAGTGGTACTGCTACTAGCGGCCTTCAAAACTGCTTCAATTGCAGGAAGCTGTTTGTGTTTAGCAGCAGCACAGGCAAAAAGAAGATAAACTAGTACTATTTAATTCACAAGAGCGCAGGGGGATTTGTTGTATACCAAAAAGGCTACACTTTTTCCTGTTCCGGTTTTGGCTTTGACCACAGCATCGTTTCCTGCTCCATATAAGAATGAGAAAGAAATATTTAAGACACATAGCAGCTTAAGTCCAACACATTAGAACATCATGTTCAAAAGGGTTATAAGAGTGCTAGTCTAATAAAACTTCAGAAAGGAGAATAAGTGCTATTGCAGTGCTTCCATTGATAAAAACTTGCTGATTTGATTCTACTCAAATAACAAGAAAATGTCAACATTGACAATAACTAGCACTAATTTTAACTGACTAACAAATGGGGTAAATTGCAGTTTTCACACGCAACTGAGATCAAACATATAAAAATACCTCTAAAGCAGCAGTTAACATACCCTCAAGGCAAACAGAGAGAGTAGCCTCCTGTACCCTTGTCATTTGAATGTAGCCAGCAGCTGTAAGCGCCTTGATTGTCAAAGGGGATATACCACATTCATCAAATCTGTAAAGCCAAAGACCATTACCATCACCAATCAGCACATTGAGATTCCACAACCATAAGCAATAAATAAACCAGGAACCCAAATTTTCTTCCTACAACCAAAAACTGCCAGACCAACTCCTTACCTTTTCTGACTAAGAATTGGTTCCTCTTCTCTCTTCTCCTTCTGTTCCCCATCTCCGTCCAACTTATTCTTACTAATCTTTTTTCTAATCAATTCCACCTCCTCCTCAAAATCATGCTCATCCTCAAGATTCTTTAATGGCACTCTCTTTGTTATTTTCATATCATACTTGCCCAAAGATGCACTACTCCCCATCTTCCTCAGATCCCTCCAACCTTCCACTTTCTCATCAACATCCTCAAAATCAATAGCAGAATCATCATCACTTGAAGAACTCTCATTTCTCTTAAACTTCCTTTTACCCAGAAAAGCCTTCTTCTTCATATACTCACTCATATTCTTTGAATCACCACATCCACCATTATTCTCAAAATTAAAAGCAAAAGGTTTCACTTTATTTCCTATGTCAAAATGTGTTTTCTCTCTAGGGGAAGAACTGTTGTTCCTATGAAAATTCCTCTTATCTGTCCCTGAATGATATGCTCTCTTGAAAAAATCCATCACATTTCTTGACAAAATCACACTTTCCCCAGCATCACACACAAGATTACACGTAGAAATCAAACTTGCACTCTTACTTCTACCAGAAAACTTACTTTCACTTAGCACAGAATAGTTCCTATTTTTCACATTATTACTACTACTAACATTTACACTATTATTAACTGAATTATGCTTATCTGATATCAAACTCCTCAAATCAATCGGTGCGCCAACCAATCTCGGTCGCTGATTAGCTTGTGCACTCGATTGAGGCCGTTGCTCCGATCTCACAGGCCCATCGTCCTCATTCCACAAATCCTCGGCTCCTTCTTTCATGAACCGATCAGCCAAAGCCTTAACATGCTCGTCGGGACTCAGGGGTTTGTACTGATTGGTTTCGGAATCTAGGCCGGCACGCGGGTCGGCTTTATCCCACAGTTTATTCCGGATTTGGGAACGAACGCGGGCTTGGTAGACCTGTTTCTCTTGCTCGAGGAGACGCTTTTCTTTCTCCTTGGCTTTTTTCTCGTGCATCCGCTTCCATTGCCACTTGTTTAGACCACCGGGGAAGGTCCGAGGGCCGCCGCCCATGGGTCGGGCGAAGATCCGGTTGAACCGGGGAATGTTTTTTAAGGGTTTTGAACGTTGGAGGAGAAGAGAAGAGGACATGGTACTTTGTTCAGTTTAGGGCTTTAGGAGAGAAATGGTACCGATGGTTTAGGGTTTAAGAAAGAAAGTAAATGAGAGATTTCTATTTTTTTCCAATATTTTAAATGAAGGGTTTATAGTTAATGACGTGAACACACAAAGAGAGGGGAAAAAAAGCCAAGTTATATTTAAATAGTTTTAAGATGGGATATTTTTTTATAATTGTATAATTAAAGTTATAATAAATATTTTATTATTTATTATTTTATTTATAAATTTAAAATTTATATTTTATTATAAATTAATTTTAATATAATTATAATTAATAAATTAAAGAACACCATCTCTTAGTAATCTAATAATTTTTAAAAATTAAAAAAAAATCAACAGACAAATTTGTTAAGGGAAAATAATGCTAACAAGAACATGATTTTTCACGTGCTTAAAAGTATTTTAAATTCCCATTTTCCCCAACCGCTGAAGCCGGCCCTACATAAGACTCTTTGCTTATAATTTCAATATTCAGTTTGATTTGAAGTATTTTACATTTTCGTGACTTTGATAAATCCCAAGCATAATAGTAATAAAATGTTTCATTCCTGCTACCCTATTCCTTCCAAAAACTAAAAAGTTTCTCCAGAGCCCATGGTATCAAGCACTTTTAAGTTCAAAAGAAACAAAGCGATAAATCAGATGCCGCCTACCGCAGCACAAAATTCAACGACCATTTTGCCATAAAGAATATTTGTTTCGTCACATTGAAAATGCAGGCTCATAGTCTCATACGAATATTATCACCACGACAGAAAGAAAAAATTTCAACTCAGAGCTTTAACAGATATGGAGGAAACCAATACCAGAACCACGGTAAAAAGGTACGCCCATCTCATGGTTCAAGAAAGAAAACTTATTTCTTTTCACAAACCAAGTTCGCAGTTCCATCTTGGCAACATGCACCGTCGATACAGGAATGCCGTTGTGACTGGAGCAAACAAGGGGATCGGACTGGAGATATGTCGCCAGTTGGCATCTGACGGAGTTGAGGTCATACTGACCGCTAGAGATGAGAAAAGGGGGATCGAAGCTGTCGAAAATTTAAGACAATCTGGTGCTCCCAATGTTGTGTTTCATCTGCTTGATGTGAAGGATTCTGCCAGCGTTGCAATGTTGGCAAAATTTGTCGAAACTCACTTTGGAAAGCTTGATATCCTGGTAACAGACCTGATGTTTTAATATGGCATCGGTACAGGTATAATTTCTCGGGAAATTGAAAAATGATCTTTCCAGTTCTACGCAGGTGAATAATGCAGGGGATAGTGGACTAATTATGGACAGCGAAGCTGTCAGAGCATTCAGGATCAGTGGACAGAAGGTCTGTAAAATATTTATTGATCTGAATTTAAGCTTCTACCTTGCAGCATCTATTGTTTTTCCTCCCTGTATGGTTACGTAAGCACAACATGCGATGACATATAACATACTGCAATATGATCAAATTTCATGTTTGATTCATGCAGGTTAGTGAAAATAATGCTCACTTGTTAAAGGGAATAATGGACCAGACATATGAGAAGACAAAAGAATGCCTGGAGACAAATTTCTATGGAACCAAAAGGGTAACCGAAGCACTTCTTCCCTTACTGCATCTCTCCAAATCAGCCAGAATAGTGAACATGTCTTCCTTCTATGGACAGTTAAAGGTAATTAAAGAAACCGGACAAACCTTTATTTGAAATTTGAAACGAATAATTCTGTGTTGGTTATCACTTCTTGTTTCAGTACATCGGCAATGAAAAGGCTAAAGCAGAACTTGAGAATAGAGAGCCTAACAGTTGAACGGCTAGATGAGATTGTGCAATGGTTTTTGAGGGATTTCAAAGAGAATACACTGCAGGCTAACGCCTGGCCTGTAACCATATCTGCCTATAAAGTATCAAAAGCTGCGGTGAACGCTTATAGAAGAATCATAGCGGGTAAATATCCCAGTTTCAAAGTAAACTGTGTTCATCCTGGAGTGGTCAAAACAGACATGACTTGTAACACCGGGAGCATGACTGTTGAAGAAGGTGCTAGATCTCCTGTTATGTTGGCTTTGTCACCCGATGATGGTCCTTCAGGCCTCTTCTATGATGAGATGAATGTATCTAGCTTCTAGTCTAATAAGGAACAGGGCCAAGAGACATTTAATCATTGTATAAAAAATTTGAAAGAAATGTAAGCTTCAAAGTTTCCTGTTTCTCAATATTTCGATTTAAACATGCTAGACAAAGATGCAAAAGTAATGCTTGATACTCAAAAGCTGAAATAATTACAGATATAGCATTGCCACATTGTTTCAAGGACATCAAAAAGAATAACATTCACTAGTACTCAATGCTTAAGAAAGAAAGCCTCTAGCCACTAGCTTTGGAATCATCACAGGGGAGAATAATGCTCACTCATCTCTCTGCTTTGCTTCAAGAGTAATAAGGTGAATTCTCTCAGGACAAAGCATGAGAACCTTCAGCAACAGTACTTGCTTTCCTGCTTCACAAAGAATTTGAATTGCAGCTGCAGCATTTTTTTTTTAAATTTTTGACTGGCTTCTAGCAGCATTTCTCCTTGCACAGCATCCCACAAAGTATATAATTGACTGAAAGTGAAAAAAGTGACATGAGATAAATCAAGAACAATCATTAGTCACAATTATAGATGTACCAGAATGAATGAAGCAGCAATGCATGGTGTCAAATTTCTTAAACAGCCTGGCCTCAAAAGAAGAATATAAAGCAATACACTACTTTTATTATATGAAGATAATTGATGTTCAATAAACTTGCAGCAGCAATTCAAATCAGTTTATATCTCGCAATAAAATTTCAAATCGTGCTTTCACATAAGAAATAATAGAGGTGTATTCAAATTTTACGATTTTTAGTAAGTTGGCTTTATTAATGATAGAAAATAGTTTGATGTCTGGCACAAAATAGTGACTAGTTAGTTTCTTACCAAAACAACAAAAAGAATCAAATTAAAAATTGCCACCACTCTCCACTCAATTTTCATGTACTGTGCAACTCCAGCCCTGCAAAATGATTAAAGCAACATTCAGGGTATCTGACAAACGAGGAAAGGGAAGATGGGTAAAATGAGAAATGGATGATAATTACTTGCAGGAATCACAATTGTAGCACTTGACAGCCCGTGAATTTTTGTAAAGTTTGCAGTCCTTGTTGGAACTAGTGGGATGAAAGCTCAAGTCATAGTATGAAGCATTGACAACTGGATAACCACATCTAGGAATACAGATAAATCCCAACGAAAATTATATCAGTCCAACAGAAGTGTTCATCACATCAATAAACTAGGGTATTTAGACGCTGAAGACAAGCACTTAACTTCTGTTGCACAGGTATAAATAAAATGAACTGGAATGAAATATAAAGCAATCAAGGAACCTACTCAAATGGTGGTCGACAGCAACCGGCTTCAATGGGGGTCAGTTTTGCAGATTTAAATTGTTTAAGAGTCTGTGATCAACAAGTAAAAACATTGAAATTCATAAAATGGAGATGGATAAGAACAACAGAGCTTGCAGTCGAACATGGACCTTATATTTTTTGGATAGACTATTGCAATCCTCAGATTTCACAAGACAGCTCTTCAAGCGCTTCCAGTTCTCCGTATTATTCAGCTGAAACAAGACAAATCTAAGAATAACAGATAACAAACTTCTCTCTCGCTCTCTCATGGGATTGGGGGATGGTACAAACAAACTGTAGATATCAAATTCCACTGTGTCTTAGAACCATACATCATAGAGAAAGAAACATTACCTGATTCAGAAACCATGAACTGTAATCTTTAAGTTGATACTCCTTGTACCTAAAACAGTAAGAAGTTAACAGTTGTTAGCATAAAAATCCCAGCTGATTAATTAAAAAAAATAACAATAATAACCAGAACATGTGCTGGGCTATTCATTTATATATCTGTATATCACTAGGTGATACAGCCCAATCTCCCGACAAGTACAAATATGTAGCTGTTATCTTATCAATGTGAATCAAAGCTACATATGATGTGGACTTTCCTAACCAAAAGCAAAAATAAGAGACAACAATTTTCTTTAAATGAATTAAATTGTCTTACCTCAAACCAGCAACACTATGGCCCGATCCATTATTTGTTATGATAAATCTACAACCAGTGGAAATTATCACTTGTTACAAGGATGCTAGAGATTTGTTTTCAAATTAACAAAACATACACGCACGGCCTAGTCATTGCTCAATTAAGAAATCTTTGGGAGGGTCATCAACAGGAGCTTACATCTCCAGATAAGTGCTAAAGCTTAGGAGGCTAAAGCATGCTAGTTCATTGGTCGTTATGTACCATAAAATGGCAAGGGATTGAAGAATCATACAGAAGAAACCTAAAGCCATATAGCACTTTCAAGACACACATTCGTGAACCATCAGATGTCTTTTGTGTCATTGAAACCATGGAGAAATAACTACATGATCATTGGTTTCTTCTTTCTTCAATTTGAAACAAGTTTAGCAACCCAATCCTTATCAAATATACTTGCTAAACTTGAAGAAGTACTCTTCTAACAATCTGTGAGATAATAATAATATTTTCAGCTTTCCCCCTGTTCATATATATAAAAGGATATTTCCAACTGTGCTATGATGCTACTCAGTTCCATTTTCACTATAAAACCTTTTTGAACCATATAATATACAGCTCAAACAGCCCTCTGCATCTGCAGCGAAAGACACCCCATTTTTCACAAGCACCATAAACCTCCAACTCACCAGATAAAGCAGACATACACAATTTCACAAAGAAAATGGAGCAGCAGTATATGGACTTGAGCTCAAAAGCACTTATGGCCTCCACAGATACACATAGTTCAAGACAAATGTTATCATGTATACAGAATAAAATTAGGGTGCAAATAAACTTCATCACTGCAGCAAAAATACTTACGCCAATACTGTGAATACCAAAATTGCCACCAGAACAAGACACAACATGATGAGATACTGCAAGTAAGAAGTCAAGGAAGTGATTTGCAGCTAAAAATAGAATCTGGATAACTCAAATGCAAAAAGATCATTTGAATAGTAAGGATACAATCCACAAAAGGATAGTGTTGTTCTTCCATGCTCCCAAGAATCCAATTATAGATCTAAAATCAAAAGAACAGAACCATGCATCAGTAATACTATATACAAATAACAACATAAAAGGATTCTTAATTTCAAAATTGAGATCTTACATTATGAAGATCAATGCACCAAGGCCTAGGACAGGAAGAGTGAGGGACCTTCGACAGTTGTCATGATGAGTGCTCATCCATACCCCAAAAATTATAATAGTTACAGCTAAAAGCTGCACATTAGAGATACAAATAAGCATAAAATCATAAGGATGAACAAGACAACCGAATCCCTCATTTCCATTTCTTTAAGGTTACCCCCGTTGAACAGTATAACCAACTAGATTGAGCAACTCGCTCCGCCCCCTGGGCGGGGGAATCAAGTGTTGCCTTAGAATAAACCAAGATAGAGGTTTAAAACTTGTATTTTGCTATAAGATATTACAACCCCCCCCCCCCTTCCCCCCTTCCCAAAAAAAAAAAAAGCAATCTAGTACAGAACTAGAAAAAGATAAACGGCATTAAGAAATCATCAATGCATATGAATATTGTCCAGAAATGGACGAAGTAGACAACAAACAAACTCAAATGCCAGAAATCCAATAACATATAAAATGGCAGCGAAACACAAAACCAAGAAACAGAAATCAAACCCATTATAACCAAACTGAGTTGACAAAATACTGAGAGTAAATCAAGAAATGGGGCCAGCATAAAAACGGGTCACTACGTAATGCAACAAAGAACGAAATTTGCAAATTTACAAGTAGAGGAACCAAATGTAAAATGAACAGAAATATAATAAATTTTAAAAGAAGAAACGCATACCATAGTGAGAAAGTTGATCCATCTGATGATAAAAGTGCTTGTTCCCATACCCATTTTCGCTTGCTTTATCTGCCGCACCACCACCACCACTCTCTCTATTTAATTGAATAAAATAAATATAAACTTTAAAGCAAAGCAAGAAAAGGAGATAGAGATTTTCTGACAAATATAGACAATGAGTAGAAGCTTCAGTTGCTTGTGAGCTTGTTGTATGGACTGGCACTTGAAGTATAAGAAAAGAGAAGTGGCCAGGCAAAGATAGAATCATGGAAACAAGCAGGATTGTGTAGGTGGAATAACGTGGAAAGAGTGAGGGTATCTTTGTCAATTAAAAAGGACATGCACATAATCCATCCCTGGGCTTGTCATACTGGATATCGTAACACGACACGACATGAAAATGATATTAACTGAAAGCGGCAGTGAAGTTAAGAAATAAAGATTCCCTGGCTGATATACGATTTACGATTCAAGGATTCATGCTTATCTAACATCCGATCTATCTTCTATTCTCATCCCTTGTGGTGTGGTCAAACTAACGTTGACGTACGTCATTCAGACGAGCGTTGAAGACACGTCACCTTTTTGTCTTTTAGTTTTTTTCTTTTTTTTTCCACCCTTTTTAATAGACACAAAAAAATTGATACATTGATTCGATTCTTGTACTGTCTGTGCCGGCATTTAATATTTGACGGATCCATCTGGTGAGTCATCGCCTATTTATATCTCTTTATGGATATTTATAATTCACGACCAGTGGTGTGCGCAGCTCCCGACTTATCATCATCGAAATTAAAGTTTAACGGGACAAGACATGTCTTGAGGCAGTTTGAATACCACTCTGCAGAGCACATTTCGAAAGTGGATAAAGTTATAAATAATGAAATAAATAACTAATAAATATAAGTTATTAATTTTAATATTTTTTAAATTTAATAAATAAAAATAATTTTAATATAAAATAAAGTATAGGTGTAATAATAATTTATAAAAAATTTATTTTTTATCACATTTATTTATTTTTTAAAATAAATTCTCATTATTTTATATAATTAAATAATTTTATTATTCATCTCTTTTATATTTATTTTAAAACTTTATAAATTTTTTAATATATTTTATAAAGAATTTAATGATTATTATATTCATAAAAATATATATATTTTAAATATATTTTTACATCTATATTTATAATTTCTTATTTCTCTTGAAATATAAATTAGAATTTTCTTCTAACACACACCTACATATTCAATCTATATCTCATACCAAATATACATCATCAATGATATCACATAAATTTTGTAATCTAAATTTAGTATATTGAATTATAAGAGATATTATATGTAATAAATGTCTTATAAATATAATAAGTTATTAAAAAAAGTACAATAAATAAATTACCAAAACCTCTAATAAAATATTTTAATCATTTCATCTTATCAATAATTAAAATATGTGAAGAAATAATTAATTAAATTGAATATTACTATATTTATTAAATAAATTAAAAAAACTCAAATTTATTTATAAATGATATAGAAAGGATAAACAAAATATTAGAAATTAATAATTTAAATAAAAAAAATATAAAATAAATTAAAAAGTTAAGAGATAAAGAAAATAAATTAATAAAACTAAACAATTCATAAAAGACATCAACAGTGAAAATCATGATATATTAAAAAAAGAGTTCATTAATATAATGAATAAACCCTTAATAAATATAAAATTAAATAAATTAGAGATAATAAAAAATTATTAATTAATTTAATATTAAATTTACTGTAAATATAAATAAAGAATTTTTTAAAAAATTAAAATACTAACATTATTATTATTTTATTACAATTTGGGGTATAGAATACATTTTTAAAAGTTATTGATCTTTTTAATTATTATTATATTTTTTAAGAGTTTAAAATTTTATTATTGTAACTTACAATAAATGTAACACAACCTTTGCCTGGAAAGTGATATGCAATGTAATAATAGGTCTGTACATGCAGAAATTAAGATGTCAATAATGGTAAATAACAAATATAATCTTACGCTTTCAGGAATTCAGATAAATTTATTGACCAGCGTTTTTTTCCTTAATTAAAAATTTTCCCATATTATTTACCAATTTTGATCCCTTAGAATACGGTCGGCACGCACGTGCGTGCGTGCGTTTCGCTCGCACAACTATAGCATTACTACTTACTTTTAACAGCATGAAAAAATAAAAAGAAAAATGCAGCTATTGTATGAACGGTCGAATCGCTACCCCCTGCTCTGTTAAAACTCTCCAATGAATGAACCAAAAAAAAAAAAAAAAAAAAGACTTGTAGCACAAGATTTTCATTTGTTTCTTTCTTTTTCCCTCTTATCATAATATCACACGTCTGGATGCCAGCCAGGATCACTTGCATTCTCGAGATAATGTCGTGCAGGAGTCTTCCGTACAGGCTTACTATGAAAATGAAGCAATTTGACAACTACCATCGAGCAAGAATATACTATTCGACTCTGTTTGTGCAGGATAAAATTGTTGATTTCATTGCTTCTTTATCCAACGATGCTTGTACTATAACCTGCCCAAAATAGAAAATGGATTGATTCTAGTCTTTATAGTATTCAGTTCTTTTCTTCCACGACACACTACTGAAAATTAAAGAGGTCTACCAAATTTTCGCCATATTAAACAAAAAGGCCATGCAATGCAACTCTTGTTGAAGGGGAACCTAATTTTAGCATTATCGATATGACCACCAGTATCTTCTAAACTAACGACAATACTAATATCATCAGATTAAGTTATGAAGATCTTCACCTCTTGTACTTTGTTCCCTGATCGGGCGAGTAATTTGTACTGATTCTCGAACATTGATGACATATAAACCTGCATCGTAAGGAAAATTGAAAACAGAAAGTTTATTCGGCCAATTCTGACCAGAGAAAACAAATAGGATACTACAGTGCGGTTGACTCCCCACCCCCCCCACCCCCCCAACACCCCAGAAAAATATATCATAACTAAAGAATTGCACAGTCAGAGTGCTAACACCATAATGGATGTACTAAATATAATAGTTGAAATTGGAGCCAAGCACCGGACAGTGCATTGGTCTTATACAATTACAAGCCGGTTCTTAGGAGAAAAATGAAAAAAATAATAAAGAGTAAGGTTTACTGAAAGGAAAAACTGTTTAGGTGAAAAGAAAACAATTCATTCTTATAAATAAAATCAGGCAGTGTTTCAAAACCAGGAACAAGAAGAAAGGCAGTCCACACGATTATTGGTAGAAGACACACAAACAATAACGTGATTTGGTGCAACATCTTTCATTAAGTAGTAAATCCATCACTGCTAGATTCTAGTTGTTAGGGTCTTCACCTGAAATGTTGGGGCTAAACCAGGGCTTACAAAGAAACGGCCTTTTGATATAGACTCAATCCCATCCACCTTTTGCAGTTCTCTTATAAGAGATTCCACATCAGCCCACTGGAAATTTGGGAAACAAATTGTCAGTATCAATTACAGAATAGAAATAGAACAGAAATTTTATATATATACCCTCTAAAGAGCACCCTATACATTGCAAAGATGCACATATTGCATGAAGATTGGAAATTGAAATCCTATATGTTAGTTTCTGTGATTAAATATCATCATAGTCATGGGCAGAAACAGAAACCTCAGTATCTGCTTGAGCAGCTTCCAATCTCCCGTCGAGGGGATCGCAACCACCAACCACGGACTCCAAGGCATCAGTCAGTGGATCCGGCTGCCACAGGATGCATAGATTCAATATGTAAACACATTATTACCCAAAAATAAATAGAAATTTGCACAATGAAAAACTTCGGTGAGATACCGTAATCTCCTTCACTGACAGAAAAATGCGCTCAAGTGCAAAATCTAGTTGATGAACTTTTGCCTCCACAACCTAAAACCAGAAAAATTACCTTAAAACTGAAACAAGATCAGAAAGGTAGCTAGTAATGAGGCCAGTGTGCACATTGTCTTCACAAGTTCAAATAAAAAACAATGCATCAAAACTACATGGCAAATGTAAAGTATGATCATTGGGCAAGAAGATCAACAGAATTTAAGCATACCACTTTTAGTAGACAAGTTTGTGTGGCAGGGTACATAATAAGCAAATATTTAATTAAGTAAAATTTAACCACAAACTAAATTGATATACCTGCCCAATTTTGAAGTATGATGCCGGGTCCAAAGTGGCATCCCATGACACTTCGGTTTGGTGAATTAAAGCAGGCACACCTTCAACCTATATCAAAGTAGCTGAGTCAAATGTAAATTAAAAGGGAATGATTCCATGACATTAGAGTCTCTAGATCCATGGATTGAATTTATAAGAAAAGCAACAAGAAGATGAAGCTTGAAATTGACAAGGTCCCTTATGACAGACCACTAATGAATCACTTCTGCGGATATATGCCACCCAAATAGCAATTCTATGATAACAACAAAGATGAGAAACTTAAATTTGGGGGGAAGAAACAGTAAAAATGTAATTCACCTCAACAAAAACACCAAAATAAGTTATCTTCTTGATGCAGCACTTCACTATATCTCCAATGCAAAGTTTGGCCTGCAATATTGAAATATCAAACAGAAATGAGCTATGAGCCAATAAAAATGGTAGCCCTTTGAGTATTCAGAGAAGGATCTTTATTTCATGGTCTAAATGTTTTCTTTTAAAATATAATTCCAGAAATTTTTAGTTCATTCAAAGCCAATTTCCAGCATATGTCCTACAAACTTCATATTAAAAAGGGAACAAAATAAGTCAAGAAAACCTGTTTTTGCATAAATCTCAAATGCAACTTAACCAAGGTATTCAAGAATTTGATTTTGGGTGGGTGTGTTGGCAAGTGGGGAGTGGGAAGGGAAGGAGATACGCACAGAAAAGTTTGCCTCTTAAGCTATGTTTGAGGTACTCATATCAAGGGATCTCACTTCCAGAGGATAAGTTAAACAGCCTCTTAATTAATTAAATATAAGTAAAAGTACAAATACTAAACTTTAACAGCCTAAATGTATAAGAATAGATACAGTGTACACTGTAAAGATATTATAGATTATTTTCAGGAACATTATAGTTAGTATTAGAAAAAGAAGGAAGAGAAAGCATTTGGGAAATATTACAACTAAAGGTAACTTCTCACCATAAGACTTCTCTTTTTCTCGATCAATTCTTCCTTTTCTTTTGGTCTCACAGAAACAATAAGTTTTCTGAATTTCCGTTCAGCCATTACAACATTCACATTGATTTTCTGCAAACAGAACTTTCATCAATATTGCTTTCACCATTCTTTTTCCCCAAATATGAAAATTAAGCAATGAGCAAGGTAGAAACAGTTGAGATTCAAACATCAAACTTTATCTTTCAGACCTGGCCAACAAATGATAACAAGAATTTCAGTTTCTCTTGATCGTACATTCTAAGAAGATCATCCAATTTCATTTCTGGCAAAATATCTCCCTGAATTTCTTGATTGCTTTCCAGATCTACACTTGAGTCAGGAAGAGAAGTCTTATTTTGGATATCACGATTTCCAATGACTGCCAACCTTTGCCTGTACATTGATGGGTCTAAGCCCTTCCCTCTCAACCATGTTTCAAATGCTAAGAACTTCCACTTGGTGGCAAGATTTCGGTAAGGCAAAAATCCAACCAAAGAGCCAAAAGATACCTTCACAACAATCAAATCATATTCAGAATGCCAAATGGGTATTTAGTTTTGCAACAAAAATGGTAAAAAAGAGAAAAAGAAAAACTTCATTAAGTGCTTTTGGTAGCATACTTACAGCAAAACCTCTGGTGCTAGCACTTATTAACTCTACTTGTGTTCTTTCTCCCGTCTGAGCCAGACTTTCAGCCCTCGCCCAATCTGCATCTTCATGTTCCTACAATTCAATAATGCAGCCAGCATTATCACAAAATGTTTGTCAGCAAAAGAATACAAATGATCAGGAGTGGATTATATTTTGACCTGCAAAGGTGATGAAGAATGGAAATTATTAAGCTTGATATCATTTAGAGTACTCTTAGAACTCATGAGAACTGCCTCCTCTCTTTCTTTAGTGGATTGGTCTAATCTATAACAAAGCAACCTGTTAATCAAATCTAATCGACCAAGGCAATAACTGAATAATAGAAAAATTAGAAAAGCAATTCAGATACCTTCTTGGGTTTTCTTGCCGTGAGGATTCAATAGTAATCTCCCCACTGGAATCCACCAAATTTCTTTCAGGTGACACATTAGCAGAAGTCTCAACCTCAGTGGACATCATTTTAATCTGTTCGGGCTGATGCATTCCTTGAAAGATGAAGCACAATATCAGTTTCAACCTTTTTAATCAAATCGCTCTTCTGCTTTTGCTTAGACAGGAAAAGGATGAATAAAATATATGTTGGCATTGAGTTGCAATATGAATGCAGGAAAAAAGGAAACCCTACTGAAACAACACGTACCAGAGACAATTACAACCAAAGGAACTTTTTCAAGCAGTATGACTGTATTGCACATTACCTATGACAGAGTTATCTTCTAGTGTAGGTTCCTCTAAGACATTGTCAAGCCCAATAGCTCTGGTTTCTGCATCTCCTAATTGTTCTTGATTCTCATCAAGATTTGTCTTCAGAGTCATTGCTGAAGGCTTTTTCAATAGTGTGAAATCAACATAATTATTTTCCCCTTCTGCATTTCTTGTTTTCACCCCAGAACCACCATCAGCAAATTTGGCCTCTGCAGAACCTGAAATATCTTCTTTCTTATCAACACTTACATTTACTTTAGTTGCTTCAGGCCTTCTCAAGAGCGTCATATCACTAAACTTCTCCTTTGCTTGCTCATTCTTCATTTTCAATGACAAATTAGGTTTCATCCTCAATCTTGACGGCATATCTTCAAACCCATCCATGTTGCCTGTAGTGGGCTTTCTCAAGATAACATTAGGGATGCTACTCTTACTTCTATCTATTGCTCTTTTAACCGATGGGCTTGGTTTCTTTATCTCAGGCTCAAGAGGTCTATCACTGTCTTGGGATTTGACTCCTTCCCTTGGAACCGGCCGAACCAAATTCAATCCATCTGATGAACTTGATGATGGTTTTTTTTCATCAGGCACGTCAAAAGGAACTTCTTTTATTTCTGGCATTTTGCCCTTATTCTTGTAAAATTGTTTCTCAATTTCGAGATAAGATGCTTCTGGATTCACTTTTCTACCCATAATCTGCTTACTTAAATGAAATTGTTGTCAGCTTAAGTAAATAAAATCAGTCACAAGTTCAAATCCAGTAGTAGAATGCAGAAATTCATGATAAAAATACTGTATGCTTAGCTTGGAGAATTTTATCTGTATTATTTGAAAAGAAGGGGTGGGGAGGGGAGGACAATCAAACACTGCTCATTAATGAACTTGTTCTGGGGTGAGACCAGTACAACCCTCCAACTCAAGATTTGTTTGCCCATTTCTTGATTTTCAGTAGTAACCATCAAAACACAGCGTCAATACCAGCATAAAGGTATGCACATACCTCTAACATGCATATGATTATACATTCTTGTAAAGAAAACTGAAATTACAACACCAGACTCACATGGCTAGTTGAACATTAAAAATTCAGAACAAAATATTACTATATTACTATGCTTCCTTTGTTTTAAAACAATTTGCATTCCAAAAAATAAACAGACAACAAATCTTCAAAATTTGCCTAATGAAAACTTACTCTTAAGTCAAGATCAATACTAACTCTGTTCAAGCTCAGAAATTTTTTCATTTGATAGTTACCAGATAAAGCATCTAAACAAAACATTGAATACATGCATATATATTACATATGTATATTGTATAAAGTTCTCCACATGCACATAAACATAAATTCATGTAAACATAATTATTAGAAAGAAAAAGGAACAAGCAAAAGGGAAAGATGGAACCTTGGCAAGGGTGAGTTTGGGGTCTTCACCAATCATTTTGCCAAACTTGAGCTCCATAAGGTCCCATTGATCAAACTTAGGCTCTTCTTTAGCTGCAAATACACAAAACTTACTTCTTTGAGGGAAATAAACGTTTTTTCTTCTTATTCTTACTCTCGTTCTGCTTCTTGAGCTCGACAACGAATGAAAAAGTATATTTTTAGCAGAGAAAGAGCTGGCAGTCGCAGTGGTGGCTACTAAGAGGCCGTCCATTTCTGGGTAAATGACAAAGTAATAAGCTCTTTTCAGACGGTTAAGAATAGCATTTGCCTTGATGGGTTTTTATCAGTTGTTTGATTTTTATCAGTTCCGACTGCAGTCAGTGCTTCTGAGTTTTCTATTTGATGGAAAACTGATGCAGTCGTGAGAGTTTTGAGGTATGTTTGTGTAGATGATAGAAAGAAGCCAATTTATTCGAGGGAAAAGATGAGTTTATCCATCATCAAAGATCATAACGTGGCAGTTTATTGTTGTCTATGCTATTAGGGAAGCCACTAGAAATATGCCACGTGGATACGAAAGGAAACTACAAGCTTTCTTTTGCTAATTTTTTTTTTTTAACTATTAGATACATTAATTTTGACATAATAAAAAGAAAGTGATGATAACGTTACAAAAACTATACCTTTATTTTTTACTATAAGTTATCTTTTTTATTTTTTATTAAATAAAATAAAAATAAAAAAATTTTCATAAGTTTAATTTATTATATATATATTATTTTATTATTATTCTTAATTATTATTATTTTTTATTATCATTAACCAGAATAAAAATAAAATAATAATATTTTAATTAAAAATAAAAGTAACATTATGAAAATTTTGGTTCTATTCGAACCAGTAAAATAAGATTTTAATACGAACTGAATCTTAATTTAAATTGTTAAATAAGAGAAAAATTAAATGAATTTCAGGTAGTAAAAATCTCATTTCGAATTAAATGACTTTAATATCCTAAATGTCTCACTTAATAAATATTATAAATTTTATTAAAATATTAAAAATACATTTAATCCAATACAGAAAAAAAAAATAAACGTCATACATAAATTTATCAAAAAACTAAATGAGATGGCTGAAGGCGAACAAAAATTGGAAATGAACAATAAATGATTGTATTTTAATTTTAGGTTACAATACTTTTAAGTTACCAGTTTAATATTTTTATTTTAAATTTATTTAATTAAATTAAAAATAATACAATAAATAACTTGTGTTTATTACTTCAACCTAAGTGTATTATTATAATACTATTAGAATTACTATTTATTAACCATTAGTTTAATTTTATATAATTTTAATTTTATTAATATTATTTTTTTCAAAAAGCAAATGAGACCTTTTTAGGTTCATACAGTAAATTAAATTTTTTTTATTCCAAATTCCCAAATTCCGACCGCTTTAAAAATTCGACTCCAAAATAGGGATTAATATCGTCCCAAACACTTCAAGATCCCAAATCTCAAATGGTATTTGGGGTTTTTTTGCCATTCCAATGCCTATCCACGAGAACATTTTTCTTTTAAATAAAAAATATAAATTCAATATATTTTATTCTCATTATCTTTTTATTTATTAAGTAAATACCACCAATTATAATTCATATTTTTCTTGGCAACAACTGAGACAACCGAATTCAACCCACTCGACTGGTCCGGTTCCAAATCGAAGCCAGTTTCTCATTGAACCGTCTTGTCTTAATAATTTACACTCATTGGTATTGAATTGTCCCCTTGTCAATGGCTTTCTCTGCAACGTTCTCCGTCTCTTCAGCTTCGTCTTTCACATTTTCCCTCAAAAATTGCAGACCTTTTTGGTCTCAAAATGTTCACTCTCTAAAACCCACCTCACTCAAGGCATCTTCTTCAACTTCTCTCGATTACTCTACAGCCTCCGTTGTCGAAAAACAGTCAACCCCATCAAAGGTCAGATCGTTTTGCTTACAGGTTCTTTTTTTCTTGTCATTATTTTTCTGATGATTACAAAATAATGGCTTTGGTGGATGGGAAAATCTCAGTAGTTGTTTTATTTACGTGGGTTGAATTTTTCAATCGTATGGGATGAGACCTTTTCTTCTTTCTTTTTTTTTTTTTTTGTTCAGATGAGCACGTTTATTTTAGCAATGAAAGTTGAAATGTCAAGAGAAGTTGGTCACCAACTGATGTGATATGAATAGGTTTGGAATCATTCCCATGGTAGTCCTTATGTGTTTATCAATGGCTGTTATTGTACGTTGGTAGTTGCTAAGAACAGTTCAAGTGAGAATTGAATCGTTAATGATATGACAAAAAAAATTAAAAGGATCATTAACGGAACCTTTTTTTCAATTTCTGTAGAAGAATTAGATGAACTTGTATAAAATTCTATGTGATACAGAACTGTTTTATTGTAGCTTTAACTTAATCTAAATACACCTCTTTCTATGATGATAATAATAGCAAGAATACGGTGTTTAATTAGCAACTTATGATTTCAGTTGTTTTTCAATGGATGCGAAGTGGTTATGAATTTTTCAGTGCTGTCTTTGTTATGGTGTTTTTAGCTCATAGTGGTCTCATTTTATTTCAGACTGGTAATTGGCAATGGAAATTCAAGGAAAATTCTATCAATATCTATTATGAGAAACATGAGCGAGAGAGTCCTTACCCTTCTAAAAGTATCCTTATGATACCAACTATTTCCGATGTTAGCACTGTTGAAGAATGGAGATTGGTGGCTCAAGACATTGTTCAACGAGTTGGCAAAGTCAATTGGCGTGCTACTATTGTTGATTGGCCCGGTTTGGGTTACTCTGATAGACCAAAGATGGATTACAATGCTGATGTGATGGAGAAATTCGTGGTTGACTTAATCAATGCACCTGATAGTCCTGTAAGCTCGTCAGGTTGTTAAAGCTGAACTTAATGTTATTTGTTGATTGCTTCACTGATCATCCTTATCATAATGCTCACTTTGTGTTTTGATGGCTATTTATTTTGTGAAGCAGATGCCTGAGTTCTTATACTGTGTTTACTTAATAACAATGGATTGAACTTTTGAGATGTTTTTGGTCTTTCCTTGATCTTGTTTCAGCTGAATTTTCACTCTTCTAGACATGTCTTGCTCTGCCGTGCCTCCATTTTGTATTTATTACCATATTCAGTTCCAATTAAATGAAAGAGATTGCTCAATGAATGAAAAGGTCTCTAACTTTTAGAAGTTTGTATGCACATATGCAAGCAAGTATGAAATTATTGGTTGCACAGCCTATCATTCTTCTTTATGTCCTGGGTAAAGGAAAATACAATAGGTTAATTCTCTATAATACTTCACTTGTTCAATAATAGAAATTTTCTTTACTTAGATTGTTATCCACCTCTCTTATATCTTGTCGGCTGCTGTTTAGTAGAAATCTTTGTGGAATATCTATATGATCAGAGATTTTTAAAATCTTCTGGTCCTTATGGGGATTCAAAAAAGACTTGACGCAGTTTCTCCTTAATCACTTCACTTGGGATTCTATATTTCTAGTAGTGATTGGTTTTTCATAACAAAGCAGCATTTCAAAGAACAGAAATTTGGTCATTTGTTGACTGTTTGTGAGTTTGAGGATCTATGGCTATGATGGCATGCACAACAATATGACTGAGATGTGGAAACTAATTTCAATTTGGTTCATTGATGTTATAGAATTTTGAATTCTTGGACTTTCTGTTTAAGTCGAGATGTTAACAATCTGGTCAATATCTTTTAACAAATGTGTCTGTGTGCTTTTTTAGCTCTGTTTCACTGCAACTTATGTTCTGACATCGGTTTTCTTTTGGAAATTGCATGATGACCCTGAGGTTCCCAAGCAGATATATCTCATAACCATTCTCACGCTCACGGATGGTTGTATTTTGCAGTGAACTATGTACAATATTTTGCATGTTGTCTCGATTTTGGCTAATGTAAATTCCTTATGTTAAATATCATCAAGGAATTTTCAAGTACAGTGTTTGCTAATAATAGTCCATGTTAAACCAGAAAGTGATTTGGTGATCTTTGGGGGAGGGCATGCTGCCACATTAACAGTCCGTGCTGCAAAAAAGAATTTGGTGAGGCCCACAGCCATAGCTGCTGTCGCACCCACCTGGGCTGGTCCACTTCCAATTGTGTTTGGTCGAGATTCTAGCATGGAAACAAGGTATAGCGAATGTCGTTTTACCTTTGATATGGAATGCTTTTTTCTTGACTGAAAATGCTGTGCATGCTTTGATTGGTTATTGTATGCTGAATGGTAAGAGTATGCATGGTCAGGAATTCTTAAGAGCAAGTCACCTTGCTGTCTATGGCTTATTGAATGAGAACTCAAATGGTCAAAAGTCCTTTTAATGGTACATTTTTGCAAATTCATAAATCCTGAGGTCTACCAAATTTAGATTTGTTACTGTTTTAGGATTTAGACTTTTGATCACAGACTAGTAACCTGAGATGAAACAATATAGAGATCCAAGGTTTCATGGTTGCACCCCATATTGAAAATAATATTAAAGAATGAAGCAATCACCAATTGACATGTCTGTGGACTCAAAGTGATTGGAAGGACAATGCGAAATGCAGACCTTGGAACAGTAAATCTGAATCTGGATTGTTATATTGCAACTAAGCCAGATCCCATGACAATTTAAAACGTTGTGAATCAGAAAGGCATAGGGATCCCTCTCAACTGTTGCTGTCGGTTTGTTCTTCAGAAACTTTTTAAATTTTCTTTAAACAGAAACTTAACTGACAATAACACCTTTGGTTACTGAATGCTGTTATTGTTTAATTTTCTCTTGCTCATTTTTCATGACTTCACCAGATACGGGCTGCTTAGAGGAACCTTAAGGGCCCCTGGTGTAGGCTGGATGATGTATAACATGCTTGTTAGCAATGAGAAGGCAATTCAATCCCAGTACAAATCCCATGTTTACGCAAATCCTGACAATGTCACTTCAGGCATCGTCGAAAGCAGATACGCACTAACAAAACGCAAAGGAGCCCGTTATGTGCCAGCTGCTTTCTTGACTGGTCTCCTCGACCCAGTTAACTCCCGAGATGAGTTCCTGGAACTCTTTGCAGATTTGGAGGGAAAGTTGCCACTCCTAGTTGTGTCAACTGAAGGATCTCCAAGGAGGTCAAAAGCCGAGATGGAAGCACTCAAGGGAGCCAAAGGAGTTACAAAATTTGTCGAGGTTCCAGGTGCTCTTTTGCCGCAAGAAGAGTATCCCACTATTGTTGCACAGGAGCTCTACCATTTTTTGCAAGAGACATTTGGACCCAGTGATTGAAGTCAGTTTATGAGTGCAGAATTTCTTTCCAGCTGGCTGTAGTTCTCTCATCTGTTCTTTGATTTTCTTCTTCATGACGCATCTCTGAGATTTCAGGACTGCAGTTTATACTTTCAAAATATTTGTGAAAATATCACACATTTTTACATAGAAAGCTGCACTTGCGTATCAAAAAAGGATTCACATCACACTGTAAAATTTGTTAACAAAGATGTAAATCTACTGTTACTCTAGCTTTTATAATGGATTCTTTTCTACAGTGAATGCAGTGGATAAACTTCATAGCCTGTTTTATGCGCATAGATTCTGATCACGGTGGTGAAAATAGACAGAAGCAGAAGTCTCTTTCTTATTTTATTTTCTTCTCATTCTGATTATTTGAACAATTACTGATTCAGCATTCCTGAAGCTCTATACTTACCGAGGAACAGGAGACAAACAAGCTCTTTACATTAATGATTGCTCGGTGAAACATAAGAGATTAAAAGTCTGAAAGGCCCAAAATTTCATTTCGCGCCGACCCTGATTCTCACACGGTGGTTGTTTCAATAGCTAATTATATACTGGGCGTAATTCGTAAAGAAAAACTCTCCGACGAATGGTCACGTTGAAACCTAAGGATTTGTTTCCTCTGGTTAGAATGTTGACACCCAATTTGCTGCACGAATGAACTATTATGAGTCGTCAAGTCCTTGTCTCGATAGAGGAATTTGTCTCGTGCGAACAATTTGTTTAAGGCAGTTTTTTTTTTTTTTTGTGCGTATAATTTCATTGCAATTCTTATGTTTTTCTCTTATTTATATTTTATTCACAAATATTATAAAATTGTTTACTTACGTATATTACAGAAATTTTATTCAAACCCTCATATTTTTAATTTTATTTAAATTTTCATAATATTAAACTAATTCCCTATAATTTTTAAATTTTAAAAATACTATTTATTTAATTAAAAATATAATAATTATTAAATAATTTATATTTATATTTATTATTATTATTTTAATAATGAATTATTATCATTATTAACAAAAGTATTACAATTAATTAATATATTAATAATAATTAGTAATAATTTTTAGTTAAATTAATAATAATAATAATAATAATAATAATAATAATAACTAAATATAATTAGTATTAATAATTAATTTTATGAGATAAAAATTTAATTAATCTTTTTATAATTTTTTTCATTTACTATATTTTTGTAAGTATAAAAAAAAATTAGTTACAACGACGACACATTAGTTATAATACCACCTTAATGTTAATAAAAAAATAAAATTTAATTAAATTAATACTAAAAAACACATTTCTCTCTTGAAAAATTACAACATCTCTTTTTTCATTACTCATCATTAATAAATTTTTAAATTTATTATTATTCATATTTTTTATAATATCGTCTTGTAATAATTACTATTTTATGATAAAAAAATTAATAAAATAAAAATAAATTCCCTTTGAATCAATTCCTCTCCACTATTAATTTCTATTTAACAACTTTTATCAATAATTAAAGTCACCATCAGAGTCATAACAGAGAAAGAGAGTGAGAGAGGGGAAGAAGAAATGGGAAAAAAATATATGAAATATTTACAAGTTTGTAGTACACTCACTAAATGAGAATTGAGATTAATTGAAATTAGAATTAGTAAGAATCAAAATAGTTATAATTAAAATAAAAAAATAGAATTAGAATAATTTATTTACTTAAACTATAAGAATTATTGTTAGAATGAACTGTATTGCGATTGATGTATTTACTTTGTCTTAAAATTAAAATATGCTACAGTTTATTATTTTGATTAATAGTGGAGAGAAATTAATTCAAAGAGAATTTTTTTATTTTATTAATCTTTTTATTATGAAAATAATAATTATCATGAGACGATATTATAAAGAAGATGAATAGTAATAATTTTAAAAATTTTATTGATGATGAGTGATGGAAAATGAGATATTATAATTTTTCAAAAGAGAAAATATTTTTTATAATAATTTAAATAATTTTTTATTTTTATTAATATTAATGTGTTATTATAACTAATATGTCGTGGTTTTAAACAAAATTTTTTTAATACTTATAAAAACATAGTAAATGAAAAAGAGTATAAACAGATTAATTAAGTTTTTATCTCATAAAATTAATTATCTTTAGTTATTATTATTAATAATTTAATTAAAAAAATATTATTACTAATTATTATTAATATATTAATTAATTATAATACTTTTTGTTAATAATAATAATAATGCATTTATTATAATTGTAATTATAATTTATTTAATAATTATTATATTTTTAATTAAATAAAGAATATTTTTAAAATTTAAAAATTATAAAAAATTATTTAGTATTATGAAGATTTAAATGAAATAAAAAATATAAAAATTTTAATAAAATTTCTATAATGTATGTAGTAAAAAATTTTATAATATTTAAAAATTAAAAAATATATAAAAATTATCGTGAAATTATACAAAAAAATAAAATAAAATCCGCATCAATTATGGAGCTTAGGCAGGCCCGAATCGAATTATGATTGGACTATATCTCACGTACGACTTATAAATATCGCCACAAGTATAAGCGGACAAAGCTGTGGTGTCAGTATTGTAGATGTCCCATTTCCTCTTTCATCTGTTATAATGGGACCCTAAAAGCTCTCTCTCTTATTGCGATTAGACCAATTTCTTTCTTTCTTGTTTCCAGTTTATTTATAAGCATTATGATAATTTCATTTTTCCCATTCTTCTTCCCCTCTCCTCCATATTCTGCCCGATTTTCTCTATCTAACCATCAATCAACCGCTAGTCAAGAAAAAAAAAATCAATACTTTTTTTTATTCTGTAAATTTAGTTTTTTATTTTTTTCAATTGTGATGTGCTATTTTCTTTCAATGCCCATGTTGATTAATTTTTTTTCTTTTTCCTTTGTCTTGTATTTCTACTTCAACTACAAAATTACCTCTTTCTGTTTTCCAGCAAAGGCGCTTCGCTTCTTTTTTAGCAAATAATTTTTTTTTAATTTGCAATGCCTTCTATTGTAGGTGATATTGTAGATATTTTTGTAATTAAAACTTGTATTAAAATACACCTGTTTTATTATTTAATAATTTACAAATTTGAGAAACCCGGAGTTGTTTGTCAAAATTTTAAAACCCTTATGTTTTAAAAGAATGTTCATCTACAACATAGGTTGCGGTGTTAATAACCCATTTTTGACACATAATTTTCTTTTAATAGAAAGGTGTTACTTTCATTAGATCAACTGAGTGATTATAGACTTAATTTGACGAAGCAATGACCCTTTCCAAAGACCGGAATCTGTATCACCACCAGAAAGAACTATTTTAACTAGAGCCTCTGCAATTGCATTAAAATATCAACAATGGTTCAGAGGAAACTACTCATCCGTTTGATCTAATACCGTGACAGCACAAAGGGCGAAAACCAAAGGCACCATGCAACAGTTGCATTAGTCTATAAATCTCGCTTACGAAAAAGCTGTTTAGATTGATTGACGTTGATAGTGTGCGTTTAAGATATTTCTCAGACGAGGAGTAATTGTAACATAAATTACCTGTCCGTTTCAGTACAAAAATTTTGACTTTTTTTTTCTACAGTATATCCAAAGTCATGCAACAATAAAGAATAGAAGGGCGACGGCAACAGTCGCTCTCAAGGGTAATAATGAACTCTCCGACTTGGATAACTTGTTCGGTGGCTCTATAAAAATGGTGAGATAACTTATTGAATTGATTCAATTATTAAATTACCAGGGTTTTAATCTTGCTCTCTAAAAATAAGAGAGGTGATTTTTATTCATATAATGTTTAAATAACATAGCACAGAATATATATTATATAAAAAATAATAAGTTATTCGATCTATAATTATTTTTAAAATAACATTTGTTGTGCATTCAAAGCTAATAACGCACTACGCTAAACCCAATTCGATTTATTACAATCATATCCTATCTGTTCTAATCTCGATCGTGATACCAAACTCGCCCCTTAATGAGTGGCAATAAAATTTTGATAATGATATGTATTTTGCTTTTTTCATGTTTATATGCTTGAAAAGTATAGGCCGACGTGTTATTCAAAATTTTATTAGGAACCCTGTAGAAATTGAAAGAAGCACACATGCACCATCAAAGTAGATGGCTGGTGCACTGTCGAAAACATAGTTAAGTTTGCTGACATGAAAGGGGACAAAAAAAAAAAAAAACGATAATTGCTTCTTCAAGATTTCCTTTTCCATTCTCGGCTCTCTCTTTTTTTCTTTTCTTTTTGGGTTGGATGAGACCTAGATCCAGAACTATATTGTTTTTATAAACCAGAAGCAAATGAATTTCAACGTGTTGGAACTCTATCTGGTAAATTAAAGTGATATAACATCTCATAATAAATATATCAGAGTTGGCATTGGTTCATTTTTAATTCTTTGAAAGATTGATTGAGAATTAAGACCATAAACACATAATTGCACAGTAGAGATGAAGTGTTGCGATATGGGTTACATGTTCTTCCACTTTCTCACATATTTAGTTGGCTGTACAAGAATTTAAGCATTTTTTCTAATTAAAGCATTTTGCAATGGAATGCGAATGAATTTCATTGGACATATTTCTCAAAACGTTTTGATTCATTTAATTGGTGACAACTTTTGGCGACATTTAAGGGATTGTAAGGACATAAATAACATTATTGAAATCTAACACCATCATTGGGAATTAACCTGTCGGCTTTTATATGCTATTTGTTTTTATGTGCAATTATCAAAGTAAATTTAGCTATGGACCAGCTAAAAGTATCTACATTTCTAGGGTTTAGCACATTTTGCTCAAGATCATTGTCACTTAATCAAGGGTAGTCGTTTTAACCATGAACCAGACGAATGTAAGTAAAAGGAATATAATATGGGAATTTTCCTTTAGTCTTTTGCATCAGACCGTCAGTTTATAGTTGATCCCCGTAATTTTTAAAATGTTTCAAAAGTTTATGATCATTGCTTCTGTTAGTGCCAACTGTTAAAATGTCTCAAGTAGCCGCAGGAATGTTTATAATTTTTCATAAAAAATTTATGTATTAACTTACGAATCAAAGAGAATCATCATAATATAATCTATGCTACTACTCATTCACATTCCTTTTCGTTCTTCACCTTTGATGAGATGTGTGTGTGTGTGATTTAAAGTGATAGTAGTCTTTCTCCACTAAAATATAAATCTCTTTCTACATCTGAAATTTATAGGTTTAATCAGGGCTAAAAAATTTCAAGCTGTGTATCGATTTCTTCAGAAGGCCCTATTATTATGATTATTATTATTATTTTATCTGTCAATAAACCATCTCTCCTCGTGAAGTGAAATATAGTTTCATTGGCTGCGTATATTACAATTTACAAGCATGGAATGAAATCTATTCCTTAGAAAAAAAAAACAAAAAAATCATTGCATGTTCACATATTTTGGAATCGTTTGTTAATAATGAGGAAATCACTGGATAACATTATCATAACACTTCTCGAGGAGGAGAAGAAGAGAAAGCAAGCAAGCAAGCAAATCCCCTGATGAACTCAGATACATCTGTCGTTATCTAGTGGCTGTGCCCTAACTCACGTAACAAGGCGATCAATGAAAACAGCAATAATGCCAGCCAAATGGTTGGTCGCCATTGGGCCACCTGGCAAGCAGCAAGTGCAAGCGTAGGCTTGTAGGATGGGCCCAAGCCCACATAATGTGAGTAAAATACCAACGCTTTTCGGATGGGTGGGCTCCGATTTTAACGCCTAGCATTACAGGTGCCTTTGCGAAGGTGAAGCGTCCCCGTTCGCTTCTGCTGTGCCTCACATTTCAAGGGATGGTGACCTTTCCTTCTGCGATGCCTCGGATCTCTTTACCCCGTCCGATTCTTTACTTTCATGTTAAACGCTGTTGTGTTGTATCCTCCTTACGAGCCCTCTCTCGACACGTTGATACGTAGTTAAATGAAGTACCGGCCTCTCTTGCCACGTGGGCTGTCCTTTTCTTGAAACGTGGAATGCTTGCTTGTACGATTTATAAATCTTCATTCTCCCAAAAATTTGACAGTGAATATTTATTGTTTGATTATTAAACATGTTTTTATTTTTTATTTTTTTGGAGCTCCTGAGTTATTTTTATCACGGTATCATAGTATCTAGAAAATAAAGTACAATAAATTATAATTTAATATTTATTTTATTTTTTGTTAGTTCATGTTACTGCTCCATCATATTGAAACATTTTAGTAAATACAAGCAATTAATAATATTTAACGCACGCCGTAGTACCCCTTGAAGCGATTTAAAATCATGCAGAATCGTTACAATCAATCAAAGATTTTATTGTGCTTGAACTAGACATGCTATGTATGACATATTTCTTTCATCATAATCAATTGTGTCATATTTAGCAACAGTCGCATGTCATCTTTTTGACAATCATATTTATAAAATGGAGACATATTATCTTGGGTAATAAGTTCTAATAATGTGAAAAGAAAGATGGTTGAGCACTTGAGTAGTTTCTTTCAAAGAAATTAAATGTGTAATTTCGTTTTCTAAACTTAAGTAGCTTAGGAAGAAGCTTTTGCATGACCATTTTGTTTTTATTTGATAAGATCGCATTACTGTTTACAAATGACCCATGCCTATAAAGCACTACCTAACACAGTTCTCTAATTATATCCCTACATTTCACTTTATGTTTCATGCCTTTGTTTTGCTAAGTTATAGCAGCCACTTTATATTTAAGGTGATGATAGAGAATCTAATTTAGATTTAGACTTCTCGTTGTAACATATGAATGGAATTAAACATATAAAAAAAATTCAATAAAATTCTTACCAAAGCATTCTATCAATACAGCGTTGGCCTCATGCGGTGGATATGAAGCTATTTTCGATGAGTAAATCTTTGCATGTTTTAAAATACGAATCGGATAATAAATATTTTATTGTAATATGATATTAAGTTATAATTCAAGAATAACATTTACTCTCAAATTCGCATCTTAAAATACAAAAACATGATGTGTATTATTCATAAGTATCCCATATGTGTGTGGTGGCAGAACTTCACACTATGAATTAGACCGACCTTCTGATTCTTTCATAATCATGTTCTTTATGCCCACCAATCTGTGAAAGCAAGAAGCTGGACCAAAGTGTGAAACGCCATTTCATAAGACAAGTAAAAAAGAGAAAACAAAAGATCAAGAACCAACGAATTTTGAACTCACCTGCCAACTCAACAAAATGATCTGCATGCAATTAAAAATTGATCAAAGATGGATCCGCACCCATATCACTATTTCTCTGGTGCAATAAACACAAAAGAGACTTTGCACACGACGCGTGGCACCATCCCTGTCTGGTTATGGAGGTGTCCTCATCGTCTTCCCTGCCAATAAATGGTCACACTTTCAAGTAGAGAAATAGTCAAAAGTGTTTATTAAATAATCCAGCAGCGCGGAAAGTCTACCACTTCCCATTTGCTACTCGGCAGTCTTTATTTTGTTTTTATTTGTTTCGAGTTTTAGAAGCTTTATACACATTGCTTTGCTGTCATTATTCATTAATTATGTGTATGACATTTTACAAAATTTTGGTATAAAAAAATTGTATTATATGCTATAATTAATGAGTGTCATGTTGCTGGCTGTCCATTGCATGGCATGGATAAGAAGAGCCCATTCACCGGCCGGAAGACTTTTAATTCTCTTACAATCTTTTAAAGCAGTATTCAATCCCTAGCGCCTGCAATTTTGCTAATTGTATTCATACGTACCCAATTTTAGTTTCAGATTGGGAATACAGCCTTGTTCGTATGCTTTCTACATAACTTTTGGAAGTTTTTATATTTATTTCTATCCCATCCCCGTATGATGCAGAATAATTAAACGACGAACACGACTCAAAGATTGCCCTCCCGAGGGTCAAATCCACCATTAATTTTCCTCCAATGAGATTGCTTAGAGAAGGAGCTGGAGAAACTGGTGCAAATCAAAGGGCTCTTAACTCGATGGGATCCTTTTCGAGGCAAACGTTAAGCTCATAGTCCATCCTTTTCGATATTCAATACTGATGGGTCCTCGCTCCGAAACACATGTATTGTGACTTTTACACACACTCTCTCTCTCTCTTACGCAAACACGTACGTGGATCACTGACCGTCCACTTGTCCCAACCCATCGACAAAAATCCAAATTAACATTAGTCATCAAATCCACGTACGCTAAGGATCGGAGATCAATTCGCTGGCTTCGTCTTTCCTCTGTGCACATATTTGATCTCCGTCACCTTCAAAAATTCAAGAAGATAACACGTGTATATTATTTTAAAGAGTAGCCTGATTCGAACAAATCTCTGGAGTGAGTGAAAATTGATGTCTGGTTCGCCAGCCAGTCAAATAATTACCAGGGAAGTTCAGTTAATAATTAACGGTATGGTACGTCTGACGGTGGAATTAGAATTTTATCTCAATAGAGCCGTGATAATGAAATCATAAACTAAAATAGATTGGGATATCATAAAAAAAAAAAAAAATGAGACAAGTAGAGGGTACGACAGAAAGCGTAGAATGCAAGGGGCTATCGAATAGACGCACATTAAATGAGCGTGCCGAACTCAAAGTAAAATTCACACGGACACACTAAAATTTTCAATTCAAATATTTATGTTTTCCGAAAAGAAATACTGACCAACTTGTGCTTAGTTTAGATGGTCAAATGATGTGAGCTTTTGGGTTGATAATTTGGTGTTTGATTAATTAATCATGGTTATCGCAATAAAGACTTTTGGGGTTCAATTGATAGAGAAGTATGATATGCCGTCGTTGTAACTATATTATTCCGTTGTAACTATACCTATTACATCATTCATACAATAATATAATAAAATTTTATTAGTAATTCAATGACATTCTATCAGTCGTACCAAATTAAAATAAAATAAAATATAGTACTAGATATCCATAAGTAATTAAAAAATTTAGTGTATCGTGCATAATTATTTAAGGTTTTTTTATGGATTAAAATTCACGACGGATATACGTTGCAATGAAATTTTCTCCCATCGAAATATTCACAAACATATGGTTTTTTAGAGAGTCAAATAGTCATATAATCCCATTGAGTGTGATTGTTGTTCAATTAACATATGCTAGCTAGTAGTGACAATTTTTTATTAAAAGAAGAGGGCTACCATTTATGGAAGTTATTAGGAATCTATAGTCTTCCTCTAATTTGGGTATGTATAGTTTTTAAAATGTAAATTTGAGATTTTTTAAATATTAACAAACCCTAAATTTATATTTTAAAAAATAAAAACGGCTTATTAAGAATAATAAATCATATACTACTCTTTAGAATAAAAAAAAAGGAAAGGAAAAGAAGGGGGGGGGGGGGGGGGCATAACCATAATGCTTGTTCATTTTTAACCAATTCATCGCCTCTAACCCAACCGGAAATTCAATATTAAGGTACAATATTTTTATTTCAATATCGCATGGTAACCAGCTCTCTTGGAACTTGAAAATTGTACTTCAAGGAGTACTCCCTCTCAAAATAAATTGTGTAGGGCATGCAAATTGCATATGGGTACTATATTTCTCTGTTTTTTTTTTTCATTGTTATTTATTTAATACAATTAAAATATAACCTAATTGACTAATGCGTTGCGAACTGATAAGCATAGATACGACCATCAAAAGCATTAATGAGTAGGCTTAAGGCTGCCAGCCATGGTTGACATTAGCTTACCTTAAATCCTGATATCCATTTGGCGCACACAAGAGAGAAATTAAACCCCATTGTTTGTCGCTTTCACCTTTCCATCTTGTTTAAGTTTAACCATTGTTTACACCTCGTCTATCAATGAATTCTATTTATGGGTAATTTTTTTTCACCTTCACGAACGAAAGTACTGGAGAATTAAGGAATAAAAAATGAGTAATGATGATGCCCACAATCGGGATGTGTACAATATGCAGGGAATAATTTGATAAGTGCATGCAAAAAAAAAAAAAAAAAATACTGTTATAATTTAGTGGAAGACTAAAATTCTTATTTGTGTTCTAGAGATTTTACTAATTGAATTAACTAACACGTAAAAATAAATATTAAAAAATTATCAATAATGTTTATATAAAATTTTTATCTACAAACTAAAAGGATAGTTAGCAAAACCATTATCTAATGTTTAGATGTTACAATGGCCTTAAATTACTCATAGCACTAATTAGATCTAAACCCTAAATTTTTTGTTACACATTTCTGCTAGAACATATTAAATATAACACATAAGAGAAAAAATATGTCGACAAATTTTGAGGCTTCTAACTATTTTTCTTTTAAAAAAATTTAGAGAAATTGCAATATATGTAATTATAAGGTAATTGTCTGATCTAAAAAATAAATAATAAGGTAAGGTTATTTAAATTTGACTTAAAACTTTACAAAAAATTCCTATTTATTGATCTAAAATATAATTGAGGGTTAATTTAGTAATTCTATAGCTTTTAAAATAATTATTGTTAGCTACGCTATAAATAATCTGATGTAATGAGAATCAATTAAATGTTTAGTAACGTTTGTTTTTAAATGTGTTATGAATTTTAAAAGTCATTGTATTCATTTGATAAATCTTATTGTTAGACTGCTGTAAGAATATAAATAACTGAATTACGTATAATGTTGAATAAAATTTATTTACACATATATAAATATGTATATAAAATATTTTTTTATTATGTATATATAGTAACTGATAAATAAAATAACTATTTTATGTTATTAATTTTATTTTTTATTTTATTATCTTAATATAATTGATAATATTTATAATCTTTTTAAGTTAATGACTTTATTTTCTAATTACTAAGAATAAGTTTATATTTTTATAATATATATAGAATTAATTATAAAACTAACTCTCAAAATTAAATTTTAAAAAGTTACTCATATCAACAGGCCTTTGGCCTAGTAGAGAAACCCTCGCACTCGTAATGCATAAGAGTAAGAGTTCAAGTCTCCATATAAACATTAAGCAACATCTTAGAAGATCAATGTAATAATATCACTAATATCAATGTACTTACATGATGCGTCCCATTTGTATACCTAGTCATAATCCTATATATTAGTAATTAAAAAAAAACTACACCTTCCTATTTTTTAAAACCTACCATAGGGTAGATTGATTTTATAAAAAGTGGCTTCTAAAAGAATTTACTATTCAACATAAACTAATTTTTAATTTCTCAAAATCATTTTTGAGTTTCTCAAAAACAATTTCAAAAAAAACCTTAATTCATTTGACAACATCAAATGCTACTTAAGTATTTATTACTGGAATATATAAATCAATAAATGAAATTTTGAATATTATCTCATATTTATGAAGTCTATCATAAATATGAATGTAGTAAATTGTTTCTCTGGATGCCCATTTGATGTCTACTCCTCCTAGAAAGTGACTATAATCTAGCCGTATATAATAACATTTTACTTAATATATACTAAAAAAAACAATTTGCGAGCATCGGTATCCGTCATATGAGAATAATTAGAATAAGTGACATAATTTATGACTCCTTATAAATAATATTGAAACTGGAAATTAATGTACCGACAACGTCACTCTGAAAATAATAATTAAAAAAAAAAAGAGGACCGTTTACCTTATATGTCGTTAACCTCATATGGCGTACACGGAATAGTTAAAAAGTGGCTTTTATAATTATCATTACAGTTATAAACCGTACACAAAGTCATTAAAAAGTAGTTTTTAACTTTTTATGAAAAATGGGGCCGCGTTTTAATAGGAGATATGCCCTACGCTTCGTGGGAAGGTTTCTTTGTTACAATTGTGTACAAAGCAAACACTGTTACCGTCAAATTCGTGCACATGTCACGAGGAAATGAGGTTTCGAATCGTTCACGGTAACTTTTACCACCATGGGAAGTCCAAAAAATGTCGACCAAAAGCCGATTTACTTGCTGCAAAGCCACAAAACAAAGGACAAAAGTATTATCCGAAAAACAAACAAAAAATGAGGACAAGAGTAACTTTTTTTTTTTTTTTCCTTTCAGTGATTTCAGCTTTCGGTGCAATGCCACCTCCACACAAATGCCCATATTGAATGTCACACGGTATTGTAAGGCGCACAGAGAGAGAAAGAGAGAAGGGTCCAAGCAAAGCTGACTATTTGCAAGGAATGAGTAAATGCTCTGTGCTGTCCGTTTTGACTCTTTTGCAACCCTTTCTACGGTCAGCGTAAACAACTCCCTCAGTCCCTCTATTTATACACACCGCAACCCTCGCCTTGGACGATTGTCTAAGGCTCAGCATCCATATCTGTTGAACAAATCAAGAATAAAACAAAGCAAGCCAAGTCAAAGAAAAGGAAATAGATCACAGAATTAGCAGCTGCAGTCCTGAAAATCAATCTTAATTTCATAGTCTTGAGAGAAGCCAGTGAAAATTATGGGGAGACCGCCTTGCTGCGACAAGATTGGTGTCAAGAAAGGGCCGTGGACTCCTGAGGAAGACATCATCCTGGTCTCTTACATTCAGGATCATGGTCCCGGAAATTGGAGATCGGTTCCTACTAACACAGGTATTTTTTTAATCTCTTTTAACTTTTCTTTTTAGGTTTTGGTTGGTTAGCTCATTAAATTGGTGTAGTTATTATCCTACGGCAAGCATCTTCTTAGTGATATATATATTTTTTTAATTGAATATTGACCCTTTTATTTTTTTATTTTTCCCAAGGCTTGCTTCGATGCAGTAAGAGCTGCAGACTCCGGTGGACAAATTATCTCCGGCCGGGAATCAAGCGCGGTAACTTCACTGATCATGAAGAAAAAATGATCATCCACCTCCAAGCTCTTTTAGGCAACAGGTAATAAAACATTAAACAAATCAAGTTCATTTTGGTTTCCAAATCTAGGCATGGTCTACCAATAAAATTTATAAATCCCAGTAAGGGATTTTATAGTATTTTAATTTCTAATTTATTTTTAAAAAATATCGGATGAGCAGATGGGCAGCCATAGCTTCATATCTTCCACAGAGGACAGACAACGACATAAAAAATTATTGGAACACCCACTTGAAGAAGAAGCTGAAAAAGCTCCAAACAGGGAGCGATGGAGGACAAAATAATCAAGATGGATTTTCATCTACTTCACAACAAGTTTCCAATAAGGGTCAGTGGGAGAGAAGGCTCCAAACAGACATACACATGGCCAAACAAGCCCTCTGTGAAGCCTTGTCCCTTGACAAAACAAGTACTACCTCTCCAGCTAATTTGTTATTGTCACCTGATCAATCAAATTTGAAGCCAATGAGTAGTACTACTTACGACAACACGCCATATGCATCAAATGCTGAAAACATATCTCGGTTGCTCCAAAATTGGATAAAAACCCCACCAAAAATTTCTGAAACTACTCAGGATTCACTCACCAACACGGCATATGCGTCGGCGGTGGGGTCCGGGTCCCATGTTTCAAGCGAAGGGGCGCTCAGTGCAACCACACCAGAGGGTTTTGACTCGCTGTTTAGCTTCAACTCTTCCAACTCTGATGCCTCTCAGTCTGAGACGACGGTGAACTTGACCTCGGAGACTAGCCTATTTCAGGATGAAAGCAAGCCTAAATTGGAGAGTCGTCATCATCATCAGCAAGTCCCTCTCACATTGCTAGAGAAATGGCTGTTCGATGATGTTGCTGCAGCTCATCAGGGTCATGATGATGAAGACCTGATTAACATGTCATTAGAGGATGGTACTGTTGGGTTGTTTTAGACAGGAGCTCAAAGCATCAAATGCTTAAATTAATTAGGGTTTCTTTCTTTTTGTTCCTGTTTTTAATTATGTTTATGTTTTTGTGGGTTTTTTTAATCTTAGGCCTTTGATGAGCTAGCTAGCTAGCTACTACTAGTGAACTTGTTTTTAGATTAAGCAGAAGAAAGTTAACTCTCTTCTTAGAAGAAGAACATGAAGTGTAAATTAAAAGTACATCTATATATTTTATATTATGTTATGTCTATGTATATGTACTGGTTCGATCATCTATAAATAAATCTCCTTTTTTATTTTCCATCTTCTGTTAGAACTTAGAACTTTCGTACTCTGGGCATCTTAATTTTGCCGAGGAGGAGTTTATAAGCTTCTGAGCGCTTTCTTCTCACAAGGAGAAAGTCAAGTCTCAGGCTTAGTGATTACAGCCTTAAAAGAGTATGATCTGTGTAAAGCTTGATCAGTATATTAACCCTTGTTTCTTAATACACGATCAGTATATATCTGATAGTTAAGAATCATCTGTTGAGGATCCTTTCTTAATCATTAGGATTACTATACAATCTACAAACACAACAGAGTTAAGATCATTACGCCATGAAGATATAGTGGAAGATGATTTTCTAAATTAATGCAAGGAGTTGTCTACCACTAGATCAGTGACTAATATGCAAAATGCGCATTTTTGAACACTATATTCTATTTATTATTTTAATAGAGATGTATTTTATTATGTTATATTGTATTATTTTAATATATGTGTATTGTATTATGTTGTATAACGCTAATACTATATTATAACATGTTATCAACCACTCGGTCACCTCTTCGAAAGACAATATCTATTTTATTTTTACCGACTAAAACATGGCTATTTCATTTCCCTTGTGATGGGCCTGGAAGTAGAGGAATATGTCAGATATACACTTGGGATAATAATGTCTTTTTAAGACTATTTTGATTGTATAATATTTGGTGTTACCTTGTATTGTATTAACTTTTTTATGATTAATTTTACTTATATATTTAGAAAATAATATTTGTTATTACTTGAAAAAATATTAAATGTAAAAGTCTTAAATTTTAGAAAATTAATATTTTTTAATAAAAATGTTAAAACATATCATAATTTTTCATAAAGAACAAAGCTTATATCCTTAATTTTTTGAAAATATAACATTTATTTTTCAGTATTTTCTAAATATATAACTTGTGAAATAATATTGAGACAAATTATTTAATCAAATAATCACGAAATAATATAAAAGCATAAATAAATAGTTAAAATCTAAAAAATGACTTCAAAAATAATCTTAGAGTGATAGAATAAAAATATATATATATATATAATAAGATAACTACAAAATAATAAAGTGATATAATTGTTGTAACATATTCATTAATAAAATAAATTGTGCTAAATTCTCCAATAATTATTTATATTATAATTAGGGTCCCTTTCTTTTTGTTCCTGTTTGTAATTATGTTTATGTTTTTATGTTTTTTTTTTTAATATTAGGCCTTTGATGTGCTAGCTAGCTACTAGTACTGTACTTGTTCTTAGCTCAAGCAGAAGAAAGTTAAACTTCTTCTTAGAAGAAGTACATGAAGTGTAAATTAAAAGTACATCTACATATTTTATATTATATTATGTTATGTATATGTGCTGGTTCGATCATCTATAAATAAATCTCCTCTTTTATTTTCCATCTTCTACTTAGAACTTTTGTACTCTGGGCATCTCAATTTGGTGAGGAGGAGTTTATAAGCTTCTGAGCGCTTCCTTCTCACAAGGAGAAAGTCAACTGTCAGGCTTAGCAATTAAAGTCTTCGAAGAATATGATCTGTGTAATGTTTGATCAGTATATAAACCCTTGTTTCTTAATAGACGATCAGTATATAATTATATATTTGGTCGTTAAGAATCATTTATTGAGGATCCTTTCTCCATCATCTGGCCCATAATATTATCTACAAACGCAACAGAATCAAGATCATTATACCATGAAGATATAGGAAGAAGATTTTCTAAATTCAACCATTCTAAAGACTTACTCATTCTTGGTAGGTCTGATCTGTGGACCGTAGATCCATTTTTACCCCTTTTTTTGAGTCTATTTTTATTAATATTTTCATTTCTCTTTTGTATATATTGCTATAGTGAATAAGATGAGTAAAAATATATTCGGTCATGGCCATCGGCATTGTGTTATTTGCAATAATGCGCATTTTTATTTTATGTTTTTCAAATTAGCCAGTGATCTAGTGGTCGACACCTCCTAGCATTATTCTTAATATTTAAGGTTTGAATATTCAATGCGTATTGTGGAGGTTGATGTTTTTCTAAATATTTAAGTAAAATTTTCCTTAGAGCTATTTAAGTGCCCAAAAAAAAAATTATACCCTTTGAAATGAAAAAAATTACAAAAACAATTATTTAAAAATTTCACCTAGAATAAACTAAAGACAAAAATAATTGTGTCATAAAATTAATAGATTGATTAATTCGAATGAATTAAAATAAAAAATTGAACAGTTACAAAATAAATTAAACAAATAAAACTAATGAATAGTTTTACCAATTCTAATAAATTGAAATTAAAAGGGAAAGTTGAATGGATACTAAATGTCTTTATGGAAGACATATTATTAGATAAAATAAACAAATTAAAAATTTAGCTGGTACAAAATAAATTAAACAAACAAAATTAATGAATATTTTTATCAATTTGAATAAATTGAAATTAAAAGGGAATGAATGGATACCAAATGTCTTCATGGAAGCCGTAATATTAAAATGGTGTTATTTTAGCAGAAATAAAATCAATTAATAAAATATCTTAAAATACTTCTATAACGTTAGCATTTCATTAATGACGTTAATGATTCGGTGGTAATTGATAAAAACATGAATATTAGGTTGTTTTTAGTTACTGCCATAATTCCTTCGCGATGAATTGAACTTTCATTAAATTTAGATGAAAAATCGGTAATCTCTATATTATTGAAACGATGCCATTTGGGCTAAAGCAACTAAATTATGAAAGAATGATGATACAGTTATAAATTCTTGTATAAATTTATTTTGTAGAAATTGATGTGACATTTACTCATGATTAAATATAAATATAAAATAATTAATACAAATCATGTGTATCATGAGATATCTAATCCAACTAATTAAATCATACTATATTAATTTATATAAAAAAATTTATACAAGAATTTATAAGTATATCATTACTCATTATGAAATGTCTTAAATACTCCTATGTCACCGTCATTTCATCATGGTGCATTGGTGCTAATGATTTAGTGGTAAATTGATTTTTAAAAAAAAAAAAAAGTTTGGCTACTGTCAGATTTTTTTTTTTTTTGTGACGAAGTGATGAATAAAAAAGTTTAGATGGGTACTTGCAATTTTCCTATAATAAGTATATATTTTCATCATCTACCAATATGTGGTATAATTAAATGATTAATCATTTTTTGCTGGTGCACATTTGATACAGAGTCTTTAATACTGAGATTATGATTTGATTTTTAATCACACAAAGTCTAGTAATCAAGGATGATGGATCCGATAATGGATAGCCATATTATTATGATAGACGACTACTCTTGAATATTCTGAAAGTGGTTGCATAAAAGAATTATGATTTCAATTATTTCCTTTATTTGCCGCATCTGTCGGCATGGGTACATAATCAAATTTAGTTATTCTAATTTTGCTTCCAGAAGGAATTCGCGTTCGGCATAATGTACTGGTATAAAATCGAAACAAGTTTAATAAAACTGCACCAAGAATATAATACAATTTCCCCATCGTGATTTCATTATTTATCTGAAGCAACCAGTGAAGAATTAACATATCGATTCAATAACTTGTTTACTAAAACCAAAATATATGTGAATTTGCGAGTATGTATCGAGAACGAGTTTTTTTTTTTGGGTGGCGGGGGGCGCACTCAAGCAGCTTCCTTCTTGAATTAACATTGTTAAAATAATAATAAATATAATTAAATTAGAATGTTATCACTGATCTATCAAGCTTAGTCTCTATGGCATCTTAAGAAATTATTAATAATTTTCTAGAATAACGTATTTAATTTGTGTGCACAAAAGTCGAGTGGAAAAAGCAAATTGAATTGTCATTAGACTACCTAACTAAATGACTTTGAAGAAAGATCATTTATTATTCATATTTCATATTTCACTCTGAGTTAAAGTGGATTTTCATTTATATGAATCTCCCTCCATTGTTCGAATCTGAGTACACATTTATTAAGGTGTCACATATTTATAGAGTAATAGAAGATAAAGTGTGTTGATCCCAATCTTGTCTGCCTAATAGATGAAATGGATACCTAGTCCTATCTCATTTTCTTCCTTTTTTTAGTGTTAAAGCAATTCCTGATTAGATATGATGTTGAAAACTTTAATCGTCGATGGAAGATCACCACACAGTTGATAATGTTATTAATACTTGAGGACTAATCAAGGGTCCGGTTTTGCTAGATATCTGTTGTTGTAGTAGAGTCGTGTCTCAGCGGCTCCCATATACAATTTAGTTGGCCATGAATGTAATCAATATATTTTCCTATTATTATATTACATGTATCATAAAAATCTAAAATTATTCTAATTAATTAAAAAATAATATTAACAATTTTAAAAATATTATCATTATCATTATCAATTATATTGAAATAACAAAAAATAAAAATAAAATTCATAATATAGCATTTTTAATTTAGTTATCAACTATTTATATACACAATAAAAATTATTTTTTATAAATATTTGTAGACATTTAAATAAATTTTATGCCAAAAATATGTCCAATACAATCATTTATAATTTTTACATTATTTTAATAGTAAGATTTACTAAGTACATACGCTTACTTTTAAAACTTATAATATTTTTAGAAATAATAATCATCATCCATTATATTGAGATAACAAAAATAAAAAGTAAAGTTCATAATATGAAATTTTTATTTTAGTTATCAACTATTTTTTGAATAGAGTAAAAAAAATTATATAAATGATTGTAGATATCTAAATAAATTTTATTCTCACTATGTCCAAGTCAATCATTTATATTTTTACACCATCTTAATAGTAAGATTACTAAGTAGATATGATAACTTTTAAAACTCACAGTACTTTTAAAAATAAATTTTACGAAATATTTAATTAATTCTCTTTATAACTAATTATTTTTTTACAACATAACTAACAATAATTATTATAAAAGTTAGAACATTAGCAACCTAGCTATTTTGCCTATTTTGCCTTTATAAAAACTTATTTTAATAGTTCTAAATAAGGTATTTTACTGTCAGTTAACATTTAGCTGAGTGGTTAAACTATTGCCCTCGAAAAGCCCCCACAAAAGTGTTGTGAGGGCTCAAATCTCATTCTCAATTGTGAAAATAATTATATGAAGGCACAATTCTCTCTTTTAAAATAACAGTAAAGTAGATATCTCTTAAATATTTAAAATGATAAAAATCCAAGCCTCTTGTCTCAGCAATTGTCTTATTATAAATATAAAATTAAAGTCTTATATAATATGAGTTGTAATCTTAGACATTAGTTCTTTATTATAATTTAAATATATATATATATTTTACCTCTCTGAGCAAAAGCTCAAATTTTAGTTTTTTGGAGTATTTTTGAATTTGTTAAAATATTTAAAATATCATTTACTTATTTAATAATTTTATTGTATTCCCTTTAAGACATATCTTTAAAAAATTTACATATTAAAATAATTTTATAATTTTTAATAAAGGCTCTTATTGATAACAAAATAATTATAATATTTTTAATAAAAATTTTATTAACAAAAACTCTATTTAAGTAAATTCTATTTCAAAAAATTATACTAAAAAAAAGAAATTATGTATTATCTTAAAAATGAACCGAATTTTTTCTTTTATATTTCATTGATAGTTGTTAATGTATATTTTTTATTCTGTAAATTTCTATCTAGAATGTTGATTTGTATATTTTAATAAGAATTTATCAATATTTACGATAAGATATTATTAACTATTAATTATTAATAGTTTAAATTATTCATTTGATCACTTGAATTTAATTGATGCAAGATTGGTCAATAATGCTTGACCAAGTGATTATTTTGAGTATATATGCTTCTTCATAGGTCCCTAGAATTAACCATGCGATTCCCAACTAATCTTTTGAAGTTTTTAAAAGATCTGAGCTCCCTGCGGTTGCTATTAAAGTTAAATGCTAACTCAGTCGCGATTGAAGGCGACAAATGAAGTGCTGGAGCGTCGGCTCTGCGGTGCCGGTTTTGATTGCCAGCATCAACGGAGTATTTTGACTGTTTCTACGACTGAGTTAATTTTTTTCTTTTTTAATTTATTTTATTGGAAAGTTATCAAATCACGTCTTTACCCCCGCCTGAAACACCTTCTTTGACTAACTCGTCATGCTCTAGAAATCTTTTGAAGACTCGTAAACTCCTTTTAATATTATACATAAGTCAGTATGTATGTCTAATTCATATTAAAAAAATTAGCTCGATATTCAAAAGTTGTCCACCTCTTGTAGTAATTAATTAAGATTCAATCTCAGTTAATGTGAAATTATTTATTAAACATGATATGTTGAGAAAAATGTGTCATATTAGTTTAAATAAGTCCCCGACTCATAATATAAATTTGAGTCCATCCTTAAATAATAAACTAATTTTTTTTTAGTATAAATTAGTCTGACGATGTTCATTCCATATTGTTATCCATCTGTTGGTGACGAGCAAGAATAAATTTCTTTCAGGTCCTAATGCATTAATATTAAAAATATAAGGCAACAATAATCACAAGATACTCCCGCTGTTGTCCAACGATCATTGACATTCACAGTATTAATTCATTTTTCCTTCTCATATTTTACTTTAGACGGCAATTATGACTTTGGAATTAAAACACACATATATATGGAGTCCATAGAAATTCCCTTGGGAATAAGCAAAATGAATAGTTCTAAATGAAGCACACGTGAAGAGTTTTGACTTTTAATCTTTCAAATAAGTTGGACTTTTGCATAATTGACTCACCCATCATCCATGTACCCCAAACTGTAAAGTCACTTCCAGAGCCATAAGCAAGCTCCTCATGAATGCTCACAAAATTACAGGAAAAAAAAGCTCGCTTTATCTCTTCCTTTTGCAATTGTCAATATTTGTTCTCCCCAAATTCAAATTCACTTTACAGATATATGACTTTTTTGTTCTCCACTTCACATGTTCCCGCAGGGCCTAACACCAAATACTTGGAATAATAATAATAATAACAACAATAATAATATAAAAGGAATATATTTTAACTATTTATAAACAATAACGGCGAGTTATTCTACTGTGTGAGTGTTTGCATGTTTTAAAATGCAGACTTTAGTTTACAAAATATTTTCTTAACTACTGTAGATAAATTTTTGTTATACAATGCTATTTAATCTCAAACATATGTGTAATGCACAGCAAAACTGTTTTGCTAATGATGAAATAATTTAGGATTAAAGCATATGAGTGAGTTAACTTTAAAAAGTGGATAAATTGAGCTACAAATATCAAAATTTGATACAGAATATTCTGTGTCAAAATTTGCATGGAAATAAGCAAACTCAAGCTTTGAGACAATATATTATTATTACAAACCAATCCCTTTGAAAGATAAAACATACATCATTAAAGAATTCAAAACACAATCTGAAATCAATTTCCAATTCTTGTTTTAAAAAAAAAAAAAAGAAAAGAAAGAAACAAAGAAACAAATAAAGTCATTAGTCACAGTCGTCCCCTCCTCTGAAAGGAAGCTTCCATTGAGACACGACGCAGGATCATATAAGTGCATATGCATGGAAGAGTGACGTGATATTTAAGCTGCCTTTGTACACACAAGAAAATGGGTGCCCATGCTCTTTCTACAGCTAGCAATTTTGCCTTCAATTTCTTTTTTCCCTTTGAATTTTATAATATTCTCATGATCATGACTACTGCTTGTACAGTCTCTTACAGGCCGAGGCCATACCGTCTTTCTGACTTTCGCAAGTATGCAGATACATTATTCTTTCTTTTTTCTTTTTTTTTCTTTTTTCTGATAAGAGATACATTATTCATTAAGCTGTAAGTTCGACGGAACCACGTGCATTTTCAACCGGCCCTACCTAAGTCCACCTACTTAAAATTCAATTTTTGATCCAACAATTTTCACTAACATATGTATAGATCTCATCTAGCTGCAGAAATTAATCAAAGCTGGCTCAAAGGGTCCACATTTTTTGACATAAAAATATATCCTCTTGTTTTTATTCTGCAGGGTCTCTCTTAACTTTGAAATTGAGCGCAGATTTAGACTGACTATCAGGATTACAAATACCAATTACATTTGTACGTACATATATATAGTAACAAATCCAAGTGGATATAAAATTTTCAAGAGTAAACAAAACTCGCACTCTCCTCCCCTACACACCCACATATCCAGGTCATACATACAATAACAGAAATATCTAGACAGAATCCCAAAAATTTATTTATTGCACACATATTTTGATTGTAATATACATTTTTTTGTTAAAATATCGCAATCAGAAGATATTATATAGATGAAATATCAGAAACCGTTCATGAATGTTTGTTCTTTTGTGCATTCCACGGAACTAGTTGGGCTTTGATCATTATGCAGTTGAAAAGATGATGTCCCCTAACTAGTAAGGCCTTGATTGTTCCTTTTTCAGGTGAAGGACAGTCCAATATTTTTAAAAATGAGCCCAATAAAGAATCTGTCTTGTGACACCCCAATTATTTTTGGGAAATGGAAAAGAAATTGCTATCAAGAAGGGGTGTCAGAATTTAATTTAATTTATCTGATTTATAAAAATTTAATTTATAAAAATTTAAATGGTAGATTATTTGATTAAATTAGATTATATTAAAAATTTAAAAATCTGTTATTTGTAGATTTGATATGGATTTACTTCTGTAAATCCATAAAAAATTAAAAAAATATTTATTTCAAACTTATAAATATAGTAGTAGTACTAATTAATAAATAAACAAGTTAAAATATAATTACATTAACAACATATTATCTCTTATCCGATAATAATATAAAATAAAAAAATGAGATTGTCAATTTTTTCTTTACTATAATCAATGTATACCAGTTATCCCTTATTATTTTTATAATAACTAATAACCTTCCTGACAGTATAAATTTATAATATTATCCTTATTTTCAAATGCATAGAATATTTATATTTATTATAAATTAAATAAATCACATAGATAGAAACTAAATAAAAAATTAAGTATTAAAAACAATAAATATATGTTTTGATGTAAAAAAATTAATAATAATTTTTTTGTATTTTTGTTTTGTAAATATTTTCTTATAATAAATATTTTATAATAGTTTAAAATTAAATGTAAAAAGTACAAGATAATTATTTATTATTTATTTTATAATTATTTATTCTATTTATCATTCAAGTTTTCTTATAATAATCTTTTATCATTTTATAATAGTTTATATATTTATTATAAGAAAGTGGTTATAATGCAAGAAAAGTACAAGAAAAATATTTTATTTTTTAATTTTTTACGTCAAAATATATATTTTCTATTTTAATACTTAATTTTTATTTTAATTTTCATTAATGGGTTTTGTTTAATCTATAATAAATATGAATAAAATTGTATTTGAAAATAACAGTGATATTATAAATTTGTACTGTTAGAAGAGTTATTGACTATTATAAAATAGCAGTGGATAAGTGGCATATATTGAATAATGTAGGGAAAAGAAATTGACAATCTCCCCAAAAAATAATTAAATAAATAAATATAACTTCTTAAATAGTTAATTTTTATGTATTGATCTAAACAAATGAGTTTTTTTTAGTCTGTTATATTTTATAACTTTGTATGAATTTTATGACTTTATTTAAACAATTAATTTATTTAAATCATATTTAATTTTGAATTTGATCAGTAAAAAAATTATTTTTATATTATTTTTTTTATTTAGTTAGTTTGTGGATAAGGCAAAATTGAAAATTTTTAGTCTACAAATCAATCCACAAAATAATGAATTTGATATAGATTAAGTTAAATTTGCATTCAATCAATCCACAATTTCACGAATGATTGTTTCTTTTGTTCCTTGATTAAAACATCAACGTCAAACTCAGGGCTTTTGTGCTGAGACTGGTTCATAGTAGTGGTAATGCATGCATCCGAGGTTTTATATTGTAATGTGGGGATGCTTAATGGTGACTTCACGTGCTTGCATGTGCTACCTCATTCAGGCAAGGCCCACATAAAGATAAACCACCATCTAGTTGCCAACTAAAAAATAAAAGGAATTCTTAACAATGTTTTCCATTTGTTTCATGCCTATATTTTTATAAAGTCCTCATTTTTCTTAAATGGTAATGCAATTTTGAAGTCACTACTTTTGTTTAGAAGTAATAGTCATCAAGTGAAAATAAATTAATGTTTGGTAAACGTACAGAATAAAGTTGGTAAATTAGGTTAAAACTGTGATTGAATGAAGAATTGGATAAACCGAAGTAGATTTCTGTCCTTTTCTTTCCTTTTTACTTAATCTTTTCCCCACCCAATAAACAAAAGTTATAATCAAATCGGTACCTTTGGCAGATCAAAAGATAGAGAGAGAAAGAATATGTTAAAAAACCAAAAGTCCAATTAGAAGATGATGAATTGGGTTGGGTTTGGCAAAGTGTATTTATCACACTCACAGTCACAAAGTGCACCAAATTTCAGCCGCATCAATGTTAACAAAATGAACCCACATGGCTCTTGGGATTTCCCGGCTCATGGGAAGTTTTGGTGGGGTTACGTTACTCCTTCAAACACCCTGGCTTAGTCTGCAATCATGTTGATCTTTAGTTTTCAGAGTCACAGAACTGAAAAGGCCCTTCATTTGTGAGAAGCAAAAAAGAAAAAAAAATGCCCTTTCTAATAATAAATTAAGGTACGCACATCGGCACTATTATTAGGGATAGATTTCGCACTGATTTGGTTCTATGGAAAGAGGCACTCCGAAATACAGGACGCTGGCAAGAACAGTTATATAAATATAATTTGTTTCTGGGTAAACAAATTTACAAAGAAAACATGTATGAGTTAACATTAAGTAGACAATTGCATTGGATGTCTTTTAGTTCAGGCTGTGGTAATAACTTCAAGTCTCAAATTTACATGAATTTCACTTCTTTTTTTTTTCCTTTCCTTTTGCTGTTAAAAAAAGATGAATTGTCAAGAAATAAAGGTCCGATCATTTCACTGATCAGGTGCACAAATTCATACGTAAACAGTAATTAATGTCGGTTCAGCTCCATGGTTCCTACACTTGTAATCCAGGATTAAAAAGGTATAAAACATCTTGATCCCACGACCAGCCGCCTAGCCCTTAATTTCCTTCGACATGAGCCACACAAATAAAAGCAAAACAATTAAAAAAAAAATTATGATTGGTGGGGGCAAAATCAAAGGTCCTCCCAAATATGGGAAATTTTGATTGTTTTTAATTATGAAAATCAACGAATGGGAGCCACAGTCGAAACAGCCGAGCCCATAAAAAATATCCCAACCATCTGAATTCTGATGCATATAGTTAAAGACAGGGCTGAAGTGGTGGGCAATTCGGCTTTGAGATTGATTGATGGGCATTTCGGCCTGCCACTATTCAATTCATTCGAGGGAGAGATGCTTTCTGTCTGCACTTCTCTTCTTGCAAACTTTGCTTTTCGTCTGAAAAACTGTGGACCCTTTAAATCTGACTGACTGTTCATAAGGCACGATGGAGCCATAGCTCACCGAGTAAAGCAAAATCCAGTAGGCGTCCTCACCTTTATGGCTTTATCCCCTGATAATTTCATGATTGATTTATATGTACATGAAGATTGAGGGAGGACCACGTTTGCACGCATTACTCTCCACAAGTTTTATATATAGTTTTGGTCATCATTTTGGCCCTGGTTTCTCTGTTCAGTTTTGAAAGTAAACACATTGATGGGATATTCCTTTTGTTATATAACACATTGCTTATCATACTTGTACTGTATGGTTGCTTCAACAACTTTTGGCCCCTCTTTCCTTCTCGGTTAAGGATCTTGTCATGTTCTATACATTCATACATACATACATATATATATATACATATGTATGTATGTATGTAATTTAGATTCATTGTTGATTTTAATAACGTACATAAGGTTAAAATGTTGCTTACACAAAGATCATTAAACAAATACTGAATACAAATTCTTAGAGAATATAAACCTTCATATTTCTTAGCAAGGACAATATCCCATAGCATATTCTTAACTAAAAGAGTTTACAAATTAGAATCCCCTAATATGGAAGAAGATTTCTTGCCCAAAAGTAGGTTATTTAAGATTTCAAATATAGTCTGACATAGCAAAAAAACAATTCACCACTTCGATTTGTCGGAAACCAATAGCTATGAATTTTACTTTTAAAAATATTGAGCATGTGCTCTAGTCTATGCTTTTTAAGTGATCACGCAATTAGGTAAAAATCCTCTTGGCATTGATTTGTCAGAATCCAAAAAGGCATCGCGGTTTTTTCCCTTAGTAGTGCCGCTTCTTACATTTGTCCCATGCAACCGTGTCGCGTATGTTTTCGTACAATACAAATTAAATTGTATGTAGGATACAAAGAGAAATTGGGGCAAATATCATACTACAGATACAAATTTGAAGAAACTTAATTTGAAAACATTTTTGGGTTATGCGACTGTACGTGGAATTAATTGAAGTTCCTTATTTAAAGTTAACTCAGCAGGTCCCTCTTCTGTATTCCAAATACTTGGTTGGATATGTGTGTCCGTTGATCTTTCATTTTGATTCGGCCGCTAAGATGGCTCAACCAACTCTATCTAGCTTTTCATGGGTTGGACTTAATTTTTTGGCTATCGAGTCAATGTGACTTGGAAGCACAAGATCATCCATTCATAGGCTGCGCCACTAATTTCTTCAAAAGTTGGGTACGGTTGGTGAGAAGCAAGGTGTCTCGTCATAATCCCTTCAAAATTGACAATCATGCATTCAAATTCAGGTTCCATCATTAGCCACGCTCTTCTTTTCAAGTACTCTTGGTTTATACATTGTATGGCTGCACACATATGTGATCTTACTAGCTATATATTTCTAGTGATGTACAAAATTATTAATTATTTAGTGGTTTTAAACATGTCATTAAAAAGAAAAACATAAAAAAGGGTATGGTGGCCTCTAAAATCATATAAAAGTCAAGTAAGAGATTTATCTTATCGTTTTGGTATATTATAAATCTTTTTCTTTAATAAAGAAAGAAAGACATCAATACCCATTTAGTATGAACGAATAATCACATAAACTCCTTTATTTTTATAGATAGTAACACAAATCTTCTTTGAAAATGCACAAGCTCATTTTATGAGTAAAAACGATCATACAAAATCTTTTCTAAACACACAAACCCTTTTTTTTATTAAAATTAATCACAATCACACACAAAATATTAAGATTTATCCATAAAGAATATTTGTTTGCTTAAAATGATTATGTATGATTACTTATGAAAACATGGGTTTTCCATAAGAGTGTCGACGTTTTTTTCCTTTAATAATATTTAAAAAAAAACTAACACTTCGTAAAAATAATTTTAATAATTATTTTTTCAGCAACTGTATGCAAGAGAAATTATTGAGAATAAAATTAGTACATCCAGTTGAGGAACGTATTGATCCTTATTCTTAAAACTTTATATAAAAAATAAGAACAATACACGACATCAATGAAAAGGAAATACATAAACAAAAGAAATATAGATATAAAAATACCTTATGCGTACAATGAAAGGTGAAATCCAAATCCAAAGGAAGAACAACTTGAAAAAACGGGTAGTTTGAAAACTCGTTAGCAATTTAGCGTCGTGCATTAGGCCCTCATTTGTGACCCATCCCAACGAGTGAAAGCAGCAAAATACGTGGAAACAATGATTGGCTGAAAAATCCACCATCTCTTAATGCAGGAGTGAACCGAGCATGAAGGTAGAGCTTACTCCTTTGTATGACAATTAATCCGACGGTTTCAGAAATCCCAAAAAACTCGTTCCTGTGAAAATAAAAATCAATATACGATAACACCCCAACGCCAATCATATTCAACCTCAAAGTGACTCAGATTATCGGTTTCATCATGGCATTGAATACAATATTAATTAATACCAAGAAACAAGCCAAAACCTCTTTGTGTACTTTAAGAAACTCCCAGAGAAGATATTCTATTTTTATAAAATTAAAGCAAACAAAGAATACTTATCACATACTATTAAGCCTGTGTATAATCATAAAATTATAAAATCACTTCGATCACACACAAATATTTATACTGTCATTATTTTATTAATGCAAATTTGCTGTTGAGTTGTAGGATTAATAAAATTATTTTTTAATGTATTATAAAAGCATACAGTTTAATAGTATTAAAATTCATTCTATTAAACTGTAAGGGTTAATAACATATCCATAGAAAAAAAAAAAGTGTCTGCACTAAAAAAATATATACATACATGAGTTTGTGGATATCATAACTCCTTAAATAGATTCTTTATTTGACATCTTTAATAAGAATCTAACTTAAATTATTAGTGATTATCAAGGTATATATAGCTGAAATCAAGACCGTTAAAACATGTACATACAGGAAGAATCATCGCGATTATAACATGTGATTAGATTCAGATACAACAAGGATGAAATTTAATTTTCTTCTATTTTATCCTTTTTCTTCAAACCTGAGCTGCTGAGCATCATAAAATACAATGTACTATCTGCGCATTGTCATTTCAGAGTTTAGCCCATAAAAGCCAAACGACGATGATAATTAAGGTACCTTTTTTGAGCCACGATATCCTAATAGTAACTCCAATAATGCCTCGCTGATCCGAGTGATTATAATCGCATGCAAACATTCTATTATAGCCTACAGAATCCAAGTGACGATAAAGACTGTGACTGTGCCTTAATATATTGCAACAGTAAACCCTGAACTTTTATTGGGTTCAAATGAATGTTTCAGTTGATTCCTTCTCCCAACATTCTCAACAACTATTTGCAATATAATAGAACAATTCTACAGTCTTTGAGATTCTCAAAGCATATCAAACCTGCACCAAACTAACCACCCATCATCCCATTGACAAACTCCTGTTTTTTAGAATGTCAGAAATTGACCATAATTTTTTTATATAAGAATAAATATTCTAAATACATTTTAATATTAATTAATTACAATTAATATACGTGTTCCTGACTGACAATTACACGTGTCCATGTCTACCATCCGTGCTTTAATTTTTGTCCAAAATTGATCACGTGATTTTGACTGACCACCCACAGTGTGCTTTTGTCCCTTATAGCTAGCTTTCTTTAATTTCTCAATTTTTGCCCTTTTTGATACGGTGAAGGCTTCAGCTGATGACTACTAGTCCACTACTAACTTTTGCATCTAATACGCTCATGATTCACAATTTAAAGTCTAGTTTAGTTTAGTATTAAGGTGCCATGACTTAAATATTACAGTTGTTATGGAAGTGCTAATGTTACAACCAATCCATAAATTGTTAAAGTTTTTATGACAGTCAGGCTAAACAATAAAGTATCTCGTATATTTCCCATTGCCTCTGACTATCTCGCAATCCCTTCTACTGCCTGGCCGCAGCAATATCTTAACAAACTCCAAGTCAAATAGAAATAAGCCCAACAGCCGACCTAGTAGCAATAACGGGAGGGTAAAAAATTAGTGGATTCTTAACAAGTCCCCGACACTAAAATAAGGAAAAACTAAAGACATCGTTAATAATACAATCGTCCAACGAATTATAGCATAATCATTCCATCACCTGAATTCACCCAGCTAAAGTAACTAAAAACTCCCAATTGGCAAAATAATGATATTAATATTAGACATTGTCTAAGAACCTAAAAAAATTCTGCATCAAAATTTTGAAATAACTTGTTTGCATACAAATTAGAATGATGTCAAATGTGATTTTTATTTCTTCTTTTCCATGCAAACCTCAGTAGCTAATGACATGCATCATAACAATTTCCTATTTGATTCAGAAAACTTGTATAATTTTATTAATGTTCTTTGACTCAGACTGATTTCCTAACGCTGAAGAATTTGAATTTCGAAGGGCATCCTATTGATGTTGAAATTTTGTAAAGTGATTGTCCTTGATTTGATGCAAGGATAGGTAAGTGGTTTCTTTTCATACATGGTGGACATTACCGCTTCTAATTATTAGAATCTTAGGTAATTAGACAGGAGTTGTTGCCACAGTTCTGAGGGGGCCATGGCCACCTGCCTTTTAAGTGTCACTTTGGACCCGCAAAATTAAATTATGAAAAGAAACAATCTTGATTAGTCTTTCGTGTATGACTTAAAATTAATCAGCTTTTTTGGCCATAAAATCATTATCTTTTATCACATAATGGTTTGCTATAATTGAGAATATTTGCAAACATTTTCTCTATTAATGTCAGAAGAGGCCGTTAAAATATAATTTCCAAAACATATTCTATGGTGTTTTATTATTATTTTTTTTGGGGAGGGTCATGTAAGGACAAAAATTCACACCATGTAGCCCCTTTTTTAATATTGTGATATTTTATTCTTGTTTTTATTATTAATAAAAATAATAAGAAGTTCGATAAAATCTTATTAATTTTTTAACCGCCTATCTCTTTCAAATTTCAATCTCAACTAATCAGCAATAAAAAAAAAAATTAAAACCCACTCAGTCAGACTGGAGACCGAACTTAGATTAAATATCTGTACTCACATACGTTTTTGTGCTCAAATAATATTGAAAGATAGAGTTCTATTCTTTCTCACGTGGCTATTAGTGATTGGTTGGCATGATAATCAGGGGAAATAAAATTATGGTAAAACAAAAGGGATACCTTATAAATAATGCCCACGCTAGGGTTAGGGTTAGTCATCAACCCATATAAAGTTATTGTAGCTTTTATTTTTTTCCCCTTCCAGCTTAGCTTAATTCTCACAGCTCACAAGGCTGTTTTTGGCTTTCCTTTCATCTCACTTGATCTGGGTTTTAATCTTTTAATGTCCAAACTTATCGTCATCAACATACCGAAGAATTAGGGTTCTCAGAAATGATGAAGAAGCGTCAAGTGGTAGTTAAAAGAGAATCATCATCATCAAGAAGAAGTTCAAGTACATCATCATCAATGCTTAGATGTGTTCGATACGCCGAGTGCCAAAAGAATCATGCGGCAAATATCGGAGGATATGCTGTGGATGGCTGCAGGGAATTCATGGCCAGTGGTGAAAATGGAACTAGTGCTCTTACATGCGCTGCGTGCGGCTGCCACAGGAATTTTCACCGAAGAGAAGAGGAAACTGAGGTAGTATGCGAGTACTCTCCTCCTAGTTCTAATTAATTTTTAAAAACTTATTAATATAAAAAAACGATCTTGTTTATAAATTTATTAGCTGATTGTTGTATTGATCTTGTAAGTTGCAATTTCTGTCATCAATATTAAGGCAAAAGGCAAAGAACGAAAAAACAAAATTACACTTCAAGCTCTATGTGCGCTCGAAATATGTGGCTTTTAATTTATCAAAGTTCAATTATTGTTGCTGTTTATTTTTGTGAATTTTAATTGCCAAGTCTGATTCATATTGTAATTGACAGTGTATTTTGAGAATCTCATTGAGCAATTGAAGAGGCTAACAGGGACTCTAATATGCATATGCATGCCAGCTATGTAAAACTTGTAGAGTTAGCAGTCAAAATTTTATAATTGAATAAGCATATAAAGTTGCAACAAGGTTGAAGCTCATTTCCCTGTATATTTAGAGTACCTAGATATACTTTCTTGTTTCTAAAGCATGCGTAGAATATGAATTTTATTAATGATCGTACAATAAAGTAGGAAAAGCTCCCGAATTTATCCTTTCAGTTTATCCATAAACACATGTATGTCAATGAAGCCTTCCCAAAAAACAAGCACATTTTGCATATTACCTTATGCGTTTAGGCTCGCACTCCACAATTAACGAAGTTTTGTGTTTTCTTGCTTAATGCTCACCTCCTTCAATTAATTGATTCTCCAAAACTTACTAAGAGAATTTTGGATATTTACCCCAGTTACTCCCAATCCAACTTAATAGCTGAATATGCCTTATTTATAACTTTTAAAATAATAAGGCAAATTTACTTAAGTTCAGTTTACTTTTCAGCTTTCATGGAAGCCAAATACTGTAATATAAAATTGTTTTTGCTTCCCTCCAATGTTTACTAACAATCTAAGATGCATTCTGATTGTATTATCTCTCTCTCTCTCTCTCTCTCTCTCTCTCTTCTTTATTTTTCTTTGGACAGTTTATAATTGTGCTGGGGTAGTTTATCCTTGTTACAATCATTTAGTTTTTGGAATTTTATATATAATAAAGGCCCACATATCCAATCACATTATCTCCACATTTTAGAAACTTCTCTTTTTTTCTATAATTAAATTAAAGGTCACTAAAACATAAAATCAGAATCAATTATAACACTATTAAAGTGGCCCTTCCTCTCTTTTGGATGATCCGTGGAACTCATTAGAAAACCAAAGAAAATTCATATACTATGGAGATCATTACGAAGACAGCCAAATATAGATTTAATTATGTTGATGTGCAAGCCGAACTGGCTCTCTTTGCTACCATGCTTGTCTGCACTTAATTAAACTAATGTTCACAATTAAGAGCAAAAAATAAAGGGGTAAAGGCCCTTTTGTAGATATTCTGATGTTCATCTTTCATTTTACTTCATTCTTTTTGAGTATCAAGAACAAGAAATTTTCTTGGTCTCTACAGCCAGGGATACAGAATCCATCCAAGCATTATTAATGTTGGAGCACTTGGTTAGGTTTTGACTCATGAAAGGCCATTTATATTTTCTTTTTGTGACACATAAGGTTTTTGAGATAACTTATTTTATATGTATGAAACCTATCAAAGCTTTGAGAAGCAATCTTTTTCTATTATTATTTTGCATTGTCTCCCAGCATCAAAAGCATAGGCGTGTTTTATATATATTTGAGGTGAGCAAATTGGATGGTTGAAACTGCAAAGCCTGTCCAACACCAAATTTTTTAAATCATATTAAATAATGCAATTGTATTCGTGAATTGCCTTTGTGCCTACTTAATGATTAAAAAAATCTAAAGACAGTCCAGCATGTGGCATACTAGCTGAACGGTTTAACTTACCTCTTATTTTGAGTTTTGTAGCATGTGGATTATATGTCGTCTTTGGCCCAGTATGCTGTCTTGCTTCTGCTACTCTTCCCTCTTCCCTTTGTTTTTCTTGCCCAGTATGCTGTCTTGCTACTGCTACTCTTCCCTCTTCCCTTTGTTTTTCTTTGCTGTCAATAACGCAATCTCATTTCCATATGCATGTATATAATTGTTATCAAATTTGACGTCCTAATTTTTTAAAAAAGGAGATTTTGGTTACTAGTCAGAAAATAGGACAAAAAATCACGGACTCTAATGCGCTGTAAAAATAAATATTGCACTGACATTTGTGGGTTTCCATTGTTCTGTTGTTAGATTACAAATAACTAGCTTAAGTCCAGACGAATGCTTATACATTAATAATGCAAAAAGTCAAAGCAGCATTTAAGTTGGAAAATCTAGCGACAGCCACAGCTGAAACCATGAACTTGTAAATAATATTACTGTTAACTAGATCTATGGTGCTGTCAATGCCCGCTTGGATTATGCGCTTCATTTCTAATTTGAGTAGATGTGATGTGAGGGTTTTATGTGTGACAAGTTTGGTTGCCGTATGCACAAAGCCAATTCTTCATGGAAGTACAAGTTAAATCAGAAAAGTGATTTCTGCCCACATGCAAATGCAAGATGCACAATCAAACGGTGGATATAATAATAAAGCTGTCTAGAAACGTATACTATACTTGGTTAATTTACTTAACTGAATTTTCTAGGTATCTAGTTTGTTCATTCGGCGGCCCGCAACCATTAGTCTAGCCTAAATAAAATATAATTGAAAGCAGACATTGAGTAGCTTAAATGTGGCGTAATCATTCTGTTTCCCTTAAAAATGCCCAACAGTACAGTAAGGCCTGTTGTGCGTTTCGAGCTCTTTATTAAATTGCCTACTCACATGATGTTGAATCCCAAGAATTGAACCTCAAGGCTTTCGCATATGACATGTATGTATACTTGCATTATTGAGAATCCTTTGGAACTCAAAAGTGTCTGGACCCTAGTTGATTTATCCTTTAGAGCAAAGTCGAAAAATTCTCTGGACTTGATGTTTCATGAGTCTTCTTATTTATTTTGTGTATTTAAATCACACCTCGTTTGATATATACACTGTGTGATCGTTAGGTATGATTTCTGCTCTGTCCAGGAACGCTTTAATTTGAATGTCAGAAGTTGTTTTTGACCTATTTTAAGATCGCCTGAGTGCAGTATAACTTATGAAGACTTAAAAACTTATTTTTTCTTTGATGAGAGAACTCAATAACTATGGTCTTCTTTGTAGTGGTAGAATCTGAAACACCCTTGATATATTTTAATAATTTTACTTCTTGTTCTTCTTCTTTTCCCCATAATAATTTGAGGTTAAGGTAATTTAATCCCATAGTCTCATAATTGCATGAAGAAAAAGTTCGTATATACTTTTATTGTTTTTTCAAAAAATTATTATTTAAAAATCTTATCTACAAAACACTATAAACTATTATTTCATAATTAATTTTTTTATTTTACAACCCCATAATGCCAAATGAAAGCCTCAAAAAAAGATTCTAAATGAAATTGACATGGTAATTGTTGAATGGTGAAGAAATTGAAGCATGTTACACATCTGGTTATATTAACAATTTATAGATGATTTTCAACCTACTTAAACAACCAATTAAAGATGCCTCAGCCCAATTTAGACCTGCACTTTATTTTGCATTATTGTTGTGAATCCTCTTGGTTTTGATATGTTAGTTTAATTAGGTTTGAGTTGGACTGTTGGCACCTCTAATCTTCTTATAAAATCATTTTTCAGTTTTTTTTTAATTCTAAAAAATATTTTTTAAATACAATCTTCTATTTTTTAAAGGAAAAAAAAGCAACAAATATCAACAAGGTTTACTTAATGGTTATATAATCTCATTTGTTTAAAAAATAGTCATACAAACCTCTTTTTAATATTATACCAATTGATTGTAGTCAAAATTAATACAAATATAGAAATAAGATTGACACAATAAATAAAATATCATATGATTGAAATAAAATATTACAATAAGTATAATTAAAGAAAAAATAAAACACACACACATATTGAAAATTATTTTTAATGTTAAAATATTATTGGTCTATCCCAGATAATTTTATTAACACTAAAATCTATTAAACTAAAAATTGACTTTAAGAGTTATACTAATATAGACATAATTTAAAAAAATATCTTCATTAAAATAATATAAATTTTGTAAAATATTTTGAATGTTTGTACAATTTTTTAAATATTATTAATCTACCATATAGATTAATTATTAATAAAAATATGACGTATTAATAGTATTAAATTTTTTCAAATATCCAAAATAATTTATAAATTTTAATTTTTTAATTTTTATTGTTTGGTTATATAAGTTTATTTAAAATTAATTTTTGGATTTCTTTTGTCAAATGGTATAGTTAAAAAGGACTCTATGTAACCAATTATGAAATCAAAGAAGTCTATGTGACTATTTAACCAAACGTTAGGGATATGGGTGTTTTTTTCTCCTTTTTAATTTATTTTTTTATTATTAAAACTCAAAATAACATTCCGCTATTTTTCTTTTCTTTTCTTTTATGATCTTGTTATTACAACACACATAAATTATAAAAGTTTTATTGGGCAATGGATTTTTTTGCAACAATCATTAAGTTAAATTACACGTATATTTTAAACTATAATTTGAAGAAAATTTAGTTATAAAAATACATAATCAGTTATGAAAAGAAACAATAGCCTATTTTTGAAAGTTTAAAATTTATTTTGGTTAAATAAAAGTGATGAATATAAAAAAAATGAATTGACTATGAACGTAAATAATTTTTGAAAAAAAATTATTTTTTTAATTTTTATTTATTTTTTAAAATATAATTTTATTTTAAGTGAATCTTTATAAGGATAATGAAGATATGCCAATAGCTTCTCCCTTCAGGTTTTGGGTCACACCTCTAGTGTTGAGACTCCAATGAGCAACATACTTCGGTCTAGAGCCCAAACCCATTGATACACAGTAGGAATTAAAAGGCATCCTCATATATTTCACGTTTCGACTTTCTCTCCATTTATTTATTATTTATTATTTTAACGATGGGAGAGTGAGGGTAACAAACCAAATTTTTATGAGTAAATTTTATATTATCACTTTTGTAAATTAATTATATTTAAATTATTTTATTTATTTTTAAAAATGTTAAGTTATTTTTGTTCAAAATTTAAGATAAAAATGGGAGTATGTTGATGATTTTTTTTGTCTTCTTAACAAAAAAAAAATAAGGGGTAAATTGAAAATTTTAAAAGTAAAAAAACAATTTAAAGAAAATAAATTCACAAGAAGTAATCTGAAATTAATTTAATTTTTATTAATAGGACTTATTTGGTTTATTTTTTGAACATTCATCTATTTGAAATTATGGATCTTCGTCAACTCGTTAAATAATTGAGTTACGGTAGACTAATTTTCTGTCAGCTGTAAGTTACAGAAACTTAACAGCTGACTGCTTGTTGTTGGGATCTTATTAATATATTTATTTGTTTTACATAAACTTTATGTTTTGGCCTCCTTAATCTTTGTATAACATTGTACTAAGCTATGAAATTTGATGATTTATCTATTATAGCTCCGGTATGGGCCTCTTCGATTTTATAAATTTATAATTTTTTCATTTTGGCCCCACTCAAACTTAAACCTTGGTTTTACCGTTAGTTTTTTTTTTTTATTATTAATAGTTATTCAATTACTTTAATAAATAAGTTTCTTTAAAATTATGTTCTTAACAAGTGAAATTAAGATTATAAAAAAAATAAAGATTTTATATATACTTTAACTCTTTTTCTTTTCTTTTTTTTTTTTAAGAATTTTACGAAATATACTTCCAAACATTTAAAAACTAAGCTTTTTGTAGCAAAAGACAAAATAACTTTGATGGTGGATGGTAATACAATAAGATAACCATTTAATAACTTGAAGTGGGAGACCATCTCCCTCTACACTCACGTGGAAAGAGGGTTGAGTTTCAACACCGTCTCTTATCCATTTATGCTTAGATAATTGTGATGTAAAAGCCATTAAATAAGGTAACAAAAACTAGTACATCATTTGTGAATCTACACATTTAATTGAAGAAAAACAACCCTAAAATTCTAGATCTAAGTAAAAACTTAGCTTTCGACTTAGTTATTAATCAACAATAATGAATTTATAGTAAAATTTCTTGAAGTGGTACTTAGTCAAAGAATATATATATACATCTGTCTATAATTTTTTGATTACTTAATCTTTATTTATCTGAAATAACTATTAAAAAGTAATGTTAATTCGCTCTTTTTTTTTTTTAATTCTATGATTTGATTGTTTGAGAAAATAATAATGACAAGACTAAATCAACGCGTGGCAGTGTGTGCATTAGCGTACATAAAAAATTGATATCATATGAGCACAAATGATTAATCTCCGTGTAAGACAACAACGTACAATACCAATTAACAAGCCATGAAATAATGGATCTAATTCATTCTTCGCATTAAGGCATTGATCGTGCGAACGTACAATGACAGTCACTACAATAAATTGAATTGGCCATGGCAGGCCGGACCCCCCCCCCCCCCCCCCTTTCTTCTTCCGGTCCCCATTGTAATTTAATTCCACGCACACTCCAAGCCAAGATAGAAGATGAAGATGGTATGACAAAGAATTCGACAAGAGGGGATGGTTTACAGCCGGAGCTGGGCACCTATGTCTTTTTGGGCATGTGCTTGTGCACATGGATTGACACTGCTTCTGCTTGTGCTTTCTTTCTGCATTGGCAGTTCTACTTGCATATTTCCTCATGCAATGATTGATTTAACCAACGGTTCCTACTAGTTTTACGTGTATTAATTTCTTTCTGAGATTTCTCCTTTGCATATTAGTGGAGCAGTTTTCCAAACCTACTGCTCAGCAGATTTCTGAATAATCCAGAGTCTGAGTACAAATTTCAGATTTTTTTTTTTTAAATGAAAGCAAAAAGTTACAAGTTTTTTAGCCTACTGTGGGTCAATTTTGGATTACGATTGAAGCAAAAAGTTACAAGCTGTAACTTACTTCTCTCACTTGTTACAATATTATATGAATCCCACAGCATTGTAGCATGTGAGAGAAGTAAATTACAACTTGCTATAACTTAGTATTTGCCTTAATAAATTATTTATCTCATAATTTTTGATAAAAATACTATTTGGTAAATTTTTTTTAAAATAACTTATTTCATAAATTTTCATATTTTGATAGCAGCTTTTAAAAGCAGGCAGGGATTACTTTTTATAAATAATTTATTCAATAAGTTACCATACCTTATTAAAATTCCTCTTATAATCCTATATTTTAAGAAAAAGATAATTGTATCTGAAAATAAAAAATAATTAAAACGTATGTCTATTTTGGTCATTATATAATAAAATAATATTTTACAATAAAATTTGTGAAATGTATATATTTTACTTTTTAAACTCACAATAATTGTAACAACACAGTTTATCAAATACTGAGTTACATTTTTAATCAATAGTTTATTTTGTCTACATAGCATATGCAGTTTATTTTATCATCCTTTTAATCCCAAATTGACTCTATGAATTAGATTAATGACTTAACTTATATGTTTGCTCAATTTAGAATTTAAGTTCTTACGGACATCTCTCTTAAATGAGAGTTGATTTATCCAAGCCTATGATAGGTCAGATTTATTTTCAAATAATTAGAAAAATTTTAATTTTCTCACAAATCATATAAAGAGAATTTAAACTTTACCAATAAATATAAAAAATCTACCATCCGACAAATGGGTGATTTCTTGAAAATTACTGAAAACTTACTTTCACTCGCACTTTGAACAAAGTCTTTGATGTACTCCAACCTCATTTCTTGATTTTGGAAAAATTGTCAACAAAATTTTGCGCAAGTTAAGGCGTCCGGCACCCGCAACGGCACATAGATGTGTCGGTCGTATGCGCATTTTATATGGGGACGTTATAAACCAACACACTGTCCACAAATGATGCAATTTAATCCGACTGGTTGGCACTTGGCGTAGTAAAATCTATTAATCAACTCAAAAAATTAGGTGAATCCACCACGTATACCTCTTTCATGACCAAAAATTTTAGAAAATTAAAAAAATATATATTTAGGTAATTTGTGTCCCGACAAAGATCACACCGTGTATAAAATTATATTTGTTTTTCACTTCCCAATAATATTTATAATAAAATTAAATTCAGCAGCAACAGATCAAGTAGGCCGAATTAAATGTAATGGCCTAACCCTTGACAGTCCATTTATATCCATCATCAGCACCAGTACTTGACGCTCTCCACCGAGCAAAACCTGAAGCCTCTTCCAACGCAAAATCTCCTAAATTTCATAAAGTGAGGCCTTCTTTGTTTGCTTCGCTGCAAACAGCTATTAATGGCCAACGCTAAGCTTGTCTTTGTCTTGCTTGTAGCAGCACTCTTTAGCATTTCCATTGTAATGGCAACTGAAACACAGAACCGTCTCAGCACTGTAAGTTATTAAAATTTTCTGGAATCCAATCAACTTGTATGCATATATAAGCTTGCAGATTTAACTTACAATATAGCTTGTGATTGATTTGCAGAATGGATATGGCCCTGGGAGTCTAAAGAGCTACCGTAAGTTTCATTCTGATCATGCTATACCCCCAGCAGCTCTAAATTTCTTTTATATTAAGTAGCTATGACATGATGGACTTATATGCAATATGCTCCTGTAATTCTGGGTTGTAAATAATGAAATGGATGTGGACGCACACGCAGAATGCCCATCACAGTGCACAAGGAGATGTAGCCAGACGCAGTACCACAAGCCCTGCATGTTCTTCTGTCAAAAATGCTGTGCCAAGTGCCTCTGCGTCCCCCCGGGGTTCTATGGGAACAAGGCTGTATGCCCTTGCTACAATAACTGGAAGACCAAGCGTGGAGGACCCAAATGCCCTTAAAATTTTATTTGTAATATCTCTGCTTTCACTTCTCTATTTCCTTAAATTGGAATTAGCGGGTTATTTGATTTGTCGGGGGTATGCTATTGTTTTGTGTCGCGACACACCCTAGGAGTGAAGTGACTGAAAATGTGGCTCTGTTGCTGTTACTTTTGCAGTTTGCTTAATTTGTTTATCAAATAATATTAGCAGAATTTTCTTCTAGTTTATCTTTATGTTCAATAGAGAAGAGCTTATTGCATAAATTCATTAAACTCGTCACATTTCAATCTAATTTACAATTTTGGATGCCATGGAGGTCGGAGGAAGTCTGACAACTTTGAAGTTGAAGACGAGTTGCCTACTGATCTGGTGGGTTGCAGCCTAAAGGCCTGCTGGAGCCACGGCAGCCCACATGGGCCCCTGGCTGCAAATCCACAGTCATGTGCTATTTTGCATATTTAATTTTGATAAAAGATAAATACGGAGAAGTGATTAGAAATTCATCTTTCATCCATCCTCTTTTATTTTCTTGTAAAATGTTTTAGTTTCATGTTAAGAAAAAAAATTAAAAAAAAAAAATCTTTTTCTCAATAAAGATGTTTACATAGTTGAACCTGGTTTAGTTGAATTTTTATCAATCTAACTAAGGGCCAATAAAATAAATTAATAGTTTAATAAATTTCTAAGATTTTAATTTTTTTGAATTGTTGTATTCGCATAATATTTTATATTTATTGTATTCGTGTAATATTTTATACTTTTTAATGGTCATTATTGCTTTTTTTTTTTTTTTACACTTTTCAAATGAGAAGCTATTATATTGTGTTTTATGTGTTATGTTGAAAGAAATAAGAGGGATCTTAACTTAATATATTACTTAAAAAAAATTCTGATGATTTATCATGTAATTGTGATCTAGTCATACGATTTGGCTAAATGATTATAAACTAATTGATTCACTCAATTATGATCAAGATCAAGTCGAATCATATTACGTAGCTTGACAAAATTACTACATTTTCTAAGTAAACTATCGTTATACTTTATAAGAAATTTTACTTTGGGTGTGACTTAGGGCCAAGACAATAAAATTAATAATTTGATAAAATTTTAATATTTTAAAATTTTAAATTATTTTATAGATGAATAAAAATATATTAATTTATCAATAAACTAATTATTATTATTTTATCTGTATATTAATATTTATTAAATTATTTTTATATTTTTAAGATTATTAATTTATAGAGATTTTATTGTATATAAAAGAAAAAAATAGCGTTATTAAAGCAAGAGACCAAAAGCAAATGGAAAACATCATAACTAAAGATGACTTACATAGACAGCTTGTTAAAGCAAAAACATAGCCTCCCAAACTCATTATATATCTTCGCCAAATTTGCAAGAAGCCAATTGGATCATTAGTGGAAAAAAAATAATTAAAAGAATCATCAAATCATGTCCTTCGCACCTACTTTTTACACATGGCATGCTTATTTTCTGCATGAGCCAACCACACCATTCTAACCCCAAAAAAAAAAAAACCACAAACAAACAATTTTCATGATAAGTTGTTGAAATTAACCCATCTTACCTTCCCAAAATTCAAATCCAAGATTTTGACACACGCAAAATTTCTTAATCAACCAATATTGTTTCTCAACCAAACTTCCTAAGCTTGATCAGCCCCACTAATCTAATTCATTTGGCTGATTTGGAAAGACGAGTTGTGGTATACCATATAATCAACAAAAATAAAATACGATATCGAACTGACTGCAATTTTGGGGCACCTTCAATCTTACAAAAAGCACTTTCCCTTAGTGTGCTACTTTTGATAATCGAAAAAGTGGTGAATTGCTTCTAAAAGTGAAAAAAAGTAAAGAAAATAAATATATATAATAATTACGGAATAAAATAATCCCAACAAAATTCACATATGGACAGAAGAAAAAGTCCTGTGATTCTACTCTCTGTTGTCCCCTGTACAAAAATGTAATATATAATTCACTTTCTTTAATTTTAGTAGGCATTTATTAGTTATTATAATATGATGCTTAACTGCTGCGAGGAAGGTTAATTAAATAAAGATATTTTTTTATTAGTAGTAATTAATATGATTTAAAGAATTTTGTACAAGAACAAGACGTGCCTCCCATTCTACTCCTTTTTCTGCTCACAGATTGTGCGGCAATGGATTCTGAAAATGCAAGCTCGTCAGGTACTCTTCTTGCAAGCTCGTCAGGTACTCTTCTTGCAAGCTCTCTTCAACCCATTTTACCAAACCATAGTCTCTCAAATACCCAGATGATGTTTTGCTTTTCATTTTTTTTTTTTTTTAAACTTGCATTCTTGTGAAAAGAACCTCACAGATGGTAAAATTAAGTGCTGTTATAACTGAAGAATAGTTTCTTTGACTTTTTATTTTTTCGTCTACTTTGTGTTCAGGTTGATAGCTTGCTATTATGATGAAAACAAGAGGAGCTCATGGTTAGTCCTAACCGATCAAGATTCTTTCTTTTTCCTGTTTTTTAATCGAGTTTTGGAATGTAATCGTTGAATTGCTTCTGAAAAAAGAATGATATATTTTCTTCTAGGCTGATGGTGTTGGCTGGTGTTGTGAGAGGAAGTACTTGATATCTTTTTCAAGAACCTCAAGGGTTTAAGACAAAGAATTGGGTTTTGCCTTTTATTTTGAAGATTGGAAATTAAGCTGGGACTGTTAATGGCTAGGATTCCTGAATTGAAATTTCTATGGCTTGAGTATATAGAAACTTAACTGCATATGCTTTCAATTAAGAGAGCAATTTTGTTGCTATCTTTCGGGACATTTGGTTCTACATCACTAGAATTTTGTTTCCCTAACCTCCATCAATGTTGGAAAAAGGCATCCTTCCTTCAAGGTTTCTTTTCTGCTTGATAACCATTTCTATGTTTCTTTTGGTCATTTCTTCTTCATTCCTTCTTCAATTTAGAAGCACATCTTTTATACCAAGATCAGTTTTCAAGTTCATTCTGCTGAACAGTACATCTGTTTTCTTAAAAGCCAATGTCGAAAATGAACCAGTGAAACTTCCTTTTACGTCTTCTAAGGGTTCACAAACTGACACAGAAACTTCATTGAATTCCAATTCTGGCAACAAAATGGCTGGTTCTTTTGGACATCGAAAAGGGAAAATATGTGATCCAGGTCAGGTTCTCTTAAGAGTATACATGTATGACTTGCCTCCTGAATTTCACTTCGGATTATTGGGTTGGAAGGGAAAGCCAAACCAGACCTGGCCTGATGTCAGCAAACCAAGTAGAATCTGGCCGTATCCAGGTGGGTTGAACCTACAGCATAGTATTGAGTATTGGTTGACCCTCGATCTTCTATCATCAAATATAGCAAATATAGGCAGACCGTGTACCGCTATTAGAGTTATGAATTCGAGTCAAGCAGATGTAACATTTGTGCCATTCTTCTCATCTTTGAGTTACAACCGCTACTCCAAGCTCCATGGAAAAGAAAACATTAGTGTCAACAAGATGTTGCAAAGGAAATTGGTTCAGTTTCTGATGAATCAGGATGAATGGAAACGGTTGGGTGGAAAGGATCACTTAATAGTAGCCCACCATCCAAATAGCATGCTGGATGCAAGAAGGAAGTTGGGTTCTGCCATGTTTGTTCTTGCAGATTTTGGTAGATACCCTGTTGAAATAGCAAATGTTGAGAAGGATATTATCGCTCCTTACATGCATCTTGTGAGGACCATTCCTGGTGGTGAATCACCCTCATTTGATCAACGTCCTACATTAGCTTATTTTCAAGGAGCAATATATAGGAAAGATGTAAGTTCTTTGTTTACATTTTATACATATTGTTTTGAATTACCAGAATTTTTTTTTTTTTTTTGGTGATGTAGTGCTCTGATTTGACAGAAGTCCCCCACTTTTTGTATGCATTTCTTCTGTGACACATATGGTAATCAATCAACAGGCGCATTTCTGTGAATGTGACTTGGTTGATACAATGTTCAGATGTTATGATATGATGCACATGTTATCCTGATTTGCTGACTAAACATTTCTAAAAGTGATTCACTCTCATACTCACTGCAGACATTTCACATAGTTTTGTAATTTTTGAGATTTATGATGAATTAGTCAACGAATGCTTTTCATTGTCATGATTTGATGGTTGAAAACTTTCGAAGATGATTTTGGCTTCCTCATGCTACTGTTTTTCCTTAATTTTTATCCTTCTAGATACTTAGCAGGTACTTATGTGCAGCACATACTGAAATGCACACAAACTGAGGAATTCCCAGTGGGTTACCAAATCATGATGAAAAATAAATGCCTTTTTTTTTTATAATAAAAATATTCATGATCTCATAGAGACATATTCTACTAGATCAATGATTAGTGGCACCAAGTTGGTGTTAATTTGATGTAGAAGGTCTTCCACCAAGACCTACTTGAAAAAAATACATAATATATATTCCTTTAAACATTTTTGCACAGTGCTGTTGGATTGGACACTAGCTTGTAAGTTTTTTGGTGCCCAACCTCAGAATATTTAATTGCCTTAGCACATAGTATCCTGGGAATTTTTGAATTACATTGTTCTCTGAGATGAAATCATTCAATTTGTCTCAATAGCGACTAGAGGTATAACTTCATTGAAGAATGGAATAATACAAGTTCTCATCGAATGCAGTAGAATCATGTTATATGTCATAATTATATGTTGTATTACAGAAGTTATAATTATTATTGTTCCTTTCTCCTTTTTGGTTATCTGTTTGATGTGGTTAGCAGGATTCTGAATTTTGGCACCCCAGACCCTTAAACTAAAGCAGTACATTTTTTGGTTTTATACTTGAAGTCACCTTGAGAGTAAACCTTGTCATCATGCTTTCTAACTTATTAAAATACCTCTCCTGTCAACCAACACAGTTTCATGTTTCAATGTTTCTCCAGGGAGGAGTCATCCGGCAAGAACTCTATTACCTTCTAAAAGATGAAAAAGATGTACACTTTACGTTTGGAAGTATTCAAGGAGATGGAGTGAAAAATGCTGGCCAGGGGATGGCTTCATCCAAATTTTGCCTTAACATTGCTGGTGATACTCCTTCCTCAAATCGCCTTTTTGATGCTATTGCAAACCACTGTGTTCCTGTGATAATAAGTGATGAAATTGAGTTACCATTTGAAGATGTGTTAGACTACTCGGAGTTTTGTATCACTGTTCATTCAACTGATGCCATCAAGAAAGGATTTCTGCTTAATCTGCTTCGAGGAATCAAGCAAGAACAATGGACCAAGATGTGGGAAAGACTAAAGGAAGTTGTTCAACACTTCGAATATCAGTATCCGTCCCAGCCTGGTGATGCGGTAGATATGATTTGGGGGGCAGTTTTACGCAAGGTGCCTTCAGTACGGTTTAAAATTCACAAGAGTAATAGATACAAAAAATCTCATCATCCAGTAAATAGCAATTGAAACGAAGACACATTTCTCGACTGACATCCTGCATTTCATGGTGTTGAACTAAACAAGCATAGTTTTAGTGAAATCTGCTAGAGATTTTGTTTCTCTCTTTCTTTTTCTCTCTCTTTTTTAACCATTCGCAGTTTTAGTTTTAGTTTTCTTTAGAGAATATTCAACTGTCTGCAGTACATTTTCTAATTACGATTTCAATTAGAAATGACCTATAGTTGTCAGCCAATTCTTTTTCCCCTTTCTCATTCTGCAGACTAAAACATACCCCTAACACAAAATTTCAAATTTATTATCATTCGAAGAAAACTACCTGTATCCTGCATGAAACTTCTAAAGATTTATCTCAGCTTTGAGCAATCACAAATACAATTAAACAAGAAAGAATAAGTCAAAATGGAATGTTTTATATGAACATGAAGAGAGTAAACAACATTTTATAACATGCTAACCAGAAGTGCTTTTACATGCATTTATTTGTGATTTAAGTTGTTTCTGCATATGCCTTCTGGTTGTAGATGTTTTGAGGGAGAGGGAGAAAAAGAGAGAGATACAGCAACTGGTTAGGAAACATGGGGAGATGATGAAGCTGTAATGGTCCTAAATATTAATATTGCAAGATTGCAAATATTTAGTTGTAAAATGCAAAAACAAGTGTCACCGCACCATTTAGAAGTAAAGAAGTTTTTTTCCTATAGAAAGGATAAACTCACTATATTTTGTATAAATATGATAAACGGCATCTCCTCTATTGGAAGTATTCAGCTATTGGTGTTAGGACCTAAGTTTATACAATACAGAGAGATGCCGGCTTACAGAATTGAACTATAACCACTAAATTTCAGCTCAATAAAAAGTTTGCCTAAAACAGATGGAAACAAAGAAATCCAACAAACCCGTATACAGAGAAAATCTTTCTCATTTCGTCACCTTTGAGCATCAACTAGCCATTCCTTCCTTGGGCAAACTCTTCCTTACCTTGCCTTTAGGATAGGGCAAAATAGCTTCAGCCATGTTCAACACCTGTTGTGTATAGGGTCGGAACCTCTCCGAACTTTTCTTTTATTTGATTGATTTGGATCAAACATCATTGAAGGCGCAGGTGCCACACTGGGGTTCATTTGCAAATCCTTGAGAGGAACAGCCTTGAGAATACGTGCGCTTCGAACTGCTGGCAGTACTTCTCTATCCCATCTAGGAACAAGATCTATGCTTCTCAGACCAGAAACAATACTTAAAAAGCCAATGCAAACAAGAACAATCAATTCCCTATAAACCAAAGAGCTCATGTTTGTGCTATGCAATAAAACAAGAGTAGACAGAGGTGTCTTTGTTGTTAAGAAAAATAGAAGTACTGATGAGAGAATGAGCAGTGTGCCTCTGTCTGAGATTGCAACCTCTATCTGTTATGGCTTATATCTGCAGGAATAATGATCCTGAGGTTTTATCTTTTATGGGATTTGGAAGACTAAAAGTGTAAAGCACCAGGTTTGCCTTGGCCCCAAGAACATGTAGGGAAGCTTTAGATTCACCTCAATCATAAGCCTGCCATAGAAGCAATATAAAGGCTGTATTAGAAGACTGACAGGTTTGAACAAAAAAGGTATAGTTGGAACTCTGTCCTTGGGAAGCCAAGCATCTTTTTTTTTTTTTTTTTTAAATTATTGTTTCCTTACATCTCCATATCATTTACCCTTGCCCTTTTTTACCAAACAGAGACCAATCACTCTTAATTCTTAAGACGACTTGCCGCATCATCCCACCAGGCTGACTTGTTCCTGCCCCATGTCCTCAACGCCTGCTAATGGCTCGTGATATTTATTCAAAAATTGTCGTCATAAGTTATTCCTTATATTTACAGACTTATTTCTTATTTTAAGATGGGTGAATAAAAAAATTGTAGCATTCAACTGCTGTAAGGTAGACCGACCAGGATAAACTAGTGATACTGTTCTATTACCGTTTGTCAAGGAATAGGTAGCTAACTGCTTTTATGATTCATGATTCTGACATATGATATGCATTACTTGTTAAGTGCATTAACTTTATTGGCTTGACTGTTAAATGCATGCCATTATTAGCCAGCCAAGAGTGTTTCAGATTACAACAGGAACAAGAAAGCTATTAAAAGCAGAGATGTTGGAGGAAGGGGAGGGAATAGTAACTTCTCCAAAAAAAAAAAAAAGGAGAAAAAAAAATACAAGTACAAGAAGAAGCAGCGCTTGCTTTATCCCTTAGTTTTAACTTTAGAATTCCAAGCTCTTCTCTCCATGCAACAAAAATCACAGTTTGGTTCCTTGCGCTAAATGGGTTTCCTTTCCTTTATGCTTTTCTGTTCAATTGCCCAACTCCAAGCTAAGGCCTCCATTTAAAGCTTTTTAAAAATAAAAATAACAAAACCATCAAGCCTTGCTCTATATTTTGGCCAACTTCTCATTTCTCACTTTCTTTGCTTTTGATTTTCTCGTTTACCCATGAAGACCACAATTTGAATAGGCAAGCAAGCCTTACTTTTATTGATTTACTAGTTATTTGTAAGTAACAAAGAGAACGCGTGGAAACTAAAGAATGAAGAAACCCAGATACTTGGAAATTAAAAAGAAAAACTACATATTTGAACCATTTTTTTTTCCATTTCTTGTTTGGAAAGAATAGAAAGGATATGTTGTCTTGTTGGAATAGAAAATGAGGACCAGTCATGACCCTAGGCCCCTAACTAGCTTAAGAAATGTTTTGCATAACACTTAAGTATTTTGTGGGCCCGTGCTTAAAGCAAAAGAGAAATGGCTGAGTTGTTGTTGCTGCTTTCAAAAATCATTCTTGAGGACCTTCAACATCACATTTAACTTTAGACCTTCTCTTTTAATGGTATCTTGTATGGTATCACAATAGAATCTCATTTTTTTATTCTTCAATCAAACATATCTTCTTGTAAACCTACTTTTGTTGCCTCAATCCTACCATCTGTGAATGTTTCACTTTATAGCCATATTGATCCTATGCCTTCTTTCCTAGTCATAGCAAAACCAGAATTAGTAATGGGAGAGAACTCTGATATCATTTTCTCGGAATAATCCATTGTAAATAAATTGAAACGATTAAAACAAACGACGATGGTAATGTAATGGCTTCTTTTAAGATTCTCATGCTGGTGATCCTTACCCAGACGGATTAGATTTAGATAGTTTATAGTTAAAGCAGAGCCAAACACGAGAGAAGAAACAAGATTAGATGTTCCAGGACAACAATATTTATTCAAAACAGTCATCTGGGTCCATCTTTAAATAGAAGAAGAATTGATAAATGAGCATCGCCACCTTATCTTGCCACCTTTGTAAAGAAACATTATTCTGATATACATCATATATAAGAGAGGAAGTTCGAGCCTCAAATTAGTCTCATTCCTTCTTTACAGATAATCAGTAGTGTAGGGTTACTCCCCCCTTTATTAAACATAGATTTCCCAGCTATGCTTTTAACAGACCCAGATTTATTAAGTACAGATTAAACTCTTAGTAGACCTCTTATTGTAGTAACAATAATTGGGGCAAATGCTTGTACTGTAACTTCAACAGAGAAGAAAATAAAGAGACCTTTTTTGACCTCTCGGGAGAGGGAAGGGGAATCTGCGCTGCTTAACATCATGCTCATTGCCGGAGAATGAGCTAAACTAATTTAAGAGAATTTATTTTATTACAGGATGCAATGAAATGAATTATTTAACTTAAAGACGTCGCTACAGCAGTAACAATGAAATAGAGATCAATTTCCAGACTGCAACATGGACTACATACTGGTCAAGGCTTTTAAGGTTACAGAAGGCTACACAGTAAATGGCCAATGAAAACGTCTGCTCTTGGTTATAATCATTCGGAAAATTATAGAAACTAACATGGTATCGAAATCATTAATGGCTCACGGCTAATTAGGTTTCCATTCTTTCAAGATGCTGATGCATAAAGGAACAGGAGACCCAGGGCTGGGTGGTTTTTTTTTTTTTTTTTTTTTTGGGGGGGGGGGGGTGGTTCCAATTTGCTGACGGAGATCTGCACGACAGAAACTATGCTGACATAGAAATGTAAGTCCAACAGAATGCCGCAGTGATTTCATAAAAATATATGTACAAATATAACAAGAGAAATTGGGTAGTTAGGAAAAGAAGAAAAAGGGGGGAAAAATTCAAATGAAATAAGGAAAGAACTTGCAGGGTTTATATAACATAGAACTAAGCTAGAGATAAAATACAGCCTTCCCATTTTCCTCTTCCTACTGCTTGTTCCAGCAACACAATAAACTCAATTATTCTCTAGCTTGCCTGTTTCACCAACAAGGTTATGTAACCAGAACAAACAATTATTGGAGTGGCTCCTGATGAGGCGTCACGGCTGGTCCTGGTGCTATTGTGAAGTGCAAGCCCCGACGTTGCCCTGCCTGAATCATAAATGCAACTTCAGTTGCTGCAAGTGCTGCTGCTTCCTGATTGCATACAAATAAATAAAAAGCAAATTAATTAGGAAGCAATGAAAAATAAAAATACACATCAGAAGTTTAAAATTGTACTATTACCAAACAAAACAGATAGAATAAACATTTAACTCTCAATATGCTACAATGATAATACTCGGAAAGGAACAAAAAATCCAAGGAGTTGGACTCTGATAAAGCCATCACTTGGCAGATTATTCCAAGCAATTCAGCTAGCAACGCTACAGCTTTGATGAATGGCCACCACTTAAAGCAGACAAACTAATCATACATGATCCCATCATTGTTATTACTAGCTTTCTTGCCCAAGATAAACACTATTTCATAATTTTCTTTTCTTGGAAAAGGAGGAGCCAACTAACCTGTCTTTGTCTTCGACGCTGTAATATACTGACAGCCCATGCCATGATGTAACATGGAAGAAGAAAACCAGCAGCCCGAAGCAAGAAAAGCTGTCCAGCAGAGATCATTTAATCAGATAAGAACATCCCAAAAATTATTAGACAAGTGAAAAAATTTCCAACATACAGAGAAAAATGTAGAAGCATCATCCTCTCCATCATCTGAATTGGTGAGGGTCAGAGCATGTCTCAAGAGTAGAAGAGCCATTAACTGCAAAGATGAAGAAATTATAGTTATTTATCCAAAAATGAGGATAGTGACGTGTTAACAGCAACTGAAAAACAACAAAGGTCAAATGAAACCTTGTTATATCTAACTTGAAATTCAATGTGCTTAAAAATGAGCAGTAAGGAAAGCACTAAAAAACAAAAGAGCTGCATAACAGGACGAACAACTAGTGATGGATTGAAGAATCCAACAATATGAGAATTTTTTTAAACTCCTCCACCCCCCCACCCCAAAAATAAATAAATAAATAAGGGTAAGCACATAATTCTATTTTCCATATCAGAATGACAAACACACATGATTTTCTCTTTAATAATAAACGTCTTACAATTAGAGCTGCAGAACGGCAGAATGCAGCTCCACTAGCATTGGTATCAGCATACTCATCATACTCTGCATCCAGCAAATGGCGTTCTGCTGCTGCCATTGCCACAATTCGAGGATCGTGTAAATCCAAAGGAGCACCAGAGACAGTCCAGGCCTCACTGCAGGATAGTTTTGAAAACAAAAAGAGTCCTGATAAAGTCCTCAAAATGGGCTAACACACTCAAAAATAAAAAAAGAATGATTTTATTTTTCTTTTCCAATTCTTTTTTTCCTCCTCTTACGGCATGGCTATTTTGCAGATTTTTTGAACAGAACATCCATCTATGTTTGAGTTCGGATTGAAAAACATTGGAAGTAATAAGCACACATTAGCTGTCCCAGAAATTACTATATTGCACTCTTGATTCAGACTTACACATAAGAATTAATCAAAAACATCAGCTGTTAGGGTAACTGGTGGCACACATACAAGGGATTGAAGCATTTGGGACAAAATTAATTAACACCAAATTTAATTCCAGAAATAAATCGGCAACATTAGACCAAAGGCAAAGAGCATGCATAACTAAAACTTGCCTCATATCAATCGTAGTATCTTCTGACTGAGGACGCGGTGGTGGAGCAGTATAACCAGGCTGGTAAGGCTGTTAAAGGGAAAATTTAGGCAGTAGTCAGCAGATTACTAGGATAATGCAACTGAAAACCAGAACTTCTATCAAACTTACATGCATGAACAAGCAAGTTAGTCTTTCAACAAGTGCATGAAAAATAATTTATAAACCTTCATTCCCCTACCCCAACCACAAAAGAGCGTTCTGATTGCATTACCTTTCTTTAATGTGCAATGCCAAAATAAATAATACATCATACACTTGATGCCAAAATCAAATTTTAATAAAAATCACCAGAGAAGTCCAACAAATTTTGAGATTCCAAACAAAGAACCCATACCTATGTCATGTTGACAGATTTTATGGTCAGAAAGTATATGCATCAAAATGAAGAATCCATACAAGAGAACTCGGGTGCATGCAAATTCTTGAATTAAAAGAGTGTGTGTGTGTTTTAAAGATAAAGTAAATCAATATGCACATAACTACAGAAGGCACTCTTATTATTTTACCATCAACACACAAATACCAGATGCAACAACAGAAGTTAGCCAATTAGAGCAATGATATTGAGCATAATTCAATAACTAAGAAACAGAGAAATCCACTATTTACACTGTTCTGAGATTTTACTTCTATTGTTGTATATTGACTGAAACATGCAACAATAAACAAATGAATATCTTCAATTTCAAAAACGATCCAATATCTCTCTAGTTGTTCAGGAGGAAATAACAGATCTTGTCCACCAAAAAAAAAAAAAAGTCAGTACTTCATCTTTGCCGAATAATTTCCCAAGTAACAATATAAAATCTATGTTGTTGAGCATCTCACTTCCATTATCCAATATCATCTAAGGTTGCTGAAGAAAGTCACATACCTGATGACATATTTCACAAGTTACATCTCCTTTCTCATTGCACCAATGCTGGACGCATTTCCTATGGGCATACTGGATATACAAAACTTGTCAGCCTTGGTGATAGATCTATAAAACCACAAAGTTAAGCAACAAACAAAAAACATTTATTTTATATATATAAATATATATATATATATATATAAAAGAAGGAGAAACACATTGCTCCTTTAACGAACAGAATGGTACCACTTCATGCAACCACAAAGTTTATTCGAACACAGTCAAGTCAGAGCTAAAACTGTGAACGCTACAGATATGTGCATATACATATTCTCCTCCAGAAAGCAAAAAGAAAATGAACACACAGAGTCAAAAAATAAATATGGAACCTACAGAAGGGAGATTTAATTGCTAGGGAGCAAGCATATTCTTCAAATGAAGAAAATGAAATAAATTTAAAGATATTTAACGCTAAAAATATAGGGATAATGGATTGAGAGATATCTGGCTGCATTTTTTAAATAGGAGACACCATAGCTATTATTACCTTCAAACTGCCACTACAAGAACATGGAACCTCCAAGTTCTTAATGCTGTCCTCCTCCTGGCATATGCGGCACTCCACCATTTGAATAAGGGGCTCTTCTTCATCAGAAATTCCATGTTCCTTTGCTTCCTTCATGCTAACTACACAAGCTGGTGAGTCAACAGAGTGAGAGCTGGAACCCTCCTCAGATGATGCTGAGGACTCAGTCCCTTGCATAGAGGGCAGACTATCAGGTGTTAAGAGGCGGTCAACGCACAAGACTAGGTGATCACTCATTATTCCTGTTCCTACAAACCAAATGAACAAGTACCACATTTCAGTCCAAACAATTCACACATTATAATCATAATAACAATTGTCAAGGCACTGAGTTCAGATACAATCTATAAGAACAAAGTCAAAGTCTAAAAAATCTTAATACAAGGTGAATAGGAGATTGCCTACGATAAAGTGAAGATACATTTTCCTATCTACTAAGTCATTCTATACCCAGTAATGATAAAGAACGTTAAAACACAAAGTTGATCCTTAACAACCACAATTTCACAAAAGACCCAAGGTTTTCCTCATCATCCATAGACCCTGAGGTCAACCATTTCAAATTCGGTTTAGAGGTTCAATTTACTCAAAATTGAACTTTAAACGCCCAATGATAGTTACATGAAATTATGTTCTCACAGCTCAGTTGTGAATTTTTCATCCAAATAAGAAACAAAAGTTCTCATTTTCCCTCAATCACAAAGCAAGAGCAACCAACCAAACAAACAAACCCAAATCGAATTCCCAAAAGCGAAACCCTAAAAATCACTCCAACAAGAACAAATTAATTATTTTCCTTATTCAATCGAATCGGAAATACCAAATACTCAAAAAGTTGAAAAAGAAACACAATCAAGATCCAATGACGACAAAATCAAGGATCATTAAAGCTCAAATCGATATTAAAATCCAAAAATTAACTAAAATTGGAGGGAAAAAAGTACCTGAAAATGTGAATCCAAACACGCGATTTTGTACACTTGAATTGTCTTCTCACTTTGTTTCTTTGCAATGATAAAATTGAGACGTTTTTGTTTCTCCGTATTTATATTTGTATGACGAGTTGGCTCAGTTTAAACGAAGCTGGTTAGGTGCGGTAACGTCCGTCCAAAGATGAAGTAAATTTTACGTCTGCCGGGGATTCCACTCTTTGCTTTCGTCGTAACGGACGTCAAAGGATTTGCTGTCGTCCTTGGTCTAAGACTCTAAGTTCTAACGCCGTCATTGTTTTTTTTTAATAAAAAATTTCGTTTTTGTTCTAGTAAAAAATTGGATATATAATTTATTAAAAATTATCAAAATGGATACCAGATAAAATTTGGTGTCACATTCATGCTATAATTTAAAAATTTTCTTTGGTATCCCGAGTGACCGTATACGTGTATGCCGCACCAAATTTTATATAATACACAATATAAAAAAATAAAAACTGCTACTTTGAAAAATGCTTTAAGAAAAAAAAAAAGAAAAAAAGAGTAGGGCATCGTTGTGAAATTTTTAGGTGGGACATGTAAAAATAGAACATGGCTTCCAAATGAAGTAAAAATAATATCTCCCATCCAATTATTACCTAAGACAAAGACATGGTAAATAAGTGAGTTGTTCTTGTAATTATTGTCCGTGCCTGATAAAAAATAAAATAAATAAAAGCCATCAATCAGCTCACGGGTCATAAATCATAACGCGTGAGTACAAGACCCGTTAGTTTTGTTTTGAGTTGAGAAACGTTAATTAGACGTTAACTACGACTTCGTCTTTGGTCCGGAAACCACACACCGAGCTTCACTAGTTTATTAATTGTGGGAATTAAATTAAATAAAAATTGAACTGATTTTTCAAGAAATTTCCATTGTTTGACTTTGAACTTTCAACAATTCATCTTGTAGGAAGGGAGCATGGCAACTTCGTGCCTTTAATGAACCCCCTTTGCCAATCGTGGCGGTTACCATTTGAGGACACGTGGAGAGGATAAAAAGTTCATGACCCTTTCCCGTTCGTCATTGCGTGGCTTGGCTTTGTTGGCTCGATATTGTGATTAAAATTTACAAGATACGATAAGATTGTGATGTTGGCCAAATTAGGTGCTGTGGGAAAGATCATAGATTTTCTTCAATTATTATCACAATACTTTAATCTTGCATGAGGTATTTTGATTAGGGGTGCATAATGTTCGACTCGGTGGTTTTTTTTTTTTAAATGATAATTCAAACCGAATTGAATTAAATTAGTATAGCTCGGTTTTAAATCTTAATTTTTTTATTTTTGTATTTTCTAATTTTTTTATTTAAATCTATTTTTTAATTTAAAAAACTGGACCAAATAGTTTGGTTCCCTTTTTCTGGGGACAATGAATTTTTTGTCCACCCTTAACTTTAATGTAACTCATTTCATCTAATAAAAACATTATTTATGTAGCATAATCAGGTTCTATTACACAATTAAAAAGGAATTTTATTTTTCCAATGTGCAGTATGTACTAAACAAATTAATTTTTTTAATAAGAAAGGGTTTTAAAATAATTGTACTTTTAACATAAAATTTAAGTTAAGCTAATAATCTTGTGAAATTTAATAGTAAATAAATTGCATCAATAAATACTTGCAAGATTTTTATTAAAATAAATAAATACTTTGTTATTTAGTTATTTATGAAAATTTTATTAAAAAATTATAAAATTACTTTAATAGATAAAATTTTTAATTTATATTATGAAAGAAATAAAATATTATTATATAAATAAGTAAATAATAATTTAAATATTTTAATATTTGAAAAAAATCTTTTCAATCTCTATTTTTGAGAGTTTAAAATTTAAATTTTTACAAATAGAGATAGAATAATGAATTTAATTTTTAAAATTTTTATTTTAAAAATAATAAATAATAATAAAAAATTATAAAATTAAATAAATACTTTAAACTAACCATCGCTTAATAATGATGAAAATAATCCATACAAAAAATTTTAAAAAAATCAACGAAAGGAAAAACTCATTTTTTACAACCGCGTTCGGGCCGATAAATTCATCCGGAAACCCGCCAATAAATAAAACCATATACTTAAAACCCTCGCACTCTTTAACAGTTACTCAACGCATTGACAAGGGATTCTGTAAGAAGCTAGGGTTTTACAGAAAGCTAACGGTTTTGAGCTATGGCGGAGGAGGCAGCGAAGGAACTCACGGAGAGCAACGCGGCGGCCGAAGACATGGATCTGGAAGGAGGAGAAAGCGGCAGCGACGCAAATGCGAAGCGAGCTAGAGATGATGATGATGGTGGCGAGGGAAACGGCGACGTTTCGAAGAAGCAAAAGGTAGACGAGGGCGAGAAGTCCGTGGAGGAAGAGCGATTGGAGAAGAAGGAGGTGGTGAACGGTTCGGGTCGGGTAAAGTTGGGCCCGAAGGAGTTCGGATCCTCCATTGAGATGTTCGATTACTTTTATAAGTTCCTTCACTTTTGGCCTCCCAATTTGAATGTCAACAAGGTACGATTTTTATCCATGTATTTGTATCTATAAAAGTTTTCAATTTGATAAATTGATCGATTATAGCTTTTGTTCCAAATTAAATATTTTTTTCATCACTATTTTAAAGAAGTTAGTTATGCTTATGTTTTGGATATCATCTGCTTTGTTGTTGACTTAGACGTAAAAGAAATATTTTTGATGGAATGGTTGACACATAAATTGCAGTGTACAATTTTAGTATCATAGATAAGTTTGACTAGCATGCCATGCTATTGATTGTGAATGCCCAAAAAACTGAAGGGAATGTTTAATTGAATGGCTCTAACGGTTGTCAAAAGAGGCGTGAAGGCAGTGCTTATGCTGCAATGTGTACATGATGCCTATGAAGGATTGGTAAAAGAGAAAGTTTTTGGTGGTGATGACCCCAGCACCCAATTGCTTTTCACCTCATATATTCGTTGTATATATGATGCGTTAACTACAATTCTTAATTACCGATAAGCGTATATATGGTGGAATGCAATTGGGTGGTGGTGTGCTGCCATGGTGGCGATGACACCACCTAAGATTCTCTCGTTGTTAAGAGAAGGTTGATTCAGGGTTTTAGGTCATGTTTCCAAGTAGTATGGATTAAACAAATGGCTAGATAGTGTCTCACAATACCTTGAAGAATATGTCCAGGAGGAACTTGGAATTGATAGAGGGGATGAAATCTAACCTTTGCATCAATGTTTAGCAGGGCGGGGCGCTCAATAGCTGGTTATTATTCCACTCAGATAAATAATAGATAACTGATTTATTGTTCTTAGCTTAGACACCACCGTGGGGGTGCATGATTTAATAAAGTACCTCTGATGTAATTACCCTACTAAGAGGGAATCAACTTCGCATGGATGTTCTTTTTTGTTTTTATATTTTGGTGCAGAAGATATATTAATATCTGAATGTTATCTTGATAAATTAAAGATTCCTCGGCGGATAATGGGTCAAACAGTTAATATTTAAGGTGCTCTTTTCTTTGTTTGGTTCTGGGCATGCAAATGGCAAGACCCTTTGAGTCATAAGCTTTGTCTTTCAGAAGATTAAGTCTGCAATGCTCATGTTGTACATTTCTTTATGACTTGTATGCACCATTCTTTTCATTAAACTTGTGCTTGGTAATTGGTTTGCATTAAACTCCTCAGTGATATGCATTTGTGGTTGGTTTGTTTTTCAGTATGAACGCATGGTACTGCTGGACTTGCTCAAAAAGGGTCATCCAGAACCTGATAAAAAAATTGGTGTAGGGATCCAAGCTTTTCAAGTTCGATACCATCCAACCTACAAGAGTAGGTGCTTTTTCCTAATCAGAGAGGATGAAACTGTTGACGATTTCAGCTTCAGGAAGTGTGTGGACCATATGCTTCCTCTGCCTGAGGACATGAAAGTAAAATCCGATGCCAACAAAGCATTAGGAGGAGGAGGTGGTGGCAAGGGCCGTGGAGGAGGAAGAGGCGGGCATGGCCATGGAAGAGGTGGCCATGGACGTGGAAAAGGTGGTAAGTCTAGAAGCTGAGTTGGTGTGAAATCACCAGAGGTAGAGCTGAGTTTATGATTTAAAAACTTGGTTTGTAGACTCAAGATTAGTATATTTGTTATGTTTTTATCTATCCAGCTAAAACTGCTGCATAATTCCAATTTTGGCAATTAATCAATTCTTCTGTTTGGTTATTGGTGCTCCCTGCCCAGATTAACTTTAGCGTATGTTGTTATGTAGTAATAAACATTCGAGAGCCAATTCCATCCTATTAGGTACTGCGCTTGAGCTCTGTCGTGGCAATCCGGTTCATAGTTTTATTTGGTTCGGTTCAATTTTTCAAAAAATTGGATAATTTAAACAACAATAATAATACAAAAGGTATCGTTCTGTGAAGGTCGATTCAGAATTGTTTAGGCATTCGATTTTGCCTGCGACGAACTAGACGATGAAAAGTGGATGCATACAACCAAGCAGTCTCTTATATCAAATAGAAAACAAATGTACTTAATCGAAAACAAATGTACTTAATTCTCAATGGAAAATTAATTTGTTTTTCTCTTACTTATGGATTGGACACGTCGATTAGGTTAATAACTTATGGATTGGACATGCCGATTGGATTAATAACGGGGTGAAATATCATCACCATTGACTCAGTGTAACCTCCTTCCTCAGTTATAAAAGCTAATAATTTCATTATAATCAACCACTCATTGGCAATGAAGTAAAGAAACAAATTAATTATATGGCAGAGAAATAAAAATAAATATATTAATCAAAGCATAACCTTAATTGTGACTGCCCCACTACCCTTTATGTAATCAATAAAATGATTAGTGGTTAATAATTTTATCTCCTCAATCACTAAATGAATGGTACGTTACATCCATGTTTCTTAACTATTACATTATTAGTTAACAAATAATTTTCAGCTGCGTTTATATAAGCCATCAATTCAGGCCCGCGGGAGGAATATACCCCACTCAATGCCAAAAATTAAAAATAGAAAATAAAAAGATAAATAATAACGTGCTGTTTATGGATTGTTATCGTCGAAGAGTAATAATAATGATGATTAAAGGTGGCACCAGGAAAAGTTGGCTTAATAATAATTATGCTTATCGATAATAGAGTTGAAAATTCCAAGTTTTTAGTGCCTTAAATTTAAATAGAAAAAAATAAAACAAACAGTGAGATTCACGCTTGTAATCTACTACCATAGATCCAATGAAAGCCCTACTAAAAGGTTTCATTTACGTGTTGTTCATGCGGGTTTCATTATTATTATTATTATTTTTTAACAGTTGAATTTGCAAGCATTTGTTATTGAAAAAGAAGGGCAATTGTTTTTGTTCTATTTGTTCTATCTCCTAAATAACCCAAAAATCAAAATAAATTTAATCAATATTGTAGAGCATTCCATATGGCAATATTAATTCAAGCATGTTTGCCAAGTGTTATATATGATGATTGGGATCATGTGAATTGCCCATAAAGAATCAACAAATTTTTTTTTTTTAAATCTAGGTACAGTAGCCCCCCAAAAAAGAATCTATCTCATATTTTTTCTCAAAACGTGCATAAATTAAATGAGTCCACTTTCAAGTTTTCAATTCAACCTCTATCTTAATTAATTTTTAATTAATCACTGAATTGTCTCTGGTAACTCTCACAATAATATCAAATATTAACTGCACCATGATACTTACTTATTCATTCATGCATGGCCGGTTTTTAATCCATGAGACGGCGCACGATCTTCTAGACATTATTATTACTATTACTTACTCATAATATTCAATACTTACGTATCTTTATATATCTCTTATATATGATTCATCTTCTTCACTTTTATACTTCTTCAGTTCAAAAAAACAAACAAGCACTTGTGCTGCTGTGTCAGTAAGTACTGTTACATTGACGAAAGTTCATAACATGGCTAGTAATTCTCTCATTGTTGCAAAAGAAGAAGACCCATTTTCTTTTTTACACCAGCTTCCTCCAATTGATTTTGAGTAAGATTAATTCTCTAGGGTTTTATTTAATACTCTCAAATATTCTCTTCGTCGCTTTGTTCATATCTAATTAATCATCTTCGGGTGTCGAAATAAATATTTGCAGTGAAAATGGGTATGGTTCAATGGATTGGCAAAGTGAAATGGCCATTCAACAAGAGAGCTACTTGGATGCTTTTCCCTTGGTGGGGAGTGTCCCCGACCCCTTGTATATTTCCCAGGAAATTGTTCCAGTGCCTAAAATGTCTCAAGGTGTGTGTTTTATTATGGATTTTGCTATAATTATCTGCATGTTATTTTCTTAGTTATTAATATTATTATTTTAATTATTGGTTTCGCTACAGGTGATATATTCTGTGCTTGTGACAATGGGACTGGGATTTGGAGTGAGTTGGGTCCTTTAATAGAGCAGCCAACTGAGAAACTTGCACAGCCTCAGGCACCATTGCTGTTGTGTAAAGACCAAGCACCTTTACAAGAAACCAAGCAACAAAGGAAAGTGACTAGAAGATACAAGTTAGAAGAAAAGCTTCACAGTTCAAAATTTTTATCCAGGGAAACAATATCTCAATATTTCTACATGCCAATTACAAAAGCAGCCAAAGCGCTTAATGTTGGATTGACACTTTTGAAGAAAAGGTGTAGGGAATTGAACATTAGAAGGTGGCCACATAGGAAACTGATGAGCCTGCAAACCCTTATCAAGAATGTTCAGGTTATTAATTGCTAATGATTCTCTGTGTATTATGTGGATGTTTATGTTGTGCTAACTAAGCTTTATTATAATAACGAAGTGGGTTGTGCGTACCGCAGGAGTTGCAGAGAGAAGGAGAGGGGAGTGAGGAGAGGTTGAGGGAAGCAATAGAGATCTTGGAGAGAGAGAGGAAGTTAATTGAAGAGAGGCCTGATTTGGAAATGGAAGACACCACCAAGAGGCTGAGGCAGGCCTGTTTCAAGGCCAATTACAAGAAGAGGAAGCTTATGGGTACTGTGATGGATCCAATGGTGTCCGCTTCAAGCTGCAGCAGTCATCATCATCAAGTGTTATTAGATGCTGATATTGCTTATGATGAATATCAGATTAGCGGTAATGAAGATTTAGAGGAAATGGGATCTCTACTTTCATGCTCCTCTTCGAACAGCATTATGATGATTTGATGACAGCTAGTTAGGGCTAAACTTTATTAACTCTTGTGCTTGTTTCTTCTTTCTCTTTCGTTACACAGATGGGTATAGTCAACTAGGAATTAGATGGATGTATATCAGCTGTTTGGTTGGTATGACGGTGAGTGGCCCAGTCTTTTGAATAATTATTCTTGCTGTCCAGAAATGAATGCAAGTTTCCTCGTTGTACGGATGAAACAGGGATAAAAGGACCATCTCTTGATCACCATCTACTTATGCAAAATAAAATCAAGAAATATATCCAAATTATTTGCTTTAAAGATGGCAAGCAAATATAACTAACTATTATTTGAGTTGGGTTAACTTGCAAACTAATCAAGATAAGCTTGTTCATTAAGTATTTAAGCATTATTTCCATTTATGTGTTCATTTCAACTTTTCAAGAAGCACTAGTGCAAGACAAACATTGGAGACCCATTTTACATGGCCAGGATCTCATCCGAGCTTCATTTGGTTTTATATTCATTCCTTCTTGCATTCCTTGGCTGTATTCTCTTAACCGCTAGCGTCAGTTGGGTGGCTGGCCGCCTGAACCCATGTCTGGTGCTGTTAGTCCGGTGTGTGTACCTTCTGATCTCCTTGCTTTCTGCTTGTTGCCTCAAAGTATCGTTTGTCGCTGTCTTCGGTTGCCCTCAACCCACCTCTTTTAGATGCTTTTCATATTTCCGGTCCTTTGGTTTGCTAGCATGGCTGAAAGCCGTAGGCAGTTGTCCTTTTAGGCAATGTTTATGGTTATTTTCGATAGACCCATATGGGCCGGATTTAACAGCTTCCGTTTGATTCGAGAGGCTGCATGGTTCGGAGGCCCAAATTATATTGTGTTCTTTTCCCCTTTTGCCCCGACATTTTGCTGCGGGAATTGGGAAACTGAGTGCAACGAGAGCCCATAGTCATAGCAATTAGCGTTCCCCGAGGCTGATTATTTGTAGGCTGAAAAATGCATGATCAAGTTTCCTGAAAAATTAGATGTTGAAGTTAAAGCAATCATGAGCAACAAAATGATACAAAACTCACCTCAAACAATGAAACAAACGCCAAAACAGCTGATTTCGGTCATGAAATCATGTACCAAACGAACCCACTTACTCCAAATTCAAGCTCACATAATCCTCACATCGCTCATTCAAGACCCCACAGTTTCTCTCCACATTCTCTCACGTTTCGCACTCCCTCCTTTCCGAGAGACCTGGTATTCCCACCAAATATTGGATCATATCCGACGCCCAAACGTGTCGCATTACAACACAATGCTTAGAGCTTACTCAATGAGCGTCTCTCCTGAAGAAGGCTTTTATCTGTTTGAGAAAATGAGACAAAAACGCATTCCCACGAACCCATTTGCGTGTTCTTTTGCCATTAAGTGTTGCATGAAATTTTGTTCGTTAATGGGCGGTGTACAGATTCATGCGAGGGCTTTGAGAGATGGGTATCAGTTGGATAGTCAGTTGATGACTACTTTGATGGACATGTACTCCTCTTTTGAGAAGAGTTTTGAAGCTTGTAAACTGTTTGATGAAATTCCTCAGAGAGATACTGTTGCATGGAATGTGTTGATTTCTTGTTACATACGTAATCAACGTACCCGCGATGCGTTGTGCTTGTTTGATCATTTAAATAGTGAGGAAAGTGGGTGTAAACCGGATGATGTTACTTGTTTGCTTGTGCTTCAAGCCTGCGCACATCTGGGCGCGTTAGAATTTGGCGAGAAAATTCATAGGTATATTTGGGAACATGGGTATGGCAATAAAATGAATCTTTGTAATTCTCTAATAGCAATGTATTCGAAATGTGGTAGTTTGGATATGGCTTTTGAGGTGTTTAAGGGTATTCGTGAGAAGGACGTGGTTTCATGGAGTGCTATGATTTCTGGTTTGGCAATGAATGGTCATGGGAGAGATGCTATTGAAGCATTTGATGCTATGCAAAGAGCGGGGGTATTGCCAGATGATCAGACTTTTACAGGTGTTCTTTCTGCTTGTAGTCATTGTGGGCTAGTTGATGAAGGAATGATGTTTTTGGATGGGATGAGCAAAGATTTTGGGATACTGCCCAACATTCACCATTATGGATGTGTGGTTGACCTATTGGGTCGTGCTGGTTTGCTTGATCAAGCCTATCAGCTTATAACATCAATGGGAGTCAAGCCAGATTCAACAATATGGAGGACTTTACTTGGAGCTTGCAGAATTCATAAACATGTCACTCTTGGTGAACGTGTGATTGAACATTTGATTGAACTTAAGGCTCAACAATCTGGGGATTATGTTTTGTTGTTGAGCCTATATTCTTCAGTTGGAGACTGGGAGAAGGTGAAGGAATTGAGGAAGTTTATGAATGAGAAGGGACTCCAAACTACACCTGGATGTAGTACGATCGAACTGAAAGGAGTAGTACATGACTTTGTTGTGGATGATGTTTCACATCCCCGAATAAATGATATCTATCAGATGCTGGACGAGATTAATAAGCAGCTGAAAATTGCTGGTTATGTAGCTGAAATAACATCTGAATTGCATAACCTAGGTGCAGAGGAAAAGGGGAATGCACTCTCTTATCACAGTGAGAAGTTGGCTATTGCTTTTGGGGTTCTTGCAACTCCACCTGGCACAACAATCCAAGTCGCCAAGAATCTTCGCATCTGTGTTGATTGCCACAATTTTGCAAAGGTTCTTTCAGGGGTTTATAATCGGGAGGTAATTATTAGAGATCGTTTGAGGTTTCATCATTTCCGGGAAGGACGGTGTTCTTGCAACGACTATTGGTAGAATAGCACATACTCATGATGAATGAAAGGTGGGCAGCAGTGGAAACGTCCCAGGGTTTGACTGATAAGAACTCAAGGGTAGTGGAGAAACTTATTTTAGCTGAAGCTGAAAGTCGAGAGACAAGGAGATGAACGTAATGGTTGTAACACAAGTTCTGTATTTTATCCACGAGAAGTGAATTGAAAAAAATCCACTCTTCCCAGGCTGAGTTCGAGGAGAAAATGTATCAGCAGCAAAAGCGGCAAGTACTGTTCCATTGTGCAAACATTGATAAGGATTAGGTACCATCGTTCGAATGTGGTTAAGGATCTGCAAGGAATTACTTGCAAAAGCTAAACTTCAGCAGGGCGGAGAAAAAATTTCTTGGTGCCATTTCTTGGAAAGGGGAATATTTTAAATGTCCCACGATTTAATTGTTTAATTATTTAGCTATCTTTTGATGATCAAAGCCAAGAAGAAAATCATTTTTTGCAGGAACAGAGGAAGAACAACATTTTTCTTGTATCCCGCCGTTCAAAACAGACCCAATTATCTATTACCACTGGTGGTTAAAATTATTGGGACAAAAATAAATGCGAAATTCCTAGACACAGAAGATATGGTGCAAGGATGCTCAAGATTTTGTTCCCAAATCCCCCTTGGTGGCATGCTGATCCATTCACCGCCTGGTGGTGCTGGGTAACATTTATCTCATTCAGAGGTAATAACATAATATCCCAGAACAGGCAGACAGATTTCTAACCAAAATTGAATGGTTAAGCCGTTAAGGGACCTGAGATCCTGCAGAAAATTCATTTGAACAAGGATACTGGAGTTTTAAAACCTCAGCTCAGAATTCAGATGTATAAATGCATGAAAGGAGATTCAACACTATTCAAAATGTGGCTTTCAATTGCCACTGTATTTAAGAAATTTAGATCACCATCCATGTAATTCAAATTGTCTGACTACTACAAAGCTCCAATAAGAATGCTTATATTTCTTCCAATCTACAACAGCAACATAACCACTCAGGACTCCATATTTTGCGCTTTAAAACTTGAAAATGAGATGAAAACCTCCCGTTCTACAAAAATGAAAGTACTAATGCAAAGAAAATTCCACGGTTGAAAAACCAGACTCATCCATTCTTCTATTGGGCATGTTAATTTCACGAGGTTGGAGTTTCAAATAACTTGCAACCCTATGCAGCTACAGCTTGCTTCTGTGCAAATGCAACCCCCTTTTCAATACTGGCCTTCAGTTCGGGTTTGAGGGCTTCCAAAGCCTTTTGTTCATACTCAGTCAACCCTTGGAGATCAGATGAAATCAAAGATTCAACCCCATTCCTTCCAAGCTTAACCCTTGATGCAAAGAATGGAAGCTCAGTCAGACTGGACTCCACAAAAGCACATTCATAGACATCCCCATCTCCATCAAGAGCACGAAGTGAAGACTCGACAAATCTTGCTGCTGCATATGCCATTGAGAGAGTAGCAGATCCTGCACCAGCCTTTGCCTCAACAACTTCTGTACCAGCATTTTGGATCCTAACAGTTAGATCACCCACTTCTTCATCAGTAAAACTAACAGAGGGCATTGTCTTCGACAGCAGGGGTAAAATGGTAATGCCAGCATGTCCTCCAACAACAGGAACATCCACATCAATTAGTTTAAGGTTCTTTTTTTGAGCAACAAAGGTGTTCGCTCTCACGACATCCAGCGTGGTAACACCAAAAAGCTTCTTAGGATCATAAACACCTTTCTGCTTCAGAACTTCTGCAGCAATTGGCACTGTTGAATTAACCGGATTGCTGATGATATGGATGAAGGCATCAGGGCAGTTATCAGCAACAGCCTCAACCAAGGTCTTTACTATGTTGGCGTTGATGTTGAAGAGGTCATCACGGGTCATCCCAGGCTTTCTTGGAACTCCAGCAGGTATGACAACGACATTCACCCCTTTCAAAGCACTGGCTAATTCTTCAGGTCCTGTGAAATCCAGAACTTGGGAGGGAGTGTTGCAGTGACTGAGGTCGGCGGCAACTCCCTTGACATTCATTACATCATAGAGGTGAAGGGCTGATACTAACGGGGACATTTTGATTAGAAGTGCTAAGGGTTGACCTATTCCTCCAGCAGCTCCAAGAACCGCTACTTTGAAAGAAGCCTGGGGCTGTAGGGCATACTGAGGCCTCTGCTCTGAGCTTTGGGCTTTCCTTGCAAAAGAGCTTCGAAGAGCTGAACAACTCTCCTTGCTCAAGAAAGAGTTATCTGATTCACAGATAACTGATGTCATCGCCTTGAGGCCACTGAAACTCACTAGTGAGTTCTTGGAGTTGAACTTCACACCAGATGGCTTTGATGGTGGAAGTTGGCCTGCCTTGGGCCCAAAGGCAATAGTTGATCTAATTGAAAAGGTTGTAGCTGATGTAGCTGCCATTTCACACTCTGACACCAAAAATAAAAAGGGGAAGTATCAGGACCTTGTTTGGAGCTACAACCAGGAAATTTCGAAGTATTGCCGAAGCATAGCAATTGCATAAAAGACAGTATGATAATATATTCCCAACCCACTGGTGTTATACACTCCACCTAACTGGAAGAACTCAACAATATAGTTATTATAGAGTAGTCTGAAAGTAGGATAGGGCTTTCTGCAAAAGCACATGGTACTGTTTCTAGAAAGTACCCATTAGCTGCATCTCCAGGATGCTAAAATTTTAGCATAACACTACATTTCAGTTAAAGAAATGAATTTCGTTTATCCAGAAGCCTCTCAAATAGTCAAAAAAATGTCCAAAAACACAGCCACAGCCCAACAGGTAAAAGACTTCCCACGTAATTTAAGTGTTCACAGCAACTGGTTCACTGCAAATTGTAATCTCAAATGTAGATTAGATCGATCTTGTCAATGTTGGCTACACTATTCTCAATTGCGGCACTCAACCAGCAGAATCAATCAATCACAAACAATATGAATTCACGGGAAAATCAAATAGAAGTTAAATCCACTATCATATTTGCCAGTGCAGATAATACAATCCTAATACAAGATTAACAAATATCAACATCCCCCATAAACCAGATAGCAAATCTATTAATAATAAACTCCAGTAGCAAAAGAATTCATTAAAATTAATAGAAATCAGAAAACAAACAATGAATCTTCAACAATCAGCATCAGATCTAACGCTAGCGATAAAGGAGCTCAAAAGTAAATATGCACAGACAAAGAAACGAATAACACCTTGCGATTTGCGTGAAGCTGCAGGAGATGGTGGCGTTGGCGTTGGCGTTGGTGTTGAGGGGAAGAAGGAGAAGAAGAAGAAGAAGAAGATTTTTGACAAGGTTATTGTAAGCGGGGTTTCTCTTTCTCCGCCAAATGGGCCTTGAACGAATCTACGCTTTTGCAAAAGTGTCAAGACTCAATCAGGCGTCACCACCAACTCTGATATGACTTTTAAAATGATTGTAATATGAATCCCTCCGACTTACATTTTTTTTATCACTTATACCCACATATAATTATAATATTTAAACTGGAGTCCACGTATTGTAATTATATATAATATAAATTATAATAAATATAATTTAAAATTTTTCTTATAATATTATTTTCGTATCAGTATTCACTTGCCGAAGCGAAAACAAAAATAAACCCCACCTATATATATATTTTTTTATCCTCTGGAATCGGTGCGTGTACCAATATACACCGTCGAGTGTTGGAAAGAATCTACCCTTTTTGTTCCTTTTACCCCCGAATTCCAATCCTCGCCGCCTGTTTTTTCGACGGCCAGATTTAAACCATTTTTTTTTAATTTTGGCCAAGAACCGTCTTTACTTCTTCGCCACGTGTTCAGCAGCGATTTTCTTGTTAGAAGAGCCGTCTAAAATTCAATTGTCCGAAGTCCAAACCTACCCGGATGCTCACCCATTATTTTTTGACCAACTTAAGGACCCAGATTCGAGTTCGAGTTTTATAGATGTCGTGAGCATTTTTTTTTTTTTTCAAGTATGTTAATGCACAGATAATTACTGAATTCTCGTAGAGGTTTGAATTCTTACTCTCGTAATTATAAACGTAAAAACTCTTTCTAAACTAAAAATGATTAAAGATGTGAATTAATACAACAAAAATTAGCGGAGGTTAGTGGGGTCGCATGACCGTGCATCTAAAGTTAACAAAGGCAGCGCATTTTGCTTTCAAATATAATCTAATAAGGCCCATGATGAATTAAACCATCATCCATCACTTATTGACTTCTTGTTCTTCAATTCTTTAACTCACTTTCTTAATAATATACAATGATCCAACGAAATCATTCATAAAACTAAAGTCACAAAAGAGGCGTTCGTTTGACGTGTCTTCTCTCGTTATGGATACCAAATTTCACATTTATGTTGCAGCTTAAAATACATGCATTCATGCAAATTAATCTATAGATGCATAAAACTTATTCTCTTACATAATTAACCTGGAGGTGAAAGGAAAAAAACAAAAAAAGGCCACGGGATCAAGTTTGATCTTTTTCTCTTACATTACAGTCAAAAGAAACATAAATAAAAATAAAAATAAAAACATTTTTTCCCCTCTCTCTATATTCAGATGGTCAGCTTATCCATCTCCCTTCTAAGTGCATTAGCTCTCACCAAGCTCCCAATAGTATTCACAGCCAACTTCAAATCCTCCAATGGGTTTCCAGGCACCACTCTTTTGTACAAATAGCTATCAAATGTCATCTTCTGCACATACTCATCAGCACACATCTCCACAAATGCTTCCCTCGCCGGATTCGATCGGTAAAACACCTTCTGCAATACATCCAGCACCTTATAAGTTGGCCAGTAAGTCTTATCCCACTTCTCCAAATACTTCATCAAGTCCCCTTCATCAATCATCCTGGTTCCATTATCTGACCCTTCAATGATGGCCTCTGCACACATTCTTCCACTCTTTGCCGCAAAGTAAATGCCTTCGCCAGAACATTTTGTGACATACCCGGCTGCATCTCCAACTAATGCCACTCTCCCCGATAGCCTCCGCGGGCGAGGGTGTTCAGGAATCGGGTGTGCCTCCACTCGAATGATCTTGCCACCAAGGATTTTGTCCTTGGCCCGGTTTCTAGTTGCTAGTTGGAACTTCTTGATGTCACCTTTGTGTGTCACTGTGCCTGTACCAACTGCCACATGATCACACTTGGGGAACACCCACCCATAAAAGTCTGGCGACACATCATCACCAACGTACATCTCTGCCAAGTTCTCATAGTAAACCATTTTCTCATCAGGGATTTTGACTCTTTCCTGGAATAACAAACTTAACAAATTAAAACTCAAGGATCAACATTCATATCATCATCACATGATGTGAGCTAATAATTGTAAGCAACATCTTATCTACAAAATGAATGTCCCGCACAACTAAATTTGCTAAATCTTTTGCCAGCAACTTACTAATAAGTTTTCCTTTCGACTTTCGATTTACAACGTATTCACATTACTATTAGAGGTTCAGCAGACAGCTAGGGGTTCTTTTGAGTATAGCTCTAAAATTTGCCACGAATAAATGTTGAAGATTAGGCAACTTCTATGCATATTTTTAAGAATGGCCCACTAATATTCAAAGGTTTTATGTCACTGCTACTCTAGTTTATGAATTTACAGGATGGTCCTCACGTGATGAGTTACCTGAAATGCAATGGCGTAATCATAATCACCGGCATTGATGGACTTGGCAACTCGGGAGTTAGCACCATCAGCTCCAATAACAGCATCAACCTCCAGCATCCTCTTCTCACCGACGCTGCCCTTCTTCCCATCGTACTCCGTATAATGCAAAATGTACGGCTGCTCAAAGTTCCTCGGCATATCCATCTTCATGAATAGCCCGTTAATCACCCTCGTCCCGTTCTTCTCTGCCTTCTCCCTCAAATACGCGTCCAGAACCTCTCGCCTCACCATCCCGATATACTCGTGCGGCTTCAGCGTCTGCCCGATGTCCACTGCCACGTTCGACGGAGATATCATCTTCATCTTCGTCACCTTCCGGTCGATTATGTCCAGCGGCAGGTCAAACTCCCCCACCATGCAGAGAGGAATGGCCCCGCCGCAGGGCTTGCAGTTGTCGAGCTTACGCTCGATCAGAAACGTTTCGACGCCGTTTTTGGCGAGCGTCTCGGCTGCAGCTCCGCCTGCAGGGCCACCCCCGATGACCGCCACTCTGAGGTTGCGGTTGGTGAGTTTTGGGCTGGTTTTTGCGGCGGAGACTCGGAATTTTTGCTGACGTGGGAGGGCTTGGGCGACGAAGTGCGGGTGCTGCTGTTCTTGCGGTGATTGGCGTAGGCCGGTGAAGGATTTGAGAGCCATTGATGCCATTGTGGGAGCTTCAGTCGGAGGGAGTGTGAATCTCCGCGGGTTTACGCTTTTGTCTTTGTATTTCCATTTTTTTTCCTTTTCAATTTGTTTCGGTGGATATGGTTTGTGATTTTCGGGTTTTATCGTCCGTTGGATTGGAAAAATGGAGGGTGGAGATTAGATGTGGATAATGGGATAGATTTTTTGAGACGGGTTTTAGTGAGAGTTTTGGGTACTTTCTCACGAGAACACAGTTGTTTTGTCTGAATTAGATTAAGTGGTTCATGTCGTGCCACGTAAGATATTTGAGTTCCACGCAAGTCAAATGAAAAGTGAAAATTTTATCTGGTCCAACAAGTGATTAGAATCATTTGCTAACGACAAGAACCTGGATCTGCCATTGGCTAAGAAGCTGTGAAGGGAGAATGAATAAACTAATGGAGATGATGACATTACGATTTCGGAGTGCGATTTATTAAGATTATGAACAACAACTTAGTGCAATTGACGCCTTGTTTGAATTAGGCAGATCGGAAAATATGTAAAATTAAAATAATTGTAAGCTTCAATTCTTATGCAACTTCACTACGGTTGGGTTGTTCTTGCTTCTTCCTCTATTTATCTTGTTGGGGGTGGGGGAAAAATTTCTCCCAATTTTATCCAAATATATTTTAGAGCAGATTCTTTTAATTGCATAGCTGTTTTGAAGACGTGTTTATAATCATTTTTAATTATAATATTAATAAAAAATAAAATAAAATCTACCGTAATAAAGGACTATGCATATATTTTGTCAATATGTAGTTCATTTAAACCAAAAACTAAAATAGAATCAACTCCAGATAGGTTAAATGTGGACACCCAATTTTCTACACGAACATAAAACCCACGAATTATCTCATTCCATCTTAATTCTCTCGTAATCTGCTTGAAAAACATTGTTGTAACGTATGGAACAAGTTGTTTGTGGGTGTTGAACAAATTGACTTTCTCACAATCGGTCTCTTAATTTAACCTTGTAGCACAAATTTGAATAATTTTTGAAGATCTTACATTGGAATTTTCGGTATATCCATATGTTGTTGCCCTAAAATTGGAAACAAAATGCGGAAACTTGCACTCATAAACAATGACTCGGTAGGTGAACACACCATAACAACTCACAGAATCAACAACATATAATATTTGTGAAAATTCTCTACACATTTTGGACGGATCATTGCAACAAAAGAGAAGAAGTAGTTGCAGTAGGTTAGAATCCGTGGCAGTTGGGTCATCGAACGTGTTTACCTCTATGAAAGAGATCCCCTGCTCCCCCACTCACTGTTTCTAGACTTGTGCAACATTGACACACTACTCACCTTCAAATGCTTAAAATCCAAACACATTTCTCGCAGAAACAACATTAACAACAGGAAAATATTCTATTCTCGTTTCCTAGCCAACATGAAGCTTTCATCGAGGCCATTGATAATAATCTTGATTCTTTTGGGGATTGCCACTGAGGGATATCATTGCAAAGTTGTGCAGTTCATTTTTGGGGACTCGCTGTCTGATGTTGGTAACAACAGGTACCTCACCAGGAGTCTTGCTAATGCAAACCTGCCATGGTATGGTATTGATTTTGGCAATGGAATGCCTAATGGGAGGTTCACTAATGGCCGCACCGTTGCTGATATAATAGGTAACCCCTTTTTAAATTAAGCCATTGCATCGAAACAAGTGTTATCGTCCTGCTAATGTATTAACGATGTCGTTTTCTCAGGTGACAAGATGGGTCTCCCAAGGCCACCGGCTTTTCTAGATCCATCTTTATCAGAAGATGTAATATTGGAGAATGGAGTCAATTATGCCTCAGGTGGTGGAGGAATTTTGAATGAAACTGGTGGTTACTTTGTAAGTTGCAACCATATGCATGAACATTCATACTACCATATTTTAATTTGTAATTTTAAATTTAAAAACATACGTAAACCGTGCAGTACTTTAAGTTTTAAGCCTTTTAAACTCAGTAGTTTTAAACTTTTATAAATTTTTCTTGCACTTTAAAATCTCATACCAGAAATCTAACATGTGTGTGTATAACTCTTAGTGTTTAGTGAAATATTGATCAAATTCCATGACCTCTCTGCAGATTCAGAGGTTCTCTCTGTATAAGCAAATTGAGCTGTTCACAGGGACTCAAGAACTGATAAAAAGCAAAATTGGCAATGAAGCAGCAGAAAAATTCTTTCAAGAGGCCCGTTATGTTGTTGCCTTAGGTAGCAATGACTTCATTAACAATTACTTAACAGGTGTTTACAGTGATTCATGGAAGTACAACGATGCAACCTTCATTGACTACTTAATGGAAACACTTGAAGACCAACTGAAGGTAATTTCGTAAATCAAAGACTATAATCATTCTTCTGTGAATTTTTTTTTTTGAACTAATCATGTTTCTGAACAAAGGGATTTTGCTTGTACAGATGTTGCATGGCATGGGAGCACGGCAGCTGATGGTTTTTGGGCTAGGACCGATGGGTTGCATTCCCCTCCAAAGGGTTCTAAGCACAAGTGGTGGCTGTCAGGAAAAAACCAACAAACTAGCCGTCAGCTTCAATGCTGCTGCAGGCAAGTTATTGGACAAGATGTCATCAAAACTTGCGAATGCCAGCTACAAATTTGGGGATAATTATGATGTTGTCAACGATGTGATCACCAATCCAAGCAAATATGGTAAAATTAACATGCTCTAATTCATTTTTCTTAATATTCTTCTATTCATATTCCATTTTTTCATGCAGATTAAAGGTTCTTTGAAATTCAATTGTTTTCAGGATTTGAGAACTCTGACTCCCCATGTTGCTCATTTGGGCGTATTAGGCCTGCACTCACTTGTGTACCTGCATCAACACTGTGTAAAGACAGGAGCAAATACGTGTTCTGGGATGAATACCACCCATCAGATGCTGCGAACGAGTTGGTTGCCAATGAACTCATCCAGAAACTTGGGTTTCTGCAAGTTGGTCCAACAAACTCCCCTTCCCCTGCTCCTGCTTTTGAACCATCCCCAGACCCAGAGGGCTAAGTTGTTGTGCCAATGCTTCAAACATCTGTATACTATAACTTTTGATGGCAATGGTAATTCCATTTGTGTTTTCGTACTTGTCTAACATTTGGCATGCATCATCATGATTTGAGGAATATATAAAGTACTCGATTTCATTTGCTTTCCTATCTGTACTTGAAGGTTACCAAATTCCTCAAATTCCTTTAAATTAGCACCCAATACGTATTTCAATTGCAGCTCTTCTGGGCAATTAAAAGCCAGGATCGTGGTCACTTTTGCAAAATAATGGGGACATTTATTACCAATGGCTAATACCTCGTCCATCTGTTTTTATTTTTAATTCACAAGATGCAATACGTGTTTCCACTTTCATAAACTATACTTTCTGCCTTGAAAAGCAAATAAAAGATGATCATCATAAGGGGACAATCAAAAAGCACAACGTACGATAGAATTGTTGCGGTGACAAAGTGAATGCATACCACCTCATAATCCACTCAAGTTTCTCCACCCAGTGCATACTCCATGTTAAAATGGTTTGAGATAACTACAAGGGGGGACGTTGAGTGGCTCACCTAACTTAGTTTATGTTTTTTTCTTTTTTTTTTTTGGTTTAAAAGTGCAAAATAGCTGCAAGCAATCGACTTTCTGGGAAACTTGGTTGTCCAATAAAAAACCCATGAAAGGCATTGTACATGTTAATTGAAATCTGCCTTTTTTTCCCAAATATGGGTAAAGTTCATTGCAAAGACAAGCAATTTCAACGGTAAAGGTGGCGGCAATTCCGGTGGCCTAATTGCACAAGCCATTATAATTGATTCTATCGTTTATTGTAGTATTTGGCATAAAAATAGGTCAATAAGTAAGGATACAAACAATATCTATCAGAAAAAATTTTAGAATACATCTGAGATATTATATCAGCTATATAATAAAGTGATAATATCATAATATATATAAGTATTTATTTTAAATAATTATCATGTAAATAATAGTTATATAAAATTCAACTACAAATATTATACATACATCAATTAGTTATACTAATTTAAATATATTCTAAAATTTCTCACCTATTAAATTTTAAGGTGATTCCAACACTTAACTTAGAGCCCACATTGAGAAAAACTAGATAAATAAAGACAAAGACAATGATAGTACTAAGCTCTAAGATCCCTTGCCTCCCTCACGTGTAAGAATTAAGACCAATTTCAAATGAGTTTATTATGTGGATTAGGCCTAAATAGAGGGGAAAAAGAAACATAAACCGGAAACATTATTAAGGAAGGTGAAAGGAAGCATGGTGTCCTTTCCTTCTTTAGTTCTTATTATTATTATTTTCATTTTATACATTTATTATCTTTTATATATGTTGAACCATAATATATAATCACAAATAATTTTACTGATATAAAATTATTTTGATAAGCTAAAAGGAAAAACAGGAGGCCGGAGTTTCAAATATTTTGACACATATTACATCACACAGTGAGCCATGCAAATATCAAGAGAAAATGATATCTTGAAGTTAGAAGGAATGATGGGGGAGAGTTAACACAAACCTGCAAATCTGAACTATTTAGCAAGCCAAACTTTACTGCAAAAATATAATTACCGTGAATAAGAACATCCCCACAGAAGAAAGAGATTTTTAACACTAAGGAAGAATCAGATGCATAAACATAATCTTGGAGGAACAGAACATGATCTGTTTATAATTATGGAATTGGAAATTTCAAGGAGATATGGTAGAATTGAAAATTAAACTCGTACATATAGATCCATAAAAGCTCAACAGATCCTGCATGCAATTCACTTACTACTCGGCCCTAACTCGTAAACTTTTCATAGGACTCATCAACTCCTCCTCCTCCTCCTATAATAAAAAGTTTTTAAACAAAGAACAGCCTAAACATCTTCAATGAGTAGCCAAAATCAAAACCATGTTACACAAACTGTCAGTAGCTAGCTTTGATATCATATATAACATGAGGAACACACCTATAACTATTAATACGAATTAACATTTATCAGCTATATATTCAGATTAACTAGCAATCAACACACTCTAGCCCAAATTGTGGCCTCGGAGTGTGGCGGTTGTTGGCCCCGGATCCCGGATAATCGTTTAGCTCCACCGCCATCCTCTCATTCATGTTTGAACTCTTCTTCATCAGCTTTGTAACATCAGCAACTTCGAGGTTCCCGTTCTCCAAATTTTGATGAACACGAGCTCCAGTCATTAAGCTTCCGATTCCTGCACATACAGATACCAATATAACCAAATGATGATGAATAAAAGATCAAGAAGATGGGTATCATCAGAAAGACTTACTTGTAACTGGGATAGCATTCGAAAAGATAACAAGGTAAGAAAATACAAGTGATATCACAAGTAGTGGACGAAACAGAGAGCCTACTGCTGCCATTGTTGTTGTTGTCGTCTGTGATGCAGCATGCAATAAGGCGCTCAATTTATACATTGACATGGTAGATTTTTCTGGAGGTTTATGATGTTGGAGGGGAACAAAATTAATGATGTTAATTTTTCCAAAGTCAAAAAAGTAATGGCAACACACGACGCTCAGCACATTAAATTTTGTGGGGGCCTAGCGCGTTTTCTCAATCTTATTTTTGCAATGTGAACCATTAATTATGTTGGGGATTATTTGATATTATGAAAATTATTTTATTTATTTATTTTAGCAAAACACGGCAAGGGAAAAAGATAGAGCACACTGTGCTAGTGGAATTTGACACAAGGATGATGGCGAGGCTACATTTGACATCCACGATCATGCTCATGCGCTAATTGAAGTCAAGGACTCTAGTGGATATTATCATTAGATTTCGAGAACTTTCAGTGAATTAACTGAATTGGCATGGTATTTTTCTACTATTTAATTATTTATATACGCTAACTAATATTGACCATTACAAATGTTTCTATATTTCAAAATATGAATTTAGATTGATAAGTCATAACAAGTGATTATAATTTAATTATCTGTAAAAATGCGATACTTAGTTATAACTGTTTAGCTTGAATTCACATTTCAAAACACACAAACATCTATATTAGGTTATTTTTATATATTTATTTAATTAATAAATTTTAAAGGATCTTGGGGTACATGATTTTAATCAATGATATGCGTGAAGATATATTTTTTATTTTGACGGTTGAGACTAATTGTCTATAATATTATCTATTATTGGACCCTTATTTCCTAGCTTAAGTTTTTGAATCAAGTGTTTTTTTCAATATGATATTATAGGTAAAATCTGATGTTTCATTCTTTCCGTATGTAAATTATATTTTTAATCATTTTTGTTTCAATGTCGTAATTCATTTTTAGTCTCTTTTGGGTATTTAATTTACGTTGTACATGAGGGGGTTTGTCAACAATTGTAGTTAATACAATTTATAGGTAATTGTAAAGTAATAATACAGTCACAAATTTTTATATAATTTTTTTATACAAATTAATGTAACTCAATTTAATTAGTTGAACTAAATATCTCTTAATTTATATTAGTTATTTTTATTATTTTATATTTTAATTCAATTAATAAATTAATATCATATTAATTTGTACAACATAAATTTATATAAAAATTTATAGAGGAAGATACGTCGTTATCAATTAACTAAGAAACTCGCTGTAATGCTGGGGCACTGGCATAATTGTGACTCCATTTTAGTGGCATTGGACCTAAAAAATAAAGGCACAATATAACGTGGCTACTAAATGTGGTGGCAGTTTTATGACAGCTTGTTGGAAAATCTGATTCCGACATAGTGCACTGTATATAAAATAATAAGACCACTTAACTCATGACAGAACCATCACTTTGTAAAGTTAATTAGATTTTTGGATTGGATTAATTTTGTATAATACCAAATCAAAATTGAGGTCTTGAATCGATACGTGTGTTGATCCAAATCGAGGACTGCGAGGGCACGAATTAGCATTCTTATTTTAAGCAGCTAAACAGACAAATGTCATCACCAGCTCGATCTATCCTCCCGCTACTTTGTAAGTGTGGTGCTTTGCTGTCTTGTGTATATTTATTTTAATCTTATAATTCAACGAACTTGTGTAACATGTTTTTTTTAAAAAAAAAAAATTGTCAGATTTATTGGTGATAATATAAATCAACAGACAATTGTACTAATCAAATTTCTTGCTTTATCCATTTTATATAATCAATACTGTTGATCTCCTCTCAAGATTTTGTGTGCGTGTATACCATATATCCCCAAAAGGGTTGGGGGAAGCAACAACTGTTTGTTAAGGAAAGACAGAAGATAAGCAAGCACTAAAGAAGATATTTTATTAGTATAACTGGAATTTGTCTCGCGACCTTAATTTTATGAAGAAAAACGAGCAAAAAACATATTAGGCTGAACACACTTGACGTGTAGCCCTAGATCAAGTATCTATATATATGTATATCACTCCATGCATTATGATGCTCCAATGTTTCAAAAGTTCAAATGCGTTTTGGTAAGTTTGCTGGGTATGTGTATGATAATTATTTTCAGTTGCGAATGCCTATAGTTTTTAAAATGCAGATTTATTGTATGTATCAAAGTAGAAAGTTTATGAAAATATATATATATGTGTTTTCTCATATAAAATATCATCCCATGCATTATGATGCTCCAAAGTTTTAAATATTCAAAAGCATTTTGGTAAGTTTATTCATTATGTATATGCATAATCATTCTTACTGCAGATATTTGTATTTTTTTTTAAATGGATTCATTGTATATACCATGTGATGTTACCAATTAAACAAAAATGATAAATAAACTAATACACTATACAGTATATGAAACAAATCTACGTTTTAAAAGATGTGAACATCTATATTAGAAAAAAAATTATGTATATGATAACGAAAAGTTTATTTAACTTACAAAGGTCCGGATGGGAATAATATCTCTACAAAAAAATGAAGCATTATTTTATGTTCTTCTTTTTAAGAAGTTATAATAATGATGGTGATGGGGAAAGTCAAGGCAGGTTTTACACTAATATACTTTCTATATGAAAACCTAATTTCACACTATACCGTCATTTTATTCTTTTTTTTTTAATTTTTGGTTGGATTTTGATCTTGGGGCCAATTTGTTATTACTATTAAAATGATTTATGTTGTGTTGTAGAAATAATCAACTTTGAAGAATTGTTTAGTGGAAATTATTCTAAAAAATAACGTGAGTTTTAAAAGTAGTTGTATTTGTTTGATAAATCTTATTGTTAAATTTTTATAAGAATGCAAATGACTAAAATAGATATAATATGGAATAAAATTTATTTACATATTTATTTTTGTGTGTGTATGTATAAGTGTGAAACTAATTCTCAAAATTTTTAAAAATTATTATTTTTTGACTTTCTAAAATCTGTTTTAAGATGAGATAATTTTTTAAAAAATTTATCAAACATCAAAATTAACTTTTAATTTTTTAAATTATTTTTTAGCCTACAAAAAATAATCTCAGATGTGTTCTTAAAAGATTGCATGAGCCAAACTATCAATCATGCCCATCCTTGAATTCTTACGGATGGAAAAATGACTAATGTGGTTGTTTACTCTTAGTTAAGTTGTCTTACCCTATCAATTCATATTTTTTTATTAACTAACGAAAAAAAGAAAGAAAGATAAATTTTAATTTATTCGTTAGGTAGAATAATCATTTTTAATTAAATGACTACCTTATTCTCATTTTCGTTCGTAGGACTGGAGACAAGTAGGAGGCAAATTGATAAATTTATTTTGACATTCTTAAAAATAAATGAGAATAAATTGTTTTTTTAGTATTTTGAGATATAAATTAAAATTTGTCATTATTAATAGTTAAAAGAGAAAAGAAAAAAAAGGGGGGGGGGGGGGGGTTGTGGGTGCGCGGTTTATGATTCAGCAGACAAACTTTGGAAATTCACCAATGGAAGGTCTAAACTTGTAGCCGAACGAGTCCAAAAGTTTTATTATTATTAACTCATGTGCAGCCACCTGCGAGGATGGTGGAGTAAAAAGAGAGCTAGAAAAGTAAAAGCCCACTGCAGACGAGTCAATTGTCGAAACCACTTTTACAAAATTTCCATCCTACCTACTTCGTGTTCCTGACGTGTCTCAAGAACAGTTTGTCAACTCATCAAAAGTCAATCCACTAATCAACCCACCGGTTACTTCTTGTCTCACTGGGCCACGGCGTTGCCGCTGAACTGGCTCTAGCCCAAGAACGAAAGCCCAACTTAACAGATTTGGGCCGCAAAGCTGGAAATGGAGATACAAATCACCAAACGTCTCAAAGAGTTCTTCTCGGGGTCGGAAATTTCTCAAGGCCCTTACTTCACATGCAACCAAACTAACCAGCAGAGTAATGACATGTCAGTGTTTTTATAGATACACTTATAAATTTTATTAGCTTGTTTGTACGTATTTTCAATGTAAATAATATTTTTGACGTTGATTGACATCATATAATCCACCCACATAAGTTCCGAATGGTCAGTGGTGACCGCCATATCCTACTTTGCCATCAATAGCAAGAAATAATTGTAAAGACTACAACATATTAAATGCCATATCCTACTTTGCCATCAATAGCAAGAAATAATTGTAAAGACTACAACATATTAAATAAAAGCTTTATTGGTACAAATTTGGAATTGAGATCGGATGATTTTAGTTTTTAAATTATAGTACTAAAACATTTGATAAAAAATTTGTTGTTGTGATTAAGAAGTTAAAATAATTTAAACTTATACTTGTAAGATTAAATTTTATAATATTTTTATTATTTCTATCAAAATTATTATTTAAATATTATATTTCTTACCCACATTGTCAATTTTTTTCTCGATATTTATGGCTTAAAAACTACAGCAACAGGGCCTAAATAACAATAAAATAACTGTGACGAGTCGGTAGCGTTGCTAATGCTGCGGGGCATGTTTAGGGTGCGTGGCCCGTGGTTCTTAATCCATACGAATATAGATTGACTCATGAGACGTCAAATGAAAAATGTATATTTTTTTAGTTACTTTACTTTTAGTAGTAAGGTAAAATTCGATTCTAACTGTTATAGATGAACTTTTTGGACTGGACAATTTCAACGGTCAGCAACTTTTTATGTAAGAATTAGTGCAGTCTTATAATGTTGGGAAATGGCACCATCCACGTGATTTTTATTCGGCCCATTTTACGCATATTTGGATTGGCCCAAAGGCTCTCTAAATGCGTGTGTGATTAATTCTTAACATGTAACAAAAAATGATTCATTACTTAGTAACTAGATTTTCAGAGAAGGAAATTCTCTAGTAGATTATTTGGTTAATTTAGGCTCATCTTGTTCTATGTATACTTGGTGGGATTATCCACTAATCGCTATTAGGAAAAAAAAATTTGAGAATGTTTAGAGCTATTTTAAGTATAGTTTCATAACTCAACCTCTTGTGCAGGAAGATCTTGTAATTCTTTTCTTTTTATTTTAATATATTTTCAGATTCAACAAGTATTTTTTATTTTTTACTCTGCTTTTTTGTAACACTGTAAAAAAAAAATATATAAAAAGAGGGCGATGTGTATTGTTCTAGTAATCATCTAATACTTAAAAACCAAAAATAACATGTTATTGGGCTAGACAAGGAACAGGATTTAGCATTAACTAATCTCAAGTCCTTGGAATTATCTAAAAGTTCAGCTTGGCTTGGAATTAACTCGGAACATGCAGTCCAATTTGTTTAAATTAAGCCCGTCTTAATCTTTTTAATTAAAATATGTAATTAGGACTCTCAACCGCCCACGCGGCCGCCCATAAATTAGAAAAAAGATTGCTTTTTATTCAAGATAAAGTTAACAATGAAGATTAGATGTGGGTCACTTTTAATCTCCAACTCAAGTATCTAATTAATTACATATAGTACAATTTTATTAATTAAAAAAATCCATTCGGTTGACTTTTCTGCACCGAAAGATAATTGTTGGATAATTTGCATTTAATCTCTACGTGTACTGTTTTTTATTTTATTTTTACTTTTCAAGGGTATTGAATTTCCACTAAGCGTGACACGCGTCGCCTCCGAAAACGGCATAGATGACAGGAGGGAGGCGGATGAAGTGCACGTGTTAGACGAGTGGACACGTGTCGCGCAATAGAATCAGTAATAGAGACTTTCAGTTTCATCTTTATGGAGTAGGGACCCACGTGGAAGATTGATGAGCTGACGTGGCGAAAAGCCAGCGATGATATAATCTATTGTTCTCCCATCGCTAGGCAGCAGACATAGAGATACAGTGATTGCTTCGCAGCAGCACAAAGTCTTGATCGGGTTCAGCCAATAGCATGCCCACACGCAAACAGGCGAACTGACCGTTAATGTCACACATAGGTTCAGTTGAGGGCACTTTCAACTCTTTTTCTTTTTCTTTTTCTCTAAAATAATTGGACCTGACTGACTTTTAAATATAAAATAAATAAAATTTGGACCCGATTCCAAAAGTAAGTTGAGAATTTTATACACACCACATATCATCAACATGCAGAATTGATATGATATCTAGTCGGATAATAATTCTTATTTTTAATTAATTGATAATTGAGTGGTATTTACTTAAAAAAGTGAAAAATATTTTTGTGTTGTAACATAAGCTACAAGCTTTAGACCCTAATTATGATTAGCTCGAGTTTATCGAAGGTTCTAGGAATAGTATTATTTGGACTTTTCGATCTTCGAATGTAAGCTACGACTGTTGCATAGAGGTGTATGGGTAAAATTTGATGTATCTTATCAACGTGCATAACAAAAAAATTAAGCTATTTAAGTATTCTTTATTTATTTTGATAGTTGATATTTAAAAAAAAATATTTGTGAGTAAATTCCACTTAGATTCAAATCTGTTTTCGTTTGTAAACATCAGTGTTATAATTTAAAAAATAACTTATTAGATTATTTATATCAAATATTTAAATTTAAAAATAATTTATCGAATAAATAATTAAATAAAATCCAACCTAAATAATAAATAAATATATATAAAATGTCGGGTCATGACTGGTTGTTACCTGCCAAATTGACCCGACATATAACATTGAACGAATTGTAATTTGTAAGTTCATCTTACCCCCCCCCCCTTTTAATTGACTTCGATGACAACGTAAAGTCGTGGAAGAAAAATGGCAGTAGTTATTTTTCCTCTTTCAATACGATAAAAGAACAAAAAGTAAAAACAAAAAATTATACTAAATGCAAAAAAAAAAAAAAAAATTGTCGCCAAAGTCTTTTTAAAGTCAGGGGTTAGATAAAAGGAGAGGGCACAATGTTCACAGTAAACGCTAAAAGCTGCTACAGCCGGCCGGTTATCACAAATCATAAAGTTCCTTCCGCTTATTTACTTTATTATTGGTTCAGCCTAAGATTTTGGGGGCGGTTTGAAAGTAAACGAAAGTCTATGCCGTTGTTAATGACGATTCTATCCCTTCTATCCCCAGTAGAATCAAGCCACGTCATCACCGCCAGCCAAAAGTTTTCACACGCGAACGCATTCCCATAAATTCCCCGCTGCTTGGGTGCACCAACTTTCTGTGCTACCATATAAATGTAATAAAAGAATAAAAAATTCGGAGAATGGGGGTGGAAAGAAAATCTCAAGGCCACATAAACTTGTGGCTGAGAATTAAACTAATGACCTGACGTGGCATCCACCTCCTCGTTTAAACGGATCAAGAACGCGAACGACACACTACGTTTCCATGCCAACGAAGACCCAAAAAATTAAAAATACCAGCAATACTAAAACCCCTGTGAATTTTCTCGCGCGTTTTTTTCCCACTGTTTGGTCTCCGAGAAAATGCAGCAAGAAAGTAAAGATCCCGCCATCAAACTCTTCGGAAAGAAAATCGCCTTTCCTTCGGATGGAGAGGTTCCGGTCATCTTCGCCGATGAGTTGCCGTCTCCGGTGGCCAAGGAAGAGAGTGACAGCATGGAAACAGAGGAAGAAAAAACAGAGGAGGTATAGTTTTTATACCATTACAGGAACTTTATACGGATTGCTTTATATTCGAATTTGAGGACTACCCATTTGGTGGGTCGGTTTTACTTTTTAATTCTTTCATTGGCTTGGCATGCTAAGCGCTGACAGTTTCCTTTTGTACTATTTTTCCTTTTGGATTTTGGATTTTGGATTTTTGATTTTCTGTGCTAAACTGAATTTCTTTTTTGTGATTTTTTTTTCAAGTTTGCGCAAAAAAGAAAAAGGAAAAGAATTTTTTTTTTTTTTTATCTTAATGAACTTTTAGTAAAGAAAAATCTCCACTGAGTTCAATAGAATGAAAGCTTTTAAAATTTTACAGACTTAAGTCTTTCTTCTTTTCCCTTAGTAATCAATCAAATAAATCGTTTTCCCTCGGTATTATCTTTACAAATATTTTGCAGCTTGGTTCAGATATTTTTTATGTCTACTGCAATTTTTTTTTTTTAAATACAAAAGTTTTGATTTTTTGGTGATATGAAGATTTTTTTTTTTAAAAAAAATTTCTTTCAACAAATTAATCTTTTGACTTCAAGTGTTGAAACCTGAGATTTTGGTTATTTTGCGTACAAGTGAAAATGAACGGTTTATGTGGATCATATTCATGCTGGTGTTTAGTTCAGCTGCCCTGAAAGACTTTTTTTTTTTTTCTTTTTTAATGAAGTCAAATTTTTGCCAAATGTCTGTCGATTCTTTCTCATTCATCGACTCCTTTGTCAAAGCATTTTTCATTTTGTGCTTTGTTAGCCAATCAAGATCTTCCACACTTTCAAAATTTTGTGGGATTGATACCCTTCAATTTTTCCAATGTGGTAATTATTTTATTACTTTAAAAAAATATTTGATTGTTTATTCTTGGTGACTTGATTCTACTTTCAGTCTTTTATCTTCTCCTCTGAAAGTCTCTAGCCCTGAAACCGAGGCTTCACAATTGTTCATTGTGCCTTTACAGATTTATTAAACAATTTTATATTTTATTTTTAACATAGCCTATATAAAAATGCCTGGCTCTTAGTAGCTTAGCAACTAAATTATCTAATATTCCAGAAACTTCTATTGGTTTCACTATAGCCGTGAGGCACTACGAATATATGTATCTGATCGGTTGATTGTAGCAATTGGAAAAAATGAAAGCTATGTAACCGTGATAGTGTCCGAAGTTGTCTATTCATACAATAAAGTTTATTTACAAAAAGTTGAAAGAAATTGACCAGAGGACTTTATCTAAATTTCCAGAAACTCCAATTGGTTAGTGAAAGTGAACGCATGGCATTGAATGTGTCAATAAATTGTATATCAAAAGTAGAAGTTTCAAGGATTTTACAGAGCAATCGTCAAGTTCAAAAGGAAAAAACAGAGAATTGTTCATTTTCTAGTATCTTTTTCTTTGGATGCGTGCCATTAATTTTATGCCGCGCCAATTATGAATATATCTACTAAAATCTGAATTCAGCTAGTTAGATTCATAGCTCTAATACAACAGTAATTTGTGATGATTTTATGTCTAACTTAAAAAGCAACCATGTTAAATTTCAGGAATTTTCAGCGGTAAAGGCCCCTGAGACTACACAACAAGATGATACTCCATCTCCAAATATAGAGGAGTCAAAAATTCCTGAATTGTCGGAGGCTAATGTAAACCCCAAAACACCTTCGATAGATGATGAAACTGCAAAATCAAAGGCTGCTAAGTCTGAGAAATCTCAGAATGATGCTTCAAATTCAAACTCACAAGAGAAGACCCTCAAGAAGCCGGATAAAATCCTTCCCTGCCCTCGCTGCAATAGCATGGACACCAAATTCTGCTATTACAACAATTACAATATTAACCAACCTCGCCATTTTTGCAAAGCCTGTCAAAGATACTGGACTGCTGGGGGTACCATGAGGAATGTGCCGGTGGGTGCTGGCCGTCGCAAGAACAAGAACTCTGCCTCACAATATCGTCACATCACCATCTCCGAGGCTCTTCAAGCAGCCAGAATTGACACTTCAAATGGGATAAGCCACCCCAATGTGAAAAGCAATGGCAGAGTCCTCAGCTTTGGCCTAGATGCACCTATCTGTGATTCCATGGCCTCTGTATTGAATCTTGCGGAGACAAAGGTTTTGAATGGTACCCGAAATGGTTTTCATGGTTTTCAAGAACAAGAAATTCCAGTTCCCTGCAGAGGTACGGAAAATGGTGATGACTGCTCAAGCGGGTCCTCTATCACAGTCTCAAATCCTATGGAAGAAGTTGGTAGAAACGGTATGCAGGAACCATTAACGCGGAACATTAATGGCTTCCCTTCACCGATTCCATGTCTTCCTGGTGTTCCTTGGCCTTATCCGTGGAATGCTGCAGTACCTCCACCGGCCTTCTGTCCTTCAGGATTTCCTATGTCATTCTATCCTGCTGCATTTTGGAATTGTGGGATCCCAGGCACCTGGAGCATGCCTTGGTTATCTCCCCAATCTTCACCAAACCAGAAGTCTCCGAGCTCTGGGCCTAATTCTCCAACATTGGGGAAGCATTCAAGGGATGCAGACATGCTTAAATCAGATGGCATGGACGAAGAGGAGCCGTCAAAAGAAAAGAATGGATGTGTCTTGGTTCCAAAAACCTTAAGAATTGATGATCCAAATGAAGCTGCAAAAAGTTCAATATGGGCAACACTTGGGATTAAAAATGAATCCCTTGCTGGGGGAAGGCTGTTTAAGGGCTTGCATTCAAAGAGTGATGAAAAGAGTCACATGGCTGAAACTTCCCCAGTTTTGCGGGCAAATCCTGCTGCTTTGTCTAGATCACTCAACTTCCATGAAAGCACTTGAAGATACCGATTTTTATGTAACCAGTTCTTTGAGGCCAGCAGAGTGAGATGAGTTTATCTATCATCTTTTGAATCACATTTGATTCCTGGCTTCATTAGATACACAAATAAGGAGGTACTTGACAGAGATGGAGGAAGCAGCAGAAAGGGACAACTTTCTAGTTTTCCAATAGGATAGAGGGAATCTCAAGTGGGAACTAATTCTCTTCTTGTAACATTATGCACAGGTGCCTTTTCATTTGCTTGGTTTGCTGAGATTGTGCTTGTGTACATATCTTTCTACTACATGTGAAATACAGTGAGAGAGAGTTCTGAAGAAAGATCTTTCAGTGCATCATATCCTCATGCTGAGCTCAAACTTCCATTCTAAAGTTGGAAAAGGGATTTTTTTCCCCATCCGGTTTCCTCAGACATGTATATATAAAATACAAAAGGTGAGGAAAAATCATATTATTCAATAATACAACTAGACCAAGCAGAAGCTGAAAGATTTAAATATCCTTATCATAATATGATTCAACATGCAAATTTGAATAATTGGATGATGCCAAATTGCGAGTGCAGAAAAAATTTAACGTGTAACTATGCATATGCTAAAACTATGCTGCAGCAGGCTGCCTTTTTGGGGGGCTAAGATTGAATTAATTCCATGAAAATCAAATTCTTTTTATTTTTTTTTCCCAATGAGTTGGGTAAATAAACTTCCATTTAATTCTTGCAAGGGCAAGTATCTTTCATTTTCGAGCACCAGGAATCTGCACAACTTGCAGAAAATAAGAAAGAAAATGAAAAAAAAGAAAAGAAAAGGAAAACCAGGATCCACATCATGCCCTATTTAAGTTTTCAATATCTTCCCATTAGCCTAATCCCTTGTCTGTTCATTATTTAATCTTTAATCGACATAGAGAAGTTAGAATATGCGATCCTAATGTACTTAGAATAACATGTTGAAAAAAGGAGTACATGGATTAGACTAATGCATCGTAGAAAAATGCTTTTAAGAAAGGGATCGACTTCTCTTCAGTAAGTGGCATAAACACGGGATTGGCTTTTCTACGGGTAAGATATATTATGGATGCATGATGAAAGCAGTACGTATCCACCGAGGCTTCCTTATACAGCATTTAGTTGATACTTCAAAATCTGGCACATGTGTGTCCCTGGTCCATCAGAAGCAAAAAGCCATTTAGATATTTTGTTTCCAGCAGCAAATGCAGTCCACATTTTGTGCACAAAATGAGTTGCTAATGGGACCCAAATTTTAAGATACTGACATGAATCCTTTTTGGTGGTCACTCTTGTTTCTGCTTTTTATTTCCTTTTTTGCTCTTTTTATTTTTAAGGGCGAAGCACTTGTCCACTTCTTTTGATCCATAAACCCAATTTCACTACCGTGGGCACCTACAATTTTAATACCAGTACTTCTACCGATTCCATTATTTGGTAAAAAGCAGATTGATTGTAACTTGTATCCGTATGTGTGATCGTGTTCAAAGTGATCAACAATAGTAATTTTCCTATTTATAAAATGAAATGGGAGAGTAATAGATAGTGTTTGTCTAAATGAGTAGAAAAATTGAAGTTTTTGGGATTAGCTCTTTTCTCGTTTAGGACAAGAAAGCTTGAAACACATGGAATTCCATATGAATTTTCATCTTCTTTCTCTTTTACTGCACAGACAGCCTCATTAACCTAACAAAACTGCCACAAATTGGTTCAGGAAAACAAAGATTAAACAAGATTCGATGCGGCTGAAGGCCCTCCACAAGTGGAACATGTATTGGATATTTTTATGTGGCGGGCACAATAACAGCCCCAATGCACAACTGCGAAAGTTCACCGCATGCCTGTATTCTAGTGTTTGGCTATATCCAAGCAAATGATATTTCAGATGTAGTTAGTCCAGATTTCAGTGCCTAAAGATGTCCATGGCTTTGAAAGTTGGAGAAGACACGTTTTTCTTTTATTAATTAACTTTTGTGAATTCGGTCGGTTATTTGATTCTTGCAATTCCACTATCTCCATATAATAAATTAATGTTATAAGCACTTCTTGTAAGAAATTATGTCCACTTTTTCATTCATCAGTGTTGACTTTGTTTAGAAAAGTAACACTGAAGTCATTTGAGGTCAGAGTCAACCTCCCACTATCACTTATCCATTAGTCTAGTGCTTTTTAAATAATATTGCTCCAATGGAAAATAGACACCAAGTGGAGATTAAAAAGCACATTTTTTTCTAAAAGCAGTTTCTCATGTTGATTAATATGGCTTATCAACAAGTTACTTCCACTGTTGGTTCTAAAATGACCTTTCTGATGCCGCATCCACTTCAAAATCATATCACTTGCAATCCTTTCATTTGTTGCTCATTTTGGCCCATTGGTCAAGCAAAAGCGTCAGAAAAGGAGAAATAAATTTAAAAAAGGAACCTTCCAAATTGATATTAAAAATCTCTCATCTAAGAAATGCATCGTATATAATATCTTCCATAAGCTTCATCTGGGCTCAATAGGTGTACGGCAACGAGCACGGGTTCCAAGGAGGATGACCAAAATCAAACTATTCACCCATGTTTCTTTTGTAACATTTCAATAAGTGCCTGAAAAAAGGACGATAAAAGTATATATGTTCTTGAGAATAAAAGCATCTAAAAGAAGAATCAAGAAAGCGTGGACATGAAGCAGTTTTTTGTAGCAAGAAGAAGGAAAAAGACTAATTAAAGGTCCAGCTTTTTCTTCTTTTTAACTCTGATATGGTTGGGACTGAATGAGAACATCAAGCTTTAGATAAAAAGAAGTGGTATTTGTTTGCTTTGTCAGCTTATTCTTATACTGAAGTATGATTATCCTGCTTACACCCGCAATACAAGATTCCGAGTACGGATACTTTTTCTGTAAGATACAATGATTTCTTCTAATCTCTTGTTCAATTTTGAGGATCCTGAATAAGTGACAGACAGAAATATGGATTAATGTCAGCTTCGTGTGCAAAATTTACAAACTTTATTTGAACTGTTTGAACATAATACATAAACTCAAGTTAGAACATTGGATGCTTAATTAGGAAAATGCAAAGCTGATAAGGAGTACCGAAATACCCCTTACCCTTACAGTATAGCTTGATTGAGCATGAAGAAACGAGGTATAGGTTGCATGGGCAAGGGGATATTAAAAAATTTTCAAACTTTGTTTGAACTGTTTGAACATACTATGCAAAATAAAGTTAGAACATTGAATGCTTGATTAGGAAAATGGAAAGCTGATAAGAAACACGGAAAAACCTCCTTACCCTTACACTATAGCTTGACTGAGCATGAAGAGAGACAAGGGATAGGTTGCTTGGGCAAGGGGATACAAGAAAGAGCAAAAAAATCCATAATAAAAAGCTTGTCGAGAAGTGTAAACTTTGTCAATTTTGTCCATTCTCCTGACAACAGAAAAACAACAACAATAAAATATCTTCATGAATGAAGAAGTGCTTTGTTCACTGGTTTTTTGGGAATTATAAGCCATATCAAATTTTAAAATATCCTTATGCATGTATTCAAATAATCTCTTCTGTTCCAAGTAAGAGGATTTTTGTTACAGCAACAAAGAGGATTTTTGGGTGTCTTCTAAATTAGATATTAAAAATATTTGCAAGCTTGTTGGATTCATTGATAATAAGAACATGATCACTTGATGATCTGAGGCGGTACCACAGGCTATGTCTGATTGCTTTCTATTTGTGTTTAACTCAAAAATTATTTTACAGAGTTCGAAGAAGCGAATATTAGCAGTAGTATTCTTTAATAGAAGCATAGTATTCTTAAAAGTAATTTATTCTGCTTGTGAAACAATTGAGAAGAATTCTCAAGGTTTTCATATTGGACCCAAAAAAAGATTACATAAAAGTTTTACTGTGACAATTTATCCAGAATTTTGCAATAACAAAGAAACTAATCTGTAATGTTCGAATAAGAAAAGGCAAACCAAAGTGAGGAAAAAAGATGGTATTTCATACCCAGACATCAAGAGCAAGCTGAGGCAAACAAGCAAATGTAGATTGGAGGAGAAACAAATCCAGAATCTTCACACAATCAGGCTTGGTAATACTCAAGGAACAAGGAACAGTAGATGCTGCAGCAACAAACTATCAAGATCTTTTCTTCTGGTACTACCAGCCACCGAAACTTTGAAGGTTGTATAAATATAAGGCACTTTTATTGTAATCAATTGATGAAAAAAAATTCATTAGAGTATGGATTTTGCTAAGACAGTCGGCATTTCATAAAAGTTCACAATATCCTTCTATATCAACCTATTATCAATAAAAGTAGGTGGGGCAATTTACCTTTATAAGAATTCTAACCTTTAGTCCGTCAAATCTAATTTCTAGTATCTACTGAGCTTTTACTTCCAACCACCATCAACAATCTCATTTTCTTTTCCAGATATCGACAACTTGTTGCCACTTCAATTCTTCAACCATGGACGTCCTGCAACCCGTGGCATTTTCTTGCACACATCTTCAACATCTTTCAGCTTGTAATAGTGGGGGGCTATTTCTAGCAACCACTCTGGCTTTAGTTCAGTTACCTGTCTCATGTACTCCTTAGTTGTTAGAACTAATTCATGGTAAATTACCCATCTTTTTGAAACCTGTGCTAACCCTGAACTCGGATGTATATGAACTTTCTGCGGATGTTTTACCGTCCGGTAGGATCCATTTTTCTGCAGCCTGGCTGTGTGAAGGAAAAAACCAGATGTTATAGCCTTCTTCATTGCTTCTAAATTGCAGAGACCGGATGTTAATTCAATATCAACCCTCTCAATTAGGCATTTCAGCTGTTCTCGAATGTCTCTGGCATGTTTCATACTCCTGAAATGAATAAAATTGTCATAACACCATTGCTTCGAGTAATCATTTTCCTTCCAGGAATTGTAGACATTGAGCAAAGCAATATGATCCCCCACATCTCCCTGGTAGAAGTACATTCTTGCATTGTCTGCTAGAAGTTTTTTGTTCTTTGGACGGTAGAAGACTGAATTTCTAGCTGAAAGCAAAGCAGCAATTGTTATGATCTCATTTGAACACTTGAACTTATCCGAAGCAACTATCATTTTAGATAGCATAGGATCTAGTGGGAACTCTGCCATCTGCCTACCAACCTTAGTTAATTCACCAACTTGGTTTAATGCACCAAGAGCATACAGCAGTTCAAGAGCTTTGAATAATAATTCCTTTGGTGGGGAGTCTGGAAAATCAAATTTCAACAGGTCGTCAATTCCAAGATTTTTCAGAATAAGAATAACATTTGCGAGATTAGTTCGTTGAATTTCTGGTACTGTATTGTCCTCCATGTCCTCTTGATAACTGTTGATAGTGTACAACCGAAAACATTTTCCCGGACCTGTTCGTCCAGACCTTCCAGCACGCTGCGTTGCTGAAGCTTTCGAGATGGGATAGATAAGCAAAGACTCCATTCCAGTCTTTGGATTGTACCATTTCATTTTGGAATACCCTGAATCTACAACATACTTAATCCCATCTATTGTCAATGAAGTTTCGGCAATATTAGTGGCAAGAACAACTTTTCGAGCCCCGTTAGGAGTTGGCACAAATATTTTAGCCTGAAGCTCAGTCGGCAAGTTTGCATATACAGGACAGACAATCAACTCACCTATTTTTGTCCCCAATTTCCTGATTCTTTCTTTCAATATTTCCTCAACAGTTTCAATCTCCTCCTGGCCTGTGAGAAAAACCAAAATGTCCCCAGATGCTTGCGTTGCATGGATTTCGAGCGTGGTTACAATTGCTGCATCTATATAATTGGGCTCCGGAGCTTTTGTTTAATGAACTTCAACAGGATACCTCCTTCCAGGAATTCTGAGAATAGGAGCAGAATTAAAATAAGCACTGAACTTCTCAGCATCAAGAGTTGCGCTTGAGATAAGCAACTTAAAATCAGACCTTGACCTAACTAAATCCTTAAATATTCCTAGCAAAATATCCGTTGACAAAGTTCTTTCATGTGCCTCATCCACCACCAGCACACTATAACTTTCAAGCTTCGGATCACAAAGCATCTCTCGCAACACCATTCCATCAGTCATATATTTAAGAAGTGTCTTTTCCGATGTGCAATCCTCAAAACGGATGGAGTAACCAACCTCATGCCCAAGTTTGACACCCATTTCTCTAGAAACCCTAGCAGCAACACTTATTGCAGCAACTCGTCTCGGCTGTGTGCAACCAACCTTCCCGTGCTTAGTGTAACCAGCCTCATGGAGATACTGGGGTAACTGTGTAGTCTTCCCTGAACCCGTCTCTCCAGCTATAACAACGACCTGATTCTCCTGAACAGCTCGAAGCACTTTCTCCCGATATTGATAGATTGGCAAAGTTTTCCTCTCTTTTCGAAGCATCTTCAAAATTGGTTTGTCCCTAGACCCGCCAGGCAACTTTCTGGGCAAATCATCCACCTTGTGTCCGTTGATAACCGATGTATTGATGAACTCAAGCTGCTGACGGGGATCCTCAAACACTAACTTGTAATCATCTGATCTTTGCCTTTTATTTTTAGAACCATACCCCCACGTTGCATTTCTCAGGCGACTCTCCTCCCATGTCACTTGGCTCATTCTCTCAACACCGGTTTGATTGCTGGACGGCTGCATGCTTACTGCAAATCGTTTCTTCTGACTCACGCGACCTTTCTCATCATATGCCTCAGGCATCCTGTACTCACTCGAGTTATCAATTTCTATTGGAGGCTTGTTAACAAGTTCGTAGATCCTCTTCTTGTACCTAAATGCCCGAGACTCGGCTTCGGTAACCTTAACACCTTCAAATAAAAATTGCTCATCTTCTATACAGTCTCTTATTTCCTCCAGTTTCTTTTGCTTCCTTTTCTCTAAATATACTTGTCTTGAACGTCTTCTGATGCCCTCCATTGTCTTTTGCTCCTATTGGTGACGGAAACCAAATAAAAGCACTGAAGCAAACAACCGAAGAAAAGCGAGAAGAGGCAGGTAAAGAAAGAAACAGGGGAAAAAAAATGAAAATCAACCCAACAATACGTACGTCAAATATTTGTAAGTAATGGTTTGTTACAAACAAAATCAACTAGGGAAACCGTTTCAACGTAGGAAAACAATTGGCAAGGATTCTTAATTGGACACCGAATGTTATATTTATGTCTGGAAAACTTCATTTGGTCAAAGTCAAAAAGAATCAAAAGGGGAAAAAAATCCAGACAATATTTTTTTCCTCTCTTTTTGGGGTTTGCCAATTAACAATAAATTCTCATTAGAGGCACTTCTTTCCTTCACAAGAAAGTACCCAATAAATTTAATCGATAAAGACCTTCCTTCCTCTAGAAGAAAGGGCCACCAAATATAAGGGCAGAGGCACTTCCTTCCTCTACAAGAAAGGGCCACCAAATATGACGGCAGAGCACTTCCTTCCTCAACAAGAAAGGACCACCCAATATAACGGCAAAAGCACTTCCTTCCCCCACAAGAAAGCACCCACCAAATATAATGGCAAAAGCACTTCCTTCCTCAACAAGAAAGGACCACCCACTATAACGGCAAAAGCACTTCCTTCCCCCACAAGAAAGCACCCACCAAATATAATCCGTAAAGCACTGCTTTGAGCCAAAAAATTACATTGGGTGAAGAATACAGGAGTTAATCAGTGAGGAGGATAACAACAATCAACTGAACATCTTGAAATAAATTTTAAGAGTAGCTATATGTGAAATTGTTGTGAAATTTTTAATAGTCATTGAATTCTACATCCTCCAGAATCTTGTCCACGACGGACATTGCCATAGGCTGACAGTTCGAGAAGGTCCATGTCACGACCTGAATTCAGGAAAAACAATTGAGTTAGACACTTTTTAGAGTGTTAGATTCTTTTCTTTAAGGACTCCATGCTGTATATTTTGAGGTTTGAAGTACCTGAAACCAGACAATAAGAACTCTTTTGAATCAGATCAGATTTGGATAGCTCAGTCCTATTTCCCTTTGATCTATTTACTGTTGCCTGTAAGAAATGAGACAAAAGTCAATTAACCATTTTTTTTTCCACTAACATGAGGTATACAATGAGAAGATTTAAACAATTCCCAAGTTCAAATTCTCACTTTGAGGCAAATAAGTTACAGTTCTTCAGATAATTATTTGATAACAGAGCAAGAATTATGTAAATTGATTTATCTATAGCAATCCAGTAAACCTGGAAAGAATTGAAAGACTTGAGTTGCTTGTAAGAGGATACACGAGTCGGAAAATAAATCTTGATACAGTTCAAATTTTAGAAGAGTGGAAAGGGTAGAGGAGATGATAATTTAAACATTTCTCCCAACAGAATAATTAGAGAAGCAGCTCCAGAGTATTTTAGGCAAGTACAAAGTGAACACAAACTATGAAGCCCTGCATGTGCTAAAGGCAAAATTTTTATTGATGGACCGTCAACTTTTAATAGATAATTGGAATTGGAACGGAAAGGTAGATGATAACATACAAGAACAAAAATACAAAGCATATCAAAGATACAGAGGACACAGAGCTCACACCTGTAGAACCTGACAGTTTTCCAGGGTGCTTTTTCCCCCCTGAAATTCATTATTGCAAAAGTTTAAGTCTATGGCAGCATTAGCAGACAGAAGCAAAGAAGTGTAAGATATTTATTATCACAAGACAAATACAGACACAAAATTTATGGAGATAAAAATAGAAAAGACAATGTAGTTAGTATTCAAGTTACTGTTTCAAATCAAGGAACAAGGAGAAAATTTTCACAAAGGGAAAACAAGCATCTCGTGTAATCCACCAAAAAATTATAATCAAACAAACCATCCAAATTAAAATCTGGAAATGAATAATGTAGTGACTTTACAAAAGACTGTGTCTCAGTATCTGCCCCAAAGACAAACGACAAACAAAAAAATTCAGTTACTCAAGTCATTTCCTTGGATTGACATCTAAGTTCTATATTGCCAAAAATCAAATAACAACAAGAAACCAAATTTATCAAACAAAGAATTGGGAACACGCATACATGAAAAGAGTAACTATTACTACTGCAACTAAGAGTGAATGTAGGAAGACATTAAATTGGCAAAGTTTAGTTTATACCTATGGAACTTGGTAAGATAGTAGAAGATAAAAGTTCAATATATATATTCAGCACAATCTTTCTTTGACGGGCCCCCTAGCAACAATTCCTCTCCCAAAGGAATAGCAACACCCTACATCCTCTCCGGGCCTCAAAACACAAAATTTTAGGCTTCAAACAGAAGTTCATTGATTAACTGAAAAGTTCATTTCTAACTTTTTTTCTTTTGGGGTGGGGGGGGGGGTGAATTTTAACAATCTATCCTAAGGCTAAAGGGTAAATTCAATTTAAAAAAGGCTTAACAGTTCTGTTTCATGATTACTCTTAGCATACAACTGTGACGTGCACTATCAGTTTAATCATCTAACATTGTTTTCATTGCTTAAGATGCACTCATGCAATAAATTCCTCTGTCTACTACTAGCTACCGTTCAGAAAGAAGTGATAGTTAATTTGTGGCCTCTACCTCTATTATCACAGCACTCCCATTGTTTCCATCCCACAGCAAAAATCTTTGCAGTGGAAAGAATATACCCAAAGAAAATATCTGATGCAACCAGAAACAAGAATACTAGCATTTCAAAAAATCCCTAGAGTTAGAAAGCAGAAAAACCCCTGATAACAGTTCATCGTCCGGTGCAAGCAAGATGGTCAGAGTAGGAAAAAAATTCCCACTGCTGTATATGCACATTTCCAGAATTGACATAAACTTAATTCATAGCATCTTATTGGCACACATTCACACATCATCAGTTTCCTCGATTTTAACTGTAAGACATACAGAGATCACTCACTTAACTCATAGTTTACTCAAAACTTACTAAACTCCCCCAATCATTAAGTTGAGCATCTAAGTGAACTTAAATCTATCCCAAGGGACCAACATAAATGCATTCACAACCATCTCCAACTGAAAAAAAAATAATATATATATATATAGACACACACACACACACACACACACACACTCTCTCTCTCTCTCTCTCTCTCTCTCTCTAAAAACAGCACCTTTAATTGCAAAATGGAAGCAGACGAAACAAGCAAATTGATCAAGATTTTGCACAATACACAAAACAAAACCAAATCCAGTCCATCCCCAAATATAACAACACCCACATCATAAAAACTGCAAAAAGAAGAAGTGACCTTGGAGTAGGGCAGAATGTGATCATAATCATGGCACAAGCAACCAGGGCAGCCAACAAGCTTCCTAAAGACAATGTTACCGAGCGCGTCTCTCCGCCAACGATCTGGGTCTCGTCCTCTCACCTTCTCCGCCTTTTCCCAGCACTGCTGCTTCACGTTGTACGGGAAACTCCGAGGATTTGCGCTGGAATCCGGAGATGATATTTGAAGGTCCGCAAAGAGGGCTGATGCTTCTTGTTCCGTCAGCAGTTCATTGTCGAGAACAGTCGCTGAGCGAACTGTTGTTTGGCCTCTTCTTCTGGACGGAGAAGGAGAAGATCCCCGCGTTGCCGTTGATTTTCTTCGTTTTGGCTCTCCGTTTGGTCTCATTTCTGAAGATAATAATGGCGTGCCGATTCTTGAGACACAGAATTTACGTGGCGGATAAACTTTAACTGAATTTAATTTATCGTTAGATTTTTCTTTCATTATTATTTTTTTCAATTCAATTATTTTATTTATTTTAATTAATTCAAATGTAATTTTTAATTATCTAAATTTTATTTTATCTAGTTATTGATCAAAATTAATGTTATTCATAACAAAAAAAAATTACATTGATATATTATAATCAAAATTCTAAAAATTTTGGTGATAATACCTAAAATTAACGATGAGGTGAAAATTTCTAACGACGTAAAAGACCATAAGTTCCGTCTTTGTTGATGTGCCTCCATTCACATATAAAAAAAGAATATTATAATTTTTAAATTATAATAATTTTAAATATATATATATATATATATTAATAAATATAAATTATAATCTAGATTAATATTTTTAAAACTTTTTTTTTTTACTTGAAATAGACAAACCGGCGTAAATAACAGGCCTTGTTTAGTGGGCATGCCACATCACCATTTTGTTGATGTGGTACGCTCATTCCATAAAATTTTCCTCCATTTTCGCATTGCCCATGAAAAACTTGTTTGTGCTAGTTATTCCACTTAAGCTCTATCACTGGCAGAACAGTGGACTCACATTAGGACTTTAAGTAAATCCTACTTTAGGATTCATTAAAATTAAAATTTTAAAAATAATGGGTCAGAGATTGAGACCCACTTTATTAAACAACAAAAGTTCAGTAGTCGATTCCATCGCCTCAACGAAGTTAACAATTTCCTCTCCAAAGTTCACGATAGAGATTAGCTAGTTTTTATTCTTAGATAAAGACTTATTTGATAGATGATTAGAGTATTATCGAAAATTTCTTTTAATTTAATTTTTTAAATATTTATTTATTTATTTATTTATTTATATGATAAATAGAGAAATAAAAAATAAAAAATTTACTCATCTTTTAAAAAATTCTTTGAATAAAAATAAATATATCTTATTTTAATCTAAAATTTTTTTTCTATCAAAATAATAACAATTACAACACGTCTCTCTCTTCAATAAATGACAAGATAAAAATAATATAATAATAAATTAAAAGTTTTTTTTCAAGTGAAATTGTCATTCATTATTTCTTCATTCTCATTTGAAGAACCTTTAACGATGCTCTTAAAAGTCTTTCATAGATCTTCTGAATTATTACAGAGTATTTGTTTAATGGAATATTTGGGAGAGAAGACTTGTATGATTTTTGAGATACGCATGACTATGAAACCACTAAAAAATATAAAAAGAAAAAAAAAACGCATGACTTTTCCATGATGTTCTTAAAAGCTTCTCACTTTCGTCAGTCTTGTGAATTATTATGAATTATTTATTTAACGCAACATTTATGAGAGAAGACTTATATGACTTTTGAGCTCAACATGCCTACAAAACCACTAAAAAACTAAAAAGAAATCATTTATTTCTTTAATTTATTTCCTTTTTTTTTTCTTCGTTTCCACAAATTCGACAAAGCCAGAGGTGAAACGGAAAGCTCCTGCTACAAAGAAGCCGTCCGTGCCTCTTTCGTGATACACGTCCCCATGATGAGCTTTCAAAAAGTTTGATGCTGGCTATTGCTTTGGGTCCATTTTTACCTCTCATTTTCCGAAGGCAGCGGGAGAATTTTACCCGCATCTACCCGTGGAGTTTCGTAGCAAGTCCAATGGTTCAAGAACCGAGTGAGAATAATAAAATTACCCGTGGAACCAGCAGTAAACTCATTGACTCTTTTAAATCACTTTGCGTCAATTTCTAATTTGCCTCTTGCGTCACGTAACGATGCGTCACGCCGCCTTCCGGGCCCCATACGTACTCAAAATATTAATTCCGTCAACTACTCCATGGTCTAATTTAGGTCGCTGTATAACGATATAAATTTACAGGCCGTTTGTAGGAATTGCCCCAACGACGACTCATCATATTGACGGCATATATAAATACTCTGAATTCGTAGATTCACTATTTTATTCGTAAACGAGCTGGAACATCAAGGAAACATCCAGTATACTTGCCATGAAATTGCCCCATCTCCTCGTGAACTTCAACTGCCATGTGAAGTCGGTAAAGGGAAGTTGCCATGACCGCCCCTTTGTGTTGGCAAATTTTGCATTGTCTTTTCACTTTCTTTTCCCCCCAGACTTGGCCCTTACTCAACTCTTCAATATAAAGGACACATGCATGCATGCAACCTCTTCGCGCCTAATTAAATTATATTTCGATTCTTTGCCTTTGCCATTTGCCAATTGTACCATAAAAATTTCTCGATCCATCTTTTTTATCTTCTTGATATGGAGATCGCAAATCTTGATAACATACCAGCCACCCTCTTTTCTCCCGTTGAAATTCTATTAGTCTTGATCATTCTTAACTGTGTCATTATTCTCCGAGACTTCTCCGCGAGTTTCCATTGTGTCCTTCGAGTCTTCAGTTGCGTATTTTCTAATATAAAGAAGATAAAACTTTGGTCTCACAAAAGCATCGTAAATAAGGAACCCGAAGCTTCAGAGTCGGCCATTAATGCAGACGATTCGGGGAGGGAGAAGATAATGAAGGTGGAAGAAGTAAGAATGGCGATGGAAGAACTGGCGGGGCTCGAAGAGAAGATTGATGAGCTGTTCGAGGAGGGGGAGCCGAGCCTAGAGGAAGCGAAAGAAGCGTTTGCCCTGTTCGATGAGAATGAAGATGGGTACATTGATGCATCCGAGCTGAGGAATGTTCTTTGTCGGTTAAGTCTAGCAGAAGCTTCAGAAGCTGAATGCTCAACCATGATTACCGCGTTTGATGATGACAAAGATGGGCGGATAGATTTTTGTGAATTTGTCAAACTCTTGGATCGAAGTTTCTCCTCCTAACTAATTAATTGTTAACGTTAATTAGTATCCTCTTATTTTTGGCACATCATATATATAAAATCATGCATTTACTACTATTATGGTTTCCATCATTCTTTCTTTATTAGCTATTAGCTAGTGTGTACTTCCAAACCGCAAATTGTGGATTTTTTAATCTAATAATATTATATTTTTAATCCAATGTTGGATTTATATGTAAATAATTATGTATTATAGATTGTCATATAAGATTAAGATCAATTAAAGTGATCAATTAAGATTTTCAGTATTATAGGTTTTAATGTATCTAATAAGGTGTGGGTCTCTAATGTGTAGAAACCTAATAGTATTAGAATTCTATGATAGGCAGAATTAGGAATATCTAGTGATAACAAGAAAAAATTGTCTATATAAATGGTTATGGTCTCTAGGTTACACGTATCGTTCTTTCACTTTCTGATATCCCATCATTAGAGAAAGAGTGTAGAGATAATTAAAGGATTCTCTAGGAGAACGTGTAGATCTGAAAGGTCAACTACACAATTCTAGAGATTAATTCAACATTATGGATTCAGGTACGTTTCCGCATAATTTTATTATTAATTCGTGATAATATAACATGATATTCCTAGGTTATAGATGTTAGTATTTCACCAAAAGTTTTATCCCAACACAAATTATTACCGAAATTGCAATAAGATTAAAACAAATATATATGAGAGTAGAAAACTACTATATTATACATATGAGTACATAGTCTGCATCGTATGATGCGTCCTTATTTGATAGCTGGTGTATGCTATCATATTAATGATTAAAAAAATTAAGCCAACTAACACATAATATATGTCAAGTAATTAATAATTAGTGATACATCATTTGGGATATAAACTACATAATATAAGATTATTAATTTTTATTGAATTACATAGGAAAGTCTATTTGCTTTTTTTTCCTCCTTCTTCTACTCTCTTCTTAATTTTCAAATCTAATTAAAAAAGTTTGGTTTAATTATAAATAAAGTGAAAAAAGAAAATTAAATTGGTTGTCGTCATCAAAAGTGAAAACTCAGCGCTCATTCCTTTAACAGGAAAATATTGGGAGAGGGGAAAAAAGACCCAAAAAAAAAAAAGTTAAAAAGAGAGGATACTTGTCTTTTGTTTTTTTTAATTATTAATCTTCTAGTATAAAATTGTGAATGCAGTAAAGATTAACGAAATCTAAAGAGTGCTGTTAGATGACTAGAAAAATGAGAGAAAGCTAAGAAAAACCGCAGCACATATTGTTGTTATGCTTCCTTCTCTCAATTTTTTTTTTTGAAATATAGCATTTTTTTTTTAATCCAAATAGGTTTACTCAAAAGAATTAATTGCTAGAAAGACTGCCAAACCTAGAAATTCTATTGCTTCTAGTTACCCATGAATCCAACAATAATATTGAAAACAAGTGTATACTTATCGTTTCTCAATCCTTGGAAGTGTTACAAAGAGCAATTAATTTCTAGCTAGGACAAAAATTAATAAATAATTCCAGGAAGCAAGCCCAGAGTGAGTTGTTCGAAGTTTGATAGATCCTTCCAGTTAGTAAATCAGTTGAAAAAGTAGATGAATATTTGATCATTTGAGACATCCTTCTACACAAGTTACGACTATTATTATAGTAATCCATTAGTACAGTGTGGATTGCAATGTCTTCAAGCCGTTCACATTGTTCCGCGTTGTCCGCAAAATCCGAACGAGTTAAAGCGTAAATTCGGGAGTGTTCCACGTTGACCGGACCAGAGTCCGGATAATCCGAGGTAGTTTTGGCGTGTATTCGGGAGTCGAATCTGTTATAATTTTTAAATGCTCCGAGGAAATTAACAGAGGAAAATGTGAAAACAGGCAAAAACTTTATCACATAAATGAAAATTTTCATACTGTAACATCGTTAACATAAATAAAATTGTACTTTAACTGAAAATATCGTGCCTGAAAATTAAATATGAAATTATCTAAGAAATTCCAGGGACTTAATATTTGAATTTCCACTTAAATCTCATTATGTACAACGCTTGGGGACTCAGAATAGTCATCATTATTAACGAACAGAGGTCAAAGGGTATTGTTAAGGTAGATCGACGGTCTTATAGACAAAACGATCTCGTTCTAAACTTAGCTTTTGTTAGGGAAGTAACCCACATATACACTTGTGAATTAAGAGGAAATAAATATTTTGTCTCTTTGTGTGTGTATCATAAATAAGATATAATACGTACTACAAATAAATAAGTATAATATAAAATTAGGAGTGGATAAAATTAGATTCGGGTGAATCCGATCAGATTTCGGGTTGAGGAAAAGAACCTGCTGCACCGCCAAGACCGTATATTTCATTTTTGTAAAATAGTCATTTTTGGTTTCTTGATTTTGGTAGTATAATAATAATAATAATAATAATAATAATAATAATAATAATAGCAGCAAAATATTAATTGAAAGCTTCACTAATTATCTTTTGGTGGAGAATTTTAAACCGACTTAGGAACCTGCAATTGATCAAAAGGAAGCGAATGATAATAAAAAAGCAACTGACAAAAATCATGAAGCATAAAAAAAAATTATTGAATTTAAATAATTAAAAATGCCATCGAAAATTGAAACAAATCTTCACTGTTGGTGCTAGGCGGCTGTCGGTTGGCTTGAATCTAAGAAGGTGGCGGTCTGTCACGGGCCGCTAGAGGTTTTTGCAACCTCAAGCCAATTCCGCAAGGGATTCACTCGACTAGAGATTAATTCCGCTCACATAAGAAGGTTTCGTATAAATCCACAAGAAGACCGACCGAAGTGCACAGCGAACGCGGATTGCGCTTAAAAATTGGATTTACTTAGTGTAAGAGGCGGGTGTACTTAGAAGTGGGCTGCACTTAATGAGTCACCCACACTGGTCCAGCCTAAATGCGTTTACTAACTGGTCCAGCCCAAATTCTAGAGATTTTTATTAATTACACGTGCGCTGAACCCAATAGCTTTGGGGATATCTTTCGCTAAGATATAATGCATCGACCGTTTGTCATCCTTTCATTGCAAGCAAAATCCGACGTGGCAAGGTCATCAAACCATCATATCCCGGCATTACAAAGATCTTCCTACGTGGCCAAACCCGGCCCCAGAGAATCTTTCAAAACCAACAACAACAAAGAAATAGATTTATGGATATTGTCTCAAGATAACGTGATAAGGTCACTTACTTCTCATTGGCCAATCCCAAACTCACAAGCGCATCTTGGCCGTTGGATGGACAAAATCAAAGAAACCAAACCCACATTAAACAGAGGCCACAAATGACAGCTACAAAGGCATGCACGCATAACACCAAATATTCATAATTTTTCATTTGCTGCCCTCCTTCCACCATCGCCACTCCTGCACTACAAGGCTCATATCTCTCGTCGGGAAACATGGCAACCGTCACAACACAAGCCTCGGCCGCCGTGTTCCGGCCATGCGTATCCAAATCCAGGTTCCTTACTGGGTCTTCCGGTAAATTAAATAGGGAAGTGACCTTCAAACCAGTGAGCTCAAGCACTACATTCAAAGTTGAAGCCAAGAAAGGGGAGTGGTTACCGGGCTTGGCCTCACCAACTTACCTCAATGGCAGGTACAAAACTTAACTCAAATAAACCCTCAAAGTCGTGCAAACAACTGATGTCACATGCGCGTATGCGATCAGTTTAGAACAATGTCACGTGATATTTTACATCACTTCTAATAAAAACTCTCTATATTCTCCTGATTTTGTGAACATAGTGCTGCTATCATTTCCTCTACTAAAAATCTAACATTTACGAAATCTGTTGATGGATTTAGCCTCCCCGGTGACAATGGATTTGACCCCCTGGGGCTTGCCGAGGATCCTGAGAACTTGAAGTGGTATGTGCAAGCGGAGCTTGTGAATTCGCGCTGGGCCATGTTGGGTGTTGCTGGAATGTTGTTGCCCGAAGTTTTCACAAAGATTGGAATCATTAATGTTCCTCAATGGTTTGATGCTGGGAAGTCTGAGTACTTTGCATCATCATCGACCCTTTTCGTCATCGAATTCATCTTGTTCCACTACGTGGAGATAAGAAGATGGCAAGACATAAAGAATCCAGGAAGTGTCAATCAAGACCCCATCTTCAAGCAATACAGCTTGCCTCCAAATGAAGTTGGGTACCCCGGTGGCATCTTCAACCCACTCAACTTTGCTCCCACTCTTGAGGCAAAGGAGAAGGAGCTTGCCAATGGTAATTACTCGGCCAAATTGGCTTATTTCTACTGATAAATATTTGCTTTATTATGCTTCGGACTAATGTTTTTGTGAATTGTGAATGCGCAGGGAGATTGGCAATGTTGGCATTCTTAGGATTTGTGGTTCAGCACAATGTGACAGGCAAAGGGCCATTTGAAAACCTCCTGCAACACCTTTCTGACCCTTGGCACAACACCATCGTCCAGACACTAAGCAGTAATTAATGAAAGATGGGTTCGGGATCCTGTTTCTTTCTTTTGTAACCATGAATCCGCAGTTTTTGAGTGAGATTTGAGTATCAATGTAACATTTAAACATGGAAACTCTCAATGTACAGGGCAACTAAGATGGCATTTATATTATCATTTTACACCACTTGTCCTACTTACAAATAGAAAAATTTACTAAAGCAAGAATGACGAATACAAAGAAATGCCACCAATTGCTCAAAAGACATCAATGTAAATCGGATCCCCATTTCTACTAAAACTATGACATTATATTCATTTTTCTACATGTGTATAATGTACAGTTTGAGTGACTAAGCTTGTTAAGACAAACCCATCCCAGTTTTACAGGGAACTCCAAAGGAGATCATATTCATATATATACAGATGGTATATCATGTATGATTTATATCCTATTAAAAGCTAACATATATATTACACAAAATTACCCGATGGCCTACCCATCTCTTTGAATTCTCTTTATATATCAGAAACCTCATCCAAAAATTTGACAAAGCAACACCAAAACAAAATGTATGTCCAGAGAAATATTTTACTATAATGCACATTCACTTCTGTGCTACCAGTCTTTCCATCTGGTCCAAACCATGTTGACTCAGGAAAAGTCTATTCGTTTGCTGCAAGAACAATGACAATGATTAAATAATTTTGACTCCAGATAAGCTCAAGAAAACAGGGGAACAGAAATTAAGAAAATTGACAGAAACATGAATAGGAAAGGTTCATGTCATACATGTTGATCTGAACAGTTGTACTTCATCTTGATAAGAGCAACTTACACTTTGCTCTGATCAAGTGCTGAACCCTATTACAGAAAAATGCAAAAAAAAGAGAGAGCTCAGTTGTCAAATTGATATAAACAAATGGTTCATACTCTGTGACATAGAGGGGTTCTTGTCCCAGAAACACCACAATGATTCCCATATCACATGGAGATGCTGATAGCCTAGTCTTAAATAAAGAAGGATAACAATGTCTGTGATATTAAGGTATATTTTCCAAGAACTGATTGGAGGGGGAGTAAAAAAAATCAATCACTCGACCCCTTCCCACCATACAATTGAGCTACGAACTTTAGATGACACCAGAAATGGACTCAATACCACTTGACAAGTCGTCAATTTCCCAGCAAGGCTCAACCCAGCCCAGATGATAACTGAAATACATCAAGTTTATAGGCCAAGGTTTGAATTTATTAAATTAAAAAGTCAAAGAATTAAATGGATATCTGCGGTTGGTATTCACAAATTGCAATTAAACAAAGAAAATTGGTAGTACAGAATAGGATCCTTACCTGGTGGTAGGAATTCTCATCAAACATGGCAATGCCACATGGCCCAGAAGCAGAAACCCAATCATGATGCCCATTGCCATACATGGGTCTAGAAAGTTCAAAGTTGCTATTGACTTGATAAACTGCAGGATTTCCTTGCAAATTCATCTCAGCATCAGGCCCCAACTTCTTATCATCTGAAGGCAAATTCAAGCTACCATATGGGGGGAATGAATATTGCTCTCCAAGTTGTAGACTTATGCATGCACTGTTACTCAACTCATTCAAGGTGCCACCTCCAAGTTCCATATTTTCAGCCTGCCCTGAATTACCAACCTCTATCTCTTTACCAGTGCCCAAGAAACCCGAATAACTTGAAACGTGGACATCCTCTGAACAACCCATATCCCTGTAACAGAAACAAGCAATGGGCAACAAGAGAGAGAAAAACCACATGGCAGTTTATCCACTTCATCAATTAAACTAAAATTTTAACAAAGAAAAACAGGAATGTCAACATGAGTTCTAATTACAATTACTATTCCTAGTACCATCCAATGCAGTAGCTTCGTGAAGACGGCATCCAGTTGTGAATTGAAATAAGGTAGTGGGCAATTGAATTTTGAGCCAAACACATGTCAGCAGAACACTCACCTTTGAGGCAGGAAGTTTGGGCCATTGGGAACTAACATATGTTGATTGTCAGCATTGGGAAGCCATGATAGAGATTGGTTTTGTTGCATATCATTCATCATCAAAGGTAAATGCATCCCACTCTGAAGTTAAAAGCAAGATTAGTGCATAAAAATTTTGTGACTCTTTTGTGTGTCTGTATCAGTGTATGTGAAAGACGGAGGGATTCTGCATTATTTGAAGAGATTGTTACCGGGCCAGCAAATTCCAGTGGCATAAGCTGTTGCTTCCCAAAATTTTCCTGCCAACAGAAGAAGCTGCAGTAAGTATAGCAAGATACTTGTAACTCACAGTTAACAAATCATGGCCAATAGGCGAGTAAATAATTTGCACCAATCTTCAGAATCTCTCAGCGAGAAATTATGATATAAGTTATGCCATTTCATCCAACAAATGATGTCTAAATACTTGAAATGTAAATTTTCAACTGCCAAGTTGCAAACATTTAGCTACTAAGATGAGATTAAGAACTTCTCTAAACCACAGATAGAACAACAACCTTCCCAGCACAAATAAAAATTGAATTAAATCCTGGTGGTTAAGAATTAGGGATAATAAAATACATAAATAATTGCATTTCACTGGTTCCAAAAAAATTGTTTTATCATATTGTGATCAATTGGCAGCTTCAACATCAGCTTATTCTGACGTGGCATACACATAGATGCCATCAAGCTTACTGCAGCAGTAGTATTGAGCTAGGGAACACACACGCACACACACACAGAGTCCTCTACCAAGGGCATTGATGCCCCTAAAATACAAACACAGCCTCCAATTCATTGGAGAGTTTTTTTTTTTTTTTTTGTCTGTTAGTGATATCTTCAATTTGTTAAAATGATGGTGTATTCATTAGAGAATTAGTCTCTCTCTCTCTCTCTCTCTCTCTATATATATATATATATATAGAGAGAGAGAGAGAGAGAGAGAGCAATGACATTATAAATATATTTTAAATTGGGGACAGAATTTCATCCTGCCTTCCACGGAATATAAAAAACATAAATTTAGATGTACATAAAGTTAAAAAATCAGTAACTTAATAGGAGAAAAAATATCAAAGTAAAACATCAAACATTGTCATGTGGCTACAATGAAATGAACAAATGTGATACCTTATGTAGACGAATTTGGTTAATTGATTCTCTAAGTGAGTTCTCCATCTGCCTAAGATGTTCGATGCTTTCAATGTTACCAGGATTGCTCCAATAGCTGAATGGACAAAAGAAACATAATTCGAATAGCATTAACAAAAAATCAATACACATTACTCACACATGCACATGTTCATGTTTATTCATGATATAGGATGCATAAGTTGTTAGAAGAAAGCAAGGTTGTATTTAAGGAAAGTGAAAAAACAAATAACGTTAAGTTATTCTTGAAATAATATTTTAAATTTTTGGGGGAAATTTTGAGAAAATTATTATCATACATTTATTTGCTGGGGGATGGTCTACAAAATTAGAAAAATGTCTGACGAAAAAAAGTTGATCTGTCTACCAGTGTAAGATTTTATGCTTAATTTAGATTGCCAGCTGCAAAAGAGCTCAGCTACGGCAGATGGTTCTGGAGTTTGATTTCCACCAAACAATGAAATTGCCAACAAATTAAATAACAAGAGGGCACAAATCAGGCTTGATATGATCTTTTGAAACCTTCATCGGCCCCTTGATTTACACACTCACATTGTAAGTGTTTCTCTCTGCAATTTTAATTGCAGCTAACATTGACTGATGACAAAAGAAAACATGCAGTTATCTTTTTTCAGTCAAATATGGTCAAGCAGGTCCTCATGGTACGCCTAATGTCTCCTAAAAGGCTGGGGTATATTTCCAACTAAAGTGTTGGTAAAGCACCCAATTTTACTTGAAAGCTAAAATTAATCAACCCACAGACACTTATATTCAAGAATTGGTTCTCCATTCCTCATCAGCTTTGGACTAAAAGCCACAGAGTACCTCAATCCCAAACATACTCTTAATCAGATTAGATATAGAAAAAATTCTAAAAACAACCAAGCAAAGAGAGCCAATAACAGACAGAGACATGGTCATGCAGATAAAAATGTGTTTTTGTATACTGAAATTTTAAAAGGATGCAGCAACTGACCACATCAGATGCAAGGAACAAGAGGTTGTTGCGTGGCATTTCATTTTAGAGATATCGTTCATATTACAAAAAAGGAATGAACTGAAATAATGGAACTGATACAGCCCTTATCACTAAATTTTGCAGTGTCAAAATCCAAACGGAACAGAAAATACAAAATCACATAAAAATGATCTCCATGACTAGACACAAGGAACTCTTTAATAACGAAAACACCAAATTTTCACCTCAGTCTCTGGTGTACTTCTGTAAGTTGAGCTTGCAATATCCTTACCTGATGAGTCAATTCCTACCCATCACAATTTACAACAAAAATATTTTACTGATACATATGGTAAATTAGAATCTTAAATCATCATAAATAATGGTGATGCTAGTAAAAATGTGTACCTCCACCGTTTGAATGCTGCAAGAACAAACAGAAGAGCTACTCATATACTTCACAAGATTTTTTCAAACAAATTTTAACAGCTTAATAAAACAATAAAATACCTTGCACCCAAAAAGTCTTGTATGTTTACATCATGGTCCAACTTCTTGAAGGTTTTCTTCAGTGCCTATACTCTCAAGAAGAACACCAAATGTCCGCATCAATTGAACAAAGTATTGAGAGTTCAACTTTCACTTAATACAATAAAGGCAATAGAATAAAAATTAAATTTAAAAAAATATGCTGCAATCAATCTTACTTCGAGACTCTCCAACTTCCTGTTACAGTAAAATTTCCAAAATTATAAGTTAGATAGTTAGATGTTAAGAGTACAAACTTTAACCAAGTGAACTATAAGAATATATGACTTGTAATTACCTTTTTGCCCTTTCCTGTGGAGTTAATTGAGCAAACCTTGCAATAACCTCTTCAATATTGCTGAAAGAGTAAGAGATACAGAATTACAATATATTAGGGAGAATATTTGAAGTCCCCCATAAAATGTCGAATTCAAATTTGGTTTCAAAAGATATTTTGCTTTAGAATTATTATAAAGAAACAATCAAAAATAAGAAATAGAAAGAACCATTTAAAGATTGTATCCATATTGCTCCCAATTAAACAAGAATTGTTAAATCTTTTCAACACAAGAGAAAATCAAAAACCTACAAACTCCCATTGTATATAGATGACAAGATGCACAATTAAAACCTTCTCAGATATGTCTAATTGCCTTAACTGCAGATTGGTGTTCACTTAATTTTTGGTTATAAAATGTTTTCTGTAATGGCTGTCATTCTTTTTTCTCTTTTTTTTTTTTGGCGAACTTACAAGCATGTGAAATACCTAATCTTTAATCGTACAACAAATGGGCATTCTCAGGACATAACATTCTGACACATCTAACAAGAATGATTTAAGAGAAGACACTTATAAAAAGAATGACTAGCAAATTTGATGACTGGTGAAAAGAGAAAATAACTTCCTTTTCACATAAACTTTTGCCACTTCTCATTAGAAGTGCCAAACAAGAATAGCACATGTCTTGTAGGAGATACAAAAGTAAGAATCCTTTGTTTTCTCATAAGATATTGTACAACTCACTATATGATGCGGCTTTCTTCACCCAACTAAAATTATAGCTTAAGGATGCATTTATGGTTGCAGTGTGTTGACAAAGAGATGCTCAGCCAAGAATCCCCAAAATATGAACCAAGAACAAGTCTTAGACTTCCTATCAACATCCTTCATCCATCACCTCACGCCCGGTTATTTGTGTTAAGGAGCCACAACAAGAAGTTAATGAATAGTGCAATAACTTTATTGAATTTCAGCAACAAAAATCATAGTTGCGGAATGTATGGTACATTTTGCATCAAGTGAAGGAAAAACTTTTAAACTATCAAAGATGAGAAGCAGCCTGAAAAAACAGACAAATAGTGGAAACACTAGCGAAGAGCACCAATTAGCCAGAGGCAAAGATATCAACCAACAAAACTCAAGCATTATGCAAGATCTTTCCGAGAAAAGCATACTACTAAAATCATGCATATTAATTTCCAATTGAACAAATGTAAAGTACCTGCGCTGTCCATGGAATAATGTAGACCGTCCACTTGGAGAAAACATGAGAAGGACAATATCAATGTCACACAATATTGATAACTCCCTAGCTTTCTTTAATATCCCATTTCTTCGTTTCGAATAAGTCACTTGCCGATTGCTAGTGCTCTCTAACCTCTTTATCTTTAACTTAACCCTTCCCATCCTACCGAAATAAGGAAAAAGTTAATTGGAAAAACACTTAGTACTCCTACGACCCAACAAGTGCCTTGAATTTTCCAATATCAAAAGTCAAACGAATTCATCCAAAAAAAAAAAAAAATTTCTTTCTCTCTTAGATACAAATTTACTCACTTTATTTGTGCAAATATAAACTTCTCCCACTAAATCTCTCATCCCAGGCAGTACCACTGGATAACAAATTGCTTTTCACCAAAAATTCATGCCCAAAATTCGAAAAAATGAAATACTAAAAGAAAAAATTAAAACTGCTGACATAACTAACCTTGGACGTCAAAAAATAAAAAATAAAAAAGAAAAAGAAAGAATTGGTACAGACCTTTGATAATAATTTCGTTTGCTTTTGTTTATAAAAACAGACCCACTATAACGAATAAGCCGTTGAGCTTAAAAAACAGAAAAAGAGATAACTGGGTTTACAAAACAATCAAGATTCTTAACCCCCGCTTGGGGGAAAAAAAACACTTAAGAACATAAAAAATAATAATAATGAAGGGTGCCTAGATAATAAAACCACGAGAGAATGAGAAAAGCAGAACAAATTTACGGAAAATTTAGTTATAACAGTGGTGAATTAGATATCAAGGGAGTAAAATGAAAAGGAAAATGAGGGGACGCAGAGAAATAGAGTCATAGCTCACAGAATTGTGACGAAGGGCCGAGCTGCGATTTCGGTCGTTAAATTGAGCGGGACCAACCAACGGCAAATTTGTATACGTGCATATTACAACACAGACACCCTCTGTTCTGTTTGTGTTTCTGCTTTAGTTTAGTGGGTCGAACGGACGGTTATTATTACAGTAAGAAAAAAAAAATTGTCAATATGCTTTTTCCAAAATTTGTTTTCATACGTATTACGATAATATATATATATCATATTATTTTTAATGATTTTACTCTATATAATTCTAATTTCTACCCTCACATATTTATTCGACTTTAAATTATATTAAAATAATTTTACTCCCACCGAATTTCATTAGGAGGGTCATTGTGCTTTTGCTTGAAATTTGGACCCCACGTACTTCATTTATGCTCAAATGTGATATATATTCAATTTTAAAACAAATTTAACATACAAACAAAGAGTTGGTTTAATTTGTATTTTTGATTTTTTTAAACATTTGTGAACAAATTAATTATATTTCTAGCTGGTATATTTTAAATGTTCGAGTATCTATATGTTACAAGAGTAACTCTTCTCCCTCGTTCATAGTAGATTATAAGATAGTAGGACTTTAATTACATTACAATAAGATGAGTTTCAACAAATTTTTGTTATAGGTATTAGTATAATTTTAATGTAATTTTTTTCGATGAATACATTTATTCGAATTATGCGCACATGAGAAGAAAGGAAATTGGGTTACCACCACGCTATAATTAATATATATATATATATATATATATATATAATTAAAAGATAATATCTCGCGGCCTGTGTGCCCTAATGACTATAAATTGGAATCGTTTTTAGTTCTATGGTATAAATTATACGATGTTAATAGTTATCGTCATATAGAGCATGCATATTGTTTGTGAAGGCACTGTTCAGAATGAATACATTCAAGTATAAAAACTGATATCTTAAAATTTAAATTCAAATTGCTTGATAATTTATATCCCTCAATCGGAATTGATAAAACAAGAAGAAGAATCAATCATCTTGTCTCGTTGCCAACAATCTCTTCTAATATGTGCCTATGATTTTCAGTAAGATGATTGATTGACCAATAACAGCCACAACAGTGAATAATTGAAACAAAAATCTTAGTGAACTTGGACAGAACAAATATATAATAAAAATAAGCCCCCACTGTGAAGGCACAGAAACAGAGCATTTAGCTGAAGAGAAACTGATACATAATTTTATTCACCAAAGTCACAAGTGATAACTGATAACATTGGTCATTCAACGAAAATTAAAGACACCTTCAGCAGAAGGCTAAAAATATTATAAGCACAGTTGCTCCTTAACAAGAAAAGACACAACAATACAATTGGAAAGAAAAGAAAAAAAAAAAAAAAAACAGGTGGCGGGTGGTAAATGCCCTCCACTGCCAGCCAATTTCTGTCTCTGCCAATTTTAAAATTAGAGCAGAGCAGAAACCACCGTACTATAGAATACATGACCAAAACATGAAACGCCAGAGGGCCATTACAAAAAAGGCCCTTTGTCATTTTGACACCAGATTCAACTAACGCTATTACACTAATAAGTTGTACTTAAAAATGTGAAAAAAGAAAAGGGCAGGATTTTGGAGGCTGAGTTTCACTTCAGGGGAATTGCAGGCCACTGAAGGTTTGGCCAAAGGACCAGCCAGCTGGGGCAACGTTGTTAGAGACAACAGTCCGGCCATCACTTGTGGTGACCTTAAATGAGAGGCTTTGGCCATTGAGATAACTGTTACTTTGCCAGTTTTGACCCCAGTTCCGTGACATGGGTTGCCAATCCGTTCTTGACCCTTTGATTGAAACAGCACTCACATCACCAGCGCCTCCGACGTTTGTGATCAGGACTAAGTTGAAGTAAGAATGGCCGTTGATTGTGAATCTGATGCCTCCCTTCCTTCTGCATGGAACCCTGGGCATTGCCAACACATAATACAGGATCAGAACCTAACCAAATAAACTATTTAAGGCACCGTTGTCGCGAAATTGGAAACACTAACTATCGAGTGAAAGTATACTGATGCATGCATCAAACAGCAGTAGGATTAAATCATCTGTCTTCTAATTTCTATTGAATGTTTCGACTAAATAGCTAAAGTCCAAAAACATGTATTATAATATGTCTTTTCCTGTCTTTTAGTTTGATTTTTTGTTCACCAAACACTTTTTTGCTGTTGTGCTCTTGAACTTACCGAACAACGACTCAGGATAAAGTAATAAGTGTAATAGATTTTCCATCGGGAGTAAAATAGTGCCCGAGTAAAAAAGAACATGAATATTTGCAGGATTCAAATGGGTCACCTTCTGTAAGACACAGGTACTATCCCAGCTCTGTACTGAGCAATTTGTTCAAACACAGGCTGAGAGAGGTCAAAATGTTGCTGGGGAGGATTGCACCACCCACCAGCATTGTTTGCGAGAGCATTGTTTGGAGGGCAAAAATTTGTTGCAGTAACAACAATAGAGCCCGGACGGCACCACCTTGGGTCATTAGCACACTTGATCTCAAAACAAGCCCCACAGCTCAAGCCATTGTTGAAAAGTGCAGTGCTCAGAGCTGCCGTGTTAGTCCCATATCCCTGGCTGTATAAGTTTCCATACCCACAAGCGCCACCTGAATAATTAGTTAATCATCAGCATTTTGATTCTAATGTTGACCGAAATAACATGAAATAGAAAAGGTTTGTGACATGCATGCGACGTACCCATTGTACCAGAGGCATCACCCCCACCATAAAAAGTGGCATGAGCATCAGTCCATCCCTGGCCATAAACAGATGAGAATAAAGAAAGAATCCCCAATAACAGCAGCCCAAGAAGTGCCATGTTCCTGAAACCCTTTTGTTTGCGTATCTTTTTTAAGAGAGAAAGAGAGGTTCTTGCAGTGAGTGATGGAAATGGGAAGGCGCTGAGTTGGGGGAATATATAGAAGGCACTTGAAGGAGGGTGTGCTTGAGGAAAGCAATCAACGTCACGCACGCACACACTGACACTATAGCTAATAAAATACGCTAAGCCAATTGAGGTGTGGGGACCTTAAACCGCCAGGTGCAAGTGGTTTTTCGTCCCTGGAAGCAAGGTTACTTTTTTTTTTGGTTAAACTAACTAGTATTTAAAAATTACATTACCCAATTAATTCATATTAGAGTTGAGTACGATCACTAAGGTGGTAAAACACTCTTAATAAATATTTAAATATAATTATATTTTCAAATTTCAAATTGAAAATCTTAATTAAGATAAAACAATCTCATATCAATTAATCTACGCACTTAAGTGATTAAAGTCACTTTTCTTAAAATTACGTGAGTTTGTAACTTCTCTTCTATATACCTACAGACACTCTGTCTGTAAATGATAATAATAACACTACTACCATCAAGATTACGTAGAGATTCCAATTTAAGGCCACGATCAATTTTAAGTTGATTTTGCTCCCCTCCCTGCCTCTGCAGGTAACAACTGCCAAGACAACAAGAAGGCAACTGCCATATATCCATGTACCTTGCAGATTTTTGCAGCACGTCCTTTCTCCCAATTAACCAGACAAGAGTAAATACACCCACCTTAATTTAAAAGGGTATCTAAAATACATCAAGAACATCTAAGACTGTTTCTTATCGCAAAGGAAATGTCTTAATTGTATGTATAACGAGTAATGTCACTTTGCACGAGTTTACTACCATTGACAAAACATATGAATTATGGACAACGGAAAATTAGTGGCGGATACACGATGAGCTAATGAGTTTACCATACATCCTTCTTAGATAATTAGTTCACCGTAAGTCCTTCGTCGTTATTTGTTCCTATTAGTTCTTTTGGCTTTACTTTAGCACTAGTGAAAAGCACTGATAAGACGAAGACGATAAGAAGTGTAAGGTATGCAACTATGCATACCATTTTTTTAGCTAATGATTTGCAACATTATCCAAGGAAAATGCCTTTGTTGACGGTTAAAAAAGAGGAAATGACAAGATTATTAAAGCAATTATCTTGCGTTCAGTATGAGAATGCAGTTAAATATGTTGACCCCACGACTGTCAGCTAGATAGTCAAAAAAGATACGTTAAAATTTCTCTTTCAAAAAAATCAAAGCATCTACGGAAAATTCTCGAGGAAATATTAACCAATTCAACCTCTTTTAATGAAGCTTACTATCTAAATGAGGGAAGAGCACCGGCCTTGTTCTTTGGAAAATGACATGTCATCAACCACAAGACCAAGCCAAATCTAGGCACCAAAAATTTGTTGAAGACCAGTATTGCTTGCATTTAATTTCCAATACAAATGAGCAGACCAGCTCAGTCCAAATAGCATGTTTAAAACCGACCAAACTTCAAATGAAATCCTTCGCGTTAAATGATCCTTACTATCTTCAGAACCACGAGCAAGGACTTTCAACAGCACGAAAGAGGTGATGCAAAATTTGACCCGTTTGTCATATGAATATGGATGGTTTCATTAAATGCTGCACACAGATTAAACGGAGGCAACACATGGGTGATGTCGTAGATGATGTATGCACATGCGTTTGATGTAACAACTTGTTACGTTGATAGGACCAAAGAAACAGCTCAACATCATTTACTATACTAAACGACATTTATTGCCAATTTGCTGCAGCTTCCTCAGAAGCTGATTTTTTATCAGCTTGCAAAATCTGCCTGGCCAAGGTGGTAATTAAATAAGAGAAAGATGGAATAGAAGAAGCCTAGCTAACTACCATGGCCCATGTAGGACTCTTTTTCTTTTTAAATCCTTCCCTCCCTATGCCATCCACTTGAATAATTCTGTACCTTGTCTAGTCTGTAAAATCTTTCTCTTTAGTTGCTTTTCCAGTGTTCTTTATTCTGCAATATATATCTTCAGCAGCTTCTTTCACGGCTTTCTTGTTTCTTATGCCTTATTCATCCCATTAATACACTACTAAATTATGGTGCAATAGAAAATTATCAAATTCCTGCCTTTGTACACTTACAACTATACATAACTAGCTGTAGTAAAATGTAGTGACATAAATATGGTAAAAATAAGCCCCGAAAAAAAAAATGATGTCTGATAAACAGTTTTTGTATATTTTTGGTACAATCTTTCGAACAGTAGGTTCAAAAACTTTACAAGAAAAGAATTACCATATGACAATTATAAATTGGTTGGACCATTCTGTTGGTGGAATTCAGCTGGGAGTACATGATGATCATAAAGAGTAAACAAATATCAACATATATTTTTTACAGAGATGTGTACGTACTACAAGTGATTTGTGTTTACAACTCTTAAGGGTTGGCACCACGTAGATAGCACGGGATCAGTATAGGTTTGGCTTCGTGACAGTTGTTATAGAGGGGGTGAGATCTGCTACATGTGGACGGTGGGATGATGAAGCCACCTCAACCGGAGACAATGAATTGTCGTGGATGACGGTTATCGAGCGTGCTGGACTGTTGCTATCCAATCATGATCATGCCTGGTCCGTAAAATCAATCATGAACACCCCCCGAACACACACACACACTGATTACATGCATACACCGTTGGCCTGCGCAGTCTTTGCGCTAATACCAATCACAAATTAATAGGGCGACCCGTCGAGGGTTGCAGAGGATGGTCAAATTTTATTATCCTATTCCTGCATGGACTAAACATACTATGAACCATTGGTACCCTTTTCTTAGAAATTAATCAGGTTAATTTCTGGGCTGAGTTCTATCCATGATGAGTACTTAAGATTAGGCAATTTAAAAATGCACCGGTAATGCAATGTTTTTCGTTCTCTTTGATTTCTGCGTCAACTTCTACGGAGAAACTTAGCAGATGATAAGAATAATTTTCCTCTCTGCCTGTTCTTTTCAGAGTTTCTGCAAACATGCACATTTTATTAGTAAAAAGGAATCGAGTTGGTCTCAAATACGATATCATTATCATCAAATTAGTGCACTAAAAATTAAAGGCTTTGGATACGGAGAATTTAGATGGGGCAGACGGCGAAGTCAGGTGCAGGCAGGCATTTAGGTTGATCAAGGCAATGTCAAGTGGGTTATGGGATTTGCACGCAGCGATGACTTGTCCCACAATCCATGCATATTTTTGTCTCGATTCTTGAAAAATCTTCCGCTTATCGTTGTTTTATCTCTGCTACTTCACTTTCCTGGCTTCCTTTCAACACTGAAAAAAGAACAAACTGATCGCCACAACCAATCTTACTTTTTTACCTCTCTATGGTATTGCTTAAATTTCAAGGAGTCCAATTCTTGCCCTTTTGCTCCGTACTCGACGATGTTATGGATCAATCATCAGTAAAATGGAGATGCTGAGCTACATCCCCTACACAATTTACTGGCCATAACGGATCTTAAAAATAATTTTCACACCAATTTACTTGACCAACGCAGAACATTAATACGCAGAACAATTGGACCATATACAAACCCCATCATATAGAATTCACAGACGCCTCGATTTAGGATTTTGTTTTTTTTTTAAAAAAAAAAATTAGGTCTTATATATGCGCCCGAGCACCCACCATTGAACCTCTTGACTTCTATCTCACTAAGATAAATAAATTTTTTGGACGAGTTTATCATTTGATCTTAACCGTAAGAGTATCTATCAAAATATTTTAATTTTTGTTTATTCTCGTGTGAAATCAATGACTCAAGAGATGGCTTTTTATTTTCACTCTTTTTTCAGAACATACGTATAAGCATAAGCCCCGCCAGAAAAAGAAAAAGGAAAAAAAAAAAAAAGAGAATCAATCGACATGTAGAGATATCATGCACTTGGCAGAATTGCTTAGAACCGTGCACATTGTTGAACGATTACGACGGTGCCGTGCTCCAGATGCCAAGCTTTTCACATTCGCTAGTTTGAAACAGCCACTTTATTTGTTCTGTCCTTCACTAGTCAACAAATTAAAGGCAACGACATAAACGGAAAACCCCCCCCTGTTTACGTATACAAATATATTTTGTAAATCAGGAGACAAAGCCCATGTGCATCGATCACTATCATCTGTTGGAGTCCGAGAGTTGCAAAGCAATTTTCCTCCTGGAATGGCAGCCGTAAACCACAAAAGTTCACACTGTCTTTTACCGACAAGACACTCACCCAAAGCGCCTGAGATTAGAAAATTGAGATTGATTTGGTTATAAATATGATTTGGTCCCATGCACGGGCTGACTGAGACTTCGAATATGATTTAATTGGGATTGTCGAAATTATTTACCATTGTTTACGTAAGTGAATAGGTCAAGCTCAAAGTTGAAGATAAGGAGTACTTTCCACACTCTTGCAGCCTTCCGCTCTACTTTTCTTTCGTTTTCTCTGCGGAGAAGAAAGGAATTTCCGAAAGCTTCAACTTAAAATGGATCTCGATTCAATGTTAAGTTGATCTCTGCTGAATTCTTTATAATTTTATTATTATTATTATTACTTGTACGTGTATGATGATATAAAGACAAAATTTAATTAATTTTACATTCTTAAAAAATAATAAAAAATCAACTCTCTCACTGAATTAAATTCATTAACTAATGGTTCTAATCTATTTTCTTTATGTTTGCGTAACCTTTTTTCTTTGAAAGTTGCGCTTGTATTATAGAATATTAAGGTCCTGTGTAGAATTACTATGTTGTACCTTTTTAATCTAAAGCTATTGAAAAAAAAATTTAATTGTAAAATAAAAGCTAATGTCATGCAGTAATTACAATTTTTAAATAATAACTTTAACAAAATTATCAAAGAAATATTTTTAGGCAAGATAAAGTAATCCGTGCCTTTGTGGCAAAATTAATCCCTGAAAGTATTCAACATGTTTTCTAGTATCTATTTATATACTATATACTGCTCTGAGTATCAATGCACGCCGCGATGAAATCATTCCAAATTTAAAACCGAGTTTCATCATCTGGATACTAAAAATATATTGGCAAGAAATAATGCAGCTTAAACCGTGCAGGATGAAGGAACACCCCAGAAAAAAAAAGTTATTTGAAATGAAAATAAAAGATGTTAAGACATATTAAATCTCAATTTAACTTTATACTATATGGTGCTTATTCACTAAATGATATATGTTAACAAATTCTGCATGTAGATATTGCGGTGTGGATATTCAAAATGTCACATTCAGTGCCGGCTGCATACATAGATACTGCAATCTCCATGATATAAACAAAAGTACCGCAGTTGAAAATGACAGAAACGTCCCCATATCATTTCGGCCCTTCCAGCACTCGATGGAAACAAGCTCCGCGTTACGAGAACGACTGAAGCATGTTATTGTGTCACCTAAAGAGTTATCTTTTTCGTTCGTTTAGCTTAAACCGCGCACTTAAAAGCTGAAACCAGGTGTTATTTGCTCAGTGGCCGAGCTGTCGGTGCCATCAAATCTAAAGCGAATCGACGCTAGATTCGCAAATCGCAATTTCCTTTTTCAATCGAACGTCGACGTCTGTGATAATTATGTGATCGCTAATCTCATTTGTTGGCTTGTTCATTTTTCTTTCGTTCCGAAATGGGGGTTTTCAAATCTGTCCAAATGACCAAAAAAAAAAAAAAAAAATTGGTCGACACATACAGAATTTGTTATTGCTTTGGACGGTTCCCCCGCTCACTAAATGATCCCGTAATTTCACATTTTGAATGTATTGTTGCCTTTTGCAATTCTCACAAGAAAAATTTCGGACGCTCCTCAGATATTAATCTGTTTCGTTCATTTTTTATCCGGATATATTTCAATTAATCATATAACATACAAATTCGTAAAACTCATTGAACATACAAGAACCAAAAGGGGAAAAAAAACTAATGAAAAAAGAAAAACGTCGTAATTCAATCAATTTTACTAAGAAGAAAAATCCATTCCCGAAACTAATTTGGAGGGGGTAAAAAAAGAGAGTCGTGCATTGTAATTACTGAGAAGCCTGTGTATGTTTCAAGAATCACCACTAAACCCATCTTCATAACCGTCAAGTCCACCACAATTATTGAGCAAAATTTATTTTAAAATTTTTTTTCTTTGTAAAAAATCAATAGACGAAGTCTGCTCATCACTAAATTAAAATCCAAATCAAATAAGATAAATTTATATTATGAATCGAAGAGGTAACAAAAGTTTTGCCCATGTCCTTATTATAAGCATAGCCAAGCTTAAAAGTGTTCGGTGATCTAAACTTGCTCGGTCATGAATGTAATTCAAAATTAGATAACCCAATTAGTTCACTGTATTTTACTAAAATAATAATAATAATAATAAATACTATTTAATTTGTTGATGGATTTAGTTGGGATTCTTAAGAAAGAGAGAATGCAGATAAAACATAAATGTTAATTCTAATTTTTTAATTAGTCTATAATAGATTAGATTGGACTAATTGTAAAGGAGCGCTGCTGATACATCTTGTGGGGTCGAGTGTCATCTCCCTTTGTTTTTTAGAGGAGAGGTGGAGTAAACCCAGATTAAGCAACATGGGCTGAAATGACCCGAACTGGGCCCAATAGAGAGCCCAAAGGCTGTGAGGTTGGCTAAGAGTGCTGCTTCTAACACCCCACCGGTATCTTTATTATGCTGTTAAATTGAAGGTGGGGTTTTATGAGGGGGTGTTAAAAGCAAACCTTAGTGGCTAATTCATGATCTATCCCATCAAGTTCAAGCTGGGCCTGAGAGGAAAAAGGGGGGAAAAAAAGTAAAGAAGAGGGAGAAATAATTAACAATGTAGGGGCACTGGTGAAAATATTATAAACCATTTCCATAACTCTCTTTCGTTGCCCTAATTGCTGTCCCGTCATATATAAATAAATCCGTTGCATAAAACCGCAACATTTGCCGCCTCTCTCAATCTCAAAAACCCTTCATTCTCACCACCAGAACGTTCTTTCTACTTTATAACTCTCAAGCTTTATTTAACACCCATTACCTGAAACCTCAGCCTTATGGTAAAGTTCGATTTTTTTTTTCCCCTTGGCCTTATTATTCATGCGTTTGATTTTGTTTGATGTTGTTAGTTAAGATGATTTTGCATGTGCCTATGATGGTGTTAAATATACATTGAGAGTTACATCTATGAAACGAATTCAATCTGAGGCACTTGGCAGTCTTTAACATCAGCAAAGTTTTTTTTGAGCCATTATTATTAATTTTTTTTAACGAAAGCACGTTTTTTAGGGGTCCTTCACATGGTTTGAAAGATCATGATTTAAGAAAAGTGGATTCATGTATTGCATAATATGCAAGTGATGATAAAATAGACAGGGACATCAGTTACTCCCGAGGGAGAATGATGACTTAGTCTAATGGGAATCTCTCTGATGCATATATGATGTTGATTTCGTTGTTTGTTTTGTTGTTTCAATTCAAAGTACACCTGTTAGTGGCGTCACAACTTGTATTTCGTTTGCATTGACGAAATTTTATGCACTTTTATGTATTTGGGCTAACGGTAATCTTCATATTTGTCAATATGGCTTGGTTTTCACGTTTTAAGTTTTATTGATACACGCACCCATCTGTTCCAGATGGTTTAATCTAGAATTACTATGAGTTATTACTATGATTCAAAACCTCAAACTGAGGCACCTCAGTTCTCTTCTTCCTGTTGTGTTTTCCTCAATCTATTAAAATTTGTTAGTGTGTTTGCATTGTTGCACGTTAGTTAAAATTTGATTGATAGTAATTGTTGAATACTATTAACTTCAGTGGCTGTATTACATTATGCTGTACTTGTTCTTTGGAACAAAATTTTTTCCTAGGATACTATTGGATTGCCAATGCTCGGTTATGTGGATTTATGCTTTTGGACACTCATTTATATTTCTCAGAAGGAACTCAAATGTCTCACTTCAATGATTTTGTAGAAGCAGCTAATGTTTTGACTGGGTTATAATTCTTTTTGCAGTTTTTGAATATGATTTGGTATCTCTTTAAACTTCTTAATTTGCCCATGATGCAACTCAAATGCACGTATTATCAGATATAATTATGATGATATCTGATTGTCACTACCTCTGAGGCATATTGAGAACTTTTGTTTTTTGATTGTGTAACCAAACTAAGTTGAGCCAACTTCAAGTAATTTTATAAAGGTTTTTTCCTTTTAAATAATAATTTGATTAGAGTTTATAGCAAGGTTGAAAATTAATCTTGCTTTGACTAAATGATTCATTAATTCTTTTGGGAAATGTGTTGCTTATTCTTGTCAATCTTGCAAAATTACAATGTGTAAATGCTTTATTCTTTTGGCACTTCATGAATTATGATGCCAGTGATTGTCTTAAATATACTAGGAGTACATGCTATGAATAAAACATAATCTGAGACAACTTATCAATTATCTGGCAGTTTTTCTCATGGGTATTAGAATTTACACACTGTTAAAAACTACTCTTCACTACTTGAATTTACCATGAGCACACTATTATCAAGATGTGTATTAGTATTGGAAAGCCCTAATGATTGTTGGAGAATAGCCAGATTTGAATTATTTTTATGCTATAGCCTAATCCATGCTGTTGAGTTCTAGGTGAGACATTTTTGTTAATTAGGTGTTGTATTACATCATCGGTAACCTACTGCAGAGCCAGTTTTTTGTCTTTTGTTATAATTTTTTCAGTATTGGTGACAATGTTTACGTCATAAGTTGGACATGTTCTGTATACATATACATACATACATAAATGTAAGTGGGGCATTGTTCCTGGAAATTTTGTTACTGAAGGCGGAAAATGTTATTGATGATGATGTCACAGTTGATGTAGCAATTCTTGTTAACCAGAATGCTGGTGGATTATCCTGTTGATTTTTCCCTAGTTTAAAGACTAAGGATACTATTGGAAAATTTGCCTTTACTATTGAAAAATGTAACAGTAAATTTGACACAGAACAAACTGGATTTATGATTTTTTTAATTCTGTTACATTTCTCAAAAGTACTAAATGTTTTGACTGATTCTGCATATTTGTGTCATAAATTTGTAGTTATAATTTATCATCTTGAAGCATGGATATTTCTTGGTTTGGACAAGTAACTTCTTTTGTTCAATGAATGATCTTTAATGTTATTACTTTAACCCTGTCAGTTTGTGCATGATGCACCTCAAATGCATGGATTGTCTGATATGATGAAGATATCCAACTGTCTACCTTTTAGATGTATTGAGAGAACATTTATGTGATCTTGCATTATTATACCTAGCTAAGCTGGTTCTAAGCACAAGTGTCCTCCCACCCCCCCCCCCCCTCTTTATTTTCTTGAAAGAATTCATGCATTATGCAAAGTAGCTTGCCAGGTCTAAGCTACTTTATCTAGTTTGTATGGGAGCTACTTTATCTATCACATTCTTTTGTTTCACCTGGAATATCAATCTTGCTTTACTTGTTTCTTTTAAATGATACATGAATTCTCTTGAGCTTATTAGCTATGTGTCTGCTTTTGGTTGTTGATAATAACTATAGTCAATGCATTTTTGTTTTGTTTTCTCATTGATTATCCTGTTTTTTTATGATGGTTTAAATACTGTATGAGCATATGCTGTGAACAGAGGTTAATTTTTTGGGAAACCTAATCTGCACCTGGCATTACTCCTCTGGAGAATTTGATTTAACTAGTTTGGGACTACTTACTGCTTGTTCCTTGTGTAATGGGTGATGGGTGGTTCGTAGTTTAGTCAACCTCTGTCCCTTTTCTTTTTTATACTGTTCAAGTTAATTTATATGCCTTTTAAATATTTTTGCTACCACAGGATCATTTAGTGAATTAGTGTTGCAAAGGCCTGATGATTGTTGAACAAGAACGGAGATTTGAATTGTGTTCGTGTTGCAGCCTGATCTCATAAATTGGGCTCCACGAACATGATATGTAATAAACATTACTACTTGAAATATGAAGGCAAGGGTCTATATTATTTTTGCTTCGTAATTTTTGAAGGTTCAAAACCCTGGTCAACCAACTTGTACAACTTTTTTTTTTTCAGTGTGTTATTTCTGGGTTCTTTTTTGAGTGCTCACATTTAACAATCAGAGATGAACTACTAAGCATCAGATGGGAATAATTGGAGCCTTAAGCCTTAAGAATGACGTGAAGAGGCTACTTGTAAACTTCCACTTTGTTCTTGTTCATGATGCTGAGCCTAGAGTCAACATGAAAAATTTTGTGATTATATCCTTTTTCTAGAGTAAATTTGTATTGATTTGATCTAATCGAATATTGGCCATTTTTAATGATGTAAACACTTTTTTATTTCCCTGTGTGTCAGTGTAACTGTAAATTTTCATATGGTCATTTGCACTCCCTCACTTATTTTACAAGTATTAAGCAATTTTTTTTTTCCTTCCTTCAGCCACATTTTAGTTATCGTCTAACTCTTATCATGCATTTAATTTGTTTATAAATAAAAAGGGGTGCAATGGGTTTATACAAAAGTTCATATTGTGCTATATAACAAGCCGGTATGATACAGAGGTTGCGTCATAGCTGGTGTTGAACCGCTGGTCCCTCGAATAATGCTTTTGGATTGTCATTGACCGGATCTTGAAGTATACAATGTAATTAAACTTCTGTTTGTATCTTTAAAGAAGAAAACGAGTCACTATTGTAATCTCGTGTCTGCCCTGGCACATGCATCAATATTTCGAAGTCCTTTTACAGTTGTTTCTTTTAGAGACTTATGTCACCGATGTGACCAAAGATTCAGGAAAATGATATGACTAATACAATACCCTATTTGAAATTGGGCAAGAGGTCGCATTTTGCGTGGAGCCAGGTACGGCTATGAACTCTCAATCTTAATATTTAAAGTAACTTTTGAACTAATTAGATTCTGACAGGTTTGATTGGTTAGTGGCCTTGAAATTTGTACTGGGGATCCATTGTTTAAGTTCTCTGGAGCCGATTGCAATTTCCATGTACGGGATTGATGATACCTTTTTAGATCACCTGTATGATGATCCTTGACTCACTTCTCTAATCATAGCGAACATGAATTTTTCGTTTAAAGAATTTGAGTTTAGACATTCATAGGGATAGCAATGTTTGTGCAAAATGAAATGTCCCCCTATGAATGAGATTAACAAAGAAATTCGTTCATGTTGATAAATAAATCCACGTGAATTTGAATTTTATTGCATCAATTTTGAGAATCATATGATGCGGTTTAGGGTCCTGTTAAATGCCAGGGTAGCAGAGGCTCACAGAAAGCTCAAATGTGTTTGTATCATAAACAATCCTATTTAGGATAAGCATTGGAAGCCAACAGTACTAGATGTAAGATTGTACGTTAAATATATTTAATTCAAGTGAATTGACTATTTTTATTTTTTTTTAAAATCCGTTTGATAAGTAACAGTCGTTTTTACTTGCTCGCACAAGTCTATTTGTTTATGAGCTGTGAGACGAAACTAAGTTGACCATTTTTTATTTTCTCTTTGTTGTTGTGCGTTTGTGGCAGCCGCGCAGCCCGCGCTTCGGGGTTATAAATTGACCCTTTATTTATTTATTTAAAATGACGGAAGGCGTTTGCTTTGACGAAAGAAAATGTAACACTTGTTATTCATATTAGAAGGCCGATATTTGTGATATTTTGTTGTGGCCTTAAAATAGTAAAATAAAACTTCCAGTGGCCAAGTTGAGCGCTGATCCGCGTTAATTTTTTTTTATGGGGCCCGTCTGACTAGGAATTCTGAGCCATCCACGTCAGTTCGGCGAGCGCCTGACTCATTTGATCGCTTTTCATGCCTACATTTGGCCCCACGTTCCTTTTATTAAACAGCTGAAGGCGGTGGCTGTCGCTGCTATCGGTGGGTCGCCCTCTCGATACTGGCTGTCGGGATAAGTACAGAATTTTTCAAAAGCATTCAGAACAGTTATAAGATAAAATATTTTTAAAAATAATATAATTATAATTATAATAAATTTATTATTATTTATTATTTTATGTGTATAATTAAAATTTTATTTTATTATAAATTAATTTTAATGTAAATATAATTTTTTAAAAAATATTTATTATTTTTTATCACTTATAATTTTTTTAGTCTTTAAAAAATATATTTTGATAATTATTAAAACTCTATTTCCCCTTCAAATTGTGCAAGTTCAGTTTAATTCTCTGAATTTAAGATAAAATATAAATTTAATTATTTAAAATTTTATAAATTGATTACTTCAGATATTTAAACTTTAAAGTAAAGAATTAATAAAATTTTAAATATTATAACATTTTTTACTTAATAGAATAAACTTTTTTGAAATATTTCTGTTAAAAAAATAATTATTAAAAAAATTTTGATAGAAAAATAGCGTATAAAAAAAAAAAAAAAGATGGTAAGGTGACAGTATCTCCGTTTACTAATTGATGCATTGAAGTAATTTTCTTAGATATTTTTTATGACTCACGTGGCTGCTATTTATTGGCTGTCCCTCAAAATCAAAAGGAGAGGAATGAGGTAAACCTCTTCCTTAAATTATCGAAAAAGTAAACCTTGACCCAGTCAGCGAGACAAAATGCATTAAATAATAATAATAATAATAATAATTTTTTTTCCCAATTGTTTACCACCGAGATATATTCTGATATAAATTCTCCGGAAAAGAAAAGATCAAAAGATAATTATGCATGTATGTATTATTGCAATTGCAAGCTTCCATTGTGGAAGCCATTCATAATGGGCACAACAACAAAATCCTAGATGAAGTTTCAGAGCAAAATTACACCAAGATTAATCAATCGATCAATCAATCTAGGTTACTAGGTATTAGGCACGAGGGCTTGATCCAAAAAAACCCCACAAGCCCTCTTTATGGAAAAAGCCAATTGCCTAATACACAAATTTGCAAACCCATAAACCCAAAAACAAAATTAAGGGAAAAAAAGAAAACCCTATTGTACCTTATTATGATTACCATTACAAATACTACAACAATGCTGTCTCTCCTTGAAGAGCAGTCTTGTTCTCTCCTGCTTTGCTCAAAATACCAGACAAATCAATGCCACTCTGCATAACCAAATCCTCCATCTTTTCCTCTCCAGTGGATGGGAATGGTAAATTGATTGATAATTCATTGATTGAGGCTAATTTCAGTAGTTCTGATTCGCCGAGACCTTTTGCTGGTCCTAGGCTACATCGGTCGGTACCATGTTTTGCCAATGCATCCTTGAATTTTTTGATCCGCAACACACGAACTTTTACATTTAGAATTTGACCGAACATTGAAAGACTAACAAGTTGGTTCATCGAGTCTTTGATTTAATTGAAATGATATTAAAAAAAAGAAAAAAAGAAAAAGAGAACTTACAGTTACATTGGTGCAGCTGAAGCTACACAGATGGCCCTCAGATCCTCTGTAGAATTTGAAGAACGGCAGCACATGAATGTGGAGACTGTGACACATGGTTCTGTGCTCTTCATAGTTAACTTTTAGGAAAATTGCATTTGGATTCAATTCAGCCAGCTGACAGATCTGATAAATTAAACCCAGAAGAATAAACTTGAGAAGCTATAACTAATCAAATAAGATTATCCATAAAACATAGCTTAAAACAACACCCCCCACAGCCCCCAACAAAGGAAAAAAGAAAGAAAGAAAGAAAGGCCAATAATAGCAATAATACCTTAGGATGTAGAGATTTGCAGCCACCACAACCAGGTGAATAAAAGTCAAGAATAACCAATCTATCGCCACCGTTTCGCAAGGCATCGACAAGCTCTTGTGCTGATTGAATCTCAATCATGTTTGGTTTTCGGATTTTTTCCCACCATCTCATAGCCCTACTAACACAAATCGATGCTTGTGCCTGAAATCGAAAGGGAAAGATTCATCATCATAAGAACAAAAACACACGATGTAAAATTAAACCATGAAAAGAAGGGTAAAAAAAAAATATGTTACACTTACATTAATGGAGAACTTGTTGGGAGCCTCGAGATGCCAGAGAGTTAAGCTTTTGTGACCTGAGACGGCAAGGGATTGGCCCCTGAAATGAATGCTCAAAGCAGGTAAAATTTTGGAGTTTGATTTTGAAGCTAGTACTCTAACTTGTGAAGGAGTAGCAAGAAAGGAGCAAAACCCAACAACACTTTTGTCTATTGAGCTTGAAAAAGTTTCATTGATTCCAGAAACAGAAGCAGGAACAGAGATTCCACATTTCAATGAACAAGCCATGGTCATTAATTATGATGTCACAGAGCACAAAACTTCTACAAAACTTTTCTTTCTTTCTTTTTTTCCCCCCAGAAAGCTTATAGCTGAAAGAAAACAAAACCCACAAGAACCCACTTTTCTTTTCTCTTTTTTGGATCTTGAACCAAAAAACAAAAACAGAACAAACCCCCAGGAAAGGGGAAAAAATACAAATCTTGAAACAACAAACGCAACTTTGGACCAGAACACACTTAGTTTATCAATCAAAATGCAAACTTGAGCCAAAAAAATGATCTTTCTGGGTTCCGACTGACATTAGAGCACACATTTTTTTTTTTTATATCAAAGCATGAAAGCGGAAGAAGAACGAGGAAAGAGGCAATGTGAAAGTGGGAGAATATATATAAATATATATATATAATAAATGTGTTTGAAAAAAAAAAGAATAAAAGGAGAGACAGAGTTGGTGGGTTCTTTATCCAAAGAAATGGATTTAATTTTAACATTATCCACAAATAACTATAAAAATAGCAAAAAGAAACGGAAATCTGTGTGATATGGATAAAAATCGACACCGAAAATGAGCGACCGTGGAAGTTGACTGGATTTTGAGGATAAAATTTAATAATGGGGAAGTTAATTAGAATAGAAGGGCATGTTTGTAGGTAGTGATTTTGGGCTGTGAATTGAATTATTAATTATTAAAAAAATAATTCTAAATTTCCGGTGATTCAATTTAGAAAATCAACTTCTTTTTTTTTTTTTTTTTTTTTTGCTGTCTCACTAAGCGCCTAAATAGCCGTGGTTTTGAATTTTGAAGTTGTTGTTTTTGCCACCCTGCCTCGTCAAAATTATAAAAACATGGGTAAGGTTTGATAATTTGAGAGACAAAACAGCTCCAATCTGCTTATTAACTTGCTGTCTTTTATTTTTTTCTTTTTTGGTGGCCTTGAGCCACCTATTTCTCCTGTTTAACAAATAATAAATTAATAATCGAGTTAGTTATCTTTTTCTTAATGTAAAAAATTATATAATAGGCTGCCATTTTGCTTCAACCGAATCAATTGGTTTGATTAGTCAAATTTGTAACAACGTAGTATTATGAAAAGAAGTTTAATCCTGGTTATTTATTAACTATAAAATATACGTGTTAGGAAAAATATTAAAAAAATAAAGTCATTTGCGGCAAACAAACATTTGATCATACGTATTATATGTGCATAATTTGATTTTATTATTTAGATATTTGCTGATATCCAATTTTCCATTGCAGAAATATGACATTATTATAATTTTGATAAACTTTTCTTATATTTTATTCAAATTAAACTCGAAATTTATGAATTAAATTTGGAATTACCCTCACCTGAGATTAATCAAGTATAAATTACAACTACTTTTTTTTTCTTTTTTTTTTTTTTTACAGAATTGCAGAGACTGCTAGTCCGCTTTTTCTGAACTGTTTATTTCTTTCTTTCTTATTTTTAATATCTGAAGTATTATATTTCAATTTAATAGGCCCATAATAAATGAAAGGAAAAAAAAATTGTTGGAAACTCTTGACACCTTTTGTTATTAACATCTTCGCACCTTTTTGTGGTGATTGCATATGAACGCATTACTTTAAACAGTGAGGAGTCCGTGAAGGCGTGAAGCAAATAAAGAAAAATTATTGGATTTTTTTTTTTTTTTAGGTTATGTTTTGTTTGGTTTTTTCACAAAGCTATTTATCAAAATTGAGAGACAAAATTTGGATTAATAGTGACTTGGGTCAATATGATAAATGGCAACTGGCAAACCGCACCGTATTGGGATGAATTGTGAGGTCCATTAGATATCAGATAATTATCTATCAACATTCAAGATCAAGAGAACAGTTGCAATAAAATAATAATCCAAGCTATATATAAGTATTTCTTTGATTCAAAACAAAAGCACCCAATTCTCAAAATTTGAGTTCATTTCACTTTGAACCCATGTTTTGGATATTTATTTCCGCGAGTGACAAATACATAAATAACAAACAAATAAATGAATAATAATGCAGAGGAAGCCCACAGGATTTGGACGTTTTATCTATCAAAGGGATGCGGACTGGGGAGCCACCCACTGTTTCGGAACTCTAGTTTTGATAAAACCAAGGGGCTGAGGTATCTATTTCCTCACACAACTCCAGTTCCAGGATTTTGGACGCTGTTCAAAGTCCACTAGCATTTTAATTATTGGACAGCTGCACCAGTTCAAGACAGCCACGTTGGTCCCCCAATGACGCCCCATATATGTAGTCAATGGAACTCTATGAATCGCTGTGTATTCGTGAACCCAGAGTCCAAATTCCAAAACAAAACAAAACAAAAACCATTATTTTGTCTAGTTATTGAAGCTACTGATTGGTTTTTGTAATTGATATTGGTTGTTCCAATAAGTAGATTTCAAAATATGATGTCAAAATCTTTATTCTAATAGATTAGAAAAACTGGGATCCACAGTTTAGTAGCAGGACAGTAAACCATTTTCATTTTTGTTTGTGCGAGAAGGGGTCTGCAAGTCCCTTCTGACTGTAATGATGTCATGGATTTAGAATGGACCAATTAATTATTGGAAGCCCTACAAATTCACGATCATTCGGCTCAGCACAGCACATGTTAGTGTGGCACATCTCTTAATAGAGATAGTCATGTAAGCTGTGAGATGTTTTCTTTAAGGATGAATGCATGATGCAAGGTAGTGTGGGCACTGCTACTGGGGATGTAATAGAATACTCTTTCAATGATTATTGCCAGTTTGCATAATTGAATCAAGGATTTTGCTAAGTTATAGTTACTGTTTACAATTAGTTCAAAATTACGTAAACAGTATAATTAATATATACAGTAACTTAACAACTCTCTTAAATCAATAGATAAAATATAGGCAGAGCTAAATGGGTTTAAAACTGCACATTAAGGTATCCTTAAACGTATCTCCACATGATATACACAACACGGATTAAAGTTCCATCGGGAATATGCTTAAGCTCTTATACTGGTTCTATATGGACAATTGGGCTGCATTAGTTAGTATGAGACGATATTTTTTTATGCCGCGGTCTCTAGAAAAAGTATAGAACTGATCAATATACATCACATGATCTTACAAAATCAAGCTATTTATTTCTTTCATGTTTTCATAGCACAATTTTTTTCTTATAATTTTGAATGTCAAATCAGTAATTACAAAAGTTATGAATGAGATGTACAGTCCTGTTTTTCATTTGATGTGTCATCAATTTATTGGTGCAACAAGATCGTTGATGTTAGCAATTAATTTGTTTACCAGATTCGGAAGTAAAGACGATAGCAAAACTTGTTTTTGGTCTAGATATGATCTTCAACTAAAACTCCCCTCCCATTAAAGGTAGTACAGCTCGTACCGAATAACATCATGAGCTGGTTTTTGGCCAACCATACAGTGCAAGGAGCATTAATTTGCTCGACAGTGTATGTATATACAATTCAGTTATGCGTCCATGATGGTCTAAAATGGAATGCAAAGACATCAGCGAAAACAAATGTCAACAAGCTCCTACTTCCTGCCAGCTTCTTCTAATTCCTGCAAGCCCCCCACCTTCTGCTCAATCTCCTCGATTAGCTCCTCACGCCATAGCTCTGCTCTTGCAGCTTCTTCAATTTCTTCTTGCTGTACCACAACCACCATTGCATAAGATGTACTCCATCATTAAGTGAAATAGTTTCTTAATAGCCATGGTCCATAGTAGTTCAAATTGAGTTATTATGATGTTTAATTATGTTCATAGTTTTGCAAGCTCTGTTGAAATATTAATTACCTTCTCATAGAACCAGTGTCCAGTACCATCTCCTCCATCTGCCCTGTAAGCGTCTGAGTCGTAGTATGGATCCTAAAAGTTTCTTCTTTTGAATCAGAAATCAAACTCAGAACAAAAAAAATTAAGTTTTATTTTGTGAAAATTAGTTTAAGGTAGGCGCCCGCATTTTGTAAAATTCAGGTTTCAGCTGATTACGAGTGATTAACTACAAAACAACAAAAAAATTAAGAGTTCCAATGCATGTGGTTACCAATGGTAACTCCTTGAAATCTGTATTTTATAAAAAGCGGACACCTTTACATGAGAATTATTATTCTCGTGAATAATTAAAAGCAGAAGAAGTGGCACATGCTTACTTTTGTGGCGCTAAAGAACATACATCCCCAGCAAGTGAACATGATGTAGAAAAGATCTAAACATAAAGGAGAATGAATAAAAAATTAGTCTAGTTGAAAATAAAAGCATAGACATGAATTTGACACAATGGAAAAGAGAGAGCACTTACAAACGTTCTTTATGGCTTGGTCACTGAGATGCCAAATGGATTTTTCAGTGATAAGGTCTCTTTGGCCTTCTGCATGCTCAACTAGAATTGCAATTAGTGGCCAATCTGGGAAAGCATTCACTTTACTTAAACATGCCCTTCTTTTCTTGCTGCCCTCAACCTAATCATGTCACAAAATCCAAATAACACTCTGTGATGCCATTTATAAAAGATTTTGTACTGACTCCCAAGTTTGCTTTGCTAAGAAATGTTTTAAATTCTTAAAGAGTACTGACCTGCTTCCGCCCACTAAAAAGTTTGGTTCTTGAAACCTGCTTAAGCTGCAAAAAAGTAGTTATAATTTGAATTATAAATCAATTTGCTTATTAGCAGCATATATATAATTTGAATTACAGTTGATGGCAGCTTAGAATTTACTGATTTTGAACATGGGTATTTCTCAAATTTAGTTGATTGTAAAGAGCTCTGAACATTTGTGGCTGCAATGGTGAAACTCGTGATAGCCTCGGCCATTTTTTTTTTTTTTTGGGGGTTGAATAAAGAAGCCGTACTTGGCGTGATGAGAAAGCGGGAGTTTTGATCGTTAGATATGAGAGAGGAGGGAAAGTGGATAAGGAAATCATTTTTGTCCACCCTTTCTAAACACGTAAAACTGGTTGGATATGGATGAATTATGATCCCTAATGCTCCTTGAACGACCAACAGATCAATGTTTAGTTGTTTATAAGCTACGTTCAAGCCAAAATTTTTAAAGGATCCTTTAAAAACCTAAAAAGACAAATGGGAACTCACCAAACATTGGAAACTTTGATTATAAAAAAGGTTCAAAGCCTCGGTCCATTTTATCACTCTTACGATTACACCCTAGTGAACAGAGCACATAATTGTACAACCCCAGCATTTGTGCTGTACTTAATATTGAAACCCACAATTTTTTTACTGTTAATAATTCGATTATTCTTGGAATAATCCCGTGCTTCTCATTCTTCTATACATTTCCGATATTAAGACATTTAGTGAGGCCTTAGACCACCTGGCCTATTAGCTCAGTTGGTTAGAGCGTCGTGCTAATAACGCGAAGGTCGCAGGTTCGAGACCTGCATGGGCCAATCTGCAATTTTTTCTTTTTGTTTTTTGCCTTCTTTTTAAAAGTGATGAAGCCCATTGGATATCAGCCAACAGACAAAGTCTCGAAGTAGGCGGCTTTAGCCCAAAACAATGCTACTTTTTGAATTTGACTTCTATTCTGTGTTTGTTTGTATTTTAATTTCGGCTCCGTTTGACTGAACGCAATAAATACGGCCAATTGACCAAATTGATTCAATCAAACACGCACTTGCGAAGCCGAAACAATCTATTTTCAGCAGTTGACCCAAATCAAACTGTGGCATTTCATTACTTGCGAAGACGTTGATTTGCGGCTATGGTATTTTCAGTTATCACAAGCACAATTTGAGTGTTTATATTAATTTATTTTTATCATGTAGATGGTACGTAGACGGAGGTGCTAAAAGATTTCCATTGAATCATGCATGATGCATGTGTTGTATCCATCCCTTTTGCTTTTGGAGCCTAAGGCTGTAAAGCACTCACCGAAAATGAATGCCCTGCAAAGTTGCAATGCTTGGCGTGTACAAATACAATGACAATGAGGCATTGTTTGATTTACGTCGCTTGTTAAGACTTCTGGACATAGTCTTATTTTTTTAAACAACCCATAATCTAAAATACCAAACATGCCGTGTGAAATCAAATATCTTTCTACGTTCCATAATATGCCCGTCAAAGATATAATAACAATGGGGGAACGAATCTAGAAGATAAGTTATAGAAGATTATTAAAAGCATATCATAGTTCTTATCGGAAAGACTACTCTTACGCCCCCAAAAAATTCAGCATAAGTTTCCTTCAAATAGCCTCAAAAAGAGACTGTACGGGTACCGTCAACAAACAAAACAACCAAAACGTAATCGACATTTTTGTCAGGTAGATAAAAATAATCTGTTCGTCTTTTGAACACCAACCATAATCTAAGAACCCACCTGTCTCGGCTGTTTTTCTTGCTTTGCCTGGGGGGGAGGAAAAAAGAAAGAAAAACTTTCAATTCTTTTGTTTTCTCGAGTAAATCCAATGGGAAAATCTGGACTGCTTGATCTTGAGAAGCACTTTGCTTTCTACGGGGCATATCACAGCAACCCAATCAACGTATTGATACACACCCTGTTTGTGTGGCCGATTCTCTTTTCCACGCTTATTCTCTTGCACTTCACACCCTCCGTCTGTGATTTTTCTGATAAATTTTCATCCTTGCCATGTGGGTTGTTTGGTCATGACCTGGTTTTCAACCTTGGATTCTTGTTTACGCTGATCTATGCTTCGTTCTATTATTGTTTGGACAAAAAAGCTGGTTCTTTGGCTGCTTTGCTTTGTTTTGCCTGTTGGGTTGGCGCCAGTCTGCTGTCTGATAGACTTGGCTTCTCTCTTGCTTGGAAGGTAAATCTTTTTTTTTTTTTAAATATTGTTACTTTTTATTGCCTGTTTGCTTGGGGAGAAAATTGTGGGAAAAGGAAGAAATTGGCCTTCAGGGTAGTTTTCTATTTTTTTTTTCCTTTTTCAACTGGCTTTAATTGTTCTGGTTGAAGAAACCATAGTAAATTTGGACGTGTAGGGTTATTTTTTTTTTTAATGTTATTTATATCGCTACAATCTCTTAGCAATTAATTCATGATGTAAGTTGTTGTTCTGATTTAGGAACAACGTAATGTGACAGCTACAATAATATTCTCGTCTGCAAAATCTGTAGCTTTTCACAATACCATTTCATGTATATTATTGAAAAAATAAATATGTGTTCTTGATGGGTTGAGAGTAGTGGGGAACTGACATGGTATTTAGGTTGACCATCTGTGAATGTTCTTTCCTGTAAACTTTTAAGGTTGCAATAAATTCTGGTTTTTCCGGGAACATTTTGTTAGTATGGAGCTGAAACATTGTGGCTTAGGTTGATAGGAAGCTAAACATGTGGCTGTACCTTATGGCTTTGCTGGATATACAGAGATCAAAGGGATTTGAATGAAACTTTTCAGTAAATTGGTGGCTTAGTGCCTTTACGGATTACAATCTCAGGGCAATTTTTTATGCCCCTTGAAAATACTTGATTTGAATTTGTGTTTCTCTCTACAAACTCATGTTGTGTTGGGTCAATGGAAGAACAAGTGATCAGAAAAATTGGAACTCTTTAACAGTTTATAGAATATTTAAACTGAATGAGATTAGTTGCAGCGATAGCATTAGGAAATTCCCAAAGAAACTTTTGTGTTCCATTTCTCATCTTGATCTGTTTTCTGCTAAAAGAATAACTGTTCACATAATGAGAGGGGAAAAAAATAATCATTTGCTGATTGGGGCATAAGTGCTGATCTGCTTCATATCTATTGGATTTTTTTTTCCTTTTTTTACCTTCTGTGTCTTTCAGGAATTTCATTGATGCTTGCCATCATGTTTCATCAAGTGGTAATTACTACTTGTATACTCTATGCCTACATTTCTAGCTAATAGTTAGTTAGTGGAATGTTTGCTCTTTCAACTGATACATCTAACTAGTAATATAATTAAACTGTGGATGGTTGTTTCAACTAGTAATGATCTTGGGTTGGCACAAGATGTTTACGTTGGAACTCCACTAACACTGGCGTTGGAGAGGGGATCAGTTCACATTTATATACTTGATAAAAAAAGAAAAAAAATGTTAGAATTTTTAGGTCTGCAATGATTGATGTGAATGTGGCATTCTGAGGGTAGTTGGTATTTATAACTGAGGGACCAGCCTGAAAGTTTGGTTGTTCTAGCAATTATTAACCTGAAATGTCCCTCTCTCCTGTGGCTTTATATTTCATTAAATGCTTATCGTCCCTAATCTGTTTCATAAAGTTCAGAAATGTTGTTGGGAATACCCATTTTACCTGTAAAACTGTGCCACCATTACTTGCGTTAGATCTTTCCTCGGAGAAGTAAGCCTAGTTGCTGGACTAGATACAGAGGTTTCTTATGAAGTTACTACTGCTACAGAGTATAGGAATCACTAGAATGTCTCATGCCTTTGTAGCTCTGTATCTTATCTGATTCATAAAGTTTAAATTGCTTCTGGTAGTGACCCAGATGAACTGGAAAACTATGCTATCCTTATATGCACTAGGTCTTTCCTAAAGTAGTGCTTCAACCAGAAAGAAGCCCGTTTCCGCATCATAAGGGCTGTCCGATTTTTGTTTTAAACTACTCCTCCATATGCATGACCTGATGCCTTTTCTTTGCATACATGTCGCTCTAGGTTTAAAGGAAGTGAAATAAAATATGTTTAGTAAGTATATGTACTTTAGGGCCTCCGTAAGCCACCAAGCACGAGGAACAGAAAATTTTTTTGTGTTCTTAGTAGGTTAGTTTTGTCAATTTGACTTATATTGTTCGATGTGAATTCTTACTCCTGATTGTTCACAATCATTATTTTTGGCATCCATACAATTCAGGTTGCAGTGGCAGCACAGGTGATTTGTTGGACCGGACAGTTTCTTGGTCATGGTATTTTTGAGGTGAGTAATTTTTTAAGATCTGAAGATGATGTACCACATCTCCCCTACTCCTCCCCACCTTATTTGTGCATATCGTCAATTTACTTTTCTTGTAGAAACGGGCCCCAGCTCTTTTTGATAACCTCGTTCAAGCCTTCTTGATGGCTCCTTTCTTCGTACTGCTCGAGGCAAGTTTCTTTCAGTTCTTTTGTAATATCTGATCAGTAGTTAATGGTTTTCAAAGAATTATTTGGTTATGCACATAATTCCCTTCTTGCAGGTTCTCCAAGTCTTCGGGTATGAACCATATCCAGGATTTCATGCAAATGTTGAAGCAAAGATACGAGCTGAAATTAAGGAATGGCAAGACATAAAACAAAAGAAAATTTCATAGATTAATCCGCACCCGGTCGCCTAAGATCAGTTTCGAAAACTTTTCGCAAACAAAGTATGAAAGATCCACCAAATACTGTCAATCTGGTGTGAACACTTGTATGTACCTATATAGTGTGTTCTGGGCTCTTAATCAGAACCGCACACTTGAAGCCGTATACTACATCTCTATGCTAGCTTTTTAAATAATCGAAAAAGGTAACGCAATCTTGAAAAAATCATTGTGGTCCAGCAACTCACATCGAACTCAAGCTTCATTGGCGGCACTGATGAGGACAAGTTTCAACTGACCCTAACTCTGACCTCTTATCAAGGGCAGTGCCAATGAAGCTTTTACCTGGCTCTGATTTATCAATTCCCATGTCCTGCATCGACTTCCTCACTCTCTGTACTTCATTCCATTGCCCCGCGCTTGCATACATGTTTGCAAGAACAACATAATCACTGCTGTGATCTGGCTCCAACTCCGAAAGATACCTCCACGCCTTCTCCCCGAGTTCAACTTTTCCATGCAGTTGACAGGCACCCAACTGTGTCCTCCATACGATGGCATTACTTTCCATTGGCATGCTTCTTATCAGTTGATAAGCCTCCTCCACAAAACCTGCCCGACTCAGAATATCAACCATGCATCCGTAGTGCCTTATAGTTGGTTTAATATGATACTCTTTGCACATTATATCAAAGTATCTCCTCCCTTCATCAACCATTCCTCCATGGCTGCAAGCGCACAAAACCCCCAAGAAAGTGACATCGTCGGGTCTCTCAAGATTGTCTCCCAACATTTTTTCAAAGAGCGCCAATGCCTCCTTGGCATGTCCATGTGTTGCCAGGGAAAGAATCATCGTGTTCCAAGATATTATGTTCTTCCCCTTCATCTTATTGAAGAGGTCGTATGCTTCCTCCACAGCTCCACACTTTGCATACATATTGATTAGTGAATTGGAAACCGTAGTAATGCCACTGAGACTAGTTCCATCAACACAAGAATGTACCCATCTCCCAGAATCCAAAGCACCCAAAGCAGAACAAGCAGAGAGGGTCGCGAGAATTGTGGCCTCATCGGGCTCTATGCCGCTGGGGAACATCCTCAAGAATAAATCAAGTGCTTCTTTGTACTTTCCACAACCGACATGACAACCTATAATGATATTCCAAGCCACTAATTCTGGTTCAGGAATTTCCTCAAACAGCTGGCTAGCTGTTTCAATGTCCTTAACCATGCCGTGCATGTGAATGAGGGCACTCCTAACAAACTCATGCGACTCCAACCCATGTTTCAGAGCACTACAGTGCATTTGTTGCCCTAAAACAACTGACCCCAGCTGCCCACATGCCTTGAGCAAGAAAGAGAATGTGAAATTATCAGACAAAAAACCATTCTCTTGCATAATCTTATAGTACTCAAAAGCTTTTATGGGCTTACAGTGCTTGCTAAACCCTCTAATCATGGTATTCCATAGAAACCCATCAGGGTTTTCAATGTTCTCGAAAACTGAGACTGCGTACCCCATGTCTCCGTGCTCTGAAACGGCACAAAAAACGATGATTTTTCCGATTACAAACAGTGTTTGATTTTGCCCAGATCGGATTATTTGAGCATGGAGTTGGGTTACATCCCTCGTGTTCGAACATTTCTTGAAAAGGTACATAAGTTCTGATTCCTTTAATGTGATTTTAGATTTCTCTTTGGGAGTTGCTGTTTTGGTTGTTAGATTGGAAGACAGTGAAGAGGGATTAAACTTTGATTTGGCAAGAGAACAAAGAGGGATTTTCATATTAGATTTTGGGCGGCAAAAGTAGTTGATCGTCATGGTAACTAACTTTCAGATTACGCAAGTTGAAACTTGAAAGAGATTTGTACTTCTTGTCGAAGTGTAGCATTTATGCATTGCAAGTGTGACATGTTTGTATTGGGTTCCACTAGATTTATGTATGAGTTCCTTTCGACCGTAAAATTAAATTTTCTGGAGATTTAATGTATCCGCAAGCCATGGGCTTGAGCCTTAACCAATGTTTTATGAGGTGATATACATACATCTGATTTTTGACATGAAATTTAATTAAAACATAATTAGTTTTGTATCCATTTTATTTTAAAATTGAAGTTTCATGTCATAAAAATTTACTGTGTCATTGTAAATTCTTTGCGTGTGGTAGATGTTCATTCAACATTATGACCATTCACCATTTTCAATTATATAACAAATTACCACTGTCTAAACCTTTTACTAATATCTGGCTAATCCAAATTTAAATATGTAATTAGTAGGAGAGCAAACAAGGGAGTTTTACAGCCGAAACAAGAAGAACCAATGCGTTCGAAAAGGAGAACCATTTGAAAAAGCACAAAAGGTTTGGGGGAATGTAATTGATGAATTGGGCCAGAAAAGTTTAAGAGGGCCCAATATGAGATATATGAGTCCATTTTGCTCTCATTTGATTAGTGATTAGTTATTACTTCATTATCAACGCTCCAGGAAAAAAAATAAAAAATAAAAAATTGAAAAGAAAACCGATCATTATCACTCCTCATCTTTTCTGAGATTAGCTTCTCTAATATACTCATATTCTACGTGCCTTGCACCTCTAGCAATTATTGTAATGAAAATATTGTAAGTCCCTTGATATGCTAAAGTAAAGTGAGATTTAATTAATATTTCGAGGTATAATCTAATTCGGATCTTAGTTAGAAGGTCCCCACTCCAATTAAATCTTTGAAATACCATTAACATATTATTATCCTTGCAACATAATGACTTAGTGGTAGAATTGATTGGTAGATTAAAAAGTAACCATTATTATAGATAATGACCCAATTATTTTTTGTTGTGGGTAGATGAAATAGGCACGATGTCATCGTGCCCCCACTTAAAATTATTGCGAATTCGTATTTGCAGACATCCACATGGAGACAAACATATAGACCAATTCTAATTTTAGGTTTCAAAAGGCATGTTGGTGTACTTACCACTCGTCTAAATTCTTGGCACTTTGAAAAAACACCCGTTTGACTTAGAAGGTTAAATAAATTTCAATCCGATTCCTCATCTACAAAGTAAATTGAGAAGAGAGCTCGAAGATGGTTTAATAAACTTTCTAGAAGGAACCGAGAAATTAAAATTCAAAAAAATAAAAATAAAAATAGATAGGAATGGCCCTCCTTGAAATTACTCGAAAATGAAAGATTAACTGGTAAAAATACCAAGAAAAATAATTGTACTTATAAAAAGATGCTACAACAACGAAAGGAAATTTTTTTTTTTTTCTCGAAGGAAGGTTCATGCCATCACTTGGAAAAGATCACAACAACCATAGTGTTAAAGAAATTGAGATTAGAGACTAAGTTGACCTGTTAAGTACAGATTAATTTTGGAAGCAACTAGAATAGATGAGGATATTTTTATTCTTGTGAAAATTTGTTACAATTTCGAAGCTTCGTTTATAATATTTTGGCAATTAAATTATGGGGTCGTTCGAGTCTACTCGTATATGAAAGAATTATAGAGCTTCTACTGGGCCAGAGGAGTGAGCGTGCAGTCCTTCTTGAACGCATATTTTATAGCGTACTCTACATTAAAATATTATATTTCAATTCCATTGAAGAAATATTAAAATGGACTGTACATTTGCCCATTTATGCCATAGATTTTTTTAAAAAATAATAAATTAATTATCATAAGCAACAGAAGTTTTTTTTTATTAAAAAATAAGAGTTTGTCTTTTATTAAAAGATTAATAATGACTTAAAATACAATGTCACATATACAGGCGTAAATAGAAAATCACATTAAATTTAAATATAATTTAGAATAATATTTTAAGATTTAAGCCGAAGTTAGTACAATGCCTGATAATACAACACGGTATTTCAAATATTACGAATTTCTAACAGCCCAAAAGACACTAAATGATTTCACATACTAAGATCTAATGAAATATAAGAGGAATCCATTTCAATTCAGCTACCGTAGGCGAAATTACTCTTCAATCGAAACTGCAGTAAAAACCAACTGCTGCGATTCACCAGAAAGTCTTGATATCAATGAACCCTAGCCCCAAAGCCATCAAAATCTCGTCCCGGGTCATTAGAATCTCGATGCCCCACTATTAAAGCTCTCAACAGCCTTATTAATACAAGCATACTCTTCCAATTTACACGGTCTTGATGCGGACACTGAAAAAACGCCATTTACTCAGACCTCCACAGCCACCATAGCCGTCATATAAAATCTTGCAAAAAAAAAACACACGACTAACGCAACATACCATAACAATAAAAGAAGCTGATGCGATAATGAAATAAAATAAAATAAAATAGAAAACATGAAAAGACCTACCAGGCGGAGAACGGAACTCTCTACCTGGCTTTTTAACTACCTTCGACTGTGGTGAGGTGCGGTTGGTGGGGCAATCGCGGCTGGTGGCGGCGGCGGCGGTGGTGGGGAGGTGCTGGAAAAGAAGAGTTGAACAGGGGATCTAATTAAAGGTTTGAGAGGGTCGCGACTTTCACTGGATAAGTTATTAAAACTAAATGTCGCGATTGAGAATTTCTCTGCCCATTCAACTGTGCATTGGTTGAAAAATCATAGTCAGATGATGAAGAAAATTTAATTTGGAAAAGCGTTAATGGATGTCGTCGGTAAAGCTCGAGCATGTATACATGTTACGTGCCCGATCGGCACTGCATTCTCTTTGTTTGACGGTGTAAAATTAATCGACTAATGTCTTCAATCGTTTACATATATGTGTGTAACAAATAACTTGCAGATTGATCTTCACGTCTATTACGGACTCCAACTAGTTGGTAGCAGAGGGGCAATATACTACTAATAAAAATACACACATTTCTTTTGATGCATGCCGCTGTATGTGAATTGAAATTCCTCCGTGTTCAATTTTTTTATTTCACTCGGAAGCAGATCCCAATCCAAACACACGAACTGCACATTTAGTGCACATTCCCCTAACCAAAAAAAGAAAAAATTCCACATACTTTTTTTAATCCTAAATATTATTAAAAAAAATAAAAAAAGAAAAGAGAGGGGGGAGGGGGGGGCAAGGGGATAAGTTAAAAGAATTAGGTGCCGTAAGAGGGTTGAGTTAAAATGGCTTGACATGCCACCGAAGATGAAAATTAAAATAATAAAAGTAAAAGGAAATTAATCATAGCGGCCCTAGTTACAGTATCACATTAACTGCATTGTCAACTCTCCGTTAATATTGTAATGCAACAATGACAAATTAAGGAAGACACCTTAAGAAAAGAAAAACAACTAAAGTCTATGCGTAGGCCTAATCGGTAAGAATGAGTAAAATGAGATGGTAGCTACTAGAATCCATAAAAGAGCGAATAGGATAGAAGCCCTTATTAATTAAATAACCGAAGCTAATTGCCATGCATTCGGAGATGGTAATGGAAGGAAGAAGACAGCTCACTAAACTTGGTTTAATCCCACAAGTCAAACTTCTAAAAGAAACTCACATTCAATAAAATGTGGCTCCTTTTGAAGCCATAGATTTGCTTGACTTTAACCATGTGATGGCCAGGAAGCCACATACTTAAAAGACTCTCAATAAAATTATCAATTTAATCATTCCCCTCGCAACTTTTTTTATATGGGCATGTCACCCATATCATTATCCCAAAGTTAGGCACCTATGAAGGCTTGATTTTTAGTCAACCATCCCCTTCCAATAGATTAAAAAATGCTTGTGAAGATTGGAAAGAACATTTGCAAATCCTCTTATTCAAATTTCAAACAAGCTGACCTTCGCCTAATTTTAATTTCTTTATTTTATTTCGAGAATTCTTTCAGCTCGGCGACCATTCGTTTCGGTGTCTTAACACAATGTGTGTGTGCGTGCGTGCGTGTGTCCCTCTCATGCCCACATGTCGGAACAGGAGAAGCAGGCCCACAAGAGCCAGATCAGCACCAACCCCCTGCGCCTTGGGTTAGCCAGTCAACCCTTGGGTTAATTAAACTAATCATAGTTTTCTTTTGGCGGTATTAGTTTAATCAGTCGAAAGCAACCACGTGGCAACAGCGGAATATTTCCTGATTGGCTAACGCATGGCACTGTCAAATTTTTTTTTTTTAATTGCCCTTTTCTTTAATGGCGCCTACGTGGCATTAACAAACGTTAACGACCGTGAGGTTTCCAGTACGACTAAAATTCCTCATACGTCCCGCGACGACACGCGTCGGATATTTATACGAATTCGTGTACTGAGGGGGAAATGTTACTGTCGTCACCATGTTGTCATAAAAATGAAAATACTTTCTGCAGTCGCAAAATTTACAATTACTCGAGGCCACGGGCATACGATTTTAAATTGTATCCCCTAAATTTCCCTCTAAATTATTAAACAAAAAAATAGCATAATTAGTGATTTATTTTACAATTTTAAAATTTTTATGTATTTATTTATTTTATTAAGTTTTGGGGGCCAAATATTATTATTATTATTTTATTTATTTTTTTCAGATTGCATCACACTAACTAGCAAGTGGATTTTAGCTGGTCTTGCTTTCGGTTGACAAATTGGAAACAAACCAGACGTTTGGTGATTGGCTTTTTGTTCTTCGGCTTGGATCAAACCTAAATCACGTGCTATAGCAACTTTAAAGATTTATATATACATATAATTAACTTACCATCCAAAAGTGGAAATCTAAAAGAAACGTTAGATACTATTTCGCAACTGAGATAGAGATCACCTACGCAATATTATTTATTTATTTAAATTTTTAAATACTTTTCCGTATATCTAATGTGATAATTTAATTTTATTTTATTTTTTGATATTTAAAGATAAATTTGCTTTGTTTTAAGTTTAGAGTCTCGTGATTATGAACCCCGTTATAATAAAACTGTCTAAACAATTTCTCGACAAGTTTTTTAATACTAAAATCAGTAGTTGTCATTTAATATTCATACAAATGTAATTAATAAAATTCACCTCATACGTAATAAATATGGGTCAAAATTTACAGTATTCTTCAAAATGAGCTAATCTCGGATTAACAGAGGACCGAAATTCTTAAAATTTATACTGTAACTTTGCATGCCGAATTTGACCATCACACAATTCAAAAATCTGCTCAACATTTCACATTATTAATCTAAATAACATTATTAATATATATATATATTTCGTCATGCCCTTTTAAGGACGCTGATGTTTAATTGATTTAGTAAGCCCCCTCGAATGAATATACGGTTAATAGAAATTATACATATTTTTGTGTCCGCATATATTGATTTTGAGTCCCCTAATATTCGTCCCATTCCTTCTAGATTTTAGAATCCTTGTTGATGTTTTCAAATAAAACTACAAAAATTAAGTCACTATACTCTTTTTCCAAATTCATTTTCAAACGAAAGCTTTGCCTTTCTGATGATTTCAACATGAAAGTCCAGGCAAAAGTTGGAAACTATTTTCAAATTTTTTGTTTCTTATCTCTCTCTCTCTCTCTCTCTCTCCCTCTCATTTTTCAAAGGGAATTTTGATGGGGGTATACGGGTAATTTGGACTTGAATAAACAATTTTAGCCAAAAAAAAAAAATTTAAAAGCTGGAATGCAAAACTTCTGTAACCTTCTACGTATTTACGCGGATGGTATCCGTATCACTTCTTAGATAAAGGTGATTCGTTTTAGAGGAGAAAACACGTTCCTTCGCATCGTAAAATAGTTAATGTTTCCAATGACTTTCCACTCTTTTAAACTAGTCATCGCACTTTGGATGAGTTATGCTAAACAAAACAACAAACATTTGTATCAAATGATTTCACTTCATAAATTTGTATTTAGATTAAAGTGTATTTTGAAATGAAATCATTTAATATAATGCTGACAAATTCTATCCGTACAAATTGATGTCAGAAAGTTATATTATTATCACATTTTTCGTATTTTTAAAATAATACAAAATTAAAGTTTACGCAGAACATGTAAAAATAATATAAAATTGTTGTATTATCAAATCATTAAGAACATGATTCAATGTCCATACGAGCCTTGTCGAGTAATTTTCAAAAGGTTTTATTAGTTGGTTACTCAAAATTCAAACCTTATGATCTAAAAAATAAAAGGTTTGTACATATGAGCTCTACTGTTTTAGAAAAATGACAATATAATCTAAAAAATTATAAAGTTAAAATTTAAGAGATAATACTATACACTGTGATAGAAAGTGACTAAATGTTATAAAAAAAAAAAGTTAAAGAAATAGTACTTTAAAAAGTTAAAGAAATAGTAATTTACTTTGGACATATTAATATTAGATCCATTTTTACTTTTTTTTTTTTTCCTATACTATTCTCGAAACACATACAATATGAATTTTCAATACCACCCGTTAGCAAAATAGTAAGTTTGACTCTGTGCGTGTGAAGAAAGATCTTGTCCCAGATATTTTTTTAAAAATTCATCCCCTTATAAGCTGAGCCATAATAGAATTCTTATTAATATTACAATATATTGATATTTTCAAATGAAAAAAAATAAAATTGTGTCAAGACCCTACATAGAGAGCTATGTTGTGATACGGTTTGGATAACAAATTGGGAGGAAACTTCTCTTATAATGCACATTCAGGAACAAAATTACGTCAAGACCCTACATCGAGAGCTGTGTTGTGATACGGATTGGATAACAAATTGGAAGGAAACTTCTTTTACAGTGCACATAAGGAACTCAAAACTCTTACCCATACGCATTAGAAAGAAAGTGATTTGCCACTTGACTAATAGGTGAATGTATTTTTTTTTAAAAAAAATAAAATAAAATAAAAATCATTAATTCAGAACCCTAAACGTAATAAACATGTTAATTGGTGACACAATGTCAAATTTACATGCAAGCATGGAGGAAAAGTAATCGTACATGGTCGAAAAACCTATGACGATAAAATTTATCGTCAATATCATTACAAAATAAAAGTTAAATCGCGGGCAAAAAACAGCTCACCAAGTTGCTTTACATACCACGTTTCTTTCTCTCTATCTGGCTGTGACCATCAATCTTGTTTTCTCGCAGCGCTTTTTCTCTTAACAAAAACATCCCTCCATCTTTCGGGTTTTTTCAACTTTTTTTATTTTATTTTATTTATAGTTCCATGGCTTCTTTCGTTTTCCACACAATCCTACTCATCTTTCTAATCTAATTTCTCTTATTAGCTTTATATATTAAGCCGCCTCTCTCTCTTTGTTCTCTCAATCATAATTATTTTTCATTTAGAGTTTCGGACTAGTAAACAGACGGGGTACTGGCTAATTGAATTGAAGGGTTATGGAAAACGTTTCTGGAGTTGGAAAGGAAGATGACCGGATGGATTTGCCGCCTGGTTTCAGGTTCCATCCGACTGACGAAGAGCTTATCACTCACTATTTGTACATCAAAGTTCTTGATGTTAGCTTCTCCTGTAGAGCTATTGGAGATGTTGACCTGAACAAAAATGAACCTTGGGAATTGCCTTGTAAGTTCTCTATTTTTTTTATGAATTAGCATTTGAGTTTTTTATTGCAATCTTGGAGGTCTAAGCTTACCTCGTTTGTTTGTCTTCTTTTTCTTGGGGTTGTTTGGATGCAGGGAAGGCAAAGATGGGAGAGAAGGAATGGTACTTTTTCTGCATGAGGGATAGGAAATATCCAACTGGCTTGAGGACTAACAGGGCGACTGTATCTGGTTACTGGAAAGCCACAGGGAAAGACAAGGAGATTTACAGAGGAAAATCTCTTGTCGGAATGAAAAAGACCCTTGTGTTTTACAGGGGAAGAGCCCCAAAAGGAGAGAAATCAAGCTGGGTCATGCACGAATACAGATTGGAAGGAAAATTCTCTGTTCATAATCTCCCCAAAGCCGCCAAAGTATGTGCCTCTTCCCCTGTCTTTTCCCCTAATTTTTTCCCTCTGTTTTTGTCCACTCTGTTTTTCTAACCCTGGTTTTTGTTTATTATTATGCAGAATGAGTGGGTGATTTGCAGGGTGTTTCAGAAGAGTTCTGGTGGGAAAAGGACTCATATTTCGGGGCTGGTGGGATTAGGGTCTTTTGGCAGTGAATTGGGTCCTTCTGGCTTGCCACCATTAATGGATTCATCTCCTGATAATGGCAGCAAGACCATCAAATCTGTTGCTGATTCGGCTTACGTGTCCTGCTTCTCCAATTCTATTGAGCTTCAAAAAAACAGTACCACCATCGAAAATTGTTTCGACAATCCTCCTCCCATCTCCGTTTCTTCGAACCGCCCCGATGTTTTTCCTAGAATCCCACTCTCTTCAAGCTCATTCCACCATCCTTTATCAGTCCCGGTTTCATCACACATGCAATTCCCAGGCTCTGTTTTCATGCAAGATCACTCGATCTTAAGGGCCTTGATTGAAAACCAAGGATCAAACATGAGCCAGAGTTTCAAAACAGAAAGGGAAATGATCAGTGTTTCACAAGACACAGGCCTCACTGCTGATATGAACCCCGAAATCTCCTCAGTTGTGTCCAATTTTGAAATGGTGAAGAGGCCATTCAACGATCACGACGCTCCTTCAACTTCAGCAGGACCAGTAGATTTTGATTGTTTTTGGAATTACTAACAGTAAAATAATTTTTTTTTTTAAAAAAAAAGCCTGTTATTATTTACTATTGTTTATCTTGATAAAGTGATAGTGTGGGTCTGTGTTTAGATTTTCTGAATCTGAATTGAAGGATTGAAAGAAATTAAATGTAGCAAAAGAACATATATTGAGTGTTGTATCAAAGTATGATTATGAACTGGGCTTGTTTTCTTGCTAATGTTTATTTAGGGGTTTCTTCCAATATTGGCATCATTAATTCATTATTGTCAAATTGCTTGGCTAGGACGTTTGTCATATATGAGATTCAGTTGGTGGCTAACTGATCTTATTTTGTATCTCTCTCAAAAAATTATTGCATTTTAGCCTGTGGCATGCTACTGCTTACATCATTGAAAACATGAGATTTGTTGTTGTGAATTCTTAAAACTTCAAATTAGGATTTTGAATATCAGCTTGTGGGGACTCTACTCAGTGCTATAATTTCAGATTGTGGGGACTCAAATTGAATATGTTATTCACGAATCCCTCTCTCTCTCCACACACACATTCTCTAATGTTAACTGTATGCACTAAAATCCAAATATGATGAGCCAAAATGTAAACTAACTCCACAGCTCTCTTCACTCTCTCTCTTAATGCACAAAATTCATGTGTGTTGGATGGAGACTACAAGAAATTGAGAATAAGATGCATTATTTTATGGCTTTTGTATTTTGTATTATCCTTCAATTCTTTTTAACCCTTTCTTTCAAAGTCTTTGTTCTGTATCTCTGGATCAAGATTTAATTCTTGAATTTGACTTTTATCTTAGCAAATACTAAGAAATTTTCTTACATGTATTTAATGTTTAAGTCTATATCATACGTGGATTGCGATGTTCACGTGTCACGAGTTCTTTTAAAAATTAAATTGAATCAGAAACGGATCCCAGTTTATATTTTGAATCTAAGAATTTTTTTTTTTTATTAGAGCGCTGTTGGCTCTATCAATTCGTAACATTTTCTTAACAAATAGAGAAACCGAAGTTCAAAATCAAAATTTCGCTATCTTTGCACTGTCTCTAACTTGCCCATCAGTCACTGCGACATGTGTAATTGGAAAACTTATGCAATTAAATTGACTCGAGGTTATTACACTTGAGTCTTCCATCTTTCTTTAAAGCACAAAATAGAAGAAGTATTATAAAAATTATTAGCATGGACGTGTACAAGTTCTAAAACATGAATTTGAGAAAGAAAATGGTTTAATCTAATCATGATTTAAATGCATGGATGTTTATGCGAGAGAATGATCCGTGTGGTAGAAAATAAGTACGATCAAGATATGCTACTTAAGTTGATAATTAACTTATGTATTAACTGATTAGTGTGAAATCGTATAATTTTTCTCCATGCTCTCTTCCAATCACATTAAACCAAAATCATCTCTTCTTTTTGTCTCATCCATTCATTCATTCATTTCGCGATGCATGCATTCCGTTTCGAAAGTGTAACTTGTGATGCAAGAATGTTCTTTAAGGTTTGTTATATAGTTTTCCCATGTTTATTGGTTAATACCACGTGTTCTTTTAATTTTTGGCACATGACCAAAACTCAATCTATATCTTTTAGCAACAATCTCACTCCTCCACGAAATGTTCCTTAACCATATCCTAATCATAAAGAGTTTTGTCCTTCAAAAATACAATTTTTTTACGCACACTGTTCTTATCTGCTCTCCAACCTCTCAATATCGAGCCAAGTTGAGCCAAGTCACCCACCAATGACCAGCCAATCAAATAGCTTTATTCATTTCAACAAGTACTTTCTATAAATATTATTAATTATAGCATCACAATCTTTTTCAAATTAGCAATTTAGCATTGCTGATATAAAAAATGAGCTCAAAGAACCGGCATATATATATATATAAACTCAATATGATCACAGCTTGCATTTACATTATACATAATCAACTAATCATTGACATTTGAAAATCAAAACAAAACGGTATAACATCTATGTCGATTGGACTTATGTATAATATTTTATTCATAGAAAAAATGTAATTTAATTACGAGACGCAATTAAGTATTAATTTGATAGATAGAAGGAAAAATTATTAGTGCAAATTTTCTTCATACTTATTTCGACTCATTTCTTTGCCTTATTGAATTACATTTGATGGAATTCAAAGATCGGTTATTATCGCGTGACTAGGCTGAAATTTTACAATAGCAAATCCGCGAAGGGTATTTATGTAATTGTACGCGTGTTTTCTGAAACATGCGAGAGTGCGGGCGGGCCCACTCGAAGTGAGGAGTTAACGAAGTTTCGTTGTGCGTCCCCACGGAATGGTGAGGTCGGAGAGTTAGGCCTTTTTAGCGGTGGACACGACGGCGAATGGGCCCCACGGCGATTCTCACGCTGCAATGGGACACGCGGTGCAGGTTTAAGCTCGCGTCACCCACGCGACGAAAACGAACCCCAGGAGATGGCCGCAGATGGTGCCACGTGGAAAATAACGACGTTACCAGCTTGGCGTGCTCACGTGTAAAAAGACAAGAACTGAACGTAGCAGTTTTCTCTGTCTGTAGACTGTAGAAGGGTCGAGGACCCCAGAAGCCAAAAGACACTTTTGTCCGTTAAAGAAATTTTGGTGGAGTTGAATACTACTAACGATATTTTGTTTTGATATTTCACATCTTCGCTTAAATTAAATATAACTTTTTTCTTTTTCTTTTTCTTTTTTAAGTTGAAAAAGCAACTATTTGTTGTAGCTGTTGCTTTTATTTCAATTTTATAAAATTATGGGGAATATGAATAAATGTGGAGGTACGAGTGTGATATTTTCGGATGTATGTGAACATTTTTTTGACAAAGCAGAATTTCCTAATGAAGAACAGAAAGAGATAGCAACTTAAAGAAGAAACAAAGACTTCTTTTTCTTTTTCTTTTTTTACAATAATTCAAAATTACAGCATGTAGTATAGGAATTTATGATACATAATTGTTCATCATCATCCAAATTGCATCTCTCCAAAAAAAGAATTATAATTAAATGACTGAACTTTGCTTAAACATGGAGAAATTTTGTATTATTATTATTATTACTATTATTTTGCATATATAATAACAAATCTTCTTCTGTTATATTAAAATCTTCTATTCAGAATTAGAAATATTTTTGGACCTCCTCTCTCTCTCTCTCTCTGTATATATGTATATTAAATTTGCTATGGTGCATCCTAGATATTTGAGCCAAGAATGATGAGAGAGAAAGAGAGAGAGAGAGAGAGAGGAGGAATTGTAATACGCTTGTAATCAAAATAATTGTTCCATGCAGCTTTTGTATCCTTTACACATTGTTAGAAAGATCAATAAAAGCCCTTATTCTCTCAGTGTGTTTAAAATGATAATATGGTGCCTTTGAGACAATTATGGCTACATGGGTCAATCATTGTCAATTCCGAACTAGAAAAACTTTAGGATATTAGGAAATATTATTGATGTTAGAGAGAGTAAACAGCCAATAATGATTAAAAAAAATCCAAAATCTCAGCCTTAAAAAAGTAAAGTTGTTCTTAGAAATGGACTGGTAATTCGTAAAATAAATAATATATGAAATGTTACATAAGCGAATGAATTTGGAAATTATTGTAGTTTAATTTCGTTAAGATAAGGTGTGAGTGTGAGAGAGTTAAGCTTATCTTTAGTTTCTAATTATACCAAGTCTATATTTTTTCCGCAAGCCTACGTGAAAGAGTACATAGAGAGGATAGAGACTCGCCATTAATTCTTTTTTCCACAATAAGATTGATTATGAATAATTATTCTTACCACTTTACATAAAATTTTCCTTCAAAGGATCGTTTTGGATGGTCATAATTGCCCCTTACTTAAAATATAAAAATCAATACATACGTACATACATACATACATGCACATGTAATTTTTTTTCCATATCGATCGTATTACCTCATTGCTTGCGCACATCGGCACAAATGAAGCAGTCAATTAAGGGTCTTGTAAAAGAATTTGTGGCTTTTATTAGCGAAGTTATTTTATCTAAAAAGTACTCAAAATAAGGAATATATTTTAAGCCAAAATGTTTAAGGAAGCGATTGCGCGTCAATCATTTTTTTTCCCTGTTTATCCTAAGTTCTTGACCTTGGTGTGAATGAGAATTTCCAAATTTCTCCACACAATTATTTATAAGAAGGATCCCCACTTTTAAAACTAATCAATAGTTGATATCTTCATTTAAGAATTTCTTTTTTGGTTGATGCATATAAAATGTGATTCTAACTTCCTTCAGTTTTATTATCTTAAGGTACTCAAACACCGTCGCAAAATTGTTTTTGTCATATGTATGAACTTCTCGAGTTTTTAAACACTTGAAAGTAGAGATGAAGTTTTACGATATTAAATACTTAGACCGCATTATAATAATAAAAGTAAGAAACTACATAGATAGAATAAGAATGTGCCATGAGCCGTTAGGCTTTTTGCTTGTTAGTTAGGGTTTGGAGGGCATCAATTTAAACCCACACGAACGTACTGTAAGAATAATATTCTTTTTTAATTATAATATATAATTGAGTGAAAGTAGTCTTCACCTTTATTAAATGTGAATGGAGTAAATATGCTTTAAATATTAGTGAGAGTTAAAAATCTAAGCAATGCTTCATAGAATTGATGTAAAATCTCAGTAATAGTTTGATTTATAAATATCAATTATATTCTCATATAAATGAGCTGTAATATAAGCATTAGTCTTATATAATTAAAAAAAAATACGCTATGTGAGAACTATTTAGAGAAGACTCCATTTAACACTAATAAAAAATTTCCCTAATAAAAATAATATTCAAACACTATATACACACTTAAGCCGTCATCAATTAGAATCAAGATTATCTTATAAGCTGATCTTTGTTTGTTGAACACATAAAATCACATAATTAGTTGATGAATAAATGAGAATATATTGCATAAATGTATGTTGACCATATACACATAAATGTGCATATGATAAAAATTTCATCAAATCTCAAATACACCAGCCCATAAGAGTATATACTCGTGCCTTGATTTCAGCAAGAGTAGACCAATCAGGAAAAAAGAGGAGTCAATTAAGACAAAATCAAAAAAGAAACCCACAAAATGAAAGTCAGAATTCAGAATAGCCCTTGGTTTTTCCCAGAGGGTGTCAATTAACCTAAAACAACTTTGACCGTAACCAAGCAATAATTAAAAGAACCAGGCGTTTCGTTTTCTTCAGTGGGTTTCATTTTCTTGCCTTACCACTGAAGATAATGAAAATGGAAACAGTAGAAAGAGGAAGTACGGCCACCGTCACTATAAACAAAAAAGACATCGATGCAAGAGCGGATTTGATAATCACTCCGGACATGAAAATATGGCTGCATGCATGGACCGGCCACGTAGCATGCACGCTGATTTTGAAGATCATTAACGATAAAGTCATGGCATGAACTGAGAACACAAATTTGTTTTGTATCTATAAAATTAAATTCTTGCAATAATGGATAATCTGAGGATGTCTACGTCGTTGCTTTAGTTGAATTGATTGGATGATCGCGATGCAATTGTATGAACACGTGTTGAGATTTTTACAATTGCTTTTATTCTTAGCATCCTCGATTAATTATTAAATCTCTTTTTGACTGTTTTGGATATATTGGCCAGGCAATGGCATGGAGTCCAGCTTTTTGATTCTGTGAATGCTGTAGAGATGCTCCCTTTCCGAAGCCCCACCACCAAGTACGCATGCTCCTTGTTCATGTATTTCTCATCGAGTCAGAAACATAGCCTGCACTTCCACTGGAAACGATGAATCACTGAATCACTAATGAAAGTTGACTTCAACTACATATGATTGACACTTTTTACCTTAATGATTTTAAAATTAAATGAAAGAAAAGAAAAGAACCTCATCCTTGTACGATGGTGAACCAAACGCGAGTGTAGTTTAGTATATTTCAGTACTTTCTCAATGTGTGCAAGTAGATATTTGTTTTTTATTTTCTATTTTTTAAAAGCATTGCCTCAGTGCAAACTAAATTCTCACTAAATTTTATGAATAGTATTCAATCTCATACCTCTTATTCCACCTTTGAGATTTTAACAATTCAACTAATTAACATGCAATCGCGGGTGTATTTTGAATTTAAAAGGTGTAACAATTTATCACATAATTCATGATGTTATCCATTAATTTTGCTACTTTTATTTTCATGTCATATGCATTTGAGAAAATAATTTTTTTTTCAATTACAACGAACCCTACTTCTCCCATCCTCCTAATTTAAACTAAATGCATCTATGAGCCAATTAGATCATCCTTCCATACTTTCTTAAGAGCGAAGCCATCCCCGCTCCTTCGTTATCTTTATAAAATTTCACTTTAAATAAAATTATATTTGAGGACAGACAAGAATCATAGACACTTAGATCTTTTTAATAAATTAATTACATACACAACCAATTCCTTTTTTTTTTGTTTTCTACGTATCGCCTCCTATAACTAAAATAAACTATAAAAATTTAGAATAATATACTATTCTTTTCCTATTTCTTTTTCATTAAATATTTTGGCATTTAAGATTGCTATCAAAGTTTTAATTTAAAATACGTTTAATTTAAGTCTATGATTGACATTCAAATATTCATCACCCATAAAAATTTTTAAATTCTGTGCAGTCTAACAACAAAGTTACGAAAGAAAAGAAAAATAACAAATTTTATTTTGAGTTTTAAACCAAAAAAAAAAAGCAAATTAACTAAAAACTAGCCGAATGTGTTCAGAAAAAGGGAGGACATTTTCAGAAATAAAACAAAAATATCTGGAAAATGAGTTTTATTCGGAGCTTAGAGGAGTGCCAATTGTCCGGCTGCTTTTTAAAAAGAACAATTACATAATCACATAACCCCCGTTGCAAAGTGATACGGAAAAAAAAAATACACGGCTTGAACGGAACCTTTGAAAAGCATCTGTATTTGTCTCTGCCTGGTCCACATCAAAGAGAATCAAGCTGTCAACTCATTTTTAATGAATCTCTCTGCAGAGGGCAATAATCTATTCCAGATTCAGCATTTTTATCGATGAGAATGGGATCCCTTTAGACTGCTGTCAAAGCCCAAAAACAGAGCGTCCAACAGAGCCAACAGAATCTCCGGCCCATGGGCCACCAGAAATTATAACCCAGTTTGCAAATACCGTGGGGGTGTAATTAAGAACGCAATTTAAGATTTCAGGTGGCAGAAATTAATTAACATTTATGGACGACCCTCCGTATGCATTCCTTCTGCTGTTAAATTCCCACATAAATTCTTGATAAGATTGCCATCCGTCTCGTTGTCACCATAACACATATAATAAAAAATAAAAATAAAATTTAGCATAAAATTTGATTGACAATCACCCTTCCTTATTACTCTCTCTCTCTCTCTCTCTCTCTCTCTCTCTCTCTCTCTCTCTCTCTCTCTCTCTCTCTCTCTCTCTACGTACACATTTATGATAAATTTATCATATTAAAATAAAAATTAAATTTATTATAAAATCCGATTAACAATAACTGTGCCTTATTACACACACTCTCTCTCTTCCCCTCTGCCCCAGACACACGCATACACGCGCGCGCACGGCCGATAAATTTTTTATGTTAAATGCATATTAGTAAGGGTACCGATTGGAATCCTCATAGAAGCTTGCTTCTCTCTCTCTCTCTGTTTTTTTTTTTAAACCCTCTCAAAAACATTAAAATAAGGACGGATTCCTCTCCAATATTATTGGTAAATGCAAATTTTCGAGAATGCTCAGTAATAGCCGTCAACGACTGCAATTACTTACGCTTGAGTGGCTTCATAGATCCATTCTTTACTGATAGCGGGCCTCCTGCGAGCAAAACAATACCATTTCTTACGTACTCATAAAGAGCAAAAATCATCCTTGAAATTAATTAAACGGTTTGCAAGGAATTGAAGTCCATAAAGTCGCGTACCAAACGCACGAAATTTAGAAGATCGCACGCATAATTTTATGATAAAGGCCCCATCGATTCATCAAAGTACAACAAATGCTTCACTCAAATGATCAAAAGATAGCCCTTTCTTTTTCATAACCTTGATTCTCTCATGTCTATAGACGATTCGGGTTACACAGTGAACTTATATAAATATTCTGTGCTAACTCTGCGGGGGGGAGTAATAGCGGCGGGACTGAAAATTAGTGCGGTTTTTGTGGATGTCATTTATGGAAAATGCACGCCTTTTTAAATCATAAATAAAATATGGGTGGAGCTATTTGAATTCATTAATTTTTTGTATGTATTTTATTTTTTAATTATAATATTTATTATTAAATTAATTTAATAAATTACTTAATTAACTCCATTTCTCTCTCCCTCTTCTTCTTAAGTCTTGATCAGCTCTAACTTATTCCTTTAATTTTCTTGTCTGTAAATGAATGTTAAATCTTGCGAATTATCAAAGCTAATATTTCTATAGGCTATATCTAATATTAGATCAAGGCTTAGTGTTTTATTGTTTCAAGATTAAGTGCTTATTTGTTACGGCTTATTTAATAGGTATAAATGCTTATTTAATTAAATAAGCTATTATCATAAATTTTTTTTATTATTTGGTTGTTTTACTAATAGAGCTTTTTAAGTTTAAATAAATTATTTTACATCTATTAGTAAAAACTCAAATTTTAGACTTTTGAGAATAGAGTTTGAAAAGCTTTTGTAAAATGTTAAAATGTCTAAAATATCTTTTAATTATTTAACAATTTATTTTACTCTTTCTATAACATTACTTTTAAAAACTTGTTTATTAAAGTAATTTTATAAATTTTTAATAAAAGCTCTTATGGACAACTAAATAACTACAATTTTTTGAGTAAAAACTCTATTTATAAAAGTTCTATTTAAATAAGTTTTATTTAAAAAGGTATACCAAACGAAGCTTAAGGCTTTCGAGGCCAAGGGATTTTGCATGCTTCGCTTAGCAATTTTAAAGTCTGAATTACCAAACTCAACAAAACCATTTGATTCACTGATTTTATTCAAAAACTTTTTAGACTAGAAGCTTAATAATAATAACTACTCTTTCTTCAATCTAACAATAGATACCAAGAAGTAACCATGAAATCAATAAATTTGCCATTTTTTCCTATAAATAAATACATAATAGAAGATTATTTACTTATTATATAGTTAACAATATCTTACTTTTAATATATTCTAAAATTTCTTCTGATAAATGAAAGTACAGTTGTTCAAGCTTTTTTTACCTTAGCCATACACTAAGGTGGATAAAATCAATTCTACGCTGCTCCCAACGAAAATCACCCACTATTTCAAGTTAATGAATTAAGATGACATAATGAGCAGTAGAGCTGAGTTTTCGTACTTAAATTGATTTGCAATCATCGCCAATATCACGATGAGATTTGGTTGATCGATTGGTATTAATTATTCTGGTGCCATATACAAGCTGACATACATAAATCATATCATATCATGTCCTTTTGACGTTTTATATGCTTGCATTATTGCTGTATACACCATATAGTTTAGAAGTTAAAAATGATCTTATCTTATAGTACCGTCGTATCTAAATATTAAATGCCGGATTATTACCGAGCAGGTGAGCCTATTCACAAGTGACTTCGTCAGTCGACTCATGATAACTTCAATTTATTACTTACTTCAATTACTTATCGAATCCTCGATCGTAGATGTTATGATGACATAATTCGCATGTGTTTTTCAAACATTTGGAAAAAAATAAATAATCCACACGACAATCTCTAATCTCTTCTCTCATAAACGAAAAAGAAAAATCATTTACCACTAGATTTTTGAGTGGTTCCCAAATTATTATATATTATTCTTATTACGCATTATCACTTTACTGTTTTAATTACATCTACCGTGTGATTACAATTCTTTTTTGTATTACTATATGATACCTGTACTCTGAAACTTAACTATTAGAGTGTTCGGTAAATAATTAAAATTTTAATTTGGAAACTAACTTGATAACTAGGTTAACTCATTATGGTTTTCATTCTACAAAAAATATACTTAATCAAAAGCTGCAATACCACGCAGCCGCAAATTCAAAATTGCATAATTAGTCTGAATATTACTAAATTCGTGTCATGCATATAATATCAAAGGGTGTTAAGGTCTTTTTCAAATTTAACAATTTTAATGCGAGATCCAGTCGCTGCCCCATAAATAGCACTACAGCACTGTCATTTCACTAACTAGCTTTGTATTGTGTGTCCTTCTTTTTTTGTCATCCCCACCCTCTATTGCTTCAAAACATATCATTAATATTCATTGCCTTATTTAGCATCAATATGGGGAGGTCTCCTTGCAGTAACACAAATGGTTTGAGGAGAGGTCCCTGGACACCTGAAGAGGATCAGAAACTCTTGGATTATGTTAAGAAACATGGTCATGGAAGCTGGCGATCTTTGCCTGAGAAAGCTGGTCAAGTTCTAATACCCCTTCATTTCCTCTAACTTAGGGTTTCTCTATTTTCAAGCCTTTGAACAATTAATGGAAGATGAAGCTTTCGTTCTTAAAAGATTTGAGTTTCTTCGTGTTTGCAGATCTTCAGAGATGTGGGAAGAGCTGCAGATTGAGATGGACTAATTATCTGAGGCCTGATATTAAGAGAGGAAAGTTCAGCCTTCATGAAGAACAAACCATCATTCAGCTTCATGCTCTTTTGGGCAACAGGTGAAGATTTTGTATTTTTGTTTAATACTCAGGCTCTGCTGCTATCTAGCAGCTGGGTTTTCCAAACAATATTCTTTTAGTAGTATTTAGCATAACACTTACAGTTTTCCATAGAAAGTAAAGTGGATTTTATCGAACTTTTTGGTGAAACACTTGTATTACGCTTGGTCATTTCAATAAGCTATTATTACTGAACAATTTTTCACTTCCATTTAATACTAGCACTTTCCAATTTCACAGAAGCACGCCATTATCCCAAACAAAGCCTCCATCAATTGCTTCAAAGAGAACTCAAAATGTGTTTCTAAAACCGTTCACAAGTTGCGATATTGATCAACTTCCTCTTATTGTCTTCTTAAGTTCACAAATTGCCTGAAAGAACTCTACTAGGCAGTAATGATATCCTCAATTTCTTGATTATTTCACTAGACGAGTATTAGGTTACCACATAGTCTAAATGATTTAAATATGGATCCTATGAAGTGTTGCATAAAAATTTGAATTTAAATATGTAATACGTAGTTGTTTTTCTATACGATCGCGCTGTACTTACGTACGTACGTATGTATATGTATATGTACATGCACATGTATATGCATATGTTGTCTTTGTCCCCAGATTTTGAATATCTAAAAATTTTGTTCCTTAGCATGACTAAATCAAGAGACGTTTGTCTTTTCACTCGCATTATTGGGTGCATGTTTCATGTGATTTTAATAAATAAAAAATGAAAAATTGTCAGGTGGTCTGCTATAGCTGCTCATTTGCCAAAGAGAACGGACAACGAGATCAAGAATTATTGGAACACACACATAAAGAAACGGCTAGCCCGGATGGGCATTGATCCGATGACTCACAGGCCGAAGGTTCCCAGTCTTGGCTCGGCCGATGGTGATCCCAAGAACGCATCAAACCTCAGTCACATGGCTCAGTGGGAGAATGCTAGACTCGAAGCCGAGGCTAGGTTGGTGAAAGAGTCTAAGGCCATGCAAAATGATCAACAAAAATCTAAGGGGCCTGTTTCAGCATCAACTAACAAGCAACTCAACAGAATGGCTACTACGTATACTCCTACCAGACCACAATGCCTAGACATACTTAAAGCCTGGGAAAGTACCATATGCAACATTAATGGTGGCATCATTAGTTTTGGCGATGGTAACGATCTTGAGTCACCCACATCGATACTGCAATTTTCCGAGGACAGACAACAAGCCGCCACAATGTCGTCGTTGGAAAACTTGAACCAGAATTTGGACATTGTTTATGATGCCGGGGGCAGCGCCGGCGACGCATGGAATATCGTCGGAAGCTCCAATGTTAATAATGCAGGAGATGATAATTTCGTTGGAGGATACTGTATCGATTATCATATGAATAACCATAATAATGACAATACTGGCGGCGATCAGGAAAGCAGCAACAGTTATTGCTGGAACGAGCTTATCAACGTCGTAGAACGCAGGCTGCCAAACACGGCACCGTTTTACTCCCCGGTGTTCTAACTGATCTCCTATTTTGTGGTTACATCTGTTACATTTATTAAGCAGTAATGGCTACTAGCTAGGCTGATTACAATTTCCAAATGCATGCCCCACATGAATGTTGAAAAGTTAACACACGTATAAATGGGGATCAGGTTGTGTACTTTGCTACCACAAGAATTAAAATAAACAAATAAATAAATAGTATTGCTCCCGCAAAAACACAGGACATACATGCTTTGTATATTTCTATTTCTTGTCGCACCCAAGTTCTGTATATCTGTACTTTGTTAAGTTGAATCCGTAATGACTAATGAATGAAGTGGGGCTCCTGAAAACTGCAGTAAATTAAGTCGTTCCCCTGCCATGACGGGTACTCAGTTGTCACTTACAATAATTTTTCCATTTGGCTTACATTTCGAGAGAGTTTTTTTCTCTTAATATATGTTTCTTTCCTAAACACGACACCTTTGCCTTTAAAAAATCAAGAGTTTTTAAGTTTTAAAGACTGAAAAATCAGACTTTGTGTAAAAATTATTGAAAAATATTAAATTTAAATAATGCAGTGCCGTCGACGACCGTGACCTGATTCTCTGTTTTGGCTGAATTATTAATGAATTTTAAGAGTTCAAGGTCACGCCGTGGAAGACGTCGACGATCTCGGAGTTCGGCTCGAGGCCGTAAGTCAAGCTTCTGACTTTCTCAGTCGTGCCGACAGTGAGGCGTTGGGGGAGGACAGAGTTGGATAGAGCGTGGCCGTCGAGGTAAGTGACGACGGCGGAGAAGAGACGGTTAGTTGACCCATCTTGGGATTCTTTAATGACCATGGTGATCTCCGTTTTGAAGCGGCGAGTGATGCTCCAAATATAGCCGCGAAGTTCATCCGGAATCATTTCGTTGAATGTGCTTCGGAGGACGGCCACTGAGGCGGCCACTGAGAAAGCTGACGCCATCTGGCCTTGCTTCTTGCCTTCCCTTGCCTTGCCTTGCCCTACGCAATCAATCAATTTCACAATGTTAATAATCGTCCTTATGTATTCACACACACAGACACTTAGGCACACTTATCAGTCAAGTACTTTAATTTAAATAATTACTCTTATTTATTCGTTAATGTTAATATACAGCCAGCCGAAAACCTACTTACTTAAGACAATCACAACGAGAGTGTATATTTAATGAATGCATGTCAAGGGTATTGCGTTCGTGTTAGATGCGAGTGCATAATATAGTACGTGCGTCTAACTTAAAAAGTTTATTCTCTCGAATATATAATTCTTTGGGATCTAAATCGTCATTGTTCCTCTCATTCATTCAACGGCCAAAAAGAACAGGAATCATCTTTTTGTTTGAATTATTACGAGAGGTAAACGATCATTTGTTTCTTATACTTTGATTTAAGCAATTATTTATTCATTATATTTAAAAAATTTTAAAACACCTTCATAGTTAAATATATTATATTTTTATTCTTGTAATAATTTTTTAATATTAATTATTTTTATCTATAATAATTTAATTAGCAAATTAACTCATAATCGCTTATTAATTAATTAACCAATAAATAGCAGTATGAAAGAATTTTTTTTTTTGTCTTGGTATACCAATCTTGCTATAACTTATTCATAAATAAATTAACATCAACCGATTCATAGTAATGTTTAATATCCTTAAAATAATTTTATTGATATTTATTTTATGTTTAAATTATCAAATTAATACTAAAAGTATAATAACAACATAATTTTTTGTCGAAATGTTTATGTTAACTCTAAGGCTAATTTGACAATTCAAATTTTTTTGTCTTTTCACTAATACCCTCTAGAAAGAAGAATACCTTTGGGAGGGTATTATTGTGAAAGAAAAGAAAAAAGCATATTTATATGATTATAACATATTTTTATAAGGGTGTTTTCAAGTTTTTTTTTTTAAATATAACAATTAAATGGACATTTAAGTCAAATATATGGACTAAAATGAGTACTTATCTTTATTCTGAGCTTTAGAATATATTGAGCCACCTGAGTCATGATAGCGTAATATTTTTAGTGCTTCTGAAGCATTGTTCGTTATCTATTCATCATTTGGCACATGTGTTTGGAAATCATCATAATTGGTTGAAACACATATATGGCAAGAAGTGAATAGAGAATGAGCAGTGCTCTAAAAACACCTGAAAAGTTTACTTAAATTTAACTACTTTATTATTTTCATCTATTAACCATGCACCAATCACTACTTAAAATTTCACTCACGTCATGAAAGAATCACGATCCAACAAATCAAATATCAATTATTTATGTGTAATAGACATTTCTAAATGCGTATATATATAATATAATATATGGATAAAAACAATTGGGTAAACTGAAATATATACACATATATAAGTGTCTGTGTATACATCCGATATTAAAAAAAAAACCTAAAATATAATAAAATAACAGAAATATAAACTAAAATTAGAAAAGTAGATGATTAGAGAAGACAAAACCAAGCATTGAGTAGCTAGTAAAGAGGCATGTGTGTGAGTATAAGTTTTCTGTAATCAATGACGGATATCCAACTGATAAGTGCACCATAAATGCAATCACATCTTTAGCTTTTATCCTCTATCGGCCGGAAGGAAGAGCAAACATCAATGTCTTCAAATCCCCATTTCTATATAAGAGAAGAGAAAAGATAAAAACAAAAATTTAAAAATAGATGTACTAAATTTCCAAAAAAGATAAACAGAAGGAAGCAATTATGAGAGAATTGGTTGAAAGAAAAAAGATTTGAAATCATGGGGAAAGCACTTACAACGAAGCTGTTGATAACAGAAGTAATATTATTGCAATTCACGTGTGCCTTTAATGTTCATTTTGATACAAAATTAAATTAAATTAAACGTCATAAATATTCCGATTTGCCTTCTTTAATATTTCTAATAGTTTAATTTGTTTGCCGCCATCGGCCATACCGAAGCGATGACGATTGCATGCGTCCTTTTTTAGTAACTAGGGTTTCCTGATAATGGCTCGAAATGATGATGATAGAGACAACGGAGTTAATTAATAAGCTATGAAATATATATGAGAAGCAACGAAATTGTGTAGATTATGGAGAAGAAAATTCTCTGACATTTTGTTGCAAAGTACAGACTGTGGATTAATTTGGATGCATTTATAGCATTTATACTATACAGCGTATGCTTAGGGGGACAGTTGAAAATATATATCGACCCAACTTAATCCTAATAACTACAATGGTTGGATGTTCATTTAATACTTATGGTTTAAAATAATTACTTAATTAATCTTTATATTTTATAAAAGAAAGGGTGTTTGGTGTCCTTGAAGTATTATTCCTTATTTATTCAATTATTATTCATTTGATGGAGAAATTTCTATTATACATCTATTCTTGTCAAAGTTTATTTGTTTCCATTTTCATATGTTGCGAGTGATATAACAACTAAATAAACAGTTAGTTCAAGTTGTATGGACTAAAGTAGTGGTTGCCATACACTAAATATGGTAATCAGTATTAGTAAATTGATAAAATAGTTTTGTTATTAAATATGTGGCAAAGTTCGCCTTCCCCACGTAGAGAATGTATTTTTTTTCATTTTACAGATTTCTAAGGAAAGTATGGCCTTAAACATTGGATTAATTGCTCTAATGCTCTATAACACAATGCTATCTAGGCGGGCAAATTCGATTAAGTATAAATTCAAATAAAATTTCAAGATATAAAATGAAGAAATTATATAGTATCCCAATTACAAAGCTACATATTTCATATTCCTCTTTCACATATCAGATAAAAAAATTTTTAAAGTCTTTTTTTTTTTGTGATTGTTTGTAGATGAAATTCCAAGCCTAAATATGTTATTTTAACAATAAAATTTATGGACAGAATTTACTGATACCGAGTTAATTGTTTCAAAAGCGCAGTCGTCCGGTCAACCATGGTAAAGACATAAAGGGCCCAATTCTTCCAGGCCCCAATCATGGGCCATTTCTTATCCCAGAAGGGGCTGGGCCAGCTACATGGTCAATGACGAATCTCACCAGTCACCACACTCTTGCCGACTCTCTTCGCTACTGTACTATTACTAGGTGATAACAAACAAATTTTAAGTAAATATAGTTTTTAAGCCAAAATTTAATGTTAAAAAAACTGTAATTACAAATGAAAGTTAATAATGTTTAAGAAATACCAAAAACTTCTAGCAATACCATCGAATCTCAAATTCTCAATGTTAAATAGAGTTTTTTTTTTGGGATAATAAATTATGAGCTTAGGCTGAGTGTTTTTTAGCCCAAGTTCAAATTTTATATCATTGATAACAAGTTTAGGCTTTCTAAAAGTCTGTTTAAGCTCAGGTGGATTCGTTCGGCATCAGACTTGGACTTTCATTAATTTCGTTCCCGGATTATTGAACGTTGGCTGTTGCTTGCTCTTTTGAGGGATTGTTGTGATTTGTAAAATTCAGTATTTTGTTTTCTTTACTTCTTCCAATCTGATTTTTTTTTTACTTATAAATTATAAAATTGGGACTAATGAATTTTTGGTTTAGTGAGAAAGTCTTATACTTATATTGTTGAGTGTAATAATTTGAGTTTCCATAAAAATTTTATAAGAGTTAATTATATTAGAAAGAGAATAAGTGTTTCAGTGGATCAATATATATCGGCAATTTTAAGTGTATAATTTAATATAATATTAATTATAAATATATATTATAAAATCTAAAGTAATATTAACTTTTTCCATAAATCTTAGCCCAACCTATTCACAATGGGTTTTAAAATTTTCATTTTAAAATTTTTGGCTCGTGTCGGGAGCCTCACGCCCAAGCTCTTTTACCATCCCTGGGCTTTTTAACTCGGACAAAGGTAACAACTGCTCGGGGTCTCGTCTCACCGCGCGCGTCCAATTGCGCCCCGCCACAATTAGTACGTACCTAGTAATCACCGCAGTATCAAGAAGGAAAATCCAAATCAAATCATAATTATCAAACGTAATCAACAGAATTTGATTAATTTGATCTGCCTGCGCAGTTTGCGCACACACTTTCCGTTCTTTATCTCCGACACATATTCTCTTTCGTTTGGTTTCGTGTATTCCGTTCAGCAGAGGCAGAACCAGTGAGCCATTCGCTGATATTGATGGCTGGGTCAACAATGATATCAAAAGTCAAAGCGTACTGGGCCCCACTGATTCTCTTCGGCCTCGGTTTGTTTTACCAGCTCGTCGTTCTCCCTCGCTCTTTTCCCCCTTCTCATTACGACGGTCAGTTTCTGCTCTCTCTTTTTCCTATCATCCTCTCGTCTCTACCAATTAGGTTTTACGTTCCGTTTTCATTTTTAACTAAACTTTATTCTTTGGTTTCGTGAATTATACGTGTATGTATATAGCTTTGGGAATAAAACTGTACAGTTCTGTCGAACAAGTGAAAGAAGCCTATGAGAAGTTCTCATCCAAGTGGTAATAAAATATTATTATTATTATTTAACTGTAATTAACTAATGTCATATAAACTGAAAATGTTGCACCTAATTGATTGTTTCAGGAATTCAGGTGAGGAAATTCCAAGTACTACGGATTTCTTGAAGGTTAGTAAATTTTTCTTTCTATACATTTTGATGATGACTTGTTGATAGCTGATGTGCAATGTCAAATATGCTACAAATGTGAGTTCATTTACATTCTAAAATTTATGAGTTCTTATTTATATAGCTTGAAACCTGGAACTTGTATTATGTTCTATGAGAGTCGGGAGATGGGAGGAGATGATGGATGGATGGAGCGAGCTTAATTTGATCATTTTTTTCTTTTTTCTAATTTGCTGTGCTTTGAATATTTGATAGCTTATTTCATTTAGAGCGTTATTATAATGACGCAAAAGAGTATCGTATAGACTTTCTTCTTAAAATATTGTGTCCTGTGTAGAAATTCCGGAGTATGCTGTTGATTTAGTGTGGACAATAAGTTTCAGCTTTGGCTATTTGAACTTTGCCATGGTGAGATGGCCAGGATCTCGGCGAATGCTTTTTTTTTTTTTTTTTTTTCTCTTCTGTGTGTGTGTGTTTGCGTGAATCTCAACTTAGGTTGCTTAATATTTAAATACCTATTTGGGGTCTAAAAGGAATATATCTAACTTGTTAAAAGAATATATTAACCCTTGTTGTTGCTCCGCCATTTTAGCAAAAATGCAGAGTAGGCCTGGGTAGATTTTATACCATTCTTTATTCATATGCTCTGTTGTTGTTTAAATTTTATACCATTCTTTATTTGCCATGTTGAATGTGACTTTTGTGTGCTAGGATGAAGTTAGCATAGAGCAAGTGGGGGCAGCTGCTCCCGCTTGTTTGGAAAATCTCACATTGCATCTATTAATTAAGCCACTGCCCTGTAAACTTAATTGAAGCACCCCATGAATTGAATAATTTAAGCTCCTATCCTCACGGTCTTTATGAAATGCTCCAGTGAGTTGAAGTTATGACCCATTATATCGAATTCATTCTTAACTTGCCCCCTGTGAACTAGATTTCTGGCTTCCTCTCTGTTTGTATGAATGTTATGGCTTTGCTCCCATTCTGCAAAACCATAAATTCTTGTAATGTTATTTTTGTGGTGTCTTCTCCGTTACATGTGCTGCGTTCCTGAGATCAGTGGAACAGCTCTTTCGTTATGTTGATTTTGGCTACTTTGTTGGTTAAATAGGAGGTTTCTCTTGCAGATCCAATATGCTTTTGAGCTTCTAACTGATCCTCTATGGAAAAGAAATTATGACATATATGGTATTGATGAGCAACTAGTAAGTAGTTGCCTCTGGTCTTTCACTATATCTTGGTTGTATCCTTTCAGCTCTTCTCTCTCTTTACCAGCTTTTAAATTGGTGCATTTAGTGGCTTTACTTTTTGTCTGTAGCATATTCTGGAGAAGGTGAGGGAGCAGTATGGCAAGGAGAGTTATTCACGTTTAGATCTTCCTTTACTGGATGCTACTGGTTAGTACAGATGATTATAAATGTTATTATTTTTACTAAAAGCTGATGATTTGGGAGTTTGTAAACTGCTGATAAATTATAAATGTTTTCCCATCAGATCGTAGTGTTCACGCTTTTAATGTTATCTCATCTGAGGATTTTCCATCCATATTTGATGATTCTAAGCCATGGCTAATTCAGGTAAATTTGCTATCAGTAATACGCTGGCATATTATTTTGATTATTGTTTTAATCTTTTGTGCGCCATGGACTCTCTCTCTTTTGTATCCATGGTAGGCTCTGACACTGACCATATATGTCTGCTTATTATATTGAGATGAGTATTTTAAAAGTTAGATGAAATTACACAACTATGTTTTAATTCAGTTGCTTTTAGATGAATATTTTAATATATATGTGAATATCAGTTTTACATAAAGAAATGTAATATAAGTTTTACATAAAGAAATGTACTCATATCTTCAAATTTTGCCACTTACTTTTATGCTTAACCAAAATGTTATTTTCTATCACTGAGAGCCATATCCTGTATGAAACTTGAGAGTTGTTTGGCATTCAACTGTATACTCCCGTGTAATTTTCAAGTTCTGTGGACAGCTTGTTCACCTTTTGTGCATATGCATGCATCTTGTTTCTTATCAAAAGGAAAAAAAAAAAAAAAGGTCAAAAAAGGTCTAGGATTAAGATACTGTAACCTAAGAGCTCAATGATTGAAGTATTTGCACAGTCGATCCGAGCATCAAACTTAGCTTGAAAAAGTGTGTGGACTTGCATGCCATCTGCATTTTGTCAAATTTGGTTTTAATGAATCGTTAATCTTGTCACTAATTTTGTTTATAGATCCTTTTGTTGACTGCACAATTTAATTGTTTTGATTAAATGTTTTACAAAGGCTTATGGAAATATCAGGTGTATTCGGACGGGAGCTATCGTTGTGCTCAATTTTCTGATGCCTGGAAAACAATTGGTATTTGTAACTTAGTTAATTTTTTTTTCTTTGTTTCTGTTGCTGGGTCATCCAAGCTGCTCAGTTATTACTTTTTTTAATTTGATTTGATCTGTTTACATATTATTTGTTTATAGAATCCAGATGATCCTGTATGTAATGCAATAAGAATTGTACATGACCTGTGACATAACCCTGTTCAACTTGAATAAAAATAGAAGGCTGGACTTAAATAACTAACTCAAATAGGAACCTAAAATCAAACTAAACTAAACCCATAGTTATCAAAGAAAACTACTGTTCACATGTTTTCTTGTACAAAAGGGCTCTCGGGAAAATCCGTGAAAATGTTGGTCTTTTTAGTTTTTCATTTTTAGATTGAGGAAGAAGTTTATTTTTTCTTATTATCTCATCCTTTTCCATTCACTTTTTAATGGGGACGTAAATATATGAACTTACAAAATACTTTATAGTTCAAGTACAGCTTGGATGTGTAGGGTGCTTTTTGAGCAGTATGAAACATGGTGCCACTTAAAGAATTTGATAGATTTCCATCTTTCTTCATTTAGCTGCATTGTTGGAGGGGATTGCAAATACTGGTATGGTGGAACTTGGTGATATCCGTCTTGCAACTCACCTTGCTGAGAGAAAGCCAATGGGACAATTTTTCTTTAGACATGGTAAGTCTTATATCTACTCGATTTTGATTCACTGTTATTGAAACAATAGAGGCAAACCTGAAGAGTACTTCTGGAACACTATGATGACCAAAATTTTTAAATAAATTTAAAGCTTTATTGATACATGTATATAATGTCAAAAGGTTCAAAAAGAAATTTAACTGTTGATATCGAAACAGGTTGTACGGAAACACAACATAAGGTGAATATTAGTGAGTTGATGCCCCGTGCATTCTTGCGAATACTTGCATACACTTACATACAGTCTTAACTAGCCAAAGACTTGGGATTTATGTGGATTTTCAAGCTGGAAGTTATTTTTCCTTACCAGATTTTTTTTTTCTGTTTTCAATTTTTATCCACTATTCTAAACCTCATGTATTGTTCTGTTTGTTTCTATTGTAGGTAAGCATTAATTTTGACCAAGCACTTTTCATTTTCTTATTTAATTTACTGGAAATGCACACAGGTCTTCCCTTACTTGTTGCATTCTCGCCTGGGTGTAAATCTTCAGATTGTATGACAAGGTGAGTAGCCAGTTAGTTTTTTTTTTTTTTTTTGAATTATTAGAAAAAGCAAAATTATATATTTCACTGTCAGCTGCAGAAGCTTTAGATATGCTGCATACTGTTTACTTAGTTGTAATCTCTCATGAGCTTCTTATTTTTTTTGGCCCCAAGTCATACTTCTTGTTTAATGTTATAGTTGAATGATATCTAAAATTGATCTGTTGTGAAAGGTTTGAGGGAGAACTATCTGTTGATGCAGTTACTGATTGGTTTGCTACAGCTGTACTCAAGTTACCTCGTATTTTCTACTATACAAAGGAGTCAATGGTAATTAGTATTGACTCTCTCTGTACACTATATATCATTATAACCCAGGAAAAATTCATGTTAGACATCATTTTTGTTGCATAAAATTTTTAGAGCCAATCCGGTTGATTCTCCAATCAAGTGTAAACCATTAATTAATCATGATGGTACTTTTTGCCATTTAATATATTTTTGTATCATACTTGGATATTAGGTTTCTATAAAGTATTTCTCATTCTAGGGACTCTTTGAATCTTTTTTCCGTCCTTCTTGGTAACCTATGAAACTCCTCCAATCTGTGAATCCAAAGCGAATGTTAGGGTATGATGAATCAAAAAATTGTTTCCCAAATGATTTTAGAAGAAAGTTTTTCTCAGCTAGTTATCCATCTTTTCTTAACTTGTTAGAGTTTGCACGGGGGTGAGGATTTGGATGGGGTTAAGGATTTAGTTGAATTAAGTCTAACTTGTCAAAATTTTGGGGGAAAAAAGCATTTTTGAGTGAATTTGTCTCAAATAGATAAGTAAACGATGCATCATCACCATTACCTTCTAGTTTGGCTGTTATTTTTCATTGCGTACATATTTGTGTCCGCCTGCATCATGTGGATAATTGTTCTGTTGATTTCATCACTCTGCCCTCCATGCTAAAAATGACATGGAGTTATATATTATTGTTTTGTAATCCAGGGAAAAAATTTTCTGGCAAAAAGTGGTCCTCATAAGGTACGATTCCCTTTCTGGTTTCTCATATTTGAATGATAATTCTGAGGCATGATTTATTTATTCCATGTTTTGCAATTCGATTATATTCTCATGCAAAATTTGACTTTTCCATACATTTTATGTCTGCCTCTTTGGGTTTTATATCAGCTAATTAATTTGCGATAATAGTTCCACAAAAAGTACATCGATTTAATTTTATTTTTATTCAAACTGTTTTTTGGGTTGGGTGGGGTTTAGTGGCAGGGGGTTAAAACTTTTGCCATTGTTTTAGGGACTGTGGTATTTTGAAGGTAATAAACAATTAGAAAACTTATTATCAAATTAGAAAGCATAATTGCTAAAATATGGATATTCTTGCAAATCATGTATCCTAGGCATAGCATTGTCAATTTCTGTACTTCTAGTTTTCTTATCAATTGTGACCTGCAAGTATTCACGTGCGCTTGCCTTCCTGCATCAAAATCCTTCCTTTAATTTGTATCTTATGAACATGTTGCTTCTTACTTGTAGGTAAAGGTTATCTTTTTCTCAAAAACAGGCGAGCGGGCTACCCCCCTTGTCCGTCAAATTTCAAGAAATTATTGGGCTTATGCCTCTTTTGCATTTGTGCTGTGGCGAGAGGAGGAATCTTCTTTTTGGTGGAATACGTAAGTGGTTATGCTTTTTCATTAATAAGATTTTGCTATGCCACTCTTTCATGTTTCATGAACCATGACAAAAAAATGCTTGTCAAGGAAAATTTGAAATGAAGTTACCTATGAATCATTTAAACAATTATTTTTCGGTTGCTTGTATAATTTCAATGAACTGCAACAATACATCTGTGATTACTTGCATTGGAAACCAATGAAGAATTTGTGCTTCATTGTTTCTGATTGTTAAAGGTAACTGTAACTGAGTTTTCATCAATGACAATAGGTTTGAGGTGGAATCAGCGCCTGCCATTGTTTTCTTGAAAGATCCGGGTGTTAAACCTGTCGTGTACTATGGTAAATTACTCTTCTTCTGTTACCTTGTTCACTCTTGGTGCACTTTGAAAAAAAGCTAAATAATGCTTATGATGTTGCAGAATCATTTAATAATTCACGGCTTTCAGAAGTGATGGAACAAAACAAACTGCAAGGTATTCTTAATGCACTATTCCCTGTTATATACCCTTTGTTTCAAAAGGAGGACAAGTTTAATTTTCTTATGTTATTGTTACCAATAGTTTATTTTACCTTACGGGCTTCGATTAGAAATGAGATATGGAAATGCGTTTATTTGATTCGTCATTTGTTTTTAGTGTTTAAAAATTCAAGAGGTGGGTTTCTAAATCTTTCAAATTGATAATAGCCATCAAATTAAGTTTATAGTTGCTTTTATTATTTCCAGTCGATCTGCCCCATTCCTCTTGATGCACAAACAAAAATTAAACATAAACCTAGCTGAGGTTGGTGTGAGAAATCAGGTTTTATGGTACGAATGATGTCAAGCATGAAAAAATGCAGAGATGGATATCTTCCATCCACCATTCTATTTTACCTGCTTTAGTGTTCATACATTAGCATTAAAGAGATGGAAATCGCTTTGTGGCAGTGTCATATTTCAAGATGATGCAGTACTCTGAGGGCTAACCGACGGAAATTAGGAACAGATGATGTTATCTATACTAGGTTGTGTGATTGAAATCTGTTAATACAAATCCTTGTCATTTGTCTTATAGCCATTTGAAATATCTTTAATTTCAACCTTAAGGATGCTACTGCCATTTTTATTTTATTTTATTTTTTTTCATGATTCAGAAGCAATTTTATCTATATTTTGAAAGGTCTTTATTTCTGTGGTACCTTGTGTTTCAGAGCTTCCTCAATTAAGGAGTGTAACATCAATGGAATTGGGTTGTGATGCCCGAGGATATTCTCGTGCTGGAAGCGATACTACAATTTGGTATTGTGTTATTCTTGCGGGAAGGACAAGTCCAGAGCTAAACAAAATGCGGGAGGTAAGCATTTCTGCCTGGATTCTGATATGAGAAATTCTGGTCTTGAAAATCCGAGTGCAATAACTATATTATCAATATTCTTTGTTTTTCTTCTTCCCATATATATATTTATCTTTGTTTCTCATAACAAATTTATCAGCCTCCTCCTTCCTCGACTGACTCTTAATTCTTTTTAAGCACAATTCCTTGAATAGAAGATATAATTACTTTTACATTCTAAATTTTGACTTTTTGGTTTTGTCATTACCCCATGAAAATTTAAGAACTTACTACAAAGTCAAAGCAAAATGTAATTGGCAAAAGAGAATTTAATATCTGTTCTTTTTGATTTCACATATGCACCATATTCTAAAGAGAAAAAGGGAGTCAAGAAACTTTGTTATGGGAAAAATGGGGAGCACTTCCAAAACATGATCTTTGCTGTTTATGAAATAGCAAAAAAAATAACTTTCTAGGTGGCATACCTCAGGGGAAAGAATTTTTCCAAAAAGAAAATACAAAAGAAAACAGTTCCTATTGATTTTCTGAAATTTTTTTCTTCTGCAGTTTTTCAAAGGAGTATTTTTTCTGGATTTTTAATTATTTATGACAGTTTTTCATCATAAGATTTTCTCTTGGAATTTCAGCAGAGTTTCTGATCTCTTGCACCAAAAAGTTCTATTGTTTTTTCAGGAGATGCCTCCTATGTGTGGAGATGAAGCTTATGGAGTTATAAGTTTTGATCTCTTTCTTTCATTTTAGAACCCACTTAAAGCCCTGGAGATCTTCTCCCCTATTTTAGTTGATCTATCCCATTTTAGTAAATCCTTAAAACCGCTGTTCAGACATTCTCACACCAATGGGAGACACGAGACACAAGCATCATCTCTTTTTATGGCAATTTATTTTCTACTTATGGAATGATGCTTCTTTATTAAAACAGGTAGCAGCTGGTGTTAGTGTTCACTTTTAGGGACCTCTCTGGGATTAATGGACCACTTGTTCAATGACTTTTGAGCTCAATACTTTCATCTTTATATCCAATTGTGTATTATTTGGTACAACAATTGCCAATAAATTCTTTTGAGTTTAATAATGGAGCAAATAACACAAGGCTGTAGACCATGCGCAGGGTTCAAGAAACATTATTAAGTGATGATGAATCAAATGCAGCTGACACAGATCAATCTTTAGCACCAGCAGTGGTTGCATTCAGAAACAAGAGGCTGACTTTTGCTTGGCTTGATGGAGAAGCTCAAGATGTGAGTTTTATCATGCTAATTTCTTCGTTCTATGTTGATTTCTTTTTGCATTTTGATCTCTTATGTTTTGTGGTTGTTGTTTCCAAGCATGTCGATGATATTGATTAGTGCTTAAGGCACATCTGTCTGAATTTCTTGAAGATAACCCGATTGTTACTGGTTGATCACGGCTAACCAGAGAATTTTATTTAATGAATGAGCCTTACTGGGAACGAATTAAAGGCATTTCACAGGGTCTTCAGAAATTTGCAGTCTTCTCTCTGCAAAATATGTGCCTAAGTAGGCCAAGCTGACATAGTTTAGTTTTCAGGCTCTGAATATTCTTTGTATCACTGTTTGAGAATACACCATGAATTAGTATTTTATCCTTTAGGATTGTTGGCATTTATTCATGTAGTTTAGGAAAAACCTTTGTTTTGCCAATAATAAAGAAGTCTACGTAACTGCTGTTACTGTAGGGGAACTTTTGGTTCATTTGGCGTCGTTTCAACCAAAGTAGAACCAATAATTATCACATATATTACTTATTTCTTTTTGGGATGAGCATTTAGAAGTTCAATCTTCTTTATGGCAAAGTTTTTATATTGAACTTTATGTCAATGCCGTGAATGTCAGACTCTAAACATGTGCTATTTACAAGAAATCACATATTCCTATATGCATAATCTTAAAAAAGATAGTCAACATGGTGGTTTCATGGTTTTCTTCTGTTTTTATTATTGAAACTGAGCCAAAAAGAAAAGTTCTCAGTTTCACAAAGTTTAAAACAAACTGGGACTAAATGTCTTCAGCAAGCGAACTAAACTATTCTTTTATATAATATACTATGTATTTATTTAAAACGTTGAGGGTTAGGCAAAGTCCAAATCAAACTTTTAAACCCCTGCCTCCCCAAGATCAAACTCTATTAACCAGCCAAATAAAGTTTCTTGAAAACCACTTGACCAAATCACTGAGGATAATTGAATCAAGCCGTTTTGTGTTGGTTGCTTTGAAGGTTTTATGGTGATGCTCCGTTCATTTTTTGGATAATTGTGTACATTTTTATATCTTAATTTATACTAGTCATGATATGCAATTATATCAGGCACCATAAGCTACTAATATTATTTCTTCTTTGTCCAGAGATATTGTTCTTTCTACCTTTTCTCTGAAACATCCTTTGAAACTTGTGGAGCAAGGAGGGATATGAGTGATGTTCCTCAGTTATTTATTGTGCGTTACAAAAGAAACACCACTGAAGATGAGGCTAAAATTGCAAGAAAGCCAAGAAATATATGGGATGCAATGCAAGAGCCGGAAGTGGATCCTGCATCACAGCTTGTTGTGAGGTACAATGGTTCAGATGAAATTCCTCAGGTATGCACTTCCCAATCATTTTTGTTGTTGGCTGCCCAAATGAGTTAAAAATTCACCGATAGTTGTTACTCTCTTTTACTTTATCACAGATTGCAAAATGGGTCTCTGAAATAATTCTGGATGGTGATTCCAAGGATCTCCCCTTCTATGTAAGTTGAGCTCTTATTGTGAATCTTTTTCAACTTGGTTTTCCATTCAATTGTTGCTTGCCTTTTTAGTCATAATGTTCTTATTAGATTAATGATATAATGTAATTAGGTTCATGTTGGTTATCAAAACTTACTTAGATTCCCCAAATCCTTATCATATTTGCCACAAATGAAAGTTGTTTCAAGTTTCTGAAGGTACTGCTTTAGGTTCTGGTTAGGGAATTCATAAAATGTTTCAAGATTCCTGGGTATAATTTACGTCTGTTTCATTAAGCATTTATTGCTATTATGTTATGGCTTATTTTAAGGCCTGAAAAACCAGATAAAAATTTGTGGATACTTCTCTTTGGAGTCTTATGTTCACTGAGGTTTCTCGTCTTTTCCCAATACAGAGAGCAAAGACTCCTGAGCTTGTTCCTGAGGATTCCGAACCTCTCTTGACTAGAAGTGCACAAAGCCTTTTTTCCAAGAGCATTGGAGTGAAGCAAAAGATTCACAACATTATGGGCCAGTGTTATGATTACCTGGGAGATCCAAGAATAGGTCCAGCCTTGCTTTTGGCAGCATTAATGTCTTTTGGTACCATCTGGCTGATGAGGGGTCAACAACTGGCTCATCCAGGTCAGTCTGGTCAACCAAGTCCGTCAGCTAATGAGGTAATTGAGAGCTTGATTATGAAATCTTCAGTTTAGTGGTTCTCAAGCTTTCCAAATATAATGTGCAAAAGCTGTGTTGCAGAATCCTTATACTTCATTGTGTTGCTACACACACGCACATGCATGGATACACACAGGCTTTATGTTTGTGCTAACTAAGCATGTAGAAAATGATACTAAGCAATTTGTGTTAGCCAGAGTGAATTTTAGTGTCATCCTTCATGTTGGAACAAACTATTATTTGTATAGTCCTAATATTAGGAGCCAAGTTATTGTTTTTCTGTTTTACCTATACTATTAGTTTCATCTCTGCTTACACATGTTACTTGTTTTGAGTTATTATCTCCGTTTCTTTTTCTAGTCATAAATCTGTAGGGATGAATTGCTTTGGAAATGCCTTTGTGTCTTTGCAGGATGAAAATAGACCAGCAAGAAGAAAGCGTGCAAAAATACCGTCAAACAAAGCTCGACCTTCTTCTATCACTGATGAGGAACCAAAAGATGCTTACCAGATGCCGCTTACAGATTCTGACTCTGACTGACATATGCTGCTTGACGGAATTGATGATATGAGCTCCTGAGGAATGCTGGAGATCCTTGAAATGAAGAAGATTGAAGCTCATGGTCATCCTGTTAAAACAATTATTGTGAAAGTTTTGTTGAACAGATTAAGATGATATCATGATAGCACACGCCTCACAGAACATATATAGTTATGCGGCATAGAAACTAGATATTGGAAAATGCTTTGATAGAATTGAATGAAATTCCTTTTTCCAGTAAAAAAATGAAAATGTTGGGAAAACCGGATGTTTTTACAAATGTTGACTGATCATTCGTTTTTTCTTATGATGCACTTACTTGATTGGAAAATCGAAATTTAAAGTTGAAATAATTGATGATATTTATTTTATAAAAATATAGTAGGAATTAGGATTGGGATGGTGGGATTTACTACTATTTGATAATGAGAAATGTGAGATTGATTTTCATATGGGTGATGTGAATTAATTTCTTATTTTTTGAACTTTTTATTTTATTGGTAATTATTTTAATATTTTAAAAATATTTTTTAAAATTAATATATTTTTATAATTAATTAATTAATATATTATTATAAAAAATAATTATTATAATTATTATAGTTATTTTATATATTACTATTAATTAATTAATATAATTATTACTATTATTAATATATTAATACATTAATACATTATTAACAAGAATATATTGATAATTATAATTTTTGAATAAATAATCACAATAATTAATATATTATTATGATTATTAATTCATATATATTAATAACAATATTTTAATAATTATAATTTTTTAACAAATAATCACTATAATTAAAGTATTAGATATTAATTATTATAATAATTCATTAAGTATTTTTTTATAATTTAAATTATTTTGATTTCGATTTTAAGATAAAGTAAATATATTAATACAATTTAATTATTTCTATTTCGATTCTTATAGTAAGTGAATAACTCATTCTTATTTTCATTATCTATTCTCATTCTATCTCATTCTTATTTTTATTTATTCTAATTCCCGTTCATTTTTATTCCTATTCATTTCGATTTCAGTTCATTCTAACTCTAGTTTAGTAAAATACAGTATTATAATCTAATGCTGTCATGCTCTTTAGATTTCAATTTTCACAGTAATTGAAGCATATATATATATATATATATATATATATATATATATATATTAATATTTTTAGTTGAATCATTATATCTTAACAATCTAGTAGTCTTTTTTATATTGGCTTGGAGAACTTAATGATAATTTTATTAGTCGTAAATCAACTTTTATGTTAAAAAAATTTCAAAGTGCTTGGTTGATTATTTTAAGAATAAGGCTTTTTTTTATATATATATTGAGGTGGTGTTGTTTTTAAAACAGTGAAAAAAATTGTAACTACAAAATAAAAATGATACTGTGCATTAAATGTGATTTTTTAAAATAATACTTTTGACAAAAAGAGTAAAGAAATTATAACTTTTATTTTTCCTATTTGCTTGAAGAATTTAATGACAATTGCACTAATCATAAATCAACTTTTACCTTAAAAAAAATCAAAGCACTCTAATTTTTTTAGATTAATTAGGCTTTATTTGATACTGATGTAGTGTTGTTTTTAAGTAAGTGAAAAAGAAATTATAATTATAAAATAAAAAATAATGTTGTGTAGTAAATATAATTTTTAAATATTAATTTTGACAAAAACAATAAAGATATTATAATCCTTTTTAATCATAAGAGGTCAGATTAAATTAACTTAACATTGTCGTAGTTCATATTCAAATGATGCAATCATTGCTTTACTATCAATAGGGATGGCAATAGAGATAGATTTGCCATCTCTGTACTCATTTGTAATATTTTATTTATGTTCTCATACTCCTTTTATTCCCTTCCAAATTGCTTGATGGGAGGGATTGAGGATCCTTGATGGTATCCAATCCCAATAACTTATACTTTAGTTTTTGAGCTAGATTTAATTATACCAAAATAAAGTATAAATGGTATTATCAATATAAAAAGATCAAAATAAACTACAGTAACTAAAATCATTTTCATCAAATTAAACTAGTGTCATCAAAATTACAAGATAATCTATAAAATAAAATAAAATTAGAGCTTTAAACTTGAATGCATCCATAAAATTGCATAGTATAAATGATTAATAAAATTATTTTCGTGAATCTTTAAGCGGTTCCATTAGTTGTTATTTATCTTATTTTTATAATTATTATTTATATCGATACAGTTATAATTTAAATTTTTTTAGAAGAGATAAAGTAAGATGAAAATAAAAAGTAGAAACGAGCAGATGGGGAAGGAAAATTTATTTTTGTTCAATAAGAAATTAGATATTAAATTATTTTTGTTCAATAAGAAATTATATATAAAATTGTTCTCACCCTTCTCAAATATGAAAAATCCTTTCGGACCCGTTCCATATAAATTTCTGTCTATTTTGAACTTGATACATATGTGGAATAATTAATAAATCAAGACAATAAAAATTTCAACAGAAACAAGGTTGAGGCAATTTGATAAATTTGTTTAAGGAGATAAATGAATTATTATGTTACTAGCATAGGAAAAGAAATATATATGCATTGGTGAGAGGAACATTTACATTTCTTAAATTATTTTTGTTCTATAAGAAAGTGTATTCTCACCCTTCTCAAATATGAAAAATCCCTTCGGACTCATTCCATACAAATTTCTGTCTATTTTGAATTTGAAAGTAAAAACCTTTTAATTGATACATATGTGGAATTATTAATAAATTAAAATAATAAAAGTTTCAGCTGAAACAAGGTTGAGGATTTGATAAGTTTGTTTAAGGAGATAAATGAAATATTATGTTATTAGCAGAGGAAAAGAAATGTATATGCATTAGTGAGAGGAACACTTACATTTCTTAATAATATGATAATATCAATGGAAAGAGCACTTCCATTTATTAATAATAGAAGAATATAAATAGGTGAAGCACTTCCATTCAGTGGAATCCACACCCACAATTTACGATTTACAACAATGTCATCCTAAGTATGAAGCGTCACCCATCCCACGCGTATAGATTATTAGCAATTTAACAGAAAATGTATATCTCGTCGAGAACTAAAATTTGAAAATGTACACGGTATCGTAACAACTTTCTCCAAATAAAATAAAATAAAATAAAGAAAAAGAAAAAGGAAAAGAAAAAAATTATGAGAATTGATCGTCATGGTAAAATATCCTTCGAAGTGCAATGAAATCGGACAATATGACACGTGGTGCACGTGGCGTCAACAGAAGGGCAGTTATGTAATTTAGTTGAAGATAAACTCGACTTCACAACGATGCCCGCATGAAACCGCAATCGTTGGCGGTTGGCTGCTGGTTCTTTTGTGTTTCTGAGTTACTCTGTTGAACCCTTTCGATCGAAGTCAAATCTTTTAAGGTAATCTATTGATTTTGCGCTGATAGATCTTTCTGTTTTATTTATGATTTTGTTATTTTCTCTATTAAAATAATCCCTAGAATGAGAGAAAAAGAAGTTCTCCTTTTTTTTTTTTTTTTAAATCATGCATTCCATTGGCTCTTGTTTTCTTTTCATAAATTTTGTTGCGTAATTGTGCTATTATGTGCAATTACCATCTTAATTTGCATCTGGGTATGTTTTGATTATGTAATAAGATGTAAAAACGGTTGTGTGTTTGAATGATAATTTGCAAGTTCAGGTGGTTTTATTTGCTATTTCATCTATGAGTTATATTTTGGGTTGGTTGGTAACTTCATTATTGGTTCTTTGGAGGGGAACCTTTTCGGGATTGAAATTTGGTGCGGCTGTAATGAGTTTGTATGTGTGCTTTTGTTGATCATTGGTGGAATTGATAGACGAGGCGGCAAGATTATCTGGAGTTGTAAGTAAAGTGGGAAGATGGAAGTCACCATAATTTGAAGAAAATTTGATGTGTTTGTTAATCAAATACATGTTTTCTTGTTAACCATAGAATTTTGAACTTTGTTTGAGTGATTAATGTATGGGATATAGCTTGCCTTGGCCTCTAGTATAAAGGAGAAGTCATTGTTTGTTTAAAGTTCATTAAAGAATAATAATAATATCCATAACACACTTTGTCACTTGAGATTTTATATATATATATGTTTATTTCCCGATTCTACTAGAAATCACATACGAACTTGTTCTAAGTGGATTTATTGGAGTGTTTCATATTTAGTGGAGTCTTTCATCAAGGGCAGTGGGTCAGAATCCCTTTTTGACTCTGCGCCGGTGATTCCACTATTATTAGGAAACAATAATGGAATAAATTCTTCATATTCATAGAGATAGGGGACATAATTCACATGGATATAGTAAGTCTCACTTGGGCTGCTTTAATGGTAGTCTTTACATATTCCCCTTCGCTTGTAGCATGGGGAAGAAGTGGACTCTAGAGATACTACTAATTGAGTTGGGGATACTCAAGAAACAAATAGAAAATATGTGCTGACAGTTTTATGCTATCTTTTCCTTCAACATCTATTTTTTCCCTTGTTATTTTCCTTCGTTGAGTTTGTACTAGTCATGCTGCAACTGTGCTGCTGTGGTTGTGTATATAAACCATCATTCTATTTGTTATGGCCTGCTCACCTATTTGATTGATTCAAATTTTGTATTTCCTTTGCTTTCTTTACTTTCATTTATCCTATATTTGTGTTGTTCAAACTCTTTCTACTTTAGGTATGAGTTTTAATTTTATCTTGTCTGCATTTGCCATGATTGTGATGGTATGGTTATTTTAAGAATTTTCCATTTTCTATGATTGTTTATGCTCAGCACTTTCAGTTTGATAAATTAGATTTTTCACCTATGGGAAAGGACTCTAAACCAAAGGATGGAGGAAAGGGTAAAGGAAAACAGGCAGCCGGTGGAGCTGATGATTCAAAGGGTAAAGGAAAAGGCGGGAAGTCAGCTGATGGCCTCGGCACCTGCACATATGTCAAAGGTCTCTTATTTTTGCTCACTCTATTGGGTAGCTTTCATGACTTTTAGTGCTTCCTGTCCCCTATGTTTTACATCCTTCTTATTAACCTTCTGTTCATTTTGGTCCTTAATTGTGTTTTAGCACGACACATCTTATGTGAGAAGCAAGGGAAGGTCAATGAGGCATACAAGAAGCTGCAAGATGGTTGGCTTAGCAATGGCGACAAGGTTCCACCAGCTGAGTTTGCAAAGGTGAAATAATCAGAAAGTATCTTTATCGAATGTTTGAAAGACAAAACATCAAATTTTGATAACTTTATTAGACGAGCATTGCAGTAGGTTCTTACATTTCCTATTTGTGCTTTCTAGGGGAAAAAATGTCTTTGGTTGGCCTCATCTAAGAATGCCTTAGTTTGGATATTGATTGTATATTGTTTATGTTTCTTTTCATCCGTTTCTTTTCAGATAGCTGCAGAATACTCGGAATGCCCATCAGGAAAGAAGGGTGGGGATCTTGGATGGTTTCCACGTGGAAAGATGGCGGGCCCATTTCAGGAAGTTGCCTTCAATACTCCCGTTGGAGTTACCAGTGCACCTTTCAAGTCTACGTATGTTTTTAATTTCGTGTGATGCTTTTGCATCAGCAAGTTTTGGGTTCATTTACTAGTCTAGCAGTACCGTTTCCGCATATAATAGCTTACGTATCTTGTTTTTATGATGCAGGCATGGATACCACATAATCTTGTGTGAAGGGAGGAAGAATTGATCGGAAACAGTATGCCAATGAAGGGGAATCTCTTAAGGGCGAACATAGAGAGTAAAATAAAGTTATTGTATAATATGTGAATGTGGCTTATCCATGATGGTTGACATTCGTGACTGATTGATACTTTTTGATACTTTTTTCGTTCGTAGTTAGATGCTAAATGTGTACTTTTGTTGGATGATTGACAATTGACGACTGAATGTGGATAAGTTTGTTATTCTACTGATGTGCATAGCGTTCACCATCCTGTGTTCACTTTTCGTCCAAGAATTTAAAAGTAGGATGTTGTTTGGACTGGCCCTGTTTCATTATAGATGGAAATAATAACTGAGGGAAACTAGCAATGGTAGTAATCAAAGATGGTTTGTGTAGTATTGGAAAACTTTGAACTTGAATCACTTGATCGAAAAGGTTGCAAATCCTTATGTTTCATATTTTCAATTTGGTAACTAAAGAATTTTAAGTTGAGATGGTCTGATATGTGACACAATTATGCAGCAAACAAAATTTCGCATTCATAAAACTTAACAAATTTTGCATGAGCTCCGTAATTGCTCCGGCAATCAAAGAAAGAGTTTTTTCTTCACATGTTCTCGTCCATCCTTATTGAAAAAAGAAAGGTACAACAGTAATTCTTGTTGGTTCAAGGAAACAATTAAAACTCTTGATTCGCAAACAAAATAACTAGAATACTATTTTGGGGGGGGGGGGGGGGGTGGTTTAAAAAAAAAGAAACAAAACTAGGATACAATTTAAATGGGACCGCAGATTCTATGGTACACTCACAAATTGCAACTATGATGATGACGTTACAACAACACAGACCTTGATACAACTTACAACTCAACTTGATGATCGACTAGCTTCAGCCCCCAACTCATATCCTCACAGTGTCTCACATGAGGAACTAAAACTCCTGTATCAATCCCCCTCTTAGCCTTGCAATCATAAAAGGGAGGTGCATGGAAACAAGGCTCCATTGACATGGCTCGTCGACAGGGTGGATCAGGAGCAGTATGATTCTCAGGCTTATAAAGGATCCATGGTCTTAATCCTCCTAGACTCTGAGCAACATATCCGAAAGTCGACCATGAGCTTGTGACCAACACATCGGTCAAGCTCAATAGATACATTTCTGCCCATGCCTTCCTGTTGTGTGTGTGCTTTTCTGTCTGTTGATATCTTTCTTGACTTGGCTGGTAAATGCCTATCACTTCTCCTGTCACAGTTGGATATTCCCAGTACATGTCCCTCATCTTCTCAAAGTAACCAGAGCTTAAAGATGTCAAGATTACTGCTTTAGATGTCTGATTTCTAGACTGATGGATGATGTGTTTCTCCTTGTCAACTTTGGGGAGCAGATTCTCCTTCATGGTGCAAGCTAGGATCTGATCCAACACGTATTGGAATGGACCAACACCAGTATCAAAGACTCGTATCTGGATACCTATTCTTTCATCTGCTCTAGCTAAATATGCATCATAGTACCTGGTAACGAGTCCCCAGACCGGATTTGTGGGGTGGAAGAGATACTGACCCAAGAAGTGGAAAACAGTGTCTTTGTTTGGGAAGAGATTCCGGAGTTCTTGCTCAAATGATGGGATCAAGAAGAGTGATGGGATGTAGTAGTTATCAGTTTTCATGATCAACCAGGGTACTTTCTGGAGAAACCTTTGATCTTCATCGCAAAAGAAAAGCTTATCTTGGTCATCATAATCATGGACTAGATGGAGATACACAAAAGATGGTGATGACCCATTTGAATTCGTGGTACTCTTATTCTTCAGCAACCTCCCATAACAGTGAGGAGAAATTTGATCAAAGCTGTCAAACTGATTTTTCAGAGGAAAATCCGGGGGTAGAAACCAAGAGACCTTTGGAAATGGTTCACAGAAGAGATCAACCATGTCAGCTCCAGGATCAACTAGTAGCACCCGGTTTGTAAGTAGAGCATAAAGAAATGCTGATGCAAGGGTTAATATTCTGTTCCCTAATCCACTAAAGGAAATCCATACTAAATAATTACAGTCTGAGGATTCCAGTTGATTGCCAGAGCTGAGTTTGTGCAAGGTTTTGTTATATGACTCGGTATACGGCCCGCATCTTTGATGGAGAGCTTCATAACTTCGTAACCTAGAAATGAGGTAAGAAGAAGGTTTCCAAGATAGTTCTTTTCGATAAAAGGCAGACTGGTATCTGCTGAGACAAGATTTTTTGTCGAACTCAGCAGAAAGAAGGCCACCAAGCAATTCCTTTGGCGGCTCAGCAGACTGAAAGGAATCCTCTTCTGCACTAAAAACTATGATAGGGGGGACAAAAAAAGGAGAATGTAAATAATTTGACAAAGAGGGTTTACCACCATGAGATGAATTGTGGTCCAAGTTAGCAAGACTTCGCAGTCAAAAGAATCATGCAACAAATCAAGTGCATATGAAGATTAAATAATGCAGAAGAAACGGTCAATTTCTTTCCCAAGAATAATTAAATGATCAGTTTCTTATTTCTCATGACTTCCAATTGCTTGCAGATTTCTAACTGAATGCAAATCAATGAGCTAAAAACAATGTGTGGCACATTTATACAGTCAACTGAAGCTCATGAACACAGCAGAATATTTAGTTGAACAACTGGCCATCGTTTGAGGAGGTAGCTAGAGCCAAATAGAAGCTGTTTAGTGAGCTAATTTTCAAGATCTATAGGATTGGGTCACACAAGCTGACAGAGCATGAGGAAAGAAGATGAAGATCTACTATGACTCTCGCCATAGTAAACAAATGGCAAATTTATAACGTTTTGATTTCAAATGCAACTGATCATATTAAAGCACTAATTTTTCAGGATCTTTAAAATGGTTAAGCATCAGATCCTACGACTAAAATTAGATTAAAAAAAATATACTTTGATTCAATCAGAATGTAGATCATTCATTATATTGAAACTGCTAGTGTTACTAAAAACAGCACACACAGATTTGTATGGGCTTTTAGAAATAAATTAACCACAATTTCCCCCAAAAAAAAAAAATTAGAAAAGCAAGTACCTTTTCGTGATATGACTTCAAAAGACTTAGCATCATTGGCCTCCCAAACGCCATCATCAGGTGGGTCTCTAAGCACCACCGACACTGAAAACAGAACCGAAACAAGCATCAAAGTAACGACAACAAGACCCATCAGCCGCATCGAATTGAACTCAAACCCGTACTGGGCGACCGGGTCTCTCAACGCATTGCCGTGGTTACTGCTGTTTTCAGGATCCGACTGGGTTCCAAGATCACTGTCTGGGTTCTTCTTGACCCGCTTCATGTACAAGAAAATCTCATCCGGGTGTTGCAAAAAACTGTTTCAGTTCCGTTCTTGGCCAAATGGGTCGGTCCAAACGGGGGCTCAGAGCTGGATTGCTGCTGAACGACTGAGTGAGAGTGAGTTGCGGGGAGTTAGCAAGCCAAGTGAGGAAAAGTACGCGGTCGTTTTTTCTAACGCGCATGGTGTTTGTCTCTTTATTTATTTATTCATTTATTATATTTTGAGCCGGAAAAAAGGTCCTAAACCCGCCAACTCTGATTCCGGATCCAATCCATCTCCTGGTGATTCATTTTCATTAATTTTTTGTCACCTCATAATCTGCTCTATTTATCAAAGTAAATAGAACTAATTATTAAAAAAAACTAGTGTCCTGCTCTTGAATTACAAAATTTGAATTGTAATGTGGAGGATTCAATCTCTCCATAATTGTGAGAGTAAAAATAAAAAATTCATAATTTTTAAATTAAAATATCCATTATGAACTATAGAGTTCATAGGAATTTTGAGACTCTTTCTTAAAAGATCTAATTAAGCAAGTTGATCATTTCTTAAGTAATGATCATTTCTTTTTTATTCTTCAAATTATAGTGATGTGGTTTATCTTATTAAATTTTTAGTTGTATACTTATGCTCTCTCTCTCTCTCTCTTTCTCTCTCTCTCTCTCTCTAATATATATATATTATTTTTTTAAATTACTTTTTTTTTCTGTATTCGAGAGCACAACCCTTAGCAGCCATCCATGTATTGAACTTGTAACTTGTAACCCATTTTCCCTTTCACCTGTAGTAATGATACTTCATGAATCTTTTATTTGTTTTCAGGTTAAGGAATCTTGGATTGAATTATCTCATCTGGAGTGTTAGTACCGCGCATGCCTACTTTTTAGATAGAAGAGGCAAATTGAGTTGGAGTTGGGCTTTAATTAAAATGGTTCGAATGAACTCAACACATTGAACTATTAGGTTTTCTTCATCTTCTTCTTATAGATTTATCTTATTTTTCTTAATTATGTGAAACTTTGCTTTAGCCTCTGATGTTAATAGTTAAAGGCTTCACTAACACTAAGACCTTTTTAGAGGTTTTGAAATTAGGTAGTTCTTATGTTACATTTAGTGTAAATAACTATGATACAAGAGATCGTTCAATTTATCAATTTTAAGATCGAACGATTGTAAATAAATTTAAAAGAAAATCCAGTACAACTAGAAGTGGTTAAATGATTATTATAACAAAGTATTGGCAATTTGCCAAAATAGTTCTCAAATAAGGTTATGAATGGTTATTCGGTAATGAAATATATAAAGGGAGAATTGAAATTATTAGTGGGTAGTGTCGGTATGCATCCAATTCAAAAGTGAAAAAGTACAGTAATTAAGTTTACAGAAAAAGGAAAAATAAGAACAACACCAAATGATATTGTGAATATCTTTGTTCAATTTTGAAGATTCACTACTCGGGGAAACCAAAAGCTATCAGTGCCTCAATGTCACTGAAAATTATAAAATTAATTGTTATGGGTGGTTCATTATTTATTTTAACACCTTTGTTTGTAGAACTCCTAGAGTGGAACTTATAGACAACCAGAGTTAAGAATATGGGTCAAGGCTGTAATCGAAACTAAGTGAAAAGCACATATCAAAGGCTAACAATGGAAATATGAATTAGGAAAGAACAAAATAAGAGAGCAAAGGGAAGTTGGTTTCTGTGAAAATTGCATCAATGTATTAAGAGGTGAATCTGATTTATACCAAATCATTTATCATGAAGGAAAGAAATTGGAGGCTGAAAACAATGCACAGATGATAAGAAAAAGAAGATAATTAATTATAGTTTCTACTTGGGGGTAAACCAATTAAGTTTTTTAAAACAGAGTTTGTACTAATTATTGATTAAAGATGGGACCAATGGAAGAAAGTGAAAGTGTATTTCACACGTGTCTCCCCACTGTTTCAGAGTGGGCTTAATTGGGAATTGACATAATTGTCATTTTGGTTGAGTTTGAAGACGAATTCAGCACCATAGATTAATCTGTTGAGAAAGATGAAATTGCAATTAGATTTGCAATGGTCCTATTTTTGCATAGAACATTGCTTAGACTATTAGATGATGCGATAGTCGACAAATAATGGCTTCGACTTGGACAAGATTTTGGAACATTTAATAACTATCCATAGGGCTTACTGGTTTATGAGGCCATATATCATTTTATTGTTCTAAACATGCAGTTATGGGCAATTTAAGACAAGAAAAGCAAAATGACAATGTTAAGGCTTGACAATCATACTTATGTCTTGCAGGAGCATTTGTAGCTTAGGTATAATGAACAATTTAAATAGGACTATATTAATTTATGATACTAAACGATGAATGGATAAACAATACAGTATTACTAAATAAATTCATAATAGGGCCATATCTAAAACATGAAAGTGTTTATGTTAATAATACTTGGTGAATGGAATAATTATTTCGATGACTATATTATTTTATTTGTTATTACTACAAAAGTTATTATTAATGCCATTTCAACTTATAGGAATGTTTGATATTTGCAATTTCTCTTGGAATCAATTAGTGTAAATTATATGTTAAAATTTTAGCTTATAAGGGGTTTATGGTATTATGACAATTAAATTCTTTCATTATTTAGGAACCATCAATGTGACCTATAGTTTTAGGCTACATGGGCCATGCTCAAGTAGACTTTAAATATGTTGTGTAATGTATGTTGCTATTAATTCTATTTAAATGTTGTTGTAGACCTTTAGGTAATTGTTGCTAATTGGTTAAAATGTTATAAATGTAATGTCTTGTGTAATATTTGACAATTACTTTATTTTCGTGTATATAAAATCGGGATAGACCACAATATTAGGGGGAAATGAAGTCGACTCGATATAATATCATAACTCATGCGCTCATTCATGGATTTATCTAACTTTTAATAATTTATTTAATTATTTTTCTGTTTTGATATTGATATAAATATGTCAATGAACTTTGCTTTCTTGTTTTATTGTTTAACAATTTTAGTTATAATGGGATTATAATTCAATAATAGAATAAGAGAAATACGCTTTATGTTATAGTGTTAGAGACAGTGGCAATAATCAATTTGTTTTGTCACCATGGTAGTTATAGATATGCGAATGTGTAAATGTCCTAGGCCAATTATATGGACAACAGCTGCTTGAAGACATTGTTCTTCAAATACTTCAATGGAATTCATAAATGTAGATGGATGATGCAATAATAAAATTACATCTTATGTCAATAAGAAGCAACCAAATGTATACTATACCGATTACATTGGAGGAATCATAAAAAGAGAAAGAGAACGACTACTACAAGAGTATCATTAAAGTTAATAAGCCCATATAACCAGTCCAGATAATTGGTGGCAACGTTTTCAAGAATAAAGAAGGTTAAAATATATATCCATTAAAATCAAATGTCACTGTAAGTATGCTGGAAGTCATATATCTTTTGTTTTTTATGTGCTTAAGATTGAATAAATAATAGATAGTAATTCGAGTGATTTCTTGAATCTCTTCATAACATAAGGATATAGACATAAATAATGATGGCCTTTATATTAGGAAATAAAGTTAGTAAGAAAGTATAAAGGCATAAAACTACATACAAGTCTTTAATATATTACGTTACTTTTTTTACAAAACACTAGCATTCCATCAAACCTACATAAGTTTTTAGATTCATACCAGTACTATAATCACAAGCTTATATTATCATAACAAAGGTAATAGATATTGGTATGAAGAGAAAACATTTAAAACAAAATGTCAATAAGTTCTCCCTAATGATCTATATAATGTGTCAATCATATATGTTTACAATACACATATATGATTTACATTACTAGAAGATATATTTTAGCCTTCAGGTAATTGCACCAATTTGTTGTTCTTTACTTCACAAAGAATAAGTCCAGTGGTGAATGGATTCTGTGTTTGATATATTTGTTATAATAAAATTTACTTATATAAGAACTATAAAACCACCAATATGAATTGTACTTATTGATTACAGAACATTGAGAAGGCTAGACAAGGACAATGACAACTGCTTAAGATATTATCCAATGTGGTGTTTGTAGCTAACTCAAAATTGAGGGTTTGCATAACAACAAGTACTAGGTGACTGAGGAACAATCTAGTTTAATGAATGAAAATTTACTACAAATTACTAATGGAAGAACTTAGAGATAAGAAGAAATTATTATTAGAGATTGAATAAGATCCCACTGATAGTAGTATTGATAATCAAGTATAGGACAAGTTGCAATTTAAGTGCCATTATAAGGTTGAAAGACAAATATTACTATTAATTAAATAATAATATCAATGTAACTTATCTTAACTGGTGAAACATAACTTTAGTTTTATAACCATCAATGATTATTTATTATTCCATGCTCTTAGATCATAATATGTTATGTTCTGCTAAGTCAACTAACTGACAACATCTAGATATCATTATCATATGTTCCTATAATTGACATTAATTTTACTAGGACAATATAGACTTACCCAATAAACTAGTGAATACTTAAATATTTTGATGTTACTTTTAATGAAGTAAGACCTATAATATATTAACACCTTAATAATAAGGTTTGTTGATAACAAATAGTAACTTTGCCAATTTAAATATAAAAGGTGTAGTTGGGATCTGATGAAAGCTATGCAAGGGACCAACTGTTTCCAATTTATCATTAGCAGCAGGCATTTGATGAACAAGAGGATTCCACAAGTAAGTGAAAATTGAAGCAGCTAATGGTTTTAGACAAACTAGACATCACTTGTCTGAACCAATTATTATAACAGGGACCTTTTATAGTAGTTATGCCACTAATTACAACAAAAGTGAAAGAACTGGACTTAATAGACACAGATACTGAAACTAAATACAAAAACTTGATAGACATTCAGTTTGATGGGTTAAGCATGAGGAATTTTTAATGAGAAAGTGCTTTTTGATAATTCTAGTTGGTTTTAATTAGTGGTATGTGGCTATTAGTTGACCAATGATATAAGTTGTTAACCTTATTTAATAATTTGTAACATACACATAAGAGCATTACTAAATAATGCAAATGTCATTGTCTGATTTATTTCAGCACTTGAGCGTTTACCTTAGACTCATTAGGTGATAATCAACTTTGCAATTTGGCAAGAGAGGAGGTGCACTTGCATTGATGCTGAATTTTGGATAATGACTTTTAAAAGCTAAACTAACTGAAGATAAACACTATACTTTGCATTGTATTATTGATTTATACACCACGACCTCCATGGTTTAAATTTTATTGGAAAAAATTTGATAATTGTAAGAAAGTTTATGAAATATTGGTGTTAGCTAGACATATTACTTTTATTCAATTAATATCAAGGGAACATAGAAATAGAAGAAATATTTCCTCATTAGAGAGATCATAAGAATGGGCAGTTTATTCTTCACTATAGTCTACAAATCATAAAACTCAATAATCAAGTTATATCATATATGTCTTCACAGTGCATGCAATTACTAACTTTAGCATAGAAATTATACTCTCGCAAACTAAAACTTAACAGGTGCACAAATTACAAAGCTTAATAATGTATTCAGTTAGCAAATGGTAGAAATTTCACAACTATAGATGATCATTTATTTTGTGGATGTTTATTATGATCGGCCATTTGTTCTGACAATTTTTTTTTCTTAACTTTCATGCCATGAAACATGTGATTGCGTTGATAGAAAAATATTAGGTGTTATTACATTATAGGTAAGTGTTTCTAGCATTTAGATAGAGCTGTCAACATCAAATAGATTGATTCACATGCTATAGTTTGATTCTTATCTAATTAATAGATTCATGATAGAAGAGAGACCTTGGTTATCTGTTGATCGGGTAAGTTATCAATACATTCAATTCTAGTATATAATTATTAATTGAAATTATTCTATTTTGCCCCACAACCTACATTCTAATTTAATAAGCAATTGTAAAAAATCTAGCCAAATATGCTTATCGTCATATATGTTTAACGTTAGGCACATTATGCAGACACTAGGAAAATTTTAATTGTAATAATAAAAAACAATGTAGTTAAATAATAATAGGCAATTGTTATATGTTCATTGAAATGATTTTCTGCAATTTTCACTCAGTTCCACACCTTAAGCTAAAATTTATGCCCTTATATTTTTCAATGAAAACAAAATATCTGTTTCAGTTTATAATTGACAAGATATAGATCATAATTTTCATTATAACCATTTTTTTATATTATGGTAATTTACTCAAAGATTATTGTCTTGTATGTTATCTTTACTTGATAAAATCTCATCTAACTTTAAGTGATTTATTGTTGAACAAGTACCTATGCATGTCTCTATCACATAGTTTATTGAATCTTATCAACATATGTAATGTTTACCATTTTTCCTTTTCAAGGCATATATACCTATCAACTTTGGTGGAACACATTGGGTTGCAGCAAAAGTCAGCTTTGCAAAAAGCAAATTACTATATACAATCCTCAAATAGTACTTATGCTAACTGCATAAATACTTTAATAAATTAGCTACATGAGAGAATTATTCACTCGAATGCTGACTGCTTTCCAAGGATTCCATAAAGATTGTCTAACACTCCGTGTTTCCACTAATCCTTATAACGTCGTTAGGGTGACAGCCAGCGTGCCTCAACAAAAACTTAGCTTTAGGGACTGTGGTCTGTTCGTTCTTAAGACAGAATCTTTATTCAATTTCGATCCTAAAAATGACCCTATTCTCAAACAAAAAAATAATTGTGTCTATGTTGAAAGATTAAATTGTCTGACTATGTGCATTAATACATGGTTGTGAGAAGCACTGCCACTTTAAACTTTGTTGTTTATTTATATACAAAGATACTTTACTTTAAATGTTGTTGCAAAGTTAGGAACTTTTGTTTTTGTGATATTTTACTATATATTGAAAAAAAAAACTACTTGTATCTACTGGCACTTTGTTGAAGGTCACCTGCATTTTTTTTAGATTTTATTGCATTATTTATCATATGATCAATGTTGGGTTATAATTTTTTGGTTAAAACAACTTTAGTAATATGTTGCATAATAATTTTTTAATGTGTATTGATGATAAACTTGTTATAATGTATTGTCTTTGCTACAAAACAATTTTATTTTTTAATTTATGGTACTTATTTCATATTTTCTTTTTAAAACCTTTATTTCTAGTAGTGTATTAAGGAATTTTGTGTGAGCCATGACTCCAATTTTTCTTACATGATTCAGGATCCTAATAATGCTATTCTGCACATATGTTGAATAACTCATCAATTCTATTTTAGCTCACCATTAATTTTTTAAAAATATTTCATAAATTAATGTTATTTATTAGGGACCAACAAAATTTTGATAGTAATGAAAGTGAGATCTATATTTAACATAGTTAGTTCTTTTTTTTATTTATTTAAGTGTTCTCAATTTTTTGCTTGTCTTACATATTAATTTATGATAAAATAGAGATTTACACATGGTAGAGCCATAAGATATTAAAGTCAATATCAAATATATTAAACTCATTAATTTTTTAGCATATATGTAACGTGTGAAAATAATGATTAAAGAGACTAATTCATTCAAACATCCTCTAAAAATTATTAAATTAATCAAATAGCCTCAAAATAGTTATGTAAATTGTTAAAACATATTATGTTACACATATATTGAAATTTTTTTTCATCATTTCTAAGTCACTTAGATAGCACTTAAATTTACATCAACAAGATAAGTTCTACATTTTATATACATATCAAGATAAACATGTGCAACGAAATTTTATTTACATAAACAAAATACACATATCATGATAAATTTACATAGCAAATTTTTTTATATATAAAAAAATTCTATAACTTACACATATAAATGTAAAAACATCATTTTCTATGCTGCCTCTTTCAATTCTCAACAAAGTTCTACATTCTTTCCTTATTGCAAAAATAATAGTTTATTTTGCATCCTGATATGCAACTCACAAACTTTCTAATTGATGTATTGACCCATCTACAATTTACATGAACAAAAAGTTCTATTAAATTGCATATCAAGTAGGATAATCACATTAAATATCAGCAAAAATCAAATACAACGTGATTATTAGAGTGAAATACTCACATTCTTTAATTCTATATTTATTACAAAATGATCTTCATATTTCATTCTCAAGTACGATAAATGGTGATGGATTATGTAAATTCATAGATAAACTGCTGTAATTTACCAAATTTTGGTGTTTTATGATCATTACATAGTCTTGTGTAGACATGGTAGGAATAATGTTAGAACTTAAGAAAACACTAGCATTAATCTAAATCTAGCCTTTCAGGGAGTTCACCACGCTATTATCTTTGTAACATAAGCCATTATTCACAATATCATATGTGAAAAACAATCACCTTCTTTAACCCAAATTCTAGCTTTGTCTTAATTTTTCATCTCCATGCTTATAAACTTTAGTTTCTACTATAGTATCCTCCTATTGAAAGAATACAAATGCTCAAGATCCCTAGATCAAATCCACAATATTTAAATCAGAAGCCAACCACATCCATATATAAAACATAAGTTCGACAATATATGTTTTCTATGCCTCATACCCTACAATTAGATTACTCATTCAAAGCCGAAGACATGCACCTTTTATTGTATTTTCCTATTATGCCAATAAAAGGATTAGAATAACCTATGATTTAAAATGTAAACTAATTGCTTTATGTTAATTGAATCCGTTAGAACTTAATAATGCTAACTAATGACTACAACAATAAATTCTTAAAATATAAGAATGCAAACCAGTGTAAAGACACAAACACCTTTTATGCAGTCTAAAGAATGGAAGAAATGCTCATAAAATACATAAGCTCATAAAGAGAATCATATTGAGACTTTATCTCTAACACATAGGTAAACCCAAATTCCTTGTGTTAGTTATCTATAATTTAGTCTAAAATAGACAAGACATAGAGTTCACAAGCAATGAATATGAGGCCATTACCAACACATCATCTTATCCATTAAAAATTCAAACGTTTAAACTGCATAAATACTAAAGCCATAATTATAAAAGCATTACTTCTTTAATAATCTTGCATGCCACTAGGTACAGACTAAGACAAGAGACCAAAAATATAAACTTATAAATAATTGTAGGACTACGTTCTCAATAGACTTAAAAACAAAACAAAACAAAAAAAACACGAAAACTAATTAATTCAATTCTTTTCTTGTATAGTAACATGATTTTTAGCACATATAACAATATCAATATTGGATTGGACACATAGTCGTTACCTCGTAATTGGTATCAAACCTATGTACTTTAACAGTTTTTTACATGCTTACTAACTTGGATAGTTGTCATCTTAAATTATTGATACGCAATTCCTCACTGCAATAACAAAAGGGTAGGCTCATAAGTGAAATTTATCCAATAAATACTTATCAATATATGGGGACTATTAAACATCAAAATGATCAATAGGAATTATAATACAATAGAAGGCCACCATTACAAGCAAATGACTAAATGAAATAATGTAAAATTGTTTGATTCTAGCATTCCTTCTAAATAATGAAATTATACTGACTTCATCAATAACAAATCATATTGATTGTATTTGTTATAAAATGACATCAAAATGCTTGAAATCAATACATGAATTTGTAAACTAATTATGATTTCAATATCAGACAAGTTTGATTTGTTGACACCTTTCAAACGTTTCATCGAACACTTGATGCACATGGTCCAGTTAAGAATTTAAAGTAAGATAAAATAATTAGAATGCTAAATGCAAAACCAATAAATGATATTACAATTTCATTAGTCTGATGAAAAAAATTACGAAATGGATTATAAATTTTTGAAATAATCTCTACCTCTGAAATCGTAGTTTCCCATCATTTCTCTATGCACTAGTAACAGACAGAACTGTTAAATCATTTGTCCCCCCACCCTTTTAAGCCTTTGTTTAATAAACTCCATTATAACACTACATGAAATTTTGCACAGATTACATTTCTGAACTAAGTTGTTGCTTTTTCAATAAGCGAATCATCAAAATATCGAATAAGCCTCATTTTAAAAGCCACGTAAAATTTTTCCACTTTTAAACTTTTCCATTCTTTTCAAAATTTTAATTAATAAGTGCTTAATTTTAAATTGGCTATAATAAGCAACTTTCAACCGGCTACAATAAACAAGACATAGGATTGACTTTATCATTAACCCTTTTTGTAATTGGTTTCCAACCAGTTTCAACATGGTTTTCATGGTGTCACTTACTCCCATGTGTTACTCTTACCTTAGTTAGTTGGTCATACTAAGTTTGTTTCTTACACTAAACGCAACGTAAGCTTACCCTTGAAATTATCTATGCGATCATAAATCTAGGATATATAATTAGACAGGCTATAAAAGTTAAAGCATGGAAAAGAAAAATGAAACTTGCAATCTAATTACTTTAGAAAATTGTCCTGAAAAGCTTAATATTGATGAAAACTAATTCAATAATTCTACTCCTACCGACGAGGGCATTTATATTCAATAAAATTAAAGAAATTTTAGTGGAAACACAAATTTGTGAAAAAAAAAGAATTTTATTTTCAAAAACTTCAAGTCACTACTTGTTACTATGAAACTCTATAATACGAGAAAGGGAATAGTACAGTAAAGTATAAATTTTTATTTTTGAGTTTTATTCATTTTTTTCTTAATTACTTATATTGTACCAAGAAATAGACAAGTCAAATAACGACAACATAAAAGCATGATATTAGAAGAGAATAAGAGCATGAGAGCTTAAAAGAAAGTTTAATAAGTCAATTAAGTATAACTACAGGAGAATGTAGTTATAGGAAATGCAGCTAAAGAGAGCACAATAGTTGAAAAGAAGAAGAAGAAGAAGAAGAAGACAAGTCAAGTTGTTGAATCGAGTTACTAGAATTTAGTAGTTGAAAATATTATTTATGCCTAATAGAAGAATTCAAAAGTTCCCGAAGCAAAGCACCTAAAACTCTATTATAAATAGAAAACTCTTCGTGCATAGAGAGGCATAAATAATTAGTTAAAAAAATTTTATTGTAATTCTTGTTTAATAATAAAAGTTATTCCTTTTATACTGGGAGATGTAAAATTAAGTCCAACTATGTGAATTTCCTAAATTTAATTCTATAATGGAACAAAAATTTGCACAAGGAAAAAGATATTCACCATGACTCAATGAATTTAACAATGGGTTTAAACTACAGTCACTTGGGGGGGGGGGGGGGAGAAGAAGAAAATTCCAGTTTACGCAACTTGTTTTCACCTGAATTATGGGCATTAAATAAAAAAAAAACAAAAAGGAAAACTGACTCGATATACACGTAAGAAAATACCAATCATTTTCAGTGGCAATACACGTCAGCAACAAAGTGCGCCAACCAAAACCAATGAAGATAAGCAAATAAATCCTAAAATCTGACCACACACGTGTCAGCAATCTTAATTTTTTTTATCAAATATCTCCGAAATTATTTGCAAGTTTTCCCATAGACTTGCCACTGAAATTTGGTTAGAGAAAACGCACAAAAACAGAAACCGGACTTTCTCCCACTAACCATAACCAAACCAACCGTTATCTTTTAGAGAGAGAAACAAGAACGTCAAGATGTCTACAGGCTCGCTGTGTTCATCAACGACTCAGATCAATGGCTTTACAGGTGGTTTCATGTTGCCGAAAACCAATCTTAATCAGCCCCGTTCACTCAGTTTTACAAGGTACGGTTTTTGAAGGTTCCTCGGTTTTTTTTTTTTTGTTCTTTTTGTTCTTTCAATTTTTTTTTTGCCTGAATTTTATTGGGTTTGTTTTTTTAATGAAGTTTTCGATGTAGAATGGAAAGTTTTGTTTTTTGGTTAAACCCAGTCATAAATGATGTAATTTCCTTGCATGATTGAACATTGATGAAGTTTGCGTTGTATTTTCTAAATTTTCTATTCCATATGCATTTCGGGTGGAAATGAAGGTGAATTTTGATTAAATTTGTTGCCTTTTCTTCTTTCATGAATTTGGTGTTTATAGGTAATGAGGTTGAATTTGTATAATTGGTCTGTGCCCCAGAAACTAAAGGTTGGTCAAATGAAGTGCTCTTGTCTTAGGTTATAAATAATTACCATATTTAATATGTGCCTTCATGTTTGTAGTTATGCTTGTCCTTTCCAAGAAAAAGAAGGACAGAATGAAAGAGGTTCATGAATGTTTTGGCTTTCCTATAAAACTGATCCATGAGGCGGAAAAGCTTCCTTGAATGAATCATGTTACTAAGCTGCCTTCATAGAGTTCAAGATTAAGGACCAATGCACTCCAACCATTTCCCGCCCTTGAATATAATTCCTTATCTATCAAGCATTTGTACCCTGTCACATAGCATATACTTGTATCCTTATTTCTGTCATGTTTGTGTTGCTCTGTTCCTCATCTCACACTTACATTTACGGTATGCCTCTATCACATATTTTTTATATGAATTCAGGAGGAGAATTCAGACTATAGTGAAGGCATCAGCTCGTGTGGATAAGTTCTCAAAAAGTGATATTATTGTTTCTCCATCTATTCTCTCTGCTAATTTCGCAAAGTTAGGAGAGCAGGTTAACTTTTGCCTTTTGATTACTGCCACCATAATTATAATTCATAATTTAATGTGATGATGCTGCACAACTAATTGGCTCAGATATTATCATGCCTTATGGCCAAAAAGGCTAACATGTTAGTTTTGAACTTCCAGTACAGGCTATGATCCTTATTATTGTACGAGTTATTGACATTTTATTATTTTTATCTCAGTTTATGGCAACTTCTTTAGTGCGTCAATCAAATCTGGGTTTACAAAAATAAGCAGTTTTTGACTGATCTCTTTTCTGTATTGCTGTCAACTTTTATTGCTTCTAGAATTTGACTTTCATCTTCTCGTAGGTAAAAGCAGTAGAATTGGCTGGTTGTGATTGGATTCATGTTGATGTCATGGATGGTCGTTTTGTTCCAAACATTACAATTGGACCTCTTATAGTTGATGCCTTGCGCCCTGTGACAGACCTTCCTTTGGATGTTCATTTGGTATTGTTTCTTTTGCATAGCTTTCTCATTGATCGAGTCATATTCAAATAAAAGATATGCTTGCTTGCTAACATGAAGCTGAAGTGTTGCAGATGATTGTCGAACCTGAACAACGAGTGCCTGATTTTATCAAGGCTGGAGCTGACATAGTCAGTGTCCACTGTGAGCAATCATCCACCATTCATTTGCACCGCACTCTTAACCAAGTAAGATTTGTCCTTGACCTCGTTATGATGCATTTTCCTTTCACGAATTTCCATATATCAATGTATATTCATCTGTGCTTTTCTGTTTGTTTCTAATCTTTTCTTGGAAAGATTACTACTAAGTGTGTATGTTCTATGGAAATTACTTTGTAACATGTATGGATAATGGAATAAATCTCCATCCAGGAGATATATGTACAACATTGGGAATTTGAGATCAAGCCATAGAATGTATTTTGTTTAACTGCAGTTGCTGTTTAGAGCCTATTGAATGTATCAAACTTGTTATTTTTGATTGATTGTAATTGTACCTTTCTTGCATGAATAAATAAATCATTGGGTAACCTCTAATTGTAACCATATGTATCAGCCCCATAAGTCATGCTTGATGCTTGATCAGAACAGAATAGTTTTTCTGCTTTGATATTTAGTGTATATATTATGACTTGAACAAAGAACTTGCTGACTTTCCCATAAAGCTGTCAATATCTGCTTTTATTCACATTCTTGTATTATCCATTTGCTGCTACCAGTAGTGTGACACCTATTTGAGTACTCTATTAAAATTGTCACGATTCAGATAAAAAGTTTGGGAGCTAAAGCTGGAGTTGTCCTTAACCCTGCTACCTCACTGAGTGCAATTGAATATGTCCTTGATGGTGAGTTTTCTGTTCCCTCTCTATACCCTTATTCTCTCTTCCAGTTTTACGGGGGGTTTACAAAAGATGACTATTGGAGAAGATTTTTTTCTGCCAATGCTCACTCCCTAACATGAAGAGATATGTCTTTTTGCGGAACAGAAAGTGCAGTATATTTCTGCTTTCTAGTATGCTAAATTGGTTGAATTCGACTCTCTGTTTCTCTCCATGTGGGCTGTCTGTTTCTTGTTTAACAGCAGTTATTTAGGGATACAGGCTTCTGTGTGAAAGGTCATCCTCCTCTTACTTTTGTTTCCAAAATTCTTTCAACAAAGGATCTTTGAAAAAATATTTAAAAAAAAATTGACTGGAAGAAATTGTGAATTGTGAAAGTAAAGAGAGCAAGATGGAAGGATAAGATTCCTCTGAAGTTGCTCCAGTGCCATATGTTTGGGTTGTCTTTGACAATCTTTCTATACCAATCATGTTGACAGTGGTTGATCTTGTCTTAATCATGTCGGTGAACCCTGGCTTTGGTGGGCAAAGCTTTATTGAGAGCCAAGTAAAAAAAATCTCAGACTTGAGAAGAATGTGTTTAGAGAAGGTATACTCTCACGCCTGTGTGTGTATATGCGTGTGTGACATGCTTGTTTTCTTTTGATTCTTCCAGTTAGGCTTTGATGTCTTTTCTCAATGTATTGAAAAGCCACTGATCTTTGTTTTATATGCAGGGAGTAAACCCATGGATTGAAGTAGATGGTGGAGTAGGTCCCAACAATGCATATAAGGTACCCAATATATGATCATCTCAGCTTTGTTTAAGTTGGTGTATTTATATCATTTGTGAATCAGTGTTCAAGTACTTTCTGCTTATGGCTTTATGGATGCACTCAAACATGGACTGAATGTCGATCCACGCCTAGATTTTCCATTGAATTCACTGCTGGAACTTAGTCAGCTACATTCTTAAACTAGGGCTAGCTTCCTTTCCACTGCTTTCTGCGCTGGTGGTTTTCACTTTTGTTGGCAGATGAGCATTTTATGAATGGTTCTTTCTGAAATCAAAATGTGTTTCATATATTTTGCATTTTAGTTACAAACTGAAAAATATTGAATGCTGCTTGGTGATGATTTCATGGAACCCTACTTTTGCTTTGATGAGAAAATCTCTAACAATTTTCTATAAAAGATTTTTTTATGCACATTTTCAGTTATATTGAAGAGAAATACCCCATTTGTTTCATTAACATCCATTAGAAAAGAAGGGTTTGGGAACAGTGGGATTGGGGGTGGGGGTAGAAGAAAAACCTAAAACATTTTGCCCCTCTGAATTGCGATGTTATTATGACTATGTGCAATGAAAGCTTAATTTATCACGCTCAGGTATCTGTACAAAAAATTGCAATACCCAGTTCAATGTGATTCGGGTAAATCCAATGTTTGATTGTTGGCTATGCTGGCAGGTTATTGAAGCTGGTGCTAATGCCTTGGTTGCTGGTTCAGCTGTCTTTGGAGCTAAAGATTATGTGGAAGGTGCAGACTCTCAGAACTCTTACTAATTTTTCTAGTGCAAAATTTGATGTACTTTTAACCTTCTTTCTTATGTAAATTAATTGTTATGCAGCTATAAAGGGTATTAAAACCAGCAAAAGGCCAGAAGCAGTTGCAGTATGAACAGATGATTACGAAAAGGACTGATTAGATTCAGTCTGCGGTATCTGTGTCTTCCATTCCCACGTATGTTACCTTGTCACTTCATCAAAGTTCTTCTATTGAATATCAGAATATGATTTATGATTAGTGGCAGGGTGTTATTAGTTTGAGGCTTGATAACCCATATTAGAAAATCTTCAGCAAAGATAGTGTCTCTAAATCATTGGAACAAGAAAAAGCGTCAAATCTTTTCTATCTAGGTTCTTTTCTCCAATGGACATTTTGAATTTCTGTCCCCAACTTTCTTGGTGCATTAGACTGTGTATGAATGTCAATAAAAGATTTCGCCTGTTTCTTCATAGTTAAAACATAATTAACTTATTTTTACTTTCTGACAAGCCTTTGATTATTAAGTTGAGGGTTGTCTTCATGTTTGCAGATATGCACAAGTAAATTAGCGGCCTATTGCTTGGTTCATGTCATTGGCAGAACCGTCTTCCCTTCTTGGTTGGTTTCCATGGTGTTGGGGATGTACTAATAAGAAATCAAGTCTGGGGTAAGACTGCTGTTGTGAAGCGTATTTTGTATCATATCTTTTTATATAGATTGAGTAATACAAGCTTATTCAATGCATTTGTATCAAGCCAATAGAGATTAATTTTCCTTTTTGTTAATTTTCCGTACATATATTTTTTAACCTGCAAAAGGAAGTGAAGAAATAAACTGCAGATCTAACTGAATGTTCCTTTTACTATTTGATTTTAGCCTTCGTATATAATGCAAGAATCTTAAAACCCCATCATGGAGCAAAGATCGGTTGAACACATTTGGTTTGAACAAGCGAACTTGATAGAGATACGTGGCTTTTGACAATGAATAGACAGGTTCCCAATAGTCTCGGGTTGTAGCATTCCAACCAAATTAAAAGTCTCAAATCATGCGGAATAATGCACTGGATGAACTGAAAGTCTCAAATTATTAGATTGTTGGTCGATTGTCATGACCGTGCTTGATTGAAAAAATAAAATAAAATTCCCCCGCCCTGTGGAAAATTCTTCGTTCCTCCTGCAACCGTATGCAATCAATATTCTCCAGCTCAGGTTGCCTAGAACAACACTCGAATAAGCTCACAACATACAATGCAATGCATGAGCTCACTAAGTGAACTTCTCAAGATCAAATTCCATCGTGTGAGGAAGATTTTCATAAACGATATTGTTTATTTGATACACTAGTAACCATATACACGTGTAAAGGTACAAGTTCTCAACCTGCAAAGCTCAATGAAGACCGTTACCATCCCACCCGAGTGCATATACAGTATCCGTCTTCCAGGACATACAGACAAATTAACTTTGAAAGGACTTGTATTCTCATCAATACACAGTATATGTGAACTGGCTGGCTTCCCCTCAAACTTTTCTTTCTGTACACTACAATACAAACCTACACATGCCTACACATCCCGTCTGCATACAGGGCATGAGCCATGTCTGATTAGCCACTTGTCCACACATGCCAAGTGAAAAGTGTGGTGGCAATGAGGCAAGCTCCTTGCAAGTTCCCCTACAGTGATATCCTGAAAAGAACAAAATATTATTCTCATTATCCTGAAAAGAACAAAATATTATTCTCATTATCCTGCTGCCAGACCACCAAACTACAAGTATGATCATAGTATGATGGTTTTTCTTTCTTCTAATATTCTGTGATTATATAAGCCAACCCCAGCTTTATTGTACCTCCTCAGATGTTTTAATAGATGAACCAACAAGCACCCCCGAATGTAATAAGGAATAATGACAAATGAAAGCACCAAAATTTCTGACTAAAATAGTTGAATATATAAAATGAAAACCTGTAAACATATAGAGCAGCAGCTACTCTGTGTTGGCTTGATTTCATCCAAGATCACATGACAAGGTAATTTTTTCAGTGACTCTCCCGTCAATCCTCTGGATGCAGCTCTGCCATAGGTATCATTTACAGCATAGCTCATACCAGCAATTCTTACCTATGAATGCCAATACAAATTGGTTAATAAATTGAATCTCCAGATTATTGTTCATTAAAACTATTTCACTGGCAATTGTTGTAAAATTTAAATTCAAACAGAATGAAATACATCATAGACATGCACAATTGAATAGGGAAAATATTTAGATTTAGTCATGCTGCACATTAGGCATCTCTGACCATTCCAGAACATTTGACCCAAAAAAAAAAAAGAAGAAAAATCTACACAAAATATTAAACAAAGATTAGAAATATGGAAATATCCAATCAAACTCCTGTCTTGATAGCAAATCCAGACAGTTGATGGCATGCACATGGAACCTCATATGACAAGCATACACTTAACTTATAGCTCATATATTCATTAATAAATACATATCCCACCCTAGAAAGTTTTTCATGACAATATCTTGAATGCTTGGTCATAATAGACAAGAACTTCAAGTACAATTTTGACATTATGCAGGAAGATCTAATTCTACAGAATGAGCACAGAAAAGATGGAGTGCTGGCACAATAAAGAAAGCTAAGCAGGAAAGAAGTGATTGTTCAAGAAATATTAAAGCCTTTTAAAGACCTTATCATCTTAAGAATTCACCGTACTCCACCTTTATATGCTATTTTCTAGTCACAACAACAGACTTAGAGGGAGGGGAGGGGGGGTGGGGGAACACCAGAATCCACACATCTGCTTTAGTGCTTACTCTCCATTGCGGACTCAGCTTGTATGGGATGAATCTCTAAATTATAATGACCAGCAACAATAGCATAATCAATTATCTTGTGTAGTTTTAGAAATAACAGTGTAAAGAAACTTAGACTAATGCCCAACTCAAATAATTTTCACCCAACTCATTACAAGAATAAATGAGTAATCACTCTTAACCATATAACTCTTCTAGACAGCGGTAAGCTTTGAAGGCCATAAAATATACACACACCTGCCAGTGGTAAGCTCCTAATACGGCTGGAGTCAACTGTTCCCCTACGAATCTCCCATGGAGAAGATCCTCAACAAAGTCTGCCTGGGCACAAAGTGTATACAATCAGTCAATTGCTCAAAGAAGGGTAGTACATCTTTATGAACTCTGACAGGAGACTCTACAAGCTATCTTTTATAAAATGGATAGTGATGGCTTGGTACACATAGATAACTTTTGACGATTATGGAAACCCATTAATAAGAACAAGCAAGTCCCTGCTTTCAGTTTAATTAGTTTTAACAAGAAACAAACTGCTCAGTTCCAAAGGTATTAAAGAAACATCAAATTAGTTAACAAACCATGGACGAGGAGCCCTGAGAACCAGATCGTTCCGAACACCAGTAAGCACGAGAAGCCTCCAAAAGCTCAATGTAGAGTACAGCCCCGGCAATTGCACCCAGTCCAGCCCCTCGCAGAACACCACAGTCAGAAGCCCTGCCGGCCAGAGCACCCGTAACTGCCCCCGTGAAAGCTCCAGCTGCAAGTTAATGCACAAACACATATCAAACGGTCATCAGAATACAAATTCAACCCCCTAAGAAAACCAATCTAGTTTCTCGACAAACACAGTGAACCTGTGCTGAACTGTCCCGAAAATTCAACAAAAATAAAGAGTAACCAAATTCCAATCTTGGCATCACAGACAAGGTTAAAATGGATCATAATCATCTGGGTCAGAAGCAAAATTTGATTTTGTTTTTAATATCCAATCACAAACAAACTTACACATACAATGAATTAAGAAGCTCATAAGAACGTACCCAGAGCGAAGAGACCAGTGAGGGTGCCAGAAATGGCGCCAGCGATGAATTTGGGAATAGATTGGAAAAGGTTAGGGTCTTCGAATTCTAAACCATCCATGCTGGCGGCAGAGCTGAAGCAGAGCCACCGCAAGGGTGAGATGCCGGCGTATATGGGTTCCTGAAGGAGTGTGGGATCACGCGCAAAAGGAGATGAAATTCGAAAATATCTCGGTGGCTCTTTATTTATTTATTTCCCTCTTTTTTTTTTGTTTTTTTGTGTGTGGGGAGGGGGGGGGGGGATTCAATTTTAAGGGGAAAGAGAAACACAAGCACCTAGACTACGGGGCCGTTAAGTTTTCGAAAATTAAAAGTTGATATTTTAGATTTAATTTTTAATTACTAAGCTACCCTGCCCACCTGTCAGTGAAAGCTGCTTCGCGGACGTGTGCTTTCCAGAGGGTTTTTCGCTTCACAATGAAGCAATCTCCAGTTAAAATTATTTACACACCCAACCGCAAACGTTCTCCGAAAGAACCACATGTCAATTTCTTCAAAATTATTCTAAATGCATTTGTACCAAATGTTTTCTGTTTTAGTCGAACTGTTGTTCAAAAAAGAACTTCTAAAGCAATTGAACCATCCGGACAGAAGTTTATGACTAATCAGTTTTGGTATCAATTATGGCGAGGCTGAGCTCAGTAATTATGCAGAATTGCAGATAGAGGCATTCGGGTAAAAACAGAAACACGTTATTTTCCATCCTACAATTACGAAAAGCTGTGATTTTTTTTTTTTTTTTTTTGCATCAACTTCTGCTCTTTCCCAAATAACAACAACAAAAACAACACTTAGAATTGGAAAACAATGTAGAATTGGAAATAAGAACCGAAGCTCGTTACTTTTTGCTTCAATCTAATTGGAAACCTTAGGGCTCTATCCCCTTATTCATTCGACTCTAACTCTTAATTAATACCAACCAATGAGTTGGAAAAAAAAACTTCTACGTCAATTTTTGATATAGAAATCAAAAGGATCTGATTCGAGCAATTTTGAAATCCAGCAATGTTCCATGACATGGCACGGTACAGCGCTCTGAAAAATCGGCATTTATCCCATTATCTGGCAAGTGTGAAGCAATCCATAAGCAGCTCTTCAGAAATCAATAAAGATTGATGTAGTTACGCCAGTACTGAGGAAAACAAATGCAGCAGCATTGAAGAAGTGCAAAGCTACTCACAAGAATGATCATTGGCATCCTCGGCAGCAGGCGATCCAATTCTTAACATCCAATGGAAAGAATCACAGCCGCCCTGCATGCCATTGAAATGGGCAAAGTTTTACAAGAAGCCAATTTTCTTGCCCATGAACTACAAATTGATTTATCCCTTTCTTTATATACCGTGGGCTTTAAGATCGTGTCATGCATCCTTCTGTTTCAGAATTCCCAATTCTTGATTCTTTCAAGAATTCAGAATAGCGGAGAGCTGATTTCAAATCTTCATTCTCTTGATAACCATGAGCGATGACCTGATTAATGACTGCATCAGGCACAATGCCCATCTTTATCATATCAGCGAGCAGCATCATCACATCAAGCATATGCTTGGCTCGTAAATGCCCCCCTAGCAAGATAGTATATATGCAATTATCTGGTCTTAAATTATCAGATCTCATATCTAAGAAAAGCTTACTAGCTTTTAAAATCTGCCCATCATAACACAAAGCTTGAATAATTGCTGCATACATCACATGATTTGGGGAACAATAGCCACCATCTGTTTTATCAGTCTTTTCTAGAAAAAATTTCAATGCATTAGAAATACTTCCATTTTTAAAAAGGCCATGAATCAAGCTACTAATTGTGAAAACACTGGGGGTGATTTTCGCCTCTAACATCTCCTTGTACAGCCTAAGGGCTTCTTTCATGTTACCATCTTTACAAAGCCCATCAATCAAAGCCGAAAATACAACAACATCAGGCACAAGGCTTTTAATTACCATTTCTGTATATAAACCCATTGCAGCATCTATGTTTCCTGCCTTGCATTGACCATCAATCAAAGAAGAAAAGGTAATAACATTTGGTTCTACACCCTTCTCTGTCATTTGAGAACACACACTCAAAGCCTTCTCCATATCACCTTCTTTGCAGTATCCATCAATAAGAGAATTATATGTCACAACATTTGCAAGGATCCCCTCTTTATACATTTTTTGCAATAAACCTCCTGCTCCTTCCAATTGACCCACACCACAAAGACCCTTAATGAGTATGTTGTAAGTGAATACATCTGGTGAGATTTCAAAATTTTCCATTTCAGAACACAACCTCATTGCTTCAAAAAGATTACCTACCTTACAATGCCCGTCAATCAAACAATTATACACAAATATATTAGGAAAAACACCAAACTTAGCCATGTGAACAAAAAAATTTCCTGCCGCTCTTAATTCACCCACCTTGCACAGCCCATCCATTAGGATACCAAACGTAACAACATTTGGCTGAAAGTTATGATGTAGCATTTCATGATAAAACTCGAGTGCTCGTTTCACATCAGCCACTTTGCAATAACCATCCATCAAAGCATGGTAAGTGTACAAATTAGGAATCACACCACATTCTCGCATTGACTTGAACATATGTTCAGCCTCAACCATCTTATTTTCATTGCACAAACCATGAATAAGAATCGTGTAAATCACCACTGTTGCCTCAATCCCTTTGTCAATCATCTCATCAAACAAATTGAGTGCTTTCATAACATCACCTTGGCCACAACAACAATCAATAAGTACCCCGTATGTGACAACATCAGCAACCAACCCACGCAACACCATTTCTTCGTAAAATTCCCACACTGAATCAAACTTCCCCTTCTTAACTAACCCATTTAACAATGCATTACATGCCTGAATAGCTGGCAAAACCCCAATTTTACGGTACACCCACAAGGCCTCTTCAACACGACCCATTTCAGAAAATGCAATAATTAACGTACCAAACACAGAGGGATTGAACTTCGGTATCTCTAAACTATTGAGTGCATTAAAGATAGAGTAACAGACATGGTGGGGTTTGCGAGATTTTAGGAGATTTTCAGTCAGGTCTTTTATCAAACACCTGGCGTTTTTGTACAACTTGGCATTGGCTAAGACATACAATATAGCTGCAAAGGGAGCAAGACTCTTGGTTGGGTTTAATTTCTTGGAAGAAGAATTGAAAAGTACTAGTGCTTGGTTGGATGTTTTAGAGCTCAGTATAGCATTTGTTAAATTTGAACGGGGCGGAAATGATGACGACGACGATAAAGAAGAAGATGGTGTTGAAGGTATTGATGATGATGATGATTCAGAGATTGATCTTACAATGATTAAAGGCTGTTTCTTGATTCTGATGTGGATGAAAGTGAGCTTTTCTTTTGGCGGGAAAATCTTCAACATTGCTTAGCTAATTTGAGGTTGATTGCCTCTGTCCATGTATTTTGGCAACTGTTCTTTATTCGCTTAACGGTCTTCAGGAAAATACCTAACAGCACGGAAAGTGTTGACACCAAAAGGCCAACTAAATTAATTTTATCACATCTTAATTTTTATCTTTTATTTTGATGACAACCTTAATACGCTGTTTAAGTTTTCATTGATATAATTCATTTTTAATTATTATTGAAAATGATCACCGTTAAGAGTAATGCTAACGCTCTTATCTCATTCAAATTATTTATATCGTTGCCACCTAAAAAAATTATACTGAAAAAATATATTTTTTAACCAATGTGACAACAAATAATAATTCAGGGCATGAACTGAAATAGCAAAATTTAACAACTAATTATCTCTTAAAAAATTTATAATTAAGATACGTTATGTTATCTAGTAAATATGCATGTTATCAATTACCATAAATTAATAAATATTAATCACTGATATAATTGTGATAAATATAAATAAATTATAAGATTACTAAAGTCTTAAATACTGTAACAATAATTAAAACTTGGGGATACCTCACATTATTATTATTAAAAAAATTGAGGCTATTTATAATACTCTAATATGGCTTTTCCAGTGCTAATGACAATTGTGAATTTATATTACTTTAATAAGTGAAATCTAGGCCTGCTCTCTTATGCCGTTATGCGTGACTTGTCCGCCAACGGCGACTGCTTGAATGTTAGTTGAAGAAGTAATTCCCGCCAATCCAGCAACGAGCTCCAAAGCTCTAACGCGACAAATTTTTTCCCTATTACAAATCCGCAACACCATTAAAACACTCTTTCAAATTCACTCTCAAATAATCATCAACGGCTTTTCCCAGAAGAACTACATCCTCGCAAAGCTCTTAGCTTTCTACGTAACATCGGGTTATCTCGTAAATGCCCATAAGGTTTTCAAAAAAATTGAAAGCCCAAGTACTGCTATATGGAACCAAATGATTAGAGGCCACGCTAGGAGCGAAACACCTGAAAAATCAGTTGACTTGTACAATCAAATGATAGAGAAAGAGACCGAGCCCGATGAGTACACGTATTCGTTTCTTTTGAGTGTGTGCGCGAGATGTGGGTTGCTTAGAGAGGGGGAGCAGGTTCATGGGAGAGTTTTCGCAAATGGGTATTGGTCAAATGCGTTTATAAGGACAAATTTGATGAATCTGTATGTGATGAGTGGAGGAGAGCGTGGCGTTGGGTGCGCACGTCTACTGTTTGACGATATGCCTGAGAGAAGTGTTGTGAGTTGGAATTCGTTGCTTAGGGGCTATGTTAAGTGTGGAGATCTTGACGGGGCACGGAAGGTTTTTGATGAGATGCCACACAGGAATGTCGTTTCGTGGACGACTATGATTTCAGGGTGTGCTCAGAATGGGAAGTCCAAGCAAGCGTTGTCTTTGTTTAGTGAGATGAGAAGAGCCCGTTTGGGATTGGATCAAGTGGCGTTGGTGGCAGCTTTATCGGCTTGTGCTGAAATAGGGGATTTGAAGTTGGGAAAGTGGATACATTCATATGTTGAGGATAAATTTTCTGTTGGAAGAGAGCCAGTTTTAGTATCTTTGAATAATGCACTTATTCATATGTATGCTAGTTGTGGTGAGATTGAAGAAGCCTGTGGAGTGTTTAGAAAAATGCAGAGGAGAAATACTGTCTCTTGGACAAGCATGATTACGGGATTTGCAAAGCAGGGCTATGCACAAGAAGCTCTTGTTTTTTTCGAATGGATGCAGAGCTTGGGAGTGAATGAAGCAAGACCGGATGAGCTAACCTTCTTAGGTGTTCTCAGTGCTTGTAGCCATGGTGGCTTTGTTGATGAGGGCCGCCAATTTTTTGAGTGCATGAATCAAAACTGGGGAATCAAACCAAAGATTGAGCACTATGGGTGCATGGCAGATCTCTTCAGCCGTGCTGGTTTATTGGACGAAGCTTTCAGTCTTGTTCAGAATATGCCCATGAAACCAAATGATGCTGTGTGGGGTTCTCTCCTTCTTGGTTGCAGAATTCATAACAATGCCGAGCTTGCCTCACAAGTCACTCAGAAATTGGTGGCTGAGATTGACCCTGAGCAAGCTGCCGGCTATCTTGCACTTTTGGCTAATGTGTATGCTACTGCCAAAAGATGGGAGGATGTTGCTGCTGTGAGACAGAAGATGATTAACTTGGGTGTAAGAAAGCCACCAGGTCGGAGTTGGGTCCAGATTAACGGTGTTCTTCATGATTTTGTGGCTGATGACAGTACCCACAAGCATGCATCTTTAATTTATAAGATGCTTGGTGAGATCACCATGCAAGCTATGCGGGAAAGCTTCAAGCCAGACATATCAGAGCTGTTTTTGGGCATCGAGGAATAGGAGAGGTAGCAAGGAAAATTTGCTCTGTGTTAATGCAATGCATCTCATGTTAAGTTCTCTTACTCGAGTTGCTACAGTTCTTGTGATCATTCATTTGTCTTTGCACAGGCATTAGACAGTTGCTCATCTTATGAGGTAGTAAAATTTTCTTCAACCTATCGAAAAGTAGTTCATGTAAATTAACAGAAATATTCTTTTGGAAAATTATCAATTGTATATCCTTAGTTTACTCCATTATCAAATTTACTACCATACTTTCAAGGTATATCAGTCGTCCACCCTAAGTTGACGAAATGTATCTGCCATCCACCAAACCGTTAGTTGTCGTTTAAATATGATAACGTTAGAGGGGTAATTTGGTCTTTTCAATAATACAAGTGATAATTTAAGTGTATATAAGTGATAATAAGAGATTTTAATGGTATACAAGTAATAATTTTTAAAGGAAAATTCGTCAATTCACTATATTTTTATTAATTTTCAAACAATAACTAATGGTTTAGTGGACGATAGATATATTTTATGAACTTAGGGTGAAAAATTGATACGCTCTAAAAGTATTGTAATATTTTTTATAAAAGTATAAATTTAAAGTATATGAATAATAATTAATCTATTCTTTCTAATACAATTGATTGTCAATTGAACTTTATTCTTCACTTACACATGTAATTCTGGCACGATCTCCCTAAATAAATAAATAAGCTAAGAACTGTGGAAAATGATGCACAATTGCGTTGAAATAGAATATCAATCAGACAATTCATTCATCGTTTTGCGTAAAAAAAAGTACGACCAATTCCAAATGTTTTTGAGAAAGGCAAGTGCTAATAGCGATCACGTTTGATTTGCTAACTATAAAGTCAAAACTTCAATATGCTAGGCATATTCGATCCACTATTCAGCAAGAAACTGTGCTGGTTTGGGCCCCAGGTAGGGAAACTTGAGACACTGTGGCAGATAAGAGAAAACCTCATTGATTCGCTAAGGCAGTACTTGAAAATTTGAAATTACAGCTTCGGTTGAACTTTGCGCATCAACGAAAGCAATAAGTCCTTGTGCACATTCTCAATTTACTTGTTGCATAGGATTCATAATTCCTAGTAATGTGTCCATATCCAATTTCTTAGCAGCATCGAACTGATTCTCCTCACTTTAGCTTCTTTTATTAAATTCGTTTCGCATGAGATTGGAATCAACAAAGGTATATGCACAGCAGAAGTAATTGATTAACGAACTATATTTTGCATTATGGAACTCAAATCAATTGAATTCATAGTTTATTTTTCTTTTTTATTTATTCTTTGATAATCATTCCTCACATTCATTATATTAAAAAAAAATGATATGATATGATATGCCTGTCCTCTAGTATACTAAGTTTAACTGCTACATATACGGCTTTAAAATTAGAAAAATTATGTACTCTAAGAAATAAATAAATAAATAAACGCTTCACTCAGTGAATAAATGATTCTAGTGAGATCATCCAAAATAATTTGATAATTTTTTTTTTTATAAACGTAACAATAAAAGAGACTAATATATGGTGAGATGCAGCAATGGTAAGAGCGGCCTCCCACAATTTCGTTGAACTCATTACTTGAAATTCATTCCTCTTTCATATTTATTTATTTATGTTTTATATTTTATGGAAGGCCAGTTTATGTTGCCACGGGGTAACGTACCCCTCATGTTGTCTTTCTGTGTATTAAATTTCATTTAACACCTTACTTTCCTTTTTATTTTCAAATAGCCATAGCTGGATCCAATTAATACGACTGGCAAGAAAAGCGACTGCGACGAGAAGCAGCAATGGCGGTACCCAGCCGTGACAGCGCGCAGTAGCAGTAGTGCCCATAATGTGCTTTTTTGGAAAAAAAAATTAGTGAAGGGTATATTGGGGAATGAACAGAAAGTTGGGGGGCGTAATCGAAATAGGAAAGGTGGGCAGGGGAGGAAGAGGATGAGCAGGTGACTGCTTCGGCGAGTGTTTAAAGCTACTGTTGCTTATCTACAATTACAAAATTTAAAACAATTCGGACTTATCTGTTACAAGTTATAATAACTCTTTGAATATTTTAATTTTATTAAAAAATAGGCCCTGTAATGTTAAGTTACTCCTTATGGGATCTATCAAATAAATGCATCGTTGTCGTCGAGATTGCTTCTCGATTAAGTCGGACGAGGACGAGCTAAAGTCACAACAAGGCAAAAGTTGTATAGCACTTCCTTCTTTTCGACGTGAAAGTTGATGACCCGGCAACCCACTCAACAAGCATTGCATCGGACGGTGAAGTGTTAAAGTCACAAAAAGGCAAGTGTCACAAAGCAGCTGGATTCTTCATAGAAACACTTTTTCTTTTTCTTTCTTCATAGAAACGCTTTTTCTTTTTCTTCTTGACATGAAATTTTTCACATGCTTAACCAGCAAGTTAGTGATACGGCGAGCCATTCAACGAGCAATCGAAGAATAAGAAAAAAATTATGGAAACCCCAAAAAGCTCTTATAAATATCCAATCGGATTCGCGCCTTTATTTTCATTTACCGATAATTTCACTTCAACCAAAATCAGCTGATACATACATTCTTCCTTAAACGAAAGCCAGAAAAGAAGAATCAAAGCTGATACATGATGGATCCGACTCTAGACAGATCCGAAATCGCGTTCTTCGACCTAGAGACAACGATTCCGTCCCGAAGCATATTGGAATTCGGAGCCATTTTATTTTGTCCCAAAACGCTCCAGGAGCTCTATAGCTACTCCACTCTGGTCCAACCCCCCGACCCGTCACTCGTCTCCACTCTCCCCGCACGCCGTAACGGCATCAATCGAGAGGCCATCATTTCAGCCCCCACCTTCGCCGATATCGCTGATACAGTCTTCGACATTCTCGATGGTCCGTTCAAAGCTCTCATTTTTTTTTTTTTTGTAATACTATTTGCTCTTTTTGACTTAGATTTTTGTTAAGCAAAAAGGATACCGGCTCAGTCTTATATGGGGACTTAGTTAAATGGTGTTAATTAAATTTTTTAAAAATTAGAGGTAAAAAAAAAGTTAGCTAGATTATAAAATTTATTTTAAAAAATTAATTCTTTCAATATTCTAAAATACAAAATTATTAAATAAAATTCTATTCTACCATTGTTAATTAATGAACATTTAATGTAATTATAATATTTTTACTTATTGTTTTTTCAGTGGAATTACATTCTTTCTGCAACTCTTTTTTAAATTAAACTAATTTTTTTATTATTCTATTTTTTAAAAAAATTTTGATATAATTTTATTTTAAAATAGAGAAAAAACCACTTAAAATAATAATACTAGTAGATGAAGAAAAAATACATTAAAAAGAAATAAGAACAAGTAAATAACGCAATTAATTAAGAGAATAATAAAAAGATAAAATTTAGAATTTGAGATAAAATCATAAATTAATTTTATTTTTATATTAATTATTTGAGGGTTTGAACAATGACTAATAACCAAGCAGAATAGAGAAAACTATTAGATTTTTTTTTTGGAGCGAAACGGAGAGGAAGCGGGCTACGCTAGCGGGGCGGGGCGTTCTCCCTAAAGCATTAAGAGCATATTATCCTTGGTTGTTTGAGGAAAATTTTAATGGACAACTAACGAAATGTGGCGCTTTTATAGAGGTTTAAAATGAATATAAAAACTTTTTAATTATAACATATTAGTTCGAACAATAAATAGAGATTTTGTAAAATTAAAGTTAAGTATTACATTAAATAAATTTTATAGGAATTTGATAATTTATTTAGGAAAAGATAATTACAAAATAAGAATAAATTAAATGAATAATAATGACTCTATAATTTATGTTTTTCTTTCTTATACAAAATAATTGTATCACATAACTGTGAAGCCTTCATATATAAAATGGCCCTAAGTAGCCGCCTAAATTACTTAGAAATTGAGCCGTTTCTGAGTCTAAAGTTCAAGAAAATAATCACAAATACCTTTAAGTTTTTAGTAAAAGATACAAAGATTTTTTTTTATCATAATATCTTTTGTGGAGCCTTCATATCATAATATCATTATTTAGATTCAATATAATTGTATCATATGAATGTAGGGCCTTCATTTATAGAATGACCCTAGGTAGCCACCTAAATTGCCCCGAAGTTGAGCCGTTCCTAAGTCCAAAATTTTTAAAAAATAATCATAAATACCTCTAAGTTTTCAGTAAGGGATACAAAGTCTTCTTTTTATCATAATATCCTTTGACTCTATAAACTTAAAAAAATTGATCTCAAATTTTATAATAAAAAAGAATATATCATTAAAATAAATGTAATAATATATGCATTTTAAAATAATTTTAATATTTAAAATATTTTTAGATTTTACAATATATTAGATAAATTTCAAAAATATTAAAATAAATAAATTAAAATTATTTTGAAAATTATGTAAAAAAATTTTATTTTATTAGCGATATATATTTTGTAATTATAAATTTCAACTTCAATCTTTATTAAAATCTTTAAACTAAATACAAATATATTATTAAAAATATAATAATTTAAGATGTAAATATTATTTTAATTTTAAAAATAATTTAATATTATTAGTCTACTAAATAGATTACATTATTTATATTAAATTTGTATTAATTAAAAAATTTAAATTTAATTTTTTAATTACTAAATTTAAAGGATATTTTGTTTCAAAAGAGGGTCCTTGTATCCTTTTCTAAAAACTTGAGGATCATTTCCCCAAATTTTAGGTGTATATATCTATTTTTCCTTTATTTATTTAAGGTTCCATTTGATATAATATTTCAAATAGAGCTTATTTAAGTATAAGTTATATTAATAAACTTTGAAGTTAATTTTTCAATTACTAAAATTAAAAGAGTATTATGGTAAAAATAGGGGACCTTTGTGTCTTTTTTCAAAGACTTAAAAGTAGAACTTATGGTCGTAAATTCTTCATAAAAAGAATAGAACTTATTTGTTTGTCAAAAAGATTTATTATTAAAAATTATAAAATTATTTTAATAGATAATTTACTCTTAAGGTCATGTTTGGTTTGAAGAAAAAGAAGAAGTAAAAAAGAGTGAAATGGAAAGGAAGGATGAAGAAAGGGATAAAAAAAAATAGTCTAATAAAATTTTACTATTTAGTTTCATATAAAATTTGATAAAGAAAAAAATTAAATTTTTTTAAACAAAATTATCTTTTATATTAAATAGTAAACTATCTATATTAGTAATAAAATATAATTTAATATTAATACCAAATTTTTTTAATGTCAAAAAGTCTTAAAACTATTCATGATTTATTATATATATAAAATAAAAAGTCGATTCAACAATAATTAATGGTGGTTTGGTGGTATTTCGATGACAATTTGATGGAACTTTAGTGGATCATGGTGATGGTCTAATGGTGGTTTGGTAAAGTTCTAATGATATTTCGACAAAATTTTACTTGACTGTACAAACATCCTGTGATAGTTAATCGATATTTTTATATTTTTATATTAAATAAATAAATTTATCTAGTTTATTAAGTTTCTTAAATAATTTATTAAATTTAATTAATATAAAATTATTTATAATGTTAAATTGATAAAATAAAATTTATTATTATTATTATTAATTACATTAAATAAGTTAAAAAATTGAAAGGTAATGTTAGAAGTTTTAATTTCTAACAAAAGAGGAATTTAAATTTTTTATTTTTTAGTGTGAAAAATATCTATTTACATTCTGATAGATATTAAATTCTAATGAAAATTAAATTCTTATATATGTTATTCAACCAAACAATAAAAATAAAAATAAAATCCAAACTACTTTCCTTTTCTCCAATCTCTCTTTCTAACTAAATAAATCAAATACCGCATAAAAATTTAAAAAATTTTTTTATTAAAAAAATAAAATAATTTATTTAATATTCAAAACCTTTATTTAAAAAATAACTAAATAAAAAAAAAGTTAATAGGATTCACTAACCACTTGTATATGCCAGCTATAAGCCATACAGACACTTATCATTGTTTATACAGGGAGGATATGGGCGGGTCATAATATACTGGAGTTTGATAGTCCGATAATAAAAAAGGCGTTTAAGGAGATCGGACGGTCGGCGCCAGAGCCCAAGGGGATGATTGACTCGTTGAAATTACTGTCTGCGAGATTTGGAAGGAGAGCGAGTGACATGAAAGTAAATATCAATTTGCTTACAATTACTATGATGTTATTGTTCAAGTGTTTGTGGTTGCCAAAGATTGAAGCTTTTGTGTTTTTTTTTCCCAATGTTTTCCTTGTGTGCTTTTCTATTATTATTAAGTGTTGTCGTTTTAATGTTGCCTGATGAAATCACTAGCTGTCTGGTGTTTAGTAAAAGAAGGTAGGGAAATTTCGTATTTCTTTCTGTTTGGTTGGGAGGGGCACAAGAAGTAAGTCAAAACTTTTAGTTATATGGTTTCACTGTAAGATTAAAGTGAGGAGAAATTCATTTTTTGTCAATTTGATCTTATAACTATGTGTTAATTTGTAAATTGGGCCTCGTTCTTTTTGCCAGTACTGTGTAAGGATTGGATTTGGAATGATGGCAGATGCTCAACCTTCCCCTTCTTTCATTGTTTTTTCGAAACAACCCGAATAAATTTATTCATACCTCCTTCTCTCTTATTATTTTTTTAAGCCAATCATTATTTTTTGCATTTTCCTAATAATATTTAGACCTTTTTTTTTTTTTGCTTAAGACATGTTAAAGAGGTGGAGCTTTCTTTCTGTAATCTGTTTGAGGTTTGAACCCCAATGGATAAACTTTGAGAAACTTGTGAACATTAAAGATGCCAACGCCGGTTTTGGCATGTAAAGAAAAAATGTTAGTTTTAGGATGTAAAAAATCTTGTAATTAGAATATTGTACTATCACATTTCTTAACAAAATAGCAATTGATGAGTTTTTGTGTCTGCAATTTACAATTTTGGCATTATGGTTTTATACTTTCCATATATGATAATCAATTAGTTATATACTTCTAGATGCTGATATGCTAGTATATGTGCAGATGGATTCCCTTGCAAACTATTTTGGCCTTGGACGGCAGACCCATAGGTATTTCTACAGACTGTAAAGAGTTATGCTGCTTGCTCTTCCTTTTTCATTGAAATAATGCTTTTTTCTATAATCTTTCAGGAGCTTGGCTGATATTCGGATGAATCTTGAAGTTCTCAAGTATTGTGCAACTGTGATATTTTTGGTAATTCTCTTGTCCAAAAAGTAATGAGATCTGGCTTCTTCTTGAATGATAGAAATTGATAGCTTTCAGATGTCATAGAATTTCTGTATTACGTTTTTTGTAACGTTAAGCTTTGACTTAGTTTCCATCCAATGGGTATGTGATGGTCTCTTGCTAGTTAATCCTATCATAACTTGTTTTTAGAAAAATAGTTCTTATTGCATGCAAACGTACATAGATAACTTTTCTAAAGCTTGATGATAGATGATCCTCTAGAAAGTTCAATGTTTAAGCTACAATCCCTTTGAAGTTACTCTGATTCATACATAATCCAGACCCTACCACCTTTGGAGAACATCATGAGCTTTAATTTTGTTTTGTACTTACTGCAATCAATTGGTAACATATAAGCTTGCAATATTTTGTCAATTATCCCAATTATTTTACCATTAAATTTTGTAAGATGATTAAATGCAGCTTATGCTAAGATGTGGAAAGCTTGCCCTCCGGTTGCTCATAATTGATACTTTTGTGTTGTTGTATATTTTAGGCTTATCTTGTTTTACCCATAAATGACATCTGACTGAGAGTTTAGTAAGGTGGCTGATGCACTTGCATGTTTAATAAATTTCTTGTGCAAAGTTAACAAAAAATTACTATATTTACAGGAATCAAGCTTCCCAGACATATTCACTGTGAACAGTTGGGTTTCCCCAAATGCTACTGCAAGAAGTAAGGGTAATGTTAAATCATTTACTGAGGGAACAAGCCAAAATCTCAGTACTCCCTCATCAAATTTTAAGTTTGAAAATGCTTTAAATTCACCGCCCCCAGATTAAGGAAATGAGGAAATTCATTCAATATTTTCTCTCGTGACTCCAGGAACTGGTAAGGTGGACAATGTTCTAGCTGTCACCACTACTGATCAACCTAATCCTTTGGACATGAGCCGACTTAGCGATCAGATGGAAACTCAATCTCTTCAACCAGATGACACCATGAAAGAGGTAACTGAGCCAGAGTCTCATCAGATGTGTTCCACAGCATCTGTGTCTGATGGTTCAAGCGGTTATGCTGGATTTATGGAACCTAATGAAATTTCCATCCCTTCCATCAATGCCATTCATTTCCCTTTGTTTCCTGGGGATCAAAATCAAAGAATTAGGTTATTTCACAATGATGTTATATTGCAGCTTTGTTGTTCCCGTTTGAAAATAAGATTTGGAATAAGCCAGAAGTTTGTCTATCTAGATAGCCGGCCACGGTTAAGCTTTGTTGTTGACATATCACAAAATTTATGCATGGTTCTTGATGCATGTGAAGTCATTGTGAAGAAATTCATCGAAAATACTGGTAGCAGCTCTGAATGGAAGGATGTTGTGACAAAAAATAATGGTTTCGTCACAGCAAGATTGCAGTAAGTTTTCCCTCCATTTTTCATGGCATATTTTTCCTTTCTAGCAAGAAAATGAATAAAGGATTGAAGGAATTAAATTTCTTATATACACATTTTTCCTATAGTAGGAATTTAGGATACTGTGGTTTATATATTTTGATATCTCTTACTTTTTGTGGTACCCATCAAGTTGTGTTGTAGGTGTAAAAATTACCTAATAATATGGTTATCTGATAGCCAGCCTGAGAAGTTTAGACGTTCATATTTCTATTCATACAGATTTTGGGTGTGTAGTATACTTTATTTGCTTTATTAACTATTATCTTTTAGATTGTTTTTGTGATTCACGTGGTACCAGCTAAGTAGAAAAATGGATTAGTACAAAAGTCTATAATAGTTTCAAAGATCAAGATAAAAATGAACATTGAAATCTCTTTTTGACATAGCAGCATCAAAGGCGGGCAAATCAAAACATTAATGTTTTGTTCAAATGCAATTACAAATGAAGCATCAATATGAATTACTTATCTCTTTATTTTTACATATATTTCTCTATTAAAAATACATAAGATGGATTATGTCTTGCCACTTTTTTTGCAGCATATTCAGGGATGTTAATAAATACAGGACAGAAATATACCAGAAAGATGCATATGGCAACATTCAAAAGCTTACGTTTGATAAATTTGATGCAGCAAAACTAGATTCCTTGTTAAAACAAGGGATGTTTGTGGATGCATTCCTGTCCTTAGATGCATATGACTATCAACAGAGAGCAGGCATCCAATTAGTGGTAAAAAAATTGATTATTTATTCTGAGTAACAAAAGCGGAAGGACCTATTAGAGGATCAACCTTTGATGGTTAACGATTAACTAAGTAAATTGACTAGTACATAGCAAATTTTCTTTTTTCTTATTGATAAGATCAAAATTAGAAGTAACATTATATTGATGTAGATGATATGCAATTGGAATATCATTCTTTATATTTGAAGTTTAAAGTGATATAGCTTGGTCTGCATTTTCAATCTTTATGTTGCCATTCCTCCTCTAAATTAGTTTAAAATGAAAAAAGGAAAAATCATAAACAATTCAACGTTAATGTGATAGTATTGCCATTATTAACATGAGCAATGTCATTCATTAAATTATTATTTGTTCTATTAGATTAATCATTTTAATGCCAATAAAACAAATAAAGTTTTTTAAAAACCCTAACTTCTTTAAAACCTTTATTCTGCACTAGAAAACATTATAAACTTTTAACAAACTAAAGAATGGAATCTCCATTGAACAAACAAAACACGTGATTGAACTGGCAATGCAATATTGTAAGTGAAGCTAATAATATATGAAGAGCAGAGGAAATGAGTACATGCTATTACTGTGTGATCAACAGGATCTGAATAACTCATGCAGCTACGTGGCTTAGTTTGTTATTTTGGTTTAGGCATACTACATGTGTGTATAAGAAATTATTAATGATATATAGATATATATATATATGTAACCTATGCTCATTCTAGAAGTTTCCATTCTGAAATTTTCTTTCTTTTTCTTTTAGCTTTCCTGCTTGCCAGACATAATTTACTCAAGTTTCTATCATGGTATCAAGGCCAACAATGGCAGGCATGACATAATCTAATTCATCTTTTAGCTTCATTACACCTATCAAACTAGATCAAAACAATTTCATTATGTGGCATACACAAGTCTTGACGTTAATTAAAGGAAATGATTTAAAAGACTTTATTAATAGCAATCAAAAGCATCCAAAGTAATTTCTTCCACTTGCCAGCACTGATAAAGCTGCAATATTAACCATAAGGGAATGAAGATCTGTAAATCTTGAGTTTATTGCTTGAATGAAAACCAACAACTCCTTTTAAGCTAGATCATGTCATCTATTTAGCAAACCTTGCTCTCAACAGTAATTAATTGTGCAATTTTAAAGCAACTTTGGGAGTCACTTAACAGTATGCTTATCTCTTAATCTTAAGTTTGAATTCAAGCTTTTCGAATGCAAACCTAAAGTATTAAGAAATGACCTATTAATATGGCTGATTCCCTTGCTAAAATCGATGTATAACAGACACACTAACTTTAGCTAGAAAACTAATTGAGTTGAATGATTTTATTATGCATGTGTTGATTGGTCTTGCCTCCTCTGATTATGAATCTTTGATAACTGCTGTTCTAGCAAAAAAAAAACCTTAGATAATTAGTACTTTTTACTTCTGAATCATGAAAATCGATTTAAACAAAAGAAAACAAAGATTTTAGTGATGTTATGCATTATATATCTGCAAATTTAGCTAAAAAAGGTTCATATTCTAGTAAGAATAATAGATTTTAGAGAAATTCTGGAGGTAATTTTGAGAGTGGCAAAAGTCCAAATTTTAGTGGTTTTAATAATAACTACTTTCAATTTATTAGTAAAGGATATTCTTCTGACATTATTTGTCAGATTTACTTCTTTCCTGGACATAGAGTAAATAAGTGGAAGAACATATTTATTTAATCCTTTCTTTGTTCCTCAAAAGGGCTTTACCAGAGGAAATTTCAAAGGCCAATATAATAGAGGCACATCATTTAATGGTTTTGTCAAAGGTTCTATATTTTCTAAGCCTAACTTTGGGAATTCTTACATACTAAGTAGAGCTACTCTTTAGGCAAATATGATATACTTAAATCATGGTTTTATCTCTAATTATACTGCTTATAATTACACTACCAGTTTCAACACTTCTACTCATAGCCTCACTCATGGATTCTCTCTATATATTTTTGCAAATGTTTCTAATGGAATGTGAAGTGTCTTCTACAGCATCAGCTTAAGCAACTTGTGCTGCAACTCCTAAAATTATTAAAGATCCCTCAAAATATATTGACAGTGAAGCCAGTAATCATATCACAAATAATTGAGGTAAGGTTCTTAATTCTAAAGCTTATATTGGAAATAAGAAGTTATTTGGTAGTGATGGAAATGCATTGCTTACTGAACATGTTAGATCAATTCAGCTTTGTACAACTACTCTTGAATCCTTATTTCTTAATGATGTCCTACGTGTTCCAAAAATCACTAAAAATTATCTCAATATTTCAAAATAACTTACTGACAATAATGATACCATTGAATTTGCTAGAAGTTCTTCTTTTATTAAGACCATAACCAAAATTATCATCTTGTTTAAAGGAGTGCTAAAAAAGGTCTCTGTATAGTTCAAAGTTCAAGTTCTCATTCTCATTCTGTTGCTATCAATCTAGTCTCTTTTAGTTAAAATAGATTCCAGTCCCTTTTTGCTTGCCTTCCTTATTCACTTTGTAAAATATTTTATTCAAATTTTTCTCAGGATAATAAAAAGTCTTGTTTGTCTGTAGTTGTTACAAAGTTATTAATGTAAATCTTCTTCACAAAAGATTAAGATGTCATACCGTTTGCACCTTGAAACCAATCCCTAACTCTTGTAATAATCTTACTAATGTTAATGAAATTCAAGACTTGGAATTTTGTGATACCTGTCAAAGTGGTAAGGATCATATATTTCAATTTAACTCTAATCAAACTAAATTTACAGAACCTTTGCAACTATTTTATGCAGGAACTTTCGAGTCCCTCTTATGTCATTTCCACTGAAGGATATGTTTATTATCTATCTATTATAGATGATTCTAGCAACATGGATTTTTCCATTAAATGCAAAGTTTGATGCAGTAACAATGTTTGTCAATGTTAAGACCTTCATTGAAAAACATTTATAAAGAAATATCAAAGTAGTTCAAATAAATTAAGGTAGGGAGTTCAAATCATTTTTCTCTTTACTTAATAAATCAGAGATACATTCTAGACATCTTTCTCATCTACATTCATCGTCAAAATTAAAGGATTGAAAGAAAACATAGACATATTATCGATATTAACTTTACCTTACTTGCTCAAGCACATCGACCTTTAAAATATTTTTCATATTATTGTCTTTTCAATCAATCCTATACCAATTCTACATAATATCTCTCCTTATTAGAAACTTTTTTATAAAAAAAAAAAAAAACTATTCCACTCTTAGAATCTTTGTGCATGCTTTCTTTACTTAAGACCTTATAACAAACACAAACTTGAATTCAGAACTAACAAGTGTATTTTTATTGGATATAGTTCATATCATAAGGGTTATCAATGTCTTCACTTATCTGGGAGAGACTATATCTCTAATCATGTAATATTTGATAAAAAAATCCTTTTCCTATCTCTCTGGTCTAGATTTCTCTCCAGTCACAGCAACTTCTTAGTTAGTTAAGTCCTCTACTTGAATCAGTCTCTAAGTTTCTTTCTTCACCTTCTCTTATTGTTCAACTCCAAGTTCCATTAGCATTAACTTTGACATCTAATTCTACAGCTCTAGTTTTCAATTCTCCTTAGATATTACCTTAACATTATAACACTCATCACTCATTTCTGTCTCACATCTTCCTCATACATCCTCTTCTCTACTAAATAGTTCTTCACCTCATATCCTCCCCATACATCTACCTACTATCCTATGATTACCAAGTCCAAGGCTAGCATCTTTAAACTCAGGTCTTATCTCATTACTCTTTTAGTCCAACCATTCAAACTTTCTCTTGTCTTCCAAGGTTTATGTAATCCATTATAGTTCAAAGTCATGCAAGAAGAATTCCAAGCATTATAGGCCAATCAGACATTAGATTTGGTCTTACCTCATGCCTCTGTTAAAGTGTTGGTAATAAATGGGCATTCAAAATAAAATATAACTTTGATGGGTCTGTATTAAAGTACAAAGTAAGATTAGTTGCTAAAGATTTTTATCAAACACATGGCATTAATTAAGTTGAAATTTTTAGTTTACTGGTTAAAGCCTCTACTGTCAGGATCATTTTAAGCATTGTAGTAATGAATAATTGGATTCTTAGATAAGTAGATGTAAACAATGGCTTTATAAATGGCATTCTTGATAAAAAAAAAAAAAAAAGTGTACACGGCACAACTCGAGGGCTTTGTTGATCCTCATAAACCTCAACATATATATAAATTAAGGAAAGTTCTTTATGGATTAAAATAAGCTCGAAGAGCTTGCTTTGTTAGATTTAAAATAGCAATGCTTTCTCTGTGGCAATTTAAGAACTCCAAGTCAAAAAATTTATTATTTTACAAGACAGAAAATAGTCATTTGCTTGGTTTTGGTAAATATGGATGATATTATCATTATAGGTTCTAGCTCGGCTAAAGTTCAGCAAGCGATTTAAAACATGCGAAAGATCTTTTCCTTGAAAGATTTGGGAGAACTTAGCTATTTTTTAGGCATTAAAGTTTCCAAACTTCAAAATGGCATTCATCTATCATAAGTTGGTAAATTGTTGAAATTTTGGCTAAACATGACATGGTTAATTACATTCCAATGCCAACACTTATGTCTACATGTCAACACCTTATCAAAGACTAAGGTTCAAACATTGCCAATTCTTCCTAATATAAAAGCATTATTAGGGCCTTATAATATACTTACAATATGTTACTCTCACCAGACCAGAGATAGCTTTCATTGTAAATAAGCTGAATCAGTTTTTATCTAACCTTAGAACTCTACACTAGGAACCCTATAAAAAGCTATTAAGATACTTAAAGGGCACAATTTAATTTGGACTCCAAATTCTACAATTATAGAGTTATGAAATTCAACTGTTTCTTGAACACAAATTGTGCTAGTGATCAAGATGATGAAAAATCAATGGTTGGTTTTGCTAGTTATCGAGGTCCTAAGCTGGTTTCATAGTCTTTTAAGAAACAACCAACTATTTCAAGATCAAGTACAAAGACTGAGTATAGAGCTCTAGCTCATGCTCCATTAGAGGCCATTTTAATACAGTCTTTACTTGCTAAGCTAAGCCTTCAGTTAACACTACACCCATTATATGGTGTGTCAATCAAGGAGCAACTGCCTTAAATTATAATTTAGTTTATCATGTTAAAGTAAAACATGTGTAGATGGACATTCGTTTCATTGGAATAGGGTCGCAACAAAGACAACAATTGTTTGTTTTCTATTAAATAAAGATCAAACAACAGATGTCCTAACTAAAGCTTTCACTTTTACTCAGTTCTATTACTTGCATAGTAAGCTAAATGTTCATCCCAAAAACTCTAGCTTAAAAGAGGATGTAAGTGGGGCTGATAACATGTGAAGAGTAGAGGAAGAGAGTGAAATGAAAAGCAAAAACTCTAGTCTAAGAGGAGGTGTAAGTAAAGTTGATAACATGTGAAGAGCAGAGGAAATGACTACGTCCTATTATTGTGTGATTGACAACAGTTGAATAGCTCACTCAACTGACGTGGCTTAGTTAGCTAGTTATTTCCCACAACAGGTGTATGCAACAAATTATTAAGGATTCGTAACAAGTTGCTCTTTGCTAGCTATCTATATACATATACACATATAAGCTCTACTAATTCTAAATTAATGTGAAGTTTTTACGAGTTTCCATTTTGAAATTTTCTTTCATTTTCTTTTGGCTTTCATGCTCTCAAACACAATTTACTAAAGTTTCTATCAAGTATTCATTTTAAGATGATAAAAATAAGGGAAATTATCAATTATATACTCTTAGCTTACTTCATTATCAAATTTAGTACAATACTTTCAAGATGTATCAGTCGTCCACCCTAAGTTGACAAAATGTATCTGTCATCTACTAAATCATTAGTTACCGTTTAAATATGATAACATTAAAGAGGTAATTTGGTCTTTTTAATGATACAAGTGATAATTTAAGGGTATATAAGTGATAATAAGAGATTTTAAGAATATACAAGTGATAATTTTTAAAAGTAAATTTGTCAATTCACTGTAATTTTATTAATTTTCAAACGGTTATTAACAGTTTCAAACGGAAGATACATTTTATAAATTTAAGATAGATGATTGATATATTCTAAAAGTATTATAATATTTTTAATAAAAATATAAATTTAAAATATATAAATAATAATTCTCCTAAAAATAAATGTGTCATGCAAAGTGGTTCAACACTGCAGGTGCGGCGGTCACCACAACATTGATTATTATTATTACGTATGTCAACCCCTGCTATTACGCGCTTAACTATGAAATGAAGTAGCCGATCAAGTACTTAAATTATTTGACAGAATCCAGGCTTCCCGTCTTGTGTTTCTGCTCCACTATGTACTCATAGATTTCAAAGATTGCACGCTTGATGAGTTGCAAAGTGAATAATGCCTGAAGAATCGAATAATGCGAGGCCAAATGATTTGATTTGAAAAATCAAATAAAAAATCCAAATAATTCGATTCTACTTCTATGTACTTAAGAGGGGGAGAGAAGGGGAAAATAAAAATTCGATTCTACTTCTAACAGCGTCGCTTGTTTTATGTGGCTGAAGCTTCTTGCGTTTTACAGTCGCCCAATGTTTCAGTCGGTCGGCATTAGAGCTGTAATGACGAAGCACAATGTAATGTACCCCAATGTTACCCGCACAACGTTGCCAAATGGATAACAAGAACGATCTGGAGAAAGTGCTTCATGATGAAACGCGCCAGGCCCCTCCTTCTGCTTTTCCGCTAGAATCAAAATTATGGATAATGTTTAAGCTCAAAATTGTGAAAATAAACCACCAAACGCGGCCCAACAAACCACCAAACCCCAAAGCCAAGAGTTATGTCCGTTGATTTCCTTTGTCTCCCACAGTAAATACTTTCTGTTCCCAGACAGTGTGTTTGTCTTGTCTTGAGGCATAATATAAGTTTTTTATTTTTATTTTTGTTTTCCATTTATTATTATTATTATTTATTATTTATTTTCTTTTGGCCGTTGGGCTTTTGGAAAGCAGCGCTTCCCTCAGCTTCCGCGACTGCCATTTCGGCAAAATTCCAGACTGCCTTTCTTGCAGTAGTTACATGTGGTTTGTTTGATCCTCTGTCTCCAACTCATCCTTGTCACCACATATTCTCCTAAAACCCAATTAAACAGAAATTGAGTTTTAGAAAAATCTGTACAGTCACATTTGATGATGATATGCCTGAGTGGAAGGGAGCGTGGCATTGGGGTTTGCACCTTTGCCTGTTTCATGAAATGCCTGAAAGAAGTGTTGTGAGTTGGAATTCGTTGCTTAAAGGGTATGTTAAGTGCGGAGATATTGATAGGGCATCATAGGGTTTTGATGAGATACCACACAGGAATGTCGTTTCGTGGACGACCACGATTTAGGGTGTGCCCAAAATGGGAAGCTCAAGCAAGCGTCGTCTTTGTTTAACGAGATGGGAAGAGCCCGTCTGGGATACGAGAAGAGCTCGTGAAGTGGCGTTGGTGGCAGCTTTATCGGCTTGTGCTCAAGTAGGGGATTTGAAGTTGGGAAAGTGGATACATTCATATGTTGGGGAGAAACTGTTTGTTCGAAGAGCCAGTCTGAAGAAGCCTATGGAGTGTTTAGAAAAATGCAGAGGAGAAATCCTGTTTCTTGGACAAGCATGATTACGGGATTTACAAAGCAGGGTTATGCACAAGAAGCTCTTGTATTTTTCGAATGGATGCGGAGCCCGGAAGTGAATGAAGCAAGACCGGATGAGCTAACCTTCTTAGGTGTTCTCAGTGCTTGTAGCCATGGTGGCTTTGTTGATGAGGGCCGCCAATTTTTTGAGTGCATGAATCAAAACTGGGGAATCAAACCAAAGGTTGAGCACTATGGGTGCATGGCAGATCTCTTCAGCTGTGCTGGTTTATTGGACGAAGCTTTCAGTCTTGTTCAGAATATGCCCATGAAACCAAATGATGCTGTGTGGGGTTCTCTCCTTCTTGGTTGTAGAACTCATAACAATGCCGAGCTTGCCTCACAAGTCGCTCAGAAATTGGTGGCTGTGATTGACCCTGAGCAAGCTGCCGGCTATCTTGCACTTTGGCTAATGTGTATGCTACGGCTAAAAGATGGGAGGATGTTGCTGCTGTGAGACAGAATATGATTAATTTGGGTGTAAGAAAGCCTCCAGGTCGGAGTTGGGTCCAGATTAACGGTGTTCTTCATGATTTTGTGGCTGGTGACAGTACTCACAAGCATGCATCTTTAATTTATAAGAGGCTTGGTGAGATCACCATGCAAGCTATGCGGGAAGGCTTCAAGCCAGACATATCAGAGCTGTTTTTGGGCATCGAGGAATAGGAGAGGTAGCAAGGAAAATTTGCTCTGTGTTAATGCAATGCATCTCATGTTAAGTTCTCTTACTCGAGTTGCTACAGTTCTTGCGATCATTCATTTGTCTTTTCATAGGCATTAGACAGTTGCTCATATCTTATGAGGTAGTAAAATTTTCTTCAACCTATCGAAAAGTAGTTCATGTAAATTAACAGAAATATTATTTCTAATACTGTTGATGTTGATTGTCAATTGAACTTTATTCTGCACGTACACATATAATTCTGGCACAACCTTTATCTTTTCTGTGTCCCAAATAAATAAATAAGCTAAGAACTGTAGAAAATGATGCACGATTGCGTTGAAATAGAATATCAATCAGACAATTCATTAATCATTTTGCGTAAAAAGAAGTATGATCAATTCCAAATGTTTTTGAGAAAGGCAAGTGCTAATAGCGATCACGTTTGATTTGCCAACTATAAAGTCAAAACTTCGATATGCTAGGCATGTTCTATCCACTATTCAGCAACAAACCGCGCTGGTTTGGGCCCGAAACTTGAGACGCCGCGGGAGATAATAGAAAACGTCATTGATTCGCTAAGGCAGTACTTGAAATTTTGAAATTACAGCTTCGGTTGAACTTTGTGCATCAACGCAAGGAATAAGTCCTTGTGCGCATTCTCAATTTACTTGTTGCATAGGATTTATAATTCCTAGTAATGTGTCGATATCCAATTTCTTAGCAGCGTCTTACCGATTCTCCTCACTTTAGCTTCTTTTATTAAATTCGTTTCGCATGAGATTGGAATCAACAAAGATATATGCACAGCAGAAGCAATTGAATAAACGAACTATATTTTGCATTATGGAACTCAAATAATTTGAATTCATAGTTTATTTTTCTTTTCTATTTATTCTCTTATAGTCATTTCTAATATTCATTATATAGAAAAAAATAATAATAATATAGTAAAATATGCCCGTCCTCTAGTATACTGAGTTTAACAGTTATATATATATTTTGAAATTAGAATAATTATGTCCTCAAGAGAAAAAATAAATAAATAAATAAATACTTCACTTATTGAATAAATGATTCTAGTGAGATCATCCAAAATGAGTCAATTGTAATAATTTTTTTTATAAATGTAACAATAAAGAAGATTAATATATGGTGAGAGCATTGGTAAGAGCGGCCTCCCACAATTTCGTTGGACCCATTACTTCAAATTCATTCCTCTGTCATATTTATTTATTTATATTTTATCGAAGGTCCCGTTTATATTGCCACAGGGGTAACGAACCCCTCGTGTTGCCTTTTTGTGTATTAAAATTCATTTAACGCCTTGCTTTCCTTTTTATTTTCAAATAGTTGTAGCTGGATCCAATTAATGCGACTGGCAAGAGAAGCCACTGCGACGAGAAGCAGCAATGGCGGTACCCAGCCGCGACAGCCCGCAGCAGCAGACTAGCAGTAGTGCCCATAATGTGCTTTTTAAAAAAAAAAATTAGTGAGGAGTATATTGGGGAATGAACAGAAAGTTGGGGGGCGTAATCGAAATAGGAAAGGTGGGCAGGGGAGGACGAGGATGAGCAGGTGACTGCTTCGGCGAGTGTTTAAAGCTACTCTTGCTTATTTACAATTACAAAATTTAAAAGAATTCGGACTTATCTATTACAAGTTATAATAACTCTTTAAATATTTTAATTTTATTAAAAAATAGGCACTATAATGTTAAGTTACTCCTTATGGGATCTATCAAATAAATGCATCGTTGTCGTTGAGATTGCTTCTCGATTAAGTCGGACGAGGACGGGCTAAAGTCACAACAAGGCAAAAGTTGTAGAGCACTTCCTTCTTTTCGACATGAAAGTTGATGACCCGGCAACCCACTCAACAAGCATTGAATCGGACGGTGAAGTGTTAAAGTCACAAAAAGGCAAGTGTCACAAAGCAGCTGGATTCTTCATAGAAACACTTTTTCTTTTTCTTCTTGACATGAAATTTTTCACATGCTTAACCAGCAAGTTAGTGATACGGCGAGCCATTCAACGAGCAATCGAAGAATAAAAAAATAATTATGGAAACCCCAAAAAGCTCCTATAAATATCCAATCGGATTCGCGCCTTTATTTTCATTTACCGGTAATTTCACTCCAACCAAAATCAGCCGATACATACATTCTTCCTTAAACGAAAGCCAGAAAAGAAGAATCAAAGCTGATATACGATGGATCCGACTCAAGACAGATCCGAAATAGCGTTCTTCGACCTAGAGACGACGCTTCCGCCCCGAAGCATATTGGAATTCGGAGCCATTTTAGTTTGTCCCAAAACGCTCAAGGAGCTCCGTCCCTACTCCACTCTGGTCCAACCCCCCGACCCGTCACTCATCTCCACTCTCCCCGCACGCCGTAACGGCATCAATCGAGAGGCCATCACTTCAGCCCCCACCTTCGCCGATATCGCTGATACAGTCTTCGACATTCTCGATGGTCCGTTCAAAGCTCTCATTTTTTTTTTTTGTAATACTATTTGCTCTTTTTAACTTGGATTTTTATTTAGGGAAAAGGATACCGGCTCATTCTTATATGGGGACTTAGTTAAATGGTTTTAATTAAATTTTTAAAAAATTAGAGGTAAAAAATATATATTAGCAAGATTGTAAAATTTATTTTAAAAAATTAATTCTTCCAACATTCTAAAATGCAAAATTATTAAATAAAAGTCTATTCTATTATTACTAATTATTGAACATTTAATGCAATTATAATATTTTCATTTATTATTTTGTCAGTCGAATTACATTCCTTTTGCAACTCTTTTTTTAGATTAAACTAATTTTTTTAGATTAAAATAGAGAAAAAAAACTACGTAAAATAATAATACTAGTAGATGAAGAAAGAATACATTAAAAAAAATAAGAACAAATAAATAACACAATTAATTAAGAGAATAATACAAAGATAAAATTTAGAATTTGAGATAAAATTATAAATTAACTTTATTTTTATATTAATTATTTGAGGGTTTGACCAATGACTAATAACCAAGCAGAATAGAGAAAACTATTAGATTTTTTCTTTTTTTGAGCAAAACGGAGAGAAAGCAGGCTATGCACATTTTCCTCGGCTGTTTGAGGAAAATTTTAATGGACAACTAACGAAATGTGGGGCTTTTATAGAGGGTTAAAATGAATATAAAAACTTTTAATTATAACATATTAGTTTGAACAATAAATAGAGATTTTGTAAAATTAAAGTTATTAAGTATTACATTAGATAGACTTTATAGGAATTTGATGATTTATTTAGGAAAAGATAATTACAAAATAATAATAAATTAAATGAATAATAATGACTTTATAATTCACATTTTTCTTTTTTATACAAAATAATTGTATCACATGATTGTGGAGCCTTCATATATAGAATGGCCTTAGGTAGCCGCCTAAATTACTTAGAAGTTGATATATATAGAATGGCCTTAGGTAGCAACCTAAATTACTTAGAAATTGAGCTGTTCCTAAATCCAAAATTCAAAAAAATAATCACAAATACCTCTAAGTTTTTAGTAAGGGATACAAAGATTTCTTTTTATCATAATATCTTTTGTGGAGTCTTCATATCATAATATCATTACTTTTATTCAACATAATTGTATCATATGAATGTGGGGCCTTTATATATAGAATGACCCTAGGTAGTCGCCTAAATTGGCTAGAAGTTGAGCCTTTCTTAAGTCTAAAATTTAAGAAAATAATCACAAATACCTCTAAATTTTAAGTAAGGGATACAAAGACTTCTTTTTATCATAATATCCTTTGACTCTATAAACTTTAAAAAAATTTATCTTAAATTTTATAACAAATAAGAATGTATTATTAAAATAAATGTAATAATATATGCATTTTAAAATAATTTTAATATTTAAAAATATTTTTAGATTTTACAATATATTAGATAAATTTTAAAAATATTAAAATAAATAAATTAAAATTATTTTGAAAATTATGTAAAAAATAATTTTCAAAATATTTTTAATGATATATATTTTGTAATTGTAAATTTTAACTTAAATCTTTATACTAAATACAAATATACTATTAAAAATAGAATAATTTAATATTTAAATATTATTTTAATGTTAAAAATAATTTAATATTATTAGTCTACTAAATAGATTATATTATTTATATTAAATTTATATTAATTAAAAACTGTAAAACTAATTTTTTAATTACTAAATTCAAAGGATATTTTGGTTCAAAAGAAGGTTCTTGTATCCTTTTCTAAAAATTTGGGATCCATTTCCCTAAATCTTAGGGTGTATATGTCTTTTTTTTCTTTATTTATTTAAGACTTCATTTGATATAATATTTCAATTAGAACTTATTTAAGTAGAAGTTATATTAATACAGTTTTTACAAATGAAAAACTTATTTTTTATAAATAAAACTTAATTTTTATAAAAAAAATTAATTAAGATTATGAAATAAGTAAAGAATATTTAAAATATTTTAATAGTTTAAAAGAAACTTTTAACTTTTACTCTTAAAGCCATGTTTGAAAAAAAGGAAGAAATAAAAAAGAGTGAAATGTAAGGAAAGTGTGAAGAAAGAAATAAAGGAGAATAGTCTAATAAAATTTTACTATTTAGTTTCATATAAGATTTGATAGAGAAAAAAATTACAATTTTTTTAAACAAAATTATCTTTTACATTAAATAGTAAAGTATTTATATTAGAATTAAATATAATTTAATATCAATACCAAACTTTTTTAATATCAAAAAGTCTTAAAACTATTCATGATTTATTATATATATAAAATAAAAAGACGATTCAACAGCAGTCAGTGGTGGTTCAGTGGCATTCTGATGACAGTGTGATAGAATTTTGGTGGATCATGATGATGGTCTAATGGTGGTTTGGTAGGATTCTAATGATGTTTCGACAAAGTTTTACTTGACTGTCCAGACATCTCGCAATAGTTAATCTATATTTTTATATTTTTATATTAAATAAATAAGTTTATCTAGTTCATTAAGTTTCTTAAATAATTCATTAAATTTAATTAATATAAAATTATTTACAATGTTAAATTGATAAAATAAAATCAATAATAATAATAATAATAATAATAATTAATAACTTTAAATAAGTTAAAAATTGAAAGGTAATTTTAGAAGTATTGATTTCTAACATGATATTAAATTCTTATATATATTATTCAACTAAACAATAAAAATAAAAATAAAATTTAAACTGTTTTCCTTTCCACCAATCTCACCTTCTGACTAAATAAACCAAACGCCGCTTAAAAATTTATAATTTATTTTTATTAATAAAAATAAAATAATTTATTTAATATTCAAAACTTCTTTTTAAAAAATAACTAAAGAAAAAGAATGTACACGCCAACTATAAGCCATCCAGACACTTATCGTTGTTTATACAGGAAGGATATGGGCGGGTCATAATATACTGGAGTTCGATAGTCCGATAATAAGAAAGGCGTTTGAGGAGATTGGACGGCCGGCGCCGGAGCCCAAGGGGATGATTGACTCGTTGAAATTGCTGCCTGCGAGATTTAGAATGAGAGCGCGTGGCATGAAAGTAAATATCAGTTAGCTTGGGATTACTATGATGTTATTGTTTAAGTGTTTGTGGCTGCCAAAGATTTAAGCTTTTGTGTTTTTTTTTCCCAATGTTTTCCTTGTGTGCTTTTCTGTTATTATTAAGTGCTGTCGTTTTAAGACTGCCTGATGAAATCACTAGCTGTCCAGTGTCTAGTAAAAGAAGGTAGGGAAATTTCGTATTTCTTTCTGTTTGGTTGGGAGGGACACAAGAACTAATTCAAAACTTTCAGTTGTATGGTTCCACTGCAAGATTGAAGTGAGGAGAAATTCATTTTTTGTCAATTTGATCTTATAACTATGTGTTAATTTGTAAGTTGGGCCTTGTTCTTTCTACCGGTACTGTGTAAGGATTGGGTTTGGAATGATGGCAGATGCTCAACCTTTCCCTTCTTTCATTGTTTTTTCGAAACAACCCGGACAAAATTTATTCCTACCTCCTCCTCTCTTATTTTTTATTTTAAGCCAATCATTGTTTTTTGCATTTTCCAAATCATATTTAGACCTTTTTTTTTTGGCTTAAGACATGTTAAAGAGGTGGAGCTTTCTTTGTGTAATCTATTTGAGGTTTGAACCTCAATGGATAAATTTTGAGAAACATGTGAACATTGAAGATGCCGATGCTGGTTTTGGCATGTAAAGAAAAAATGCTGGTAAGAATCTTGTAATTAGGATATTGTACTGTCACATTTCTTAACAGAACAGCAGTTAATGAGTTTTTTTGTGTCTGCAATTTACAATTTTGGCTTTATGGTTTTATACTTTCCATATTTGATAATCAATTAATTATATACTTCTAGATGCTGATATGCTAGGATACGTGCAGATGGCTTCCCTTGCAACCTATTTTCGCCTTGGTCAGCCGTCCCATAGGTATTTCTACAGACTGCGAGGAGTTATGCTGCTTGCTTTTCCTTTTTCCTTGAAATAATGCTTTTTTCTATAATCTTTCAGGAGCTTAGCTGATATTCGGATGAATCTTGAAGTTCTCAAGTGTTGTGCAACTGTGTTGTTCTTGGTAATTCTCTTGTTCAAAAAGCAGTGAGATCTGGCTTCTTCTTGAATGATAGAAATTGATAGCTTTCAGATGTCATAGTATTCCTGTATAACATTTTTGCAATGTTAAGCTTTGACTTAGTTTCCATCCAATGGGTATGACATGCCCTTTTGCCAGTTAATCCTATCATAATGTGTTTTCAGTTTTCAGAAAGATAGTGCTTATTGCACGCAAATGTACATAGATAGCTTTTTCAAGGCTTGATGATAGATGATCCTCTAGGAAGTTAAATGTTTAGGCTACAATCCCTTTAAAGCTACTCTGATTCATACATAATCCAGACCCTACCACCCTTGGAGAACATCATGAACTTTAATTTTGTACTTACCACAATCAATTGGTAGCATAAAAGCTTGCAATAGTTTTTCAATTATCCCTATTATTTTTTGACCATCAAATTTTGTAAGATGATTAAATGCAGCTTATACTGAGATGTGGAATGCTTGCCTTCTGATTGCTCATAATTGATACTTTTGAGTTGTCGTATATTTTAGGCTTATCTTGTTTTACCCATAAATGACATCTGACTGAGAGTTTAGTGGCATGGCTGATGGACTTGCATGTTTTATAAGATTTCGTTTGCAAAATTAACCAAAAATTACCATATTCACAGGAATCAAGCCTCCCAGACATATTCACTTTGAACTCTGTTCTGGCTGTAACTAGTGCTGATCAACCCAATCTTTTGGATATAAGCCGACTCAGCAATCAGATGGAAACTCAACCTCTTCAACCAGATGACACCGTGGAAGATGTACCCAAGCCAGAGTCTCGCCAGATGTGTTCCACAGCACCTATGTCTGAGGGTTCTAGTGATTTTGCTGGATTTATGAAGCCTGATGAAGTTTCCATCCCCTCCATTGGTGCCGATCTTGTGCCATTGTTTCTTGGGAGTCAAATTCAAAGAATTAGATTATTTCACAAGGATGTTATTTTGCAGCTTTGTTGTTCCCGTTTGAAAATACGATTTGGAATAAGCACGAAGTTTGCTGATCAGGCTGGCCGGCCATGGTTGAACTTTGTGGTTGACACATCTCAAAGTCTATGCAGAGTTCTTGATGCATGTGAAGTTGTTGTGAAGAAATTTTGTTGAGGATTCTGGGAGCAGCTCTGAATGGTGGCATGTTGTGACCAGAAAAGGTGGTTTCTTCAACCATCCCACAGCAAGACTGCAGTAAGTTTTCCCTCCATTTCTTATTACATATTTTTCCTTTCCGGCAAGAAAATGAATAGAATTACAGTCTACATGAATTAAATTTCTGGTATACATCATTTTCCTACAGCAGGAATTTAGGATACCGTGGTATGTTTATTTTGGAATCTCTTGCTTTCCGTGGTACCCATGAAGTTGCGTCTTAGGTGTAAAAATTACATAATAATAGGGAAAATTGACAGCCAGTCTGAGAAGGTTGGCCGTTCATATTTCCATGCATATGGATTTTGGGTGTGTAATTTATTTCAGTTTGCTTTATTAACTACTAGCTTTTAGATTGTTGTCGTGATTCATGTGGTACCAGGCAAATACAAAAGGGATCAGTACAAAAGTCTGTAGTAGTTTTGCAGATAAAGATGGAAGTCAATACTAAAATCTCTTTTTGACATAACACCATCAAAGGCATGGAAATGAAAGATTAATGTTTTGTTTAAGTAGAATTACAAATGAAGCATCAACATGAATTAAGTGCCTCCTTGTTTTTACATATATTTCTTTATTGAAAGTACATCAGATGGATTATGTTTTGTCACTCTTTTTTGCAGCATATGGACTGAAATATTTGAGAATGTTGCTCAATATGCTACAAAAATATACCAGGAAGATGCATTTGGCAAAATTCAGGAGCTCCTCTTTGTTGAATTTGATACAGCAGAACTTGATTCCTTGTTAAAACCAGGGACCTTTGTGGATGCATTCCTGACATTAGATCCATATGACTATCAGCAGAGTGCTGGCATCCGATTAGTGGCCGAAAAATTGATTATTCATTTTGGGCAACAAAAGGGGAAGGACCTCTCGGCTGATGAAATGTAATTGGAATATCATTCTTCACATTTGAAGTTTAAAGTGATATAGTTTGTTCTACCTTCTCAATCTTTGTGTCGCTATTCCTCTAAATTTGTGAAAAGTGAAGAAAGAAAAAAACCATGAACAGTTCAATGTTCTGTGATCGTATTGCTACCATTAACAGGAGTGACGTCGTTCATTAAATTATTATTTGTTCTGTTAGATGAATTATTTCACCGCTAGCAAAATAGATAAGGATTGAAAACTATATTTTCACTAGAAAGCATGGGAATGTTTTAACGAACTGAAGAATGAAAGTCTCTATTGAACAAATAGAACATTTGAACTGGCAATGCAATATTCACTTTAAGATGTCCTGCAAAATGGTTCAACACTAAAGGTGTAGCGGGCACCTCAACACTAATTATTATTACGTGCTTAATTATGAAATGAAGTGGCCGATCAAGTCCTTAAAGACAAAATTAATGACAAAATCCAGGCTTCCCGTCTTGTGTTTCTGCGTCACTATGCACTCACGGTTTTCAAAAGAGTGCCGTGCTTGATGAGTGCAAAGTGATTAACGCCTAAAGAATCCAATGATGCGAGGCCAAATGATTTGATTTGAAAAATCAAATAAAAAATCAAAATAATTCGATCCTACCCCTATGTACTCAGGGGTGGAGGGGGTAAAAAGATTAATCCTCACAGTTTATTCCTTGATTATATATTCAGACTGCACCATCGGAAGAGAAAACTACGCAAACAGTGTCACTTGTTTTACTTGATGTTACATCGAGATCGTTCTTCTAACAATGTCACTTGTTTTATGCCGCTGGAGCTTGTTTGCGTTTTATGGTCGCTTAGCATTTCAGTTGATCGGTATCAGAGCAGTAATGACAAAGCATAATGTAATGTACCCGAATGTTACCCCAACAATGTTGCCAAATGGATAACAAGAACAATATGGAAAAAGCGCTTCATAATGACTTGCCCTAGGCCCCTGCTTCTGCTTCGCCACTAGAATCAAAACTACGGATGATGTTTTAAGCTCAAAATTGTGAAAATAAACCACCAAACGCGGCCCTAATGAAACAAACTTTTCGTAAGCCACTCACTAGTCACTCCAGGTCAAGAGTTATGTCGGTTGATTTCCTTTTGTCTCCCACAATAAACACTACTTGTTAACAGACCGTGTGTCAATGTCAAGTCGTGTGGTAAATTTGAGCAAAAAATGTAGGTTTTTTTTTTTTTTATCCTGAGGCAAAATATAAGGTTATGTTTGAAACACAGTATTGGATTGGATTAACTTTTAAGATTAGTTCAATTAAATTACATTGGATTGTACTGAATTAAATATAATGTTATTTTTTGTTTGGTGTAATATCGGATAGGATTATAATAATAATCTTAAAAAATTATGGTTTACAACATGAAAGAAAAAAATATACCAAATGTAGAGCTTGCTCTCCAAAAAATTAAAGATAAGGTTGGGTTTAAATTAAAAAAAAAACAAAAAATTATACATGCATATTTTACATAGAGTTTGATCTGAATAATTAGAACTATAAGAAAAAAAAATCATTGATTTCATGAATTTTATATTTTGTTCATTATTAATTTTTGTATTTAATTAATTATTAATTTATATCTTCATTCGTTATCCATTCGATGAAATTATTAACTTGGTGTACAAATATTGCATTTGTCAAGTCATGTGATATAACTTAGTAAAAATGTAGGGTAAACATGGGATTCCGTTTTATCCTGAGGCAAAAATATAGGAAATGTAGGGTAAACATGGGGTTCTGTTTTATCCTGAGGCAAAAATATAAGTTCTCCTTCCGGCTATGGGCTTCTGGAAAGAAGGGGCGTCCCTCAGCTTCGACGGTTGCTGTTTTAACAAAATTCCAGACGGCTTTTTCTTGTTGATGGTAACACGTAATTCTTTTTTATCCTCTGTCTCCAACTCATCCTCGTCACCATAAATTCTCCTAAAACTCAATTTCCTAAAACTCAATTAAACAGAAATTGAGTTTTAGAAAAATCTGTATCTGTATAGACACATTTGATGATGATATGCCTGAGTGGATGGCCACGTTGCCTGTTTGATAATATGTCTGAGTGAAGTGTTGTGATTTGGGGTTCGTTGCTCAAGGGGTGTGATAAGCATGGAGATATTGATGCGGCACGGAAGGTCTTTGATGAGATGCCCCACAAGACTGTCGTTTCGTGGACGACCGTGATTCGGGGTGTGCTCGGAATGGGAAGTCCAAGCAAGCGCTGTCTTTGCTTAAACGAGACGAGAAGAGCCCGTATGGGATTGGATCATCGGCTTGGGCTGAAATAAGTGATCTGAAGTTGGGAAAGCGGACACACTCATATGTTGAGGATAAATTTTCTGTTGGAAGAGAACCAGCTTTAGTATCTTTGAATAATGCACTTATTCATAAATATGCTAGTTGTGGTGAGGTTGAAGAAGTCTACGGAGTGCTTAGAAAAATGCAGAGGAGAAACACTGTTTCTTGGACAAGCATGATTACTGGATTTACGAAGCAGGGCCATGCACGAGAATCTATATACATATATATATATTTTTTAAATGGATGCAGAGCTTGGGAGTGAATGAATAAAAGACCGGCTGATCTAACCTTCTTAGGTGTTCTGAGTGCTTGTCGCCATGGTGGCTTTGTTGATGGGGGCCGCCAATTGTTTTGGGGAATCAAACCTAGGGTTGAGCACCATGGGTGCATGGCAGATCTCTTCAGCTGTGCTGGGTTGTTGGATGAAGCTTACAGTCTTGTTTGGAATATGCCCATGAAACCAAATGATGCTGTGTGGGGTTCTCCCCTTCTTGGTTGCAGAATTCATAACAATGCCGAGCTTGCCTCTCAAGTCGCTCAGAAATTGGTGGCTGATGTGTATGCTACTGCTAAAAGGTGGCAGGATGTTGCTGCTGTGAGACAGAAGATGATTAAGATGGGTGTGAGAAAGCCACCAGGTCGAAGTTCGGTCCAAATTAACGGCGTTCTTCATGATTTTGTGGCTGATGACAGTACCTACAGGCATGCATCTTTAATTTATAAGATGCTTGGTGAGATCACCGTGCAAGCTATGCGGGAAGGCTACAATCCAGACATATCAGAGCTGTTTTTGGGCATCGAGGAATAAGACAGGGAGGAAGAGAAATTCACTCTCTGTTAATGAACTGCATCTCGTATTAAGCTCACTTACTCGAGTCGCTATAGTTGTGATCATTCTTGTGATCTTTCATTTGTCTTTTCATAGGCATTAGACAGTTGCTCATCTTATCAGGTAGTAAAATTTTCTACAATCTCCCGTAGAGTGTAAAATTCATGTAAATTAAAATAAATGTTCTTTCTACTACAGTTGATTGTCAATTGAACTTCCCTTTTCAGATACGCGTGAAATTGCGGACGACCTTTATCTTTTGTGTCCCCAGATAAATAGACAAGCTAAGAACTCGGGATCATGATGCGTTATTGTGTTGAAACAGAATATCAATCTGGCAATTCACTCATCATTTCTTGTAATTTTCACAATTACTACCATCATTTTGCGTAAAAAGTACTGTGACCAATTCCAAATGTTTTGGAGAAAGGCAAGTGCTGATAGTGATTATGTTTGACCAGCTAACCATAAAGCCAAAACTTCGATATGCTGCGCATATTCTATTCACGAGTCAGCAAGAAACTATTCTGTTTTGGACTTTGGACCCTATGAGGAGGAAACGTGAGCACTGTGGGCGTTGAGAGAAAACCCCAATGATTAGCAAACATATTGCTTGAGATTTTAAAATAACAGCATTGGTTGTACTTGTACAACAACGCAAGGAATAATTCCTAGTGCACATTCTCAATTTACTTGTTGCCTAGGGTTTCTAATTTCTTGCAATCTGTCCATATCCAATTTCTTAGCAGCATGTTACCCATTCTCCTCATTTTAACTTCTTTTATCCTTTTAATAATTAGAACTGAATATTCAAACCCTTTTAGGATGAGATTGGAAGCAACTAAGATATATGCGTAGTAGAAGTAATTAATTAAATGAACTAAATTTTGCATTATAAAACTTAAAGCATTTGAATTTGTAGTTTCTTTTTCTGTTCTATTTATTCTCTAATAACCACTCCTTACATTCCTTATATAAAAGGAATGATACAAGATAACATGTTCATCCTCTAATATATTGAGTTTTGACGGCTACACGTGCGTTTTTAAATTAAAAAATTATGCACTTAGAAAAAAATAAATAAACAAACATTTTACTTACTGAATAATCCAATCTAATGAGACCATCCCAAATAAATTAATTGTAACTATTTTTTATAAATGTAATATTAAAAGAGATTAATATATGGTAAGATGCATCAATGGTGAGAGGAGCCTCGCTCAATTTTGTTGAACCCATTGCTTGAAATTCATTCATCTTCATATTTATTTATTTATATTTTATATTTTGTAGACACACTCTTTACTTTTTGAAATGAAATTTTACATGCGTGACAGCAAGTTAATAATGCCGTGACCCATTCAACAAGCAATCGAAGGTGAAAAAAAAAAAAAATTGTGCCTATAAATATCCAATCGAATTCGCGCCTTCGTTTCCATTGACCGATAATTTCACATCAGTCAAAATCAGCTGATATATGCTTCCTTAAACGAAAACTTGAAGAAGAATCAAGCAGGTACATAATCTGAACGATGGGTCCGGCGCAAGACAGATCCGAAATCGCGTTCTTCGACGTAGAAACAACGGTTCCGACCCGACCTGGCCAGCGCTTCGCCATTTTGGAATTCGGAGCCATTTTAGTTTGTCCCAAAAAGCTCGAGGAGCTCCACAACTACTCCACGCTGGTCCGACCCGCCGACCCGTCGCTTATCTCCTCTCTCTCGGTACGCTGCAACGGCATCACTCCAGACGCCGTCGTTTCCGCCCCTACCTTCGCCGATATCGCCGATACAGTCTTCGACATTCTCCATGGTCCGTTCAAAGCTCTCATTTTCTTCTTCCAATTTTTGTAATACTATTTTTTTAACTTAGATATTTATTTATTTATTGTTGTTTATACAGGAAGGATATGGGCGGGTCATAATATACTAAGGTTTGATTGTGCGAGAATAAGAGAGGCGTTTGCCGAGATTGAACGGCCGGCACCGGAGCCCAAGGGGATGATTGACTCGTTGGCATTGCTGACTCAGAGGTTTGGAAGGAGAGCTGGTGACATGAAAGTAAATATCTGGTAGCTTTGGATTACTATGATGTTATGCTCAAGTGTTTGTGGGTGGCAATGATTTTAGCATTCGCCTTGTTTTTTCCCCTATGTTTAGCTTGTGTGCTTTTCTGTTGTTATTAAGTGCTGTCGTTTTTAATGCTGCCTGATGAAATCACTGGCTGTCTGGTAAAAGTGGATTGAAACACTTTAGCTGCTTTGCTTTTTAAAGTTTTGTTGAAGCATGGCAGTTGCTTGTGTTTGGACGGAGGGAAGGAGAAGAGAAAAAGAAAGTAGGGAAATTTCGTTGGGAGGGATGGAAGAAGAACTAAGTTAATGCTTTCAATTGTATTGCTTGTGTTTGAAGTGAGGAGAAATTCATTTGTTGTCAATTTGATCTTACAACTGTGTTAATCTGTAAGTTTGGCCTTGTTCTTTCTGCCTGTACCGTGAAAGGGTTGGGCTTGGAATGATGGCACATGCACAACCTTCCCCTTCTTTCATTGATTTTTTGATCCAAACCGGAGAAATTTCTCCCAACCTCCTTCCGTCTCAGTTTTCTTTTTTAGCCAGTCTCTGTTTTTTTGCATTTCCAAATCATATTTAGACCCTTTTTTGGCTTAAGACTTGTCAAAGAGATGGTGCTTTCTTTGTTTAATCTATTGGAAGTTTGAACATCATTGGATAAATTTTGAGAAACTTGTGAGCATCGAAGGCGTGTACGGTGGTTTTAACCAGTAAAGAATCCTGCAGTTGGGATTCTGTACTGTCACACTTGTTAACAAAACAAGAGTTGATGAACCTTTTATGTGCAATTTACAGTTTTGGCATCATGGTTTTATAATTTTCATATATGATGATTATTTACTTCTTGATGCTGATATGTTAATATCCATGCAGATGGCCTCCCTTGCAACCTATTTTGGCCTTGGACAGCAGACCCATAGGTATTTCTACAGACTGCAAGGAGTTATGTTGCTTGCTCTTGCCTTGAAATAATATTTTTTTCTACAATTTTTCAGGAGCTTAGATGATGTTCGGATGAATCTCGAAGTTCTTAAGTATTGTGCAACTGTGTTGTTCTTGGTAATCTCTTGTTCGAAAAGCAGTGAGATCTGGCTTCTTCTTGAATGATAGAAATTGATGGCTTTCAGATGTCATAATATTCCTGTATAACATACTTGGAATGTTAAGTTTTGACTTAATTTGCATCCAATGAGGATGACATGCTCTCTTGCTAGTTGTTCTTATCATAACATGTTTTCATAGAGATAGTGCTTATTGCATGCAAAAAACATAGATAGCTTTTCTGAAGTTTGATAATAGTGAAGATCCTCTAGGAACTTCAATGTTTAGGCTACAGTCTCTCTGAAGTTTACTTTGGTTCATACATAATCCAGACCCTGGGCTATAATCCATCTGAAGTTTACTTTGATTCAAACATAATCCAGACCTTACCACCCTTGGAGGACATCATGCACTTTAATTTTGTTTTGTACTTACTGTAATCAATTGGTAGCATGTGAGCTTGCAATAGTTTTTCAATTATCCCAATTACTTTTTGACCATCAAATTTTGTAAGATGATTAAATGCGGCTTATGCTGAGATGTGGAATGTTGCACTCCGATTGCTCATAATTGATACTTTTGAGTTCTTGTATATGTTAGGTTATCTTTTACCCATAAATGACATCTGATTGAGAGTTTAGTGGGAAATTACTTGTGCAACAATTAACCAGAAATCGTCGTATTCACAGGAATCAAGCCTCCCAGACATATTCACAGTGAACAGTTGGGTTTCCCCAAATGCTACTACAAGAAGTCGTAGTAGTGTTAAATCATCTCCCGAGGGGACAAGCCAAAACCTCAATACTCCCTCTTCAAAAATTAAGCTTGAAAATGCTTCAAATGTGTCTCCCCCAGATCAAGTAAAGGAGGAAATTCATCCAATATTTTCTCTTGTGACTCAAGGAACTGGTGAGGTGGACTCCGTTCTGGGTGTAACTACTGCTGACCAACCCAATCCATTGGACATGAGCCAACTCAGCAGTCTGATGGAATCTCAATCTCTTCAACCAGATGACCCCATGGAGGATAAATCAGCACCAGCATCTCGTGAGATGTGTTCCACGGCATCTGTGTCTGAGGGTTCAAGTGGTTATGCTGGATTTATGGAGCCTGATGAAATTTCCATCTCCTCCATCAGTGCTGGTGTTGTTCCATTGTTTCCTAGGAGTCAAATTCAAAAAACTAAATTATTTCACAACGATGTTATGTTGCAGCTCTGTTGTTCCCATTTGAAAATACGATTTGGAATAAGCACGAAGTTTGCTGATCAGGCTGGCCGGCCACGGTTGAACTTTGTGGTTGACACATCTCAAAGTCTATGCAGAGTTCTTGATGCATGTGAAGTTGTTGTGAAGAAATTGGTTGAGGATTCTGGGAGCAGCTCTGAATGGAGGCATGTTGTGACCAGAAAAGGTGGTTTCTTCAACCATCCCACAGCGAGATTGCAGTAAGTTTTCCCTCCATTTTAATTGCATATTTTTCCTCTCCAGCAAGAAAATGAAAAGAATCACAGTCTAAAGGAATTAAATTTCTGATATACAGCATTTTCCTACAGCAAGAGGTTGCGTCATAGGTGTAAAGGATTACATAATAATAGGGAAAATGGACAGCCCTAGAAGTTTGGAAGTTCATTTTTCCATGCATATGGATTTTGAGTGTGTAGTTCATTTCATTTTGCTTTATTAACTATTAGCTTTTAGATTGTTTTCGTGATTCTTGTGGTGCTGGGTAATTACAAAAATGGATCAGTGGAAAAGTTTGTAGCAGTTTTGAAAATAAAGATGGAAGTCAGTATTGAAATCTCTTTTCAACATAAAACCATCAAAGGCAAGCAAATGAAACATCAATGTTTTGTTTAAGTGGAATTAGAAATGAAGCATCGACATGAATTAAGAGTCTCCTTGTTTTTACAAATATTGATCCATTGAAAATACATCAGACAGATTATGTTTTGCCACCCTCTTTGCAGCATACCTACTTTGGTATTTGGGGATGTTGCTCAATACGCTACCGAAATGTACCAGAAAGAACCATCTGGCAACATTCAGAAGCTCGTGTTTGTTAAATTTGATGCAGCAGAACTCGATTCCTTGTTAAAACCAGGGACCTTTGTGGATGCATTCCTGTCGTTAGATCCATATGACTATCAGCAGAGGGCAGGCATCCGATTAGTGGTCAAAAAATTGATTATTCATTCCAAGTAACAGAAGGGAAAGGAGCTCTCGGAGGATCATCATTTGCAGAGGGCAGGCATCCGATTAGTGGTAAAAAAATTGATTATTCATTCCAAGTAACAGAAGGGAAAGTAGCTCTCGGCGGATCATCATTTGATGGTTAACAATCACCCAGGTAGACCGACATGTATATAGCAAATTTGTTTTTCATGTTCATAGGATCAGAATTGGAAATAACATTATACTGATGCGGATAATATGTGATTGAAATATCATTATTCTCATTTGAAGTTTAAAGTGACATAGCTTGGTCTACCTTTTCAATCTTTATGTTGCTCTTCCTCTAAATTAGTGAAAGTGAAAAAAGGAAAAACAATGTTATGTGATGGTATTTCTACTATTAATATTTGTTCTGTTAGATTATTTATTTTACCACCAACAGAAAAACGTTAGGTTTTTAATGTTTTTAAGAAACCATAACTTACTTGAAACCTCAATTTTCACCAGAATAGATGGGAAAGATTTTAACAAGCTGAAGAGTGGAGATCTATAGCGAACAAACAGAAACATGTAGTTGAATTGGCGATGCAATATTTTACTTTAATCGCAGGAGTCCCTAGATTCTGTTTAGCCAAATACGTCATGCTAAATGGTCCATTAAAAAAGCATTAAACACTAAACAGTTGCTCAACAACCATTGACCTTTTCATTCACAAATTATTGAGTCAGTTATCCACATTGTGGCTCGAGTACCAACGATACCTTACGGCCACTTATTTAATTAATTATTATAACATGCGTCAATCCATATTATTGTGTGCTTAAGTATGAAATGAACTGGCTTGTCAAGTAATTAAGACAAAATTAATGGCAAAATCCAGGGTCAGGCTTCGCGTCTTGCGTTTCTGCTTCGTCATACGCTACATTGATTCCAAAGATTACCACGCTTGATGATGTCGCCAAGTGATTAACGCCTGAAGAATCAAATGATTCGAGGCCGCATGATTTTTCTTCAAAAATAGAATCCCTCTATGCATTAAAAAACAAAAAAAAAAATCAATCCTCACAATTTATTCCGTGATTAAATATTCAGACAGCACTATTGAAACAGAAAAGTAGGCAATAAAATTAAAATATGTTAGGTTGTACTTGACATACAATAAAAAAATTTTAAAATACATTAAAAATACTAATTGACCTATATAATAAATAAATAATACTATAGATAAGACGAACAATCTGGAGTGAGCCCTCCATAATGAATTGTCCCTGGCCCGTGCTTCTGCTTCTCCACTAGAATCAAAATTATGGATAATGTCTATGCACAAAATTGTGGGAACAAACCACCAAACGTGGCCTTATTGAAACAAACTTTTCGTAAGCCACTCACCGGTCACTCCAAGCCAAGAGTTATGTGGGTTGATTCCCTTAGTCTCCCGCAATAAGTACCTTTTGTCAACAGACATTGTGTCAGTGTCAACTCATGGTAAATTTGAGCCAAAAATTGAAGGGTAAACATGGGATTTTGTTTTGTCTTGAGGCCTAATGTAGCACTTTTTTTTTTTTTTTTTTTTTTTGGCTTTAGGCTTATGGATTGAAGCGCTTCCCTCAGCTTCGACGGTTGCCGTTTCGACAAAAATTCCAGACGGTTTTTTTTCTTGTGGATAGTTACATGTAATTTCTTTGATCCTCTGTCTCCCAACTCATCCTCGTCACCACGCAATCTCCTAAAGCTCAGTTAAATAGAAATTACTTTGATTTGTCATTTGTCAAACAATTATTTAGTCTCTCCACTCTAGTTAAAGAGTCATGAATATATTGTTTCTTTTTATTATTATAAACATGATTTTAAAGACTTAAAAGTTCTTCATAATCTTGACAATCATAATTTGCATAGACCTTTATTATTCATAATGTATGATCAATAAATAACTTTGTTTTTCCATTTTATCTGCTAATCTGTTAAAAGAAGTTTATAGGTGAGGGAACTTAATATTCCTTTTAGGATTTATTACTTGATGATTGATAAAAAAAAAAAAAAAATCATAAAATAATAATCTAAATCATACTCGATTAATAGTAAATAAAACCGAAATCAAAGAGCCGCAAAATTCATGTTGTTTGCGAGAGCGTTCCCCGCACGCGCTACGATAGCGCGTTTCTTCTCTCCTCCCTACATATGGTAGTCTAACAGCTTTGTCGTTACCACAAATCTTACAGGAAAAGACACCCACCGGGCTGCCGAAGCAAGCAAGGAACGACGATCACTTGATTTCCCCACACTACAAACAATGAAAAACACCCACGTAACACTATCGAAAAGTCAACCAAGCTTCTCCCAATCACACACATCCTGCAGCATAAGCGAGAAACCACAGAATCAAAACTCTCGTCGCATATATAATTTTCCTCTGAGAAGCAACCGAGTTTAGCTCTGCCAAATTGCCAGCTCTGAGCCCCTAAAAGGGAAAAAAAATTAATTAAATGAAAAGAGAGAGTATATAAAGTAAACAAGGGGTGTAGTGTCGCGAGGGGGAGAGAAAGAGAGAGAGAAGAGAACACGTAGTGGAATATGGTCCGTGTATGAAACGGAGGACTGAGAGAGGCGCACGATGCTCTTCGCTACGCTTCTCTTCAAATCTTGTTATCGGATTTTGAGGAACTAGATTACGCCTTATACTGTATATTCGCAAATGTCAGCTGAAACGACGTCGTCTCGGTTCCCTTTGGAAGGAATCGACGACGTTGATGACTACATTTGGGTGAATTATCAACCTTTATTTTTTCTTTTTGCTGTTGTTTTAGTTAGAGTTTGGATGATGAGAAAGTTTATTTTCAGTAGCCGATGGGAGAATCCAGTGACAGTGAAATAATGTGAATTTTTTCTAAAAGCCTTTAATTAATTTTGCATTGTAGGTATTTTCCTGCGTTTTCTCAGAAGCCAAACAGCGTACTCATAATTTTTGGTGTCGAAGTTGTTTGTTTTCTTTGTTGACGTCTTTGTTTTTTCTGGTAGCTTTGGAGAGTTTGTGTAAAGACAAGGGTTTAAATTCGGTTGCTTTCATTTGTTGTTCAGTTTAGTTTCCACTGGTTGCTGAAAAATCCGAGGACAAATTTTTGAGGAAATATGGCATATGATTAATATGTATCTTGTTTTTGAAGTTTCTTCAAACTAATAATATGGGAGAAATGCTTGCTAATTTAAAACTGATACATGATTAATATGATAAAACTGAAATTTTTGTTGATGAATTCATTGCTACAGCTTCAAGTTTTGTGAAAACTTGCATTGGGTTAGTTGAGAGAGTGAAGTTACCTGTTTTTATAGCTTCAAATACAGTATTTGGTGGACATCAATTTTGTTTATATTTTATTTTTACTGCTTTTGCCGTTCTTAGAAGCTGAATGGAGTATTGTGTTGCATTATAGTTGTGTGTATTCTTGAAAATTGATGACTCGTGACTGTGTTTGGAAATCTTATGTAATAAATGTCATTTGAAATGCAGACAAATGAAGGAGAAGGATCATTGCCATCGGACAGATATGCTCATGTTTTTGATCTGGTACAAAAAGGAAACCGTGCATTCCGAGAAAGTCATTTTGAAGAGGTGAGGACATGGCCTTAGATGCATGCAGTCTATTTAGTTTTGAATGCTTTCTGGTGCAATTTGATAAAACTGCTTCTGTTTTATGGTTTTGTTCATTTGGGAATTTGAAAAGAATAGGGAGCAAGGGTGGGGGATTTTAGTGTTTTGGGTAGATTTACTTGATTAATTACTTTTCTTGTTCAGTCAATCAGTAATTACTCAAGAGCCAATAACATCAAGCCTGGTGATCCTATTATTCTTGGCAACAGAAGTTCTGCTTATATCAGGTTCTAACTTTTTTTTTTTTTCAATGGTAAATGCGAAGCAGAGTTCAGTGTTTTGATGTTGTTTTCTATTAGCTGTATGGTTGTGCAATCACAAGTGGATGAGTTTTGATCTAATTCAATTTTTCTGATGAATTTATTGCAATGGAAATATCATCTTTTATCCAGGATCAGTCGATTCCTGAGACACAGACCTCCCTCAGCTTCAGAATATAGACCATTGAACGGTTTGGATCCTACAACACATGCAGAAGTATGTCTTCTTGTCTTCTCCTTTTTATAATTAACAGTTTCTTTCTTAATTTATAACTAGTTAATTGTTAACAAGTTGTTTCACATTATTTCAGCTTGCTTTAAAGGATGCTGAGAAGCTACTGAATCTTCGGGGTAATTCAGTGAAATCATACCTCCTAAAGGCCAATGCCCTTATTTTGGTGAGATTAGGTTTCCATTTGTTGATTTTTTTACTTTCTCAAGTTGAAGAGAAGATGCAAAGTCTCAGCTAATGATTTTGGGAGACCTGTCTATTGGTAATGCCCTTGCCAGTTGAGCCTCAAAACGTGCTACTTGGTCAAATTCCAACTTAGATAAGTTACATTAACCATTAGGGTTGACATCTTGAGGATAATTTGGTTGCCTAACAAAGCTGTCTGTACTACCTGCGATTAATCACATGGTTGATTTTGTGGTAACATGAGTAAAACCAATTATCTAAAAGGAGGTGATTCTCTTGCTGCAGGGGGATATTAAGTTGGGAGGAAGAATAGGATGAGAATCAAATAGGAGCGAAGAGGTAATAGATGAGATCTTAAGACCACAGTTTGCCTTTAGGGCTTGATAAGTTTGCCTCAGTGTTAGTTATATTGCTTCCACCAACTGTAAATTCAAGGTGCAGCATACTTAAATAAATACGTGTAACACAACTAAATGCCTATAAAATATTAGAGGTTGGTGTTGCTTCAAACCAAACCTGGCCAAAGTTCATGTTGGGCTGAAACTTCTTAGTCCAAGCCAATTTTAGTTCAGAAGGTTTCATCAAAACTTTGACAGGCTACTGGGGCTATCTGAATTTATTGCTCTGTGCGACCATGCTCGAGTAATGTGTTATATGAAGGTGTGTATTTGTGCTTACTGTCTTTGGCTCATCATTTAGTTTTTTTTTTTTTTTTGGTTTAAATTGCAGTTGGAAAGGTATGAGATGGCCCGGGATGTTATTCTTTCAGGCCTGCAAAATGATCCCTTTAGGTAATTTGGCTGTTAATTCACCCAGTTGTCCCTTTTTTTTTTTTTTCCAACTTTACTTTTGTAAAATTTTTAGAAGTTATGATATGTTTATAGATCCCTGTATATAGTTTGAAATGTGGCTACAGATATTCCATTTACTGATGCCATTAGTGTTTGCTTTTGTTAATATGTAGTAATCCTCTCCAGGCTTCTCTACGGAATTTGGAGAGGACAACTGTCAGTTTGATTGGGGGTAGAATTCATGTGAGACCAGAACGTACGGACGACTTTGATTGCACCCTCTGTCTGAAGTTATTGTACGAACCTATTACAACCCCTTGTGGGCATTCCTTTTGCCGATCGTGTCTATTTCAGTCAATGGATCGTGGTAAGTATTCTGCATATCATGATTCTGTCTTATTGATGCCTTAAGATCACTTAATTTACATATTTCTAACCTTGTATTTGAAATATTAGGTAACAAATGTCCATTGTGCCGAACGGTTCTTTTTATTAGTCCTCGAACATGTGCCATCAGGTGAGTTTCTTACATGATAATGTTGTAGAATTCTTGTGCCAGCAGTGTAATAAGAGAATAGCTCAGTCTCTGACCTATACTGTTTGCATTAGCTCATGTACTTGATCCAGGAGCCTTGTGGTTTTGCCAGTGAACTAGGTGGTAGCATAACTAACACTTAGTGTTACCATTTAATTTGTGCTAAAACTGATATTATGATTGGGTAAGGAGCACAAGCACAGTGCAAACATAAAGGAGCCTTAAATCTTAAATTGGATATGATATCTTTTTTTGTGGAACCCTCATAAATTTTGTCCTGATAACAGGCATGATGTGCTATGCAATGCAGTATAAGTTAGTGAGCATGCAAGCAGCATCTTTTTTCAAAGTTAATTTTTCCATGATTTTTTGTTATGACCTTTCAAAAGTCTAAAAACACGTGACTTACACTTTTGATTTATTTGTTTATTTTTCTGACATTATAATAATTTTACTTGTTTACCAGTGTGACGCTAAACAACATCATACAGAAAAATTTCCCTGAGGAATATGCTGAAAGGAAGTCAGAACATGATAGTCTGATCAACTTTGGTGTTGATCTGATGCCTCTATTTGTTATGGATGTTGTTATTCCATGTCAGAAGTTTCCACTCCACATATTTGAACCCCGCTACAGACTTATGGTGAGTTGTTATTTGGTGTTAATTAACTTTTGGCTTCCATATGTTCTCTTTGGCAAAATCAAAACAGCTGTTCATGGAACAACTGTCATGGATTGCAAAGTGCTCCGGTACAAGATACTTTTCGGCTGTTTCCATAGATCATAATCTATTAGGATAGTTTGTTACCCCTTAAGATATTTTTATTTTATTATTATTATTATTATTATTATTATTATTATTATTATTTTAACAATTCTTATTGACAAAATTTGATGAAGTAATATAACTCACGTTACGTATTTCTTTTGGCTTAACATAATTGACAACATTCAGTCAATGTGGAAAAATAATTTTCATTGATCTCAAAAGCAAACTAGGGCTACACTCGGTGTCTATTCAGTTGAAACTTGCAGCTAAATAAGAAAAACAAAATTTTATAATCAGCAAAAGTGAGATGAATGGATAAATTCGTGGTAATTGACAAGTGGCCTTACTTAAGTAATCTGAACTTGGAATTATATTATTGTGTTATTCTAATTATCGTGTTTTGGTTCAACAGGTGAGAAGAATAATGGAGGGAAATCATCGTATGGGAATGGTAGATTTTTATCTTTTCTGTCATATATTATGATGAGTCAGGTGTACCAAAATTCCCTCACTATTAGTTGGTGTAATTTGTTTATTAATTGTGTAGGTCATCATTGATCCTACAACAGGTTCTGTTGCTGATTTGGCTTGTGAAGTTGAGATCACCGAGTAGGTTTTTGGGTCCATTTCTACTTTCCCTTCTTTTTAAAGTACCCTATTACATTCTTAAGTGTTTTTGTGCTAAACATTAGTTTCGTTTTTTCATCTGTAACATTCACTCTTTTTTCTTCATCCAGGTGTGAACCACTTCCTGATGGACGGTTTGTTTTAGAGGTGAAATATGATCTATGTATTCTATATATATATATATATATATAATTTTTTTTCCAATTTTATATTTGAAGTAGCAGTAATTTTCCTTTGGCATAATAACACAAATTTATACTATTTCATGCAGATTGAAAGTCGCCGGAGATTTCGGATCCTTCGGTCTTGGGATCAAGATGGGTGAGTGCAATGATCACATAAAAATAGGATTTTTTGTGCTGCCCTGCCTTATATTTGTCTAAATATTTGGTTTATGAGTTAGGCCTCACTCCCGCCAAATTTTATGTGCAGATATCGTGTTGCAGAGATTGAATGGGTTGAGGATATATATCCAGAACGGGCTGAAGACAGAGCCGATGTAAGTTTGCTGTCATTCTAAGTGTCTTTTTCATTTTTCTTTTAAATTCTTAACAAATTGGATATGTCATATGCATGATGGTTCGGTAGGATGTCAATTAACTGTAAACTGAAGGTAATACTTGTTTGTTGAGGGGAGTGAGATGTTCAACATTGCCCCGCGGCTTAAAATTTGGATCAATCTTCTAGTGGGGCTCCCATTTTGTCTCCAAATCATTTACAGCTTTGGTGCTAGGTTTTCAAATTGCTTTTGCTGAGGTTGCAATTAAGCTATTCATTCTATAATAATTAACAGTAGCTTCAAGTCAATGTGTAAGAAAACTTAGACAAATATGGACTACCATATTACCCTAGGGATCTATTGACTTTAATTTTTTCCATGTATTATATTGTACTTAAGTTAATTGTTATCTGCCCAAGCTTGGAAGTTCATTTTGCCTCAAACAGCGGATGCATCAGAAAAGACATAAGCATAAGCATCAGTGCTCTCTCTTATCCTCACTTTGTTGACTCCATTATTGATTTGGATGCTTACAGTTACAGGATTTGACCAACAATGCAGCAGAATATGCTCGGTTATGGTTAAGAAGAGAGAAAGAATCAGCCCAACAAGGTAAATTTTTAAGCTAGTGTATGCAAATCATGAGGATGAGCCATTTACGTTCTGTTTGGCCATCCATTTTTTGCTGGGTATCCATGGTCTATTTGCCCATTCTGAAAATGACTTTTTTCTTTTTTTGGTTTTTGTTTTCCGCACAGAGGGGGGTTGGGGGGGGGGGGGGGGTGGGTGGGGGAGTTTTGGTTTGGGTTTATCAGTGCCCTATCTATCCACTTGAATTGCCTATGCTCACTCAGAGACAAATAATTTCCAACACCCCCCCCCCCTCCTTCTCTTTTTCTTTCTTTGTGCACCTTCATTTTGCATTCTCATGAGATATGTGGTGAATTTTGTGTACAGACCGACGAAGACTCGAGAAACTCCTTAATGTGGAAGTGATGATGCCTACGTCACAAGATCCTGAACGCTTCAGTTTCTGGGTACGCTTTAAATCCTGCTTATGTTATTGTACAATTTAGTTGTGACTTTTTCATGAGTGTTAGCATTTCTTGGCTGCAGCTTTCTACCTTATCAGACCGAAGGCCTTCAGAAAGATTAGAACTCCTCCGCATAAGAGATACAAGAGAGGTATGAACCAATTTAACCCCTTTGCAACCCAAGAGGGCATCGTAGTAGTAAAAAGGGGCAGCATCTCCATGATTGTCTGTAGCTCTCGGTGACTGAATCTACTACCTAAGTTTCTAACGATATTCTTGTCACTGAACTGTTTGGACACGTCTTAGACTGATCAGTAATATTTAGTCATTGCTTGATCTCGCCAAATTGCATCTTCATTTATTATTTTTGAACTAATTATTCTATCAGTATCTTCTGCAGAGGATAAGACGAGGGCTTATATTTCTAAGAGCAGAAGAACAAGGCTGCAGAGTGCAATGACAAGAGCCATGTAATTGTTGTTTGTATTCTTTTTTTCCGGAGACAAACGAAAAAAATATATATTACTTATACAAAACAATTCAATATTCTTTGGTCCACATGGTGAAGTTTGTGGATCCATATTTTTTGTTGTAACCAATAGTTGTACCCAAAATTAATCAGTAATAACAAAAGCCAAAGTGAATTTTCTGAAACTGTCTAGTAATATGGATTCTGAGACAATTGAAATTGAATGTCAATTAACCTATCTTCTTGTGGAGACCATGTAATGTCGATCGCTACCAGATTGGAAGAAAACATTGAAGTTCTACCAGTATCTCGGTCGATTTTCTTGTTACACACCAGCTGTCATGTCGTTACTCACACATCGAAGCCGTGCTTCCATGTACACCCATGTTTGCAGTGATGGGCAATGCCACTTAACTTCTTAGAAATTATAGATTGTAAACAGAGTATATAAATTTGTACGTATAAAATTTCTATTGATAGTTTGTATACACGGGATATCACATAAACACTTTCGTCTTTGTATTCTAATTTTATAAGCACAGAGAATAGAGTTATTATCTTTTTATATACAGTATGTATACCAACATCCGCGCTAGAGGTGGATTATATATACAAAAAATTTGTTCTATAATGCATTGCAACATAAAAATAGAACGATTTTGTCTGGCCTTTATTTGTTCCCCCACTAAATTAGAATTAAAAATAAAGCATAAGGAAGGCATTACACGGACGCGCTTGGAGCTTTTTGATAGTTTGGTAGTTACGATAAAACACAAACGCGTATGAGATTCTAAAGCTTTAGGGGTCCAACGCACAACTCGCTTTTAGTTTCAAAATCTTCTCCAAATCCAATTTATTTTTACATTTTTTACCAAGTCCTCTCTTCGTCACTCTTTATTTTTTAAAAAAAAAACAATAATAATAACAAATAATAATAATAATAATAAAGCCAAAGTCTTGAATGAATTCATAAAAAGATTCCCACTACTACGTACGTACATGTCCTCACGTCCTTTCTTAGTTGCACCCAACTATCTTCTGTTCTTTCTTCTCCTTCTTGATTCCTTTAAACCATTTTAATTCATGCAAAGTCCTCCGAAACCCTGGTTCAGTCACATCCTCTTAGACACCTCCAAAAATCTTTCAATCTTTTCTTAGGTTTCTTTCTTGCCCCTCAATTCACTATGCCCACTTGTTCACCCTCACGCCAAAGTTAGCAGCGGCTTCCAGCTCCCCACAAATTTTCTTTAATCATAAGAAACCAAAATTAAAAAAGTAAAAAAAATGTTATTGGGAGGAGACAATAACAATCCTAGGCCTTTTTCGCGCCCTACTGGTTTCTCCTCCTTGCTTTTCCTTTCCTTTCTCCTTTCCTTTACCAGCTTCGTAGTCCGCGTCCGGGCAGATTCTTCTCCTTCCTCTTCGCCCTCCTCTCCGTCAGCATACACGCCTCGCGATAATTACCTTATCGATTGTGGTTCCGGTTCATCTGAACAAACCAGCCTTGACGATGGCCGAACTTTTAAATCCGACCACGAGTCGTCGAGTTACTTGTCCACCAAGGAAGATATAGAAACTTCCGTTGATTCAATTCCTGTAAACGCTACGTCTTCCCCTTGTCCCTCAGCTTATCCTCTATACCGCTCGGCTAGAATTTTTACCGGTGAGTCGAGATACCGGTTCTTCATTTCTCAGCCGGGACCGCATTGGGTCCGTCTCCATTTTTACCCGGTGTCTCACTCTTCAATCAAACTAACCGACGCCGTTTTCACCGTCCAGACCGATAAGTTTGTGCTTTTGCATGACTTCTCCATCAGGAACACCACTACATTGGTTTTCAAAGAGTATCTCATTGACATAACGGGGAGACTCTCCATTATTTTCAAGCCTCAGAAAGATTCTCACGCATTCATCAACGCCATCGAAGTTGTTTCAGCTCCTGATTCAATCATATCCGATGGAGCATCTACAGTTGACCCGGTTGACATGTTTACCGGCTTGTCTAACTTCGCTTTTGAAGTATCATACAGGTTGAATGTAGGAGGGCCAACGGTGACTCCGAAAAATGATACATTGTCGAGAACATGGCTCCCCGATGGGGCCTACAATGTTTTCCCGGAAGGTTCCGAAGCTGTCTCCGTAGAGCCGAAAAATGTCCATTATCCTGAGGGTGGGGCCACTCCTTATATTGCCCCCAATTGGGTTTACGCGAGCGCTCAAAAGATGAAGGAAGCTCAGGTGATGCAGCCCAATTTCAACCTCACTTGGAAGATGAGTGTTGATCCGAGTTTCTCTTATTTGATCAGATTTCACTTTTGTGACATCGTGAGCAAAAGCCTTAATGATTTACTCTTCAACGTATATATTAACGAGTTCATGGCTGCTTCGTCCCTCGATCTATCAAGTCTGACCAATGCTCTCTCCACAGCTTATTATAAAGACTTTGTATTGAATGCGACGGCCATCAGGAATCATTCCATTACTGTTCAGGTTGGCCCTGCTTCCAATGCTCAATCGAGCTTGCCCAATGCAATTCTTAACGGATTGGAGGTCATAAAGCTGAGCAACGAAGCGGGGAGCTTTGATGGTTTGTTTGCTGTTGATGGAAAATATAAGGGAGACACAGGGACTAAAATGAAGATTGTTGCTGGCGTTGGGCTGCTAATGGGGGTGACAGCAATTGTGTTTCTTGGAATTGTTTTTGTTCGGTGGCAAAAGAGGCCTCATGATTGGGACAAACGGAAGAGCTTCTCATCGTGGCTGCTCCCTCTACAGAGCACCAAAACGAGTTTCTTGTCAAGTAAGAGCAGCTCCCGAAGGTCAAGCCTATATGGCTCCCGCAAGAGCAAGAGTGGTTACTCTGGTTTATTCTCTAATCAGGGCCTTGGCCGATTCTTTACCTTCACGGAACTTCAGAATGCAACTCAAAATTTCGATGAGAGTGCAGTGATTGGCGTTGGTGGGTTCGGAAAAGTTTACATGGGCGAGCTGGAAGATGGAACCAAAGTTGCTATAAAGCGAGGCAACCCAGGATCGGAACAAGGGATAAATGAGTTTCAAACGGAGATACAAATGCTATCCAAGCTCAGGCATCGTCATCTTGTGTCACTTATTGGCTTCTCTGATGAACAATCGGAGATGATTCTTGTTTATGAGTACATGGCAAACGGGCCACTTCGTGATCACCTCTATGGCACCAATCAACCTCCTCTGTCTTGGAAACAAAGGCTTGACATTTGCATTGGTTCAGCTCGAGGGCTGCATTATCTGCACACGGGTGCGGCGCAGGGGATCATTCATCGCGATGTGAAGACTACAAATATCCTTCTTGATGAAAATTTGGTTGCGAAAGTTTCTGATTTTGGCTTATCCAAGGCTGCACCGATGGACCGAGGCTACGTTAGCACGGCTGTAAAGGGCAGCTTTGGGTATCTTGATCCGGAATACTTCAGAAGGCAACAGCTTACAGAGAAATCTGATGTTTACTCTTTTGGGGTTGTGTTATTTGAAGTCTTATGCGCAAGGCCCGTCATAAACCCCAAGCTGCCAAGGGAACAAGTTAGTTTAGCCGAGTGGGCATTGCAATGTCACAGAAAGGGCATACTTGAGAAGATAATTGACCCCGTTATTGCTGAGACTATTTGCAAAGAGTCTCTGAGGAAGTATGTGGAAGCCGCGGAGAAATGCTTAGCAGAATACGGAGTTGACAGGCCTGGAATGGGAGATGTGTTGTGGAATTTAGAATATGCAATGCAGCTGCAAGAGGCATCGACGCAAACCGACCATCCCGAAGATAAGAGTGCAAATCTTATTGCTTTGGATAAACCGTGTGAAAATTTGTCAAGAGAGGACCTGGCTGTTGCTATTAGCGATAACTCAGAAATAGCAGCCGGTTCTTCATTATTTTCTCCTGTTGGCAAAGTTCGAGGAAGGTAAAGCCATTGGTTAAAGAATTTACTAGCAACTGAAAATTCCGATTTCAGTTTGCAAGAGATCTTCACGAGAGGAAAGATCAAATGCATTTGGTCTTTCAGTACTTGTGCTTGGAGATTTTCTTCTGAAGCTCCAGGGCCAATGATCACAACATCTTGTTTTGCTGATTTAGAAAGCCTTCTTGGTTAAAGCTCTACATGTTTATGGAGGCGATGGGATGATAAATTATCGGATCTTCTACAAACGTATTTTGGTTTTTTGTAAATTGTAAGAGGGACATGATGTAGTTACTTGTTTTTTTCCTTTTTGATTATGACTTCATCTGTGTATTATTATCAAGCTGTTTATAAATCCAGGAGGTAATCTTATAGTTGTGTTTTATAACTGTTCATTACTTTCTTTCCCCCCTTGCAGCTTATGAAAAATTTTGCACCATTAATTGCTTCGGAAATGAAAATAACAATAATAACACTATAAGAGATTCGTTTGTTGCTGAGGCTTGATTTATACAACAACAAAATATTAAATATTAAGGTTCAATTTGACTCATCAGACTCTCAGTAATATAAAAGAGTAATGTAAAGATACACAGAGAAGAAATTTTATAGTTTTCCTTTGTGAGATGGCTCGTTAATCTTAAGTAAAGATTGTGGGTTCAAATGACTTGAGATATCATGAATTTTGGTGTTCAATTTTTATGTGTTTGTTAATCGTGTCAAATTTAAATTTAGAATGAAACGTTTGTCACACTATTAATTTAACTTATCTTTTATTCACTAAAGATATATTCTTATATGCTATTTAATTTTTCTTTTATTATAGTGATAGTTTAACTAATCTTCTATTCAATAAACACAGATTAATTATATGCTATCTAATTATAGTTAAATTATCCACTTATTAAAGACACTTTGAAAGAATGAGTCAACATTTATGATTTGTTTACTAATTAATAATTAAAAATAAATTGAAATTGAAATATAATAGAATTAAAATAAAAAATAAAAATAAGAATTAATTATTTACTTTAATTATGGGAATCGTAATTGAAATAAATTATATTATTATTAACGTATTTATTTGATATTGAAATTATAATAAACTATTATAAGTTATTAAAATAATATTAATTAATTATTATCATTATTTATAATAACAACAACAATTGTGATGATGATCACCATCGTCTACTACAATAAATTTATAATAATAATAAAGATAAAATAAAAAATTTTAATATATAAATAAAAATATGATCACTTTAAAAATTAGGTTTTCATTCCCAACTCCCTACGGAAAAGTTCTCGTTACCTTACATAACATTTAACAAACATTAAAGAAATTGATAAACAAATCAAGAGCATCACGCCACGTGTAACTATTATAATTCTAATTTTACCGATGGGACCGGTTTGTACTTTGTAGCCGATTGAAAAAAGTAGAATGAAAGACGAATAATTTCTCCCGCTGCCAAATGCTCAAAAAGAAGGGTTTTTGCTGTCTATCTGGAGCCTATAAAAGGTGCTGTCTCATGTGAAAGATGCAGTGCCTTGTCCTTCTCAAATTGGATGCAAAAAATCGGGAGTTTAATTGGATTCATTCTTTTTTTTTTCTCTCTCTGAGTTGATTAAAACGACTGGAACATAACTCATGGATTTTGTGCATTATGGCGCCTCTTCATCAACTAACTCAGAAAAGAATCCATTACAATTTTGATGTGGAATAACTTGGGAGCAAGAAATGGCGCACCTTTCAAAAGACAGCATGAAGATGCAATGAGGGTTTTTGCTAAAGCCGAAGCCACTACACTGCTCGTTCATCATTGAGAGCAGTCGTCAGCGCGACATTAAATTTTAACTTTATTGATGCAAGCTCCAAGGAAGTTTTCGCGGTTGCCTCCCCGAATATTGGTATAAAATTACATTTTGAAGATGTAATGCTTGATCATAAATCGAGGGCAGAAGGTGGTGCTATTATAAAGAATATCATAGAGGTAACTTATGGTAGTTGCTGTGAAAACCAGCTTCAACGGCGCTGAATCAAATTACAAAAAAAAAAAAAAAAATTCAGGTTTCTTGCTTATTGTAACTGAATCGAATTCAAACAGTACCCCACTTTGACCTAGTAGTCCAAGTGGTTTTCTTCACCCACTTTCCCGATTTCCCATCACTTCTTTTTCTCCATTCATTTCATTTCCGTCCGTTCGATTTTATCGTTCACATCTAACGGCTCTCGTTGGCGTAATGTTGGCTACATCATGATGTAACTTAATAATCCCAACCCTGCGAAACTGATGTTAAAAGTCAAGGTCATTCAACACGACCCGCCAAATTTTTTTTTTTTTTTTTTGGCCCTATGTTGATTTAAATAAAAAAACAAAAAGGAAAGAAGAAAAAATGAAAAAGAAGGAAGAAAAGTGAAAAAGAAAGAAAAAAATAAATAAAATAATAATATACAGTAATTTAATTTTATTCATATAAAAGAGTGATATTTTTTTATTTTTTATATTTAATTTTTCAATTTTTTTTAATTTAAAAAATTTTAAAAAATTTTAAAAAATTTAAATATATTAAAATTTTAAAAAATGAGTTTAAGTATTATAATATTTATAATTTTTTTTATTAATAAAATTATTTTTTTATTTTTAAATTTAAGTTAAAAATTAAATTACGTAATTTATAATATTTTATATAATTTTATTATCTCATTATTTTTTAATTTTATTTTAATTATATATTTATTTCATTCAATAAATTTTTTAACAAATAAAAACTCTAATAATTATTTTTAATCTTAATTGTAGTCGTTCGCTTTGATTCTTGATTCACTTTCATTTAAATAAATAAATACATTATTTATTTTTATTCGTTAATTCCCAACACACCATTAATATCAATCAATTGATTAATTATGGATACGTATATGATTGATTGGCTTGCTTCAGATGAAGTTCAAACAAAGCAACGCAGATTTGCTTGCTTGTTTTTCTCCCGCGGACTAGTGTGCACTGCGCAGGTGTGTTTTTTTTTTTTTTTTTTTTTTTTAATTTTATGATTACAACTACTGCTCTTTCTTCCACCAAAAAAACGGTTTTCAAAGAACGCTTGAATCTCTTAACCCAACAACAGCCCGTGGCTGGCACGCATACAAGAGCCTGTCACTTCTCTCATTCAACTACGCCGGGAAAAGCAGAAAGGAAAAAAAAAATGGTACAAGACGATGAGATCGTCGGAAGCTTACTGGAGCAAATCCACTCCATAAATCACCCAAAACAATTGTCACTAATAACGATCAGAGGCTCATTAGAATCCCCCAAAAACGATGACGTCTCAGTTTTCCCTCCCGCCAATCATGAAAACCTTCAAATTCCACCACACCCAACCCGAAAGCAACAAGACCCATCTGCCAAATTGTCGTCGTCGCTGTCGTTACCGCCGTCCAATTTCAGTACGGGGAGTTCTAAAGAAGTTAAGTTGGTTATTGGCTGGTTGGATTTCGGGCTTGATATTTTGCGTGCCAAGATTATGTGTGCTTATTCTTGGTTTTGTAATAATGGGGAAGGTAGAAGGGTATTTTATTCTTTTGGGCCGGTAGCAGGAGTGGCGGTGTTGGTGTGGTGGTGGTGGTTGTGTCGGCGGATTAAGCGGGGACGGAGGGCGAGAGAGAGTGTGCAGAGTTTGAAGTTGATTATCAAAGAGAAAGATGAGGTTTGTTCCTTTTTTTATGTCAAGTGTTTGATGAAATTGCCTGTTCTTGCCTTTAGTTTAAAAGATGTTTGTGGAAATGCCAATGTACAGAATTATGAACCTATATAATTGCACCAAACTAGCCACATTTTCAGTTAATTATTCATAAAATAATTTGAATTTCATTTTTTGGCAGAAAATCAGTAAACTCTTGCATCAAATTGCTCAGATGAATGAAGTGCTTGTGGCTCGTCACAAAGTTCTGGCTTCAAAACTGGCAAATTAATTAGGCAGAGAAGCGCTAGACTAGATTAGCAATTCTTTATACATGTTCGTCATTAGTGCAAGGCCACTGCTTCTGTTATTTTGCATGCCTTTGCGCAGAAGCTTGCACATGCTTTATGTTTAAGTTCAAACTCTCTTTGCTAGTTATTTTGACTCTGTACAAAAGCAAATATTGGTCGGTTTTGGTTCTTGCAGAAATTCTTGTCAAACCTACACCGCAAGGAAGCAACTGACATCATAGGTTTACAGCACCACTTTTGGGCCATAAGAAAGTTATGATCACCCCAAGTTTCTGCCGGTACATTCTTTGGGTGGGAATGCACCACATGAATATATCCAATTTCTGAATACTGATGATTCATCAAAAGCTGTCTCAAGTTTGTAAATTGAATCCACAGAAGTAAATCCGCATGCATAACTATTGAAGCATACACAAAAATTGGTTTCAAATCTAACAACTGTAAATTAGCAAAAGGTATCTGGAGTGCCTTGGACACATCAAACATTTTTACAGCTTCTTATCAGATTCTAGGGGCTTGATGTTTCTAAAAGAATAGAAGGATCTGACAAGACTCGCTACACTAAGCATCTAGGTAAGATCTTCCCACACATTCACCAGCTGCTTCAGATTGTGGGTCGGGTAACTTCATATAAATTCATTTATGTCCAAAAATGGAAGCTGACAAAATTGAAATAAATACTTAGCTTTCAAATTTTGGTTTTTCAAGTATCTATCAATGGAGATAGTAATACAACCGAAAACACCACACTCCAAGAAATGGAAAATCTAAACTTGAAATGACAATCACTCCAAGAAGGCAAGAATTGGGAAAAATAAGCATGAAACGTCAGAAAAATAACAAACCATATAACTACTTGCTAAACAACCCACTAGAAAAGGCATAGCAAATCTCAAGGAAAAAAAAAAAAAAAACTATAATTGCAACCAGAAGGTTTATTAGTCTATTTCATAGCAAGACAATTGGATTTTCAAACTCTCTTTATCTTCCATTGGTCCTGAAATTATCATCTGCTTGTCAAATCATTACAAATCCTAAAATTTAAACATAAGGATTGCTCATCATCAATGACAATTTCCGGAGAAGGAAATAAAGACGTGACAAAATAGAAAGGACAACTGTGCTGCTAAGTTTACGTAAATTTCCTTCATAAATTACCAAAAACACATCAGAACGACATGCTAAAGTTTACAAAGAATTGTACTCATTTGTTCTCAAAAGGAGCACTGAGACATATTGCAAGCAAAACTTAATCAGAAGGAAAAAAAACTGTTAACAGATGTAAAATCTGATTTGTAAAGGAATTTCATTACCTACACATTATGGCACATTGAATATGATGTTTAAGTTTCACTTCCTAGTTCTGTGATCCACTCTTATCAGTAACTGAATGACGAAATTGATCCACAAACTCCAAAGGAGCGGTCGTGTCATTCCTAATCCTTTTAATCTTGGGGCTCAACAAGCCCCTATGTCCGAATCCATACAGCTTAATGACTTGGTTATCAGCAAAATTGAATGCCCTCTCCATGCTCTTCAAGCATCTCTCAACTGGGTAATCCCCATAACTCCCGCAAGGCTTGCAACCAACAAAATGAGTCACAAATGGCCACCTTTCATCACCTAACCCCGGATGATACTTCTCCATCATCTCCTCATACCTATCAACCAACCCAACCCAATACCCGTGCAAATAAAACTCACTCTCAATAAACACTTTATCAATCCACTTATCCTTCTGTGTCAACAACAAATAAATCAGAGCCGACTGATCATCAGCCTCAAAAGCCGGCCTCCCTTTCAAATAAGCCGTCATAATCTTCCCAGCCTCATCTCTTATGACCCCTTTCGGTCCATATGGCGCCCAAGCATCAAGTAAATCCAACGACCACTGACAATTCCTAAACAAGAAACTCCCCGTATTCAAAGCAATCCATGACTTCTGAACAAACATCAAATCGTGGTACCCATGAACAACCAAATTATAATCCTTATACTTGTCCATAGGAAGCTCAAACACCATATCGGTAAACATAGCATCACTATCCATCCACCAAATCCACTCAATCTCAGGATGAGACAACATCAGTTTCCTTAGCAAAGGCAATTTCGCCCAGTACCCGGATAACTCCTTATCTAAATGAGCCATATTGTAAATAATCTCAATCCCATGAAGCCTACAATAGTCAATCTTATTCTTAACAGATTTCAGCAAGTAATGATCACCAATTGGATTATCACAAGGCTTAGGCGTGGAGCCGGTAACGAGCAAAATCTTAGGCTTACCATCGACATGGCTCGGAAACTCAGCGTTATGACTCAGCCAAGCCTTACGATCCAGGTCCCAGGTGGCTATTTTGGGACCCAGAGAGTAAGTGGCATTGGAGTTGGTCTCGGATTCGGCCGGTTCCTCGGGATCGTCCGGGTCGACGTCGGAGCGGATCTCGGCGAGTACACGGTTGGCCTCCTCGATGAGCTGCTGGTTGATGGTTTCTTCGTCGGGGCTGCTGAAGTTGACACCGATGGTGCCGCGTAGGACGAGAATGGTGACGAAGCCACAGAGGATGGTAATCTTGATGTTGTTGAAGGTCTTCTGGATCTGCCTGCCACGCGGCATGGCTCCACGTCCCGTCCTGCCGTTGGCGGCGGAGGCTGCGTTGGTCGTGGGAAGAACGCCGCCTGCTGCAGCGCCCGTTGAGGATCTCTTCAGAGGCGTGAAATTGTCTTGCCCCATGTGCAATCTCAGAGAGATATATAATTGATTACAATTTAGTTTGTAGTTTCTTTTTTTTTATTTTCCTTTTTGTTATCCGGAGTTCATGGAGTAACTCTTTTTAAGTCATGCCTGGTTTTTCGAACAACGGGGGATCTGAGTTTTGGGGTCTGAAAAGATCGTCTATTCTGTTTTGTTCTGTTACGATTTATTTGAGTTTAGAAAGGTGCTTGTAAGAATTACAAATGCGTTCGCTTCTGGCAAAGGCCGTGTTTGTCACCCGGAGAGTGGAGATTACATGTTTCCAAACACCGACTTTGACGTTTTATTTTCTTTATTTTTATTATTACGCAATAAAATTATATTGGTTCCGGATTCTCTACCTCAGGAGATACACTTGGTGTAATAATTGATTTTATGATCTTATTCGGTCAAATAATTGGTCTATGTTCCTTCTAAAAATACCGGTAAATGTGCTTTAGATGACTGAAAATAATATCAATATTATATTCATATTTATTTTGAGTATTCCTTTATATTTCATCTGATGATTAAATTCCATCATTTTTATTCACCTTTTAATAATCGCGAGAAAGTATCCAAAAGAGAATTACATCGCCCGCGATGTTGATAGACGCTCGTCACCGTACTTGGGTATTGTCTTTATCTCGTTCAAAATGCTCTTTTTTCTAGCTACGAGAGTAAGAAAAAGATGTGAGTATTTTTGTAAATTAATCAAATTTCGGGGCAATTTCTGTAAAGTTTCCAAAAGCTTTGGATCTATGGGCGAAAGTCAGTTGAAGGTGGGTTGAGATGTCGATGTGGCCCAATGGATCACAACTTGAATTTGCTGTTGTTCAGTTATTAACAAACAACAACAGCTAGCCAGCCATGTGCCGCGTGCCAGCTCTTTAGATCCGTATTCGTCTCTTATTAAATTAATTAATTGCAGCAGAAGTTAACCCCGTACTCTCATATGCTAATAATATTTTGTTACTTGTTTAGAACCGTGTCTGCTGCTAAAGATTCAGTGTACAGGGGGTGTTTGTGGTGGGGGTGTTCGTGTTTAAGCGTTAGACAGGGCCAAACTAAACTAATTAAAAAAAAAATTGCAATTTGCATGTACAAAGTGAATTAAGGAGTCAATATTTTAATCTCGAAGGAAATTAAATTTAATTCAAAAACATCTACAGCAATAGGTCTTAAAGGAGTCAATATTTTAATCTCGAAGGAAATTAAATTTAATTCAAAAAAATCTACAGCAATAGGTCTTAAGTTGTGCCGACGCTACCGTCGCCAATGCACGATGCATACGATGACTTTGAATTTAATGGAGGCGAATTTGGATAAAAGTGGAATGAGGCATGTCTGAGCAGCAGCCAACCAACAATGGCAGATGCAATCTGTCTGTAATTTCTTATCCAGGAGAATAATTTCTGACTTGTGAACTGTCCACACTCAGTCTTGGGTCCTCTTTTCCTGAAAACTTTGTTGGGTAATTCGTCTGCTTTTTCTCACTTGTAGGTGAAACGGAAAAATGACCCTACATGCTGAAATACTCTATATGTGCCGTGTGGCTGAATATGTGGAAAAACACATTTTGTTCATTTTCGGTCACCTAATTCTATGTTTCTAACTGCCTCCCGCCCCCCCCCCCCCCTTTTTTTTTCAATTTAATTTTATGTTTCTTCTTCCGGCATATCTGGGTCAACTTTTGTATTGATGGCAACTGAATCTTTTGGTCAATTAAGTGACGGTACTTCATCAAGCAGCAACTTAGAATTGTCAAGCGGCTGAATAATGTTGGCAGCAGAATCAACTAGGCTTTATGTGAAAAACTTGACAAGACTTGCGCATCGGATGGGTTTAGCATGCCTCGAATACCATCAATGTGCAAACAGATACACCAGCTACATGAACAAACTAGGAAAATGAAGGCAGTTCAGGAGAAGCATTGTCAGCAACAACATTATGTGACCTATCATTGGATACAAAAAATGACTTAAGAATCATGTGCAATGTGGAAAGGCTACCGGTTATCTTGAAGCAGGATTCTTTTTATTCTTCTTTTCTTTGCTTTTCTTCTTCTTATCTACTTCTATAACAGTCTTCTTAACTGGTGCTTCGATGTTGGGTGCGGTGCAGCCAAGGCAGCCTTCAGATGGTTTCCTTCTTGGCTGGAACACCTCAATAATAGAGGGATCCAGCACATTGCTTGAGCAGTTTAGAGTGAGGCCCATAACCACAGCCTCATCCCATAGCTCACGACCCTTTACAAAGTCTCCCCCTCGACAGAGCTTAGGTATGAGCACATCATAAACTGGTCCATAGCCACCCAATGAGCTTCTCTTCATCCGTTCAAAAAGCTCAAGCGCAAAGTTCACCCTCTCAACCCCACAAAGAATACCAATCAAATCATAGTAAAACTTGCGATCTGGTATAAGCCCCTCTTCAATCATCTCATCCACTATCTTATTCCCTTTGCCAAACCTCCCACTCAGATACAACACCCTTGCAACAAGATAATAGCTAGCCCAATCTGGAGCACAACCTGACTTTTTCATCTGTTCAAGAACTTGGCAAGATTCCTTTACTCTTCTTGTCCTCCCTAAACAAGAAAGCAATATGTTATAACTAATTGAGGTTGGGGCAATCCTATAGGACCTCATTTCCATCATCACGTTCAAAGCTTCAGGAACAAGACCAGAAGGATTGCGTTTAAGGTTTCTCTCACACAGGCCCCTAAGAAACGTGTTATAGCAAAACAAATCCGGCATGATCCCAGCTGACTTCATCTCTTTGATAATCTTCCGTGCTGCCTTAACATTCTGTTGCATAGACCACCCGTAAATAAGACTCCTATAAATACAAAGCTCCACTCCGGATATCTTATCCTTATGATGATAAACAACCCCTTCTGCTCTCCTAGCATGCCCCTTGGCACAAAGAGCACCAACAATGGCAGAAACCGTAGCACTATCTTGGACGCACTTGAACTTCTCCAAGTTCTTGAAAATACCCAATGCTTCGTCTTCTCTCCCTAGTTTAACCAATGTCTCAACTAAAACACCAAAACTCTGAGTCTCCATCACACGACCCTCTTTCTTTAAATCAGAAACCAATATATTCATTGCCGTATGATCTTTCTTTTCCGCAAAGACGCGAATGGCATGATTATAATCCTTGTCTTCCAAACTAGCACTCAAATTCTTACATGACCAAAGGAAAAACCGAAGTAGTCTTCTAGTGGGTGCTTCTTGTTTGCAAGAATCAATGACCTGGGTAACAAGCGATGGAGTTAAATAACCTGTAAACTGATCTAGACTTAATTCTAAGTCATCTAGACCACCAATTGTACTTGAAACGACCTTACAAAGCTCCTTCAGCTCGTGCGATACTTCATTGGACGGCACCGTGGAGTAGAGAGAGAGTAAAAGATGCTCGGAATTCCGGTTACCTACGCGTTGTAGCAACCAGCTTCTCCATTTTGGCTTGAATAAGGGGTGCATCTTCTTTGAGAACATTCATCGAACAAGTAGTGGCTAATACTTCCACACCAGAGACTTTGACTTGAAAACAATTCGCGTGTGATTATGAACCGTTCGATAAAAATACCAGCATGATTCAATCAGAAATGGATGTAATATCACGCACCATTTTTGGACAGCAAATTCAACTTGCTCTTTTTTGTTATTTAATTATTATTATTATTAAATGGCTGGTTTTTTGTAATTAAAGTGTGTCGTTAAGGGCAATACTGTACATTGACAACTTTCCTGCTAATTTGGCGTAAACAACAACAGAATTCGCAAATGCAAAAGCAAAGCTCAAAAAGACAGAATATTTCACCTAGATCTTGCGGTGCCAAATTTCCTTCTCACCGATCATCTTCACGATCACTTCCCGGTATCCTTGGATTTCTCTTCATCGTTATCTAATTAATTAATTAATAATATATCCATGTTTATATATTTGTAACCGTAATTCAAATTTGATCGTCCATTGAAGCTTTTGACTTATAAATTCAATTTCAATTTTTGGAAAGTTTTTGGTACTTATTTTTTTATTTTCTGATTGCTAACAAAAGTCTGTGAGGGATTCGGGCGAAGATGAGTCAGGTGTTTGAAGGATACGAGCGCCAATACTGCGAGCTCTCTGCCGGCTTGTCGCGCAAGTGCACGGCGGCAAGTGCTCTTGATGGAGGTGAAATATTACATAATTAACAATCTTACATAGATCAGCTCTGTGTGTGTGTGTGTGTGTTACCGATGAAAATGTTGCATCGACGTCTTTAATAGAATTGGTTTACATAATTAATAATTTTGTTTTGCATGATTTGATTGCAGTGATCAAATTTTTATGTATCTTTTGGCTGTAGTTGCTTTTATAATCGAACGATCTAACTAAGTAATCATAGGGCTTGTTGTTACTTCGTTTACATTCTTACAAGAGTGATTGTAAATTACAGATTAGGTCAGATGATTTATATGTTATAGAGAGCAGTGTAATCGTTAGATAACCAAAACTGAGATATATAATGTCCTGCAGTCCTTTATACACCCTTTCACCCCCTTGAAGGGCCTTTTTTTTCATTTTTAATTCACAAAAAATGTAGAAGAAAACAGTTGTACTGTCTATTTCTCCATTCCATTCATCCAATAATAGCATTTTGTTTTTGATACAGAATAAGTAGATTGTCAACTTCAAACGGCAAACAAGCATTCTCTAGAATCTAATTGATTATATATCTTTATTGCAATTGCTAGGTGTGTTTCTTTACTTTTACAGTCTTTTCGTTGCGTCATGGACTAGTATACACTTCAAAACTATCCTTGTACGTTCTTATTTGCAATAGCTATCTATTCCTTCTTATTGCTTTGGACATATATTTATTAGATGATTTATTCTCTTGTGAGGAGCAACTCACCTTTTGTATATTCTCTTCTCCTGTGTTCAATTGTTGAATCTGTTGTTTGGATCATTTTTTTTCTTACCATTTCATGCATTCTTGATTTGCAGAGCTGAAAAAGCAGAAGCTTTCTGAAATTAAAACTGGATTGGATGATGCTGATGCTCTGGTATTTTAGAAGCCATTTTTTATGGTTTAAAACTTCTTTCACTATTCTTGAACTTGACAAACTTGTATTTGAAATTATCTAGATTCGGAAAATGGACCTAGAGGCAAGAAGTTTGCAGCCGAATGTGAAGGCAATGTTTCTGGCTAAGTTAAGAGAATACAAAACTGATTTGAACAATTTGAAAAATGAAGTGAAAAGAGTCACATCAGGTAATGTCAACCAGGCTGCCCGGGATGAGTTGTTGGAGTCGGGAATGGCAGATGCAATGACGGTGTGTATTTCTTGATTGGTGCAGCTCCACCCCCCCCCCAAAAAAAAAAAAAAAAAAAAAACACCCCCTCTTTAAAAATGAAAATAGGAAACAAAAACCTATATTGAAAAGATGGTGAGATAAATTGGGAAGTGAGAAGTCCTAAACAAAGTTATAGTATCTATGTGGGACTACATTATCTCTAAACAAATAAAGGCTATCCCAAGATTTACAAAACTAACCCAAGACCGTTCCCAGTTTAGATGTGTGAAAAGATGGAAGAATCTTGAAATTCCTTGGTAACAGAGGCCCAAAGTAAGTGACGTTAAAGAAAATAAACCTTGTGCATTTACTTTTAGTACATAAATGTAAACTAAACCCCTTCCCAGCCTTGGTGTGAGGTGCACTTAAACCCTAAACCTCTTTGTCACTCCAAGTGGTGCTATCAACCGAACCAACTAATACTGAAATCATGTTCATTTGAAGGCATTGAAATGTAAACCTTGTCTTTACCATAGGTGTTTGAATTAAATTCTTACTTCTAAATGAATAAATCTCATACTTAAGAATGTTTGGTTGGTAAAACTACATTAACCTTTTTGTTTCCATTTGTATATTACTTGCTTTTTTGTTAATCTGGTGAATGTCTAGTTTTATCCAAAAGATATTCTCTAATTTTCTTTATATCTCTGAAGTTCTGCAAATGGATCTTGTGAATAGTTATCAGTATTTTGATTTGCGGTGTGTCCTTTTGAAATTTGTGGAAAATGGATAGGTGTCGGCTGATCAAAGGGGAAGATTGTTGATGTCAACCGAGAGGCTAAACCACTCAACAGACCGAATTAAGGAGAGTAGAAGAACAATGCTGGAAACAGAAGAGCTTGGAGTCTCGATCTTGCAAGATTTGCATCAACAACGCCAATCTCTTTTGCATGCTCACAACACGGTATGCCCTTCGAGTTCTCTAATACAGTGGTTTAATTAGGTGGCCATGGCTGGTATTATAAGAGTCTTGTTTTTACTTGTGTAGCTCCATGGGGTGGATGACAATATTAGCAAAAGCAAGAAGATCCTGACAGCCATGTCAAGAAGGATGAGCAGGAACAAATGGATCACGGGCTCCATAGTCTCAGTTCTTGTCTTTGCCATTTTACTTATACTTTATTTTAAGCTAACTCATTAGCCTGCTGGTGTGCAAGTTCTTGAATACATCTGCAATCTGTGCTGCTCGGCATCATTCATCCAATGCTTATGGAGTAACCTTTTGCAAATTCTGCATGTATTTGACATAGCCTGCTGGTGTGCAAGTTCTTGAATACATCTGCAATCTGTGCTGCTCGGCATCATTCATCCAATGCTTATGGAGTAACCTTTTGCAAATTCTGCATGTATTTGACACAGCCCGTGACCCCCTCTAGTGGGAGGCCTGAAACTGGAATATTAAACAAACCATAAATGGTAAAAAATGCGAGATGAGACACTTTTGACTTTCTATCGACAAATCATATATCACAGAAAAAATTTTCCATTTATCTTAATTTTCAGGTATTCAAGATAATCTGTTTGCTGAACCTAGTTGCTTCTAAATTAGGTGTGTAAAATCTGGTATTGTTTTCAGTTTTAATTTTTTTTCCCAATGGACAAGTTATCATTGTGTATAGCATTTCTCCTGTGGTTGTATCTTATACAATTCTCCTTTTTCTTTTTTATTTTGAGCGATACGGTCGAGGTTAAAAAAAAAAAAAGGAAAAAGTTTGATTTTGCTTACCTGCATCTTTTTATCACAGCCACCCAATGTGACGCGAATAAGAAAATTTTCGTTGCTGGAGTTAAAAGCTTACACCATTTAATAATTTCATAACTCCTAAAGCATTCAGTCATTCGGATACTGATACTTAAATGCCATCAAACATCAGCAAAGCAGATTTAGTCTTCAAAAACACTACTGAATCAATGCCCTCCATTTCATTGTAAAAATCCATACAGGGTAACGTCTGTGTGTAGACCAGTTCTGCTGAAGGTGAACATTTCTACACAAAAATGGCATACAAATTTATACCGACTGTTTTGGATCAGACAGAATACAATGCAGTGATTACCTCTTTTCCTGGACTAGTATCTGACAGACACCATCTGATATGCCTTCTGAGCCACTGATGTCATAACTGGAAATGAGTTCAACATCATCTGGACCACTCCAATCCAGTTGATTTACCAAATGTTTTACACAGATCCAAAACTGTATCCTTCATAACATGGAAGTGATGCTTGTACTATACAATGGAGCAATGGAGGACTAGTTCTTGTTCACCCAGATAGGCAACATCTGCAGTGGGTTTCTGGACAAAATATTCATAACCTTCATCAACCACCAATAACTTCAGATTAGTTTCCTGAAGTATCATTGTCAGGAGACGAGTCTCTTGATGCCAGCTCTTCCTCCTCATCTTCATCTTCATCATAATCCACAGAAGAAGGTTGCCCATTAAGGTCCACATTTACACCATTTACCTTCCTTACAAACTGTCCCCGCACACGAGGCCTCCTCTCAGCAAGTCGTTTTCGATTAACATACCTAATCTTCTTATCAAAACAGCGCTCCTTCCTCTTCTGTCTAAACTTGATCAATGCAGCCTCTCTTCTATCAACTTTATTCATTTTCACATCAGTGGAAGATGAATTCCCATATGATGGCCAAGAATTAGCAGAAACCTGACCAGGTTGTAAGCACATGTTAATGGGGTAGTAAGGGAAAGATGCCATGCCATTTACATGAGGGACACACTGTGGAAGATGATTGTATTGAGGCAGCATAGCATGATTCTGAAGTTCAGGCAGGTTCTTTTGATACATTTGTGCTGATGATGATGGCAGCATAACTTGATTCATTGCTCCCGACAAAAAATACTGATAACTGGCTTGTGAAGGTTCATTTCGAGTAGGCACATGTGGCTGAAAGAACTTCTCATCGTTGAAATTCCTATTCTGCGGAAAGTCTGTAGGTGGGGTAGAGGACTGCTCCATGGAAAGAGAATCAGGAACACTACTACTGCTCCGAAAGTCCTCTCCTTGTGAATAGTTTTCCCATGCTTCTCCGTTTTCATGCAATCGAGTATCATTAACCACTTGCTGACAACATGGCTGACATTTCTCGTCCACCCTCGCATTTTGAGCAGCACTATCATCAACATTGACAATCCCTGGGCAACTGTTTCTGGGCAAGTTTGACTTGACATAAGTGAAAAAGGCAGACGATTCACCAATCCTCAATTCAATCTTCTTTGGACCAGATGAAAATTGACCTGGAAAACAGGACCAGCATTAAAAATATGCGATCCACATATAATCACATCCCAGTGAAACATAGACAGTATAAAAGCAATTTAATTTTCATATTAATGGAAGTAGAAAACTTGGTCCTAATAAAGAAGCAGTTCATAGTGACAAACAGCTCACCTGTTCGGCGATCACTTATTCCTGGCACACCAGGCTTACATTCTGATATATCAATTAGCCCAACAGCAGCACTTCCGGAAGTAGATGCAACAACAGTAGAAGTAGCAACAGGAACAGACTGAAATAGCACAAGATGTAGTTGAGTAAACAACTATGGTCCTGAGAATGTAAGTGTTAATATAGTTTTACTGTCCTAAGTTCCAAAAGCGTTAAATACCTGTCAAACTAAATGGTTGGTATTTTTCATAGAGCAATTTCCTGTTTATGTTACATTTGCGTAAACAACACAGAAAAGCTACCCACCAAAATGTGGCATTGCACGCACTAGATCATTTTAAACCTTTTTTACTCTTGGTATTCTTACTCCACACATTCCTGGACATTCATAAACAGCATCAACCAACAGGAACCAGTTCTTTTGAAGATTACAGAAATGTCCATGTAGCTTTCCACCAAATTGGGCTATATTATGATTTTCATAATTCATATTAGTGAAGCCCAATCTTTACTTAAATCAGTCAATTCCTAGGTCAACGTAAATTGGATCTTCTTTCTGCTTCATAAATTGTTATAAAGTTGTATATTTCGGCTAGCTTCTATAGCAGTGTACAAATATTAAATACCAATTGAGGGTATAGCAAATATAAAATTGCAAGAAACCACAACAACGTGACAAGATAGAATTAAAAATGTGGAAGATGCAATACTTCTCTAGAAATCTAGTTTTGTAAAGGTCAGATAGACTGATGCTGTGAACGTCCTTTCATGTTACCAAATTATCATTCCAAAAAGCACATATCCATCTGATATATTCAAGTTACTAAACTTCAATACTCACTTCAGTCTCTTGATGAGTAGGCATTCCAATTTCTGGATTGGTACTCCTCCGAGATTTGTCATCTGTGTCATCAGAGAATAGAGTAGTACTGTTTGTATTAGCATCACTAGGGTCTGATGCTACCAGATCAAAATCATAGCTCAAGATGTTCTTTTCTGCTAGGCCAAGCTGCCCAAAAAATAAATAAATAAATAAATAAATAAAAAGGAACAAATCTTACTATAGACAAAAGATAACTATGACTACTGTTCATTCATCAAATTGGGCTTAATTTCAGCTTTTGTTTAAAGCATGCTATCAGCTCAAGTTTGATCGATGCTTGCATACATGGGGACAGGTAATCTAATGCTGGGACGTGGACTACATAAAATCAGCAGAAAACAGAATAAGTTTCATTTTGGAGGAACATATAGTTTTTCTACATTCCTCAGGTTTCTCTGTTGAGATGCCACAGAATGTAGGAAATTCAAATAGATGGTGGTTACAGGCTAGAAGTCTTTTCAGGATAACAAACTTAATAAGTCTTAAATTGATTGCATCTATAAATATGTAAATACTGAGTGTCAAATTACTTGCATTTATAAATATGTAAATACCTCATCTTAGTGTCTCACAGTAAGCACCAAGTAGAACAGAAATATTTATAAGAAGAAGGGGAAACAATGAAAGAACCCCAAAGAGAAAAAAGAAGAAAAAAATGGAAGGAAAAGAAAAAGTTTGAAGCAACAGAATAGTGAATTTCATGCAAAACAAACCATCCGTCGCCTTCTCCACATATGTGTCCACAAGTTCAATAGTTCATTAGTTCGTAGAGGCTTAACAAGATAGTCAGCTGCACCTAATCTCAAGCACTTGACAACAACGGAGACCTCGTCTTGTGCCGACATCACTAAATGACAAAAATGAATTAGTAAGGATCACACTATAACACAATTAGGAAAATTGAAGGTGAAAAATGAGCAAGACAAGCATACTGATAACAGGTATGCGCCGCAGTTCTTTATCCCGTGTGATGTACTTCAACATCTTCAGGCCTTTAGTCATTGGGAGGTCAACTTCAGCAAGTATGATATCAATGTCAGATCCCTCAGCATTCAATGCATCAATAACCTGTCTAGCTGACCTCACCGAAGTCACTGTTAAGCAAATGTCAATAGCAAGTTATCATGGAGCGGGCAAATAACTTTGGAAAACAGGTATTTTCAAACAACCATTGAGCATTTCAAAATGAAGAAGAAACATTAACGATGCAGATAGAAGATGGCAATGAAGCAAACGACTCTGACAAGGGAAAACTCAACAAAAAATCGTCAACATGGAAGTAAACTCAACACTGTACTATAAATTTATAGAGAATTGCCATCGAATAGATCAAGAATAGGAAAGAAAAATTATAAAAATGCACTAATTGCAAACGGAAAGAATGTCAACAGTTATTTTCCAACTATATCAGCTTCAGTCTAATAAACCAACTCCTTTTTCTTCATTTCTTCTGAGAGTTCAGAGCTCAATTAGATTCTTATTTCTTTAGAGAGAAAGGAAATTAGACTTCAGCGGTTTCAGATGACAAGATTTAAAAGATTAAATGGAAAATGAAACTGATACGGATTATCTTAAAACCATTGTCTCTCAGTTTTTAAGCGACAACCACTGTTTGATAGAGAGACCATGTTTGTCTAATAATCATATGTGAAGCTAATACAAATATAACTTAAGGAAGCGAAGTAAAATTACAAAAGAGGTCCTCTCTTTGCCCAGTAAAAACTAAATTCAGAAACTTTTGCAACACAATTGTCATACAATTACACGAATTCAACCATAAATCGATGGAATAACAGAAAACCAAGCCCAAGGATTAGTTCACAGGCAGAGAAATTTAGAAACTGAATTAGTGAAGAATAACACAACATTGATTTAGTGAATCTGTTATACCTACCAATTTCAACAAGCAAAAATAATTATGCATTTTGGTTTTCAATTTAACCAAAATCAGTAACACAACTTCTCCTCATTTCCTCTCCAACTTTTATGTGTAATCAACTTCCTAACTATAAAAAGGACAAACTTCGATCACTAATTTTTCACATAAGTCAATAGCTGCAGAGCGTGAACAATGTATTCCAATAACATGATCTATTTTGTCACACGAACAAATTAACATCAACAGAAACACTCTGAAAGCTCAAAATAGAATTTAACAAGACTAACATTACATAAATCACAAAACTGAACAAAATAAGAAGAAAGTCAAAATATACCCTGATAGGAGCACTTCACAAGAAGTGAAAAAACCTCATCAGAGCTGTTGGAATCATTATCGCACAGCAAAATCCTCACTTTACTTCTATCAATAAATCCATCTCCACTACTCTTACTGTTCCCAATACCAGCAGCACCACACTCTTTGTTCAAATTCATCTCCTTGCTCTCCATATCTTCAACCCAAACCCCGAGAAACAAAAACAAAAGATACTCACATCATATAAAAGCAATCTTTTTTAAAACTGAAGCAACCATAACAACAATCAAGAGTGAAAATACAAGATAAATGAAATTACCCGGAAAAAATAAATGATAAAAATCAGCACATCAAACAGTCTCTACTAAAGAACCTCCATGCACAATCTCCTCTCCGTAACCTCAACTGAGACCAAAACTAGGTTTAGGGTTTCAATTTCCACTGTTCCGATCAAAACCTCCATTGAACAATCAGATCAATCGCCGGCTCCGTACACACAACTGAAATTTTCTCCTCTCAAACAAAAATTGAAGAAAACAAAAAGAAATACATAATATTTTTACAATTACTTTCTTTTTTAAACTGAAATTTGCTGATGCTCTGAACAGTTTCTGTCAGTTCACAAAGAGTCAAGTTGCTTCACCACTTGCCATCAGAAGGCAAGCGAGATTCTTCTTTTAAAGTTATCAAAGAGAAAACCTCAACGGCTATGATCAAAGATTGATTGGGCCCGAGAACGTCAATCAACGCTCAACACCGGGGACGTTAAAAAAAAACAAAAAATCGAAAACTGTAATCGGCCGTACGGAAACGGCGAGAGAATTCTTAGTTCTCAGGTCTTTTATTAAATAAAAAAAAAATCAAAATTAGATAGATAGAGATGATGAGATGAGACAATGATTTTGGCCTAAATTGAACGGCTGAGATTTGTTTTCGTTGTGGGGGTGCGAAGTGGTGGGGAGGCGTAGGTTAGTGAAAATGGTGACGTGGAAGGTAGGGAAGAGGGGACAGATGAGAGAGAAGAAAAAGTGCGAAAAAGAAAAAGGGCGTGCCTGTGCGGATAGTTTGGTAGAGATAGAAAGGCAGCCACGTCATTTAGGGGAAGATCTTTATTTTATTTAATGAGATAAATATTTTTCTTTTTTTTTTTAATTTTTCTCCTTTAAGAAGAAATGAAAGAAAATCGGGGGCATTGTTAATTGATTCTATTGACACCTACGGTGGACTAAAAGAGCTGACTCATCCGACATTTTGAATAGGCCGGCTAATGGCGACTGGACACGTATACGAGGTATTTCCTATTCGTCGGTTTATGTGTGCTGCCCATCAATGAAATTTTTTTTCGTTGGCCACTATTTTTGGACAAAAGCAAGGACATTTTTTAATTTTCTATTTTTCGAAAATCAAAACAAAGGATATGAGAATGAACAAGAGACACTGCCCAAAAATGTTACGCATCAAATTGGTACTATGATATATATCATGTTATATCTCAACTTTAATACGTAATCCTGTGTCATTATTTTTGTTGAAATTGAGTGGGTATGCGAAGTTTATGTTAAAAATAATTTAATATTAGAAATAATCGTTCAAGGAAAATATGGAGATTCTTACTCGAATGGACATTTCTAAACGTGGGACTTCTCTTTAACTTCAAACTAATGGCAATTTATTATATAGAGTAATGCTACGTATTTTATATTTATATTTATATTTAAAAAATCTTTTTTAAATAATCCGACGTTCATCAGTTGAATGATATCAATTAAATGATAAGTTAATACAAGTAATTCATTCATTCGTTTGTGGTAAAAATTTTTCAACTACTTATGATTGTATCGATGCATGGGGTGCGCAAATTTGGATGAAACTGCAAGGTCAACGTCACCCTGATTGGGCTTTGTTAGGGAACAAACAGTGAACGTCGGCCCATTTTACAGACTGGAGACAAAATCCAAAAAAAGTACGACTTGCTCCAAGTTTAGCCCAACTCTGTAACTCGAAACGGGTGAATCTATTGGGGAGGCCCATAACAAAATTGGGCTTGGAGTGATCCCATCCTAACTCCGTCGGTCCCTCGTTTGTGCAATAATCACTGCACTTAATTAAATTTAGAAAAAGGGTTCACGAAAATAGATTGAGACACCTATTTTCATATTTTGGGATAATCTTAGGCGATATTTCAACCTTCTGTAACTTTATTTTCGTCTTTAAATACGCAGATAAATGTCCACTCTCACTAAACTGTTTGAATTTTTAATAAGCATATCGATTTAATTTTTCAGTAAATCTTAGATTGTAATATTAGTAGATACTAATAATTACTTAAAAAAAAAAAAAAGAGTATCGATACTTATGCATCACTTTTCTTGTAGTAATAATAATCTATTATCATTTTTTAGATACAACAATATTGTGAATGAAATGAAAGATAATATCGTTAGAAAGGAAGAGGACTCAACATTGCTCTTTCTCATCGTCGCTCTCCCGTTGGATGCAAAAATTGATGAATGCTGAGAGTGGATGTATCGTAAAAGCACTAATTGTGGTAAGAGTTTGGTCCAAAATCTCGATAACAAATGCTACTTCTAAAATTTAATGACTAATATGCCCTATGAGATTTTTGAGGGAAACTTTCCAAAATAAAAAACAAAATAGAAGTAAATTTTAGCCACTTCAAAAATATTATTCACACTTTGTGCAATTTCGTTACGTTCGGGGCACTTGCTTGTTATCTCACGTTGACATTTATGGTGACAAATACTGCTTTTTTATTTGTTCCTTCCAAGTTTTATACTCTACCCAATTCTGATAAAGCATAATGCATTTGTCTATAATTGAGTCACCTGTCCACCTCGATGGTATTCAAATTTCTGTTGAATGTCAAAATTTATTTTAAAAAGAAAAAGAAAATAGTACGATACAAATTCATTGATATTAGAACAAGAAATCAAGTTACTAGTATTATAATCAAAATTATGCAGGAGAAGGAACTTAGAGAGTCCCTGATCCTCAAAATATTGTTGTCCAATTGAACCAAACTCATAATTCCACCAACGTGTCGAAATTAATCTCAATTGACACAAAGACTGATACTCAATATTTTGATTAATATAACTTACTGAAATGGTATAAATAAGTATATATATATATATATATATATATATATATATATATATATATATATATATATATATATATATATATATATATATACACGAGGTTCAAACTTCGCTCGAATGAGTGGGAGGATTATGTTACTATTAAATTTAGTTATTAAAAAAAAAATTAGATGATCATAAAAAGATAACTCTATCCTTATAAACACGTTAGTATCCAATTTCCGCAATCAAACGTGCAAGACATAGCAAAAATATTGATCACATGCATCACATCATTCCACTTTTCAGATAATGTATCCAAATTTCGTAATCAAAGATGATGCATGGCATGGTAAAGTCTATTATTATAAAAAGATTTTGCCATTTATTTTAATCAATAATGTTATTCTTTTGGTGATTTGTAAAATTTTTTTTTTTTTGGGCCCCGAATTATTGGCATTGTATTGATTCTTCTGAATTTTTCCTTGCATTATCTCAAGAAATTAATTGAAAAAACTTTATATCTTAAAGATATAAGATAAGCTATATTTTTTTATTTAAAAAAAAAAATCCGACCCAAAAGCAGCATGTTGGAGATTATTATTTTGTGATTTGATTCGGTCCACTTAATCTAACTGAAAACTAAGTTCTAACCAATGTCTAATCTAATCAACTTTAGAAACCCAGCATCAATAAACTATTTATATGTGTTTTTCTCCCAAAACAATTGAGTGGTTTCCCGTTTCCAGTTGTTTTATGGTCAATTTTTTAATCCCAAATGGAAAACGGACAAATACGTATTATATTAGTTTATTTATGTGAAATTATAAGTTAAAAAAACAAATACAGTAGATTAAGTTCTAGTAGTCGTTGGTTGAGCAACAGGGAGAATAAAAAAATTATTAAAATTTCACCAAAAACCGTCACGCAATAATTCCAAGCATGCATGCACTATTAGAATTTCTTTTCAAAAAAAAAAATCATATAATATTCAAGATTACCGAAAGATCTTGCCAAACTCAGAAACGATGAAGAAAATTCATGATTATAAATACAATGCTTGGTTGGAAAATGGCAAAATACGTGATGGCTTTTATGTTTATTTTTGTTTAACAATGCCCCACTTCTCTTGTGATGGGGACGATTGTATAAAAAGTGGGATGGATTTATTATCAGTGAAATATTATTTGATAGATGAATAAGTTAGTAAAACCAAACAATTAGCAGTTTCTTTGCAAACAATTTCAAGACCCATTACTGTATGCGACGCATGGAACAGTAATATCTTACACAAAAGAATTTGTCACTTATATTAATCAATTATGCTAATTTGGTACTTTAATTTCTATATTTTTCTGCCCATTTCTTTTAAATGTTTAATTATGTTATCTCACTAACATAAAGCACACATTATAACTCAGATTTATATTTGAGTCAACTCACTTATTCTAATTGAAACTTAAGGTTTAACTAATCTCTAATAAACTAGAAACCCTCCCTCAATAATTATTTATGTACTTCTCTAAATAATTGGAATGGGTTTCCAATTATTATTATAATTGTTTTTTTATTCATGATGTGAAACAAACCAATGCATAATTGGATTAGGTGATTTATGTCATAATATAATAAAAGTGGATTAAGGTCCAGCAGTTGAGCAACGGGAAGAAATACAAACTAAAAAGTAAATTAATTTTTCCACCTGAAGAAAAAAGGGTAATAATTCCAAGATTCAATATTAATTTTTTCTTGCAAAATTTATCCACGTAAAATTCAGAAAAGATAAAAGAAACTTCGTGAATGAGAAATAACACTTCAGCTTGAATAAGCTTTGGAAATTTGCCAAAATGATATGACTCTATGTGTTAATTTGTCTTCTAATTTATTGATGCAAGCATCCCTTTTTGAGGTTCACAAGGCTAAGAAAGAACAATGTTTAGGTAGAATATTTCATTCATAATAATGGGGGTTTTAATAAATATCCACCGACAAAAACACAAACGTAATTTCACCATTATTATTGAAGGTCTTAGTACACCATCTATCTTCAATATTCAATTCTTCAACTGTTAAAAGAGAATCTTGCTATTGTATTTTAATGTTATTGCCAAAGTCCGTATGATTTAGCTAGTGGTTCTTGCTTTGTTTCTGTGAGGGCTTCTTTCACTTTTGAGTATTTCATGCAACATTACAATACAGTTGTTAAATCAGGTTTTAAATAATTTGTTGAATAGGTCACCAATTAATTGGATGAGAGCTTTTACCAAAATGCATATAGGGGACTTGAATCTCTCTTCGCATGTGTAGGATAAAGAGTGGGTTATATAATTCACCGACTGTAACCCATACCTACATAGGCATGTGTATAGGAATAGAAATAATTAATTGTTGGATTAAAAGGGAGAGTTCTAATTTTAAAAATCAGTTTTATATTTAGGGGCAGATTTGTTATATTGTAATTTTTAAAACATTTTTTGTTAACTGACTTGTATAAATAATCAATTGTGAAAATAATTAGTTAGATATCTAATAAAATTTTCTTTCTAAAAGTGTTATGAGTTTTAATAGCAATCATATATGTTTATTAAATTTTACTATTAAATTATTATATGAATTACTAAATTTTACTATTAAATTATTATACGAATATATATAATTGAATTGAACATAATGTTGATTAAAATTAATTTATATATTTATAAATATATATATATATTATTTTTTATTGATCTCAAATAAATATTTTATATTATTAATTTTATTTTTTGTTTTTTTATCTCAATATAATTAGTGGTAATAATAATAATAATAATCTCTTTAAAGTTATAGCTAATAAGGATAATTTTTTTATTCTATTATAGATACAAGGATATATATGAAAGTGTATTAAGTATAAAATGATTATCAAAATTAGATTTTAAAAAACTGCTCCTTCCCCACTTGTCAAAACTTGCTATAGTATAGGGTGATTTTGCAAAAAATAATTTATAAAAAAATTATCAAACACCAAAATAAGCTTTTAGATCTTCAAAATAACTTTTAAGTCTTCTAAAAGTAATTATAAACAGGCTTAATACAATTCCATATGTATTGTCAAAAATATTATAAAAAACCTAAAATCATCTGTTAGAACTTTAATAACTCTGTGAAATAGAGCAATTAAAGCACTATCCAGGAATGAGTGCAAGAACTTCTGAATTGTTAACAATAATCAAGATCAACCTTATTTCTGAATCACTCACAGCAAGAACACAATCCAATGTAACAAGATTAAGAAATCAAAATAGAAAACGCACACACACGCACAAAGAAGAAGAAATCAATTTTATGTGATTCAGTTGTGCAGTAAACACAACTTACATCCACGGAAAAACCCACTAGAAAGAGATTTATTTTTGAATTAAGTTGAAAATACAGAGCATAAATAGAGATGTTTTACAAGAACAAAGAATTCACTTTTCTCTTTTAAGACTCTCTAATGCTCATATACTTTTAGTATGTCGACATTCTACCTCAATCACCAGCTTTATACCAACTGATAAAATCTCCAGATTGCCCAGGAAGCTGCCACGTATATAACGGCTAAATATCAGACTTGATTCCCTTCTCACATGACATCCCACGTGAATCACTTATTCTAAGCTTAAAACGATTCTTTCTGTTGCTGTTTCAAGCTGAAGTGTTGCACATGATCAGCTCATGAAAACCAATTATGAAAACACTGCCGTTTTTCACACTTCCAGTTTTGAATTCAGCATTTTAATCCACATCATCCTTGTTCAATTACATAATAAAATTATTAAATTCAAGGAGATTATTATTACCAATTATATTGCGATAACAAAATATAAATATTTATCTTAGTCATCAATTATTATATATACACACTAAAACTAATATGTGTGTGTGTGAGAGTGTGTGTTTTTAAATGTGCAAATAAATGTTATTTAATATTGTATCCATTTTAGTCTTTTTTATTCTTACACTAATTCGACAATACAATTTGTTAAACACATATGGCTGTTTTTAAAATTTATAGTACTTTAAAAAATGAAATTTACTAAATATTTAATTGATGCCCATAAATTAGAGGCATCAAATTTAATTTGCACAAATCAAATTTAGGCTTCATTTCAGATTGAGATTGAAATACTACAAACTATTTATTTCATATTTTTTTAAAAAAAAAAAGGTAATGTTTTGAGAAGTTTTTTAAAGCTGCTTATTTCATAATTTTCTCTATTTTGATAATTATTTTTTAAAATTTAGTAATTTCATTAGATTAAATCAACAGTTAAAGTAGAGTTCAAATATATTGTTCTAATGAACAATATTTTCTTCTTCAAAAAAAAAGTAGGTAATTTTTATAAATAGCTTGTTAAATAAACAACTACACCTTTTAAAAGTTCCTATTATAACTTTATTATTTTAATAAAAAGATAATTATACTTTTTTTTCCTTAAAACCTAATCCACAAACCATTAGATATTATGTTATTGCCCAACTACTATACATTTTCTTGAGTATGAAAATTGATCTAGTAAATTTATGTTTTTTTATATATTTTTTATGTTTATTTTCTATTGTAAGATTCATTAAGACTTGCATAAGAATATCATAGATATTTCTTTTTATTTTATTTATAAGTACATGTTAGTATAATTTTCATGTATAAATGTTTGTTATATTTTATGTAACAAAATATAAAGCTTATTAGATTTCACTTAATTGAATTTTGTCACTTTGTGTAATTTTACTTGTTAAAAAAAAAAGGCGTATGTAAATAATTTTATTAAACTTATTCTAAAAAATAAAAGATAATTTAAATTTATGTCTATTGTGTCATTTTATTATAAATCACTTCTTTCGTAATAAAATTTATTAATTATATATACTCTACTTTTTAAACTCATAATAAGTATAACAATATAATTTACCTAACATCAAATAAATTTATTTTATTTGTATAGTAAAACTAACTTATTTTATTTGCCGCTCATTTCCAAAACCTCTGGGTGAGTGAATTTTACTGTGTGTGCCAAATTTTGAAAATTTAGAAGTCTATGCATCCTTCGGTCACTGGGAGTTTCCCATTAGTCTCACAATTTGTCTTGATCACTCGTCAATTTTTCGTTCAATCCCTTCTCCAATAATCCAATTCATTTCTTCAATTAGTCATTAATTTACGTTTAATTTCTTCTTCTATAATGTTTTTAGTTAAAATGTCACCAAATATGTTGACATACCAACAATGCGAGCAATATTAGTTATAACACATGGGTAAATTTCATATTACCCCTTATGAATTAATTATCTTCAAATTATTTTTTTATTTTTGAAAACCTTAAATTATTCTCTCTCTCTCTCTCTCTCAGAAGATACGTGAAAGATACTTTTTTTTTTTCTTAACAAATATGGGTCAAATGAAATTTTTAAAAATAAATAGAACTATTTAAAGATCATTAATTGACAATAGGCAATTTGAAATTAACTTATAATAAATTTAATCCTTTCAACTGTTAAAAAAATAAAATAAAATAAAAAGTGCCACGTCAATACGTCATATATGGACAATCACCTAACACCCAATTAGGTCAAAAACTGTACCAAACCGCCTGATGCTGCATCGCCACCTTAGCATCACCATGGGCTCATGGACCCACTCGCTAAGGTCAGACTCAGCCGTGGCTCGGCTCAACTAAGCTTAATACTTATTACGTTAAAGTGCAAGTCAATGTAGGATTATCAAATGTAGGATTATCAATTACGTGGGCATCGTGAATTATGGTGATGTACATGAATGTGTTAAATAAGTGAGTCGTGCCTATAAATGGATATGGTATTTGAATATTTGATGCTGAAACAATGGCTGTCATGGGTCCTATACTCATCATAAGTACAGTGTTTGATTTAAGAAGAAGGGAAGACATCTTTTAATTAGTATGCCACAATTTTGTACTTGCAAGATTTCTCCAATTTCCTTTTTCTTATTTTGTAGTTATTACAATTTAATTAACTTGAAAGCTAAGAATCAAATAATCACTCACTTATCACGTGAAACGCAACAAAATATGAATCCACGTATGGCCCTACAAATTTCAATAATTTTCCTTTTCAAATTTCGAGAGCCAATATATATATATATTAATTTAAGAATTTAAAGTGTGACAAAATTTGAAAAAAATTTAAAATCGTGCAGTTTTAAAGCTAAATTTCATAATGTTATTAAATCTTATGGGTTTAAGTTTTCTTAACTTTTCCACAATTTAAGTTTCAGACCTAAGTGAGCTATCTGAATCTACCAATATATTCTTTATACCTTCTTTTTAAATCAAAATTTTATAATCTAAGTAATTTTTTGCAAAAAATTTGATTAACTACTTCTTCTCTTTCTCTTCTCAATTTTATAAATTCTCATCAATTCATTCAGATTTATTCTTTTATCTACAAATAATTAGTATTATTAACTAAAAGGAACAAAACTGACTATTTAAAAATAAATATTCACAAATTTTGATATGCTATGAAAGTTAATGAATATTAAGAGATTAATTTTTATCAAAAAAAGATCTAATATATGTTAAATATATGTTAAGAAAAAAAATTTCTCATACATATAAAACATGAAATAAAGATCATGATATACTAAAAAAGGGCATAAAGATAGTGAAATTGAGTATTTAGTTTACTGAATGTGAGAGTAGAGAGAGAACATACAATTACGATATAAGAGGGAAAAAAATTAGTGGAGGGCAATTTTGAGCTTTTTAATTTTTAATTTTTAATTATGAATTTATTTTTTAAAAGGGTGTGAAGAGAAATTTAGTGGGTTCAAATAACCCCACACTAAAATATGATTCAAATATTTAATCTAATCTTATCTAATATAATCTAATCAATAAACAATTACATAAAATCGACCCTAGATTCAAATATTATGCATGCATCTCATTTCTCTTATAAAAATTTTATTGATGTCATCTCATTCTTCTCAAAATATCATCCAAATTTTATAAGATTCCAATTTGTTCATCGACTTGAAATGGCAAAAGAAATTTGAAAAGTGATAGAACTATGCTTCAACTTTAAGAGTTTTACAACAAGCCCATATGAAAGATGTATATTTCATCTTGGTTGAAGAGATAATGAAATGGGTACACGTTATAAAAAACAAAGCCCCAAGTGTAGCAATCATTAACAATTGTCGAAGAGTGTATTAAAAGCTAACCAAAACCAAGTCTCTTTGCATCAAACTAAGGGAGAAGACTCAAAAAGCTGAGCCATTAAAAATAAGTTATTTTTATTTCTTTATGTTTTCTTGTAGCCAAGCCAACTAATTAATTTAAAGTGGAGATTTGGAGATAACAAAGAGAGAAAGAAATTCATATTCAAATTACTCCAAGGAGTTGGCCATGGTAAAAAAAATGACCAAACAGCTCCACCTTGCAAACTTTTGTTAGTTTTTAGTTGTTGGCCAATCCATTCATCAAACTTAACCAACACCCAAAACACACAAAAAATATACAGGGAGAGAGAGAGCAAAAGCACATCAAAGAAAAAGAGGAGGAAACATCAATGCTTTGCACATTGTAAGTTTCTCTTCCCATATAGAGAGAGCCGTCTAGGTGAGACACTCATTTCATGCCTAGTAATTTTTCCTCTCAAAGATCGCAAGAAACTCCAAGAATCCCCATGGCTAAAACAACCAAGATCATTAGAAGATCAATCTACATATTCCTTCAAAATTATCAGCACTTTGCGACAACTGCTGCTGTTCTTGCTATCCCTTTTGCAGCCTCAATTCTCCTCTCACAAGCCCTCGTTCCCGCTTCATCATCTCTGCTTCCTTTGATACACAATCGTCTGAAGACTCTCTTTCAAGCAGCTGGCTTCCCTCCATCTTCAGCTTTCTTCAGTATCCTCAGCCTGAAGCTCTCTCAAACAATCTCTTCGTCAATCTTTACATTGCCATTCTCCCTCACCTTTTTGCTTCTTGCAAAGGCATCAATCATTCAAGTCTTGAAACACCATAAACCATCATTGCCCCCTTCATTTTCTTCTCTTTTATCAGCTTTCAATCCTCTTTTTCATACCCACATATGCAACTCATTCTTGATTCTCTCCGCAAACGCGACCGTCTTTTCTCTCTTACTCATTGCCTTTAACTTTCTCGAAGGATCTGGCTTCTCTTCTCCCAATTGTATCCTCATCTTGTCAGCGGCAGGAGCAGTTCTTTATTCAATTGTGCTTGCAAATGCCCTCATTATAAGCAACTTGGCCTTGATTATATCCGGCATGGAAAGCTGCGGTGGGTACTTGGCGATTCTCAAGGCTTGTGTTCTTATAAGAGGAAGAACATCAGTGGCACTATCACTGGCTCTGCCCGCCAATTTGGTATTGGCTGGAATTGAAGCCTTGTTCCAATACAGAATTGTAAGAGCTTATAGACTTGAGGGCATGGCTAGCCCTTCAACGGCCTTTGAGGGGACGTTCATAGCTTACTTGTATTCAATTTCTGTTGTTCTTGATACTGTTACCAGTTGCGTGTTCTACAAAAGCTGCAAGATTGGTTCGTGGATTGAACAAGAAGACGGAATCTCCTTCTACTCTTACCAAGTTGACGTGGTAGAAGAAGATAAAGAAGGGTATGTGAATATGAAGAATTATGAAGAAAATGTTTAGAGGATATTCATTTTTTAATTTTTTTAATTTGTGGGAAAAAAATGGTTGCAAATGAATTGAAAAGAAATAAGATTCATCTGCAACGTTTGTTTTTGTTGCTTGAGGTGAAGCAGGCAACTTCAAACTTCGGAAAAAAAAAATTCCACATAATTTGGGGTGGATTAAATTTGAAGGAGAGGCATTGAAGAAAATTTTAATTTACAAAGAGTAAATTAATTGATGTTATAGCAAATTTCTTCTGTATTCAGTCTTTTAATTTTCATCCCTCTTTTCACCTTGTAAATTGGCAAATGCTACAGTGAATGAATGATACATATAAATTTCTTGTTGATAATTTTTCTATTGTCAGATTTAAAAAGAAAAAAATTGCTATCAATGTCGTATTAAGTTACCAAATATTAAGGTAACAAAGAAATGTGATAGTTATGCTAGATTTGTGGTAAAAGTTAGGCTGGTTAGCACAGATACTCAGCTTTTTATTACAAATAATAATATTATATGGAGCAATTTATTCAAAAACTTTGTTCAAAATGGGGATTAATGAAAAGCTTTAAAAACTAATTTGCCCTTTTATTAAGGCGACAACAGAGGCAGAGACTAGAGAGGCTGTTCTCGTCACCAATACCGTCGGTTGGCTCAATGCCTAATCCTTTCTTTACTTTTACGCTGGCTTCTACCTCAAGGAAAAAAACGCAAGGCCTTTCAATGATCCGTACTTGGCTGAAAAAGTAGGCTAGACGCAAGAATCATCTTTAGGAATGAGTTCTCACTTCTCAATCATAAGATGAATTTGATTCATCCGCGGAAAGTCAACTGGGCAAAATATCATTGGGACTGTTAACCAAAGTTCTGAGATTGGATCCGTTATGTGATTTTTATTTTTATTTATTTTCTCCCCTGATGGAGGTTTGTCCGCAAATACGAGTATCTGATTATCAATTGAGTAAAACCATGGTAGGCTTTCGTTATTTTGGATGCACGATTCATTCTGTTTCATAATTTAAATGACGTGCTTAACCCCATTGTGCAAAAATCTTGCGAGTTGGGTAATGTTTACCCCTGTTGTGCAAGAGTCTTGTGAGTCGGCTTACCGGATTGTGTGTCTACTGTATGCTTGGTTTTGGTCCTTTATTGAAAATTTTGTGTCATGTACGCTAAAGGCGTCTGTAATTAAATAATGTATGATTAAGATTTAGTTGTTTATCGAAATTGCCATAAAGTGAATCTAGTGATGCAATTTCTGAAGAATTGGTAAAGACAGAATAATGAAAAGACGAGAAGCAATGACAACACTTGAATCATATTTTGATTGAAGAATTGAATGAAGGAAACAAGCGGTTTCAGACCTCGGCCTCTATACTATGTTACAATTACACTACAGAAGCCCATCTTCTAATTTCTCTATCTGAACCTGATCACTATACAATATTTTTCGTGATGGGCTCCTGCCAAAGCTCTCAACTAATCAAAAGTAAAATCAAATTCTATGTTACAAGAAAAAGAATTGAGTCCTAACTAAGAGAGAGGTTAGATCTTTGTACATGGTTTCATGGTACAGGAAGATCCGAGTCTTCGTACTTTACAATGCCAGAGGCCTCCCTGTTCTGGTGCGGGGAAAGAATTAGTAGAGCCAAAACCTAACTGCCTACATAGCAAGGGACTGTCCAATGCCCAAGGACTACAAAATTTCTCCTGAAAATGATGCCAGACAGGCCAACTAATCTTCCTCATTGACCATGTGGGGGACCTGCACTACATGTCAACCACTTTATCCACTCATCACGTGATGTATTCATTGAGAACGGTCAAGCACTGATCAGGATCCCATCAAACATGTCAAGTCGGCAGACCAGCAGGAGTGGCCCTTTTGCCGCATTTACATCACCCTTCAAAGGCTTATCATCGCACCCGCACTGGGCGGCAGGAGGTGTCAACCAGTCATGACAGGCAGCAGCATCTTTGCCGTCTTTCAAATAAAACATCACGGCAGACTTCTGCTGTATGGCGGGAGCTAAATTTCCCATGCGGAGACAGAGAGCAGTCAACCATCAGCAAACTTCACACTCTTCTTTGTAAGATTAATTCCCTTGGCCTTCTCCATCTCAGCCTCTTTCTCAGCTTTCTTCCTCTCCAATTCAGACTGTTTCACATTCTCTTCATGTGCTTTCCGGAACAATCTCACAAAATTTAACAGAGTTGCAGTAACTGCAGTGATCAGTCAAACAAATAAATGTAATCAGTTTTGGCATTACCCCCATGACATAAGCAAATGACAAATGTATTAAAAACATGATTAACTAGAGTATACTCAAAACTTCAGTCTAGATCTGCCTTCATGGTGTCTTTCCCTTTCTTTTTTCTTTTGTCCTCAACCTTCCCTACATTATTCCATTGTACTAATTGAGTAGGTCCCTCCAGAAATCTAAACTCAACAACACAGATTGTCCTCATTCCCTCTCATCTTTAGAGTCTTCACCCCATCTTACTTACCCCAGCCCTATTCCATTCCACAAGAAACCATTTCTCACAAAATTAGCTAAATTAAATAGTATACATCATGGCCCTAGTTTTCAGATGAGGACTGATTGTAGAAGAAACTAGCAAAAGACAGAGGCATTGAGGAACATGCAGTGTCCCATAAGCTTTAGACACACTTCAGTCTCTATCAAAATGAAAATTTATACATCAATCTGGAAAGCAGCGAGGATATTATGTCCATAAGTTACCTTGCTCAAACGGGCAACGAGCAGGATCCTCACCAAAATATAGTGCAAGGGCATCTGCATTTCTACCCTGTCCACCAGATGATAATGATTTTAAGACATGATCAGCACATTATGTCGATAATAAAAGATAAGGTATCAAGGAGACAATTTAAGAGAACTTATTACCGCCACAGAATAGAGATTTGTTACAGATGCCACCTCAGCCTCAGCAACAGAAATGAATCCTTTCAGTGTCTGAAATTATTACCATTGTTGTTTTATAATGAAAAAACAGATGTCAGGAGAGTTTTAAAAAGTGCAAGAAACCAGCAAAATAAAGGCCTAACTATCACTGCTAACAGTGATATCACTTCCCTTCCCACGAGGTGATGCCAAAAGATGGAGATAACAAACAAAGCATCCAATAGTCCATCCAAAAAAGGCATAAAGCGCATAGTCTTATCTTTTCTAATAATGAGGAATCCCCATCCCACTGTTTGGCAGATAGAGTAATCACCAATTCCAGGCAAGACCCACAACCCGATTTTTTTTTTTTTTAAAAAAAAAAGGCCCAAGGTCCAGAAGAAATATAAAACCCATGTGCAAATGACCTGGAGTAGCTGCAGTTAACTTCAAGTTATTTCGTTCCTCAGCCCACCAACCCCTTGGGAGAAAGGAAAAGAATGGCACATGTGCTAAAGTTGGAAGTTCTCCAACCCCACAAAAGAATACCATGTCATTTTACATCGAATTATTTGGAATGTCTCCAGTAATGTTCTCAACCCTCTAGAAGCACAAGGATACAATATCTCTGTAAGGCAAGTGCTTTGCCATATAAACTTATCTTTACTACAGTATTCTTGTTGATGCCTAAATTTTAAGGGCATATTAACACAATGTAACAACTTAGAACTCTTTAAGTAAAATTCACAGGTTGTCGAAGTGTATATTACTAGTAAATTAATAGTTTTAAATAAGATCCAAAACTAGTTGTCAACTAAAGTTATTATCTTAAAGTTCGCAAAATAAACTATACCTTGCGAAAAACTTCAGATACAGGACCATCATTTTCAGACATAGCAAGCTCCTGTCGAACCTTTTCTAATCCCTTGATTATAGCCTGCATTTCTTCAGCTAAAGACTTCAACTGTATCTGCATTGCAGTGAGAACCCAGTGTAAACAAAAATAATAAAACCACCAAAATACAGATTCATTGGAGCCACATTGATACCTTAGATGCTAGTTCAAGGCTAACAAGATCCAAGTGAAAATCTAGAAGTGCTGGAGTCTTAGCAGCAAGGACCTGATCCACAGAATACTTAAGTAAGAGAATCAACTAATATCATAATAGCATTCACACAAAGAAGGCAGAGATGTATCCAGCAATGAAGATTTACATAATCTAGAATTGCCAGGCCCAGCAAGGTTTATTAAATCAGTAAGAGAGAGGAACTGACCAGCCTACATGAGATACATAAAAACAGTTGAATACTCTAAAAGAATGTAAAAGATAGAGATTCCTTTTCTAATGCTGATATAAATAAAATAGAAAGAAGAATCAACTCTACATCCAGCCTATTGGTGATGTCTCCTCACATGCTGAAAGGAAAGTGCACAACAACAGGATGATTGCTATCACAGCAGCCGTTATGTCCTATTTTAGCATTTGATAGAATCCATATTGACAAAAACTTCAAGTATCCGGATTTTTAATTTTCTTTTTTAACACTGATTTAACATTTAATAGGGTTATCTAACCTTATTCTCCATCGAAGACCTAAACAGGTTTCCTACTAATTTGTAGATTAACCATGATATAAATTTTTTTTAAAAAAAAAGGATAACCTGCAATATAAAGAGTAAAGAGGGTAGCCCTTGACTGAGCTTTATTACTTTCAAAATGGATTTATGATTATTGAGAACAAATATATTTGTTCTTCTTCCAAAACAACCAAATTTATAATATGCAAAGTTTATTTGGCCAGAAAAAGGTACAAAAAGAAATGCAGCGAACCATACCTTACATAGATAATGCATCAGTGTCATCTTGCTGTTGGAAGCACGTGTATCTGTGAGTTTTAAAAGGCTATCAAGCTTAAATCCAACTGCAGAACCTGTATAAATTAGAAATTTAGAAATTTTTAACAACTGAGTAAATGTAACCATGAAAAAGCTTCTTACAGTAGAAGATACTTAAGCAAATAGTATAATGTGATTAGGATATGTTTAGAAATTATTGATATTACTTATGTGAGTCCATAATCCTCTTGTAAGCTCAAGCTTCTGTGGTTAATTGTGATTCACAAGACTATCTGACTAAGCTATCTTCTATCCAATCCTGAAATATCTTAATTACAGCAGAAAGTAAAGTGGGCCCAAAGTTTGGATGCACATTATAAGTCCTTTCATTAAATAATGTCATGCACTTGAAGGAGCATTCAACTTTCCGATGCAATTAAGCTTATGTATAATGTGATTAGGATACTTATTCAACTTGACAAATAAGTCCTCAATTACTACTAAGGTACTTACCCCTTGCAGTTCCTTGGTTTAATGTATTCCCCAAATAAAGAATCTTTTTCATAATTTCCTTCAATTTGATGGAATTCCGAACCTACTTAGCCAATGAACAAGTGCCTCAGGTCAAATGGAAAGTATATATATTGCATGGAAAGAGTCAATATCATTAGTGCATACCTCTTCACATGCAGAGTTCACTGTGTTTAAATTCTTTCTGAATTCTGAAATCTGCAAAAGATGTTCAAGATTAATACAACAAAGGAAAGAACTAATTGAACAGAATTATCAAATAGTTACAAACCGACTAACAATGCAGATACTACCAAACCTGAAAGCTAAACTGAATCTTGAAAGCAAATACTCTTAGTTTTGACTCCACTCGAGGAACTTTCATCAGCTCCAAAAAGTACTGGACGTAAAAAACATATATGAACATCAAATTAAGAAATTTGTTCAAACCTTGTACTTGAAAAAATTTATTCAACATGCATTCAAGTGCACCTAACATGTAAAAATAAAATTGTTCATTGAATCACAAAAACACCGAGACATAAACCAACAAATAAACAAAATTGAAGACATGCTAGCAGATTATGAGACACGACCATATTAAGTTCTAGCCATCACAATGTCTTTGACCAGCAAGGAAGAATTCCCGTTTTGGATTCAATCCTATCAACAGACATAATCAGTAAGAAAATATTAACCAGTCCCAGTTCTCAAGCCATCCCTTGGCCTTTCAAAGACTTCATCCAGTCCAAAGCAGTGTCAATCCATCCAGGGCCATCCTTTTAACATATCTAATAATCTCAATGGACCAAGGATGATTATAGTCATTCATGCTACACTCGTCTACAAAATAAACACGTTCCAATATGCATAGAACCAAGGATTTCATTGGTATCATCATGAAAAAGAGGCAAGAATATTAAATTGCATTGTTAGGAAAAGAAGACGCCATCATCTGTCCTAAGAAGACTCAGGCACGGGTACAGGTCCTGGAAAGATGACGCCAGAAAGGATGATAAATATACCACTCATGCAGGAGAGCTGTTTCAGTTGTATGGCTAAGTTATAGCTTTTATCTAAGAAGGTCCTCTAAATGGTTTATAATATAGTTTTATTGTAACCATAAATCATAAAGATGATATAGATAACTGCGCGGGCGCACAGGCGGGAACACACCTAACTATATCTTACTGTAAATATTGATACCTTAGATAAGAGAGCTTGATAGTTGTCAATCTCTAATTTGTAGGGATTTAATTTAGTTTCCTTTGCTATTGTCCTCTACATGCATAAATTAACCTAGAATTGTATTGTTTGAATATCAATAAAACATTACTATGTTTTCCACATAGTATCAGAGCCTTATTAGGCTCCTTGGGAAATTTTTTTTTTCCTTTTCTTTTAGCCTTCATCGCTGAATTCTTTCTCTACCATTTTCTCGTTCCTGAAATTATTTTCATATTCCAACCATGTCTAAGATTGTTGTTGAACCCAACACTCCCCCTACTCTTAAGTGACAACAAAAATTGTGACAGCATGAGTACTCCATCAACAGGGCATTTGCAGAACATTCAGGCAGCCTATAGACTGGATGGGAAAAATTATTCAAAGTGGACTCAGTGTGTTTGAACCTATCAGGGTGCAATTTGTCACCTACTTAATACTGAACACAAATCAAGGGATCCCAGATCTGATGCCTAGGATGAAGCAGACTCTATGCTTATTTCCTGACTGTGGAATTCAATGGTGCCAGGTATCAGTGACACATGTTGTTTTTTACCACAGCCAAGGAAATATGGGAAGCTGTTGAAAAAACTTATTCCAAGGTGGGAGATGCTGCTTAAATTTATGATATCAAAACCAAGATTTCTGCAATTAAACAAGGAGGTTGCTCTATTACTGAATATGTTAATTTATTAAAAATTTTGTGCCAAGAGATGGACACCATTATCAATGTTTTCAAATGAAGTGTAGTGCCAACGTTGCCTTATGAAAAGTTGTGTCGAAAAAGATAGGATTTATGAATTCTTAGCCGGACTAAATGGGGTGTTTGACATCTTTTGAGTACAAGTACTGTAGAAAGAATAATTGCCATCATTGGATGAGATATTGCTGTAATTCAGGGCGAAAAAGGTAGAAGAGGAGTCATTGTTGAACTCTAAGTAGTGGAAAGCTTATCCATGGTTCAAAAGCCCTTTGCAGCTTTTCAAAATATTTTCCAGCCTTTCACACTCCTAACCATCTTGTTCCCAAAATTTTTGGTTATGTATCTTTTGTTCATATTAACCCTCATAAGAGGGGAAAACTGGATCTCAAGCACTTATCTGTGTATTTGTTGGTTATTCCCCAACTCAAAAGATATAAATGCTTTCATCCTTCTACAAGAAAGTTCTTTGTCTGCTGATGTACATTTAGTTGAAAAAGAAAGCTATTTCACTCAACCTTATCTTCAGGGAGAGAAATCACTCATTGAAGATAAGGACAAAGACTTATTTTTGGCACTGGAACTTGTCTTTCATTCTCCTCCCCCATCTACAAACATAAAAAAATCTTCTAGCTCATACTCCTATTAATTTTCAAAGTCCTCCAAATCCTAGTTCTATTTCTATTGAACCTGACCCTTGCACTCCCAACTCCAAGCTTTTGGGACAGGATAAACAGGTTCAAAGTTCTACTTGCCCAGTACTGACCTATTCAAGGAGAAAAGCACCCATTATTCAACCTATACAAGTCTAAGAATTGGAACTAGCCCCTGGCAATGAGGTCATTAATCACACTGTACCTCAAGCAAATATTTCTAGCTCTAATAAAGACAATAACAATGATCTTCCTATTGCTATTAGAAAAGGCACCCAAAAATGTATCCAACATCCTTTATATCTTTTATCTCACTCTATGTCTTATGAAAAGTTGTCACAAACCCACAGAATCTTTCCCACACATCAAAACACCATAACCATTCCTAAGACAATACCTGAGGCACTAAGTCATACAGAATGGAGAAATGCTATGAGAATAGAAATGGAAGCCCTTGGAAAAAGGTAGGACGTTGGAGTTAGTGCAGTTACCAAAAGAGAAGAGTCCAGTGGTTGCAAATGGGTTTTCATTGTTAAATATAAGGCAGATGGACCCCTTGAAAGGTATAAGGCTAGGCCGAAGAGTATACTCAAAACTTATGGGATTGATAATTTGGAAGCACTTGCTCGAGTTGCCAAAGTGAACAGTATGAGAGCAGTATTATTATCTTTAGCTGCTAATCTAGGGTGGAATCTACAACAATTTGATGTCAAGAATGCCTTTTTACATGGCGATCTTGATGAAGAGATTTCCATGGAAACACCTCCTACTTGGTTTGAATTTAGAAGGAAAGAATTAAAAAAAAGAGGCCGCAGGGGGGGTCTTGTATGGTCTGAAACAATCTCCTAGAGCTTGGTTTGGGTGATTAGCTAAGGTCATCACAGCCATGGGGTTAAAACAGAGTTAAGCTGACCATACTTTCTTAGTTAAGACTATTGGTGTACATGGATGACATTGTAGTAGCAGGAAATGACTTGGAAGGAAGGGAAGCTTTAAGGAGATCCTTAATTAAGGAATTTGAGATAAAGGAGCTCAATTGAAGTATTTTCTTAGTGTTGAAGTTGCCCACTCAAAGCATGGAATCTCCATATCACAATGAAAATACATGCTGGATTTGTTGAAGGAAACAGGAAAAATAGGGTGTAAGCCAGCTGAGAGCCCTATAGAACTGAACCATAGACTTGGCAAAGCTCATGAAAATGCAGCAGTGGATAAAGGGACACATTAGAGTTTTTTAGGGTAACAGATTTATCTTTCTCACACTAGATCTAACATAATTTATGTAGTCAGTGTTGTGAATCCGTTTATGCATAATCCCAAAAAAGTTCATTGTCAAGCTGTATACAGGATCTTGCAATATTTGAAAGGAAAACCAGGGAAGGGAAATTTGTTCAAGAAAGGAGAAGGGCTAACCCTTGAACTGATACTGATGCAGACTATGCAGGGTCTATTGTTCTATTGTTGATAGTAGTTCAACATGAAGTTATTGTAACTTCCTTGGTGGCAACCTTGTGACTTGGAGAAGTAAGAAGCAAAACATAGTTACCAGATCAAATGTAGAGGCTGAGTTTAGAGCAATAGCAATAGGGATTTGTGAGCTACTGTAGCTGAAAATTGCCTACAAGATTTGAAGATCCAGTGGGAAGCACCTTTGAGTCTTTATTATAACAACAAATCAGCTAGTAGTATAGCACACAATGCAGTTCAGCCTGATTGTACTAAGCACATTGAAGTTGACCAGCACTTCATAAAGGAAAAGCCGGACAGTGGCCTAATTTGCACTCCATTTGTATCTACCAGTGGCCAGCTAGCATATGTGTTAACCAAAGGTTTGAGTAACAAGGTGTTTCAGTGTATAATAGGCTTGGGGATGGACAGTATCCATTCACCAGCTTGAGGGGGAGTGTAGGAAGACAACTAGCTATATTTTACTATAAATATTGATGCCTTAGATAGGAGATCTTGATAGTTGTCAATCTCTAATTTGTAGGGATTTGATTTACTTTCCTTTCGTATTGTCCTCTACATACATATATTAATCTAGAATTGTATTGTTTGAAAATCAATGAAACATAACTAAATTTCTCCACAATACATATATTAGATGGTTGAGCATCAAGAGTTGTACTACATGGAAATTGTTAAGCAAAACAGTAAAACAGAATATACATAGAAAATGTATGTATTATCATATGCAACACATATACAAACCCAAATATAAGATGACACCAAACTAGTTTCAGAAGAGAAATAGTTTAAACATAGGTACATGATCTTTCATCAATGGCCTCAGTGGAAAAAATTGGTATCATAAAAATAGCATTAAATAAGAAACAAAGAACAAGATGTAGTCGCATCAAATTGTTGCATACCTGTTCACATTTCCCTAAGTTCTCCTTGTCACCAGTGTAGTTCTGGTAGAAAAAAAATGCAAACAACAATTGGTATGTGGTGGAAGGAACCAACATATAACCAGCACACTTGAACTTTAAAAGTAAGGAAGCAAAAAAGGTAATCATAATTTATGCCAAAACTTCACCTTCAGTAGTTCCATCTCCTCTTTTGTAGGACAAAATTTTATCAGGTTTTCCACTTGATCAACATCTAAAACTGACTCATCCATTGCTAGAACAGCGGCCTGAGAAAATGTACACATATGCAGTTAGCTAATATGATGCTAACCAAACTCACATATAAATTGTATTTGTCTCCTGTAGTGAACATGGAAGCCCCATAAGCATCATCACTGGCATTGACTAGAAGCACATCCATCCAGCTCCAAGACGTGCAAGAATATTGCATGTACAAACACAGTGAGAAAAATGACCTCAATGTTATCTTCTTCCTGCCATAAATGACAAGTAATTGCCATATATGAACAGACAAACTAAAGATACTGTATTAACATTTTTTCACAGTCCTGGGCCCACCACATGCATTAAAATTGCTGTCTAAAATGCCCCATCTCTACATAAAAAGAGAATACATCACGTCCGCACACTAATCATATGAAAACATAAGTAAAAGATGGAATTTTGACAATGTTATGCCTACCATCATATCAGGAAGTGGCATCTTAACTTTTGTGAGCATAATTTCAGTGTTATTGGCCCTTCTGAGGTCAATCTACAATAAAAAACAATAAACTCATAAGACATTATACTGAGGTAATGTTCATAAGACAAAAGAGAACATACATACATACATACATACATATATATGAAAGAAACACAATACAAAGTTAATTAATAGTATACAGTAAAAAAAAGGACTAGAAGTCCACTACACATAAATCTAGTCCAATAAATTCGGCTTTAACCATCAATATAAACTGCAGCACGAATGTCAATACTCTTTTCCTAATATTCACATAACACTTCTGTGACCATGACAGTGGGTGAAGTAGAAAATAAAATATAGGTTATTCCTGAGTAGATTCTCCTCACAATCATCCTAAAAATATCTTCCTTGTACAAAATAAAGTTAAGAAGCAATGCATGAGCAAAGGTTCCTTTTGGCAGATAGTTTCGCAACAAACTGTTTCTCCATGTCTTATGCCCCAATGCCCAAAAGATAAAAAGCCTTGGTGGCAAGGATGACAACCAAACTTCATAACTATATATATATATTTAACTTTAGAAACCATCTTCGTAAATCATATTCAAAATGAAAGGCAAGTCGCATTCTTGAATTTCTGATAAATTTTACATTTGTCAAAAGATCCCAACTTACACCCACAAATTTAACCTGTACATAAATGCACTTCAGCAAGTCAGCCTCGACATAATTTTTTTCCACCCCATTTCAAGTTAAAAACGGATCTTGGTAGTAAAAAAGTACCAGTGTCCAAGAGTGCAAACTGAAAACCAAGCAATAAAAGCAGAAGTGCCACTCCTATGCTTACCCCCATCACAATATTTCTACTACTTTTCAACCTAGGAAACCCATGGCATGTGCTTGCTATGTTCCCCAGCTACATATTTAACCATGAGTTCATCCATATTTCAGGGTTATAAAGGATGGGTTCCATATGATTATGCATCACTACTCCAATTTTTATACATAGTACAAGGATAAAATTTGCTTAATTCTGTTTTCTTAATGATTGTCATCTTTTACAAGAATAATGATGATAGATTCGGATGTTGGATTACATAGATAATATCAGGTGTTGAATTATAATCCAACTATTTGAACAGCTCACAGTGAACCACTAAATCAATTGGTTTAAACTCATCTAACCCATACTGGATATACATTACAGAGAATCACCCCTTCTCGTCCAGTGTCTTAGATTGTTCTATAGGAAATTGAATGTATCTCAAATCCACACAATTTAAAAGACTCAAGATTAGTTGTTGGTATATGGATGACCATCAATTGGGTAATAGTCATACACCAGGGGTTAAATTAATAAATGTTGAGAAGCCAAAAACTTTTAAATTATAAGTGCATGTGAAAAGAAAATATTCAGTAAACAAAATCAGCTGTAGTAGTTTACAATCACAGAGCCTCCAATCTATTGTTAATACAATGGACACAGAAATACATTCATGCATATACAAATTTGCATATGCATCTGAAAATATGGGAAGAAAAAGAGGAATTTGCGCAAATCGAGAAATCATATAGCAGAAGGTTACATCCTCAAGCTCCTCAGTTAGAACATAAACCAATTTATGCAGACCAGAAGAACCAAGAAAAGGGATAAACATTCCATTTCAAATTCAGTCTTTCTGCAATGTCTCTTATTAAATTTCTTCAAGGAACTATGCTCAAATCTAGATTTTAAAATAAGAATATTAAAAAAAAAAACCATTTTTCATATGCTGAAGCCATCCATGTCAAGAAATGAAGGAATATAGCTAAAAAGAATCTACGCTTCCCTATGTTTAAACTGTAAATTGCTAGAAAATATCAGTTGCTTGGTTTACAGTTATCAACTCAAGTTTCAGGTTGACAATAGACTAGAACTTCATTTTAAAATTATCATAATGAACTTGCAATGTTTGAAGCTAAATTGAATCTTCTGCAACAGAATTTTCAGTTGCTTACAGTAAAAGAAGGCAAGAAAAAGTATACTGACAAGCAATATAAGAAAATAAAATAAAAAGATGATATCCAGAAACAAATAGCGAACAATAAAAGAATCGCATTATTAAACTTTCAAAACAATTAAATTTTATTAAGATATTTAAATGACTGAATTACCAGGTGGACTTTGTCAGGTTTTGACCCAACGGATTTGCGACGACCTCCAGCTTTACCTGAGTCGGCAGATTTTGGGACTGTTGCAGAAAAAAGGCTCTCTAACTCTGACACATCAAATTCAGATGCACTAGGACCAAAAGGCAGAATATCAGATACTAGAAAGGTTCTACTACCATAACTTAAAACATCAAATCATGAGGTACTTCAAAATTTTTAATAAATAATGAGAAAATGATCTTTTATGGCATAAAAACATGTGTAATAGTAAAAGAAACCATATGTTGTAAGCATAACAATACATTTGAGGGTCTCCGTGTCTTTGCAGTTCTTCCCATAAGCTTCCTTGTAATGCCCTTGTTACCTTGCTCCAATGTAAAGGCTTTAAGGAAGACCTTCGAGGTGCCATAGCTGTAGCTCGAGTAAGTCCACGACCTCTTGGAGGTGGAGGTGCTGAAGCAGTAGGTCCTTTAGCACCTAAAGGGGGTGGCGGCGGTGGTGCACCAGCTGGTGGTCTAGGTGGAGCACGAGCTCCTGGTGGTGGAGGTGGAGCTGGAGCTCCACGCAGTGGGGGAGGGGGAGGTGGTGGGGCTCCGTGCATTGGAGGAGGTGGCGGTGGTGGTGCCCCACGTTTTGGAGGGGTTGGCGGAGGAGGGGCACCATGTGTTGGTGGAGGTGGTGGTGGAGGTGGAGGTGGAGTTCCTTGTAAAGGGGGTGGGGGTGGTGGGGGGGGAGCTCTAAGCTTGGGAGGGGGAGGAGGAGGTGGTGGAGGTGGAGGTGGAGTAGGAATCCCAACTCCAATAGGTTTCGATGCACTCGTAGAAGGCGGTGGTTGGGAAGGGGCGGAAGGAGTCCACAATTTAGCTGGAGCAACCACAACACTCCTAGAATTCCAAGGAGGAGGTGGTGGCGGAGGTGGTAAAACAACCGCACTATTCTGACGACTAGATGAGGAGGGAACTGGAGGGGGAGGAGGTGGGGGTGGTGGAGGTCCACGGTTCGAGACAGACTCATTGTTCGACCCACCAAATGAGGTGAAAAGTGGAGCTGGAGATGGAGGAGGAACTGGTGTTGATTTCAGTGGAGGAGGAGGAGGTGGTGGTGGTGGCGGAGGAGGTCTAGGCAGTGTATCTCCTTGTGAAAATAAGGAAACTGGGGAAGAGGACTTGGGTGGAACAGCGTAAAATAAAGAATTATTAAAATGAGGCGGGGGTGGAGGTGGGGGTGGGGGTGGGGGTGGGGGAGGCGGTGCTGCAGGAGAAGAGGGTTCTACTTGCTGTTGGACAATAGATGGTGATAAAGGAGTTGGAGAGGAACCTGGAACCTGTGAATGGTTTATTGACTTCACAGATTCTGCCTTGTGACATATCTTTTCAGTAGTAACATCCTTTGAAACCACAGATCCCGGGGAAATGAGAGGAGAAGATGCCTTTGAATTGGTACCTGAACTTATCTGTTCAGTTGTAACATCCTTTGAAACCACAGATCCAGGCGAAGTGAGAGGAGAAGATCCCTTTGAGTTGGCACCTGAACCAGGTTCCTTTGGAGAAGTTAAGGCGAGGGCAGGTGGTGCACTATTATATCTTGAGGGCGGATATGATACATGCATTGAATTGGTATAAGAGCCCTTATTGGGAGGAATCCATCGAGATACAGTATTTGGCTTTGCAATTCTTGCATTAGCAGACTGAGGTTCTTGTTGTTTAATCTTTTGTTTAACAACTGTATCTGCAGCTGGTTTTGTGTTTTGCATAGGCTGTTTCTTAGGGGCTGGTGGAGGCACTTTATCAGATTTTTGTCTCAACAGTTTAGATTCCGAATTCTTCAACACAGCAGCATCTTCACTATCACCTTTATCTTCAATCACTTCCAATTTGTCACACACATCTCCAGTTAACTCTTTGGTTTCAATGTTTCTCAGCACATTCACAGCAATTAACATGGGATCCAACTTGAAATCCCCATCATCCACAGTTATATCTTTCACGGCATCAATATCAGAGTCCAATTTCTCACTCAGAGTGTACTTAACGTCATCCACTGCAATATCCTTCACTGCATCTGCATTAGGATCCACCTTCACATCATGTTTGTAATTCCTATCATCAGATGCACAATCTTGAAATGAAAGAGGATCAACAGCCTCCGTCCAAACTTCTTTAGGGTCTGTATCACTCAGTATACTGTCATGAACTATTTGAGAATCATTCTCTCCCTTTGCCTCCTGACCATCTACCACATTGCTGAAGATCTCTTCCACCTCAAAGAACTCCTCAGGTGATGCACTTTCTGTCTCAACCCCCTCTTCAACTGCCGTGACTGTAGTGAGATTAGGCACAACAGCATCAGCATCCGAAAAAAGCACCTGATACAGATATGAGTATGTATTCAACTCCTACAGCTTGAGAAAACAGCAGTTACATAAGAATAAAAAAAACCTACCTCTGCTCTAAAATCCTTAGGAAACTGCTCCTTGGCATCCCACAAGACATCAACTTCATCCCTGTTGAGCATCAACATATTTGATCTCACAAAAGCTGTGTGAAACATGACTCTGAACATCATCTCCTCACGTACTAGATCATCCTCCAAATGGACACACTCAAGAACAACATCCCCTTGAACTCGGCAATAGATATCTATTTTTACCAGCGCACATTCATCCTGCAGTTTTCATTAAGAAAGCATTATTAATTAGTTTAATCATCTTTTAAGCTTCATTGGTGAGATGTAACCTAAGTATCACCTGTAGATAGCGGCGGACATTTTTTTTCAATTTAGAAGTTGAGAACAGAAGTTTGGAGCTTCTATTGGCCGGTATTTTGGAGTCCTGGCCATAAACACGTATCACTGGCCTGCAACCATTTCCCCCGTAAATCGGAAGAACCCTAAGAATCAGGCAATTCAGAAGTAGAGGCGTATCAGATGGAGGCCAGTCAGAACCCAAATTCCTTCTAGAAATGTACTGAAGGTATCTCAGTTGGGATGGCTGTGGGTTTAGAGGAGATAAAAGATGAAGTAGTTCTCTAGGAGCTTGCTTGTAGACCATCTCCAGAGTCTTCAGCTCCCCAGTGTATTGTTTCCGGTATAGCAGAAGACCAGCAAGCATGAATGCAAGCACAGGCCATCCTCCTCTCTCACAGTGCATCAACAGTACATTTTGTTGCCCTTCCAAGCACAACCAGCTTTCACTGGATCGAAGGAAATGGTGGATCATCTCCAATGGCAGCAAAGGACAATGCTCATATTCATGAGGATAATCCATTACTGTCATGTCATATTGAGACAATATGTCTGAAATTTGGCTCCGCTTCTCTCCTTCTCTGAAGTTAAAAACCATGAAAGAAGCATCAGGGAAGTGGTCTTGTAGCTGTGCCACAATCCCTCCCATGTATGACTTATAATCATCTTCTTCCAGTACATCAGTGGAGAAGCAACAGTCAAACACTGCAAATCATAGAAAAAAAAAAATGAATTAGGAAGAATAATTAAAATTGAAAGAAACCTCCCAAAAATATAAAAATATACAACAGCAAAAACTACATAAGCTTTCCAAAATCAGACATTAGATTCATTTGGTAAGAACAAAATTTTTCACCCAACAAACAGATACCCTAGATATACTAAAGAGAAGCCAGTCATGCAGAAAACACATAGAACTTTAAAGCCATCAAAAGTTCTAGCTGCCCAGTAAAGGCTTAATTTGTTTTCTTCAAACACCTGCTTTGAACTTTAACTCTTCTTTTATCAAATTCCACTTCATATGGTAAACACATGGAGAAGCAGACTCCAAATTTGATAATGCTAAAGGGGATTGCACTACTTAAGCAACCAAAATGTATATAATCTAGTTCAATTCTTCAACTCCTCTGCAGCTTAACCGCTAGGCCTCAACTCATATCTCACCCTCATGAACGCTAACCCTAAATTAAAAGCAAATTATATGTGCATTCACGAAAAAACAAAAACCTCACAATAATAGCATGATTGCCCCAACGCATTGCAACAAATTGGCCTATCCAACTTCAAAATTGAAGCAAAAAGTAAACCAATTACGCAATCAACACACATTCTGGATTGAACGAAGTTAAAAAGTTTTGAAAATCAAATTGAAATGACAAAAACGGTACCGTAGACACGCTCGGAGATCTCAAGAAGCCGATCCGGCGGCTTCCGGTAAAAGAAGCGTCTAAACAGCGCCATGTGATGGCGCTGTTTGTCCTCCGATCGGATCCAAACCGTTGGTTCGCTAACCCGACAAATAGATCATCAGGATCCCCAGGTGTTCCACAGCAGATCCCGCTGTGTTCTCCAATCCAGAACCGACTCGTGCAAAAGTCAGTTATACAAATGCAGCGAAATTGAGCATAATCCAGAAATGTCAAAATGGATCCGACTGAAAATTTCCAAAATCCGATCGAATTTGAAAACCAAATCTCAATTTACGTAAAAAGAAATATAAAAAGAAGGAGCTTTCTTATTCTTTTCCTTGAGCGTGGAAATGAGAAATGTTGTAGAGAGAGTAAGAGAAGTGACAGTAGGCGATAATGATGATGATGATTATGATAAATTTTTGCAGGGGAAATTTTGAAGAGAATTTCAGGATTAAAAATTTTATATAAAAAATTAAAAAAAATAATAATCACATGAAGAGCGAGAGAGAAGAGGAGTATGTTATTATGTACATATGTATGTGTGTGCCTATAGAAATACAATTTTTCCTCTTCCTTTGCATCTTCTCTTTGATCAGTCCACTACGCTTCTTCTCTTTCTGAAAAAAGCTTGGTTGGCTTCATGGACCAACGACGTCTGACGTGGCATGGAACGTGGATGGGATTTGAAAGGGACATGACACAGAGAGAGAGTCTTGGTGTTTGTCCAGGTTTCGACAACGAGATAAAGCGCGTGAGATACGGCCGGGGACCTTTTTTCAGAGCGAGGCTACAGGTAAAATAGTAAAATAATAATAATAATAATAGTTAAATAGTAGAAAAATAATCGATTTGAACATATTCTTCACGATTAATTCTCGAATTCGATGTTAAAAATACCCAAAGTCTAAAACACACCAAAAATATTTTGGATTTTTTGTAAACACGTCCCTTTTTTTTTCAAAACAAATGTTTTTTATTGTATAAAATTGATAAAATAAATTCAGCATAATAGAACATTACTTAACACGTGAAAAATTATGAAAATTAAATCAAGACTTGGAATAAAATTCTAATTTTAATAATTTCATTTTTAGAAGTCCAACCTAGCTTCTTTTATTATTATTATTATTGAGAAGATTTTTATTTTTTAAAATTATGAAGTTTTTTTTCACAATAAATAATACTACACATCCTAAAATCTCATCTTAAATTATGTGGTATTCATTTATTAGTTAGTGAGATAATATAATTAATTCATTTAAATTTATGAAAAATTATTAACCACTTAATAAATGATACATCACACATCACTTTGGGATAAAATTTTAAAATATCTAATATTACTCTTTTAGCATTTTAATAGAATGCCCTTCGCAATTAATAACACAATATAGCAATGAGATATTAATTAGACATTGACATTCATGAATTGTAAGCACTCGTACTCTTTAGAAATAAATCAGTATATTGACAAACTCATATTAATTTTAGGTTAGTAATCATGAAAGCTTTGATCAGACACTTTATATTACAGGGAGCTAGTATGGCAACTAACACATGAAGGCTGAGAGTTAAGACCAATTCAATTATGTGCACATGAGCAGTAATTATGCAGATGAAATGCATATATCAACTAATTGTCACTTGCTTATGGTATTTATTGGGGAGATGGATGTCATGATCCTAATAAAAATGTTAAATCTAGAATAATATTTTATCCAAATTTTACTCAATTAAATTAAAATTAAAAGCACAACTTCATTTTGCAGGTAGGTCATGATAGATATATGACTTATAATATTAGTTTTTTTTTTAAAGGGAAAGTTACAGCATTAATTACATCAAATTGTTAACTAGCTATGTAAGAACTCAAATAGGAAATATAATCTATTTTCAACTTTCAAATAAATATACCATGAGTAATACTATATAAATCTTTTTTTTTTTTGGTAGATGTTTTATTAACGGTTAGCTACTTTATTGAGAATTAAGAAAAAAAAAATAAAAACTACATTAAAAAGAATGTTCAAAGAAGTTCATAAAATTGTATTCCATTTAAAAAGATGCGAAATTACACGAAACAGTATTTTAGAGGAGCAAGAAGAAGAAATAGAAGGGTAAGAAAAGAATTTTATTAACAAAAAAAAAAATTGAAGAATGTCAATGTTAAATTGTTAATGTCCATTATAACGGTGACCAAACATGTGTCTGCAGAGTTCACTTTGGAGCAAGTGGGACTAAAATCTGAATTAAGTCTATCGAATCGCGTGGAAAAAGGCAGCTCCTCTTCTCCTTCGTCGTTTAGCAAGCAGTAAGTGCACCCAAAAGTCCGAAAAATCCAGAGCTCTCTTTCTTTTATCTATCTCACTCGTCCTCTCACACAGCACGCTCTGCCGAGCTTCTCGCTTGGTAGTTACCAAACGCTATTGCCAATTTGCCATTGCAACTTTAGCATGTCCCACGACCCGAATTCGATCGCCATCACATCTCATGATCTCATCCACTCGAAGAAACGTTTCCTTTTCTTTCTTTTATATCCAAAAGTGACAATCCACTGTGGCTTTGTCTATTGATTATTGTTGGCACCACATCGTTGCTCCCGTGGTCGCATTTTTGTCAACTGTGTTTTGGTCCATAGTGAGCTTGTGAATTGTGATTTGGGTCTGATCAAGCTAGTGGTAGGATTAGGACATTGGGACCACTGCTGTAAATTTATGATGTGTGAGAGCCTCGGATCACTGGAATATTTCTCCCAAAAGTCGGTAGCGAGCAGATCTTCAGTTGATAATCACCGTTCAATTGAACTAACTACTGACGTACGGTCAAAGTGATGGACGGTGTACAAGTAACTATAGAGTAAGGTTAAAGGGTGAAAAGCGTAGAATCTAAGTTTCATTCGCATATATAAATAAATGAAAATGTATAGATGGTAAAGTTTGTTTCTTGTACAAGTTTCGCATTTTTTGCCATTTAAAAATGATTTATTTCTTATATAATTTGTAAATAGATGAATCAGAACACTTCGAGAGTCGATATTAAAATCGATATGTTTAAGGGTCGGCTTGAAATTATGTTTTAGGAAGTTTAAAAGTAATTTTAAAAAGTTAAAAATTAATTTTTGTATTTTATAAATTTTTTTAGAAGTATTTTTAACAAAATACAACAGATTTTAAAAAGTAAGGAATGTGCACTTTTTGAAAATTAATTATGAGAACTAGTTTATGCTTAATAAAATTTCATATATGTCTTTAGATATATTATAAAAATTTAAAATTATTATTATTAATTAGGAAATAAAATCATTAACTGGAAATAAAATCATTAACTTCAGGAGATTGTTATTAATACCAATTATATTGAGATAACAAAATAAAAAATAAAATTAATAGTATAAACTACTTACTTTGGTTATCAATTATTATATAAACGCAATAAAATAATATTATAATTGTGTATTTATAAATGTGTGAATAATCTTTATTCAACATCAAGCTTAATTTAGTTATTTATATTCTTATAAAATTTAATAGTAAGATTTATCAAACATCATAATTGCTTTTAAAACTCACAATATTTTTAAAAATAAAATTTACTAAACATTTAATCAATTATCTTCACAACTAATTATTCATCTAACACGGTTAACATAAATTATTTTAGAAGTTACAATATTACCAACGGGTTCTAAGTAATGCAAAAATAAAAAAGAAATGTTAATGCGCATGTGAATTTTCAACGGTCAAAATTTAGTCCATAGGGTGTTAAAGTACTGTGAAAAAAATTAAATTTATGAAATAAAAATTTATTATACTTATTAAAAATACTTTTAAATAATTTGTTTTGCCAAAAGTAGTAAAAGTATTATAATTTTTTTAATCAAACAAATGTCGAATAAAATAGTCTTAATTTAAAAAATGTAGTTGCAAATATTTATCAAATGGGCCACTAGAGCTAATCTAGGATTGCGATAATTGATGAAATAAATTGCCTACTACTATGCGAATGAAAGAAGTTACTAATAAAAAAAGAGTTTGATATTTGATAAATTAAGTTGTTGTAATTACTATGAGTTTGAAAAGTAGAATTCGTGCATTTGGTAAATTTTGTTATGAAAGTGTGGTTTTGTTATTGAGAGATTACTAGTTCCTTTTACAGAAATAAACATATACCATTCACGCTAACTGTTTTTATAATAGTTAAAAGCACACGTGACACCATAATTTTATAGTATTATCCTTATTTTTAAATATATTTTTAGTCATATTTATTATTAATTAAATGAATTACATAAATAGAGATTAAAATGAAAAATTAAATACTAAAAATAAGAAATATAAGATTTGATATAAATAAAAATATTATAATCATATATTTTTCTTTGTTATGAAATAAGTATAATTACGTGGATGCTTATCAAAATAGCTTTCTTTTTTTCTCCACCAAACAACTTTTCATCTCTTATAATTTTCACCATCTAATAAGAATTTATATATAATAATGCATCTATTTACTAATCATATATTTCATTTGCATGGTTTCAATATTATAAAAGGAGTGTTGATTTCCTTATTGAATAAAGTGATATCTAGAATGTTCTCGTATCTATTATTTGTTCTCTCTCTTGATCTTACCGTATTGTGTTTCTAATAAATAAATAACTTAATACTGCTATTACTTCTTGTTAATGTTAAATATCTTTCTTTATAATATACATTTAATTTTTATTTCCAAGATAAAGCATCAAGCAAATTGCCTCTTCATCAATTTTTTTCTTTAAATTTTTTGAATAGAGGGTTATTAACTATTATAAAAAATTAAGGGATACATTTTACATATTTATTTCAATCGAAAAATTGACAATCTCTTTTAATATATAATGGTCAAAATAGATATAAATTTAAATTACTTTTCATATATATTTTAGAGTTTATTAAAAAAAGATATAATTGTCTTCTATGTGTGATGGTTTTTTTAACAAATTGCTTATAAAAAATATCTTCTTACATGCTTTTAGAGGCTATGGTTAAAATAAAAAAAATATGAAACAAGTAGTTTTTAAAAAACTTACTAAGCATCATTTTTATCAAAATTTATTAATAAGTTGCTTATAACCTTTCAATTTCAATCCCAAATGAGGCTTATGAATGTTTGGAAAATAAGGATTTTTGGTTCTAATTCATCAAATATTACTTTTTTTTCTCAATCAACTTGTTAATGAGCAATTTGAAAAAAAAAATAGTCATTAAAAAATTTATAGAACATTATTTTTATATTAATATGAAAATGTATTACTTGCTATTTCCCGACGACAGTATCAATCGGACCCAAAGGATGATTGAAGAATAAAGACCTCTTGATTCGAATTTATCAAATATTTATTTATTTTATAATCTATTTTGGTAGGGAGTAATTAAAAAAAAAAACTACTGTTCTGCATTTTCTTTCTCTCTCTCTACTTTTCTCTTTTAACATTACCGTCCATCATCATTCATAGAAGTAGAAAACAATAATTGAGATCACGTGCATCGAACGTGTCGTATTCCGAGGGACAAGTCCGTCAATAAAGCAACCGAATGAAACAAGTAGCCCTTTTTTTTTTTTTTTAACAGTCGCGGCGGGATTAATCCGCTTGGCAGTTTGACCGCATGATTAACGCGTTTGTTAACCAGTTCGGAAAAAAAAAAAAAAACTAGTTTGTTAACCGATCCCCAAAACTTAAAAGAGTTGTCAATTTCTGGTCACAAGCCGACACTAAAAATAAAATAAAGAACCCTACTGCCATCTCTCATCTGGATCCACGTGGCCGGCACCCGCGTGTGTGAATCGGTCAAACATTTGTAGTCAGCGAGATGAACGGCCAGATGATGGACAATGAAAAATCGAGTCCGGTGACATCTACGGTGGCCACTCCATGTATGACATGCGCTGCCTTCATTTTGTATTACATCGGTAGTTTTATTTGGTGTTTAAGAAAAGAATATTCATCCATAGCTCGTTCGTGAGGTAGACTATGAGAGACAGAAATGATCAACTGGGGATCAAATGAAACAGTAACTTGTTGTGAGACTACCATCATTTTGGTTGTTACAAATAATCATGGTTACCACAAAAGCGCTTTTTGGTACGTAATCACTTTTCTTTCGAATAATGAACGATAAGTCCGCACATACATTCGAAGGTTGTGACATATTGGGCCATCATTGGTCCCTCCGCTAGTCCCTACACACTTTATCATTAATATTGATGGACCGATCGACCTCTTCTTTCAAAATCTTGAATTGCACACACGACCGCACTTGTTGCCTTGCCTCTATTTCCAGCGGAGTGTGCCATATGATATCATCTCGCAGTCATCTCATAAATTTTAAAAGTCACATATCATGTGTCAATTGGTTTTAAAACTGATTCACATGTGATTTAGGGTGTATATGTCTGTACTCTTAAGTAATAACATGCTTTAAAGTGCTTAAAAAGAGCTTGGCAGTTGCGCATTTTAACCAACCAATCACCATAACAGCTTAATCCTAACAAAAACTATTGAGTGCTCACAATGCGTACACCCAGTCACCCACTTTTGTTAGATTCTAGCATGCGTAGGGCCAATTTCTTGTACTTGCTCAGTGTGTCCCCCTTTCTTCGAGTGCCCAGCCCTGTTCACTGGGCTGTTGGCCTACAGTAATTGTAAGCATAGAGTTAATTAGATGGATGTATGATGCCGCATTCCATCACTTTCAAAAACTGGCACGGTCTATTTGTTCTGCATATGTGGACGCTGGCCAGGCAGCTGATGAAATTGAAATGGACTGATTTGAGTAATGCGCTAACCTTAAGAGGCTAGAGCAGTGCTAGCAACAGTTATATGCCCGTGGCATGTAGTCAAGGGCAAAAGGCCCAATATGTTAACAACATTACTTATTTACTTTTGAGGTTAGGCCGAGGTAGTGGCTGCCATCATATGGCACAAGACACACACACACATGTCCAAGTATTTGATTTGATATTTAGCCAAGTTGTGGTCGAGGCACAAGACCTCCATTCCTTTTTGGACATAAAGGGCCTAATCTGCACAAGTTACTCAAGCTCCTTTTCAACAAGAGGGAGAAAAACAATGTTTTTATTGTTCATCTAGTTGGTGGCTGTCTGTCTTAAAAGTTGGAAAAATAATTAATAGTATCCATCAATTTCGGGATCAGTGCCGTTGCCACATGCTTTATGAATAAAATCGTATAAATGAACACTTTCAGGATCAAATATATTTGCCAATGATATATACAAGCAAAGTGAGATACACAATACCGCTATCTGAGAAAACATTGGAGAAGAATAAGAAAGAGGTGAAAATTTTGGCTTTGATATGAGGGAAAAACTGAAACTAAACTACATATTAAGTTGTTGATCGAAAGAAGTGAACCACCATGCTGGGTCATTTCTTTTCCTCTTTTCTTTTTTATACTGCTGGGAATTTCAATATGCAGTAGCTTTCAATAACTTGTACCCTTTTGTGTCTCCTCTGATCAAGTTTGTGTGAGTCTACAAAACTGGTAGTTCATTTCATTTGATGTTTGTTTTTGTTTGTGTGATTGCTGTGTATGAAAACTCAGGAAGCTTGGTTCTCTTCGTGGTTGAGGTCACCAGCATCTGGTTTCCAGTTCCAAATTTCTTCTCTTCTCAACTTTCCTCAGAGCCGAGGATATCTGAAAATCACTTTCTATATTTCCTACCTGCAATTCAAAAGATATCATCACTATTATATTAAGTTGCTGATAACGATGATTGTTCCAAGAGTGTGCGTTCAGCATTATGCTATGGAAATAGTATTTAAAAAAGCAGTGGTGTGTATTTGTAGTGACTGCCATCTCATTATAACTCCAGCTGATGTCCCTTAAATCACTACAACAGTAGCATTTAAAGTTATAATTGAAAATAATGGCATGGCCATCTCTTGTCCCCTTAAAGTCAATTATTTCTCATTATTCAGTTAGGTTTTCTGCTTGGACTAAAATTGCAGCATGCTTCCTAATAATAATCAATACCAACAGAGAGTAATGCTTCGATATTATTACCTCTTTGGAACCAAGACTTCCTAACTGCCTGACGGATCTGGCGCTCGTGTCTTTCTAAGAGTTCATCAATTCTATGTGATTGAGATAACAAAGGTCCAGAAAATTCGACCTTGTCTCCTTGATCTTGAAAACCCTGTGTCAGCACCAATAATCAAGAGAGAATATTGAAATGAATGTAACATTTATTTATGGAAGAAATTAAATATATAAATAAATGAACAAAAATGCAAAATGCAAAATGCAAAAACCATTTACTTATTCTAGTTAGTTTGGCCATTGTTTCCCAATATATTTTTCTTGAGCCATGCCCAAGTACTTATTTCTTGTTTTTGGCAAAGTTTTTGAAATTCTTTTGAGGATCTTTCACGGGAAGTAGTTTGAATTTCCAAAAGAACTACAAATTTTAGGAATACGTTCCTGGAATTGCCATAATTTTTACACCCCAACAACATCCCCATTAAGCTGCCACTGGTGACATGCCCCAACTCAAAACAGCCTCAGCCACCATCTGCGCCAGTGCCATATCCTCACAGATCTCACCATGTTCCTCTTTATGGCACCTAGCTTAGGGGCACTCCCTAGTTCTAGATATCCAAAACACTAATAAAACCGATATTTGACTGCTTTGTTCTCCTTTAGTGTTTCCAATTACTAAGCACCTTTCTTCATTCCAAAACTGCACCATTTACTTTAAGCGGCTTTTTCACATGGGCTGCTTTAGTAATAGTAACAGCCAAAAAGTAAGGAATGTTACAAGCTTCTTCATTAGGACATTGCAATGTTGCAACCAATAATCAATTGTTTTCAACTAAGTTTGAAAATCAATATTAGATGCTAAAAGCAAATTTCAATCTCATTTGTAGTTGTAATATTTACAAACGTACCAAATTATTTCTCTTGGTTGCCATTTCCTCTCTTTGATAAAGTGCCAGTGATAGTTCCTGCGAATGGTATCCATCTGAAGCATCAAATGAATCTGGACGCTCAAGCTGGCTCCATTGATTAAGCATAGCAATCTTCACAGCTTCCGAAGAATCATGGCCTCGAGAATCGGTGCGGCTTCCATTTATAATATCCCCATTTTCGTGTTTTCTTGAATCATAACTATTTCTTGTATGCAATGCAGCTGAAGGTTCTAAGGCATTTATAATCTGACCTCTTGATATAGACCGAGCATGAGATCTTACGGATGCATCATCTTTTCGTCTTTTTGCCCATGCAAAGCCACTTGATGTAGAAACTTGTAATGGGCCAGAAAAGGGAATGTCTCCATGTGAGGCATTTTTTACATGCGAAGCCTCTTCCCTGTTATCAACTAATGGCTTCTGAACTTTCCCACCAGACAACTCATCATCTTTCAAAATATGCAAACTATGTCCATTAATTTTTTTAGCAAACTGAGTCCGCACTGCCACATCCTACAAGTAGAAAAAATGTTTAACAATAAGAAATTTATTCTTAGTTAGCAGCACATCACCAGCTATCTGAACACATAAACACATATACATTAACAGACCTCTACTGGTGCCAATTTACTCAATCCATTGGATTTTCGTGTAGTCTTTCTTGTCTCAGCTCCACGAACTCTTCCACCGACTTTTTTCCTGAAATGTCAGCAGTAAATATCAATACATGTTGAAAGAATAATAATTCACTATTAGTGTGTAATATAAAAGAAGCAGAAAGAGGAGGATCACGTTTTGGCAGATTAATCAAAGTCAAGTTAACGAGAGTTGCTGCTATAATGAATATGGAAGAGTTAAACTGAATATGATTACAACAGGTATGAAATAGCTCTTATTACATCAAGAATGTCTATACAAACATTTTTCTTATCCCTTACAAAGAAAAAGAGATAAATTCTAACCTGCGTGCATCTTCACGATGTTTTGCATCAATCTCTTTGCTTGGTGGATATATTGGCAAACTTGACAGATCGCATGCATAAGGCTTTGTTGAGAAATACTGAAAATTGTGGGCAGAAAATATGGCATTGTAATTTGCAAATGTCCTAGTGGTGCATCATAAAGCGAAACAAAGGTGCAAAAATTGCAAGTAATGCTGCTTTTATATTGCCATCAGTATGGCATAAAGTTGCTGGAAGCTGTGAGGAACTAGGTAGACGGTACAAAATTAAGAGAAATATTTAAAGGTTGGGCAAAGAAATAGCTCATTTCTGATGAATAAGAAATCTCTAATGAAAAATACTGAATTTTCATGACAATAGGATATTGAATGGGAGAGGATAAATACACTTTCACATATGCCGAATGAATCAGAGTCATGCAGGACAGAGCAAATAAAAATTTCAGAGGAGATTGTGTAATCAAATTATCATAAAAAGAATCACCTCAGATGCTAGGGCTGCGGAGGCAGTTGCACGCTTGTATGGCTCTACTGAAAGTAAAGTTTCTATCAGGTTCACGGCCGTTGTGGGCAAATCTTTGAATGTTTCTCGAAGACTACTGTCATAAGGTTGTTGTGGCTTGAATAGAGTTGCATGAGGAAGTTTCGATTTTTTCCAGTAATCATCAGGTGGGGACCCACAAAGCTTGAAAATTTTGTGTAGTTGTTCTACCTGTTGGTGAAAACATTAGCATCTCAATAAAAACTTGCATGTACAGGAATACATTACAAACAGCTTATCTGAGCACCTCAAAAAATCCATTTCACACTAATACTAGCAAAACTACAATATAAAATCATAAAATTGAAAGAAATAACAAACAAGGCTGCATGTAGACATGTACCCCAACATTCTAAATAGATTATGATAATCACAAGCCGCCTCAATGGAGACAGTTTGTGTTCATTGGAACAAAATGGCACTGGAAATAATGCAGAAAAAGTCTTCCCTAAATCATTATCTAACCAGGACATAATAGTCACCCCGCCAGATACTGACCAAATATTAAATGCACCCATAGTTAGATTGTTAAGTGCAGTGTGCAAACCATTCGTTTTCCTGTAGTAGATCTTTGTTCTCTTTCTTTGCCATCCTTGGGAGGCAACTAATTCATTTCAATAATACAAGTCATTTCCACTGAAATTATATTTTTTTAACAAAACGACTTGACATTCAACAAGAAGACATTAGTCATCAAACTATCAAAATGACTAAGATAAAGAACAATAAAATTCCACATACTTTAGTTAGTATATTACCTCCGTTCTCCCTTGAAGGATAGGCTTCCCTATGAGAAGTTCTGCAAACACACAGCCAACACTCCAGAGATCCACAGACGGTCCATAATCTGTGGCACCAAGCAAAAGTTCAGGCGGACGATACCATAAAGTCACAACACGACTGGTTAAGGGTTGTCGATGTCCAGTATTAGAGAAGTTTGCCAATCCAAAGTCAGCCACCTTGAGGACTCCTTCATTGTTCACCAGAAGATTTGATCCTTTAATATCCCGATGCATAACACCCCGTGAATGACAATGCTCCAGTCCATGTAATAATTGGTTCATGTAGCATTTAATCTACAAAAATAAAAATAAATTTTATCCCCAAATATCAGAGCAAACAAGAAATTAACTTGTTCAGGTGGCATTCGATTACCACAAGGGGAAAAAAAATGTTGTCATTTACCAATAACTATAGAATCAATTTAAGAGTATTATGCATTCTCAAATTCCCATAGATGATGACAAGTTAACACTAAGGTTTCTTAAAAGAATCTAAATAATCTAAATAACCAATGAAACAAATTTCACAAAAAGTTAAAAAGGATGCTTTCAAAATCTCATTCGCCTATGGTTCTCTCTAAATAACCTTTCTGCAAGGTTATACACATTAGCAATAAAAGCAAATAAACAAACCTGTGCCTCGCTGAACTTGATGTCAGGGCAGGATAAAAGTCCAGTAATATCATGTTCCATGTACTCAAATACAAGATATATGCTACATGACAATCTGGAAGTAATTAGACCCTCCAACTTTATGATGTTTGGATGGTCGAGTCTTCTCAGGATCAGAATCTCTCTGGCCATAAATCGAACACTCTCAGGCTCAAAATTGTCAAACCGCACCTTCTTCAAGGCAACAATTTTCCCAGTATCAAGGTCACGTGCGCGAAACACACTACTATATGTACCTTGTCCAATCTGTTAAGGCAATTCAAAATCAAATATTATCTGTCATCTTGGCAAAGTTGCAAGGGCAATGTTAAATTTCATAACATCCACTGAATTGATAACTAAAATCAGAAAGCAAACCGTAATGAATAAATCAAATCGAACAGCACCATTCCATGAAACTTGAAACTAGTTAATAAAAGATTTAAAATCTATCAACCCAAAGTACATTCCTAAATTATTTTAATTCCAAGTGAAAACGGTAAAGTTTTACAGCAGAAGAAACAAAGCAAATAAGTTGTTTCAAGTCTTTTTCTGAATGAAACAAACAGAGCAACTGATCAAATGAGACGAAGATTACCAATCAAACAGAAAAAAAAATTAGACAAGAGATAAACAGTTCATTGTCCTTTCAACAACCAGCATTTTTCTTAAAATTGGAGCAAAAGCAAACATTTTTTTTTAAGCCCCTTCACTCTTTATACAAATCAGTAATCACATTGCATACTGAAGTAGACGTGAATCAATTTTCTCAGTACTAAAAATTAAACGAACTCGAAAATTTCTTTTTTCTTTCCTTTTCCCTCACCAAAAAAAGAAAATTACTTTTCATATTTGTTCTCAAAAATATCATTTAGCCAACAAAAAGCAACAAAAAATGATAGATACATTAATATTTTTTTTTTCGCTACAAAGAATTTCAATGTCAACAAACTAAACATTGAATGAGTAAATTTTTTAATGTAACCAAAAAAAAAAAGCAACCTTTTCTAGTTTCTCAAAAGCATCCGGTCGAAGCGGGACCCAACCCTGAATGGCTTCACCGGCAACGGCACTGAGCCAAGCCGGCCAGCCAGCCGCCACCTGCTCACCTTCAATATACTTGTGCAAATTGCCCAGCCTAAAACTCAACGACTCGCTATTTGAACTCGCCCGACCCGACTCACCCAAGTCGCTCCCCCCGCAACTCACCGCCACCCCAAACTCACCCTTGCTGCCCTTCTTCCTATTACTACTCCCCCTACCATTCCTACTTCCGCTACCATTTCCGACCCGGATCCGACCCGAATTGTCTCCGGCGCCACGCGCCTCCGCCAAGTCCCCTCCTCGGAACCCGCCGGACACGTCCAGCGCCGGCGTCACCGACACCGCCTGCTTCGAACTCACACATCCCATTTGCTTAAAAGAAATCACCGAAGCATCCGATTCCGGTTAGTTAAACCCTCCTTTGGCGGGAAAAAAACAGATCGACCCGGATCCGGGTCCGGATCCGATAAAACAAATTTTCTCCCCTCTTTTTACTTCCTTCCCTCTCTGGCGCAAAATGTGGGGAACGGGGTGGTGGCTATTGGAGAGGCGTCGAACATAAGATTAAAATTGTGGGGGATGCTGCCGCGGTTTTATAGCGATTTGGCTAAAAATAGAAAACGAGAGAATGTTGTGTGAATTTGTTTTTGTCACTTTCTTTTTCCCTTTGTTTTCTTTTGGTTTTTTTTTTTTAAATTTACTTTTGAGTGTTGGGAAAATGAAAAATGAAAATGAGAGAAAATTTTGGCTGTTTGTTTCGAGCGAGAATTGCGGAGGGAGTGGCTGAGGGCCTGAGGCTGTCACAGCCAGCTTACAGAGGAGCCTTAATGGCAGCAGCAGCCGGCACCCGCATGAAATTTTGAAAGAAAAAAACCAAACCCGCAACTGAATCCCTGCGTAATCAACGCGGAGATTTATTAAATTTCGTGGGCGCCATCTTTTTTAATATTTATGGGAATTATTAATTATAATTTGTATTTTTCTTTCTGGTGACTTTTATTCTCTGTTTTTGTTTTTATTTGCTATTTTGTTTTCGTTTTCATACCCGTCTAGACAGAGATTCGAGATTTTGTAGTACTCGTTTTTTTTTTTCACATCCTAATTTTACCATAAAAACAAGGTTAAAATCTGAACACACGCCACAAGCTGAACAATCACTGGGCAATAGTATCATTTTACCATAATATAAAATAGCATTATGAATCAAATACGAGTTTTGAAACAATAACGTTGATTAACAGATTTGTATTGTATTGTATTGTATTGGGAGTGGGAATGAATTTGCAAAATGTGAATGTGCTGGCACAGTTTGAAATTTGGTGAGTTTGGCTTTTCTGATTGGCATTGGTTAGTGGGGTTTCCTTTTTAAATTTGAAAATCAGGGATTGATTTCATTTTCTCATTTATGTAGTTGTAAAAGGAATAGGTATAGGGGTGAGGGAATGCAGGAAAGTGACAACAGAAAGGAGTGGGAGGGGGAGTGGGGGTGGGGGGTCAAAGGGTTTTTATGATAAGAGAATGGGGAGAAGAAGAAAACTAGAAAAGGGGAAAGGCAATAATGGTTATAATGTTTACTTTCTTTTTAATTTTTTAATTTCTCTGTTTTTTTTTTTGGGGGGTTTCCATTTCTGACACTTTTAGCTTCTTTTACTTCATCACTTACATTTACACATCAAGATCTGTGGATTGTGGTCCATGGAAGTGAGCTGTGTTGATTGGAGGGTCTACTTTACTAGACCCAAAAAGGATTGTTGACAAAGCATCTCTATGCTAGATTTTTGTTTCTTTATTAACACCATTTTTCATTTCCATAAGATTTCTGTTTTATTTTCCTTCGTGTTTTGTTGGGGCAAACAATTTTCTTTCTTGATTAAGACCTTTGTCCCATTTCCCACTCTGTTGATTTCATATTGTGGTGCCAACTCTAATGGGAAATAACATCCACATCTTACGCCATGCAAACTTTAGGTATGTAAATAGGGACAACTGACCATTTGTTTTTTTATTGTTTTCTTTCTTTAAATGTCTCTTTTGAGATGTTGGGATCCTCTAAATTGATAGGGACTGGTGATTTGCTTTCTGACGGAGATTAGTTAACACTAACAGTCTTAGTTTTCATAGGGAGATCAATCAAAACACCTTTATTTAGTCCTTTAATTCTCACTTTCTCTTTTATCTTTTTTCATCTAACTGCACTTTTGTTACCGCAACTATTGTGCATGGTTATTTATCTACGGAGTAAGTATTTGTAATCTTAAAACAGAAAATTTGACTACCGTGGAATGGTATAATCATTTGTGTTAAGGCAAGCGAGTGACAATATCACGTGATGTTATTTGATTAATCAAAAATTTATATTGTTTATCTAACTACCCATTAAAACAATCATATTTAGTATTAAGGTGAGATAACTTTAAAATTACAACTGTTATAACTAAAAAAGAGTAATAATACAATCACATATTCTTATATAAATTTATATTATAGTTATAAAAAAAAGAGAAAAAAATTGCTAATGTGTTTTAAATATGATTTAAAATAATGATGTTGAAAAAAAATGAATATATTATAAGTTTTTTTATTATACAAGTATGAGATAAAATCAAATAAATTGTTAATATCTTATCAATTTTTCATTATACAAATTTGAGATAAAATCAACTTAATTAGTAAATCACAATAATAAATTTTACCATACACTTAAACCGTCGTATAGTGTCGTATAGTCATCCAAGCATAATACCAAATAAGGTTTAAGTCTTTTTTTTTTGGGGTATATTTAGGTGCCCAAAGCGCAAGTGAGGGCATAAAATTTGTTCTCAAAATACAAAAGATTACAACAAGACATATAAAGCTACAAATTTTAAAAGCTCGTTTAGATACTATACGTACTACAAGCAAAGTGAACAAAGGGCCACTGTTCACATAAGGTAGTACCTTACGGGCAAGATCGCGGTCAAATATGCACTGTAGGAGAGGCTTAGCGTTCAAAGCTTAGGCTCGGTTTTTTATTCTTTAGCAACCAAATGCTAAATTTGCTTGACTCTTTTTCTTCTTAAATGAAAAATTTACTTCCTTTTTGTCCTTAATCCACACCTTATTCATTTTTGTTTTTTTTAATATCTGCCGTAGAATGAACAGATGAAGGATTAGATAAAAACCCTTAGATGCGACGTTGATCTATCAACTAACAGTGTCGTGTCGATTCTTTAGTTAATGAGTTCTGAAGCAACAATTTTACTAAATTTTTCAACTGCATGCTATCCTTTCATTTGGGTCGTGTTGCCATGGTAAATGCTTTTGTTTTTCCAAAAGCACTTTTGCATGTGATGTGTGTCTCCACTGCTTCCACTCTCTGTACTGATCCATGATTGCTGCTCCCCATGGCCTAATCAAGATCCCTCTCGTGGTACAAAAGCACTCGATTGCCCTCATGCACACAAAAGAACCCTTTAAACAAAACAAAATGTTAAGTATAATTAAATATCCATTTCACTCCGTTTTAACCATCTTGATCCGTAAAGTGCTCCAAATACTGTGCCGATACGAGTACGGTTTTTGGGTTATTTTGTGAGCGTCCTTAGAGTTATAAGAAACAATTTTAAATAACTAAAAACAATTCTTTTCTTAAAATAGTTCCCTTAAATAAGTAAATTTTTTTTTTTATGTCAATAGAATAGCTTTAATAATTTTTAGAAAGATATTAGATATCTATCAAGAGTTCTTTTAAGAATCACCGGTTACCATCAAGCTCTTTATTTTATTTTATTTTTTAATAGTTCAAGAGATTTTCTTAAACCAATTAAGTTGCAGCACGCCTTTGTCTTGCTTTTTTTTCTTCAAAGTATAATAATTTAATAACTGCTTTTACTTTTAATTTTTTTTTAATTTTTTACCCTTCTTTTACGGCAACTTTTTCTTTTGGTTTAAGATCTATTTTTTATTTTAAAAAAACAATAAAATCAGAAGCCATCTCGATTCATTCATTAAAAGAAGAGCTCCAAGATTGTATTATAACTTCTTTTTAAATTTAAAATTATAATATTATTAAAATTTTACAATCTCAAAATTTATTGGAACCGATCGAAATCAAATTTATCCACTTATTACTAGACTATAAATTTAAAGATATAATAATATATATATTCTTAAGTATAGATATTTAAATTTTTTTAATACAGACATTCTTTTAAAACTTATAGTTCAAAAGTTAATTTCTAAATAATTTATAAAATTATATAATTTAGAGTTAAAAATTAATTCTTCTAAATAATAAAATTTAAAATCGTGTACGTATAAGAAAAAAAAAATGAAGATGTCTGCAATAAAGATGGACTGTATATATACATATAAACTCCCTAAAGGCAAACTTGAGGAATTTGTTTTCGCTATAGATTTGCATTTCTTGCACAACCATAAACAGTTTAATGGATTTCCGGTTTCAAGCACTTCCTTGGGGCTCAAGATTTTAAAGACACTATTGTAATAAAATAAAATAAAATGCAATTTGGGTAGCACTAAAATGTGCTTTCAAAACCTACCAGAACCAACATGCCCAAATTAAAAAGCAAATAAGCATCAATCAAGTTCAACTAGACAGAAAACGAAAGTAGCGACGCAAGTCAAAGGTAGGTCTAGAGGTGACTATTTAAAAATCATTGCACACACCAACTTCACTCATCACTCATCACACCAAGAGGTCACTAGCTTAATACTATCATGTTTAGTTGATGAAAGCATTTATATTGAATTCATGATCATCGAAGGACTAGCATCAACTAATTCAATCTAGTGCTGATTGTTAAATTAGTTGATGGCTAGATGCATAGAGATTCTTCATTAAACACAAATATTCAAAAAAAAAAATTTTAGGTTTCACACTTATGGTGCTTACAAAAATGATTAGCCACCATCTCCACTAGAGAAAAGAAGAACAATATTAAATGTTTGATTCTTCATTCTTATCTTGTCTCATTGCATTTCTGTGATTTGGGTCAATGGATTGATGCCCGAAACATAGCATAATCAAGTCTCCTTACAGAAAATAATCTCTGCCAGCTTGTGCTGTCATTATTATTTTTTATTGCCATCATTTAGTCCACCCTGAAAATGAGATTTGAATAAAGTGCCACAACCTAAAATTTATATCGAACACAATATCTACTGAAGCGTGATAAGTTAACTTAAGCCATTATTCTCTCTTGTGCATTGGAAATGCCTAGATGTCGATATTATCATAAAATTTATAAATGCGTCCGCAAGAATTTACTGCAGACGTAAGCATGACTCTATCTATTACACAATTGAATATAATATTTCGTTACATCTCAAATAGATGATAATGTAATAACAAGTTCATAACAGTCATTATGATCAATTTACAAGAAATTCACTACCGTGGGCTATTAGGTAGACCATTGAAATCTGATTGACAAATTTAAAACGAGGGAAAAAGGAAAAAAGAAGAGGAAGAAGAAGAAGAAGTGATATAAGTGAACATTTGAAGTTTCTATTCAAAACCCCATTTAATAACTTAATCGAAGTGCACATGATGACAGAAGAGTGGGGAAAGGCCAACCCACCATGTTTAGACTTTAGGCACGGCGTGTTGGTCGGTTGAAGGGGAAATGGCATACTTTTCTTTTCATTTGCAGACATAGGCAAATCCCCAGAAAACAAGTTGGCCAGTCAGGATCCAAAGAAGCAGTGGTCAATTTGTCCAATCTGGATCACAAATATTGATTATTCATGTGCTGGGAGCACCGTTATGACTTTTGAGGCTCTTCTGGAAAAGAGAAGACTCTGACAACAATGGAGCTTTTCAGTTTTTGCAAAAACTTTAAGCGCTTGTTAGATGTTTTCGTCAGCTTTCAGCGTAAAGTCATAAACATTTTTAACAGCTTAACAACTCCTTGTTTTACGGCCTCGCTTGGTATTCTCGGCAAAAGTAGAAGATCCAGATTCATATGCGGTGGTCATTTTGTGGATTAACCATTAAAGACCTGAAGACTACTCCAGTGACACTCAAGGCAGGATTCCAAATTAATGAATTAAACATGTGCCGCAACTGCGATTAACAAGAATTCTTGTCTATTAGATGAACTATGTGCCAAATAAAATGTCTGAAGACCAACCAGATTATGCTTCAACCAGGTCAGGTCAACAAATAAGAGAGAAGAATGAATCCACAGTACCCCATGAAAAATGTATATCGTATCACAATGTCCTCCATTCTGTGCAAGACTCAAATACATAAAATCAGAATGCACGTGACTTAAGCTATTGAAGAATCATGCATCAGAATACACGATCCTTATATGCTACAGTGATTCACCATCATATGGCAGTTTGCAAGCAGCCATGCGATCTTTGGACTTGAATTGCCCAAGCATTTCTGCAACAGTTTTGCAGCGACACTGGTTTCCTGGTCGGATCACATCCCCATAAACAGCCATTTCAATTATGTCAAGTTCCTTATCTGCAAGTTGTAAAAATATGAGTTTTGGAGGGTGCTCTTCAATTTAAGTTGTAAAAAGCAAGATGATTGTTCCAATGAAAGAGCAAGCCAAGAGGCAAGAAATGCCTCCCTGCAGTAATGATGCTAGATAATGGTGAAAGAAACCATGACTGAAAAATCATATTCCTATGCTGTATTGAATACATTACAAAATTTGAGCATTCTTTGGGTGTGGGTATTGAACTGGGATCCATGGGATCCATGGGACCCCAAAAGATGGATGGTCATCTTACCATTATGAGAAGTATGGAGTTCCAAATTAAGGGGTTCTGGTTAAAAAACATGGCCCAAGCCTCAAAACACATAAAGCACTTCACTGCTAATTACTAATGCAGCCGCCTGAGATAGGTGATAGCACTATGGTAACCACCAAATAACAGTAAACCGTGACCAATGGTGTGATTACTTAGGCATGCAGATTGTTATGTTCAATAAGATTGCAGTTCTAGACATTTACTAGCTTAACCATCTTACTCTACAAATAAAACAATGAGGTACACCAGTCAGGACTTCTCCTACACAACATTCTTGGAACTAAATTTTGAGCCCAAGGTTGTGGAAAGTCGATTTCAGCTCAGATCACTTTGGCTACCAATAGAAGCCTCAAGTTGCGGTACAAGAAGGAAGCATCCTGATATATTTCATAATAGTGTCTTCTCTAGAGTGGGGTTGTATTTAATGCTATATTGAACCCACCATCAGCATTTCCTGGTGGTTAGATGATAGCTTCTTGAATGATCATTTGGCCAGTTGAGTATGAAATCTTTGAAAAGGAAAAAGGCAAATATTTCCAAGAAAAGTTGAATAGGACCATTTTTTTTTAATTTTTTTGTAGATGAAGGAGTGCCTGCGGGTGCCAGTTTCAGCTGTCCATGAAGAGGACTGAAGGATGGCAAAGGGAATCACAAACATTTTAACACTATCTTTTGCTCAAGCTGTCCCCATTCTGGGTTTTACACTATCAAGTCTCAGCCCTTACCTATTGACAGACTCTTCAACACACAAACATTCGCACCATCTTTCAGGTATGACTAGCCTATCATTCATGGGTGATTAATTTCATGAGTTAACACACCACAATGCTAGGTCATTGAACCTGAAATATAGTTATTTTCAGATTCAAATACATCCATCATTCATAAGAATGACAGAAATTGGAACAACTTGTATACCACCCAACCAAACTTACTACATTACAAGAGAAGAGAAAAAGAACAAGGCATGTATACCAGTGAACTTGACATCACAAGAGAAGCCTTTCAATTTAGTCGCATCCACCTGTTCTTTGTCTGATTTAAACCTGTTCACCCTAGTTTGAAGAATCTGACAATTATCAGCTGTAGATTCACCACCTACAATAGAACCCCAAATTACACAAATAATCTTAAAAACCAAACTGAATAAATGAAACAAATCAATCATAACCTTAATAGCCAATTAGAAAGGAACTGATAAAAATTAAATACAACAGCATTCGGACTGAAATACTCCACAAAATTCAATTCAGCACATATTCAAGGTCCCAATTAACGTAATTCTCAACATTAACTCAAATCTATTCACTTACCCAATGTCACTCATCTATCACGACAAGCTCAAAATTCAGCTGAACAGAACCCCAACATTGATAACAGTCGAAACCATCATAACAATCAATCAACCAAGCTAAAAAATCTCACTTGCTCCATTTTAAGACCAGAAATCCCAGACACATTCGAAAGAAGCTTAAATAGCTAAAATTTGGAGTAAAAAAAGCAAAGTTGATTCCACCCAATGCAACAAACAGGAAAATGCTAAAAGGGCAGATAAATGGTTAAGAAAGAACCTTTGGAGAAGGGAACAATGTGATCGTACTCAAAGCAGAGGCAACCGTGGCAGTTGCAGAAGCGCTTGCAGACAATGTTACCAGCAGCATCTTTGCGCCACCTCTCTGGGTGACGACCCGGCACTGTTTCGGCCTTTGCCCAACACATGCTCTTAGCTTTCCCGTCAAAGTATCTTGGTCTCTCGTCATTATTGTTGTTCCTGTTGCTGCTATGGGAACGATTCGGTGATGAAGGAGAAGAAGAACTCATCTTGGTTTTGTTGCGTCTCTATTGTCTTCAGTAAACTGGGCAATCAAATGAAAAGACAGCTAATTTATGAATGTTTTCGTCGAGGCCCGGACTGAGCTTGCCAATAACTGTTGTTATTCGTCTACTTTCTCTTCGCAGTAAAAGGATATAGTACTCTCCGGTACCGACGTGTCGTCAAGTATTTTTGCCATCCGAAGATTTAGACGACTTGTCATAAAATCTTTTCACTTACAACCGGACGATCGTTTACTTTTTAACGTGCGACAATCCAAGTGACGAAATTCATCGTGTTAAAATCACGTAATATTTATTTAACTATATAATATAACTTTAACGTGGAGGATCCGATTATCGTATTTCAAAATGTGGTTTTATATTTTTGGCTACAATGAATTTCAATTACATTCTTTAGGAGCCCCAAAAAAAAAAAAAAAAAAAAAACGCTTAGACATGAATAAAGAAAGAAACATTGAGAAAGTTTTTTTTTTTTTTTAAATTTTACGTTTTCTTTTTGCCTATAACATCTCACCTCACTACTCTTCCTCTCTCTCAACCCCACACCCAACCCCCGCTCAAAACCCGCCCGCCCTAGTTTCTCCGCTACCGCAAACTCCAGTTAGATTGAAGCACGATGCACTTTTTGGTTATTAAGAGAACCCAAGTCCTCTCATCCCATTTCCCACACTCCGTCTTCTTCTAGAGGTGCTTTCGGCAAACACAAAAGTACGCAGTTTCGTTCAATGATATATTCATTGCATAAAGTTTTTAAAACAATCCCGCAAATCACATCTTCATTTTGGAAAGTGTGCTCATGAGCCTTGAGAATAGTACTCGATTTTCATTTTTTTTAACCATCTCAGTTAACAAATAAACCGAAGCCTCAATAGATTAAATTAATATGGAAAATAGTAGTGAATGATTGCATCCAAACTTAATACATACTATGTTTTGCTTCAAGTCCGGCAATTATAACTATTAACTCAAGACAATAATGCTTAATAAAGACAACCAAAATCATTCAAATTGCATCCTTATTTGCTGTTCTTCTCAATCTCAAAAAACACCCCAATCATACATAAATAACAAAAACGATTTCTTTCTAACATTATAATTCATTAGAGAAATTAAACACCATAAAATTTTCAGCCGCCAATCAAAAGAACTACATATTCCAGGCAGCTTGCAATTCTCACCACAAAACAAAAACCCTACAAATATTAAAAGGCAAACTCTAGATGATTAAAATATTTTCCCAAAAAACAGGTGAGACCAGACACAGCAGATAATAACATATCGTGCAACTACGACTTTGGGCCAATATCCTTAAGGGCACAGATCTGCTCCTCACCCATTGAAGACATGACAGTCAAAACCAAGTCCTTCCCCTCAGCAAAACCATCCTTGAGCTGCATTTAGCAACAGACAGTGTAAGTACGCAAAGGAAAACATTCTAGAAATATTGAGGACCATTACAGCACACGACCAAAAAGTCACAAAGATGCACAAAGCAGAAGTGACCAAATAAACATAGTGCTCAAATTGGATGAAACTGGACACGGAGAATAATTGCATTATCTAAATAGTGTGTCCTCGACAACAAAATGGAGTTTAAACATCAAACTAAAAGCAAGGCAATAAAAGGGTTAACAATTGACCTGGGTCAGCAGAGTCTCATCAGTTGGGAGCCTCAGATCATCCTTCGTGTTCCCATTTTCAGTCAGCAAACTCACCTGAAAATTAATTTTAGGCGGTAAGAGAACACATGCATGCAGATTTAGCCGAGGAAATGAATCAAACAAAAAAGATAGGGCTCAAACATACAAATCCATCCTCAGAAATATCAATCAACTGATAGTCAGTACGGTTGACATGGGGAACCTGTAAAAGCAGAGAACAGATAAACACCTACCCTCCAACATAGAGAGAGATTAAACAACAATTAACACAAAAACCAGAAAAGAAAAAAGGTTCATACATCACAGTTATGAGACGAGGGGACAATATCTTCCAGCTTCTTTCCACTGAAGATATCAATTCCAACAAAGTGGCACTTAGCATGACCGTGCTTCCCAGTCTTGGAGGTGGAGACTTCCACAACCTGTTAAATTAAATGTTAAGCAATGTTATGAAAAATTTAAATCTTCGTAATTGTCTCAATTAACAAAACAAGCATCACCACTTGAAGCAATAACTAAAACAAAACTAAAACCGATTACCACATCCCATCACCGATTATTAAGTAAAATAGACCACCAGGGAGATATCTAAAAGCTAGAGGGTAATCTCTAAAGTTTACTAAACTCTTAACAATATTTATTCCTACATGCGATTAAAATTAAGATTATTCACTTTGATCTCCAATCAAAAAGGACTAAAATGTCTTCAAAACGACCGAGCAAATTACACAATAATTACCATTAAACAAAGTAGCATGCTTCTAAGACACACGAATTTTATAGCAAAAAAAAAAATCAACATATATTCAGGAAAAACTTGCTACGAATAAACGATTACGCATTAGGACCATCATACCTAATCTTATGTGTAATTGGAAGCGTAGAAATAAATCTTTTTTCCAGAAAAATATAGGATTCCGAGAAAACAAACGGAGATAACAGCCAATTAAAATAAAAAGTAACAGAAAAGAAACCTTGCAGGGACGGCCTTTGATGACGATGTAGCCGTTCTTACGGATGGTGCCAGCTTGCTGCGGGTAAGTCTTGGAGGCTCCGGCATCGGCCTTTGACTCGAAGTGATGCTCCTCGTCCGACATCGTTTTAAGCACTGACTGATTCCGACTCGGCCGATTTACTGAGTGAGATATTGAGAGTAACTGGGTGGCGACCGAGCGAGGGAGAGATGATGGAGGCAATTATAAATGCGGGCTTTTATATGGATAGTGTCTGTGTTTCTGTCGTTTTCCGTTTCTAGGGTTTCAATTCTCAGTGGGTCCAATTGAAGGATTTCGGGCCGTTGATCTATTGGGTCGGTGACGGTCCGATTTGGATGAAATGGATGATATCGCGTTCGACCAACGCAGATATTGGCGTGCCTTTGACTTAATTAATATAAAAATTAAAAATTTGTAAACCGTAGATATTTATTTCGATATTTATTTAGTTTCTAAAAGGCAAACGATTACAAAGTTTTTATTTTTTCAGAATCTTTGTATTATTATTACAAATCTTATTTTCTGTTCTAAAGTGAGTCTATTTACACTCTAAATGGTATACTATGTACACTCTAATTTCTATCCTTTTTACTTTACACACCATGACATCTATAACATGAACATATCTCGATCTCATGAAAGTTATTTTTTTACTTCATAGATTTTTTTACAAAATTCTCTAATATTTCAAGAACTTTTTTTACCATGTAAATAACTCTCTTTGTTACTAATAATCGAATTTCTTATTTGGCTAGGCTTTATGGTGGTTGTTTTACAGTATTTTTTTATTGTTTTTAATTATCTTACTAAAAAAAAATGAAATCTTTTAGATTAATCTCTCTATTTTATCAAGCAAGTGTCAGTTGATGTTAAGTGGGTGTCAACTATTAAGAATGATTTCATTTTAATTTAATTAGGCTAAGTGCTCATTTGGTATGACTTAATGTATATTTGATATTACTTATTTAATTATCATAAGTATTTATTTAGTCACATAAATTTTTATCATAAATTTTCTTATTGTTTAATTATTTTTTTAGTAAAGCTTTTTAAACTTAAATAAGTTATTTTACTTCTACTAGTAAAATTTTAAAATTTAGACTTTTTAAAGTAAAGTTTGAAGAACTCTTTTTAAATGTTAAAATATCTAAGTACCTATTTAGTATAACTTATTTAATAGTCATAATTACTTATTTAATCAAGTAAGCTTTTATTATAATTTTTATTATTGTTTGATTGTTTTCTTAGTAGAACTTTTTAAGTTTAAATAAATAATTTTACTTCTATTAACAAAAACTTAAATTTTGGGCTTTTAAGAGTGAAGCTTGAAAAGTTTTTTTAAGTACTAAAATATTTAAAATATCATCTACTTATTTAAGAATTTTATTTTATTCTTTTCATAATATTATTTTGAAAAACTTGACTATTAAAGTAATTTTATAATTTTTTTAAAAAAGCTCTTAGAGATAACCAAACAACTTGACTAAAATTTTTTAAATAAAAGACTTGACTAAAATTTTTTAAATAAAAGATTTATTTATAAAAACTCTACAATTGCCTGTTTGGTACGACTTATTTAATGATAATAAGTGCTTATTTAATTAAATAACTTTTTATCATATATTTTATTATTGTTTAGTTATTTTTAATAGAGTTTTTTAAGTTTAAATAAATTATTTTGCATCTACTAGTAAAAGCTCAAATTTTAGACTTTTAAAAGTAGAAATTAAATTTTTTTAAATGTTAAAATATTTAAAATATTATTTACTTATTTAATAATTTTATTTTTTTCTTTCCATAATATTACTCTAAAAAAACTTATCTATTAAAGTATTTTTATAAATTTTTAATAAATACTCTCATGGATAACTAAGTTTTTTTTTTAGTAAAAGCTCTATTTACAAAAGTTCTACTACTAACAAAATGAATAAATTTTACTTGAAAAATTGTACCAAATAGAGCCTAAAATATCATATATTTATTTAATAATCTTATTTTATTATTTTTATAACTTTAAAAAATTTATCTATTAAAGTAATTTTATAAATTTTTAATAAAAATTCCCATAAACAACCAAGCAATTAAGATTTTATGACTACAAACTCTAATTATAAAAGTTATACTAACAAAAATTCTATTTAAAAAGCTATAACAAACATAGTTTAATAGTAAATTTCTCTAGTGACGTTTTAGTGATATTAAAATTTATTAAAATAATAATTTTAAAAATATTTTTCAGAATGAAAATAAAGCCTATCCTTTCTATTAACTTGTAAGAAATGTAAAAGAAAAAATATAAACAGTAGTTTTCATGGCAAGTGTAGCCTTAAGTGTCGCATTAGATTACAATGAATAATGTGCGCATGCACATTAAATCTGACCGCACGAGTAAGATTGATGTGACGAGTTGAGAAAATCAAAATTGTTCTGCGCCGACTGCATCTCTTGGTCTTGGCATTTCATAAGCATCTTTTGGCCGTGGTATCCGCACGCCAGCAGTGAACCAAAATTCATCAGACTTGTAACTCTCAACAGCGACGCCTGTGACTTGAACCCAAACACGCACCTCAGACTTCATTCCTTCAATTCCAGGCACCTTTCCCCTTGACAATGGCCCCTTTAAGAAGAGGCACACCATGTCGTTCGTGTTTTCATCTTGTACATTCAATCTGAAACTGACCAAGTGAGCAAACATTTACAATTCTTGACGTGATTTCATTGGATGGGTTAATTTGAATGTATCTTCTCTGCGAACCTTAAAAATATTAATTAATTGTTTTTGTCTATCTAATAAAAAATACTGCACATCACTTGAAAAGAAATCTGTCGGACTGAAGAGTACATAACACTGTACTTTTTTTCTTTTTTCTTTTTTTCCTATATATATTGATAATACACTTTTTTAAGTATAAAAAAATATGCACCCCAACAATGAACCCAATTCAATCCTCCCAAGGCAAAATTTGAGGACAACTTTCTCATGGATTCAAATTTCAAATGTATTCATTAAAATAATTCAATTTTTATTTACTCTTGTGCATGGTTGAGATGGAGTTAGAATTGCCTACTTATCATATCCCCATTTTAAAAAATTTATCATCCAATAGAAATACCACCCAATATTTAAGTGAAAATGTTACTAAAATAATGATAAAGCATGCCATTGCTCCCTTTGATATATGAAATGACTTTTAATAAAATGATGAGTTCCATCAATAAAATTTTTTAGCATATATTATGAAAGTTTAGTGAGTAAAGATAATTTCTCCCAAAAATATAATAATTAATGTTGGTCGGCACCAACTTTATATTATATATAATTAATGTATCATAGATTCCGTAAAACCACCTTATTGTTGATTGGTTAAGCTAACAAAAACCTTTTTGATATTTTAAAATACATTCGAACCCCTTGAGTGTCAATATTTTTACCAAATTTATCATTTTATCTTTGGTGGTTATTACATGTTTGAAATATAAATACTTCTAATTATTTAATTAATAGAATAATTTTTTAATCATAATTAATTAAAAACTAAACCCAATACTATTAGAAAAAAATAAGGAAATTCCCATAATTTTCCTAGTAATTCTGAAATTTTTATAAAAATTAATTAAAGAATTAAATGCAAAATAAATAAATATATATATATATATATATTTTAGAATAATAAGTTGAGGGTTTTATACAACAAGAACAATGACAATACCTAGATATGGATGCCTAAATGTAAATTTCATATGAATTTGATATTACACTATATGGTATTATAGCTAATTGAATAAAAATACTATTACGCCATATCAAATCCACAAAAAATCTGCATTTTCACTTCTGTGTGAGAGAAAAACTCTCTCTCTATATGTACATGCACACATGTACAGATATAATTATTTTTTAATAATGGTATCCTTACTTTAAAATAAATAACATAAATTTCAACATAGTAACAAAAAGTGTATATATATAGTTTTCAATCCTCACTAGACCTCTCTCTCTCCCTCTCTTTCCCCTCCTCTCTCTCTCTCTCTCTATATATATAGAATTTAATATTTTTTTAAAAAAAGTTTCAGAATTAATTAAAAGTTATGACAATTCCCTTCTTTTTTTTCCATAATTTAAATTTAATTTTTTAATTAGTAATGATTTAAAAATTATTCAATTAATTAAATAGTTAAAAATTGTCACGTTATCAATACCAAATAACTATCAAGGTAAAATATTAAAATCAGTAAAAATAATTTAACATTTAAGTAGATTTGGATGTGTTAAGATCAATAAAAATAATTTAACATTCAAGGAGATTTGGATGTGTTTTAAAATATTGGAGAGGTTCCGGTTAGATTAGTTAAACAGTAAAGAGATTTCAAAATTTTGCCCACAAATTGTTCATTAATGCTGCATTTACTAAACTGAAATTGGAATAAGCTGAAATCAGAATAGATTCGAGTGAGAATGAGAATCAGAATAATTATTTATTTGAACTGTGAAAATTGAAATCAGAATAAACTGGATTACATTAATGTATTTACTTCGCCTTGGAATCAAAATCGAAATAAATGAAATTGTAACTAATTACTAAAAAGTACTTGATGAATTATTGTAATAATAATTATTTTATATTTTACTTATAGTGATGTTTATTAAAAAATTATAATTAATAATATATTAATTAATTATTAATAAAAATATTTTAATTATCATGATTATTTATTCCAAAACTATCATTATTAATATATTTTCTTAGATATTGTATTAATATATTAATTAATAATAATAATATAATTATTAATTAATTAGAATAATTATATTAATAATTATTATAATAGTTATATCAATGATTATTATGAAAATATATTAATTAATTAATTATTATAATATATTAATTATTGTGATTATTTATTCAAAAACTATAATTATTAATATATTTTTATTAATAATGTATTAATATTTTTATCAATACATTATTATATTAATAATAATATATGAATTAATTATAGTAAATAAATGATTAATTATTATATTGTTATATTAATTAATTAATTATAATAAAAATATTAATTACTTTGATTATTTATTCAAAAAATAAAACTATTAATATATTTTTTAATAATGTATTAATATTTTAATTAATAGTAATCATTATATTAATTAATACTAACACATGAATTGATTAAAATAATTATATTAATAATTATTATGATGGTATATTAATTAATTAATTATAATATTATAATTACTGTGATTATTTATTAAAAAAGTATAATTATCAATATATTCTTATTAATAATGCATTAATATATTAATAAAAATAATAATTGTATTTGTTAATAATAATAATATATAAAATAACTATAATAATTATATTAATTATTATTTTTTATAAGAATATATTAATTAATAATAATAATAATAATATATTTTTAAAGGAGGACATTTTAAAATATTAAATATCATTGGGGGATAAAATGAAAAGTTAAAAAAAATGAGAGATTGATTCCCACCTCCCACATGTGAATTAATCTTTTATTTTTCATTCTTAAATAGTGATGAACTCCACTATTCTGATTCTTATTTAATTTTTATGCATTAAATGCTGTTAATCATTCTGATTTTGGATTATAATTTCCCACTCCGAAAAGTAAATATAACATAAGTAGATAGAAAATATATGAATCGTGCACTCATGTTTTGAATTTCGTATAAGGTAACATTAAAATATTTATGTATAAAAATATAAATTTTTAGAAATTAGTGGACAAATTTCAAATTGACATTCGAAACTCATATCATTTCTAAGATTTGAACTATTTATCTCACATCATCTCCAAAATGAAATCAAACAGATCGTTTAGTGACAACAAAAATAATGGATGGGTTTGATTTTGATTTTTTATTTTTTTACCAAAAAAGCTATTGAACTGGATTCAGATAATAAAATTTAAAATGACACGTAACAGCAAGGCACGAAATTGCTTCGATAATCACTACAAACCATTGACGGGCCTTCGATCGCGTTTTTGCTTTGGCGTTTCAACTTTTCAGATATTCTTTAAAATTTAAATAAGATTTACATGCTTCGGCAAGATTGTTCAAAAATTATCTTATTTGATTAATTTTATTTCAAAAAAAAAAAAGAAGCAAAAACAATTTGACGTTGGGACATTCTCGCTACTGGCCTGTCCATACTTATTCTTCCCTAATTCTACATACACTCTATTCAAAGGGAATGACTACGTTACAGACGAACGCCTCTCCCTTATTCAAATACTTTAAAAGTTTAGTTTATATTTTAATTTAGTTTCAAAATTGTCCTCACTGTCTTCTTCTCGAGCACTATCGTTATCGTTGGCTTCTGAGCTCTCCTTTCATCATAGATCTATTCTCGAGCACTATCATACTGGATAGGTGTTTCTTTTCTGATAATTCGAATGGTATAAAATTTGAATTGAATCGATTCCCACAAGAGATTGTCAGTGGCTTGCAGCCGGTCCCTATTGTGATTGCCGGTTTTCTTCAATAAATTATTAAAATATAAATAAGCTTAATAGGACTTGAAAAACAAATTGAATAAATATTAAAATGAAAAAAAAAGAGCACAGACCCCTACAAACCTTAAGCTGGGTGCCGGTCTAATTAGGACAAAACAATATGAAAAAAAAAAAAAAGTGTTTTGTTTTTACGGTGTAGTACAGTATTTTTTCATTACCAAACATGAGTTTAGAATACGGTTTGATAGAGGGTTGTATGCCCGGGCCCTTTTCTTTTTTTTTTTTTTATTTTAACTGTGTATTAACTACTATTCAATACAAATGAAATATTATATTTTTTTAATAGGATATATTAATTTATGTTTAACTGATAAATAAGAAAGATGCAAAAATCCACTGCAGACATTTATATTTTATTAAGAAATCGAAATAATCAATTAATTTAAATAATAAAATATTTATTAAATTATTAATAAGTATATTTAATATAAAAATAACTATATACTATTATTAAATAATACAGATATTAAAAATTATATAAAGTAATTTATACCACATAAAATATAATATTATTAAATAAAACATTTTAACATAATATAATATATTACAGTCCAACACGGTGCCGCCCACCAACAGGCAACGGCACCTTTATTATAACGCTAACAAGTTCTTGCTACCACACACAGTGACACTTAAGTAAGAAAGTGCCCCACGTAAGACAAAGACCGAGAGTCCAGAAACAAACCCTCACAACCACTGACAAAGAACACTAAATCAGAAACCAGACAAGCAAGTCAAGCGACGCTTATGTCACCACTTGTGATAAAACACAAGTGGAAACCTTATTCTAATAATTAATTCAAGCCAAGCCATAATATTCGCTCATTCGGGGCAGCAGCGGTACATGAAAAACTTCTCCATGTCGTGCCCACAGTCTGCACAGGCCAGCCTCCCCGGAATTTCCCCACTGACGCAGGGAATGATAACACGATTGCAATGCTTTCCGTTGGGAGTTGGATGCAGAAACTTAATGAGTCCTTTAATAATATCCTCTGTAGAAGCGTCATCTTGCCATTTACGTAAATACTCCATGCAGTCTATAGCCTCCTTGCCCTTAGCTCCTGCGATATCCTGAGTTTTTCCTCCCCAAAATATTGCCCATCCTTGTTCGCTGCCATCAAAATTATGTAGTACCATCGCCAGTCGCATTATGTGATCCTTTTCTAGAGACGTGCCTGGCAATTTCGAGTAGAATATGCTCTCCAATCGTGCCCAGAAGGACCACATTGCGTTGGCATCAATTAGGATATGACTTGAGTCGTCCTTGGTGATGATGCTGCTGATTGCTCCCGGTCTCTTCTTTGCATTTTTCCTTCCAACATAAGCCATCCCCAATTTGATTTTAGGGTTACTTGCTACAGCTTTTGCTGAGTTTGTGAATTCTCTGATCCATGCCTCATCTTCACCACCGTACAAGCAAATGAGTCTGTCTTCTTTCATCTGATAAAAGTACAGTATATGTCAGAATTAATAATGTCAATATCACATTGACAAACTAATACTATTCGATTAACTAAAGTGGAATGTAAGTACCCATTCAGGTATGGTGGCATCAGTGCGACCAAAAAGTAGGTCGTTCCAAGAGATCTCTTTCCAAAGCGCTGCTTCCCTTTCCTCAGTGAAAGGGAAGGCCGAAGTTCCCCATATCTGCAACATGTGAAAAGCATTTCGGTTCAAAGTCCTTCCTTGCGGATCCAGTGCCACTAGGATCGACTTCTTTGAAAAATTCCACACTTTTTTGAAGAACTTAATGGCTGCAGGTCGAATATTGACCGTAGGATCTTGGACGGTGAACCATGGCATCTCTTTTTGCAGATTCTCAAATTTTTGTTGCCAATCAAGTGACTTGTCCACAACTGGAAGCCACACGATTCTACACTCTTTGCTTACTTTGAGGTCTTTATACATCTGCTTAAGAGCCCAAATTTCTTCCGTGGAGAGATCATCAAGGTTCGATATGAGTAGTAGCACATGCTTTTTGTTGAGTACGTCAATTTGAACCTGCTTCCATATATAGGAGTCCGGTGTTTCAAATCCAATAACGGAGATAATTTCTAGGCAGAAAAATGCATCTATAGAAAGGAAAATGGCAACAAACCTTGGTCTTGGTTTCACCATCCACAAGATCCTTAGCATAAATCAATGCTCTTATAACCTCCATACTGTCCTTAACTATTTTATCGAAAAGGTCCTTGATTTTTTTATATTCTTCTTCTTGCATATTCTTTTCTGCATTCATGTTGAAGATATATCAAAAAGGAAAAAACATTATTTACTGAAACTTTCAAAAGACGACAGAGATCAAACTTTCTAAATGTACATTCTTAAAGGCTCACCAATTTCTTGTTTCCACGATTCAGATTGCTTATTGAGGCGCTCGACTATGTGGCTGACCTTATGAGCCAATGTTGATAGTTCCATTTCCTCAGTGGCTAGTGCAGGCTTCCTGAAATTTTAGTGACAGAGTAGCTATATTACATGTAATTTTTATGTACAAATGAATGGTGATTAATTTGTTTTCGTATGGCTTACTCTTGTCTCAAGCCACTGGGGATTAAAATTCGTGAATTGCAAGCTACAATACTTTGAAAGGTCAAATAAGCAGCTTGGAAATGAGCCTCGTTGAATTTTGTTAGTCCTTCAGGTGAAAGATACTTGGTACGTAGCTGCTTGAGATTAACAATGCACTTGGTTAACTCCAACATGGCCTTGATGAGCTTGATGAGTTCATCAATTTCGGGTTTTAAATTGTCATATTGCGCTGGAACATGATGCAGTTGTGTAAGCACAGCCACAGACTTGGCAAGTGAGTTCTCAGTACAGAGCTGAGCAACCAGCCAAAATTCCCCATAATTCACAGCAAAAGCTGCTAAGGATAGCACCATCTTTGCGTCCCACGAGTAGCTCGAAAGAGTGTTGAATATCGCCTCAATTGTTGCATGTGCATCTCCACCTCCCGAGCACTTGCATGATATCTGCAGGTATATTTATACAAATTAAAGTCGGTGCATTTTTTAAAACATTTTGAGGGAGGCGTACGTTAAAAGCAGAGTTACAATATTAGATTGTTAGACATCTTTTGCTTTTCTTGCTTAAGTTATAAAGCAGTAGAAGCTTTTAGCACAAAATGAAAGAAAGAAAGGAACTGCGGTAGGATATGTAACACTTAAAAAGGTCAAGAAAAAATGGTACATCCAATAGATTCAAAAGCGGTCAAGGAATCAGAAATTACCTCACAAGAGATTTTGTGTATTATATCGGACAATGCTTCAAGAGTGCCACTGAAAGCAGCCAGGCTTCCATAATCATGCAATTCGTCCGTACGTTCAGGTGTACCCTACGAAAATGGCCACCAAATTATATTCATAATCATGCACTATGCTGGTTAATTGATTCGCATAATTAGCATTATACAGAAATGAGATTAAAATTTTACATTCGGTACTCCATCAATATGGGTAGGAATGGGAGTGGCAAGATGAAAAATATCTTCGGTAATACTGAGAATAGGTCTAACATCAATTTCATGGCCATCTGGAGCATTGTTTGCCAGAACTTGCTTCATCATCGTTGCACTGGCATTGGATGCCGAGATCATCCGGCGGTCGTTTCTGGTGGACATTTCCAGGATTTTTGAAGGCTATGTGATGCGGATGTTTGTCTCTTTGGTGAACTTAAGAGTTTAACAATTGTTGTGTGATATCTGGCGAGACTTATTTTTGCAATGTGTCCTTATATACTAATTTCGTCGATACTAAGCGACAAAGGTTGGGTTGTTACCCCGGTTTTCACGTGAACAAAGAGTACAAAGTTTCTCCAACATTTCGTATTAACGGGGCCATCAAAATAATACACGTAGGTGCCACTCGACCTTTTTGCGGAGTGGTTAGAACTCAAGTTTTCACAATGTGTGAGAGCTTTAGATCGAGTCCCTATTATATAATAATATGAGGATTTAATTTTTCTCTTAAATTTAAGTAAAGATAAATCTTTTCCTTTATGAAATGTGAGCAGAGTAAGAGTAAACATCTTTCGATTATTAGTGAGATTTAAAATCTAGATAGTGTTTTAATGTAATATGAGTTGTAGTTTTAAAAGCATCATGGAGGTGAGTCATGTGAGATCAATGCTATATTTTTACTTTATCTTTAGTGATTGTTATCCATTAAAATTTACGATAGCATTAACTTTAATATATCTAATAGGGTGTGAGCCTTTAATGCTTAGATATTTAAGATAATTTCTATTTATATAATTAATTGAAATTAAAATATGTAAAGACAATAGGAAAAGTTATTTATATAAATAGTTATAGTCATCAAGTCACACATATTGTTTTATTCTCCTCATAGACACCATCATAAAAAAGAATGTGTTGTCTAAAAGACGAATCACATGACTCTAAAAAAAAATTACATATTATGAATTTAGATATGTTTTTGCATATTCTATTATTAATTTTTAATAATACAATATGAATATTCTTGAATTGTAGACGATTGATTTATACTAAAATATGCCAAAAGAGTACAACACATGAGTTATTTTCAAGATCAAAGAAATTAATAAACTTAAGGCTCGACAAAAATCGTGCTTGAAACCTTACTACATTTTCATAGGTTGGAGAATTTTTGTGAGGAAATAACAATTGTATAGAAATTGGAAGGACGTTACACGGTAACTTAATTCAATAAAGAACTAATTAAAGAAGTACTTTGGAAACAATTGTGCAAATAAATGTTTGGGGAATAAATGGTTGCTTTAAGATACATTATAGTTATCACGTCTCCTGAGACATTATTTGTGTCTACTAATTGACTCACAAACAAAATGCGCATCGAGAATGTAACGGACATAATGAGGCACTCGGCTAGTTGTGTTTGTCGTGCAACAATGACAGCAAACTCGATTAGCTTTGATTGTTGCTAGCTTGCAGAGATTGCTGATACAACCTTCACAGTTTCTTAATTTTTTTTACTGACACGAGTATCATGTACACGGCCAGATCTATTTTAGACACCGGTTAGGTTCTGGGCAAATTAGTCGCAGGCAAGTCTATATTTACCAGATAAGTAAAACAAGACTTTGGATTTTCATGACTAAGACTTTGTGCTCATCTAAGAAAAAGAACAAAAAAAAATTTTTGGTTTAACGATAATAATCTTTGAACTCACTAATATGTTCTCTACACTCGTTTTGGTTAAAATTTTTATTATTATATTAGTTTTAAGTACAAATACTTAAGTATTCATATTCTATTTCTTCCATATATTTTAGTTTCTATCCCCTTACTAGTATATTATTTCTGGATCATAATTCACGCATGTATTATTTGAAAATGTCATTTAGATATTTAAGTTTTCAAAAAGAGATACCAGAATAAGACTTAATACTCTTTATAGATAGTAACTAAAGAATTTGAATTTTTTTAATAAGCACAAATATAAGTTAAATAGTTTAATTTGCTTAGTACACTAAATATTATAATATTTTTAATATATTAAATAATTTTTAAAATGTAAATAATCATATTAATTTTACTATTATATTTATATTTATTATAAAAATTTAAATAAATCTTCACATTAAGTAGATTTTCTATAATATAAAAATAATTTAAGTTTTTATATATTTATTTTAATATTATTTTTCTATTTATTATAAAATATAGTTTAACATAATATAAAATGGTAAAACATTAAAATATTTTTTCAAATGTATATATTGTTATGTTTATTTAAGTATTATATTTTTATTTATTATAAATATTAGAGTCAATTGTTTAAAGTCAATAAAACTAAATGGCGTTAGTTCACGAGGCCTTAGTCTTTATTAAAAAGTTAGAAGTCTCTATGTAATTATTTTTTTCAAACCATAAGGGTGTATGTGTTATTTTTTCAATTACAAATAAATTTAAGAGTAATAGTATATTTATAAACTCTTGTACAAATTTTTTTTTATAAAAACTAACGTGGTATGGTTTTGTACACAATTTCACTATTGGTATAAGTCATGACCTATCAAAACATTAGGGAAAAACAATTATAACGTTCGAAAGTGCATATTATAAGAAAAATAAAAAACTTATACCATCCATTAAATTAAATCTTGTAGAATTTTTGCTATGTATCTTTAAAATAAAAGTTGACAATTTTTTATGTAAAAAGTTTATGATTATAATTATACAAAAATATATGCTAAAAAAAGAGATGGTTATAGATCTAAAATGATCATGCCTCAATTCGCCCCCCCCCCCCCCCCCAAAAAAAAAGGTTATGCATCAGAGAGAGCAAAGTCTAAACAGAGATTCTAATTAAGGTTAGTTTTATGAATTTAGAAAGATATAAATAAAAGTAATATTGTTTTTTGTTATTTTACTTTAATCGTTCATTGTTGACGGTCTTAACAATTGGACCAATTTGGATCCGACAAGTCATTTTGACTACTTTGCTAATTTTCAATTAATAATTTTTTTTTCCAATAGACATACTTGTAGTGAAATTATTGCTCTGTTGATACTGTCTTGTCGTTTCAATTGTAATGCAACCCAATATGAACTTAGTATAATTTAGTAAGGCACTCCAAATAGAGCATTTAAGAGTATACATTAGAGAGATAAAATGTCCAATCAGATATTCTAATTGAGCGCAGTTTTGTACATTTAAGAGGCACATAAATAAAATAATTACTTTTTATTTTACTAACAAAAATATTTTTTAAAAAAGTGAGTGTAGAAATGAAATTGGTTAAATATCTCCGTACTTGCTTCAATTATTGGGGATTGGTTGGTACTTTGGATAGAAATCTAATAAAATGAGAAGAAAGATGGTCGGGTTTGATTATATTTAATATTGCCTCATTTTTTGTGTAAAACATGGGTTTGGACAGACCAAGTGGTATAATGATTTTTAGGTGATGCTATGCTTAACTCAGTCCAAATAAAAATTAAGTATTCCAATCCTCTATTATTAATAAGATTTTATTATTTGAATTATAAATAATAAGACTTAATAATAAGTGGTTAATAAACTCTACCTACCGAAATTTTGTCAGCGAATGACCTAATGCAAAATTTTCTCTCTTTAGGAAAGGTGTCAGTCAATTTACACTTTTTCTCCCCCACCCAAAAAAAAAAAAAAACAAAAACAAATTATCACTTCCACGTTCATGACGCCTCAAATTATTGAACCTGGTTGGGAGCTTGTTATCTTCCCTTATATAACATAATTATTTTATAATTATAAAAAATAAATTTTATTATTTTATATTGTTATAATTATTAAATTTTTATTAAATAATTATCCTATAATTATACGTTTTATATAATAATATAAAATTACAATTGTTATTTATTTGTTATTAATTAACTATTCTTTTGGAAAAAATAAAATAAAATAAAATAAAATAAAAAATAAAGTATCGTGCATCTTTTAATCTTCAGGAAGTCCTCACCGACCATGACTCTTACCCACTAATCACCGCAACGACGGTAAAATTACATTATTGGCAATTATTACAATTGGGACAATCTGAATCAAACAAGTTTTTGAAGACTCTGTCTGTTTAATTTGCAATTCGTCGATTTTATCTAAGAGAAATATTTATAGTAAAAGTTTTTAGCTTATTGGTATTGCGTTATAAATTAGTATAATGTGGGGAACAAAAAAAAAAATATCAGACATGTGACAATTATAATAAGTGTCCATGTGTCCCGTTTGCATTGAACAAAATATGTAAGAGTGATGATAAATAAATAACAGACTCTTTTCATATAATGGTATTTTATAACTTAAAAATTTTACATTCCCTTCTATAAAATAATAATAATAATAATAATATAAATAAATTTTTATGACTTTCATTATAAAAATAGTTAATAAACTCTTACCTTCTTAAATAATCAAGTAGGTCATTAACTTGAGTTTACTTTTTTAATTATTTAAATAGACGACTTATCGCGTGGCCCGCATTATCAAGATTGTTTAGGCAGGACCAAAAGAAAAGCAAAGAGGTTCAACTTTTGCCACATAAAACGAACACACGGTAGTTAGGAGAGCTAGAGAGCCAAGTCATACACAGACAACAGAGTAACCGTTAAGGGAAGAAACAAAAGCCCACAAATCTTTCACCGTGACTATCATAATTAAATAATTTGGAGGCTCGTGAGATAATTGAAAATGATAAATATCACCATCATAGATAATATGACGTTGAATGCGCAAGCATCGACCATTGATGTGCTTGTGATCTTAATTAATTAAAAATAAAAAAAATTGTGAATTATAGATATTTATTTAAGTTTTTTTTCCTTTTGAAATTCCCAAACTTAATTCATTTTTATTTTTAAACGGCTGGCACAGCCACAGATATGGGAACCGATTTACGAATTTTTTATATCTAAAAATTTGTTTGTTATAATCGCCATCCTTTTCGGGAGAGAATATTGCAGAGCAGTGCTTATCCTGAGGTATATTTTTATTTGGCATGCTCGCCCAATTCAGATTCATATGATAATGTAGTAAATGGAATATTTTATCCGATTTTATTTAGTAAATTAGCAATAGATTGTTAATAAACTCATCTTAATGTCTCTATTAAAAATTATTCTTTATCGAATGTCACCCGTATCTGTTAGAAGAATTTCTATTTCGTTGTTGGAAAAAAAAAAAGAAGAAGAAATATGACCAATTTTTTTAGAAAATATCTTACTTTTTTTTTCTAGCTTAAAAATCTTGCTATCAATGCTTTGAATGTAATATTTTATGTTAGACATATAAATATGAAAAAGGAAAAAAAAATAAGAGTAATTTTCCTAGCAAAGAAGCGTTGAGTGTAGAGAAAATATATGACAAAATTAAATTCGTCTAGAACAAGGATATGAATTGGTAGTCCAATCACCAGAGCACCATTACTGCTGTATTAATATCTCATCGTGTTGATATCTATTATTACTCTTTTTAAAAAAACTTACCACCTAAATACTTAAATGAAAATTTTAATATAATAATGATGAAGTATGAAATTTCTCCTTTTGATGTATGAAATGACTTTTAATATAAGGTTCAATTATGTTGAAATCACTTTAACGTAAAATATTTTTTTATAATCATACAATTAAAGTTAAATACATCTTTTAATCACTTGTTTGAAACAGATTGGTCCAAGTGTAAAAATTGTCAACAATGAACAGTTCAATCATCAGTGTTATGACTAACGCGTAGAAGTCGTGGTCGCTGAAAAATTCATGTATGGCTGAAGCCTTGCTGAAGATTAAAACAAATTGAGCATTAAAAAAATTCGCCCCTTCCGTTAGAATTTCTTCCATCACATATATATAGATAGAGAGAGAGAGACCGAGAGTTGATTTGGCAAATATAAGAGCAACCATCCTACACGTTTTGGGGACCTTTTTTTAGTGGTGGGAGGGGAGGCGCGGGGGGGGGGGGGGGGAGGGGTTTCGTTGCCATGACGAAAAAGCATGCATGACATTGACGACGCCAATTCAACACGATAGAGAATCGAGAGAAGCACAAAATTTTGGTCATGCAAACCAGGACCCACTCTATCAATAATTTAAATCAAAGTTTGTCATGTTTGGAGTGCCTCAATGGATTATATTAAGATAGGAGTCAAAAAGTTATGTTTAACGTAATTTATGTCAGATAAAATAATAAAAAAATAATTATTTTATTATTTGTGATAAAATATGTTTAAAAATAAATATAATATCATATTAAGACTTGCAGTATTATATTTATTTTAAACGTACGTTACCGTAAGTAATAAAGTAATAAAATTTTAATAATAATATTAAGTAGTAAAATTTATTATTATTGTTATATTTAATATAAATTACCTTAAATGTAACTTAACCAGATTTTATTAAGTTATATTAGGTTACATTACTATAAACTAAACACCCTATACCTATAGAGCTATAATTTTACTATAATATGTATATCGGATAAAATTGATAAATTACGAATTAGGAAAATACTAAAAAGACTTGTCAGATCCAAACTGTTCCAATTGTAAAGCTTGTCAATGATGAACAATCAAGTCTGGGTCGCTGAAGACTTCCTGTAGATTAAATCAAGCTTGATATTTTATTTTATTTTATTTATTTTAAAAGAAAGTGGTTCGCTGAATAATGGAGCACTAAAAGACGTTCACAATAGCCGATGGAATTTCTTCCAACCAAAAATGGTCCAAGGACACAGAAAGGAGAAGCACAGCGAGATCAATTGCAACAAAGGAAAAAAGGGGAAGTCACCATTGTGAACATTGTCGAAATAACGGACAGAGAAAGGATCAATGTAGGGATTTGTGTTTGTACCTCAAGACTGGTCTAGACAAAAATAAGAACTATGCCGCTGTTGCAGATACCTTAATCTCAATGAATCAGCTTTGTCGTCATCTTTAACAAATCAGTAAGTCTATGTCATCTGAAATTGGTCATTTTATTTCTACTCGTGTTTCATGCAAGCTTATCTTACTTTTTCTTACAATACAAGTTCATGGATAATTGTCTGCCTGTTAATGATAGTTTTTAATAAAAATTATAAAATTATTTTAATAAACAAGTTTTTTAAAGTTATGTTATGGAAGAATAAACTAAAGTTATTAAATAAATAGAAGATATTTTAAATATCTTAGCATTAAAAAACAAAAGAAATTTTTTAACTCTATTCTCAAAATTCTAAAATTTAAAGTTTTTTTGTGTAAAAGTAAAATAACTTATTTAAGTTTTAAAAATTCTATTTAAAAAATAATTAAACAATAATAAAAATTTTGATAAGAGCTAATAGAAATATATAAATATTTATTATCATTAAATAAGCCGTGCCGATAGATACAATAGAAAGAAAAAAAAAAAGGCATTTCTTATAAATTGCAATGGTTCTGATATTTCAAATGAATGTTTCAAAGGAATATTGGTCACATGGCGTTCTAATAGCAATGTATCTGATTAATTATCTTCTTAGCCCAGTGCTTGAATTTAAGTCTCCCTTAAAAAATCAAAAGCCAAAATTTTCTCATTTGCGAATTTCTGGTTGTGTTTGTAATGTTCATCAACAAGGTATATACCTTGATAAATTGGATTGTCGAGTGGTTTGCTGTGTGCTGTTTGGATATTCTTCAACAAAGTAAGGCTATATCTCCTACAATGGGACCATATGAAAGCTTATTATCTCCTGGGATGTAAGAATGTTAAGTCAGAATTGTTTTCTCAACCACAAGATGATAGAAAAATTCATTCTCAGGGGAAGTATTTATCTAATTTGGTTCTACAGCCAATAATTATAAGTGACGACACTTGTTTAAATAATGAAGCTCAGCAAATCCTTTATTTCAGTAATGATGGTCAACAGATTGAAGAATCTTCAACTTCAGCTCTTGCTATGACTGCTTTACCTGCCACAGATGATACAATATATAGTACTTCTATCTCAATAGCCCCAGTGCATATCAGAGAGACAAGTTCGCCCACCGAAAAAATAAAGGATTTTTTTTACCTACCATGTGATCTCTTATCTTCTGTAGGCTCATCTAGCATATAACAAGATGAATTATTTGACCTTTCTTGCAGCAATAGCCAGTAATCAAAAGCCCAAAACTTCTAAAGAAGCCAACTCCAATTCCATTTGAAAACAAGCAATGCACGAAGAACTACGAGCCCTTGATGAGAACAAGACATGGAACATTGCAAAGACGAATACTTTTCGAGTGCTCATATCTTTTGTAGTGAATGAAAACCGGAGACTGGACCAGATGGATGTGAAAAATGCTTCCCTTCATGGAGAGCTTGAAGTGGAAGTTTATATGAGAACACCTCCTGGATACGGAAATGAATTAGAACCTGGCTTTGTGTGAAATCAAACAAGGCATTATATAAGCTAAAATAATCACTACGAGCCTGGGATGCTAAGTTAAGTTCAGTTCTCATGATGAATAGGCCACAAAGGAGTGCTGCAAATTATTCATTATTTGTCAAAAAGGGTATCTTTAGCATTACAATTGTTTTGGTCTATGTTGATGATATTGTGATTTCAGCAAATGACCATCAAAGCTCAAGGCACTTTTACTTAAAAGTTTTGCTATCAAGGATCTCGGCATTTTAAAGTTTTCTTAGGGATCGAAGCTGCTGACTCAAGAAAAGTCATTTTTCTTAATCAACGAAACTGTGTGCTAAACTTATTACAAGACAGCAGAAAATTAAGGGCAAAAACAGCAGAGACACGCACAGAGAGTGGAGGTAAAGCTGATTATGAAAGAGAATCATTTTCTATAGTTTTTCAATATCAAATATTGGTTGGAGATTAATATAGTTGACAATTACTCACCCAGATATTTCCGATGTTTTAAGGTTGGTAGTAGATTCATGCATGCATCTAAGGTTCAACATGTGGATGGTAAAGGGATCGCCAGCAAGAGGGATCTGGATGCGCAAGAATGGTCACACCTTTATCTCTGCTTATAAAGATCCTGATTGGGCAGGATCTCTAATTAACTATCGATTTACAATAGGTTATTGCACTTTTGCTGGAGGCAATTTTGTCACATGGAAGATAAGAAGCAAAATGTTGTTGCTAAGTCCAGTGCAGAAGCAGAATATCGTGCTATGTCTACTACTACTAGTGAAATTATTTGGCTGAGAGCTTGTTGGACAGTTGGAGGACTTAAACTTCTCTAAAACAGAATCAACTAGATTATTTTCTGATAATCAGACTGCTATGCATATTGCTCCTAATCCAGTTTTTCTTAAGCCAGCAAAGCATATTGAATTAGATTGCCACTTCATTCTTGAAAAAAAAAAAAAAATGCTAGTTGATGTAATTTGGCCCCATTTTTTTACAGTGATCAATAACTAGCTGCTACTTTTACAAAAATCTTAACGACATCCAGATTTTGAGAGATACTGTTCAAGTTGGGGACCATTGATATTTTTGCACTAACTTGAGGGGTGGAATTGGTGGAGAAAAGGAAATCAAGGAGTGATTGGTTTGCCAAATATAATGGAGTAATTGGAAGATTGGCAGTACATGATTGACCTGTCAAATATTATGGAGTAATTAAAAGTTCGGCCAGCTTCTATTCTTGTTGAAGGGGGCCTTTGCTACTACTGATTTACGTACTGGATTGTTATTGTCTCTCCAACATGTGAATAAGAAATAAATCCTCTCCTCTTTGCATATGGATTGTTTCATTGGCAGCCGCAGAACGTAAATAATTGAGCATTGTGTTGATACTTTTATATTACATTTTGCTATAGTTAATATTTTTCCCTTACAAATAAGTTATTTTCAGCATTAGTGAGAACAAACATGTAAAAAATACATGGATAATTAAAATAATTTTTTATTTTAGTTAATTATTACAAAAATAAATGATCTCTCACTTTCATTAAAATCATGCAGAATTTGACAAAAAAATATTATCTGTCGTTAATCTAAGAAAGTGTTCAATAACATGTCATCCAAATATATTTGTTTCATAAACTATAAAATCTAATCCTCTTTTTTTCTATTTTGATTTTGCAAGGATAAAAATATCAAATAAACTTATTTACGATTTTTTTCATTTATAAAATGAATAGGATGCCACTTATATTAAGATATTAAAAAAGAAAATAAACATATTATTTAGATATTTGTATTCAAATTCATTCACACTACAAAAAAATTTAGATCCATTCAAATTTTAAACTAAAAAAAATACTGCCTAAATATTGTTTAAAATGTTGCAAATAGAAATTTTAAGACTATGGCAATAAAATTATATATAGAATAATGAGTGTATTATATGAGTGTTAGGTGAGTTTAGTCTGCCAAACTGTATTGGATTGTATATACCACATTCATTATATTATAGACTGTATTATATATTTTAATATTTTATTAATACGTAATAATTATATTAATTTTTTAACTAAAAAAATTTACCAAAAGCCACCCTCCAACCACCGCCAGCATTTTATAACCATTATTTGTTTGAATAATATTTGATACCACTAGATCCTTGTCTCAAGCTCTACATTCATCATAGGAGCTGGAGATCTCGTTTCATCTTGGATCTACCCTCAAAGTTCTCAAATAGATCCATAATGAATAGGTGCTCCTTTATTGGTAGTATTGGTATGCAGCCCAAGATGAGGATCCGAATGGTATAAAATTTTAACTTGAATAGATTCTCATTGGGGATTGTCAGCGGCGGTAGACGCCCACGTATGATTGCCGGCGAGCAATCAAAGGCTCCAAACATTTGCAGATGGTTACCGTTGCAATTAAGGGTTTCCTTAATTAATTATTAAAATATAAATAAGCTTAATGAGATTTGGAAAACAAATAGACTAAATATTAAAATGAAAAGAAAGTGCACGGGTCGCGGCGCGGGAGCGGTCTGGTTAGGACACAGCAAGTATGGAAAGAAGTGTTCTGTTCAAACAGCGCAGCAACTATTTTTTCACCTCCAAACATGGGCTTAGAGTATGTTCGGCACGTGACGTAAAGTCTTGCCTGCGTTTGACTGCAAAAATAGCTGTAAATCAGACCCGCCGGGACCTGCACAGGTCCTTTTTTTTGGGCATTTTTTTCTTTGACTATTATTTAATACTAACTATTATATTCAATACAAATCAAATATTATTTTTTAATAGAATATATTAATTTATTTTTAACTGATAAATAAGAAACACGCTCAAGTCTATTGCGGACAATCACATTTTACTGAGAAATCTAAATAATCGATTAATTTAAATACTGAAATATTTAGTATTAAACAATATACCTAAAGTACATTATTTATTAATAAATAAGAAAGATGCCCAAGGGCAGTAAGGGCGCTCTTGTTATACTAACAAGTTACTTGCTGCCACACACAACAAGACTTCAATACTAGACTCTTTAGTGCCCAAGATAATGCAAAATGCAAAGGCCACAGAGTCCCCAATAAGAAAACAAAATCAAAGCAAAAACAAGCAATTCAAGCGACACTGCACTTATGTTGCCACTTGAGACAAATCTCAAGTGGAAACCTTATTCTAATAATTAATTCAAGCCAAGGTACATTATTTGCTCATTCGGGGCAGCAGCGGTACATGAAAAACATCTCCATGTCGTGGCCACAGTCTGCACAGGGCACCCTCTGCGGAATTGCCCCATTAACGCCGGCAAAGATAAGACGATTGCAATGCTTTCCAGTGTGAAGTTTTTGCAGGTAACTGTTGAGTCCTTCAATAAAACCCGATTGAGAAGCATGATTTTGCCATTCATGAAATTTCTCCATGCAATCTAGAGCCGCCTTGCCCTTAGCGCTTGCCGTTTCTTGTGTTTTTCCCCTCCAAAATATTGCCCATCCTTGTTCACTGCCATCATAACTAAGTAGTGTCATCACCTCTCGCATTATGTTATCTTTTTCCATAGACATCCCATGTTGCAGTTTCGAGTAGAGCATTCTCTCTAATCGTGTCCAAAAGAACCACATTGCGGTGCCATCAATCACGATATGACTCGAATCCTCCTTAGTGATGCTGCTGCTGATTTCTTCCACTCTCTTCTTTGCATTTTTCTTTCCAACGTAAGCCATTCCCCAGTTAACTTGAGCTTTACTTGCTACAGCTTTTGCTGAATTTGTGAATTTTCTGATCCACGCCTCATCACCACCTCCGTACAGGCATATGAATCTCTCTTCTTTCATCTGATACAAGTAATTACATTTCAGTATCAATAATGTTAATATCACATTCACATACTAATACCATTCAATGAAGTTAAATTGAAATATAAGTACCCATTCAAGTATGGTGGCATCAATGCCACCAACAAGTAGCTCAAGTGTCCAAGACTTTTCCTTCCAAAGTGCTTCTTCCGTTTCAGCAGTGAAAGGGAAGGCTGAAATTCCCCATATCCACAACGTGTTGAAAGCATTTTGGTTCAAAATCCTTCCCTTTGTATCCACTGACACTAGGATCGCCTTCCTTGAAAACTTCCATTCTTCTTTGATGTACTTAATGACTGCAGGTTGAATCATCGTAGGATCTTGGATAGTGTACCACGGCATCCTTTTTTGTAGATTTTCAAATTTGCACAAGGTTTGTTGCCAATCAATTGAACTGTCCACAATTGGAAGCCACACAATTCTACAATCTTTGCTTGCTTTGAGGTCTTTATACATCTTCCTAAGAACCAAAATTTCTTCTTGGGAAAGATCATCAAGGCTCGAGATGAGTAGCAACACGTGCTTTTTCTTCAGTACGTCAATTTGAACCTGTTAATATAAAATAGAAGTCCATTGTTTCAAATACAATAACAGAGCTGATCTCTAGCCAGAAAAATTCATATATAGGAAAGAATTGGGCAACAAACCTTGGTCCTGGTTTCACCATCCATAAGATCCTCAACATAAATCAATGCTCTCAGAACCTTGATATTGTCCTGGTTATCTTTTTGAAGAAGGCGCACGATATTATTATATTCTTCAATTTGCTTAATCTTATCTGCATCCATAGAAAGGAGATATCAGAGGGGAAAAAACATTATAACTTGAGCTTTCAAAGAGGGGAGAGATCAAACTTTCTAAATGTACATTCTTAAGGGCTCACCAATTTGTTGACGCCAAAAATCAATTTGCTTCTTGACGTTCTCATACACGTGTATGTTGCTGACCTTATGTGTCAACGTTGATAGTTCCAATTCCTCAGTGGTTGATGCAGTGTACCTGAAATATAATGACGGAGTTGTTATATTACATACATGAATGGTAATTTAATTGTGTTTGCAAATGGCCTACTCGTCTCTCAAGCCTCTGAGGCTTAAAATTCGTGAATTGCAAGCTATAATGCTTCGAAAAGTCCAATATGCAGCTTGGTAATGAGCCTGGTCTATGGATATTGCTTGTCCGGCATTTGAAGTATACTGAGAAGGTAGCTGCTTGAACTCAACAATGCAATTGGTTAAATCCAACATGGCTTCGATGAGATTGTTGAGTTCATCAAATTGGGGTTTTAAGCCGTCATAACCCCCTGGAATTTCTGGCAGTTGCTTAAGCACAGCCACAGACTTGGCAAGTGAGTCCTCAGTACAGAGCCTAGCAAGAAGCCAGAATTCCCCATAATTCACAGCAAAAGCTGCTAAGGATAGCACCATCTTTGCATCCCACGAGTAGCTCGAAAGGGTGTTGAATAACGCCATTGTTGTTGCAGGTGCATCTCCTCCTCCCGAGCACTTGCATGATATCTGCAGGTACATGTATACAAAATTAGAAGTCAGGCCATTTTTCAAAACATTTTAAGGTAAGCATACATAGTAAAAAGCAGAAGTGTTTTGCTTTTCTTGCTTGAGTTATAAAGTAGTACAAGCTTCTAGCCAAAAAGAAAGAAAGTAAGAAACCGCAGTGGGATATATAACACTTAGAAAGGCGAAGAAACAATGGTATATCCAATGCATTCAAAGGGAGCAAGGAACCAAAAGTATACCTCACAAGAAATTTTGTGTATTATATCGGAGAACGGTTCAGGCGTGCCACCGAAAGCAGCCAGGCTTTTATTATCATGCAATGCGTCCACATGTTCGTGTGTGCCCTACGAAAATGGCCACCAAATTATATTCATTATCATACACGATGCTAGTGAACTGGTTGGCATAATTAACAGTATAGAAAAATGAGATTAAAATTTACGTTGGGTACTCCATCAATATCGCTAGGAGTGGCAGTGGCACGATGAAAAATATCTTCAATGACACTGAGAATAGGTCTAACATCAACTTCATGGCCATCTGGAGCGTGGTTTGCCAGAACTTGCTTCATCATCTTTGCACTGTCATCGGATGCTGAGATCAACCGGCGGTCGTTTCTCGGCGCCATTCCCTGGATTTCTGGAGGCTACGTGATCTGGGTCTTTGTCTCTCTAGTGACTCAAAAGCGAGACAATTTCTGTGTCATAAGTGCCAAGATTTATTTTTGCCGCGTGCCCTTATTTATCAAATTTCTCTGTACTAAGCGACAAAGGCTGGGTCGTTACACTGTCCTGCAGTTCGCGCGTTGAATGGTTACGACTTTTTACAGCATTAAAATTCAATTTAATTTAAGGCGATTTTAAGTTACATTTGGTAGAATTTACAACCAGTTAAAATAATAAAAAAATAAATAAACAGAAAGTGAGCTTTGTAGGAATAATGCTCAATTGTCGGTTTGCCATTAGTGCTTACCCTAGAGAAAATGTTATTCAATTTAACAGTTCCATTAGTGTGGTAATGACATTAAATTATAATATTTATAAAATAATTATCATGATAGATGACAAATTTAAACGAAGACAAATTTGCTGAAATTTTTTTTAATAACAATTGATAAATTTATTTTTTTATATTATCAGTTAGTTATATTTTAGTTAAATCATTTTATGTTTTTATCAACGTTGCATATTAATATAATAATAATTTGATAAAGTAACAAACAAACTTGAGCTGTATAATTATTCCAACACGTTAATCCGATGGGAGATTATGGAAAAAATTTTCTTCAGACTTATACGATTATCACGTAATTTCAAGATAAGTTTGATTTAAAATTTTGTATACACTCAATATAGAGTAGAATAAAAAAAATTTTATGAATTAATCTAATTTTAAATTTATTAAGATTTAGTTATATTAAAATTATTCTAAAATACAACATATTTTTATAATTACATAACTAAAATTATAATATTTTTTATTTATTATTTTAAGAGTGTGATTATAATTTATTTCCAACAGCAACTTCTAACGTAACCATTTCATGCCGCCGAACGCTGTGCACCGTCGTGTTAAATCAATTATAGATCGGGTCCCAGTTTGTCTCCTTAACTATTAGCATCATGCATATTTTCCCGCCTAAAAAAAATTAAATAAATAAATACTTTCACGCTTCCCCACGCCCCCCAAAACGTGTAACACACACAGTGTGCCACCCGGCGTGTGTACGTGGAGCAGTGCTTATCTGCTGGCGACAGTCGCTGCTCTGAAGTTATGATCCTCTGTCGCACGCGCTTCTTTCGAAAGCAGGGTAATTGTCCTCTTGTTTAGATTGTCGTGCAGATTTGACTTAATTTTTTAAAAAAAAAATATTTGAAAATTTCATCACCTTAAAGATCAAATTTATTACATTACTCTTGTCTTCGAGTTACATCAATTCACCTCCACCACAATTTTTTTTTTAATATTTTAACATATTTCAACCTACTTGTTAATTGAAACTGTACCATGCTTTTTCTCTTGTCAGTTTTCAGCCCTCTCCGCGTCTTTTCTGCATTTGAGTATTTTACAAACAAATTCAAAATTGAGTCTGACGAAAATTAAATAATAAATAATTGTAACAAACATAGGTAAATAATGATAGAAATTTAACTGCCGTAAGAATATAAGATAAAAATAATAAAATTTATGAACACTTGGGACTGCTTGAAAAGTGCTTTGTGTTTGTTCTCTTATTATGGCCATTAATAAATAGCAGAAGTTTAAAGTTGAATGCATTAAATTCTTTATCCCATGTGATAAGCAAATCTTTTTTATTTATTAATTTTTTTTAAAGGAACAAAACTGAATATATTTCACACCCTTTTTAACATTAACATTTGTGTACAACTTTTGTAATTGAGGAAATCTGAATTTTCAGCATCATTATTTATTAGTTCAATTTAGTCAGAGAATCTTAGAAACAAAATTGTGGTGAAATTGATTTAGTGGTTGGATAAATTTGAGGGGTAAAAAAAATTTTAAAAATAAGAGTATTATTATAAATTTAATAAAAAATTTGCGACAAATCAATATTTATTTTTTAATTAATTAATATTATCAAGTGTGTCCATTCTAAATTTTAATCCAATCAAATAATCAATAGTTATCGATGCATTTTGTGGTAATTAAAACATGTTATTTTTAAATACATTAAAATCGATTCTATGGTTCATATTTTGTTTACCCATATTTCTTGATTCACATATTTAATGAAGAGTTTTTTAAAGTGATATAATTTTTAAATTTTAAAAAAAAAGTTATTTAAAATATGCACAATCAGTTAAGTAAGAAAACACATCTTCTATTTATAAAGAAGTGAGTGCGACGGTCGTGCCTGCACTTTCATAAATATGTATGGTTGTAAGAAAGTATAACACTAATCGCAAATACACCCCTTATATGTATTGTTATATAAGAGGTGTAATATACTGTTATAGGGATTTCTGCAAACTTTTTGTGATACTCTATTTGTTATTAACGAACTACTTTCTTATATATACAATCGGAAACAAAATATCAAGCATATTCTAGTCTTCGGGAAGGCTTGAGCCACATGGGAAGCCTTCAGGGACCATGACTTCTATGCAAGAATGGCAACGCTGATGATATGATTGTTCGTTATCGAAAAATTTTCCGTCTGGAAAAATATCTAACAGAAATATGCATACTTCATAGCAAAAGTTATTGCCTTATTGTGTTATAGTTTAATGTAATTCACCTAATATAACTGAATATAATAATTTAATCATGCACTCCAAAGGTACCAAACACTATAACCCGATTCCTCCCATAGTACTTGAAACTGGCCGTCATGCAAGTGATTCAAATACTTTTTAGTAAAGTTATTGATTGTCCGCCATGAGACAAACATTTTAATAATGTTTTTACGTACTGCTAATAGGAACGGTTTTTAAGCAACCCTATATTTGATCGTAAATAAAATTGGAGTAAGTTGTAGACTTGATATATAAGAATCTTAAAGAGAGAATCAATAATATTCTCATTTTATTAGATTAATGATTTATTATCTTATAATTAGATTGATCTTGTGGGTCAATCTCTCCGTTTTATCACTTTCATGTTTAGCATGCTCCTAGAACGTGTAACATAGTTGTCCATACACTTGTTGGATACTTAGATTAGCTCCCTTTGGTTGTGAAGAATTGGAGGCCATGTAGGGTCATGAGTCAGAATAATTCTACCCCAAGTTGTGAACTTCTTCTAGCATAAAAACAGTAAAGATATTATCCAAAAATAACCTTTCCAATCAATGATTTTTATCGTTGCTTATATAAAATTTAGTAATTAGTATTATTATTATTATTAATCTCTATAACTTCTTATCAATAATTGATAATATAGTAATAGATTATTATTATTATTATTTTATCTTTTTATATTATTCAAAATAGTGTCATTTATCTTTACAATTTTTTAGATATTTTTTATATAATATATTGTATTATAAACTACAATAAAATTGATTAACATGCTTTTAAGCTAGAGTGTTAAAGGGTTGCATTCAATTGAAAATTATTTATGTCGTGATAAAATACAATCTTATTTATATTTCTTGAAATTTTTTTATTTATTTACCATTTAAAATTTGAAAGGGCGCAAATTTACAAGTATTGATTTGCAGGCTTTTAAGTTAAAAAAGTAAACAACTTAATACTTATTATCGAAGGTTCAGATAAACAGATAAATATGTCATTTAGATTCCGTCATTTAATTCTATTTATAATTTAAACTAATTCGAATATATTCAAATTCTATCGGAAAAAAAAAATAAACACCACCTTTGTTGGATACAAATTAAGTATCCTAACTAATGTGTCGCTATTAGAATTTTACAATTTCGGTAACAATAGGGTTAATAATTAACTATCACTCAAGTTAATAAAATAATAACAGATCATTTACCACAGTAGTGAGAATACAAACTAAGTAAGCACGAAATTACTCATAATTTTTTTCGCGCTAATTGTTTGGATTTTTTTATTAGTTACTTATAACACATTGAATTATAATATTTATAATTATTCCAACATATTAATCCCATGGGGGGTCATGTAATAAATTTTCTTAAGTTTAGTTTAAAGTGTAGTATACACCAAATATCGAATATGGTAAATTTTTTTAATGCATTAATCTAATTCCAAACTTACAAGAGTACACATTTATAATTATACGATTAAAACTGTAATATATATATTTTTTACTATTTATCATTTTACGTATGTGGTTATAATTTATGCTTAGAAGAGCTTTAAGGTAACCATTGTCAACTTTTTTTTTTAATTATATGATACACTCAAGATTATAATTGATATTTATAAATTAAATTATTACTTAAACTAATTTATATAAATCCTTGTAAAGCACCATTTAATTTTTTAACATCACCAATAGTTAATAAATGTACACTCTATTTACATTCTATAAGAGAAAAAAAAAAACTTCTTTCGTTCAATTATTAATAATTAAGGAAATAATAAATTTTCTCATAATACATTTATTGGGTCAAACCACTGCACCTACGCCAGTGAGTGCAGTGGTTTTGGCCGAGCGGTTAACCATTGTCAATTAATTATCTTGCCACCGAACGCACCACAACTTGGGTTCAAATCATTGATAGAGCGGGTCCCCGTTTAAATAAATAAATACTTTCATGCTTCTCACGTGACCAAAACGTGTATCATTGGTACTGTGCTAGCGACCGTCACCCTAATGAGTCACTGTCGCACTTGCTTCTTTTTAAGCACTTATTTAAATTGGCGTGCAGATTTAACTCAATTTTTTAAAACAAAATTGAAAATTTCATCACTTTAAAGATCGAATTTATCGCATGACTCTTATCTCCAGTTTTTTTTTCTCTCTCTCTCTTAAACTTTGTCCAGTCATGAGTTCACTTCCACCACAATTTTTTTCTTTTTTTATGTTTTAACAAATTTCAACCTGCTTTCATAATTGAAAACACGTATTAATTGTACCATGCTTTTTCTCTTGTCGATTTCACCCCTCTCCGCGTCGCTTCTGCGTTTGAGTATTTGACAAACAAATTCAAAATTGAGTCTGACAAAACTTAAATTATTAAATAATTGTAACAAACATAAGTAAATAATGATAAAAATTTAATTGCCGTAGAATATAATTGTAACAAACAAGCGGACCCTTTTTTTTTTTTTTTGGAAGGAGCTCATTCTTTTTTAACATCAACATTTGTGTATAACGAGCTGCTTTCTCATATATATATAATCGGAAACAAAATATCAAGCATAATTTAATCTTTTGGAAGGCTGGAGCCACATGGCAAGTCTTCAGAGACCATGACTTGTATGCATGAATGGCAACGCCGATGATAGGATTGTTCATTATCGGCAATTTTTATGTTTGGGAAGGTATCTAACAGAAATATTCACAGTAAAGTTATTGTCTTATTGGCATTGCGTTATAGTTTAGTGTGATTCACGTAATATAACTTAATATGATAATTTAGTAATGGCAGTCCAAATACAGCAAACGCTATAACTCGATTCCTCCCACAGAACTTGAAACTGGCTGCCATGCAGGCGATTCAAATACTTTTAATAAAGTTATTGATTGTCCACCTTCAGACAAGCATTTTAATAATATTTTCACGTACTACTAATAGCTACAGAATTACAACAAGATATAGACTTGAGACACAAGAATCATAAAAGGATAATTAATAATATTCTCGTTGATGTGTTTGTTTTTGTCTTATAATTAGATTAATGATTTGTTATTTGGTCACAATAATGTCTTTGGATAAAATTATATATTTAATTTTTACTAACAAAATAAATAAGTAAATATTTTTAAAGAGTATTTCAATTCACAAATATGCTCTCTATATCCCATTTTATTTAAATTTTTATTACTAAATTAGCTTTTAGTAAAACCACTTAAGTAGCCAAGTTCTATTTCGTCCACATACTTCAACTTTCCTTTCCTTGCCAGTGAATTATTATCAGAACATAAAATTTCAAATAGGTTTATGTAGTTTTCAAATAATATTCTATTTCACTATTACCAATCAAAACAAGAGCAAAAGACAATTCCCATTTGGAAAAGTACAAGAAAAAAAAAATCTTTGTACCACCTATTCAATTTAATAAATTTATGAGAAGTTTCACTATGCATCTTCGAAATAAAGTTGACAAATTTTGAAATAAAATGTTTAGAATTACTATAAAAGATAAATATATGCCAAGGAAAAATACAATTGAAACAGAGAAGAAGTTAAATTGATAATGGTCTGAAATGGTTGGAAAATTTTTCTTTTGTAGCCATTTTCAAAAACTGATTATCAAAATTTACCGTATCGCAAAATTTCTTACCATAATGACCACATATACCTAATTTTAACTGAATTACACTTAAAACAAATTAAGAATTGGGCAAGAATTTTTCAGTTCAAGGCGATTGCTTGCAAGAGATCGGTAAGCGTTGTTCAACATTGCCCGCACTTCACTTGGGCAATGGTCACTATCATCCGCAAGGGTTAGGCAAAAGTTGTTTAACTCTTGCGGGCTATTGTTGGATTTAGTTGGATTATTTTAAAAGTAATTTGATCCAAGTTGAGTGTACGTGGATCTTATGGTAATAATTTTGATAATGATTTTATGAATGTAGCAGGGGGAAACGATTAAATAGAGATTCTAATTGAGGTTAGTTTCATGATTTTCAAAAGCCAAAAATAAAAATAATAATTATTCATTTTAACAATGACTATATGTTAAAAAATGAGCATGGGGATGAAATTTGTGGAAAGGAATGACCTGGGCTCCAACAACACTAAATCTTGTTTAAATTATGATCTTTCTCAAAAGAAAAAAAAAACAAAAAATATTGCTAAAATATCACTCCATGTTTAGCATGCCTCCAGAATGTGAAACATGGTCATCGATACACCTGTTAGCTCTGTGTCGTTGGACCATTTATGGTTGGGTGAAATTCCATCGGCTATTCTGAACGTCTTTTAATGCCCCATTATTCAGAGAACTACTTTCTTTTAAAATAAATAAATAAATAAAATAAAATAAAATAATTTATCATGCTTGCTTTAATCTACAGGAAGTCTTAGGCCACAAAAGAAGTCCTTAACGACCCACACCTGATTGTTCATCGTTGACAAAGCTAAGATGCAGTCTTTCTATTGATGGTGAGTTTTAAATAAGATTCATTAATGATTTTGTATGTATGGACTATACCTTACATTAAATATTGAACGAAAAATAATAATTTTTTCTTTATAATTATATTAATTTCAACGTAAGGTAGCAGCTCCTTCTTTACAATTGCACTAATTTAGATCTGACAAGTCTTTTTAGACTATTTTCCTACATCAAAATTTATCAATTTTACTCAATGAACCTATTTATAATAAAATTATTGCTCTATTGGTACGGGGCGTTATAGCTTATAGTAATGCAACCTAATTTAAATTATTGATAGAGTGGGTCCTGGTTTGCATGCCCAAAATTTTGTTCTTCTCTCGATTCTCCGTCACTTTGAATTGGTGTCGTCAATATCATAAATGCAAACACCCCCACCCTCCCCCCGGCGGCCCCAAAAAAAATACCCAAAAAAAAAAACCAAAACAAAGTCCCCAAACCATGTAAGATGGTTGCTCTTATATTTGCCAAATCAACTCTCTCTCTCTCTCTCTCTCTCTCTCTCTCTCTCTCTATATATATATATATATATATATATATGTATATGTATATATGGTGGAAGAAATTCTAACAGAAGCGGTGACTTTTTTAATGCTCTATTTGTTATAATGAACTGCATTAAAAAAAAAATCATGCATATTTTAATCTTCAGGAAGGCTTCAACCATGCATGAAGTTTTCAGCGACCATGACTTCTACGCATTAGTCGTAACACTGATGATTCGGACTGTTCATTGTTGACAAATTTTACGCTTGGACCAACCTGTTTCAAACAAGTGTTTTAAGACTGTATTTTTCTAATTTGCAATTTACCAATTTTATACAAGAGAAATATTTATAATAAAAGTTATTGCTTTATTGATATTGTGTTATAGTTTAATGTAATACACATAATGTAATTTATGTAATAATTCCGTAAGGCACTCCAAACATGCCAAAAAAGTATAATCTAATCCCACTCATATTACTAGAAATTAGTGGCCGTTATGCAGGCGATGTAAAAACTTTGTCTAAGACTTAAGTCAATATTAAAATTAATAATAAAGTTATTGATTGTCCACTATGACATAAACATTTTAATATTGTTTACCTTAGAATTCTGTTCGCAATATACCTACACACATACATAAACATATACAGATATTTGATGATAATGTTACTAAATTCAGATCATACTTTGTCTATATTCAAAAGTATGCTTACCATATCACACACACTTGTATGTATTTTTGTATGTATGTATGTAAGTGTGTATGTATCTATATGTATATGTACATGTATGTGCGTGTATCCATGGAAAATAATAACATATGACGTAACATGGTCAATAATTCCATGCATTTTTAACATAATATATGCATAAAAAATGCATTGAATTCTAAAATTACACGACCGCTCAATATTTATAGATGCCATCAATATAGATTTTTAAAGGCATAATATAATCGTGATTTTGAATGATTACAAAATCTTGATTCATGATTATTAACTTAACAATATCATTCAATTAAAGATCAAACTGTATGGATTCATGAGAAATCACATAAAAATATTTCATTAATAGATATGAAATTTAATTTTATATTGATATATGCCATCAACATACCATACAAAATGACATATCTGAACAACATGGTATGAAGATAGTTCTAATAGCACACAAAAATAATTAAATAATGAATAAGATTGTATCTCTAATCATAGTTATTCAAACATCAAGTACTCTTTATATAATCAAATTGATATAAAATGTCTTTTATCTATTCCAGTTTATAACTTCTCTCTAAAAAACTTTATCGTTTTTGTTAATTATGAAAGCTTAATAAACTTTATTATTGTCTCGTAAACCACGTGAGTAGGTCACTAATATAAGTTTATTTATTTATTCACTTAAAAAAGTAATTTATCATGTAAACCACATAATAAAAATTTTTACGGTAGGACTAAAAAGAAAGCTCAGTGCTTTGAGAGAAAAGCAAGGAGTTTCAACTTTGCTACATATGAGCAGAGCCACATGCATAGGTTGCTGAAATTTGTCACCAACAAAGGCTAAATTAACTCTCATGGGTTTGCTCAGCAAAGGCTCACAGGCGGGATTGTTAGCAGCAAAGTACAAAGTCAGTAGTGGGTCATCTTGTGTAATTAGCGGGTTGTGATATGCTTAGTAAGCAGGCAGCCCAAATCCATAAGCCGAAGTGAATAAGTTCAGTCCAATTTTAAAATTGTCTATGCATCTTTACAACTTATATATCTTTAGATAATTTTACACGTGTAACCTAGACCAATCTATAACTTAGGAGATATTTATACAACTTATAAAAGTGGCGTGGAAATATCTGGAACTAGGTAAGCCACTTTATAAATAGGACTTATTGGAGGTGGGCAAAACAGAATTAAAATTGAAAAAAATTTTCAATTTGATTCAATTTTTTTAATTTTAATTCAAATTTTTAAAAATAAAACTCTAAATTTATAAATTTACAAATTATAAAATCCAAACCCAATTAAAATTCTAAAATTTTCGTAATTTCAAGGAATCTTAAGTATATGTCTTGGTTACCCAAAAAAATATTAAGAGATAGTTGAATCGGGGGACCTCTACTTTACGTATCTCTGTAGTCTTAAGACAAAATAATACGCTTAGTCTCACTATTAAAGAATTTAGTGGAGGATCTAGGGCGTTAGCCCGAAACCTATAGAGAGAGAGAGTCAAAAGCCTATAGCACTGTAGGAAGACCAAGATCTAGTGGCCAGTCACAGTTAATAATTGATTCTACGGCCAATTTCACTTTAACATATATATACACAAATTACACATTTGTGGCTTGCATCACACACACACACACACTCTATATATACACAAACTACACATTTGTGGTTTGCATCACACACACACACTCACACACACTCACACACACACACTCTCTCTCTCACTTTTAGTTTCAGCTGCACAACAAGCCACGAACTCACAACCCAAACCCTAACTCGCACCCACCTTTGCCCGTTCTGCCTTCTCCTCACAAACTTGCTTTGTTTTCCTTTTTCTTAAATGGTTTTTTTTTTTAGATAGCTCTTTGATCTATTCTTGTTTCATGTTTGTTTAAATTATTAGTAGTATTTAATTTGAAATAAATCTGCCTTTGCTTAGATATGAGTATGTTACTATATATATATTTTTTAATTTTTTCGCTTGGATACTTTGCTGCAAGCAGTGCTGGGTGAGGAATGAGGAAGTCATGAATGGTTGAAGATGATTAGATGGATAACATCTTTTGCCCTTTTCTTTATAAAACTTTAGTATGGCCTAATATTTAGGAAGTGTTTGCATGTAGGAATTATATTATGGTTTAATTTATTTGCAAACTTTTCATAATAGTCCTTGACTGAAAGTCAACAATATAAAATATTATTTTCAGTCCCTTTTTTTTTGTTAATTTCTAATATGGCACAGAAACTTATTTTATTTTATTTAGATAAAATAAGCACAAGCAAGAAAAGACCAATTGGCAATTAAGTGATGTTTACTTTAATTATTTTAGTAAAAGAGTTTCTTAAGTTATAACAAACTATAACTTAACATTTGCTTTTAATAAAAGATATTATTTATATGAATATGATATATTAGTTTTATAGTTATATTTATTGTTACTTTACTCATTTCAATTTTATTTGTGTAAATTAAAGATGAGAAGTGTGGATGTTGGAAGTTATTAAAATTCGAAGAAGTTGGTGGGAAAGGGAATCAAAGTAATGGCATTTCTTATAGTTGATTTTTAATTTTTATGTTGTTTAGTTTCTTATGGTTATAGATGTTGTCTTAGAAGTTGCTTGGACGTTGTAGGGTTTTTTACGGTCTTTTATTTTGTTTTGTTTCATTGTCAGAATTTTTTTAATGTTTCATGGACTTATGCTATGGATTATATTAAGTTAGTTTGGTAATGATGATGAATGAGTTGGTAGTAATAGTAGATTATGATATATTTTAATGATGTAGTAGTAATTGATGAAATTATAGATCAATTCATGAAATCATAGATTGTACATCTTTGAATATATTATATTGTTACTAAATATGAGGAAATTATTGTACAAGGTTTGAAATCGAAAATGATCCAAAAAATCAAACTAAAAACTAAACCATTAAGATGAATTGAAAAACCAACCGCTTAAATAAAACCATTAAGAGAATCAAAACTGATCCGAAATTGACTTATTGGTTTTGGTTCGGTTTTTAATTTCCTAAAAACCAAACTTTTTTTTTAATTTTAAATCTGAATGGATCCAAAACTTATTTTCTCTTGAATTTATCCTGAAACCGAACCAAACCGACACCCACCAAAAGGCATGCTACATACCATTTTGCTCAACCCTACACCACCACACATCTAGCATAAGCAACTTGCAAAGCTCTCTTGTATTTTCCTTTCTGCGAGTAATAAAATTTACTTCAGCCATGTTACTCTCTTTTCTCTAGTTTTCTCATAAGTATTCTTACTCGGTTAACTTAGAAAGTTCTCTAGGTTTATTTAGCAACTTTTGTACTAGAAATTGCTAAGTGTTGAACAGGTTGCTATGCAAAATACTTATCCCATAACACAAGTTATACTTATACAACAAAGTAACCATTAAGATAGCGTTTATATTTTGGATTGGAGTGATGATCCTGGGATTGAGAGTTTGGAGTAAGAATAGGAGTATGTTATTTCTTAAACTAGGATGAAAGTATATAATTAAAATTAGAATCCAATTTATATATTTACATTTGACTTGGATTGAGAGTAAATGCTTTTGAATTATAGTTTTACTCTTATTTTAAAGAATTACAGTTTTTAATTATAAAATTAATAAAACTATATATGAAAAATAAAATATTTATAAATTAATAATAATTATTAATATTCTTAATTATGTAAATCATAATTTTTATTAATTTTAATTTTAGTTATATAAATAAAAAATTATTAATAAGAGCAACAAAAATAAAAAATTATTATTGATAATATAGTATAAAATTAATATTTTCTTAGAATAACATATTTATTATTATCAATTACTAATATTAAATAAATATAATACTATTTTTAAATAAAAATAGTATATAGTAATATTATTAATCTTTACGAATATAATAATATTATTTTTAAGTAATTTTAACTTAGAATTGATGTAAATTATTATTTTTAGTTAAATATAATATATTTAAATAAATTTAATATATTATTCTTAATAAATGCAATTTATAAACTAATATATATTATTATTTAAATAAATATGATACTATTTATTTTATTATATATAATTATATTACATTTAACAAAATAAGAGTAAAAAAAGAAGGGCGGAGTAAACAGTGGTGTAAAAAGAATGCATATTCTTTATTCTCACTTCAATAAGTAAACATAATTAGTGAGGAAGAACCACGAATCTTTGATCATGATTATCATGCTTCTCTCAATAACTGATAATTGTAGGAAAATGAGAGGGTTCACACACAAGTCGACAACAATGACACTTCTCTTCTAGGCCTACATAAATTGTAATTTCATAACATGAAAAAATAGGAATTCCATCAAAGTAATAGGTGGAGGCTTATGAAATAAATTGAGAAGGTCAAATAAACCACCGTAAATAATATCACATTGAATATGCAAGCCTCTATGATTGATGTGCATTTGAACTAAATTAATTGAAAATAAAAATATGTGAACCGTAGATATATATTTAAATTCATTTTTTAATTCCTAAATTTAATTCCATGAGTTTTAAACGGCTGGCATAGCCACAAGATACAGGAAACGATTTACAAAGTTTTTATATTTAAAAACTTGTTCGTTATAATTATTATAATTTTTGAGAGAGAAAATTACAGAATAATTCTTATCATGAGGTGTACTTTTATTTGACATGTTATTAGCTCTTATCGTGAGGTATATATATATTTGACATGTTAGCCCAATTTAAATGGAATATTTTATCCAATTTTATTTAGTAAATTAGTAATATATAGATTGTATCCAATTTTATTTAATAAATATATCGTGAGGTATATGATAATCTAGGAAATGGAATTTTTTATCCAATTTTATTTAGTAAATTAGTAATATATAGATTGTTAATGAACTCATTTTGATGTGTCCATTAAAAACTATTCTTTATCGAATGCCACTCGTATCTGCTAGAATAATTTCTATCCTTCAGTTAGAAAAAACCAAAAAGAAGTATGATAATTTTTTAAAATCTTTCTTTTTTTCATATTAAAAATCTTACGATCAATGCTGTGAATCTGATGTTTTGTTTCATGACTTATAAATAATAATAAAAAAAGAAAAGAACAATAATTTTCTCAGCAGAAGTGTTAAGTGTAGCGGTAATATATGACGAAATTAAATTTTTCAAGGATGAGGATATGAATTAGTAGTTCATTCGCCAATGAGCGCCATTGTGCATGTATTAATAAAGGAGCATATCTTATCATGTTGATTTTGAGGATTTTACTAATCACTACAATTGGATCAACTTTGGATAAAAGGTCAATAGATTTTCCATAAAAAGAGGCAAATAAAAATAGGGAGATTGAATTTTCCAGTAGAGAATTCACATTAAGTTTGGCCGCACAAGGAAGATTGATGCAACAACTTGAGAAAATCAAAATTGTTCTACTCTGATTGCATCTCTTGGCATTTCATAAGCATCTTTTGGCCGTGATACCTTCACACCAGCAGTGAACCAAATTTTATCAGACATGTAACTCTCAACAGCCACACCGGTGACTTTAACCCAAACAAGCACCTTAGTCTTCATTCCTTCAATTCCTGATAGCTTACCCCTTGACAACGTCCCTTTGACCCGAGTCGCCTATCTTGCAACAGATGAGTCCTTGAAACTCACCTCACATGGAGATGGCAAGTATACGGTCAGCTTTGATCTCGATTCATCAAATTCATAACATGTTATGTTCCGGGGGAAGAGTCCCTGCGGAAGATGGTACTCGCGGAGAAGATCCGGCAATGCCTTAAGTGTCTTACCTATTTGAACAAATTTGAAAAATTGGTCAATATGTTTGTTCAGTTCTAAGAATGCGTGCATGTTGTTGCTTGTTTGTTGAGTTGAATTGAGGCAAAAGTACTCCGTACCTTTGAGCTTACTGAATATCAATTTTGCCTTTTCCTCAACAGTGTTTGATAAAGACTGGGATTGCAAGGAACAATTATGATTGAAACAAAAGAAACAATAGGCATGAAGAATATATAATGCTTATTAAGTTTATAGGGAAACCAATAATTCAAGCAAATTAAGAAGAAATGAATACATTGACGAAAGGCTCAAAACAATGATGCATTCACTGACATATCAAACAACTGATCTTTGAGCAATTAATCATCAAGAAAACGAGATTTGAAATGTGATATGAATAATGCAATTCTTTGAAATAAAACATAATGTATTGTATAAATTATAAATGGCACATACAGAGAGGTCTTGGGAAATGTGCGTGAGTTCTTCTTTGGCTTTCTTGGAAACCCAGAAGGTACCAAATTTTGTTAGAGCTTTTTCCATTTAGTTTCTTCCTTTTTCTCTTCACTCACAAGCTTTTCTCATTTGAAGAGCTGAAGAGAAGATTAGATGCTATTAGGGCTAGCCTGACCACGAACTTCGGAAAATCTCTGTGTCTCTGATAAAACGCTACGCAATGGACAAACAAGATGACCCTATGTGAAAAAATTAGAAAAGAGAAAAACGAAAAAAGGAATTTATATGCAACAAAATAAACAATTTCATTTAAGAACTTGTTATCTGTATGCCATGTGATTATAATTTATAAACTTGTAAATTCAACAGAACGCCACCCCACCTAATAATGAAAGTGATTTTTTATTAATTACAATTTGAGAAAGCTTAAAAATTTTGGGAATATATGTAATACCTAATAAGGTGGCATGAAAAAATCAATTAAATAACAATAGACATGAATGTATTGTTTGAAATATGATTTTAAAATTTAAAATATATAAATCAATTTTATCAATAAAATTTTAAGATAAATTTTACTTTAGTCCCAAGAGTTGAACGCCAATTTTTAATTGGTCCATGTACTTCAAAAACCGGTTCAATGCTTCATAAAGCATCACCATATAATTTTCCACTCTCTTGTTATTCAAAGCAAAAGCTGTGGAACTGGAAATTTTCAATAATTGTAGTTAGCTAGTTGCTTGAAAGATTGATTTATGTTTTCAATCATAGTTGTTGCCAATAATGATGTTTAATTACTTCGTAAGGAAATATAGATGCTATGTCATTACATTCATTCTCTTAAACTGGAAGAGTTAATAATTTGGTAAATTCTTGGCATACAATCACAATTACAGCAAATGATGTCATTTCTTCTTCATATTAATTACTTCTCATGATTCTCAAGAAAATATTAATACAGTTTATTTGACTTTGTAGTGGAAGTAATAAGTTAAACTAATTAAAATTTAGTTAATTTCCATGAGAAGTTAATTAGTTTGGTAGTTAAACTACTCACATAAAGTTTCACAGTAATTATTAATATTCTTACAATTGATACATTATAATTCATTAATTATAAAATAAATTATTTTTTAATTTATTTAAAAAATTAATAACATGACAAATTAGATTATATTCATATAGGCATTAATGAGTTTGTCAGACAATAAAAATGACGCAAAACAGAAGTAAAAAATAGCAAACAACCAAATTTTAAGATAAATTTAATAAATTCATCGACCCTCTCACTCCTAACTTGACCTAACTCAATCTAACTCAATACAATCTGAAAAATTTTGGTTCTGATTGGGTGTGAATGAAGACTACAACTCAGTGGGATTTGGCCAAACAAGTTGAATCGTGATCAGATAGGGTTAACACTAAATTGGTTATTTAATAGTGGGTTTATTAGATAACTATTTTGGATATAATCTTAGAAGTGGATAAGTAACCCAACCGATCCGATTTGATAGTAATAGTATATTTTAATTCCTATTTATTTAATTTTACAGTAATGGTTTTCATTTTTTGTTGCCAATTGGTTTTAAAAAAAACTAAAATGTGGTAATTACATTAAAACAATCTTCTACTAACTAAAATAATCTTAAAAAAACAAAACAAAAAAGACTTAAAATTAACCCTATTTTGAATATTATTTGAATCTATCTTAATTGACTGGAATTCAATTTTAATTCAAACCTGATTTGAATTCAACCCATAATTTTGATCCAATTTCTTTATGCAAATATAGTTGAGATCGGATCGAATTGGATTGTAAGTTCCACTTGAGTTTGGATTATTTTTTTCAAACTCAGTGAAGCCAAAATCTTATTGGATTGATTTGAATCCGATTTGAACTTGAATTTACCCACCCCTACTATCTACATTTAAAAAAAAAAAAAAAAAGCTTAAGCCAGCCTTCGATATTTTATAATTAGCATACACAAACAGTTCATCTCTTTTGCATGCATTAACAGTGACGATTTTTTTTTTTTTATTTTGCTTTGCTGGTAAGTATGAACAGAATTGTTCTCGAAAAAAAAAAAGTGCGAACAGAAGTGACAACTTTGTCGCTTGTCCATCTTCTTTTAAGGTCCGTGACTTTTTTTTCAGGTTGGGTTATATTTTTGAAGAGTGAGTATTACTACGCTTATAAAATTAAAATATAAAGTTTGTTATCTAAATAAGTTGACACAAATTCAAGTAAAATTTAGAAACAACATTGAATTTAAACAATAATATATTGTTTTAAATCTCGCAATTAGAGGAACTGATATACTGTTGTACTTTGAAGTTTGTGCTAAAGTCTTTTTGTCAAATATTTTTAATCATTTCTATTGGGAAGTTCAGTTGTTAGTGATTTTTCATTTTGGGTTATTATAACGAATCATAAGTCCCACATATTAACTCTGAAATTTCTTATATAATGTGTGAACCAGACAATTGAAAAGTTTTAATTTTCAAATTTTTACAGGATACCTGTGCAAATGTTAAAAAAAAAAAATAACGAGAAGCCCGCGAAAATTCCGAAGCAAATTGTTCCCACTAAGATAAGAAAACGAAAACAAACTAATTATGATGAAAACAAATTCAATCAAATTCTTGTGGACTTAAAAATCATCGTTGAGTTCAAGGTTATAGCTCCTGGAACGTTGTTTACGAAACCTGGGCTCCCAAATTCAGACAAAACTCAGAGCCTTGTTTTTCCCCACAAACACAAACAAGAAAACACGATGTTGGGTTCCATGAATCTTCTTCATTCCAACCTTTCTCAATCCCCCCATTCTCTCTTCCTTTGGTCTCAGATTTACTGGGGACTTAGTTCGTCCAATTTCAGGCACTTTTTTTTTAATTAATTATTGCCACCTCTGTTTTTGACGTGTTCTGTGCCTGATTGATGGTATAATGTAGGAAAACATAAATATTTTTCACGTTTTGTGTTGAATGTTTCACTGAAAATCTATGTTTCACGTTCTGTTGATTTTGACTAGAAAAAATGGGTGAGATTGATGACAAGCCTATTGAACCAGTTCAAGTTGCATTGTCATTTTTTGGGAAGAAGGGTGATCAGAGAAAACAAAAATACCCTACAAGCGATGTCAGAATTTCTCAAGTTTATTTTTTTAACTTCAGCACATAATTAGTTTCTTTAATTTTTTGATAATATATTCAATTAGGACATATTAATTTGTAAGTGTCGTGGTTCAGCTTAATTTTGGAAGTAAGTAAACACGCATGTATGAATACAGATAAAAAACCGGCATGTTCTGTTTGTTTTAATACCTAATAGCCAGTGATTCCATTTCAACACAGTTCAAAAACACCCTTAGATATGTAGGGGAATAAATTTGATCTAGGGTAAGCATATTTTGGCAAAGATCTAACGCGAAGAGATTGTTTTGTTTTTGTGTTTTTTTTTTTTTTTTTTTGGGGGGGGGGTGGTTGGGGTTAGTCGGCGAACGAAAAAGAGATGGATGTTGGAGGTTTGCTGAAGGATTTAGCAAACTGTAAGCTGCAATTGGAAGCAAAGGACTCAGCCCACAAGCAAGCCCTTCTCAAGCTAGACCACTATCAGAAAATTGCCGATGAACTTTCTACACTGCTTAAGCAATCTGAGAATGAAAGGGAGAAATACGTCGACGAATGTATGGAGGCTAGAACTCGTATAGATGTACTTGAATCAAAGCTCAAGGAGATGGCTGATCAGCTTATGGAAACTGGAAGGCTCCGTGAGCAACTTTTGCATATTTTGAATGAGTTGAAGGCTGCACAAGAGGAGTTGCTTAGCGTGGAAACAGAACTTGCTGCATCCAGAGGCTTGCAGCTCAAGGCAATGACACGAGCCGAACTGATGGAGAGTGCTGCTGGGATGGAGAAGGACAGGTCAGATATGCTTTCGAGGCATGTGTCCGAGCTGAATGAAGCTCTCTTTAAGGCAGAGTTGGTTGCTATTGAAGCACACAGTGAGAAGTGTAAAATTTTGTCCAAGAAAGATGCTGAATTAGAGGTAGCTAAAGCGAAAGCAACTGAAACAGAAGAGCAGTTAGAGGATTTGAAAACCCAATTGGAAATGAAGCAAGAATTGGAGATTGAGCTCCTGGAGAAGTCCATAGTCAGCGATTTGTTGCGTTTGGAACTTGAGCAGTCAATTGAGATGCTTAGGTCATCAGATAAGGCAGCTTCCGATGTGATAAAAGAATTGAAACAAGTAAAAGAAGAAATGGAAGTCATGGAAAGGAGAAACTTAGATCAAGCAATTCGTATTAAACCTCTGGAGATGGAGTTGCATCAATTAAAACTAGAAGTGAAAAATGCAAATGAAGAGATGGACAGTTTGAAATCTAATGCTGAGATGCTAACTGATTTGTTACTAAGGGCGAAAACTGAGATGGATGAGGTCAAAAAAAGAGAAAATGAAGAGCGGGCTGAGGTAGTTGAATCTGCCTTGATTAACACAAGAGTTGAATTTCAACAAGCTGATGAGTTGAAGAATGTCACTGAAGAGATAAAAGATGATCAGAATGATGCCTTTGTAGTTATTTCTGCTGAGGAATATAAGAAAGCTGCTAAGGTAGATGAAGTTTCTATGGCACTAGTGGAATGTTATCCTATTCAGCCCGAAAGTGAGGATGAATTGGAAACTTTGAAGAAGAAATTGGAAGGAGCCATGGCAAAAATCAGAGAGTTAAGAAATCGAATAGAACAGGCTATGACGAGAGCTGATGCAGCTGAGAAAGCAAAAGCAGGACTTGAGGATCAAATAAGGAGATATAAGGAGCGTAAGCAGAAGAAAAGTGCTGCTTTAGTTGCACTCAAGAAGGTTTCAGAACCTAAACCAATGAATTTTCCAACATATGAGAAGATACCTGCAACTTATCAGCCTCTTGGTAAGGTACTGAACATGAAATTTTAGGGACAATTTAGTGTTTTAGTGTTGTTTGGTGGAGAGAGATGAAAGTGATGTTTAAATATCCTATGTTAAGACCTTGGGAGCATTATAGTGGTCACTTGTAAATATTTATCCTTGTCAGTGTTTCAGCTTGCTATCTCTGCAGTGTCACTGTTACTTCTTGTTTCTTTTTGTATGTGATCAAATTTTATCAAATGGGTGTAGGGATAATGAAACATGCTTGTCTCAACCAAAACCGAAAACCTTCTAGGTAGATGAGTTGTCTATCAACACCCCTCTAATATACTTATAAAACACCATTTTGGTAATCATAACTTCATTATTAAAGAAACTTACATAAAAGAAAAAAATATGAATTTAATTATACCATAATTTCTTTATACCTACAAATTAAAAATGTATCATCGCTTTAAATCCTCTTTATCTTGGATACAAGTACTGTTTTAATAAGCTCAAATTAATTTTCAAACGACGAAACAATATGGTACAAATTTATAATATCATTTATATGAGAGCTTATGATATGGGCGTTGAGAGATTATTAATAAACAAATTATGACTTGGATGTCATCTTGGAATCAATCCTTTTGTTTGTTTGTTTTTTTTTTTTAAAATAATTAGATACTGGATTTAATCTTGTAACGGAATGCTATTGGATCAAATGACAAAGACATTGCTGAGAAAAAGATGACTTTTTTCGGATGAAATAAAAATTGGATTCATGTAACAGGAAAACAGTAAAACGAGCCGAAAGGGCTGCATCCGAAATTCGGCATTGTACTGATTAAGTAGGACACTTTGGGCCGTCACCTAAACAACAATACTACAAGTTTTACATGTTCAATTGGAGCAAGGTACTTTGGAACCCTTCCCCCGGCCCAAAAGAGCTCCCTATGAAACCCCGTTTTTAATTAAAACTGCTTAAATAACAAGGGGAATTTAATTATATTTGTTTTTTGAATGGAAATTCAATTAAACACATAAATAAATTATTTTTTAAAAAATTTTTACACCACACCATTTCATAATTTATATTTATATTCAATTCTAATATTAATAATTTTTTTAGAAAATTATAATAGTTAGGAAATAGAAGCAATATAATAAGAATAAATAATTTAAAAAAGTGATTCATACCTTAATTTGAAAGGGGTGCTCTAAGGATTTTAGAAGGGTGATAACAGCTCTACCCTTCCAATTACAACAAGTAGTATACCTATTTAAAAATTAAAACTCATTTAGTGTAACACCTAGTCAAATCTCACATCAACAAAATATGAGAGATGTGATGTGTTTATAAAAAGTGATTCATACCTTAATTTGATAAGATGCATTTTAGGGTGTATGGGTGCTCTAGAAACATAATTATGCGTTAAGATCCAAAGCTGATAATATCTTATCAAGTTCATGATGAGATAATATCAAAGTGGCTCTGGATGTCCTCTTAAATGATGATTGGCAAATAACAGTGAGGGTACTAAATCCCTAAATGGGAATGAAGTGTAACATCCTTAACAAATCTCATATCGATAAAGCACAAAGGAAATACTAGATTTATAAGGGATGATTCACATCTTAATTGGTAAATACATTTTGAAGTGAATGGGTACCCGAGAAATAAAATTGTAATATCTTGTCAGGTCTGGATTGGATCATAACATTTAGTTGTTTATATTCTTTAAGACACAATAAGGACAACTCATTGAGTTCGAGAATTAAAGTCTTTTTATGCAGATATGTTTATTATTGATGTGTTTTAATTTTTAAATTATAATTGTTGTAAAAAATATATAATTATAAAATAAAAGTTAATAGTTTGTAATAAATACAAATTTTAAATAATAATTTTAACAAAATTAGTAAAGATATAATAGATTTTTTATGATATATGTATAAAATTAAATTAACTTAATTTTTAAATTATAGCAGTTAGTATTTATAAAATACTTTAGCACTGTACCTTTTAAATTATAATTATCCAACCTCAATTTCAATTTCAAATAGGATTTATATATTGTAAAAATAGATTCTTTCTTTACTTAGAAATAGGCCTCTCTTTCACTGGAATAGATTTTTGAGTTGGAAATTTATTGGTTTGTATCAAATTTATCTCAACATACTTCTAAATTTTCTTGTATATATTATGAGAGGAGATTTGTTTTTTACTGGGTACGTCTCTCAGTCTCTCCTTCATTGGAATAAATTTTTAACCTAAACTTACTTCAAACTGACTTACTTCGAGGTTCGTAAGACAGATATTGGGATATTTCTAATTTAACTATCGTATATTTAAACTATTTATTAACCTTAAATGATGCCCATATCAAGTTTGCAGTATGAGTTGAAAAAAAAAAACTTAATTCTTTAAAAGGAAAATTCTATTTAATTTTCACACGACAAAGCAACAATTTCTTTCCTCGGATTCCTTAGCGTGCAATTTTGATTTTAATAAGTCATGCATGCACGTTCATAATATTCTTCTTCGTAGTCCCGACTCTTCATCAAATACTTTGAAAAGTACTTCTTTTCAAAATGTGCTGGCGGGTCAAAATCTCTTGTGCTGGCCGTATTTCCCACACGCTACCATGTAGTTTCCAAGTCGTGAATGATAAGCCAATTGGTCATTTGTGCGAAAATGAAACGTTATTTGTTTGACCTACCAAAGAAAAAGGAACCCCTCAAGTTAGGAGAGCTTTTGTCCTTTTTTTAAAATAATTTCATTAAAGTCTCCGTATTTTATTTAATCTTTATTTAATTTTATAAATATTATAAAATTTTCTATTTACATATATTATTAAAATTTTATAAAAATCCTTATACTTTTTTATTTTATTTAAATCTTCATATTATTAAATTCACCCCTATAATTTTTAAAATTTAAAAATATTCTTTATTTAATTAAAAATATAATAATTATTAAATAAATTATATTTTTTTATAATAATAATAATTATAAATATTATTATAATTTTTAAATAAATTATTATTATTATTATTATTAATAACAACAAAAAAGTATTATAATTAATTAATAATTTATGAAAAGTCTTTTCGTTATCATTATTCCTTTTTACAGATTGTGAAAATTTCTTATATTGCATTCCTAAAGTATAGTATATGTATTGTGAAGAAGACGATCATTTTCATGCATACTTAAATTTCAATCAAGAGAAAAAATTAAAGTTTTTATTATATCTAATTAATTAAATTTTTGGTACAATTTAAACTTGTCAAATTATATTATGATACCATAAGAAATATGTATTAAAATTTTAATTTATCATTCTTTACTCTATGTAACGATTGTCATATACGATCTTAATTCTATTTTAAATTTGATTGTATCTTTATAAATACGCGATCTTCCGATTCCAATCTCTTTTTTTAAATAATTCTATCTTGTTGTTTAAGAAAAATGAAATCTTCGTTGTTAATTTTATAACTTATATAGGCTCCGTTGGTGCTTCTAAATCTATACATAAATAAAAGGCTCTCGGTCATAAATCTCAGCTAAGCCTTTTCTACGGAAGCAAATCAAGACCTACAAGATTTGCAAAGATATTTTCAACCCTGAAATTTCTATTTCTAGACGTCAATAATGAACACTCGTAAAGCGTTCAACTATAAAAATTATCACAGCAAATGTGTAGTTATCATGTCTTAATCAATATCAATTTTGTAAGGGTCTTGCTAAGTTATATTACATGTAACCTACAACAATCTCAAGTGTAATTATCTTGACCCCTCACTTGTCTCACATACTGCCAATCTCTTTTACTGAATAACTACCATTTTTGTTATTGTAAGTTACATTATATATAACTATGCTCTGGACTATTATGCAATAATTGCAATGCTTTACACTCCCAACAGAACCTTGAATGTAATTTTGGAGAGAAAATAATCGTGGACGGGTTTCTATAATATACGATGAATGGAAATAATGTATGCACTTGATTTTTTTTTTTTCCATGTGTACACAGCTATGGTCAATAATCCCCACACGTGGAGTGAATGGAGCATATTTTCTATGATTGTTACATATTAAAACGATAAAAATGGTATGAAGTTTAAGGTCATGTAGGGTTTGGGAGAGCAGTTTATGCTGACTGAAACTTGGTTGGCAAATTGCAAGTTAATTGACAAAGCAATTAAGTGGAAATTTGACCAAAAAAGTTGTATTAAAGATTCTTCAGCATCGGCCTAATAGTAGTCTCCAAACTTGTGATTCACGTAATTAATTAAACAAGTTTTATTTTATAAACTCTAATTAGGTCTTGGATGGTATACTCATGAGATGAATTATATTTCAATTTCATGTGCCTTAATAAGTTATAAGAAAAAGAAAAAGAAAGGAAAGAAAAACCTACCCTCCCTTTAGGCAATAATTATACCATTTTTACAAGTATTTAAAAAACACATAATGCAAAAGCGGTACAAAAACTCTATATAGTTTTTAAAAAGTTATTTATGAAATAAGTCATTTGATTTAGTATGTGTTGTTGCGCACGTTATGGTGCATGACAGCACTTGTGGTGAGTTCTTATTGGGGATGTTGTGTCCAATATGACTATTCTAGTGAAAACTACTACTTGCAATACCCTCCCCCTTCCTTCCTTTTACTGAACAATTTTTTATTAAAAGTTTGATACAAGTTTATTAAAAAAAAAAAGATCATGATTCATTTTTCCACGATTTTCGTTTTAAATATCAGGTTTGGTATGTTGTTAATTAATTTAGGGTCAGGATTAGCTATTCTAACTTGGCTTTTTGACTTTTTGAATCTAAGCTTCAAATAAAAGCTAATGTAATCTGTCCTCTCCTTAATATACTTTAACTAAACGTGAGTTGCTGTGTTGTTAATTAAACAATAAGCCAAAATACTACTAGGAAATTTTAGCAAATCAGATTATTCTATTGTGGACCAAATCCTCGACAATTTATTAAATTTTCGTTTTAGTTTAATTTCCATGAACATTAATAAATTAATACCAAGTGGGTAATTCCAGATAATAACAACAAGAAGTGTGCGAGACTCAAAGAAATATTATAATCTTGGATTGCTTTCTATTTGTCTTGATTTTAATTATATGATTAAACATTGTGATGAAGCATAAACATGTTGATCATCTTAATTACTATGGATCCAAACAAATGGGTTTGGATTGAACATTTTGCTGTTCACTTTTCAAATGATCAAATTATTGAATAATAATTCATGATTATGTTATAGTATATGTTGACCCAAACTTTGTTTTCTTTGAGCTCTTAGCTATAATTATCGATTTTGAAATTCTTAATTTTCTAATATTAACTTATTAATTAACAATTGTGTAAAGTAATAAAAATACTACTATCAATTGGATTGGTGTCGTCGATGTGGCAGGAGTAAATGATAAGTATAAACCAACTAAAACGTTTTGGCTAATTAAGTATCTCAACTATAAAATCTGATTACATAATAGTTGACAAATAGAATCCTCATTTGTCTTGGATTAAATCGACGGTGACTGCACCATGGGTGATTTTATAGATACCCTTGCCGTGAAGCCGAATCCGAAGCAACCCCGTGTCACTCAATTGCCTTGGTCTCGGTCATTCACATAGGGCTGCCAAGAAAATAAAAAGAAATTGAGAGAAATTGATGCGGACTGATCATATAGAAAAGCACTAAAATTGACATTAAGCACTCGGGGATATATGCAGAAGTTGTCAAATTGTTGAAAGGAAACATCATTTTCCTTTGACCAATTGATGCCGAACGATTTGACAATACACAAAGAATACAACACTTCATGTCATTTTCTTATACATATGGTGCTTTTATTTTCATTTTGGTAAAGAATTTTTATTTACACTCTGCAATCTGGAATCTGGATAGCACTTTTGGGTATGATCATTACAAAGAGATGTAGCGTCATTAACCAACGAAATAATCTGTTGAGTAGAATTAGCAATTATCGTGCCACGTAACCAAGAAAAAAGATAATTAATTAACCCATTTCTTAATATACATCACCATTGACAAGAAATTTGCAACGCCAACAACTTTGAACCTTGTCGACATGACATTTTTATTTTTTAGGAGAGTGTGGAATTTGCAGAGAAGAATTTGATTAGTTAAAACAGCCGCTGACTAAAACGGCCAAAATCGCCTTTATCGGGTTTCTTATTCAATTATTTCCTTTGATAATTAATCCAAATTAAAAAAAAAAAACAACTGGCATAACCACAATGGACAAAGAGTGTGAAACGAATCAATATAAAATGTTTCAATCGTTATTAAGATGTAAGAACCCACATGAAATAAAGATATAGATTACTACAAATTAAAGGTGTATTTTGTATATTATGAAGATAAATATTATTGTATTGGTCAAAGCTGGGTCAAACCAAACAAATTATTGTATGAAAACAATAATTTGTGTTGTTATTCAAGTCATACAATCCATTAGTTTTTGTGTTGCTTCTTGGTCGGCCGGAGATTCCCTTTTGCTTTATTTTTTTGTATGCTCGAGATAGTGACTACATCTAAATTAAGAAACCATGAACCTCCAAAATTTGGTTGGGTTTATGTGCTAATTAATTAGTGGTCAATTTCATAATAAGAGGGGATTATTGCTTGCAGTCTTTGTTATGTGGGTTGGTGGTTAAAGATCCCAAGATTTTACATTGAGGTAACTTTAAAATTTTATTTGAAATTAAAGACAACTAAAGCGACAAGTTTTTGAATTTAACATAAACTTATCCGTTTGAGCTACTTTAATCAACTCTACATGGATATAAAGGCACCAAACTTATCCTTTTATTTTTACTAATTATTATAACAAAAGAAAAAAGAGGCGGATAGAGAAAGAGATATTGACTGAAACTAATTATCGAGAATGTAATTAGCGCATTAACAAGTTAAAAATCAAATCATAATAATTTTGATATGTCTATAAAAGACATCGTCAACTCATAGTTCAGGTAAAATTAAGAAAACAGAAGCACAATCAATCCATGATTCTTGCCGTGAAATTCAACTTTGGGATTAATGTTTATCTCAAGATGTGTTGAATTATGTGATGGCCGTTCCAATCAATTTCGTCTTGGCAATCTTTTTATCATTCTGATTTTTGAATGGCTTTGACCATGACACTGTGAAAAATTGACATATCAGAAAGTTGACTTGAAAATCCCACAATTAAATAGCATAATCGGTATTCTTGTAATTTCCAACGTAGCACTTTATTTGGAACCATAACAACGTGCAAATTACTTATATTTCAATACGAATTATTATTCTAAATTATCTGCTGTTGATTTCATATTTTATCTCACAATAAATTATTATTCTAAATTATCTGCTGTTGATTTCATATTTTATCTCACAATAATTTATATGTATGCATACACAATCTTTCTTAGGTATAAGTGAATATATTATTAAATTTTATAATTTAATAGAATTATTTTTTAATATAGTATAAAATCAGATAATTTAATAATATTAAAAATTAATTATATTAAATCATACGATTTGATAATGAGTTTATATATAAAAAAATGGAGACATTCACTCGGGAGACTCGGGAGATGTGTGTGTATATATGTTGAACCAAAGTCCAAAGCCATGGGTGCAATTAATACAATGAAATCAATCAATATCATTCTCGTGATATTCATACCCATTATCCTTCGATTATTCGTAAATAATCTTACCAACCAACAAATTGGTGATCTTCATTTTATTCCTTAATTTTTCATTTCCTCTTCTCGATTATGACAAATTTCGCATACAATTTTTGAAAGAATATATAAAAATTCCATAAGTAAAACGTGAACATTAAACGCATACCATTTATTCAAGATTCCTAGTCAAACTAAGCTCATGGGCGGAGGCTGGTCAACATGGGCGGCTGCATTGCAAAAACATGCACACAAATATCCTTCCTTAAGCTTAAAATTATTAAATTAATTTTAATTACTCTTATAAACATACTTCTTTATTTTTTTATATTTTTTTTAAATAAAAAAATATGAGGCAAAGAAGAAACTGTTAATCGCTCCTTCTTCAAAGTTTGGTTTAGTCTGTGCCAGGCCTTGCACTTCAAAGACATTCCAACATACAAAATACTTTTTAGCCCTTTTCCATTAATTTCTTTAATCCCATTCAATTCAATCATTATGGTTTCATTGATATGTTCTTAGCAAGTTAAAATTTTCATTTAACTGTAAATATCTTCCCACACGAAGAAGAATCAAGATTGGTTAGATGATCATGTCGGAAGATGAAAATGATTCATGGCGCTTTGCCTTGTTCATAGTCGTAGTATTGGTCACAGGTAATTATCCAAAACGATTTTTCCAAATGTTTAAGTCTCAATTCGGTTTCCATTTTCATGCATGAGAGCCTGAGACCGTATTACTTATTGCAGCTACACGTGTTGCTGGAGATTCTCTGGAAACTGACAGAGAAGTCTTATGGAACCTGAGATCGCTCCTGCAGAAGAACAATCCAGTGAACCAAGGACATTACATGCAATGGAATCAAAGCTCAAGCCCCTGTGAATGGCCTGGAATCATGTGCTCTCCGGATAAGGCAAGAGTCAATGGCCTTAATCTCACTGACTGGAACATTTCCGGTGACATATTCAACAACTTCTCTGCTTTGACACAACTCTCTTATCTTGATCTCTCCAGAAACACCTTTTCTGGATCAATCCCGGATGATTTAAGCCGCTGCCAAAGCCTGAAGTACCTCAACTTATCGCATAATATTCTTAGTGGTGAGTTCAACTTAAGTGGGTTAAGCAGGTTGGAGATTCTTGATTTGTCCGTAAATAGGATTCATGGTGAAATTTCGTTCATCTTCCCTGCAATTTGTGAGAAATTGGTAGTGGCTAATCTTTCGTTGAATAATCTCAGTGGAAGGATCGATACCGGCTTTGATGAATGTCTAAATTTGAGGTATCTGGACTTGAGCTCGAATAACTTCAGTGGCAATATATGGAATGGTTTGGCACAGCTTGTGGAGTTTTCAGTTTCTGAGAATGTTCTTAGTGGGGTTCTTTCCCCTTCAGTTTTTAAAGAGAACTGTAGTCTTGAGATTTTCGACTTGTCAGAAAATGAATTCATTGGTGGTTTTCCTGGAGAAGTTTCTAACTGCAGGAATTTGGTTGTCTTGAATTTGTTTGGAAACAATTTTACCGGGCCAATTCCAGCAGAGATAGGCTCAATTTCGGGTCTTGAGGCCTTGTTCTTGGGTAAAAACAACTTCTTGAGAATGATTCCTGAATCTCTTTTGAATCTGAGTAAGTTGGAGTTTCTGGATTTGAGCGGCAACAATTTTGGAGGGGAAGTGCAAAACATATTTGGAAGATTCACCCAAGTGAAATTTCTTGTATTGCACAGCAATTCCTACGTTGATGGGATGAATTCTTCAGGCATTCTAAAGCTGCCAAATATTTCCAGGCTAGACCTCAGCTACAACAAATTCACAGGTCCCTTACCAGTTGAAATCTCTCAAATGCAAAGCTTGAAGTTCTTGATCCTGGCACATAACCGGTTCAATGATTCTATACCAGCAGTATACGGGAACATGCCTAATCTACAAACTCTTGATCTCTCCTTCAATGAATTGACTGGACCAATACCGCCCTCCATTGGAAACTTGACCTCTCTCCTGTGGCTAATGCTTGCAAACAATTCACTCAGTGGCGAAATCCCGCGTAACATTGGGAACTGCACCAGCTTGTTGTGGTTGAACCTTTCCAACAACAAGCTTTCTGGGAACATCCCACCTGAAGTAATGACTATTGGGAGGAACGCCAGATCAACATTTGAAGCAAACCAAAGAAACGGTGAGCGGTTAATTGCTGGCTCTAGCGAGTGCTTGTCGATGAAGAGATGGATTCCTGCGGACTACCCACCATTCAGTTTTGTGTATACTATCCTCACAAGGAAGAGTTGCAGAAGCTTGTGGGATCGGTTACTTAAAGGCACTGGCATTTTCCCAGTTTGCCTTCCAGGTTTGGCATTGCGTACATTTCAAATCACAGGCTATCTTCAACTTGCTGGGAATCAGCTGTCTGGAAAGCTGTCTCCAGATATTGGTAAGCTGCATAATTTCAGTATGGTGCATTTGGGTTTCAATCAGTTTGATGGGAAGTTGCCTTCGCAATTTGATCAGTTGCCCCTTATAGTTCTAAACCTTACTCGAAACAACTTTTCGGGTGAAATTCCCTCAGAATTTGGGAATATGAAATGCTTGCAGAATCTTGATTTGTCTTACAACAATCTCTCTGGCTCATTCCCTGCTAGCTTCAACAATTTGACGGAGCTGAGCAAGTTAAACATCTCATACAACCCACTCGTTTCTGGTACAATTCCATCAACTGGGCAGCTAGCAACGTTTGAGAAAACATCTTACCTTGGAGATCCGCTCCTGGACCTTCCAGATTTCATAGAGAATGGCCCCCATCATGGACCAAAATCTCCCCATTCCAATGGAAGGACGGGGAATAATACTAAGTTGACAGTAACTCTAGCTTTTCTAGCTTTACTAATGGCCTGCTTGATATGTGGATTTTTGTCGATTATTATCTATATGCTAGTAAAACGTCCAGCAGAACAACAAGGATATCTCTTGGAGGGTATGAAATATCGACATGATCTTGCTTCGAGCTCGGAAGGATCGTCACCATGGCTATCAGACATTGTTAAAGTCATCCGTTTGGACAAAACAGCATTCACATACTCTGACATTTTGAAGGCCACGGGGAAATTTTCAGAAGATAGGATAATTGGAAAGGGGGGATTTGGCACGGTGTATCGCGGGGTCTTGCCTGATGGTAGAGAAGTAGCAGTGAAGAAGCTACAAAGACAAGGGCTTGAGGGTGAAAGAGAATTCCGTGCTGAAATGGAGGTTCTAAGCGGCAATGGCTTTGGGTGGCCACATCCAAATCTTGTTACACTTTACGGATGGTGCCTTGATGGATCAGAGAAAATATTAGTTTATGAGTACATGGAAGGCGGGAGCTTGGAGGATCTTATATCAGATAGAATGCGACTAACATGGCGGAGACGTCTAGACATAGCAATTGACGTGGCACGAGCATTGGTTTTCCTACACCACGAGTGCTATCCTCCTATTGTCCATCGCGATGTCAAGACCAGCAATGTGTTACTTGACAAAGAAGGAAAGGCACTAGTTACAGATTTTGGCCTAGCTAGAGTTGTGGGTGCAGGGGATAGTCATGTGAGCACAACGGTTGCTGGGACAGTTGGTTATGTAGCACCAGAATACGGGCAAACCTGGCAAGCGACAACAAAAGGCGATGTGTATAGCTTTGGAGTGTTGGCAATGGAACTAGCAACTGGGAGAAGGGCATTGGAAGGAGGGGAAGAATGTTTGGTGGAATGGGGAAGAAGAGTGATGGGATGTGGGAGACATGGACCGGGAAGAGCTGTTATACCAGTGATTCTATTGGGGTCCGGGCTAGCTGAAGGCGCGGAGGAGATGTCTGAGTTGCTTAGGATAGGGGTAAGGTGCACGGCAGAAGCACCGCATGCTCGGCCAAACATGAAGGAGGTGCTAGCTATGTTGATCAGGATACTGCCTCACTGTGATTGAAATTTTGGAATCGAGATTGAGATTGCTTCAGAAATTGTCAATAACTTACTCTACATTCTTATATGGTACAAAAATGAGCAAGTATAGATGTAATGGACATAAAAATACGATTCGTCTCATTCTTCTTGGACACATCATTTATAATTCTTGTACATTAAGTAACAAATTTAATTGGACTGCGTTCGCTGATGTCTTATGTGCCACGAACATGCTTTTGAGACCGATACAATTGTTCCCAATATATAATGACTAAAATGCCCTTAGACAAAATTGCAATACCAATTATATGCATGGACGCATGGACGCACTTAGTACATGATTCACGAACCCCTCTGCCAAAATCCAGTAGTCTCAGTTTCTTTTCCAAATTCAAGGCTTTAGAAAGCATTCTCATCTCAGCTGGGTAAGCATTATTTTCTAACATTTTTCCATTTTCATTTGCCGGACATTGAAAAAAAATGCTTAATTTTTTACTGTTTTAGTTGTCAACAAGATCACTTCCCGGACAAGTTTTTTGTATTTTTGGGTTTTCTCTTCTAAGTGCTTCACACTCCACTCTTTCACGATATGAAGAATAAAAAATCAGCTATTCCCCCCCCGCCCCGCCGCGGCCCGTGTCGTTTTCACGTTTTGGATCAATGAAAGAAACAGCTGAGGTTTTTGTAATATGTGCATGATAAATTACTTTTGGTTGCTTTTGTTTTGCGTTTTGAGTAGCTTCTCTGATATATATATATATATATATATATATATATTAACTAACAAGTAATGCTTCATAAATGAAGCTGAAAAAGATTTCCTTTTTAACTCTGTGCATTATTGGTATTTATTACATGAACAAAAAGTATTGACATATACCCTAGAAACTTGTTCAGTTTTCCGGACATTGTCACATAGCTTTTCAATGGGTACTCATTATACACATGGTGTCTAGTCAATAGCGAACTTGTATGCCAAATTCGCACAGCTTATCACGGAAAGAGAGATGGGCGCTGAAAGCAGAGGACGAATGATCACTGCAGAGCTTGCTATCTTAAGAGAGCTGGCATTTCGGAGAAAGGTTTTCCTGTTGAAGTCTCAACATGATGATGACCTTAAGGAAAAAGAGAAAAGCCTTGGTCAATTTCAGGTGAGTATGGCTTTTGCAAATGTGATTCATTGCAGGTGATTGTTTAGAAGATTTTGTTCGACTAGCTTTCGATATTTGTTTTTATGGCATTTGGAATTTGAAACCTAGGCTTGATGACCATGGTCCTTTTTTGTAGAATTACGTGATCATACAGTAATAATTTGTTGGACTAATTGTTGCTGGCTATTCATATTCTCTCTTGTGAATCGGTTTTATTAAAATGAACTCATTCCTTTGCCTTGCATGCTTTCAATTTTCTTAGGTGTTAATAATTGATTGCTTGCTTGATTTGACAAACATGAATTTACCGCATTGTATTGTTTTACTGCTGCCCCAAAAAAAAAAAAAAAACCTCAAGGAACGACCAACCCTGCAATCAAGCCTTCGTGAGAGCCCAAGTCAAATTCCGGGTCCAAGTCCACCATCAAGTTCAAGAAAGGCTTTCTGGAATGAAACGATCAACGCCAGCAAGCACTGCGGATGCAAAATGCTCATCCCCTGAGCTGTCACAGTCATTGGATAGTCATCCCGACCAAGCTGACAACAATTTTTGCTCAATCTGCCATGTGCCTTGCTCTTCTGCCTTCAACTATAACCAACATCTAAAAGGTCGTAAGCACAAGGCTCAGCTACAGGAGTTGAAATTAGATGGGAATAGTGTTGGTGAAGATGGTAAAGTAGCTAACAGGAAAAGATGGCGCATGGATGGAAATTCATTCAAGATGCATTTAGCTCAAAAGCACCTAGAAGAAAGAAACAAAATGGAAATCACTGCAAAGAGTCTTGTTAAGGTAGGAGAGAAGCAAACATGGTGTCATTTGTGCAATATTGGGTGTTTCAAGTGAAGAATTGTTCCGGCTGCACCTAAATGCTAAAAAGCACAAGGCTTCACAAAGGGGGAAAGGAACTGGGAAAGTTGGTGGAGAGCAAAAATGGTGCCAATTGTGTGATGTTTGGTGCCCAAATGGAGATGCATTCAAGATGCACCTTGATGGTAAAATCATATCCTCCGACACTATGAAATTGAGAAGAAAAGCAAGGTCGAAAACTTGGGAAGCTATAGTGGAAAGGCCTGATCACAAAGAACTACGGAAATGGAAGGTGCTGTCATCAAGAATCAGTAGTTTTATCACATATTATTAGCAAATATTTAACTTTGTTTGAACCTTTTAGCCATGATTAGCTTCTGTTTCCTCTCAGGTTTACCGGGGGAACTCAGTTTTACCGGATCTACTTTGATACCAAAAGGAAAAAAAAGGAAAAAGGAAAAAGAAGAAGTTGCTCTTGCTATTGAATTGATGTTGAATGAACATCTCCAAGAGTGTGCTGGCAAGAATCTTTTAGTTTTATGAACTATTTCTTTCATCAGATTTAATAGTCAAAACATACGAATCTTATTATATGCATAATTTGTTGGATCATAAACTTGATCCAACTTGAAGAATTCCCGAGTTGATTTCATCAAAGTTTTTGATGGCAGGTATTTAAGATTTGTGGTAGCAAGTTTAGTAGGTAAAGTTGGTGTGATTGGTGAAGCAAGTGAGTGATAGATTTTGATAAAATGGTGAGAATTTATGTGGTAGTTGAATAAATAAATAGTTGTGATTGGTTTTGTTTTATGTGTAAATGGCACCTATTTCCTTGATTTATATATCAAGATTAAAAAGAACAAAGCATAAGAAGCAAAGCAACGCTTTTAAGAGTAATTTATGAAAGTGTGTGAATTGTTCTTGTAATGTTCTGAGCCTTCTTTAATAAAATTTGTATTTTATTGATCAAATTCTCTAACAAAGTAGTATCAAAGTTAGTAGTCAGTGCTTCACATAACAATGAAGTATATCAAATTGAAGAGCTAGATGAGAGGAACGAAAGCTACAAAAATCAGCTTGATTGGAGTGCAAACGTGCCCATAATTACCTTGAAAAATTTGCTATCACAAAACTAAGTTGACTTACTAAGTTGGACCAATCTAAATCGAATTGAACCACATTGAACCAAGTCAAGTTGAATCAAGTCGAGTAAAGTGGATTGAGTCGATCATTGACTGTTTATCAATATTGATCATTAACTGAAAGTTAATCCAAGTCCTCACAAGATTTTTTAACGTTCGAGACTCAGCTATGCATTTAGAATATCTAAATTCTCACTTAATTTGTGAATTATGGCAAATAATAATATGATATCATTTCAAGTTCCATAATTGAAAAAAATATAAGTTTGACAACTAGAGTATTAACATGAAAGCTTTAGTAAGCGTATACGATGTATAGGAAGTCATGAAAAAAGTTTTACTCTATTAGAAAATGAAGTCACCATAACTGGAGTGCAAAAAGATTAAAAGATTTGAAAAAGCAAGAGAGCAAAACAAATTATCTCATTTTGCAATTATTAAATAAAGATGTTTTTAAAAAGATTGCTACTGCAAACCTCCTTATAGGAAGCATGGTAGAAGATAGAGACTTCTTACAAAGGAGTTTGACTCCTTACACATAAAGGCATTTGAGTTAATTTTTGACTATTTTACTTGAGTGTTAACTGTTTCTAATGAATTACAAAGAAATGATAATGATTTAAAAAAGATAACAATCATTAAAAAGATATTTTGATTAGTAGACTCAAAGTTTGACCATATTATTACGACAATTGAGGAAATAAAAGATTTAAATGCTATGACAATTAAGTAATTTTATGAAAAAAAGAATTAAAAAAAGTTGCAAGTCTATGAAAAAAAAAGAAGCAAAGAATTAAAAAGCAACTTTTTAAGAAGAAATTCAATCCAAAAAAGAGAGAATAAAGCTCTGACAATGAAAGAAGGCATTATGTCCCAAGTAGAGATTAAGGACGAAGTAAAGGTCATGATTATGGACAAGGTTAAAATTTTAACAACAATAACTCCAATTATGAAAGAAGAGAAAGCTCAACCAGAAAACGAAACAAGGGCAATCTAAGATTGAGGTATAAAAAATCATAAGTATTATGCTATAACTATCAAAATTTTGGGCTTTACACTTTAAAATGTAGAGCTCCAAGTACCATAATTGATAAGAAAGTGAATTATATTGAAGATAAAGATGGTAAACATTATACACTTTTAGTAGTACACAATGACCCTGGAGGTTAAGAAAATACATGGTATCTTGACCTAGGTACTAATAATCACATGAATACAAAACAAAAGCATGTTCGTAGAACTAAATAAATCTATGAATGACAATATCGCTCTTAAAGATGATTAAAAAATACCAGTGAAAGAAAAAGATAACATTTTTTTTCTTATAAAAGATGGTAGCCACTAATTAATTTCAAGTATTTATTATGTGCTTAGTATGAAAAGTAATATCCTCAATTTAGGTCAACTCTTAAAAAAAGCTACGATATCACTTAAAAGATTATAGTTTTTTTTTTTTTAGAAATGGTAAAAGAAACTTAATTACAAATGTAAAAATGTCAAAGAATAGAATGTTTCCTTTAAATATTCAAAATAATATTACAAAATGTATCAAAACTTGTCATAAAGATCTATCTTAAATTAGGTATCTTCAATATAGGTATCTCAACTTTGATGAATTAAGGCTACCATAAAAAAAAGAACATAATAAAAGGTCTACCTTCAATCAATCATTTTAATAAACTTTATAAAGGATATTTGCTTAGCAAGTAGTTTAGAAAAAGCTTTCCAAATGAGCCAAACTCAAGAATTTAGAAGCCATTCAAGCTTATTTATAATGACATATTGGTCTAGTTAACGCAAGCTTTCTTGTAAAAGTAACTAATTTCTTTTTTTCATAGATGATTTTTCAAGAAAAACTTAAGCGTATTTTTTAAAGTAGAAGTAAAAAATTTTTTAAGCTTTCAAGAAATTTAAAGTTGTAATCGAAATAGAAATAGACATCAGATTAAAGCCATGAGATTTGATCGAGGTAGAGAGTTCACTTTTAAAGAATTCATATACTTTTATGATGCAAACAAAATTGGACATCAATTAATAGTTCCAAGATCTTTTTAATAAAATGGTATTGTCGAAATAAAGAATAGAATCATTCTCAACATACTAAGAAACATGCTCAAGATTAAGAGATTATCTAAAGATTTTTGGCTGAAGCTATTATATATGCTATCTACCTATCAAATGGATCACAACAAGAAGTGTGTAATGTAAGACGCCATAAGAAACATATAGCAGAAGAAAGCCTAACATCACCTATTTGAGAATTTTTGAAAGCATTGCTCGTATACATATATCAAACAATAGAAAAGCTAAGCTGGATGACAAAAGTGAGAAGTTTATCTTCATTGACTATGACAAAATTCCAAGAGATGTAAATTGTACAATTCAAACAAGAGGAAGATTATGATCAACCAAGATATATTTTTTTAGAAAGAAGGAAAATGAGATTTTGGCTCTAGTGTGGATGACTTCAACTTCTTTCTTATTGAAAAAGATAATCATACACAGATAGAATAAGTAGAAAAATAACGAGAGCCAACTGCTCTACTTATCTTACTAGTATTAACCACATATAAAGATTCACTACTATCTCTTTTAAATAAAAGAACTAGAAAATGTATAATGCGTCTTTAAGATTCTATAATGTAATTTATAGACTTGAAAATCTGACTCTCTTTTATAATTTTGCTGATTGTGAGCGAGTAAACTTACAAGAAGTTGCACAAGATGAAAAGTGGAGGAAAATAATGGATGAAGAAATCAACGTTATCATGAAAAATGACATTTAAGAACTTGCTACTCTTTTCAAAGCTCACAAAGTAATTGGTGCCAAATAGGTGTATAAAACAAAGAGAAATAGGAAAGGAGAAATTAAAAGGTAAGGCAAGGTTAGTTACAAAAAGCTATAGTAAAAAAGTATGCATAAATTATGATTAGATATTTACTCTTGTAGCTCGACTTGAAACTATCATATTTATGATTTCTTTGGTTGCTTAAAATAAATGGAAGATTTATAAATTTCTTGAAGAAGAAATCTACATTAAACAATCGTTGGGCTATAAAGTAAAAAAGCATGAAGACAGAGTTATGAAATTAAAGAAAGCACTTTATTGATCAAAACAAGTTTCAAGAGTTTAGAAAAATAGAATTGACAAGTACTTCAAAGAAAATGGATTTGCCAAATGTTTCTATGAATACGATTTATGTGTCAATGTCAAAGTCAAATACAAAAATATTTTAATTGTGTGCTTCTACGTAGATTATCTTATGTTTACTGGAGGTAATCCAAGCTTATATAGAGAGTTTAAGAAAGTTATGATAAAAGAATTTGATATAACAAACATTGGATTGATGACATACTAATTGGGCATTAAAGTTAAGTAATAAGAAGATGATATTTTCATTTCATAAGAAAGTTATACAAAGGAGATTCTCAAGAAATTCAAGATGAATGATTGCAAGTCAATAAGCACATCTATGGAATGCAAAGTCAAGTTATAAAAGAATGATGAAGAACAAAGAATAGATCCAATATTTTTCAAGAACTTGGTTGGAAATATGTGTTATTTAACTTGTACAAGGCCTGATATTCTCCATATTGTTTGACTAATTAGTCGTAACATGAAAATTCTAACTATAACTCATTTCAGGGCCAAAAATAAGAATTCTTAGTTATCTAAAAGGCACAATCAATCTTAGCTTGTTATACTGATATTGTAATAATTAAAAGCTTATTGGATATAATGACAGTGACAGGGGTGTCGACATAGATGATCGAAAGAGTACTAAGATTTCATGTTCTTCATGGGAAACACTACTTATACATAGACATATAAAAAAAACAACCAATTATTATTAAAAAAAAAAGCAAATGACTATCACATTTACCACCTATGCAGCTCAGTATTTGGCTACTACATTATGTATTTATCAGATAATTTAGCTTAAAATTTTATTAAAGGAGTTATTTTTCTATAAAAAGAGTCAACCTAGATTTATGTTGATAACACATAAGAAATTACCCTATCTAAGAATTTCAATCTTTCATTATCAAAGTAAACACATAAATACTGACTATCTTTTATAAATGAGTGTATTACAAGAAAGAGGTGCATGTCAAGTATATGAAATCACTGTTGGGATAAGAAAAACTTTTGATGAAAATGATCATCTATAACTTATGAATATTCATGTTGTATCATCAAAAATTGATAACTAAATATACAAAAGGGTACCTAAATCTATAATACTAAATAGTTCTCCAGAATTGTGTGGCTGGCCTTCAAGATTTATATGTTTTCCTAGAGAATCAATCCTTTAAGTTTTCTAAGATCTCTCTGTGATGATAAAATTTTAGAAAGAATAAAAAAGTACTTATAATCTGAGGACCATAACTATTTATATAAATAATATTTTCTTATTGTCATTAGATATTATTATTTTTATCTATCATATAATTAGAATATTATTAGATCTCTACACATTAAAAGCTCACATCCTATTATATATATTTAAGCTCATAATACCAAAACCTTAGTAAATAACTTTTAATTAAGTTTAGCCTTATAACACAATATACAACACGTAATTATTCACATATAAGTCCAACGTTAGATTAAGAATCAACATTATTGAATTAAAAAATCCAACAGTCACAAGATTAAGCAATTGATATCTTCACCAAGCTGCTCAAGTAAGAAGAATTTGTAAAATTCAGAAATTTGCTTGATATTACATGATCAAGTTTAAGAGAGGGTGTTGAATTATAAACTTGATTCAACTTAAAGAAATCCAAACCCATTTCATAGAAGTTTCTTATGATAAAGTAAGATCTATGGTAATAGATTTGGTACTTAATGCTGGTATGGTAAGATCTGTAATAGTAAGTTTGGTAGGTAAGGTTGTTCTAATTAATGTGGTTGGTAAAGTAATTGAGTTAATAAGTTTAGATGAATGATGAGAATTTGCGTGGTAAGTGAATAAATAAATGATTGTGATTAATTTGTTTTATATATAAATGCCCCTCTCCCTCTCATTTATGCATCAAGTGTAAAAAAAAGAAAACATAAGAAGTAAAACAAAGTTTCTAAAAGTGATTTGTGAGAGTGTGTGAATTGTTCTTATAATGTTCACGACTCTTTTCTAATAAATTTTGTATTTTATCTATCAAATTTGTGTTTTATCTATCAAATTCTCCGACATAATCATGTTCTAAGGCCTTTTACATTCTTACTAATATATGAATATATGAATGTTTTCGTAATTAAGAGCCATGAGGCTTGTTAATGAGTGATTTTTCCTTTTTTCATTTTTTTACCCTCAACGCTGTTTGGAAATTCTGATTACTGCAATTGCTTGCAGTATTCATTCTGAAATATTGTTGGCCATTTCTGCAAAGCTGTATGTCTGGTGGCCATGAATTACTATGGACATGAAAACAGGTCATATTGCTTGTCCTTCCTGGGTCAGGCTGAAGAACAGGATACAAAGACACTCATCATTCTGACAAAATGAGTATTGCTGAGTTTATAAATGGCCCCCTTTGACTTAAATTCACAAGAATATTTTAGAATCACCTAGATTTGTAAGTAATTCTGTATCTTTTCTGTAATTCTTCGTTGCAAAATAGAACGATAATACTTATCTTATTGTGGATATGCATGCACAAGGAAATCCATACATGATTTTATGGGGTTTATTTGGATTTGGAGCATGACCTACATATGTGCCAGGTGTAGCTAAAAGACAAGCATATGCTCATGCACATGAATGCTTCTTGATGCATTCCCAGACCTCAAATATTTTATGATGGAAATACGGTCTCAAATTGTCCAGATTGGAATCGCATTTTCCGGGATTCGTAAAGGCTGCATTACCAATGATGCTCATTTGTCCTGTTTTTTAGACCCATGAGATAAAAGAAGAATTATTGTCCTTCTAGTACAACACTACTAAATTTCCAATAAAATTCTAAGCGACGATGATGATAATGATGATGATGAATCCATATAACAAGATATAGACACAATTTGCTACCTATAGTTTTCTGGTAAAGCTTCAATTTTCAGGTGCGCAAATGATGTGAAGACATGGATGTAAAGATCGAGACATCTTTACCATAACTTACATGATTACTGTTTGGAGAAAGCACTTGAGTGCTTCTCCACTATCAGAAAAAGGCAAAAGCCAAAATAGATGGGAATTAGGATGTCTCACTCTCTTTAATTCTATTTAAACTTGAGCATGCATGAAGGCAAAAACATAACAAAGAGGGAAGAGAAAATGGAGAAGTCTTCTTATGAGTATGTTAAGAAAGCTTATAAAGATGTTTCCCTTCAAGAACTTAGAGATAGGCTTGCTGAGTTTGCTGAAGCAAGGGGGTGGAAACAGTATCACAGTCCTAGAAACCTTCTTTTGGCACTTGTAAGCGATTTCAATGTCCATTTTTAAACTGTAAAAAATTGTTTCTCGTTGTGGTTTGATTTGGTGATTTGATTTGATTCTTTGTACAGGTGGGAGAGGTGGGGGAGCTATCCGAGATATTTCAATGGAAAGGAGAAGTTGCAAGAGGGCTACCAAACTGGAGTTCTGATGATAAGGAACATTTAGAAGAGGAGCTCTCTGATGTTCTTCTTTATCTGATACAACTTGCTGATGTTTGTGGTCTTGATCTTGGCCAGGCAGCACTTGAAAAGATTGTTAAGAATGCTAGAAAATACCCAGTGATTAATCAGAAGTCTTCCTAGAAAGTTTTGTGCTCGTGGGTAGTTTGTATTTTCCACGTCTTGCGTTTGTGTCTGGGTATCTTTTTTACTGCTTTCATTTCCAGGCTTGGACTTGTACGATCAAGTTTTTGAAAGAGGTCTATGCTATAATAAATTAAAAATGAAGTTTTGAAATGATCTCTCTTTTGGGATCTAAAGCTCACTGTTCAACGTCAATGTTATAGGGCTGATTAGAGCCATCAGCCTTGATGCTTTCATTCTGGAATTTGACCCCAGGTGAGGTGGCTTAACAGTCTAATCTTACGACCATAAACTAAAAGGTAAATAGGGATGAAAATTGATAATTAGTCCTCGTGGACACTAAACAAGCATATCAAACCTACTCCATTAATATTTGATGGGCTGTGTTTATCTGCTGATATTGCTAATTATTTAAAGTCATATAGATCCTCCAAGTTGTACATACAAAAGATCACGGAAAGAAAAGCACTTTCGAATGAGCCAATGAGCAAATTGTAGCTGAGGATGCTTCCTCACTGTAGGTTAGGCAACACAGCAATCTTACTCCTTGCATGATAATGACTGAATCTTGTGTCATTTTCAATATGATCATAGACAAATTAGTTGCATATGAACATCCACCAAAAACTTATTGGAATCAATGAAAGGAACCCTATCCGATAAAATTAATTTTCTTGTTTGATAGAGTTCCTACAAATCAATTAATATTACTATAAAAAATTCATTAGAATTAAAGCCCTATTTAATATTGAGATTGAAGAGACGATATTAAAATATTTAGTAAACATTATTTACTCGAACTCAAAAAATAAGGTAATTTTAATCCTATACTTATAATTTAAAAAATAAGGTAATTTTAATCCTATACTTATAAAATTATTTAGAAGTTATATTTACTATACACTATCAATTATTTTATAATTATAATTTTTTCTAAAATAAAATACTTTGATAATAAACATGATATAAATATAATGAGCTCAACTTTCTAATAGCATGTCAAATGATTGTAGATGTAATAATGCAAATTGGCAATGGTGGGTAAAATGTTGAGAAATTGGACAGGAATGTTCGGCTAACCCTAGGAGGGGTAGGCATAGCCAGAAACTTTGGACAAGCTATTGACATTGGTGGTGGCATCCCAGTCCCACAAATTTTATCTTTCTGTTGGATACGGTTGATGAATAATTAAATATAGTGGGGCTTGAAAGTGGAAGAATATATATTCTTATGAAACCAAGACCGGATGATTTGTCTTCGGCATTTTATCAAAAGAAGTTAAAAACTTCCTATACATATGATTAATGCGGTTATAAGTTAGCCTATTATTTTTAAAATTTATTCGATAAATTGACACATAAAATATCACATCATTAAGCATTCTATTTTCGTATTTTAAAAAAATAAATATAATACTAGTCTAAAATTATATTGCCATATATTAATATTAATACTTAAAAATTTGCGGTAACTTCTTAAATGAGTTATAGGATTATGCAAACTATGTATAATGTACTTTTAATTCTAAATCAACATTCATAATGTAATGCACGCAAAGAGTATTTTTAACCATCATCCTCATGAATGTGAACTTTTGGTTTTGGGGGGCACTCGAGACTATTGCTAATTTATCATTTACCATAAATTTTCAGTTTTTTTTTTTTAATTTAAGTTACATTTTCAGAAGTTGGAGAAAAGAAAAGAGGGGAGAAAAAAAAATGAGAGTTTGATTTCCAAAATAGCTAAGCGGATCGTGACTGTAAGCTCCGAATAGGCCCAGATTAGCTTGGGCCGAGTGTCCAGCCCGGATACGATCTCAATGGGCTTGTGAGGGGCAGTGCAGTCGGCCGAAAGATATTCCTTTCCCCATATAACATTCATTTGTGGGACCCACCGAGGCCGAGCGCCACCTAAGGAAAATCAGGCTCGCAGAAAATGACACTCCAGTCCAACAGGGCCGAATGGTAATGTCTTCAGGCACAGTGTGAAGCTAATAAGTAGGCAACGCAGTCAAAAGCAATTTCAATCAACGCCGTTTCACATGGAGACATGGTTACACTCAAAAGAGGAAAGAATTTGTTGAGGTGGGGGACTGTCTTTGTCTCCCCAATTTATTAAATTTTAATAGATTTTACGGTGAGATTCATTATTTTATTATACGATAAAGTATCATTAAATGTCTCACCACTGCGGACACCACAATTTCTTTTTGGGGGGGCGGGCGGGCCTGAGTCTTTGTGCCCTTAATTTTTAAAATTCCAAAGCAATAAATCTTCAGCCGGGTCAATAGTTTTTTATTTAGAAGATATATATTCTTATTATATAACCTAAAGATATTCTGAAATGAAGGAAAAAAAAAAAGTCAAATATACACAATCACTCGTAGTTATGTTAATCATCTGAGTTTAGGATTTGCTAAAAATTCTCTCTCCTTAGCTCTCTATCATTAATTCAAACAAGAATTAGTCTGTCATCTCCTTACTCTAGATATGTTGTTGCACTAAACTTACGCCTTCAAACTTTACTACTATCAAAGTAACTGAAGGAGATAACAAGTAACTTAAAAGAGTAGAAATAAACTAAAAGTAATTAATGATGCCCTAAATTAAGCAAGGATTGTATCTTTGTTCTGATTACGAGAATTCACCGAGACGAGGGCTTGCCATGAGAGAGAGAAAAGAAGGGGGAGGGGGGAGAAGAAAGAAACAAAAAAGTGAGTGGAATTTAGAAGCTGCTTTCTATTTTAAAAATAATATGGTGGCCAAATGGCCAATGCGTACTTCCCAATAGGTTTTCTTCACATGGAAGGTTTAGAAAAATATTTTCTTTTCACCGAAATTTCCTCACCATCAATCGCTTTCGTGTGATAGGATGATCGCATTTGACTTTTACATAAGAATTGTAGTATTATATATGAAAATTTACGAATTTTTATTTTTTCTTACGTATAATTTTATTTAATTTTTTATACTTATCGTTATTTATATTTTATTTATAAATATTATATAATTTTTTATTTACATATAATCTAAAATTTTATTTAAAATTTTTATATTTTTTATTTTATTTAAATCTTTATTTAAACTAAAAAATATTAAATAGATTATAATTATAATTATTATATTAAATTATGATTATTATTATAATAATAATTTTTATTTAAGTTATTAATAATAATAACTAACAATAATTGTTATTATTCAAGATTAATAAAATAAAAATAAATTATAAAAATATAAATAAAGAGTATTTTTAAATTCTAAAAATGATCTTTGTTTAAATTAAAAATATAATAATTATTAAATAGGTTATAATTATAATTATTATATTAAATTAAAATTATTATAATTAATTAATACATTAATAATACTTAATAATAATTTTTATTTAAATTATTAATAATAATAACTAACAATAATCACTATTATTAATTAATTTTTGATTAAAAATTTAATTTATTTTTTTACACTCTTTTTCATTTATCAATTTCTTATAAGTATCAAAATAATTTAATTATTTTATTTATATTTTATTTGTAAATATTATAAACTCTTCTATTTACATATATTATAAAATTTCATTAAAACCACTATAATTACTACTTTTATTATTTGTAAATATTTTATTTGTAATTTTATCATAATCACTATTTTTATTTTAATTATTTGTAATTTTTATTATTTTTATTCAAAAATTAATTATTAATAATAATTATTAATGTATTAATTAATTATAATAAATCTTAACAATTATAATAATAATAATTTAATAGAATAATGATAATTATAATTATAGTTATAATCTATTTAATAATTTTTATTCTTTTAATTTAAATAAAGAATATTTTTAGAATTCAAAAATTATAGAGATTAGTTTAATACTTTAAAATTTTAAATAAAATGAAAAAAAATAAGGGTTTAATAAAATTTTATAATATACGTAAATAGAAAAGTTTATAATATTTACAAGTAAAATATAAATAATAATAATAAAATTATTTTAATATTTACAAAGAATTAGTAAACAAAAAAATGTACAAAGATGAATTAAATTTTTAATTAAAAATTAATTAGTAATGATAATTACTGTTATTATTTATTATTATTAATAATTTAAATAAAAATAATTATTAATTATTGTTAATACATTAATTAATTATAATAAATTTTTTATAATAATAATAATTTAATATAAAAATTATAATTATAATCTATTTAATAATTAGTATATTTTTAATTTAAATAAAGAGTATTTTTAGAATTTAAAAATACTCTTCATTTATATTTTTATAATTTATTTTTATTTTATTAATTTTTTATTAAAAATTAATTAATAACAATAATTATTAGTTATTATTATTAATAATTTAAATAAAAAATTTATTATTATTATTATTATTATAATTTAATATAATAATTATAATTATAATCTATTTAATACTTTTTGTTATTTTAATTAAAATAAAGATTATTTTTAAAATTTAAAAATTATAGAAGTTAATTTAATACATTAAAGATTTAAATAGAATATAAAAATTTTAATGAAATTTTATAATATATGTAAATATAAAAGTTTATAATATTTATAAATTAAGTATAAATAATATAAAGTATATGGGGTCAATAAAATTATATCAATAACTATATGGGGCCAAATGAAAATAACGATAAACATAAGGGATCAAATAAAATTATACGTAAAAAAAATAAAAACGCGTAAGTTACAGTGAGTGTAACGGATCCTATATATATTTATATTTAAACATTATCTGTGATCAGGGACGGCAAAATTACTCTTTAATCCAAAAATTCATCCAAATTTGTCGTCATCAAAATTTATCTTGTCTAAATAAATTTATGGGTTGCAAGCAGATTTAATATTTTAAACATAAAGTGCGGTAGATTATAGGTGGATCTATTCGGAGAAAAACTTATTGGACACTCGTGTGGGTATTCACAAAGTTTTTACTAAGTAAAAATTTTATAATTTTTTAGTTTAATATTATTAATTTTTTAATTTTTTAATTTTTTATGCTTTAAGAATTTGAACCTAATGATTCATTACTAAAGGAAGGTTTTTATTTGTTTAATTTATTGTTGATGGTAGTTGTACAAAATTTACATGTTAATATTGTTGGCAATACTTATATATTGATTAAAAAATAGAATAAGGCATTGATATTAGTGATAATTATTTACCTATTTTTGTTAGATTAATACATTTTATGTATGGAATTTAATGTCGAAATTTTAATTTTTTATTTACACTGATAAAATCTAGAATTGAATATTGTATGCTAATGTTTTAGGCTATTTTTATAAATTTCTAGCTTTGATTTGTATAATTTAAGGTTTTATGTATTAGTAAAGTATTTTTTAATATTTGTGATTTCAAATGAAAAAAACTCTTAAAAAAAGTCCACTATAGGTTGATCATTTAAAAAACATGCATTAGGTTTTTTTTTCTTAAAAAAAATAAAAATAAAAACTTGTTGCAGGTTGGGGGCAGGTTGGTAACTTAATTTTTTTGCTGGTACAAATTTAATAATAACAAATCTACAATCGGTGTTACCATTGCCATCCCTATCTACGTAATATGTTGATTAAACCAGAGATTCGAGTTACATGTACAATGAAATCATTTGAATATCAACTTATATGATTATTTATATAACTATCATATTAATGCGTTACTAATATTTATCACCAAATGGTAAAATTATAATTCATGAAAAAAAAGTAAAAATTAATGACTAACATGATTTAACAATCCTTAAAAAGTTAAGACATTAGTTGAAAGTGGTACTCAAATGCTGAGAAAATAATTGAGATTTCTAATATTTTTAAAATAATAATAATAATAATAATTTTTTAGTAAGTGCATCCTCATTTAAGTAAAGTAAGTATGTCATTAACAAACAAAAAACACATATTTCAGTCCTCTAACAAATAAAAAAACATAATTTCTAATGTGCTAGTATTTATATTTTTTTTGGTATTTTAGTGTACATTCTTATTTTAACAAAATAAAAATATCTTCACTAGAGAAGGCTGTATATTTATTTATATTGAAAAATATGAATATATCATATTAAGTACAATTAAGAGATGCACTTATATTAAGTGCAATTATATACAAGATAGATTTAGACCTGATTAATATTTATTTTTCTTAATCATGCTTCTTATAAAAGCGTCTTAAGAATAAAATAATTTCTTGATCGTTTACCAAACCTCGAAGATATCAATGTTCTTTTTTTAAATAAACAACGGTAAAATTATAAACGTTAGATAAGATTTAATTGATTTAGCGTCAAGGAATTATTATGATTTTGTTAAAGTAGCGTTTTCATGTTGAGTGAACATTGATTCCTCCTTGGCAGGAAGCTATACTTGGAAAACAATAGCATATTACCAATCCTGTGATGTATGACTGTTATGCACTTAACTTGTTTAGTTTAAGTGACATTATGCCTTTGATAGACTTTCAACATAGTCCCCGCTGGCTTGACTAAATTAGGGGCTTAACCAAAATTTTATTAGGGCTTAAATAGTATTTACATATAAATTATAAGGAGAATTTTTTTTTTTTACAACTTAAGTTCCTTCTGATTATCGAGTGAACCCATTCTTATTTGTAACCCCTTTATATTTTATATAATTATTTATTCATCTATTCATTTATCGTCGCATTCTGTTTTTCTATCATTCTCTTACTTATCTCTTTATCATTTCTAATCAGTTACAATCGAGCTGTTGAATATTAAAAACTTATGAGGTTGATTTTATATAAAAAAAAATAAGGATCATCAGTAGACAATCTATGACCGTATTCTCAACATTTTAGATCGGCCATTATTTTGAAGTTTAATTTTGATCTTCATCGAAATTAACGATTGTTGATTGCTGATTATCGGTGCTTGAAACGTGAAAAACCATGGCATGCGGGTTGAAAATCTAAAGGAATGAACTTCTTTAACGAATTAGAGGTACTATTTTTTTTTGCCTGTCTCTGTTATTGATCTAAGATTACAACATATATGAACCATTGTTATTATTGATTTTTAATTTTGGAGAATTATTAAGGTAATAATTCTATATTTTTTTCCCGAAATAGAAGAGTGTGTGAACTACTACTACAATCGGGGAAGGAAGAAAGATATTTTTGTCTATCATATGCTAACTTGATCGTATTTTAACGGTGAATTTTTTAATCATTTTAAATTATAGTTTTGTTTATCTTTTGATCCTTTTTTTTAATTTCAATATTACAAATAAAACAAGTTTAAAACCTATAATAATTTTGTAACGTTCACGAAATATATTTTTATAACTTTACTTAGGATTTCTTTTTTCTTTTTTCTTTTTTTGGGTTAAAAGTTTGAAAGGAAATGAGAAACCTCAGTCTGTAAAAACAATCTCTTATTCCCTATTACTACCAATTATGTGAACAAAACGAATTGACGATCAGTCAAATTATGCCTTCTACTGAACTTTATCCTAGACTCTTAATTGAACAATCTAAATATCTTTTCTTTAAGTAATTTCCTTTGATTATTTGATTTTAAATACTAATTTTCAAATTCTAAAAATAATTGACTGTTGCATTGAACGGAGTCATTACCAAATCTGTCTTAATTATCTAAAATTCCATTAACTCGTCTATACTCTGTACTTTTCTTTTTCAAGTTTTGCTTACGAGGTTGGATTGAATCATTTTTTTTTTTTTTTTTTTTAGTGATGAAACTTGACTTCGAATAAGTTCACAGTAAGTATCAAATTTGCACAACTATTAAAAAAATTAAACACGTTAATTAATTATAATGATATCGTTCTCTTCTATGGTAACTTAAAATAAGACTGAAAAGCATTGACGTGTTAGCCTCTTTAAGCTTTTAATTACAACTCTTTATTAATAATTGTTTTTATAGAAAACTAATTAAAATAGAGCTAAATAGATTTGTTTTGAAAAAGTTGAGTTCATTTTTTTCTTTAGTCCCCAAATTATCAGTGATGGAACGGTAAGTACGAGAATTTTGTGACGAGCTGTTTCATTTTATTAAGTAGAGATATCTGCAATCAATTATTTCACGCAAACATCATTAGTGTTCTGCAATTAATTAACGTGTGCACTAAATGTATTATTATTATTATTATTATTATTTAGAATGGATATATTAAATGTATGTTAAAAATCCCAAATTGATTTTTTTTAACTGATGTAAAATTTTATAAGTATTAATAAAATAATGATTGAGCATTGATTCATTACCACCCAATTTTTTAAAGCTTAACTTCTCTCAAAATTAGCTTTTAAATAACAATTGAACCGGTTCGGTTTGGTTCAATCCGGTTCAGTCCCATTTAGTTCGATTTACTTCTGTGCATTGGCATATGTCGGTCCACTTTGTTTCAGAAACATTTGGTTTTTTTTTTTTTTAAAGCAAATTTTCATTTCTACGCTTTTCTTTTAGTTTCTTTTCCTTTTATATCACTCTCTTACTTATTTTACCAATCTCCAACCTTTTTAACCCCCATCCCTTTGAAAAAAAAATATTTTATTATTTTATTTCATTTTTCTTCATACTTTTTATTAAAGAATCGTATTTTCTTGACTATTCAATGTTAAAACTATTTATGTTAATCACTTAAGTATAAAAAAATTCCAATGTCATGTGATATATAATTATATTTTTAATATTTTAAATATATGACTGTTCAGTCATTTTAGACCTTCGCAGAAATTAATAATAATTGATCATTGATAACTTGTGTTTAAAATGTGAAGGAATACAATAAGCATGTCGAGAATTTAAAGTCATAATACCTTCAAGTATATAAGATAAGTTATTTTTTTTAAATTTTTTTTCCAATCTTTACTGTTGGTATAACAATGATACATACGATTTTTACTGTTTGTTTATTTTTCTTTAAACCTAAATTTATTCCAATATACAGTTATAGTTCGGCACACCAATCTTGAATTTATTTAATTTCCGTTAGTATGTGACCCGATCTAGATTACAGGCAAATTATTAATCCAACAAGATGTCAAAAGGAATCATTAGTATTTTTATGTTGCATATTTTTCAAACTAACTTGATTTTAAGAGTTCTCATCAACAAGTTGATTAGGCCTCCTTCAGTGAAATCTAATAATTATCTAAATTTCTAAAACTTTTCCATAATTTTCTTTCTGTTTATGCTATCCCTTTCGATTGTTACTTTTGATGTTGTTTTGTATTAATAAAGTAACTTCAAAATTAAGGCAGATTAAAAAGCTTTTAAAATTATTGACCCCCCCTTCTCTTTTTCTTTTCTCTGTTAATGAGAAAACTCACTGGACTTGCAATAACTTCATAATAAATATTAGACAAGTACAATTGTTAGTAGTTATACAAATTAACTATAGTCTGTTGTCATGTTATTACTTATATGTTCATAAGAATTGAATTATAAAAAATGTTGTAAAACAATCTTTAATACATTTTCGAAAAGCGTGAAAATATTAATTCAACCTATTTATTATTAAAAAAATTTTAAAAAAATCATCAACTGGCTTCATTTATTCCCATCTTCAGAATAAAAGTAGGATAAATTGAAGTTTTTACACATTTAAGATTAAATAAAAAATTATCATTCTATGTAAAAGATGAATTGGAAACAATTTTATTTTGAATTGTTTGATAATCTTCCAGTAAATGATGATGGTGATGATAATAATAATAATAATAATAATAATAATAATAATAATAAAGTTAAAACAAGTCATATGAAAACACAAAGCAAGCCCTACAAGTTGGCAATGAATGGACCAAAAAATTGAAATTCATGGAAGTTGCAAATTGCAATGCTTAAGGTCCTTTTTCCCTTTTGATAAGGCGATGCTTAAAGTTGAAAGTTTGGAAATGATAATGATGAGCTTAAAATATCCAAACAGGCCCCACCGGGACTTCTGTCACAACTAATTAAAAAAAAAAAATATATAATAATTTAATTTTTTTATGATTAAAAAATTTGAATTGGAAAAATCAAGGTAGTTTTAAGAAACAATTTGGTTGTGTCCGTAAGTCTGTTGATGCTGCGGTAATCAGGGGTGTATGTGTGTGCTGTACAGTACTGCTTGTTGTCTGATTTCATTTGTTTTTGTTTCAGAAAATAAGAAAGTTTCTGAAACTTTTCAGAAAATGCTTAAAAGTTTGCATGTACACAGGACAAGAGGGTTGCTGTGTTGGATAAAATACCTAAATTTAAAAGAAAAAAAAAGAAACTTGCATTAAATGAGAAAAAGAAAAATTACTGAGAGCGAAAGAGAGAGAAAATTTTATTGACAACTTTGATGTCTCGTCATCTCATAATATAAGTTTCTTTTATGAGGTTTGTTTGTTCCTCTCTCTCTCTCTCTCTCTCTCTATATCTTCTTGGAGAGAATGAGAATGGCCCCAGTGAGCAGTAGCAGAGCAGATCCAAATCCCCATTTTTCCTAAGCTTTTTTTTTAGTTGTTTTCAAAAGTACCCACTTTGTTTTGTTTTTCTTTGGCACCTTTGAGGCTTCATCATCTTGTGTGTTTTTTGGGTCATTCATGGCCTCTTGAGTTTTGAAGATACCCACTTTTTATGTTTTTTGTTTATGCTTTCTTGAAAGTCATGAAAATGTAAAGCTGAGTGAATGAATCACTTGTGGGTTATTTTAGAAGAAAGCGGTGATATAAAGATGTGATTTTGAGGTAAGATGATGTTGTGAAATCACTTTCTTTAATGAGCTTGATTGTTCTTCTTTTAGTTTTTCTTCTTTTAGTGACTGTTGGGTTGGTTTCTCCAGCTTGATTTATAAGTTTATTTTTTATGTTGAGCTGGATTTTTTTGTTTGATGATTTCAGTGAAACGATTTTTGCCTTCTTTTTTAATGTTTTTGCGGGTGATTTACTCATTGCTTGAAATTATGTTATCAATGTTTCTATTATTGTATATTCATTTTGGCTTTGATAGATTCGTTCAAGACGTATTTTTCTCTCCCAGCTGCTTGTTCTTCTTCTTCTTCATTTTTCGCTCCCAAATAATGGGTTAGTAAACAGCTTTGCTTATTTGATTAGTTTCCCAGTTAAGCGTATAATGAATGTTTTCTGCTGGCTTAATGATATGTGGCAAAATTTGGATCAAAATTAATAATAATCATTCTGGTTGGGTATGTATTTTTGCACTAGTTGTTGGTTATTATCTTGAATTTTCTTTTCTCTTTTTAATATCATGCTAGAATGTGAGAATTACCATGTAAAAGTCAGGAAGTACCTGCCTGCCAAAATACATTTAGATGGTTCCTTGGAATTTTTTCATTGTACTGAATAGTATGCTTCTGGATTTTTTGGGGGCCTGAAATAGTGGAATGAAAAGTACATTAATTAAAGGGAAGAAATAATGTTTGAATGGTTTAGCGTACATCACATTTTGTGCAAATATTATGTAAGAGTTTTAGTAATGAGAAAAAATATAAGGAATTAAAGAAACACAAATGATTGTCTTTCACAATATATGCCGATATTCTGACCTGTTTTTCACTTGTGATGCAGGTTTCTCTCTTAATGGTTCTTCGATTGCCTAATTAGATCGTATTTTGTTAGTACTAACTTACAGCAATAATGGCATTGCTAGGAATACAAGCAGAGATGCCGTGCGAAGGCAATATTCCTGTTCCCAGACATTATTCCGATTGGAATCTGAATGTGAATACTAATGGTAGGGTATGGCTCTCAAATGATGTTGATGACATATATAAGAATCGAAATTACTGCAATGGTGCCTTGTTACTGCCATCTCCTGATCAGCATTTGGTTCAAAGCAAGGAAGTAATGAAGCAAACAATGCTTAAACAGGAAGCTATTTTCCGGGACCAGGTATTGTTCTGGTTCAGCTTTGAGTTTTTAGTTGTTTTGTTGATTAGATCTTATTTTTTTAAGCCTGGTTTTATTTTCAATAGAAATAAAACCAATTCTATTATGCGTATCATATTCAAGCATGCGCTAATCGACATATCTCAAGGAACACTTGCATTATTTAAGTTGTTATTTGAATATGTAGGTCTTGAAGTGGTGTTATTTATTGATATCCTTAAAGATAAACAAATATTTTTGATGTTGTAATGCTTGCAGATGTATTTTATTAATGGTCCTTTGGCAAGTTAAAGAAATATGACTTCTGGTTGCCTTTAGGTCATCAAGTGCATTTATTTATTTTCAAAATGCTTCTAGTCTAGAGATCCTGAGGACTTGTAACTCTACTTCTTCAGATGATGTAAGTTTGGAAGGGAAAATGGGAGACTTGTTAATAGGCTATAGGTATCTGAATCATCACGGTGAACTGTAATGTGAACATTCATACATCCCTATCTTTGCGTGCATGTGTGCATGTGCAGGCATGTTCGTGTGTGTTGGTATTACAAACAGCATCCCATATATTCATCAGTTGTGATGCAACGCTTGTTACTAATGGGTACCTATCAGCTGATCTTAGACACTCAAATGGGTTTTAAATGTTTTTGACTATCCAGATTCGTGAACTTCATCGCATTTATTGGAGACAAAGGGAATTAATGGATGAAATGAAAAAGAACGAGTTACTTGAACATCATTCACAGCAGGGGACCTTACAGTCAAATCCTTTTTTACCCCGCTACTTGTGTGAGGATGCACAGAAGACATCTTATGCTTTCAGCTTGCCTGGGGTGAATCCTGCATTCAATCAGTTGTCCATTTCAACCGCAAAAAATGACCCATCACTTTCACATTTTGAGGACAGAAAGTTTGTGCAGTCAGGTCCAGATCCTTCTCAATCTAAATTCTCTTCCAAAAGCTGTGAGTTGGAGTCCAGCAAAAAGTTCGGTAAAATGGTCTTGGATCTTGAACTTCCACCTAGTCAGTACATTGATAGTGAAGATGAGGAGTCTTTGCAAAAGGTGCCTGAGGTGTCAGATCATCCTATGAACAGAATCTCTGAGGCTGTGCATAAGAGTGATTGGCAACCAGACCATGGCAGTGGTGGTTTTAACTCCGTTTTCCAGGAGGATAATGTGAATCCTGGTTCATCTTCTTCTAAAAGGAAATTTTTGGCCGATTTGAATGAGCCGATCAAGCTTGAGGAAGATTCAGTTACTATGTCCATGTATTTGCCTGACTTGAATGAACCAAATAAGATTGGAGAAAAGGTAGCTGGTGCATCCAAATTTTTGGTCGACTTGAACGAACCTGTTGAGCTTCAGGAGGACACAGCATTGCCCAGTGAATTTCAAAGTCCTCTTGCTACAAACACAAATTTCTCATGTCAGGATCTGGCTCAAAGGAGCATTGAAGTTCCTTCTACAGATATAACACATAATAATGCTGGAAGGGGTAGTAAAACTTGCTCAAGTAAATTGCACCTGGAGAAATATGACGATGATGCAGGTGAGTACAGTTGCCAGGTCACACCAAATTACGACTTTGTCCATTTAAATTTTAGTTTGTATCCCAGTGCATCACTATTATATTCCAGTGCATCACTCTTGCCTTTCTTATCATCATAGGGAATAATTTATATAACTAACCTCTTTTTCCAGGGCAAAGAAGTAACATTACTTCTTTATCTCCAGGTTTTGTTGAAGAACTATCTACGTCTTTAAAAAACATTGATCTGAAGCAAGCACATGAACCTGAAACTTGTCATTTTATGAATCAGAGGAAGAGAAAATCATGTGGTGAAGGTTTAGAGAGTCTTGAAAAAGATCTCCCCTCTAATAGCAATCCAGTATCTGTTTCTGCTTGTAACATAGGAACTTCTTCTCGGCTTTTGTCTCTGACTGATATAGGGAACTCTAAGCCTTCCCCAGTTTCATCTCCAAAGAAATGCATACGTGATATTGTGCGAACCCCTATAATAGTTCAGGCACTCCCATGCTTTAACTCATCTTTATGGTTAAGAAAACATTCAAAAGCATCAATTACAGGCCCTGGTGTTGCTGGTAAAACGTCTTACCATGGTAAAAGTTCGAAGTTTAGCCCAAAATTTGATAGTGCAAGCTTCCATCAGAGAAGCTTCTGTAATGGATCACGTGCAGAGTCCAAAGCATTGCAATCTCATCCACCATTTGCTGATTCCAATGTCCTGGATGTGAGCAAAGAGAATCAATTGTCATTGGAGTGCCATTGCCCTACAAAATTTTCCACACTTTCCATGGAAATTAAATCTGCAGAGTGTATGAATTCTGACTTCAGGACACAAAGCAGTTCCTCGGATGGAGAAAGAAAGCTTGAAGATACAGTGATGGGGTTGGCTTGGTCTAAAACAAAGCTGGTACCAAAAAGGAGACGAGGTAGAAGAAGTGAATCAGCAGCACAAGTGGAAACCTGTCAGAATCCATCTGAAGATGAAGACATTAAGAATGGTGCAAATGATGGGGTAAGTAACATTAGCTTGGATTGTGATCTTCTGCCTGAGTCAGAAGAGTCAGAAGAGCAGGTAACTTCACATAAGCTGGTTGTGAAGGGTGGACCTGACCAACAAATTTCGTGTTTTGGAGCTGCCACTGACATGAACTTATGCATAAAGGATGATGAGTCTTCTTTGTCACCATTTCTGTTAACAGAATTAGATTTGGAGGGGCCGGTAAGTCCAGAAAATAAGGAGAGTTCTCCACCTCGAGGAAATTCAGATGAAAACCAAGCTGAGACATCTTCTGAACTTTTGGCAAAGGAAGATGGGGGTGTCCAAGAGGATTTTACCCGAAATGCAGCAGAAGTGATAGTGTCAGGGGAGGAAGACGGGGATTTGCAAGCGGAACTTTCCATGAATGCAGCAACAGCTTTAGTTTCCATTTCCTCATCTGTGTTTCAAACTTGTCCAGAAAAGGCTGCTTGTGAGCCATCTAAGCCTTCAAGGAGTGATGGCCTTTATTGGTTTGCCAAGATAGTTTCTTCAGTGGTAGATGATCCAGATAGTGAACTTGGAGTAGCTTTAAGTTCTAAGAACAGTGGTGATTGTAAGGAGTATGTGTTCAATGGGCTTGACTACTTTGAGGCCATGACATTGAATCTGGTTGAGACGAATGTAGACGAAGAAGACTGGTTTAAGACCAATGACCAAATAGACGAAAAAGAGGAAGCAAGTGGTGGCACTTATTTTCCAAGTCAGCAAAGAAGGGGCAGAATCCGGAGGCAGAGGCAGCAGCGAAAGGATTTCCAAACTGAAGTTCTCCCTAGTCTTGCATCTCTTTCAAGGTGTGAAGTGACTGAGGATCTCCAAACAATAGAGGGGCTAATTGAAGCTGCCAATGGCCTAAGGGGAACAGTCTGCATTAGAAGTACGAGCAGAAATGGGCGGGCAAGAGGAAGGAAGCACTTGTTCATTTCTACTTCCAACCTGACAGATATTACAATCTGCTCACCATCAAAGCGCACCAGCTTTATGGAGAAGGATGTCAAAGAGAGAAGCTTAATTGGTTGGGGGAGAATAACAAGGAGGCGTCGGGGGCCAAGAAGTCCTTCTGCTAACCCTTGGCTTAGGTGAAGTACGGTAAGGAATCTGTTCTTTAGTTCTTTTGGGTGCAAGGATGGTACTGAACCTCTGGACTGTCTTGTACATATCCTCTCAAATATGGTAAATGCATTTTCTTTAGTGTAGAGGAATAGAAATAGTTTTATCTTTTGAAAATTTCAAGTGTAGAGACTAAAGCAGTTGTATGTGTTGGTATAGCAAATTGATTTGAGCTCATCATCATAGCTATCAGAATACTAGAGTAAACCAACAAAACTCAAATCAGTGAAATGAGAGAAGTGCTTTTTAGTCCCAACTGTTATATGCATGTATTTGTTTGATTTAAGCTTATGTAAGTCGATGCAGAAATTTTTAAGTTTAACTCATACTTAAAAGCACAGGAATTTACTCTCGGTAACGTGGTTAATAATTAATCTCCTCAATAGTTGTCACCTCAAATTCATAGAATATTTTTGCCTACTATGGTCTTAGATACAACTTGGCCCCCAGATTCCGGTGGTGCAATGTTTGCGCAAGTGCTTTTTTTTTTTTTTTTTAAAACGTTATTTTAATAAAATATTTTAAGAAAAAAAATCAACTATTATTTTATTTCTTATTTTCAGCATATCATTTTTTTAAAAAAGCTCATATCCACACTTATTTTATTGATTATCTCACTGCCGACAGCCTTTAAGGAAGCGTGAGTTGTTAAATCAAGAGATTAAAAGGTAAATTTTTAATCAGAATAAAATTAGTCATCGGATATAACAACGGTAGGATGACCTATCATTTCATAAAAATTACATGTATTATAATTATTTATTACTGCACATGTGAGTGCTTATCATTTTAAAGGACAGATTATGTATACTTACAATAAGAGTAACGAGCAAAAGTTTTCAACATGAGCATAATTGTTAGTATTTTTTTTTTTAATCCCTGACAACTTAATTTTGAAAATATTTGTAAAACTATTATTGATTCGCAATGATTTTTTTTTGTCCACACATTTTTTAATTTTCCATAAAACTATCAAATTATATAAAAATTTGAGAGAGTTGTGTTGAGGTACTTAAAACACCAAACTATATAGAATGTAAAGAGTATTTAGTCATTTATTAATTTCGACATCTATTGTGAACGCATATTAATTAATTCTTCCCTTCCTTTCTTAAAGACAATGTCAAAATGCTTTGCAAACTTAATACGTGTGGTCCAATCAAAACAAGACATATATAAGCAAAAGCATGGAGCTAATTAAATGCTTGAGCGTTAAGTTGAGTGAAATGAGGACTTTGAAGTGCTTCCTGGAGTAGCTCATGATCGTCCCACGAGTCTCGATATGTTTCCAAGTTGGCATCTGCATTCACTAAAGCTGATATGCACAGACCTTTCCTCCATTCTTCTAAATGCGGGAATCCAATTTGGTCTGCATATTTATCACAGTACTAAAACGTACACACCCACCCCAAAAAAAAAAAAAAAAAAATTAGCTCAAAAAATTAATTCATTCACGTGGGTTTGTAAATTAATTAAGATCAAAATTATTGAGCTTATTACCTCAAAATTAGCAATATCATGGGTGTTATGCTTGGGAATGCCAGCTACATCCCTTGACTGATAAAACTCCTTAATTGATTGCATCATTTGATCCCATGATGGCAGTGTTCTTTTCCCAGACAGCAGCTGAGCTATCCATTTCGCTTGTGATTCAAAGAATGGGAACCCTATCAGCTGCATCCAAATGTCCATCAAAAGAAACATTAATACGTGTGTATTTATATGTACTCTTCAATTAATTAGGCTTGAAAATTTATACAATACAAGATAAAAAGAACATCAGCCTAGATGTAACAAAAAGTTCGACAAATATTATACGTATAATATACTTGATGCTGTGATATTACATTCGCAATATTGATTTTATAGGCATGTTGAGGAAGTTTTTTGTACAATAAAATAATTTAAAAAAATAAAAAAATTGGAAGTTATGTATTGGGAAATTTTGCATGATATCATAAGAAAGAATATGAATGATTAATTACCTTTCTAGGAATGCCAACGAAAGAGAGAGAGGGAGCAAGTGAAGGAGGAAAAGTGTGTTCATACAAAGGACCCACTCTGTCATCATCAACAACTACTATTCCTTTGGTGTCAAGAAAAGGAAACGAATATGAATACCTACACACACATTTAACAGAGACTTTCAATTAGTGTGATGTTTACATCAATGGAATTATTGTTGTGATTATTATTTTTATTTCCCATATATTACAAAGTTAAAAGAAATACTTGAGCCTGATTGAATGATGTATATGCATGTAAGGTCCCACAGAAGAATCTCTCCAAGCCTACAAATTCATAATCGCTATTCGCTATCAATCGGGCAACTTTTTGTTATGGGAAATCTTTTCTAGCTAGATGCGACTAGAGAGAATGATATGATAGATCGAGGGCGAAATTAGAAATTTCACTGGTCAAATGCTCTCAACTGTCAAGTTTAATCGGATGTCCGGGGTCACCATAATCAATTTTAAATTACAAATGGTAATGTCGGTATTTTCAAGACTATAGGGATGTTATGCGTAATATACCCTTTTCATGTGCACTGTGCAGCCAATTTTAGTCTTTGTATTTACATTCAGAGCCAAACAAATAATGCCCGAATACTGTTCCAATCCGGGATTCTCGGACTGGAACGGCACCTATTTGTGCATATGGCATTTATATGCATATCAATTAGGTGGCTAACACAGTAACATTTATTGAAATGATGATATATAATCACAAGTAACTAAGAATGGTCAAATGGTACATTACCCAGTGCAATATAAAATAGTGTCAGCAGTGACCCAAGAGCCATCCACAAATGTAACCCTTCCATCTTCTCGAAGGCAATCTATCTGCAAAACCATCACATTTTATTCAGTGTCATTGCTACAAAAATTGATTTATGAAGTGCCAATGTATCAATGATGAAAACCTGTGGATGAAGATGCAAATTGTTGTGTTTGGATATAACTTTTGATAGACCCTCTGAAACATTGAGAGATTTGGCACTAAGGTGAACTTCCTTGGCCACTTCTACAAGCTCCATTGATATATCTTGTCCGCTTAATGAATTCCCAACAACCACCACAACCTGCAGCTACAAAAAGATTCAGAGAGCAGCAGCATATTAAATATAATAATACGTTTGATGCAAGTTGCAAGCATATATATCTGTTCATCGAGTTGATATATTATATGATCTAAACTTCATAAAATATGACTATTCAAGTACAAGACATGACAAAAAAACACATTATCGAAAGTGTATGAGTGAAGTGTATCATCCAATAACCGGAGAGTAAACTAGTTCTCTTCTGGTTATATTCCTTCACGTGCATTAGTGAGGATTGTTGGATCGATGCTAGCCTGATTATGTCCGATATCCATACAGTGCCATCAATCACAATGTAAAGATTTTAGTAGATTTATAACCCGATATTAAAAGAATATATATTTTTATATGCTAGTGTTAATGTGATTCAAAATGCTAATTAAGCAATGTTATTACATTACCTCATTGCGAAATGGTTCTGGAACCCTGTAAATGTGACTATGCATTTGCTTCCTTTTCCATTTATCCATCCCTGGAAACGAACACGAACGAATTAATCGAAATAAAACAACAAAGACAATACCTCCCTCTCTCTCTCTCTCTCTCTCTCTCTCTCTCTCTATACGTAAAATGTAAGTACAAACATGATGCATTATTTTCACTTTTTGTTTTACCAAGTCTGTTTTTCTCGACATGATATGGTTTCTCTTTGTCACACTTTTCGTTATATCAAGACTGTTTTTCGACATGATATGATTTTGCATTAGGGCTCAAAATGACCTTTGTTTAGCATTTTGACTTGACCACATGCAATCTAGCTAATTAACTAGCCTGCTTTGACATACATACCTTTGATGGAAGGCAATCTAGGGTGAGAGTAATGGCCAGTGGCTACAACAACGGCATCAAATACCTCTTCAACAACTTTGTCCGCTTTCTTTTCTTTGCTTTTAACAACCCATTTGATCAGATCATTGCCGATTACTAACTCATCACAATCCAACATCCCCGCATACTCAACCCTAGTGTTGAACCGAATCATCTCTCTTAACCCAAACCACTCACAAAAATCCTTCAAATACAACCAGAGCTCCCTGTGCCCTGGAAACCTCCTCATGTCCCTTCCCTTTTTCACCGCAAACGGAAAATCAGTATACCCCATGATCTCTCTTGGCGACGTGAGCCTTAGTGAAGCATAAACGCTACTATGAACCTCGGCTTGATCCGTATCAGGATCATACAACCATTGGCCACCAACATCGTGGTTTTGTTCCAAAACCACCACCCTATGGCCTTCTTTCCTTAGCTCCTTCGCCGCCACCAGCCCCGATGGTCCGGCCCCGATCACGCATACGTTCTTCGATTGGGTACACTGTTGATGATCATCGGAAACCATGGTGGTTCAATTCGCTCAATGGATATGATTAATAAATAATTAAGGTTGATTTTGTGAGATCAACGTGTTTATGAATATGAAATGTGTGGAGGATCATGGGGTTATATATATAGGTGAAATTTTTGAAGGCAAGCATATAAAGCCATGATAAATTAATATTATATTGGTCATAAATAATAATGTTACAACAGTATTAGTGGTTTGCTGGCTGGGAGACACCCGTGATCTTTTAAATTAATCATGATTCTTTTGTAATTTGGCTTTGCCTCCAGTTTCTTTTCTTTTTCTTTTTCTATTTTTTTAAAGTTACGATAAACATTTTTCTTCATATTTTGTATCAGAAATTTATTGGGAATATTTTAGATTATAGTACAATCTATATACATGTACGTCCAACCCTGCTCTTACAAAATTAGTAAAATAGAATTAGAGAGGAGGGAAATTGAGTCCGACCATAGAGGCTGGGATTCAAATGTGTACTCTCAAGCGGCTGTTTACCTGTTAGCCCGGAGTCAAAAGCTCAATGGTAACTTTATCTCTAGTCTTGAACTAACCAATAATGATATATGATAAAAAAAAAAGTTATAGATAAAATTGTATATGATTCAACAGTGAAAATAAGAAATAATTAACAATTAATTGCCAAGCTAGCACTCGGATTGCCTGCATGGGCTGGGACCCGTTGGATCAATGATCATGATGAACTTGACCGGCAATGGCTGAGCCAAGCAATTGAAGATTTCATGCGATTCCCAAACAATCATACATGAAACCCAGCTAGCTAGCTAGCTGCCAGAACGAAAACCTTTAATTTTGTTCCATGTGATTTGACTGGTGAATTTGCTTACACATAAGGAAATGGCAAAGTTGTTTTTTTTTTCCGCTTAACTTTTCTTAATATTTGAATTTAAGTGATTAATTAAATAAAATTATTAACAATTATTCAACCATGCTCTTGGGGATGAAATCTAGCTAACTACGGCGGAAGATACTAATATCGATCTCTCACAACTGAGTCGAAATGGAATCCAGAAAAATGCATCATACTTGATCATGTAACTATACCATTCTCACTCAAATCATAATACCTAAGATATATAAATATATAATTACAATCCACTTGTAGCAACAAAACTTATTTTATATCCTTCCAACCTGCACAATTAAACTGTTGTTAATTTTATGGTGAAACCATGCAAAGTTTGTGATGGATATGAAGTGTGTGTGTATTATTGACTTGGCAACTCAATTATTTTTCTCATTCAAATGGGAGGAGATTTATTTTGTATGTATGTATATTAATCTCTTAATAAGTACTTCTATTTTGCTTTAAATTTCTTTTTAAAAAAATTGGCCGGGCATCCAACGCTTGTTGAACCATGCTGTGTATTTAGTCATGAAGATTAAAACACATGCTTAGAATAAAAAAGCAGTAAGAAATTTTAAAATATATCGATATCAGAGGTAATATAATCAACTAATCTATGTAATTAAATTTAATAATAATCACCACTTGTATAATATTTTTTTCAAAATAAATATACATGTGTTATAATATTATTTATTTATTATATGATTGACATGATACCTTTAATGTATTTTAGATTTTTTTTTAATTTTGAATACTTTTTCGTTTGGTTTCAATATATTAAAATCCATAACATTGATAATGAGACGCATGCAAAAGGATTTATATTTCTCAGAAATTAAAAAGAATACCAAAAGGCAAAAGCTTTATATATTATATTGATTTGATCAACAATTTAATTAGTAGTTGAGTCTCTAATTGAGAATATTCTCTCTACCTTGTTTTTTTGTAGAAGTCATAATATATAATTAACTAATATTAGGGACATATATTAATTTAGTAATTATATACGTAACATCAATTTGTACATGATTTATGTCTGACTATCTTATACTACACACACACACACACTATAGGTTTGTAATAAAAAGAAGTAAAAATGTAAATGATGGCCTTTTTGCCGATTGTCGGCGTCCCTACAAAATAAAAGAAGAATATTGCTGCTTCTTCAAGCCAAGGAAACATGAACAGAGAACAATCATGGAATTGTGATCATGTTCATACAAACACATGCAATTTCTTGTTATCATTTTGACTTTAACTGTGGTCAAGTTAGCCCCTTTCTTTCATATTCTTTTACTTTGTTGCTTCATCCTTACACAACTCAAGCCAAAAAGGAGGAAAAGAAAAAGAGAGAAAAATACTAGTGGTCTATATTAATACAATAAGAACTTTAAAAAAAAATGTGAGCCTACACATTCTATTGTCCTTGATATTGTTAGTGCAAATTAGTCAGTGACTTTGAGTTGAAGGGATCACCTCATCTAAACGTTGCTGTCTCTTTTCTGATAATTTTTATAGGAGAAATTTAAGAATATTAGTGCAACCTAACCATAATTAAAATGTTGCTTAATTCTTTACGTACCAACAAATTATTTTGATACGGTTATGTATCTGTGTCCCTTATAATGAACACATGATCAATTCACTATTTCAAGATCAAGAGAAATTAACTTGCAAGATATCTCACTTCCACGATGATGACTATAATTATAATAAGATCGAAGAAGCTCAAAATACTTGTCAACTTAAGCTAATGCGTTTCTGATGCTCTAGAGACTATATTATATCGTTTTGTGCATTGAGACACGTAAAACAAAATAATTATGAGTTTGCGACTCATTTTGATGTTTCAAAAATGCTATGATTCGTTAATTTTCATGCAAAAGGCTTCACTAATAATCAAGCGTTTGACTTAACGGGGTCCCTTTTGTGGATTATGTCTAGCTAGGGCTGGTGGCATTATACATATTTTGGCATTAGGAATTCAAGATCACATAGAACATGGTTAAGTACTAGGATAGTGAAAATTCTTACCGATAACCGAAAACATGACTAATGTTAGTTATAGATGCTGTGGCTTAGTCACACCCTAGAAATTATATAACATGTATTATACTTTATAATAATGCAGTTACTTGCAAGTTAAATTGCAATTAAAGTTGTCATATTTTCGGTTGCTTAAGTTGCCTGTACTGACCTTGTTTATTAATTTGTATTATTAAGTTACCTCATAAAGGAGCAATACATGTATATCGCACAAGGCATGCTAGCTGTAATTGTTGTAAAAACACTACATATGTTTGAGTATTCTTACGGGCAAGAGACTAATAGCTAGGTTTTTAACTTTACGTTTAGTTTATCCAATTTCTATTAGGCATATGTATGTATAATAACTTGCTTTTTAGTGTAGCAATATGCAAGGTGTTGCAAATCAATTGGCTAGGTGCATTTAACAATTTGCTTTTTAGTGTAGCAAGTAGCAATATTAAGTATCAGCTGGCGATGAAATTTCTTGCTTATACCTAAAGAAATAGTTACATCCACACACACACACACACACACATCTTGTTGAGACATGTGATTAAAGTAAAGAAAATAATTTTATCTGGTAAATACTCATTTAGCTGTTGTAATTGAGCTAGTTATACATGTATGCATGCATGTATGTATGTTTCTACACACTTTTTTTTAATCCTTTGTAAATCAGATTTATTTGAATTTTAAGTTATATTAGGCAGAAATACTATTTTATGCTTAATTGAAAAGTTAGATCCAACAAATATAAAAGTAATTACATGAGTGTTAAGATAACTTTAAATAAAAGGCTATAATAATAATTGGCTTAAAATTTAGGAACTAATGGAGTATTTACCCTAATATTAATTATTAATAGAAGTTTAGGTAAAAAGTGAATACAAGAGAGGCAACTTAAATAAATATAGTTTTTAAGTTTAAAATTCCATTGGTTAGAACAACTAAGGTCACTTTCTAGTAAGAACATTTTGTGAAATTTTGCGGAAGCATAAGCACTGATACATTCTCGGTAAGAAATTTTAATTGAATAAGAGAAGATAACCAACATTAGAGTCTCTTATCAGTCCTACAAAACCTGGATTTATGTTGTAGTCCCCAGGGGACCCTTTGCCAAAATCAGAACCCATTAAACCCATTAAATTTGGGCTACGTAAGCCCATGATTTGGCTGAAAGTGGATCCAAATATTGAAGCCCACGCATCGAATGCAAATCGTCCTACGTACTACGGCGTCGTTCTAGTGTCATTATCAGCTAGAATCACAGCACTTGGCAGATGGCGAGAGTGATGAGTAAGGGAGTGACGCACGCACACACTTGCACACACTGGTCTCAAAGATGACGCCAAATCGACAAACTCTGAATCCGTACACTTTCTCCGCCTTCATACAAATTACAAAACGCAGATGCAGACCCCAATTGGCAATTACTCCCCCTCTTCTCTTCCTGTAACCGTAAGTATCTTTTTTTTTAATATTTTTTATTTTTATTTATTGGATAATTGTTGAATTTCAGCTATGTTACATAGTTCATGTATAACAACATTAACCTTTTGTTTTTTTTATTGCTTTTTATAAATTTATAATTTCTGGGAATTTCTTTATTTTTCATTTTTCACGAATTTATTGTAATTGTATCTGTTATAATTTTGTTGTAATTGCATGTTTTTTAATTAGATTGTTATTCACTCTTAAGAGCTTCGTTGCATTTACAACGCATAATTTATCTTGGGACTTATGATACAGTTACAGAGTTGGATACAGATTACCTTGTGTTGTGTTATGTAGATAATATTACGTCAATTGCGCAGCATTATTGTTTGTTTAGGGTGTATATTCCATCATGATTAACAGGGGATATTAATGATCACCCTTATTGCTTACTTTTTTGCAGGTTGTAGTTAATGTGATGGGTGGTTTGATTAAGAAGAGTTTACTGCAAATATATCTTTGTTGATTTTTTCAAGTCAACTTTTTACTCATTTACAATGTGGAATTTTGCTTCCAAGGCTATTTCTGGAGCCATTAGGTTCAAGAATGACGTGTTGAAGCCAAGTCAAGTTTCTTCAGAGCTATCTGACGATGATGCTTCTTTAAACAACAGCAGAGAAGAAGGTTTGGAGTGCCCGATATGCTGGGAATCCTTCAATGTTGTTGAGAACCTGCCCTATGTCCTATGGTGTGGCCACACACTTTGCAAGAATTGTGTTCTAGGACTACAGCGTGCCGTTGTTAGATTGCCAACACTACCACTCCAGCTTCCGTTCTTTATAACTTGCCCCTGGTGTAATATGGTGTCATTGAGGGTGGTCTGCAAGGGAAATCTCAGGTTTCCTCAAAAGAACTACTACCTTCTTTGGATGGTTGAAAGCATGAATGGTTATAGGTCCAAATCAAACCCTCATTTGCGAGGGGATCACCAACCGGCGAGTTCTTTGAATAGAAACTCTGTTGTTAGAAATCAAGTTAGCCATGCACCCAACGGGCGAGCCACCTGGAGTCATGTCTCAAGGCAGTCTGGAATCAGTCGTGATGAAGGCCGATTTCTTACTAGCCACCTTAATGCTGAAAGACTACAATTATCTCTTCGTAAATCCTTGGTTTTCTTTGCTCAGCTGACAGCCAAGTTCCCGTTGATTATCGTACTTATTTTGATCATCTTGTATGCAATACCTGCCAGTGCAGCCATCTTGGCCCTTTACATTCTCATTACCATTGTGTTTGCTATCCCATCTTGCTTGGTATTGTACTTCGCCTTGCCCATTTTGGATTGGCTGGTTAGGGAAATCATAGCTTGAGTGCCATCAGTTTTTCCCCTTGTGGCCGTTAATGGCTTGGCACCTGTGAATCAACTTATGGTGCAATTCGACGACTTTCCCTGGTTGTTTGGATGGCCTGGCAATTGCTGTTGCATTGAGACTCAAAAAACTTTTCAGCAGCTATAATGCAGGTCCTTGGGTTAGCTATGTTTTTGTTTTGGATTATTTGTGGTGTTTTCTTTTCTGTAAATGTATTTGTGTCTCTGTGTGTGTGTGTACACACACACAGACGAGCAGAGCTCTTGCAAGAATATAAGTATATAGTGGATTTCTCCTCTATGTTGAACTTTCATGGTCTAGTTGTGCGCGAGTGCTTGATTGAGGGTCAGGGTTTACAGGAATTGAAACCTTTCATCGTCTAGTTGAGCTTTTGCCCTTCAACTGAATGTACATAGCATGAGTTTTATTATGTAATCAAAGGTAAAGCAGTGTCATTCAGTTTTGGATGCTTTCTTCATTTGTGTGCTTTTAATTTTTCAGCCGCAGGCAAGATAGCTGCATCTTTAATATTTAGATGTGGTCCAGAGAATTTTTAGAATTCAACAAAATTTGATACATCTGCATGAGAAAGAAGCGGCTACATCTGGCACTAATTCATGCAAGTATAGTATATTATTACCATTATGTTGTTACCCAGCAAAAAGAAAAACACGACGGATACAATTTTACGTGATCCATCTCTTATATAAAATGAAGCTGGTTTCATGTTGAAGGGTCTGTGAGACTTTATTCTCCTTAATATATCATTTCAATGGGTCAGCCCCTGCTTAAGAGAGGATTAGCCATTGTAATCGAATTATTGCAATGGGAGCCGAACCACATTTATCAATTGCAGAGATAGAGAGAGAAAGAGAGGCCAATAAGACGCTCTCATGATCAGAAGAGTAAAGAGTAACTTAATATTTTCCCATGCTATGCAAAGTTTGCATTCCAAATAATATGACTGAGCCCATGATACGATACAAAAGTCATGAATATAATTTCAGATGCAAATTTTATGATAGCATTACACATTTTAGACTGTATTTTAATTGCATCGGTGACTCTTTATTAAGTAAAATGCCAAAAAAAAAGAAAAGAGAATAGAATAGAATATGAGATGGGATGAGGTTCTATAATTAGCCATGCCAATGACGGCTGAGGAGAAATGATTGCCCGTAATGGGGAATGAGCCATCTAACAAAAGACCGTTTCTTTTGGGAATCGGGTTTCGGTCTCTCTTTGTCTCTGAAAAATAACCCTTCAAGGAAAGACTTGTGTTTCTTTCTTTAAGGGTTCAAATTTTTCTTCAACCAACGCGCTTGTCCGTTGGGGAAAAAAAATAAAGGAAAAATCAACAACATTTCATTTTCATTTCTTTCCTGCACACATTACTCCTCTGTGCCTTGTTGTTGACATTATCTGCAACCATGTTTCTGTTCCATATATTTCTTGTTAAGACTGAATTTGGAAACATAGGTACGTTGTTTGAACATTTTGCATTGAGCTATTCGCAATGTTGTTAGTGAAACGTGTCACATGACATGATTCTTTGTTGGTTTTTGTTGGTTTAATCATAATGAACTCCTGTTGTTTGATTTGCATTCATGTTTCTATTTAGGATTGCAGGATACAACTTTAAGGCATTGTTTCTTTTGCACGTTTGACAATTGAATCAAGAAAACGGCAGAAATTTTGTCATTCTTGTATGGATTGTGTTTGAAGTTATGCACCTTGAATTGAGCCATTGTGTAAAATTTTATTTATAAGCTGGACTCAATTGTGTGCTAGGTTTACAATTATATTTATTGAATGTATTCATGTCTGCTATTTGGCCAATGATCTCAGGAAATGGTAAAGTTGTAAATATATTAACCAACAAAAGCTCCATGGGGAGTTTTGTTATCGTAACATTTTGTTTATTTTATTTTCCTTTATTTGACTTTTTAATTCAGTGAGTGTTTCAGGTTAGGAGGAAGCCACAATAACTATACCAGTCTACTGCTGGGGCAGATTATCATGGTCCTTGTTTCAATTAACTATGATATGGTTTGCGGGTGTTAGAAAGGAATATTATATGCTGGGGGATTAATCAGCTGATCATGAATATCAGAACCCATATTTTTTATTTCCTCTTTTAAATAATTGTCATTGATGTAGATGCAATAGATTTTACTGTGACTGAGACTTCGCAAATAGATATAATGTAACAAGAGTTTTTCAGATGTTTTATGTATGCCAGGGCTTTTATTCGATTGGTTTCATAGTTCTTGTGGTCTCCAATTCGATAGTGAAGGAACAGTAGCAATAAGCAAAAAGATTAGCCTACTGACTGCAGAATTGCCTTGATTGACCCATTACTTTGGGATCTAAGCAGAGTTTTCCTTTTTATTTATTTTCTTCTTTTGGAGCGGAAAAGGGAACTAAAAAGGTTAATGTAACTACTTTTAGTTACATAAACAACTAATTGAAGAGAGGTGGAGGATGGATTGGTTAAATTTAGACACCACTCAAGCTTTCTTTTGCTAGTTTTAGAATTTATGCTATGAACATGCATCACTACTTTAGAAGTTCAATATTATAATCAAAACTATGAAAAGCTTATGGTTATTTATTTTCAGGGTCATGATAATAGCAGCAGCATATTTGTCTGAGATTAGTGGTAATAACTTGCTTCAACTTATTTCCTTTTCTTCCGATCTCCTTTCCTGAATTTTTTTTTTAATTTTCTGAAAAGACTTAAAATTTGCTGCAGGGTTCTAATATCATTGCTTTGTTTGTTGACTAATGTCCGGTGTGAGGATCAATACTCCTACTATCTTAGATATAGGTCATCATGAACGTGGCCACACAAGAAGTAATTCCACTGGTAGCAACCTTAATGTCGGAGTTAGGATTCTTTCACGTTATCTCAGACCATCATTGAGTTCCTGTCATGATTTTTGCAAATTTGGAGTAGAGCGTGCACTTGAGATAAAGGCAAGAGGCCCCTTGGCTATGCCAAGGAAAAACATTGCAGCTCTAGGTGATGGCCTAGGTGTGGCAAAGACTGTAATTTCACTTGAAAGAAGGAAGAGTTTCCCTCTTCGACTTAAATCTTTCCCTGCATCTAAAAATCAGAAATCTGACTATCCCATTATGAATGGAGTAGTTTCACCATTAACTATGGAAGAATCTGTCTTGTCAGAACAGGTCTCACCACCTGTCAGGGAAATAGAGCTTCCAGTGGTACATGTTGATGATCCAAAGACAAAGCCAGCTGATGATAGTGAGATGAAGTCTGCTGAATTTCCAAAGATGAAGCCTTTGCGACTAAACCAATCTTCTGGGAGGATGCAGAGATGTTCAAATAATGAAGGAAAGTTGAAAACTGAAACAAGCAAGGAACTGGAAAATCTTTTAACAAATTCACCCAGAGCTTCTAATAGCCGAAGAAGAAGCAAAGCCAAAAGAAGCAAAGATATGAGGAGCTCAGTAATGGGTGAGAGAAAGGTTTTGGAGCCTCCATCCATTTCTTCATCTGCTAAGCATTCTCCCAAGAAAGTTTCAAGCAGAAATGCTGAAAACTCAAACAATGTGAGAGGAATTTCTCATTTGAGTAATAGAAAAAGAGTCAGGAAACTCAAACCTGAGCAATCCAGCAGGGAGGATGTACCAGAGAAGACTTTGCATGTAGTTGAACCAAATACTGAGGACAAAACTAAAAATGTAATTTGTGTGACTGACTTGTCTCCACCCTTGGAAGATAAGAGCTTGGAAGATGCTAAAAATGTTACTCACACTACTCAAACATCTGCATTGTCTGCAAAGCGGATCTTGAGACGTACTCAGAGTGGAGTTCCTGCCACTAATGCACCTTCATCTCATCCTCCATCAGCAAGGTGGAATTTGAGACGCATGCAGGGTGGAATTGAGGCCACTAATTCACCCCCATCTTGCCTTCCATTTGCAAAGAATAACTTGCAACATACTCAGAGTGGAAGTCATGCTGCTATCTCACCTGCATCCTATCTTTTATCTGCAAAGAAGAAATTGAGATGTACCCAGAGCGGAATTGAGAACACTAATTCGCCTCCATCTCCTAGGAAAAAAGGCTCAAGAGGTACTCAACTTGGAACTCATACCTCTTCATTGGCATCATTGACTACTTGTAGTGCTGCCTCTTCTGAACCTGGTAAAACGGATGCCAGAAACCAAACATCTGATTTGGAAAAGGAAAACAAGAACGGACCTAGAAAGGGTGGATCAATTTCTTCAAAAGACGAGCATTTTCCGGGTAAGAAACTGACTTTTAGGAGAGGAAAGGTTGTCGATCTTCACCCTGAGGATAGTACTCCACCAAGACTGAAGTTTCGGCAAAGTATGCACCAAACTGGTAAAGGTGATGCTAGCATGGAAACCCCTGGAAAGAATGGAGCTAATACAGCTGAACTTTCCCCATTGCCTGAAAAGAAAAACTCTACATGTACTGAAAACAGAACACCTTCCACTCAGTCACGCTTATCCTGGCCTCCATCTCCTAAGGATAATAGCTTGAGTGCTACTCAACCTGGAATCCATACTGCTCGTCCAAATTCATCTTCATTAGCATCAATGTCTGCACATAGCAAAACCTCTTCTGTAGTTGGTGAAACTGATGTCGAAAACCAAATATCAGATTTGGAAAAGGAGTGCAAGAATAGGCGTAGAAAGGATGGACCAAGTACTTTGAAAGATGAGCAGTCTCTGGGCCAAAAGCTAAATTTTAGGAGAGGGAAGGTAGTTGAGCTTCACCCTGTGGATAGTACACCAATAAGACTGAAATTTAAGAAAAGGGCGCTTGATGACAGGGAAAATGGGGAAGCTGGTGCTGGCAGAAAAACTATTGAGAAGAGAGAAGCTATAGCATCCCGATCCTCCTCTTTCTCAGCAAAGCAAACCTGGAGGCAGACTCAAAATAGAATTCAGTCTTCACGTTTATCCTGGCCTCCCTCGCCTAGGAAAAACAGGTTGACTGAACATGAACTTGGAACCCCTATCACTCGATCATATTCATGTACAACTTCATTGGCATCATTGTCTTTTCATGGTGATGAATCTGATAATGAAAACCAAATATTGGATTTGGAAAACGAATTCAAGAAAATGCATGAAATGGATGGGAGCACATCTAGCTTGAAAGAAGAACGTAATCCGCTCCAAAAGCTAACTTTTAGAAGAGGAAAGGTGGTTGACATTATTCAGTCTGAGCATAGTGCTCCACGGAGGCTGAAATTTAAGCGAAGAGAGATTGTGCTTGGTGATGGCAACCAAAATGATGCCGGTGATGCTGGCAAAACAATTCTTGGCAAAGCAGAGGTTAATGATGGCACTAAAACAGAATCCAGTGCTGTTGTTTTGAAACAACAAGACGTGGAAGGAAAAAATTCAGGCAGTTTGTTCAATAATGTGATTGAAGAGACTGTAAGTAAACTCGTAAAGTCCAGAAAAAGTAAGGTGAAAGCTTTGGTGGGGGCTTTTGAAACCGTGATCTCTCTTCAGGATTCCAAACCTGTGTGACAACTGCATATTGAGTTACCAAAAGGGTCTGCCGCATTGTTGGTGCAAGGAACATAGCTGTTTTGTACATAATTAATTGAAAAGCTAGCAAAAAGTAAAGTCACAGCCTTTGATCCGGTGAAGAGTGATTATTTTCTCCTTTGTTCTTCTTTCTATCCATCTATATTCTATACCCTTTAGAAGAGGCAAATATGTATCTGTATGTACAATAGAATCTGCAGAACAAGTTCAAATGTTGCAAAGTGATCAAGATTGATCGCTTCTCTACTAATAATATTCGAATAAACTTAATATCGTAAGTTCTGTTCATTGAGAAAACTTGTATTATGAATGTACCGAAGTTAATTATAAGCCGACTCCACATCAGCATCCAGCCTGGTCAGACCATATGGGGAAATTTTAAATAAAGAATGTAAGTTTGCTTGCTGGGAGAGATTTTGAATAAAGAAAGATATTGACAAAAGTGCTTGAAGCCGGTTTCATTTCAGCCTGATCTTTGCTTAAATTTCAAATTCGCGTCATGCTGACTCCTCTATCTCTTAAAGCAAGTTTCAGGCCTAATCCATAGTCATGTTGATTCCTCTGTTTTCTTAAAAGCAAATTTTCACGCTAAATCCTTAGTTAATTTGACGTCAAGTTGATTCCATTGTTTTTTAAGCCAATTTTCAGGCTCAATTGATAGATCCAGGCAATTACCAAAACATGCCCCTTTTTTTAATATTTAGTCTTAGAAACTAAACAGGTTAGAAACGGGGCTGAAAAAACTAACTGAATATTCCTGAAGTAAGAGTCAAGAACGTCCAGGCACATGGCTCCAGAACGAAATTATAAATATTCCTATTTCTTTAATCTTTGAATCTGCGTAACAAACACACAAAACTGTTTTATACATGCAATAAGAGAATCGAGTTTGGTTTCTAAACAAGTACACTCACAAAAAGCATCACGCAAATTGGATTCCGCTTCATGATCTATCTATCTATGGCTATAAAACTACTTCAAATCTGACGTGGTCTTGGTTCAACTCTATCTCTGCACTCAAACTCACACATGTTCCCGGACTGAGAAAGATGTAACTTTAAAGCTTCACCAGCTGCGTAAACTTTAAAACAATCTTCGCACATTACCGGTCCAGGAACCTTGCATTTATGACCAACAAACTCTCCTTTAGGGAAACATGCATAACATCTGTCACACTCCGGCCGGTAAGGTTGAACACGCCTGTTATGACCTTGAAGCGACCGGGAATCCTCAAAGTCCTCAGAACAAGTAGGGCAAGAAAACACCACTCTAAACTGAAATAGCAAATACATATTGAAGGCAAAAACTTAAGACCAAAAAGCTATACATAGCAGCCCCTAATATAACCCGATCAAATCGAACCTAACCGAAAACTGAAATAATTTTGGGTTTGGTTCGGAACCGAACACCTATTGGCAGTTTGTTTTCAAAATAGAAGGTGGCTACGTTACAGAAACCGTACATAGCAGCCCTGCGTTTTATTTACAGAGTAAAATTGGATGGTTGGGAAGGGTCATTTCAATGCACACCCAAATATTTTGACAAATATCAATATACACCCATTAATTTTTTCATGTAAAACCACACACTCAACATATTTAACTCGTTTACTATTAAAAAAATGAACTTATTTACTAACTAACTATAGTTTATTTTTAATCAACATATTTTTTCTCTAAAATATCCTTTAATATAATTACTTATATAAACATGTCAATATCAAAATTACTTCGTGTCTCAACATCCATCTATTTAAACTAGTGTGAATTTTTTTTTTAATTTGATATGGAAAATATGATAATTCATGAGAGAAATCTAATTCAAATTTATAGATAATTTTTTTTTTTATCTGCAGGCATGGTATATCAAAAATATTTTTTTGGGTTTAAAAAAATTTTGTGTCACAAGATAAAACTATCTCTTGATTTTTCAATTACTTAAATTTATGTAAAAAAAAAAAACACTAATAAATTATTTGGTTTGTGACTCTTTAAAGGAATATTTTGAAACACACAACTTCCTCTTCTTTTCAAAAAGAATAATCAGTGTAAATGCCAACCTAAAAAATTAATTTTATAATTCAACTAGGGTTTGATTGTAGATGATTCATTGAAATTTACCTTTACATGATGTCAAAATGTTTGTTAAATTGAAAAAAGTCAAGTGTTAATTAAAATCAAGAACAATTAGAAAAATATCAATGTATAGAAATTTTATTAAGGGTTATTTTTGAAATTCTTATATGATAGAAAGTAAATTAATATTTTAAAATCTTAGTTATGGATTTATTTAAAAAAGTGGGTTTAGAAAGAAAGTTGAAGGATATAAAGAACCCCACCCTTTCTCTAATCATTCTCTGAATTTGAAAAATTCTACTTTGACACACTACAAATAACGAATTTAACTTAATAATAAATAAAGATAAATCAATCTTATTAGTAAGTTATAAGTCAAAACACAAAGCAACTTTTTTATTAAAATTAATATCATTCAAATAATTTCTCTTATGAATTCCCAAACCTATCATAAAAATTAAAAATAAAAATAATAACAAGTAGATGAGAAAAAAATCATCAAAAAAATAAAAATACACAAAAAAAATCACAAATTGCCCTACAAAACTTTTCCATGTAGAACCTACACAAAAACCACCCTTATAGAGTTATCAAAACCTCTACCCACCACATTAGAGTTGGAAAAACATTTTCTAACATGAGTATATTCTTCTAATCTAAATACCAAAGTGATTTTATGATAGATTGATAAAAAAAAAAAAAACAGCATAAAAAGACGAATGAAAATAAAGAGATGCATTACCAAGAGTTAGATTAATAATAATCGTTATATTTGAGCATGCAATAAAATTTATCCCTATATTCATATAACATGAAATATAATTTTATTCATTAATTACGCTATTAATTTGTCTAAATTTTAATTTAAAAAAGAATTTCCCTCTATTTACATAAATTTTAATTTTTATAAAAATAAATTAAAAATTAAATTGATGTTTATTTTTATACATTGGCCTAGTGTTTAATTAAGGGCAATAGTATCTTTGTGCTAATTAAAAATGGTTAGTAATTGAACTTAAAAGTCTGTAGGACAACAATTATTTAGGGTGAGGTTGATGACTTACATCAAAGTTAGTGTTTGCTAATGATTAATAATAATCATGAGGTAATTATAAAATTAATCCTTTCCCATTCAGCTAGAAGTTCATTGACTTTCTTTTAACCGGATAATTACCGGTCAATTTGTCACTCATCTCTACATGTGGCAACATTCAATTTATTTGCTTGTCATTTCAGTGTTTGTTAAATTCAGATTATGTAACGTAGCCAGCTCCTTCAAAATAATATATGAAAATAAAAACAATAAAAATATATTTGATTATTTGTTTGAAAATGTGAAAAATGATAAAAATGCATTTGGTTGTTTGTCTGGAAATATAGAATTTTTATAGAATTTTTTATAAAATAATTTTCTTCAATTTATTTGTACGTTTTATTTTTTATCATTATAATTTTAATCAAAATGAAATCAAATTTCATATAATAATAATAATTTTTAGAAAACTCTCTCTTAATTTATTAAGTTTAAGAAATTAAAATAAAATAACAAATGTTAATTAATTAGCACATAACAAAATAAAAATTGATACTACAATTATATTTATTGTAGACATTAAAGTAGTTCATTTGTTCTAATTATATTTTACAACACAAAATATAAAGAACAAAAGAGTTCAAAACATTTGCATATAAAACAATTAATAAAAGATAAGGTGGAAGTAAAATAAATAAAAAATTAATAAAGTAATAATTTAATAAATAACAATTACAGACCCATAATAACTTTTTGTCTTACTTTTCTCTATGTTGTTCTCTAAAAAACTCAAGAACTTCAATATGGCATTCTTAAGTTTTTTTTACAAAAGTTTAAAAAAAATTTGTTCTCTAATTTTTTTTTACTGTTTATCCAAAAATGACTTAACTATTATAAATTTACATGTTATTTATATGTGTGTCTACATAGAATAAATCATAATGAAAAAATAGCAATAAAATGCAATAGAGACAAGAAAATAATCGAGAGAAGTTTCAGGCTTTTGCTATTTTCATTCTATCATCTTTCATCATTATACACACATGCATATAATTAGTTGAGAGGGTGTTATAGTAATTTCAAAAAAAGGACATAATGGTGAATCCATTATTTCACGAGACTCTCTTTTGGATTCACCATTTATTTACATACAATGTAAAAATATTATGAGCTGTGCTTAATATTGCCTCGTTAAAACTTTGCTAGTAAAAACCCAATTGGACAAAATATGATCAAAGGAAAAAAGAGTCCAATGCACATTTTATTTTATATAATTGTAAAAAATTATATATGCAAAATAGGCTCCCCTGATAAAATGTTATCTGTAAAATATGCTGCCCATGATGAAATATCTTCTGAAGTATTGGTATGGCAAATCTTGTCAATGGAAATTTATTTGCTTGACATCAATTTTCTTATTTTGTCTTATTTCTCCCTTAATTATAGGAGATACATTATGATATACAATCTCATCAAAATTATCTACTGAAAATAATCTTCATGAAGGCCAAAATATTATTAATTTCAAAGTAAAATCAAAATATAGTTTGAATTATATTTGTATATGACATAATCACAATACAATTTGTCAAGGAGATTCGAATAAGAGAATTGACTTTAATAGACAACTTTTATCCCTTATAAATATTATTAATCAAGAAGTCAACCTTATTATTTCTTGAAGACCTTATGATGTTAGTGTAAGAGTACAACGAATAATTGTGCATATAAGGAGTGTGTGGCATGATTCATCAGTACAAGCCTTTTAGAGATTATAGTTTAGAAATTCAAAACTTTCATAAAAATAATGGCTGAGTCTAAAGCATAATAGCTTGAAAACATTTGTGTATTTTGTAAGAATAGTTTTAGAAATACTCTAGACTTTGTGGATGCTACAAAGGATTTGGGAAAAATATTAAGCAAGTAGAAAATATATTTAATATTTGGTAGTGCTGACATTTAGTCTATGGGGTGTAACAAAATTATTTCCACAACTAGACATGGGATTGTTTCTAACACATATGAACGACTTCTTGATTTGAGTAACTATGTTGATGCTTTTATTGCTCTACCGGATAGATTTAAAACCCTAGAAGAAATGTTTATTATTGCTTCATAGTCACAACAAAATAGGTATAAAAATCTATTGGTTTGTTAAATATAAACAATTTCTATAACATCTTATTGTTTTTCTTGGATGGCAGTGTGATGCAAAGCTTTCTCCCTTTTTTTGCATGAATAATATTTATTCATGTCAATAATGCCAACGAATTGATTGATTTATTATCGGTATATCAGCCTGAAGTTGACTTTATATTTCACATTTAACAAACCAAATGCCTACCCCTAATCAGAGCGTAGAATCCAAAAATAAAAATAACTAAATGCATTTATCAAATGCAAATTTTGGATGTGTTTGGTAATATTTTTTAGTTAGTGTTTTTGGCTCTTATTTTAGAGAAAGAGAATTATTTTGTAGTTTGTTTTTAAAATAATATATAAAAATAAAAATACGTTTTTTTATTTCTTTGAAAATGTGAAAAATAATAAAAATACATTTGGTTGTTTGTTTGAAAATATAAATTTTTTATAAAATAATTTTCTTTAATTTATTTATACATTTTATTTTTTATTGTTCTAATTTTAATCAAAATGAAATCAAATTTTATACAACAATAATAATTTTCAGAAAATCCTCTCATAATTTATTAAGTTTAAGAAATTAAAATAAAATGAAAAATAAAAATAAATGTTGAATTAATTAGCATATAACAAAATAAAAATTCATACTACAATTATATTTATTATAGGTATTTAAGTAGTTCATTTGTTCTAATTATATTTTACAATATGAAATATAAAGAACAAAAGAATACAAAATATTTGCATCTAAAACAATTAATAAAAGATAAGGTGGAAGTAAAATTGAATAAAAAAATTAATAAAGATAACTTTTTGCCTTACTTTCATCTTTGTTATTCTCCAAAAAAATCGAGAACGCCAATTTGACATTCTTGAGTTTTCTTGACAAAAGTTAAAAAAAGAAAATTTTTTATCCTCCAATTTTTTTAATTGTTTATCAAAAAATACTTAACCAAAGTCCAAGCATGTTCTCTATTTTTCGTTTTAGAAAACACATAACAAGAAAATGTTACAAAAGCGATTTCCAGACTTTTACTTGGAGAGCTTTTTGTCGGCTTTCATGGCAAATGCAGCAATATTAAATTGATACCTGAAAAGGATAAATGCTCGTGATTTCTAATGCCGGTAGAACAAGCAAAAATCTTTATGGCCTTTTTCTTTTGGGACACATGGAGAAAGTAATTTGAAAATGTTAGCATACCAAAAAGCATTAATTTTCGTACACTTTCTCAAAAAGTTCCTAATCCATATTCATATAATACTAAAATATTCAAAATGCTTTTCAATACTAAAAAATCGGTTCATTTTATTTTAATTAATGTTTTCGAAACATGCAAGAAAATAAAGTTTTAGAATGAGCAATTTAAGAGGCAACCTACTCTATTCGCGTCAGGGTGTCAGGCTGAGCGAGACACCACCGTCCGTCGTGGTGGTGGCCGGTTCAAATTCATGATCGGTGTTCGCTGGTGGTAGTGGCCGGTTGTGTTTGAAAAACCTCGCTCAATGATTTAGGTGCTCACATAAGGATTATGTGTGTGTACACACACACACACATAAAGAGAAGATTTTAGGCTTTAGTTTCGGAATTTAGGGTAATTAAGTAAAATTGAAAATGACTTTTAATTTATTATTTATTTCTAAAATGTTTAATTTAATTTATAATTTTAAATATTAAAAATAATAAAATATTTAAGGTGGTGGGTTAAAATAATTTATTTTTTTTTAAGTTTAAGAATTAACAAGACTAATAAATCAAAATTTTAAATTAAGAGTCAAAATACATGATAGATATGATCTTTTAATCTTTTTTTTATTTTAAAGAGAGAAAATATCCCCAAAAAAAAGAAAAAGAACGAGATTATTTTTTATAAATAAATTGTACGTACTTCACAGCTCCTCCACAAAAATACTGATTTGTTGAGACAACAAAATTCCACAAAATAAGGAACCTTAATGAACACACATGAAAATAAGGAACTACAAAATAAGTTTTCGACTGAAAAAGCGGACCTTGTCTCACTAGTCCGTATGGACTGAGTAAATTGGCCGCCAAACCAAACTGCACTCACGTTGCAAGCCATGAGCCACGTCCAATATTTTTTGTACACAAACCTGTTATCGGCCTCGGTGTCGGTAGTGCCTGCCATTGCATTTATCAGATGAAAGGTTTGTCTGCGACTGATCGGTGTTTAAGCATCATTTTGGGAACAAATCACTATAACTCTTTGAGTTTTAAAGCAAACCCCCCCCCCCCCCCCCCCCAACCAAAAAAACAAAGTATCATTAGATGTATCGATGGGTATTTATTCTTCAAATTAACGTTCAATTTAAGACGATCCTATGAAATTTATTTTCGTTTAAATTAAAATATGACCAATTAGATTGTGTAATTTGAGTCTCTGTTTGGAAAAAAATTTTGGTTGTTCTTGAGTGCTTATGATTATATGTGTACACACACGATAAACGGTAAACGATGAATAGATAAGAAACAGTACTTCAGCCTTCAGGAAAATCAAAGAACTTCTTCTTTGTTTGGTATTCCTATTGCTGCCAGTAATTACAGTGAAAAAAAAAAAGCTCTAACTGTTAGGAAATTTTAAATTGTGTTAATATTAATATATGTTAAGTTGTTTATTATCAGGTTTAGAGTTCATTATTAGTTAACATAACAACTGTGGGAAATATGTTGTCGGATCTAAATTGAAAGACTTCACGGCTTAGGAGCAAAGAGGAGGATTAAAAAAAAAGGCCCCAAGTGACTGTTCAAATTAAATGAATTGCAATTTGAAAACTTTGCCATGTAAAGCGATCTAAGAAGAATGGACCATCACGTGGAGTAGGTCAAATCATTTTTCACAGATGCTGAGACACACTGACCTTTCAAGTAGAATGGGGGAAAAAGCCAAGGCGGCCCATGTTCAAGCCCAACTTGCATAATGAAGCCGTAGACATGGGCAAAAAGTTCTAAAGCCAACTGTGAATGGACTTGGCTTATGAATAAAGCCTAGATTTTATAATTTAAAGATTAGAAAGAAATATAATTTATATCTATAAGCATCACATGAGGTTTGTTATATTGTGTTGTTAGTATTTGTGTATTAGACTATTAATTTATTAGGTATTGGATAATCATCTTTAATTTAAGAGTTTTTTTTTTTTTTTTTACATTTCACTTTGTTAAAAAATTATTTAAAAAATAAATGGAAGCCCAAGCCAACCTAAGCCCATCCAAGCCCTCACAAATGTAATTTGTCAAAGTTTGGATAGATTTTTAAAAGACCTAAACCTAGTGCTCATAAGATAAGCTTGGGTCTCAGCTTGAAAAAATAGGCTCAAGGCTTCAATTGAATACTTTATTTTAATTTTTATTTCTTATTTCTATTATAGCCTATTCTCATTTTTGTCATTCCGAATTTTAATTTATTCTGATTTCATTTTAGTAAATATATTGATAAAAGAGTTGGACCTATTACTAATTTCAAGTTTAGGCCCAAGCCCACAATTTGTTATCTTTGTTTTTAAATAAGCAAAATGTCACTCAATGTACACATAAGCATTTTAGGCTTTTTTGATACCAAAGATAAACTTATCTAAATTTAGGCTCTTTTTATATCAAGATAAGGTTATCTAAACTATGTTAATAGGCCTATAATTTACTGTTTGTATTGGTTCGAATTTGAACATAAATAAAAGTAAGATTTTAATATACTTTTGTTATTCATTAACTCTTTGTTTTGTAAATATTATTAGCAACAAGCTACAAGCAACCACATGTTTTAGTGATACCATTTCCAGCACATGGCCATGTAGCGCCTTCTATGAAATTGGCAACAAAGATTGTTGAACATGGAATTCAGCTCACATTTGCTAAGATAGAATGCATGCAAAAATTATTACTTCAATGCAAAGGAAAGCTGAGAATTCATTGAGTCAAATAATGTTATTTCAATTTCGAATGGATTGGATTTATAAGCAGATGAAAGAGAATATCCATATAAGCTGATGACAGAATATCCACATAAGTTGATACAGAGTGCAGCAAGAGTTATGCTAGGCTATTTAGAGAACTTGATTGAGAAAATTAATTCTTCAAATGATTGTGAGCCAATCACGTGTCTTTGCTGATAATAATGCTAGATGGGCATTGGAAGTTGCTAAGGGTATGAGAATTGCAAAAGTTGCATTTGTTCCTTTTAGGCCCAGAAGTTTGGCCCTATCACTTTATATTCCAAAGTTTCTTGACATTAGAATTAGAGATCCTAATGGTAAGTTAACTAACATGTGCTCTTAGGACACTCATTAAGAACAACTTTTACTAATTGTAAAGTCCTCAAATATACCTCTTATTCATACTTATATGGATTTTGATGTAAGATTTTCAATTTCAAAGATTTTCAATTTCAAATATAGGATTTATCTCGTTATCTAGTGCAATTCCTATATGGAATCAGAACGAGTGCACATAGAGCTTTCTAATTGAACCAAATATATAGACGATTTTCTTTAGACTTACTTACGCTACTATCTAAGCTTTTAAAATTTCCAACTTGGTTCTTAACAAATCTATTTATAAATTTGACTTGTTGCCTTGTGATTTGATTCCCAATATATTAGCAATTGGTCCATTGCTTGCAAGTAATCATTCAGGGGATTTAATAAGAAGTTTTTGGCTTGAAAATTCAACTTGCTTAAGTTGGCTTGATAAACAAGCAATAGGCTTAATCACTTATGTTGCATTTGGCAACTTCATAATATTGAGTCAAGATTAATTTGAAAAGTTAGCAATTGGTCTTGAATGCTTGTACCAACCATTTTTGTGAGTTGATCGACTAAATTTTATGAAAATTTTAAATTATGGAAAAAAATATTGAATGGGCTCTTGAAGAAAAGGTTTTAGGTCATCATTTTACAGCTTATTTCTTAAGTCATTATGGATGAAATTTGACAATGGAAGGTAAACATGGGCGTTCCTTTATTTATGTTGGCCTAGCTTTGTGGATTAGCATTATAATAGACACTACATTTATGATATTTGGAAAATTAGTGAACAATTATTACAAAAAAAAAAGGAATCATAACAAGACAAGAGACTCAAAGAAAGGTGAAAGTGTTGCTTAATAATGATAGTATCAAAGCAAATTCATTGATGATAAAAGAAATAGCTTGAAAGAGTCTCGTAGAAGGTGGATACTTATTCAGAAATTTTAAAAGATTTACTCTATAAATAAAAGTACAATGATATTAATTTCTAGTGTAGTTTGCTTATATATATATATGGTTATGTTCAATATATCTTTTATTACTTAATAGAATCTTGCTAGCATACATATTTCAATTTCTTTATTGGTTATAGATTCAGCTTTAAACAGCTCATGGAAACATCATATTGCAACTAAAAAAAACATAAAAATAAAACAACTAAAATAATTCAGAAAATAAAGAATGTTGAATATGAAATCAAAGTCAGGATAGTTAGCACATAGAATATGTTGGCCAAAATCATGGCATTAATTAATGCCAAAAAAAAGTTGAAATGTCTAGCTTAACATTAGTGTTTTCAATTACTGATGGGCTGGAATCACATGAAGCTGACTGAAATGATTTTCAACGAATAAAATAAAGCATGTGAAGGGTCACGCCAAATAACTGTTTGAACAACTTGACTAAGAAGGTTAACAAATCAAATGATTGTTAGCAAATCATATTTTGTAATTATTGATGTTAGTGTTGGATGGACGATAGGAGTTGCTGAGAGATGGGAATTGTGAGGGTTGTAGTCATTCTCTCTTGTTGCTCCATATTTCTAAATTTATTAAGGCTAGACTTCTAATTTTAAATTCATGGAATATTTTTTTTAATGTTTATTTATTTTACTCAAAGTAAAGAGACGGGATAGAGCCCAAATAAAATTATCAATTCCCTACCTCTCTCAGTATTTTTATATTACAATATTAACGAGTACTAAACATCTTTTTATAAAGTAGCTTGAAAATATACAGCCATAAATCCTTATGAGGAATGGTCTAGTATGTGCAATCACAGACCTTATATTAAGTGATTGCACAAGTATTAAGATATAGGAGAGAGAGTTATAGACTCTATAACAAACTTAACTTTCTTGAATCTTGACAATAAGGCGAGTAAATGCCTACACCTAATCAAAATCCTATCCTTATTCCACTTTTGTGATAATAATTAAATACAGTAAATTAGGCAACCTAGCCCAGCTTAGCGAAGATTAGGTTGCACTTTTGCCATCCTTTTTTGCCTTTACTACGAAAACAAGAGGTTATTCCTCATCAAATGGTCAATTCACTCTTACAACAATTTTGGAGAAGCAAAGTTTTAATGGAATTTATCCATGGGGTAGGTTGTGGCTAAGGTTATAGAAAGATTAAAAAAAAAATAGTGACCTTACACTCGATTTTGTACTTATTATAGGCTTTTTTAAACCATTAAATGTGATCATATATGATCAATTGATATTTTCGACCAAGTGACAATTAATTTTTTTTTTACTTATGATAGTATCAAATGTCTTAAGCCTTTTACAAAATTCAGAAGTTCAGACAACGACAATATCTCAATATGTGATAACTTTATTATAAGATCTTTTTCACTATCATTTAAACTTGTAGGTGGTAAAATTTGAAACGAAAATAATTAGAGTGTGACAAGTGTACAATAAATCCTTGTGTTTGGATGATAATAATATGGCAAGTACAATTAGGCTTTAAGTCATTTAACACAACTATGAAGAAACTAGCAAGTATATTTAAGGTGAGGGGCAATTGAACTAAGATAAAACTAATAAGATGATGAAAGGGGGATAGGATTTGATTAAACCTATCCATTAACCTATCACGTTATTATCCAAAGGGTAGGGATTTTAATTCCTATAAAATTTCCAAGAGAAGTATTTTTTTTCTTTTTTTGAATTTTATCCACACAATCACTACTTAATCTTATCAAATCAATTTGAATGCTTCTTTTTTTATCCTCTTACTTCTACCCTATTTATTCTTATTTGTTATTCATTATTTAAATGGGACAGGAATATTTTTATTTTTATTTTTATCTTTCACTCGCTTTTACTCAAAAAATCAAACATTATACATATTTTAATAAACCCCTGATATTGACTTGAGCATTAGAGGGTTAATGTTGAAAGAATTTCTAAAACCATTAAATATTTTTGTGGTTGCATGTGCTTGCTAAAGTTAAATTATACTAAGCAAATTTCTGTTCATTCTGCAAGATCACTGCAAGGATAGAACATGAAGTTCTTAAAAAAAAGAGTATGAATCGCCTTAACTATTTGAAAGTTACATAGAATGTCTCCTAAAATAAGCCAATTATATAGACTATCCACTTAGTAGCGTAGATACACTCTCTATCGATAGTGAGTTGAGACGACTCATAAGATATTAGAGAAAACTTTTCTTTCTAATTAATATAGTGCTAAGTACTCATTATACCAGGCAGTAATGATCCTACACTTAGAAGCTGGTATATTAAGCAAAATCTAGATAGAATATACTATTTGTCGACAATGAGTCAAAAAAACCAAATAAATTAAAGAGAAGAAATAAAATAAACTTACTTAATTAATCATGTAGATTATGTTAAGACTTCACCTTTAATCTATGCTTGAAACTAAATTAGCCACTTATAATTGAACTAGAACTAAAATGATGAATTTATTAAAATAAGTAAAAAATACAAGATGGAGAGAGAATTACATAAATGACGTTAAAAAATAGATTAAAGATTGTCAAATTAGGAGAGAGGTCCCTCTATTTATAGATATTATGGGTAAATTATAGTTATTAGATGAAAATAATTTGGAAGCTTAGGATTGTGTCACATGACGAGTTTTGATTAGTTAAAATATATCATTAGTCAATACCATATTAGTATTTTTGTTCAATAAGATGCTGCCACATTATCAATTAATGCTACATCAATATTTTGATCTAATAATATCTTGTCACATCATCGATCAATATCACTTTATCAGTCAATATTACATAATCAGTCAATGTCACATCATTGGTCCAATAGAATATGCCATATCATCGGTCAATGCCACGTCATCGTACTGTATATATGAATAATGTTGTTCTTATGAATTAATGTCACTTTGTCAGTCAATGCCATGTAGTCAGTCCGTGCCATATCATTAATCCAATAGAATGCTACCACATAGTCAGCTAACATTATCGTATAGTATATATAAACATTATAGTATATGTGAATAGTATCATATATCTTTTTATACTTCTTCTAATATTTTCAACCGTCTCGAGTTAAAAAATACCATTTGTTTTACTATTTAACTTCTCATTAGTCTTGAATTGGCCAAAATATTTCTAAAATAAATAAAATACTTAATTTATAATAAAACACACATAACAAAACTTTATATTTAAACACATAAAAATATAAATATTACAGAGATTTGAAGCATGAGATGATAATTTTATAAATATACATTCTTTAATAGTCAACAGGTAGTTGCGTGAATCATCAACTCCATAACTTAATTGGTCCATTTAAAATAAGTCTATTACAGTTGAGAATTTATTGTTAGCAGAGATAGTCTCATAAAAGACAAATATCAAATACTATAAAGCCCAAGATACTCAATATGAATAGTTAAATTATTCCACGACATTTATCTGAAGAGGGAAATAGTTAATAATAATTTTCCACGTGTCCAAAATAGTATAAAAATACTTATAAGTGCATTTCTTTTATAAGGTCATGTTAGTCTCTCAAAGGAGACAAGATTTCTCACTCCCACAACAACTAATCTCTCTTCCACTTTAGGGGGTTTTTTCTTAAACCCATCATCTTCTCTAGCCTTCACCTGATTTGACCATTGCAGTAACTTTACTGGCACACCCCGCCATCGCCTCTAATGGTTGTTTTCTTTGTTTTCAGGACTGTCTTAGCCTGGTTCATCCCTAAAAATCTGTCCTCAAGTGAGATAGTCCCTATCATCTACAAATCACCCCGCAAAGTTAAGTTCTTATAATTTTTTTAGACGACCAAAATCAGACCAAAACAAAATCAATAACAAGGGTGGCACGAATTAATTAATGATACCATTCTTTAAGAGCTTTAATTCTGGACCTTATCCGACGGTCAAACACGATACCTTATCCTTGCAAAATCAATGTTGTCGTATATCTTCAATGGTCCTTGCCCTCTTGCCTACAAACAAACAAATTATTTTATGTTGGACATTTCTATTTGCCTCTAGAAATAGAGAAGTCCTCTTCATGCCGTGTAGCTTCAACAATATAAATATTCTCATATGTGTATGACTGACGTCTGAAGATAGTCTTAAAAATATACTCTTATGACGTTCGCCTAGTTAGAAACTAGAAAACAGGAATATAATTGAGATGTCATATTATCTAAAAAAAGTCACAGACAGGACGTTAAGTGATTAGCAATTAGTAGATGATCGTTCTTGTAACCCGATATAGGTAATCTCCTCAACGGTTTTAGCTAGGGCTAGTATGAAAACTAATTGTATAATTAAATGCATATGTACATATGTTTACATAATTTCATGCACTCGCACGTGCATAAGCTGGTTTTTTCAACGGAATGTTTCAGGTCCCCTACAACAATGCGCGTGAAGATGTTTATAGGACCTCCAGTTAGAGCTATCGGACTTGACAATTAATATATAACGACCAATACATGCTGGATTTTTGGAGTAGCATGTATCCAGCAAGCTTTGGTTGAGAATGACCCGAATTGAATTTCTTGATGTAATTTTGTCTTATTTCAACTGATAATTACCAACTTTTGCATAAGTCGCTTTCATGGTCGATGTGTTGAGAACGTCGGCAACTCTCTGTCGAGTCCGACGCAGGCGATGTACCTAGGTGCTTACAAGAAATTGATAGCTGATATTTAATAGCGTTAAAATTATGTATTTAGGTTTAACCAAGAAGATGCGGTATAAGTGAAAATATATGATAATTAAATATATAAACAATCTTGACACTTAGTGTTAATTAAATCATTTATTTATTGAAGGAGACACGTGCATTGAGTGAAAAAAATAAAATGATTAATCAGAACTTAACATAAACGTATATAAGATGGGAATGTTTGAAGTAATTATTTAAAATATAAGAATTAACTGAATAAATAACTCAAATTATAAAGACTAGATGAACATTTTAGTTTCTCCTAAATTTTTTAGTAGTCCATGTTTATTAGATTATTATACAAATAATGTGTAATCCAACTGTATTCTAGACTTTCTCTCCTAAGTATAGAAGAGAAGTCAGTTAAAAAAAGTCACGATTGCATGAAATTATCATCATTCATATAGTGGAACGTATGATATGCAAATCAAACATATTTCATCGTGCTTCTTTCAATTAATAGGATACAGATTGTTCAAACTAATCATATTTTACAGAGGGTAACTCCACATGCTAATTGCATCATCATCTTGAAGATCAGTACAAATACTAATACAATGTGCTAGCTAGCTAGCACTTGTTCTTCTTAATCTCCTTGGATATGGTCGGATTGCGTCGAAGGACTGCACGCTGCCTGCTGTATCGTGTTTTGTTTCACTTGCTGCCGAAAAAATGCTGCCATTTTGTTGTACAATTCCACATTCATCGACTGCACCAAAATCCCTTATCAAATCAATGACATTCATAAATAGCAAAATAAACAAATACGTATAGGCACAAATTCTTTATATGCATTGACATACTTGAGCAAGAAAAGCACAATAGGGATAAGGCAAAGAGACTGATGCTGTTGGATTGTAAATGGGGGGAGGGAGAGATTGCGGGCCACTGCGGGCTGTGGCTGCGGCGGCGGCCATGGTGTTCATGTCGAGCATCCCCATGCCCGTTCCCAGACCAACTCCCATGCCCATACGTGTTAGTAGAGACATTTGAAGTTGTTGCTGCATTCCTAAGGGCATCATCATGTTCATGTGGGGCATATTGTTTCTCACATTAATCATCATTTGAACTTGTGCTTTAAGTTGCTTTAAGTAGTCTATGACCTCATCTAGCATCGAGGCTTTATCTGTCTGCAGCCAAGTTAAAATCATCAAGTTATAATTAACAACACCAGTAATATAATACAATTTTTTTTTTATGTGTGGGTAATTTTCTGTTTAGTACTCCTCAGCGATAAGCATCGATTTTTAGGTAGTTTTTGTATTTTAAAATTAAAAAATGGTCACCCAAAATATTCATGTTTTTGTAAAAAGATTACTATTGCCACTCATAATAACATCTAATACTAAGAATAACGGCAGAATATTTCCACTAATTCTTTTGAAAATATGAAGACCAACTGCACAAATCGGTTTAACTCTAAGGGCTAAAGAAATTTACATCCTTCATTTACGACAAGTCCCATTTGTTACATAGTCACAATCCTAAAATTTGGCTGAAAAAATATTTTTCCCGCATAAAAGTCATAATACTGTATATAAAGCGAGATACGTAGGTTGTTAGTTACCTTGCTTGCATTGGGGACTAGCCTCTGAAGTGCTTTCATCTTTTGATTAATCCTGTCTCTTCGTCTCTGCACAATAATTAATATCATTGCAAATTATTAACTGCTTCTTGAAATTAATAATAATTTCTGCGATAATAAAGGGCTGAAATGAATATTACCCTCTCTGACTGGTTATGGATAGCAGCAGTTCTTCTTCGTCTGGAAGAATGCGATCGGCCAGCTTTTGTCTCATGGCCTTCATCTTGGTTTTCCTGCATATTGTTCAAAATCTCTACTCTTAAGCAAAATTAGTAAATAAAATAATTAAATTTTACTAATCTAAGTAAACCCTTTGGTTCATACTTAACATAATAGATGAATTTTATTTATTTATTTTTTCATCTTTTTCAGTGTACAAAATGGACATTGACAAAGCATGAATAAAAAAAAAAAACATAAAAACATTTGTAATTTACCGATCGACCGAGACAACCAGAATCCTCATCGGTGCTTTTGGTCTTCAAGCTCTTAGGAGATTCATATGAAGCCCAAGTCACCATAGTTGTGTCATTTTCTCTAAAACATGTTGCACTAGCACTAGCACATGCACTTCCGTCTCCTCTTCCTTCTTGCATACTACTAAAATTTCTTCCACACTGATCGGAATTGGTTCGTGTCCGCTTCTTCAGCAGCCCCGGCATCACCGGCACTTGGCCGGGGCTCTCGGAGCACTTAGTGCCGGAGGATGACACCATGGAGCTCCTTTTGGCCGGGGAGTTTTGGCCATGTAGTTGGAGAGTAATTTCTTTGTTGTGGTCATTGTTATGGCATGTAATTGCAGCTTGATGAACTATTGACTCAAGAGTGTCATTGGATCTACCCCATGTGGGCTTCATCGGAGCAGCGGGAATAATCCCACCAAGGCCATGCATGGACAGCTGGCCATTGCCCCATGTTAAGTCTGCACCAACTTCATAGTTGGACGCCCTGAATTTCCACAACGTGTCTCAATTAAGGGTTGTTCTTTTGAACTATAAGCCAACCAAAAAAGAATAAACCATTGGCTTATCATATAGGGTATAAACTTAATAAATTATTCGGACTGGAGCCAAGAAAAATTTACCAATTTAAGCGAATTATAATTAATTAGTATGTTGATTTTACGGGGACTGACAAAATTTATTATTTACTCAAGATTTTACGTACTGTAATTTTCTATTAAGAAGTGAGATTTTACTACGTTATTGTTGTCAGACTAAAATAACATTATCGTTCAATAAATTTTGTTAGAAAAACTATTAATGAATGAAAGACTTTTGTATACTTTCACTCAGAGTCGCAACCCTTTGATGAATTCTTGTCTTGTTTATCTTTCGACAAATTAATTATTATGAAAAAAAAAGTGGTCAGTGTACACATAAAATTTTGGGTAATAATCCAACGGACGGCGTGCTACACTTGGAGCATCCAAGACTCTCCAATTTGACCAAACAATAACCCTTAGACAATAAATCTAACAGTTCATATTGAGTAACCAAAAGACAGACGAATATTTATTGATAAATAATCTAAGCCGGTAAGCTATAAATCCAACTAGTCCAAAAGGTAAGTTATATCTTGATATAATGGAAGATAAGATTCACAGTTTCTTCATCAACAAAGAGACAGAAATATGATTCCTTTTTTTGCTTGCTTGAAACTATTTTTAATTGTTTATGGGGAATAGTTTTTGATTTGGAGGTATACTGTGAAAATGATTGAAAGGTAGAGTCGGTGTACAGGAAGTAAATCAATGATGGTTGCTTCTTTGGGAACTGATGCATCTTGCCTTTTAGGAAGAAAACTAAATTATTGCTCCGTATAACAAATAGACATATAGCCGAATTAAAAAAGTTACGGGGAAAAAGAACAGAGGGTTATGTAAATTAAAGATATGAAAATAAGCACACTTGAACTCAAAAGGTGGAAAATTATATTTAAAATAATGAACTGAATATCACAGTGGAGCGAAGGAAAAAAAAAATGAAATCTGATATTAGGATTTGGAATACAGAAAACAAGAAGGAAATGAAGTATACAGGCAGAAAAATGAAGAGTAGAAAAACAAAAAAGTGAGATGTTAATACAGTAATTAATTTAAGGGCAATCTAATTTTGCAAAAAAAAAAAATATATTTTTTTTGATAAAATTCTTCTGATTAATTATATTGTGAGAGTGTTATTAGCATTAGTGGAGTGTGCATACATACATGGGAAAAAAGTGACTGTTACTGGGATTGTTGTTGTTGTTGACGTGAGAAGATCTTTCTGCTTCTTCTTCTGCTTCGAATTGTTCTTGTCTTTGTTGGTGCTTTAGATTCCAATTTGGCACTATACACTGACTCATCCTGAATTATATGTGCTGAATGATGATGATGATGATGATTCTGATCTTATTGAGTTATTTCTTCCAGTGAACAGGAAGATTTTGAGCTCCTTTCTGGGGTTTTATTTTGCTCTTATGGTCCCCGTTTTGATGTCACATTTTGGTTTGATTGTGACTTTATACTCAATGTGTGGTGGCTACTAAATTTCTTTGAGAGAGAATCGGATATGCTTCCGCCATTTCTATTAGCATTTTATCCGGGGATCCAATATTAATTCCAATATCAGCACTTGTGCATGAGCATAAGCTCGCTCTTATCTTTATCAATGTAAATACTAGCTAATTAACATGTCTTATATACACTATAACTAGTTAATATTCCTATTTGGGGTGTATCTTGGAATGTCTTAGGTATCTTCAAGCGTGAGATTCAATTTTAAGTCAAGTTGGTTAAAGAGGGGGAACATTCTAATGATCAAATCAAAATAATAATAGGGTTAGTTGACAAATTGATTATGAGCTATAGAACGAAAACATTGGTTATTGTCTCGCACAAGTAATCTCGAAAGACTTGAACACTTGTCTACATGTGTGAGAAGAGAAGTGATTTTTACCATCTGATGGATGATTTCCCCTTAAATCATAGAAATTAAATGTTGTTTTTGGGGTCCCCATATTGTAGTTGCTTCAAAGCTTTATTATGCCTGGCTTAGAGCCTCCGAATTTAAGTAGGGTCCTGGTTTCGTTATTAATGACATAAAGAGTAGAGATCTTCTTGCTGAGATGAGAAATCAGAATTTCATGGCTATGGATGTGCACAATTCGAAATCAATCCTGTACACAAATTCCAGAACTCTAATTACAACTAGTTCAGATTAACACATACAAACTGGTGAAAAATTTCATCACAACAATAAAATGACCTAATTAATCGGCCAAAGCGACTAGTAGCAAAATTGAAATAAATTGCCCTTCTCATATTGAATCCTTCCAATACAATATTAAATTTTCTTCTAACTATTTGATCAACTTGTAAACAAATTCAAATGGGACTAACAACATTCAATATCGAACTCAAATGGATTAATTAAATCACTTAATTTAATAGTTTATTTCGTATATTAATAAAGTGTAAATACATTATTAAATCATGAGATTTAATAACAGATACACATAAAAATAACATCGACACCATACCTAAAAATTTCTATACATATACACATATTTCTTTAACAGAGTCAAAAACATTTATAAAATATGTCATATTAATTTTTTTTTTCATTTTATTTGTCATTGGTAATTTAAATAAGAAAAAAAATCAGATTTAAGTCGTGTTGTTATTGTCATCAACAATTTCAAAATCTTCAATCTTGTCAACATCGATGAAGACATTACCAAAAAAATAACAAATTAATTAATAAATTATTCCCCTTGGAAAATAGGAGTCTCTGTGTGCGTGTGTGTGTACATTAAACTCATAGAAAGAAACAAGAGATTCCAATCATTCAGATATCATATGTACATTTGAAAAAAAAAAAAAAACTCATTGAAAATTAACATCTCCTCAAGTTAATCCTCAGTTCTCAGCCAGAAACTTGAGTGTGGGTACCAAGGGACACGTGAATACAGCCTAGCTATTCCACGTGGGCACTTTCTGTGGAGTTGTATACGGTCCTCAATTGGCCTCCACCAGCCACCATCAGTTATTTTCTCACCATTAATAGAATCATAAACAATCGCAGCGCTCCCCATGTTGTCTCCCGTAATTTCCTCTTATATCTCCATTTAATGAAATGAAACTGATTTCATTTCTTGTTTTGTTTAAAATGTTTACAATTGATTGTATGAATTTGCTTTTTTTTTTTTTTTTCAGCTGATGAAGTAATAAGTTTCAATGTACAAGTTTATAGAATTATTGATTTGAATGCAAGTGTCCAAACTCTTATGTCTAAGTACCTATTTAGTACGATTTATTTAACTCCTATAAGTATTTATTTAATCAAATAAACTTTTATCATAATTTTTATTATTGTTTAGTTATTTTTTTAGTAAAATTTTTTAAACTTAAATAAATTATTTTACATCTACTAACAAAAGCTCAAATTATAGGCTTTTTTGAGTAGAAGTTAAAAAATTCTTTTAAATGTTAAAATATCTAAAATATCCTCTACCTATTGACAATCTTATTTTATTTTTTCTATAACATAACTTTAAAACATTTTCTTATTAAAGTAATTTCATAAATTTTTAATAAAAGTTTTTATGGGCAACCAAATAACTAAAATTTTTTAAGTAAATACTTTATTTATAAAAGCTCTACTAACAAAAGCTCTAATTAAAAATCTGTATCAAATAGATCCTAAATCAGTTTGTACAAAATAAGCTTGTATAATAGTTTGTGATTATATCATTACTCATTTCCTATCGAATAATAACATAGATATAAATTCTTGTACAATTTTTTTTATACAAACTAATGTGACATGATTTAATTAGTTACATTGGACACCTCTTAATCCACATGATTTATTTTTATTATTTTGTATTTTTGTTTAACTAGTAAATTAATTTCAAATTAATTTGTACAAAATAAATTTGTATAAGAGTTTGTGGTATCATAAATTGATTTTTATCCCTATACATTTACTGCAATAAGATCCTCCCTCTAGAGTCTTAATCAAAATTTACCTAAGTTTTAAGAGACATTTTTAACATGTTTATTTTATAATTAATGCATGATTGTGATTAATTTTAGTCTTGCTCTCAAAAGTTTGACTGAGTAATTTAGATTAGTTAGTGTGTGTTGTGTGTGTGTGTGTGTGTGTGCACGCGCGCGCGCGCGTAGCGTGTGCGTGTGTGTGTGTGCATGTGTGTGAACACTGTGGTTAATGATAGACTTAAAAGACTCTTTAGATATTGATAGTGATACTAGGCCTTGTCTATTAAATAAATGATTTGCCGGCGCTCATATGGTTGACAGTAATTCGATAACCAAGTTATATTATATTAGAAAGCTTTGAGTATGAAGTTATGAATGAATTAGAAAATATTTATTGGTTTTTTAGTAATTTCAAAACCATTTATGCAAGAGAATGAAAAGGAAAATTTTATTTTACCCTGAATTATATTTACAATAAAGGGGCTACATACTTTACAAGGAAGTATAGAAGGAATGAAATAACAAATACAATTATATACGCATATCTTGGGATTTCAAAATCATAAGATTAATGGTTTACAGGACTGTAAATATTTATTTAGTCATTATATCTTGAATTAAGTGTCTATCTATTAGGAGTGTTCAAAATTCGATCTCATCTACTTAATCCATTTGATCCATAAAAATCTGATATATAAAAATCCAATTTGTAGATTAATGGATTAGATTGGATTAAAAATTTAAAAATTACTAGTCAGTAGATTAGATACGGATTTACTTCTGTGTGAATCCGTAAAAAATATTATAAATTTAATTGAAAAATGGTACAAATGTGGCATTACATAATTACATAAACACCATAATATATCTTAGTCGTTACTCAATAATAATATAAAATAAAAATAATTAAATAATCAAATATACAAATATAACTTATAAAAATTATAAAAAAAAAATAATTTTAAGCTAAAAGAAAAATAACAAAAAACCCATTCAAAAGTCACCAGTGGAAAATTATTGCATTGTGAGAAGAAAAATTCAAAAGTCTCTTATTTTCATTGTATTTTAATTTATTATTTTCTTATAGTGTGAGAAGGAAAAGAGAGGTCCTGTGAACTAATTATCCTTGAAGAAGGGGCAAACGCCTTGAATGCTATTCAAATAGTGAAGCAACCTATGCAAAAAAAAGGTTTCAAGCTTCTGGCAAATGAGAGATTTTATTTGGAAAGAGGAAGTTATGACAGTGAGCTTAAAAGGATTTGGAGCAAACTCCTGATGTGAACAAATCTTCCAAGAAGCAAAATGCACTAAAAATTCAAAAATTTTGCCATTTCAACTCTCACTCTTCATGGCTGTCTTCGGTTTTTATGTGTTTATGCAAACTCATGGCTATCTTGGTAATTACTTAAATTCCTACTTTCCAAGCTTACATCTTTTTATATTTATTTTTTAGAAAAAAATAAATATAAATACCGCATGCATAGTGCATACTCACATTATTTCATATGCATGGGACCATATATTTATAATGGCAAGTCCTTTTCAGCAATTTGGTGTAGTGTGCTTGTGATCCATGGCGTATATATAATAGTGCAATTTTCTTTTCAAGCTTAATGATATGATTAAATAAAATAGCAAAATAAAAATGAGATGTTGGAATAAAAAGGAATTCCCCTGTAAGTGTGAAGCTAGTTAACATTCCTATATTTTTTTCTTCCAGCACTTATCACTTAATTTATTCTTGTTATTTTTTATAATTAATTTTAATTTTTTCTATTATTAAACAGGAACTAGGTATTTGTATAAAGACCTCACTGATTGAGGTAATTGAACTTAAATTATTACTTTCTTTTCAAGCTTAATATGTTCTTATTATTTTTCATAATTAATTTTAATGATTTTTTATAATTGTGGTGTAGATGAGTTCCTAAGTTGATAAAGGGAAATACATAACTATATATCATGCTCCTCTAAGTCCCAAATCTTCTAGTAATATTGAAGGTACGCCTAATAGATATATTACTTCAGAAGCTTGGAAGCATTTTATACAATTAAGTTTTGATTCACTGCATCTTAGATCAAAATGTTGATATTGTTGAAAAGAATATAAATGTAGGTTTAATAGAGGAACATCTAATCAGTTAACTTATATAAGAGAGAGATGTCTAAAATATCTTGGACGAATTCGAGTGGACAAAAAAAAAAACTTATCTTACCAATCAGTGAAAAGTAGAGAGCCATGTAACCTTGTGTCAACTATTCATAATATTGAGGCTTATAGAAAGGCAATTACTAGACTTGTTGTAAATAATGAGATGCCAATTATAGTTATAGAGGGTGAAAGGTTTAGGAAAATGTTGGGAGTTTTTGCAAATAGATTTAAAGTGTCATCTTGCATTACTGTTGCTCATGATATTTTACAAATTTATAAAAAAATAAAAAAGAATTGACTATTTTTTTGTGCATAGTCGTCAAAGAGCTTGTCTTACTAAAGACACTTGGATTTTGACTCAAAATCTTTGCTACATATGTCTTATAGTTCACTTTATTGATGATAATTGAAGATTGCAAAATAAAATATTAAATTTTTCTCAAGTTGCTGACCACAAAGGTGAAACAATTGATAAGCAAATTGAGGCATATCTATTAAATTAGGACATTGAGAGAGTTTTCACTATAACAATTGATAATACTTCTTCTAATAATGCTGCTATTTCATATTTGTCAAAAGTTGTGAATAATTGGAATTGTTCTGTCTTAGGAGATTAAAATATGCATTTGAGGTGTAGTACACATATATTAAATCTTATCATTGCAGAAAGTTTAAAAGAGTATCACGAGTCAATTGTTAAAATTCACAATGTTGTAAGACTTGTTAGATCCTCACCTTATAAGGCATATACTGAGCAAGAGAAAATTTCGTTCAAATAAGTTGTTGTGTCTAGATGTTTTAATTAGATAGAATTCCACTTATTTCATGTTAGGGGCTGCAGGAAAATATAAAAAAGTATTTGATCGATTAGAACTTCATGATCCATAATACATTGTGAGTTTTGTTTGAGTGAACTGAAAATGTGTCCATCTTCAATTGATTGGAAATAAACTCATTACTTCATTAAATTTTTGAAGATTTTTTATGATGCCACTTTGACACTTTCGGGTTTTTTGTATATGATATCCAATACTTTTTAACACTAATTATATTTAATCATACGCAATTGCAAGCTTAGAAGGATAGTAAGGATTTATTTTTAGGATAATAGCTAAAAATATGATAAGTATTGGTAAAATTACAAATCTGTCAACTCTTTTTTTTTTTTTCTATATTGCTTGATCATCGGCATAAAGAATGTTTTTTGAGATATTGTTTTTGTGGTATTATTTAGTGAATTTAAAGATAATGAGTTTATTGTCAAAGTGTGAAATAATTTAAGTAGTTTGTATGATGAATACAAATTACTTTATTATGATAATGTGGAAGTAATGGATGCTATGAATGATGAAAATGAGTAAGAAATTAATATTAAACAAGTGTTTGATTCAAGTTATATGAGAATTTTAAAAAATAATACTTTTGTAGAGTGCAAAATAGAAATGGATATTTACTTAATAAAATCATGTGAGAACCCAAAAATAAGAATTTTGATATATTAGATTGGTGGGAAATTAATTCTTCAAAATATCCAATTTTGTCTTATGTTGCTTGAGATATTTTAACTATGCTTGTTTCCACTGTGGCATCTGAGTCATCATTTAGCACTGGTGATTGCTTTTCTTATCCATATCAATGCTCGTTATTTACAAAGACGATGGGACACTAATTTGCACACAAAATTGATTGCTTTCAACTTCGAACAATCTTGATGAAGCAATAGATGAGATTGAACACGTTGAGGCATGTAAAATATAACAATTTAACTTTAATTTTATTTATTAATTATTATTTGACTTTACATTGTTATTCTATTTTAAAAATTAACATTTTTCTTTTTTCTTACACTTATAGAGATTTTGGGAGCTAATAAGAATATATTTGACTAAGCTTGATTATATTTGATGAGATAGTAAGGGTAAATAGTTTTTTAATTTTTTTATTAAATAAAAATCTTTATTTATTATTTATATCAATTATATTTATTTTATTTAGGTTAAAGTATAAAACACAAATTAGAAGTGGATACTTTTCTTTTGGTGTGCTTTATTTTGAAGTTTTAAATGTATTATTGTGGCTTTATTTGAATAATTAATCTCAGTGTGTTATATTCTAAAAATTTAAATGTATTATTGTAGCTGTATCTGAACAATTCAATGATTCACCTCAGTTTATTGTATTTTGAAACTATGAATTCATTATTCTAGCTTTATTTAAATAATTTATTATTTAAGTTTTGTTCAATTTTGAATTTAAATGGTGGATTGGATATGGATTGAGTCAAATTCATATCTAATCTACAAACAATGGATCAGATTTGAATTGAATTAGATTAAAATATTATAATCCGTAAAATCGCCAATTAAATATAGATTGATGTCAAATCTGTAAAATCTAATCTGCGAACACCCTACTATCTCTTACTCTTACTTTTTCCTTTCTTTTATAATAATACCTTTATAATAATATTCTTAGAGATATTAATAAAAATAAAAAGATATGAATATATTAAAATACTCTTAAAATTAAAATAAATTAGCTATTATTGTTTTACTCTTAAGATTAATTTGGTACATAAAAAAATTAAATGTAAGATTGTTGCAATGATATTAAACACTACTATAAGTTAGCTAGTATTAATTTATTATCAAGATTGTTGCAAGAGTATGAAAAATAGTAGTTGTTTCATACTAATGCTTATTTCTTAATTTACTAATAAGTATTTAATGCATAGTTTGTTAATTAATTTTTTTAATAGATTAAAAAATTTATATAAAAAATATTGTTGAAAGGATATTATTGTAAAAGTAAAGAAAAAGTGTAAATGTGTAACATAGTTAATAATAGGGATATCTTGATATATTTTTTAAAATATAGAGACAAAATAGATACTTAAGTTAAAATATAAGGACTGAAACAGAATTCATCACTTATTGAAAATCACATCCCTTAACAATTTAAACATAATTAAACTAAAAAAAAAAGGTACTCTTTTTTTCAGGTAATAAATTTTTTAACATTCATACGTATATTGCAATAAGAATGCTACAATGTTTATAATCAGAAATTTATAGAGATTATCTACCTTCACCCAACAAATTTGGAAGATATGTCTACATCTACCGCCATCCAATTTTGATTACTGTAAGAATTATAGATTCTCCTCTTATAGGGTAGAGAACTACTGACATGGTTGGTCAAGTTATTTTCAGGTAATATCATTTATTTCTTAAATTTTGATAAAGTTACCATCACCATTATTATTATTACAACAACATGCATATCCCTCCCGTCAAATTCCGTTAAAGTTAGCATATCATACAATAATCAATTTTGGACTACTATACTTCTATAGCCAAGCGCACAGCCTGGATGGTTTAGAAAACTATTTTAATAAGACTGGATCCAAATTCTTTAAATTTGGGACACAGATTAAAATGAAAAGAATTTCTTGTTTTTTACACAGAGAAATAGCTTAATTGAAGGCAAAATTGAATTGACAAACATTGCTTTGAGTATCGGCAGTGAAGAGGGATCAAATTCCTGAGAGCAATTTCCATGTGCCTTTAATCTTTACGAACAACTAACGCGGGTATCCATGGACAATATTCTTTCTTTATTTTTCAATCTTTTTTCACGTTCACATATACCCACTTATTAAAAGGTCTATCGACTTTAATTTTTTGACACTGAAAATATGAACATTATTATCAAAAGATTCCACTTTAAAAGTTTCGTCGACTTTAATTTTTTGACACTGAAAATATGAACATTATTATCGAAAGATTCCACTTTCTGAAATTGTCCTTTATTCATTGTAACTAGGCATATGTAAAGAGCAATATTTGCTTTTAGCCAATTAAACTTGGCATTTTATATAATACAGTATTCCGGATTGGATAAAAATCACATATGCACGATCCTTGTAGTTGTTCAAGCTCTTTCCCTCAGGCCATTCACACCTTTGTTTTTTCACTTTTGGCTTTCACCTTCTTCCCATATGCCCAAGCAAGAATTGAGTTCAGCTTTTCATCCCTGAAATTTGGTCATATTATAACAAGAAAGCAGCAAAGTATATGAGCGACGTTGATAAAGAAAACTTGTAACACAAGATTGCTTAAGGAGAGCTTGTTTTGGTGAGACATTGGACAGTTTACCTTTCGATTTTCCCCAGAAGATCGACTGCAGGTTTTGATCGGAAGGAGGATGAACGACTTGTCTTTTCACCTGATACTTTTTAGCATGTTAATTTTGTTGAAACGAACAATCTTGAGAAAATGTGAGCCTTGTGCTAAAAGTTACCTGCAGATTTTGTTCTTTTGTAAGAGAGTCGCCTGGATATGTTAGAATGTTGCTCCGCCTGCTGTCCGTTAGACTTATTTTTGGCTTCTTCATGTGAGTGAATGGCAAATGCAGCTGCTAGAACTGCGGTTGCATACTGGCTTTCTCGCAAACCCTGATCCTGATTCTTTGAGCTGGAACCAGCGGTTTGGCTTATTTTCCGAGGTTGCAGCTTAAGAAAACTTATGCAACCATTGTTCTCTGGAGACTCTGTTTCCCTTCTCATGTGATCTCTGTGCTTTATTTCTATAGAAGTGTTTGATTTCAAGGGCTATCAATATGACTTGGAAGCCTGAGACGAGGGGCTGATAATTGGCATTTGAAATATTTATAGTTAACGTCCTTCAGAACTACTTGCTGCCTCCGATGACACCTAAGATTGTTTATTTCTAAGATATTTTATTTTTTCCCTACTTCTGATGTGCACCTTTTCACATTGCAAGTTTGACTCCATATCTTAAAATTCTAAATAAAAGAAACTTTGGCATAAAGTTAATATTCGAATTGAAGACTTTTTACGTGTATTACTCCGGATGGTTTGTTCAAAAACAAATGAGAATGGAACCTGGGAAGAAACTAAGTTTTCAATACTTGCTGCTGCTGTTTTGTAGATGGCTGAAAGCATAAATGCACCAGCTGACAAATTACGGGAATCTTTCGGCTACGAAAATGAAATTCTTCATGAAAAATCTTGTGAACTAAATGAGCGGTATAGTCTTAATCTTTGGGACAAGAATCCGGAAACTTTTTACTAACGATGCAGCCCTGAATCCCTGGATTGCGTCGTTGTGAAGGATTTCGTACATTAGCTATATGCACAGCGTTTCTGGAGAAAAAAACTGTTGCCTTCACTCTTTGAAATAACACAATTACACTTCTTAATTGAAGATTTATCTTCCAAGCTAAGCTAACCTGATTTACGTTTCAATTTATGCTTGTGAACTTAGGCTACATGACAGCATTTCAAATAGAAAATCTAATCCTCTTTTACAATTTTCTTCGACAGTTTTGTGGTGTGCCTTTTGCATATTGTTGCTATAAAAAAGGACCTTGACCGCCTGCCTCTTAAATACAAAACAAAGCTTCATCTTCTGTGAAAGAAATTAACAAGAACAGGAGAGTCTCCAAACAGATTCTATAAACCATGTTACATTACATAGCGTCGTGTATACAAAGAGATTTATATATGCACAATCTTTATGGACATCGCTTGTAATTTGAACATACGAAATTGAAATTTTTATATTGTATACGATTCTCGTAATTTGTACATAACTTGCTTTTTGAGTTCTTAATTCAAATAAGTCGTTTTATTTATTACTTTCTAAAAAACGTTTAACAGCAGAGACAGTACTTGACCGGAGCCTTTCCTCTTGATCGAATCATCTCCGCCTTCTCTTTTATCTCAGCTTCCTTTTTTCTTCTTTCCTCCTCTGCCTGTGCTCTCGCTCCTCCAGCAATTCGCTCAATTCTTGCTATCTTGGTTTGGTAGTGTTGTTGGTTTAGTGTCCTTCTCTTGTCCAACTCAACCTGTGTTTCGATCGAACAGAATTTTAATCATCAAAGGTCAGCAATTCAATAAATTAAACCACAGAAGTATAATAAAACCTTTCTCTTTTCCATTTTAAGTGCGGCTTGAAACTTCTTCTCATTCTCCCATAGAAGCACTGCAGCCTTCAGCTTCTCGTACCTGAAATATCAGCTTATTATGAGAAAATTATGGAGAAGTTGTATATTCTAGTTGTAAATGAGCATTAATAGACCAAAATCATTTTGCTAACAATCTCACAGCAGTATGTTTACCGTTTAATAATCTTTTGCATCTGTGCTAATTCCCAAGCTTCTGCTTTTGTTTCTTTATTCCTCTGCCTCGGCTGATTTTCCAGCCTTTGGAGTGTAGCCGCAGGGGACATAGATCTTGCAGAAGGCACGCGACTTGGTTTACTAACAGGGAAAGCACTTTCCTGTGCCCTACGGTCCTCCTTCGCTAAACTTCTAGAAGAAGTTTCACCTGGCAAATAATGCATTAGCATTTTCAGACAACACATCACTGTGAAACTCTATATCCGGTTTTTGCAATTACCTTGATCTTTATGATTCTTCCTGGAGGGTTGCCTAGTTATTGAATCCTCTTTTTCACTCTTTAACTTTGCCCTTGACATTTCACGCTCCTTTCTCACGTTCCTTCTATTTTGTGCTTCAGCTTCTTCTACTAAGCAAATAGAAAATGCTGCTGCTGCAACTGCAGCCGCATACTCGCTTTCCCGGGGATCATAATCCCGACTCATTTCATCAGGAAACTGCCTCTGGAACCAATTTTGAACCTTGTCACCGAAGAGAGCTGGAAATTTGTCGCAATAAGTTATACATGGATCGATAATTAACCCACCGAACCAAAGAAAATGAAGTAGTTTATAAGAAATAACTATAAAGCGCATCAGTACCCGAAGAAGATTCTATTTTAGATAATAGACTGCTTTCAGTGCTGTTGTTGGATTCCACATGTTGCTGATCAGAAAATGACACTCTAGCAAAAAGTCATCAGTAACAATGACATTGCAAAATGATTCAGAACAAGCGTAATTGAGACCTTTGAAAATGTTTTTTCAAGAACAATATGCAGGATTCTTATGACTTTTCTTTGTTATCAGAGAGATGCGGATTCTTGAAATCAGATTACACTAAAAAATATTACGAATTTAAACTGACAAAAATTAATAGAATTTGAGATCAAAAAGAAAAAAGAAAGAGAAAAGAAAAGAAACCATTAGCTGGAGAACGGTGATGGTACCTCTTTTGCTTGTTAATTAAACTCTCCATTCTCCGATCTCGGAGATCCCTTTGGTCGATCTTCTGTTCTGTCTGCAGGTTCTGCAAATGTTAATTGGAATGAGAGGCCTACAAAGGAAGTCTTGCTTTTAACTCATGAACAAGAAGCGCAACAAGCAACCTGGGATATTCTTTGCACACAGCTTTTCATGGAAGCAAAGAATCTCTACACTTTTTTACCAAGTTGTTTTGTTCACAAATTATCTTTTGCACAAAGTGCACATCTTTTGGTACATAGTTAACAAAAATAAAAACTCAACAGGTTTTGAAGCTAATGCAGGTTGTTGTTGCTCATTCCTTCTAAATGGAAAGGGTATAATAGCATATGCACAGGTTGGCCAAAACCTGGAGACTCACAGATCCACCTGAATAAGCAAACTATTCAACCCCAAGCCATAAGCCATAAGCCATATTCTTCAAGAGTCCAGGAATAGGAAATAGTTGTTAGGCTCTGCTCTACTCACTATGGAATCCCGGCTTTGCTTGGTTGTGAGGTTTTCACTTTTCACATATTATTAAGTACTTGCTGCAGTTCCAGCTTTGCAAAACATTTGTACCCGTGTAACTTCATCTCAAGATTCGAATAGATGAATATCATATTAGTTAGAATTTAACTTTTTGGATTTTTCTTATTATTCGTTAAACATTGCATGAAATTAATTAATACAGTTATCTTAATTAACAGTTTAATGATAAATATAAATTTTAAATTTTAAATTTTATTTTAAATGATATGTAATTTATTGAGTAGTTAATAATTTTTTAAGATTTAACTAAATTAAATTAATTGTATTATTTTACATTTTAACTAACACTTGGTTTCAATTCTAAATAAGACTCCGTTTGATACAATTTTTTAAGTAAAGTTTATTTAAATATAGTTTTTGTTAGTAGAGTTTTTATAAATAAAATTTTTACTTAAAAAGTTTTAGTTGTTTGGTTGTTCATAAGATTTTTTATTAGAAATTTATGAAATTATTTTAATAGATAAGTTTTTTAAAGTAATTTTATAGAAAGAGTAAAATAAAATTTTTAAATAAGAATATTTTATATATTTTAACATTTAAAAAAAAATTTCAAACTCTACTTCTAAAAATTTAAAATTTGAGCTTTTACTAGTAGAAGTAAAATAATTTATTTAAACTTAAAAATTTTACTAAGAAAATAATTAAATAATAATAAAAATTTATTTAATTAAATAAATATTTATGACCGTTAAATAATATATGCTAAATAGACATTAAAAAAACTTAAAGTCAGGTTAATATATTGAGTAGAAAAATTATAATTTCAATCAATTACAATAAAACGATCTTTTAGGGCAAAAAACCACTCTCATGGCTAATTTTATATTATATATATTTTTTTCTTTCCAATAATATAGTAAAATATTTATTTAAATGACGTACATTGTTGTAAAAGTATGGTACCCACATTGCCGGGTACCCACATTGCCGGTGTGTCAGCTTAATATCCAATCAACTGAAACGACGCCGTATGATCTTTTCCCGCCTTCAACAATCTCAATTTTCAAATCAGCTCCCTGATCGAAAACCCTTACCAAACAGAAAAATGGAGATCACTGAAGAACAAAGACAAAGAGCCGAATCCAATCGATTAGCCGCGCTATCGAAGCGAAAGGCACTCCAGCAGTGGGCCACAACTGCCAGCTATGGTCAAGACGCTTGGAGGCTCTCCAAATGCCGGAAACTCCCCACCGAACCTACCCATTTCCCGAAATCCGGGTCGGCCAACCCAAATTCGACAACCGAACTGCCAGAAAATTTCCGGGTCAGGCTCGAAATCTGTTCACCCGACTCCTTCTCTGTCACGCCCTTAGCAATCGAGGGTTTTGTGTGCCCAGTAGAGGAAGAGTGTTTGAGGAGACTTGGTCACTGGTTATCTGATGTAAGCTTCATTTTTTTTTTGGGGGGGGGGGGTTGTTCCCGCTTATTGACGTGTGTGTTCTTTTTGGGTGGTGAGAAATCAAGAAATTAAAGTTGAAAGAGAAAGGGAGAGAAAATGTGGGTGAATAAGTTGAATTGTTAGTCATTGTGTTCAATTTTTGTTTATCAATCGTTAAAAAATAAATCTTGATTACTTTGATTCTTGAAAATAATGAAGGACAGGAAATTAAGAAAACCCTTAATCACTTGAGTAAGTTAATATTTGAGAAAAGTTGTTAGTATGTGGTTTTATGTGCATATAGAATTGGTATGTTTTCTGTTGGCTTTTGTTTGTATGGTGCTTATGAATTGGGTCTTAAATCTTCTTTTGGATGGCAAACAAAAGAAAAATCTTTCTCTTTGTTTATTCCTTAAGGTGTGGAACAAAATGGAAAGGAACGTAGTGCTTAAGATTGTGAGAAAATTTAGGATAAGGGTTGTCAATTCACCCATTCACTTTCAAAATAAAAGCACAAGTTTGGAGGCAATAAGGCACATTCTTCGCACTAAGTTGCTCTTTATGTGGTGATTTCATTTAGGGTTTGCACCACTAGTATGGTCAATTGGTCACAACTGTCATTAATTGTGTTATTTTTTGGTATTATGGATCTTCTTTTATGTTATTTCACTTTTGCATAGGTCACACCATCGCATTATACACAGAATAACAGTGGTGGAAAGGCCTGTGTTTATAAACTCAGAGATTATAATCCAGTTTTGACATATTTGAAGAACTCGGCTGGTATTGAGGTTGAAGGAATACCTTGGGTTACATTAAATGTTGTTGAGAAACTTTCTCATTCAATTGATACTGGAAGATGGAACCCATGCAGACCGGAACATTTGTCTGATGAAGTTGTTGATGAAATGATAGCAAAACTGCCAAAATCTCTATTGGACATAATCTTGCCTTTCCAGCTTGAAGGTGTCAGATTTGGTTTGCGACGAGGTGGTCGGTGTCTAATTGCAGATGAAATGGGACTTGGAAAAACACTCCAGGTAACTACACAGATCATGTGATCTAAGTCTCATTGCTTGCTTAACATCTTTTTAACATTTTGGGATTGTAGTTTCTGATACAGATTCTTAGTTATGCCTTTTAGATGGTTTGAAAATGTCTTATCAGAGATAAAAAGAAGTCTGATGATGTTACACTTTTCTATGCATAACTTGTTTTCAGGCTATTGCAATTGCAGCCTGTTTCATAAATACCGGTCCTATACTTGTTGTCTGTCCAGCAATTTTACGTCTTTCTTGGGCAGAAGAATTGGAGCGTTGGCTTCCCTTTTGTTTGCCTGCCGATGTTCATCTTGGTAAATTTCCCGTTCATGTTTCATAATAATGTTTATCAGATGTTGGGAGTTTTGTTTCCCGCAGGTAAACTCTAACAGAAGAGTTCAGATAAAACTCCAGATATGCAGATCATTTGACCAGGCTGGAAAAAGAAAAAATCAAAGATTGAGAAAATATTGCTTAGAATTTAATTCCTTTCTGTTTGTAGATTTTCCAGTTTAGAGTTCAGAGCTAATTATTGCAAATGTCCCTACAATTACTTGAATATTTAGGGGTCCAGCTTTCTGATAATTTATTGTATGAGGATTAACTTTCTGTCAATAATTATTTGTTTTGTCTTCAGTTTTTGGTCATCGAAATAATCCCGTCCATTTAACAAGGTTCCCGAGGGTAGTAGTTATTTCTTATACAATGCTTCACCGTTTGCGAAAGAGCATGATTGAGCAAGACTGGGCTCTCTTGATAGTTGATGAATCTCATCATGTACGATGTTCCAAGAGAACATCCGAACCAGAAGAGGTAGATAGCATTTCCAATTTGTTGTCTGTAACTTAATTCTTAGTTAATAGACAGATATGAGTGTGATTGCTTATCAACAAATACTGCTTTCACTTAATTATTTTACTGTGTCATCTTTTGAAGTACCTTTGCTTGACATGTAGAAAACAGGGCCTCAAGAATACATTGATTAATGAACAATTTAACCTGTAGGAAAAAAAAATCATGTTTAGAATACATATACAGTTAAAATCATCTTGGGCGTGGTATGATTGGCCTTAACATTTCTTGGCTAAATATAAACTAAAAAGTTGAACTACAGTGAAAATCCACACGCTTGTAAATACTAGTAATTAGCAGTGAGGTTTATACTGAAAATGTTCTCTTTTCTGAGGATATTTGCATTACAGTCGCCATTTCTGTTTCTCCTTTAGTGAGTGATGTAACTGGAAATTGCTTCAGGTTAACCCCTTTTCAAAAATAAATCTATGTATTGTAGGTTTTATATATATATATATATATATATATATATATATATATATATATATATTTTTTTTTTTTTTATTTATTTTTTTTTTTTTTGTATTAACAGGTAAAAGCTGTTCTCGATGTGGCTGCGAAGGTTAAGCGTATAGTTCTACTCTCAGGGACACCTTCTTTGTCAAGGTTGTATATAGGCCTCTGAAGAAAAAATAGTGGCATTTTTTTATAAATCTTGTATCATTCTTGGGTTGAACAAAACAGATGTTCTTTTATCTGTCTCGTTCTTTTTTGGCTTATATATGATCTGATCGTTTTTCTATTCAGTTGATGTTTGCTGTATCCTAATATCTCATTTTATATTTTTTTCCTAGGTGATCATAGGCCATATGACATTTTCCATCAGATAAACATGTTGTGGCAAGTTTCATAATCACATCATGCTATTGATTTACTTCTCTCTATGTTTGGCATTTTCCTTTGTTACTTTATTAATTTTTTATTCTTTTTTTGACTATGCTTCTGTATCATAGGCCTGGCTTGCTAGGAAAGACTAAGTATGACTTTGCAAAAACTTACTGTGATGTCAAAACAGTCCAAGGTTGTCAAGGACAACGTTTTCGGGTAATCTACTTAGCAGTGCTCAGAAAACACCATATGGGTTTTACAGATGCTTATGCATGAATGCTTTGTACCTTGTAAACCTAAAATATTCCTGTTATAATGATTTTTTAAGAAAAGTGCAGGACCCTGTAATTGAGATGCATGCTTATTTTGAAGATGTGCTTTTGCGTAATCTTCTACTAAGGATTCTTTTTTTTATTTTTTTTTTGGTCTTTGGTTCTTTTAATATCTTGCTGATTTGACTCCTTTTTGGCTGGATAATGGTTTCTGGTATTCAGTAATTGTGGATGATGTTCTGACTGTTTAATTGTCTTGATTGAAAATTCTAAATGTTCCATGGGATCATCTTGCAGGACTTTTCAAAGGGTGTTCGCTTGGAGGAGTTAAATGTGTTACTTAAGCAAACCGTCATGGTATTCTCTTGTCTATATAAGCTCAATTTATGTGAACTATTGTCAATATTCTTTTAGGTTTCTTTTAATAACACATTAGAAAGGAAGGAAAAAAAAAGAAAAAAAAACAAAAACCTAAGATACTGCCATGGTCTGAACAACAACTTTTAAAAGTGGATATGTCAGCATTGGGAACACTGCAACATTATGATGATTGTTGTTTATTGATTGTCAATGTTTTCGTGGTCATTTGGTTTTGTCCAACAACTTTTATCTGTTAATGGTCTAGGAAAGTGATTCATTGCTGCTCAAATATGACTTGGTACGCAGGAATGGATATCATGGATCTCTGTATTTATTTTTTATTTTTTATTTTTTAAAAGAGTAATTTAGTTAAGGATGATCCTTTTTAAAGAGTGTATCGAAACACATTCTAAAAGAAGGTTGCAGCAATTCTCAATTTATTTCTCTATTATGAGATCCTATCGGTTCTTGTTATAAGGATGGTGTGCTCTCTCTCTCTCTCTCTCTCTCTCTCTCTCTCTCTCTCCCTCGCTCTCTTTTCAGTTAAAAAAAAAAAAGAAAAATAAATCCCCAAAGTGGTTGAATCATCATGATACTACTTACCATAATGATTTGTGGGCACACAAATGCTTTCTTTTGGAATGTTGTCGCATCTGAAGATGTTTTTTTCTCTATCAATTGTAGATAAGGCGCCTGAAGCAGCATCTACTTGTTCAGTTACCCCCCAAACGTAGGCAGATTATAAGGTTACTGTTGAAGAGATCAGACATAATATCAGCAAAGGCTGCTGTTGGAGTAATCAATGATTCTGAAAAGGATGCTACAAATGACAAGACTCCTGAGGATTCAGATGAACATGATGGTGATTTATTAGCTCCTTCAGCTATATGTTTTTCAGTTTCAGGTGTTAAGCAATTGCCTGGTGACTTTCCTATCTCTTGCTTCTTTGCAACAGTTCATAATTTCTTGACACGATATATCTTCTGCGAACTAGTTTATAACTAAAACATTGAGATATTATAAGATAATCAAGAAGATTCAATAGCCTTTGGCATTATCAAAGCCAATTACTCTAGTTCCTCACTTTTGAAGAAAAGTGATGTTGAGGGTACTGTGGATCTGTCATTTTTCAAGAAAATTAATTTGATTAAGCAAACTAACAAATTGTTTGGGCTCATTCTGGAAGACTGAGAGTGACTAAGATTCTTGTGGGATATGCTCTTCATATATCTTGAGCATATCTTAGCCATGGAATGTTTCTCTGGAATTGATGGTTTTCCAAATTACCAATGTTCTATGAGATGGTTTACTTGTTGATAACTTGTTTCCTAGCCTGGGAAAAGAAAAATGATGATTTGTTTGTAAATTTGGGTCTGAAAAGTAGATTCTGGTTCACCTGTGTTTGGATATACTATCTTTGTGCATAGCTTAATACTGGGCACCTCTCAGATACTTTTTGACTTTACTTTCAGACAGTGGGGTCTGTTTCGGATTGGGGAAGATCTCGTACCAAGAACTTGGGATTGCAAAGCTCTCTGGATTTCAAGAATGGCTTTCCATTCATCCAGTCATTGCAGAGTCAGATGGTGCTGCAGACATTGATGTGAACCCCAGTTCTAATAAAATGATAATCTTTGCCCATCACCTTAAAGTTCTAGATGGAGTACAGGTGAGATTCATTCTCATGTCAATTTGGCCTTTTTACTTGATAGAATCATGGAGCATCTGTTGATTGAAAATGTTCTGTTTATTATGCTTTAGTGATTGCAAGTGTTGTTGTACTTACTAGTCTTAGCAACAACTTAATGGTCACATCCTGATATGGAAAATTTAATTTGTGATTGATGAGATAACTTGATCAAAAGTAAACAAAAGCTTATCTGGATTGTTGATAATGCTGCCTAATGAACAGATATTTCCCTGGATTAGAATGATGAAATGGTCAGATATGAAAAATTTTCGCAACCTTCTAATGGATTTTTTTTTTCACTTTTATATAATAATTATTTTTTTAATCAGAAACAGACCAGGATCTTAACTAGTACAGAATAATGTTCCTTTTCTCTGATTTGGGATATATTGTTGTTTAGAACAATTCTGCTGTGTTGATTCTGCATGGTTGACAAAAATGGTGCTCTATATTAGCATTTCTTAGGCATGCTTTGTTCTGGTGTTAATCATGGTTCTTGCACTGCTTAACATATTATTCTGAGTTTTATATTCATCCTGGCATCTGATTGGCTTCAATGATGATGTTGGAGTTTTCTCAACATTGTCTGTTACTTAATAAAATTTTTTATTTCAAATTACTCAGGAGTTCATAAGTGAGAAAGGGATTGGTTTTGTCCGAATTGATGGAAACACGCTTCCCAGAGATAGGCAGTCAGCTGTACACTCATTCCAATTATCAAATGAGGTTTGCATCTTCTTTGATTTCTCTTACTTGATCTGGTTTAGAGGAGAATCTTGCTTCGTGTTTGTATTCATCTGTTACTTAAGATTTGGTAGCAGCAAAGTAAATGTTGTTTATTTACTTCTGTATTTGGGTTTAGTCTTTCTTTTGAATTGTCAATCCCCTTTTTTTTACGATAGCTTTAAATTGCTACTGAAATTATGGGTGTAAGATACGATTGATCTTTTTCATGTGGTAACTTGTTAACTTCTACCTTAGTCTTCTGGGTAAGTTGTCTATGTTAACTGCTCTGGAATGTGTTGTCTTCCTGTCTTGTGATTAATATATCAATTGTTATTGCCAATGAAAATCATCCACACTTTTCCATTAGAAAAACTATAATCATATATTTCTTTCAATGTTTTGCCCTCTATAATTCTTCTACCTACGAACACCAACCTGAGCATGTATCAATACATCCAATATAATATCTTATGCACACACTGGTACTTGCATCATGATTTGAGAGAGCAAATTTTGTTCTACTTGTTGCTTGTGATGTAGGCAACAGTTTAATCCCTCCCTCTAAATTTTTCTGTAGCATATTATTTAGACTTTACCAGCTCAATAGATATCTTTTTTCATCAGGTTAAAATTGCTATAATTGGTATAACTGCTGGGGGTGTTGGACTTGATTTCTCATCAGCACAAAATGTTGTGTTTCTGGAGTTACCTCAATCACCATCATTGATGCTTCAGGTATAATAATATGAGGGATGTTAATTTTCTTGAATTTTCTTGAATTTTAACTCTTATTTATCATGTGCCTTTATATTTGAAACTTAGTAGCTGGTGCAGTTCTGCAGGCTATGTAAATGTGTGCCTTTTTATTTAATTTGTCCATTATTTTGTAATAATGCCTTTAATGGATGTTTTTGTTTTGAACTTATTGAAGGCTGAAGATAGAGCTCACAGGCGAGGGCAAACGAGTGCTGTTAACATTTATATCTTTTGTGCCAAGGTTCTCTTTTCTTTTGTTTTTCAATTTTCTTTAAACTCATGTATTTTTTTTTTTTAAAAAAAGATTATGGGTTTGCCTTATGGTAGGATACAAGGGATGAGTCACACTGGCAAAATTTGAATAAGAGTTTGCGCTGTGTGTCGTCTGCAACAAATGGAAAATATGATGCATTGCAGGAGATTGCGGTATTGCTTCAATCGCTCAATTAGTTAATGCTGGGGTAGAGGACTGAAAATTTAGATTTGCTGTTCCCAAAGGAGCATCTAATACTGGTTTCATGGCAACAAATCTTCTGTGAACTTCCAGTTCTGTTCTATGATTGCCATAACTATGGACTTTCTAGCAGTAATGCATAATGTTTAAAGTAACTATCCTTTTTCCAGCCGAGGTGGCATTCCAATATCTGTTTATAAAATGTTAGGATCTTATATAGAATCTATATGTTTCCATGCCAAACTACATGACTAATTCTCATAGCTAAAAGCTCCATTTTTTTTTTTTGGCTGTTATTGTTTTGTTTTGATGTGAGGTTTGATTTTTCATATTCCTTCTGAGATCAAACTTTGCCTTTCTATTGTCACAGGTTGAAGGTGTTTCATTTCTGGCAATGTCTGATAAAACTGACAGAGGTTCTGAAGATCTAACCCTGGATCAAGTGCCATCTAGTGATCAGTTTCAAGAGTTAATGAAGGTGCCGGCGTCCAGTGAAGCTCTGGAATTTCAAGCTATTAATGCACATGATGAAATAACTGCCAAAATGAATGACAATTTATTAGAGGAGAGTAAAAATGATCATAGTCCAACCGAAACGGATGATCATCATAATAATGTATAAGTCAATCAGATAAAAGTTTTGTTTTTTATTCCAAGTTGCAATTTTCTTTTCTATTTTACCATTTAACTTGAAAATTTTTGCTCCCTAGTTTGCATAGGAAATAATAAATTTTATTCTTAAAAAGTGCCCTGCAGTTCGTGATCTAAACATTGACAAGGTTTATGCTTCAATGGGAAAAGTTGAGGACATAACTCTTTCTGGTGCTGAAATTGGACCTCAAAAGGTTTCTTCTTATGAATTGGGTAAAAGCAACAAAGACAAGGATGAACCTAAAAAGGTTTTCTGCCCAGCACAAACACTCTATTTTGTCTTTTAGTTTTATTAGGAGGAACTCTCATTAACTCTTGGATATGCAGGATATGCCGGAAAGCAAATCCCACCCTCAAGTAACAAAATTAGATGGTGCTGAATTACTTCCAACTGAAGCTGATGAATGCAGCTCCGATCAAGTAAACTCTCTGCGGTTTGAGGTAAAAATTGATTGTTAATGTTATCATTCCCTTTCTTACCTTGTTAACATTCAAGGAATCATCACTCGATGATTTATCCGTGTAATTTTTAGTAGTTCTTGGTATTAATCCTATGAAAGCGGGGAAAATTTGCAAATTTTATTGTCTAGTTTACTGCCTTTATGAGTCTATGCAATTAAGCTTGAACAGGTCAAAATTCGATTCAACAATAGTGACTAGTGTAATGAACGTTACTCACAAAAACCCAAAAAAAAAAATAATAAATTAAATTAAATTAAATTAAATTAAGAACATTAGTTTTGTTACAATTGGCTTTACTTTCTTTTCAGGTGAGCCAATATACTGGAAGGATCCACTTGTATTCATGTGTTCCAGGAACAGATTCAAGGCCAAGGCCACTTTTTGAGAGTTTCCGACCAGAGGAACTTGATAACAAAGAACGCATTTCCGGATGTCTTAAGGACAATCCAGGTTATAGACATGCTATTCAGGAGTTCATCAATGAGTGGAATGCATTACGACCCATTGAAAGAACTAAATTATTAGGAAAGCCTTTGCAACTGCCATTATCGGTTGAGTTGTGCTATTTAAAGGAAACCATTAACCACAGCAGCGGGGTATGTCTCAATGAGTTTGAAGAATGATATTTATCTGGCACGTACTTGTGCATTATACTGTTAAATTGTTCATTTCTGACTATTTTATTAATTCTTAATGGAGTTATTTTACTGCTACTGTATAATGGTTGGTCTGGGGAGCAATTATGCACCTGTGCTACAGGGACTGTTAAAAGGTGGAAGTAAACAACGCATGACACTGTCACTTGAGATTAGCCATCCTTTGCCATCAGGCGCTGAGTGGAAAAAGGTCCGTATTTGTAGTGGCTCCAGAAAAAAGGAGAAAGAGTACACCCAGGGTTGGACTATAAACAATGAACCACTCTGTAAACTTTGTCAAAAAGCATGCAGGTAGGAATAAATGCATGTAAAGGAACAGAAAAAGTGGGAATGAATGATCTTTTGCTGTTGCTAGGCATTGTAAGTTGTATGTGCTTTCTCTAATTTCAGGAGCAAGAATGCGAAGAACCCAGAATATTTTGAAGATTTGTTTTGTAATCTTGACTGCTATGAAGAATATCGCTTAAGAACTAGTGGCCGATTCCTCCGTGAGGTTAGCCATGAATCCTGAACTGTATATGATTTAGTTGAACATTTTCTAGGCTTATTCTATTTTCTTTCCTCATTTTGTTGATGATGCTATTTGAACTTCAAAACTTTGTGTGTTCTCCCAGCATCTGTCCTAGGGGTGGGCTTGGGTTGGGTTAGATTTGTACTGACCTGACCCAACGTGAAAAAATTACCCAATCCAATAAAAATTGGGTTGGGTCGGTTTATGAACAAGAGTGCTTACTACAAGATTCTTTTTTTTAGCTTAGAGGGTGGCAACAGACTATGGTCTGAGAAGAAAAGAGTAGCAAGACGATACGACTGTCTTACTGTAGTTATCAATATTTTGATTTTTGCGAGAGAACTATTGAAGAACTAATGTTATAAAAAAAAATGTCACTTTCTTTTTCTTTTCCTCTTTTTTTTCTTTTTTGTGGTTATGGTCATGATAAATTTTCATATTTGACAAATTAAAGGTTAAATCTGGCATTATTTTATTTTTATTAATATATTTATGATTTGGGTAGGGTTCTGTGGGTTAAGGCTTTTAAGCCAATCCAACCTAACCCAAGCTAATTCTAAACTTCAAATTGGGGTCATGGTTTTTTCGGGCCCACCCATAATATTCTGTCTTCGATTCGTTATTAAATAAATCCACACTTTACGCTCCTAAAGTACTTGAGACTTCCAGGAACTTTTCCGAATAGAACATGGTGTCTGCACAAATTGCCAATTAGACTGCCATAAACTTGTGAAGCACATAAAACCTTTATCATTGGAGCAGCGGCGGAAGTATGTTATGAGAGCGGCACAAAATGTCGCAAGCCGGCAAAACATGTAAGTCCATAAATGCTTATGCCTATTATCAAATTTCTTTGAAAGGAACTTGAGTGAATCACAATTTGTGGTTATATAAAAGCTCACTTGTGCTTTTGCTTGCATAGAGGTTGAGGTTTATGTTATTAAATGTTCTGAAACATCAGAAGTCTCCTTATTTCTGGAAACGTAACTTGGTATATTCATCACGCTCCATATAACTTAGAACAGAAGATAAGATATTGCAAAGTGTTCCATTTTCAAACCCTACACAGATACTGCTTACATGACCATGTTGCACCAACATCAGAAGCCAAATCATATTAGTTTCATATCCTGTAGGCTTGAGAAGCTTGTCAATGATCCAACTGAGGGAAATGCATGGCACGCAGACCACATTGTTCCTGTCTACCGAGGTGGAGGTATGATGGAACTTCATAGCGACCTAGTTCTTCATCAAAAGAATGTGTTATATCCAAAACTGGAATTTTCATTAGTTGATTTCCAGGAAAAGCTTTATATAAAATATGTGAAAGTTAATACAGATTTTCTCAAATAATAATGTTATCCTTCTCTTAAACATTATCTGCAATTCCTGAGTTTTCTGAAGCTGACACAATTTTTTATTAATATTGACTTGTCATAATGGATGGTTTCTATTTCTATGTAACATTTTAGTATTGATGATCTAGTACCCCCTTCTCATGTAGATCCTCCATCGAATCTCTCTCTTGTCCATCCTCCAACATACCAGCACCACCCTCATGTGCACTACCACCGTCACTCCAACACAACAGCATAACCGTTGCTAACTACGACCTTTACCAAGAGCAGCAATCACCATTCTTTTTTCTGCTTTTATCAAAGAGAATAATGGTAATAACTTTAAGGACAGGTGTAACATATTGCCTTTTAGATGCTTTCGAACATTTTACTTAACAATTGTATACAATTACTGGGGGAAAGACCAAACGTATCTTTGGGACTTATTCATTAAGATGTATTGAAATTTAGTAAAATTTAGACCTTTTTGAATTCTGACTGACAAATAAATGCGGTCCAAGACCAAATGAGCTCAATAAAATGATTTTATCTGTTGATATTAGCCGATTATGTAAAGACCATAAGCTTCCCTAGCTGATAACTAACAGTGACAATAACAATTCAAGTCTTTGTTTTTAATTAATTCTTTTTCTCAAAAATTTTCTCAGGTGAATGCAGGCTAGAAAACATGCGAACTCTTTGTGTTGCTTGCCACTACGATGTTACTACTGCACAATGTGCTGAACGACGCTCAACAAGGGCTAAGGCAAGGAAACAACTCAAAGTAATCATGGATGCCATACAAAATGATCTGAATGTTGATGGGACTGCCCCTCATACAAAGGTATATCAGGGAGTAGATCTTCAGCTTTTAATGATATCTCCCATTTTATACATCTCCAATAAACTGCTTCCACATTTCTGTTTTTCACTTGTTCTATATCATGTATACTGATGTTAATTTAGAATGCTAGTGGATCCTGTACAACAGCATGGAAATCTATCTTTTGAGTCCAGTTCAGTGGGTAGGATTGCCTTGATTGTTCCAATCCAAATTAGGTAGTTTACGTTCTGGTCTTGGAAAGTCCTGAGCTGGTTGACATTGTGGTCTTGAGAAGAAACGATCAGAGTTTATATTCTATTACTGTCTGATAAAACTAAAATTCTCTTTTGATTATGCTAAAAGTTATTTCTGGTATAAAATATTTATTTGCAGACAATATCATTGTAATTCTTTATTTCCGCACTGATCTTCTAATGACATACATAATTTTCAGGACCATATGCATATGGAGACGGAAGAAAACACAGATGAGGATCAACTTTTAGTCAAAGTTCCCGGAAGTTCCTATTCGGTTGGCATTAGCAGCACTGCTGAAAGTGAAGACTTGAATTCCTCCAAATCTTGATAACCTAGAGAGAAGGGAATGCCTCAACTAGCCCCCCCTGCTGTATGATAAAATTTTACTGTCAGCCGCCATTGTAAATTGTGTTAAATTGTCGTAAGATGTGTTTGTGGTTTCCCTTGCTGGGTGCGGTAAGCTCGACGGGCTTGATGCCTGGCTGTTTTGGACGATACTTTTACTAATTTGCATTTAGTTTGTAGATGGCTTACATGTTTCTCTAAGCATTAGGAAGTTCCATAAACTACCACAAAAAGCTACACTTAAAACTAAAGACTTGCCGTGAATAGTCTTGATAGAACATTATCGAAGTGATACATTTTCAATGATTCTTTGTTAGCTTAGCTGACTAGCAACCCAAGAAAGTCCTCGTTTATATAGTTCATATATCATTACAGGAGATTACAGGGATATGCCTGTGAAAAGTCACTAGAAATATATACACATGTAACTTGTTACGATTCATCAAAGAAACTTAAAAGTGTTGTTGTATAGCTTGACCGATGCTTCTAGAGCCTGTGCCCTTTGAACAACAGGTGACCAAACCAAGAATACAGCACCGTATTATGATATATTGATCCCACTTTCTTTCCTATAATTTAAAATGCCCACCGCCCCACCTAGGAAAAAAATCCACCGGAATGCAGCATTATTGTTTGTATACTCCATCTTTCTCAGTCGGGCTTTGGAGGAGCTGCCAAAAATTAGGAGCACTATGCAGCCATGAGTGCTGCAAAACCACTGAACAAGCATGTAGTAGAGGAGCCTTACATTTCAACAAATGGGATCATTAGTAATCTCTGCCGAAAAAAACTGCTCCGCTTTATCAATGAAACCACTAGGGAATCTAGAGTGCAGCATTAAAGTTTGTGGATTTTGCTTAAGAGTCATATCATCACAAGTTTTGGTTCCTTTGCCATCTCTTTGGTTTCTCATCTTGCCAAATCTCATGCTGTTTCCTAAAGCACTACCCTTTCCAAGAGATAATCTTGCACTTTTACCATTGTAACGGCTTGATTTTAGGGAACTTTCTCCTTGAAATTTTCTAGATTCAGAACTCTGTTGATTACATTCACTAGAATCATCCACTGAGGAATTCTCTAAGGTTGAGTTGGGTCGAGTTACTGGCAGAACATTTCTACAGGATTTTAACAAAGAAAGTAGCATATCCATACTAAGTTCTTGTTGAACTACACCCTTGTTCTGCTCACACCCATAACAGGCCGTGACTAGTGTGCCAGCTAAAATTGGCATTAACTCAGGATCACTGAAGAATACAAATGGCAAATCGCATACCTGTGTAATTCCAACTAAACATTTAGATTTTACCTGTTACATCTGAAGATTTAAGAAAAACTTTCTTGAAGATTCACTGACCTTGTGAAGTATTGTGGGACTATGTCCCCATCGAAGGACAGCTTGATTCCCAGGATGAAACAGCGCAAAGTACCCAAGAAGCACTAAAGACTCTGACAGAAGCAGACCAACCTGAGAATGCAGAGAAAGCTAAAAAGCATTTACCACAATCTGAAGCAAATACTCCCCCAAAATATTTATATCTACAGCTGTGGTACAATGTGTTAATATTTATGACCATACATGCTCTACTTTAATCACTTCCTCACAACAAGAGGCACTATTCTAATTTAAGGCTACAGGCTAAGTACCATGCATGCAATATAAATTTAATCAATTCCTAACAATGCGAGAAACTATTCCAATCAAAGGCTACAGGCTGACTATCATGCACGCTATCCACTTTATACTGTCTAAATTTTGGCAGGACAAATTTACCTGATCATTAGCCACTTTCCATTGGTTAGTGCAATGAGAAAGAAGGAAACTCATCAAGTGAAAAAATTCCATCTTCAGGTCTGGCCTAGCCTGATACCAATTTTGAGATAAAATGGGTCAAACAAGCATGCAAAACATTAAAGATGCATATCGGCAACTGTCATAAATCCTCAAGGAATCGTTACAAAAGCTAAGTTTGAAATCATCATCATCATAAAATAAGAATTCAACATGATAAGTGAAATTAATTTACTAGCATTCTCTGCAAAAACATGATATCCAGAAGAGCCAAATTGTTCAGAACTTTGAGCACTCCAGTTGCTGCCTCCTCAAAATTAGATGGAAGCACATACAAGGCCTGAAATAGTAGAAAAGCCATCTCACTAAGTACGCATAAGCAGGAAGCATGACAGAGCCAGCTAACAATTTGAAGATGTTTTCAGGTACAAATAATTTGTCAAGTAAATTAGGAAAACATAAATACAGGCAAAAAAGATGAGATTGATAATAATTAATAACCAGTTCCAGTAATGAGAACTCTTCAACAAAAAGTTCATTTCCTTAAGGTGTGGAATGTTTTACATTTGGCAAGGTACCAAAAGCATCTGTTCTAGTACTGGTACTGGTCACACAATCACTTTTTCTTATAAGGTGAAGTCACTCAATCCTACAGTTGCACTTTCTATGATGATAACTGATTGATACCATGGCAGCAGCACCTCCAAGGAAGTTCTCTTGTTGCACCCACTCTCAGTTAAATTACTGAGAGAATCAGAAGTAAAAGATTGATTGAGATAAATAGACCAGTAGACAAAACCTATACATGTAGCTGGCCTAAAATTTAAACAGAATGACAAACATAAACAGATGAACATCATCGCAGACCCAACCAACTTAAAACAGCTGGGAAAATGGCTAAACAAGAGCAAGGAAATTATGCAGGATCCCTAATGCAAAAGATGCTAGAATTAAATGACTAACTCACGCAGAAAATTTTCTGTAGCTAGGAGCAAAGCTACCTGTTCAGAAGATAATCTGTTGTTTGCCTGCAGTAGCACAGATGTCAATAGAGAGGGAAGACTGACTAATCCAGTTTCAGATATGGCAGAAAGAAGAAAAGCCACAGGTTGTTTCAAGTTCAACATCTTCTCGTTATTTTGCACTGCAACCATATCAGCCAAGTGTTTTTCATCCTTCCACTGGGTTACAGTTCTCTGTGATTCATCTATACCATCAGTCTTTTCTCTGTTAGTATCAATCAATCCAACTGAACTATTGTTCACCTTCTTTTCACTATCATTGCCAATGGGTCCTGAATCTTTAACTTTACATGATTCATCTAATGGGCTATCCTCTGGTACATCTGCTAAAGGTCCAATCATGTCTCCAGAGGCATTATTTATGGAGACACATCCATACTCCACAGAAACAGCACGTTCAGCACGTTTCATTTCTGGGCTATCATTTACTGCCACTGTTTCAATAGGAGAAGGTTCCCAATTGATGGAACTAACAATTCCGGAGCTGGATGTTAAGACAACCAGCAGAGAGATACTTAGTAGGATTGAGGAAGGAAAAGGTGAACCTTCGACCTGGGGCCTATCATAGAGTGCAAAAAGATCTCGCAGACGGTGAATAACTTGGTAAGCAATCAACAGCTCAAGCAAGCCATCATGCATTTGGAGTTGCCGTTCATCAGAGCTTATGTGACCAATAATTGTAGCAACGGTCCACAAAAATCCATCGAGAACTTCTGTTATTGATTCAAAGTTCTCAACCGATACTTTGCTTGATGATGAGCTGGCGCTGCAATGGGCATTTAAAGATGCAGTAATCTTTATATAGTTTTCAAGGGCAGCTGATAACATTGGGATGATTGGGGGCAACAGATTTTGTGCAAGAAAATAGCTCCTATTAGATGGCACAGATAGCACTACCCTCAACAGTTTTAGAAGGTGTATCATCACTTGGCAAGCTTCCGGTTTTGATGTATGGGAAGCAGGTAGGGCAGAAGCAATAAAATCAAGCAAACCAGCTTGGCGAGCAGCCTGCAGCTCAGGGTCCTTTCCCTCCAAGAACTGAACATTAATAATATTTTAGAAGCGATGAATTATATATGCAGCACCCTGTAAAACCCACCCAAAGAAATGACTGCAATGGTGCACCATTATGAAAAGGAGAATTTTGTTCATTTTATGACTTCTTGTAAATAACAAAGGATGCAGATTGCAAGAATTAGCAATTTGAGCTATTCCAAGATTCTACAGCAGCTAAAAAAAAAAAAGATGCACTAATCAGAGGATTCATGATTCTGGCTGAAAAATAGTTCATTTCAGAATTTTAGCCAGAGAGTCATAGTCAAATTTACCATTTACAGTGCTTTTCCAATATGTTCCATTAAAAACTATTGACCTTTTTGATAATTTCATTAGTCAATAAGGTTAATAAGCAACAGAAATGATATCTCTATGACATGGGAAGTGAACAAGCAGATGTCCTTATTAGTAAAACTAGAACATTAAAGAATTAATAACATCTAAAGAAGGAGTGGAACAAAAACAGATAAGACCCTCGAGACAAGAAATTATGGGAGCTTATGAATTCGGTGCCTAAATACTCTCAACGAATGCAGATTTTCTATCAGTCAGATGATCTGAGCATTACAATCTAACGTAAACAAATTGCACCGATACTTGCAGCCTACACCATTACAGTATCTTGTGGCATCATCAAAATCCATCACATAGAGGTCCAGGATAAATACCTTAATCATTTCAGCAGTTATTAGACCAATACTTGCAGCTCCTTTTCTTGCTTGCCGGAGTTTCTGAAGTTCTTGAAGCCACCTCCCAATTTTTGCCCTTGCAGTGGCCACTGCTGTTCTATATCCTATACCAGCATTTTCAGAACCAATTGGTGGCTCAGGAAATTCATATTTCAGAGCCATAAGTCTTTGTCGAATTCTTTTAATCCTCCGCTTCAGTGAATGTTGCAAGGACACATTGCCTGTTGCAAGATTAGATACACCTGCCCCGGTAACAACACTTGATTGACAATCATCATTGTTGTTTACAGGTGTGGATCTTCCCTGACCCTCCTTATTAATAGAACGACGCAGTAAAGGAGAAGACTGGTCCCTGAAATCCATGGAGGCTCTCTCTCGTATCTGCTCCAGGTAAAACTTGCGACGTTGTTCACTTTCACTAAGTTTCTCGGCCAATTTCTGTGCCAGAAGCTCAGCTTCCTCTTGTTGAGCTTTGGCTCTTTCCTCCTTCCTACGGAGCTGTTCAATTGCCCTTGCCTCTCGTGCTGCACTCGATGCTTTCCGTTCCTCTTCCCTTCTAACTTGAGCCTCTTCTTTTTTCCTCTGTGTCTCGGCTAGACGCTGCAACTTTTCAGCTTCAATGAGTTTTCTGCGTTCTAAAACAGCTTCCTCTCTAGCAATATCCTCTTTCTGTTTAGTTCTTAACACTTGAAGTTTTTCAGCTCTCCTCAACTCTGAATCATGAAGTTTCTGGCGCAAAATAAGTTTTTTGTTTTCCTCATTTAAGGAAGTAATGAAACGAACCTCATTAACTTTACTGCTTTCATCACCAGCTCTCCTCACAACCTGTGCAAGAAAAGCTTCATGCCTTAACTCACTACGCTGGTGGCGAGCATACATATCTTCGCGTAACTTCAGAGTGCGAACAGCTTGCCATTCATTAACACGATTTAATTTTTCTGAAGTACGTTGAAGCTTTTGAACTCTCTCATTCTCCAACTCACTTCTAATTCTCATTGCCCGTGCATGCTTTTCTGCAGCTTCTTTTTTCAAATCTAAAGCAGTTTTCTTTTTCTTCTCAGGAGTCATCAATTTATCATGCAAAATGCGCGCACGCTCGACACTTTTCCTGCTCAAGCCGGGCGAATGTGATATACGGGACGAGACACGGAAAGGAGATGAAAGTATATCCTCCCAATTCCTCTTCTCCTTCCATGCATCCATAGATTTCCATGAAGCAGCATTTCTTTTTTCTTTATCTTTTTCAGTGAGAGCAATTTGCCTCTTAAGAGGATCTGTTAATTTGAAATTTTTATCAGTAACAATTTCGGCCAAATTTTTTTCTTTCTTTGAAAGCAGCTTATCTGTTTCAGATCCATGATGTTCTCTCTTGCTCTTTCCTGAACCAGAAGCAGCAGAAGTGTCCTTAGGAGGTAGCCTAGATGAATTAAGACTCAAAGAGGATGGATACCGTGAAGGGTCACTAACATTTTGTATAGAGCTTTCTTTGCTTGACTTTCCTGACTCTAAATTTTGCTTCTCTCCACCCGTATTACCTGGAGTTGGCAGTGGTTGTTTTCTTGGATTCATCACTGAATCCTTACCATTTTGCGTTACATCACTTATTATGGCTGCCTCCTTCGAGTTATCATCAGTTGTATGATGGCAATTTGTACATTCAAGGCCCAGGAACTTTGCATCATTAGCAGCATGCAAACTAGCTCTTTCTTGTTGAATTTTCTTGAATGCCTCCAGTGATGACGAAAGTATTTCTGCTTTGTGAGGTGAATTTGTCATTCTTCGAACCTGCACTTATTCGATAACAAACCATTGTCATATTACAGAGTTACATAATGAAATAAACTAGGAAACTTTAGGAAAATATATAATATATATTCATATTTAGTTCATGAATCACTATTAATGTTACAAATAGTTATTGTTTGGTTTTGACCACAGAATCAAGAATTTTGTAGACTTGGATAACTCTCTGCACCATTTCATAATGGTACCCTCCAAGAATACGAGGTTGAAGCATGGTTGATGTGAGTCTAAAGGATCAACTGCTGGATGGATAGCTTTAGCAGCTAATCCTCTTGACGGTACAGTAGCATCTAAATGGGCAAATGTCGCTGCATTATTAGTTTAATTAAAACGGCCTCTGCCCACTCGAGTTCTCAGCCATCTGAGAAGACCTAACCAATCAGTCCTTGCCGTAGGAAGTTGCTTCATAGTAGAATGTGATAATAGGTTTGAATTCATCATAATTTATTAGCTGGTCAAAGACACCTTATTTTTCTTTGTGCAATGAAAAATTTGTGCACTATATCATTTAATGTTTACTTCTAACCCTTTATTTCAGTATCTAATTTCTATTCGGCACAAGAAGCTTTAAATTCTCCATTCGCTTACCAACTTACCATGCAGAAGAACAGAAAATAAGCCAAATAATAGTAATAATTATTTAAAGAGAAAGGAAAAGGTGACCAGGAAAATAATTAGATGAGAAATGCACATCCAAGTGCACATTAATCATATTGTTAAAGAGGTTTTATAGCAAGTGAGTACCTAAAGCCAAAAGTTCATATTCCTGACATAAAGAGGGCAGCATCATTACCTCCCATGAGAGGGCATGTGGCCTGCGATGGTCAGTCTTCAGAGTAATCGGTGCCCCATCAACTGACTGAGAAGAGGACTTCTTCACAATTTCAAACTCCTCCACTCTGGTAGTCAATTCTTTGAAATCAGACGCAGCCTCTTCAAGAACAAGAATAGCCTCTTTCATCTGCTCCAAATCACATTCTAGTTCACAGAGAAGGTAGAGTTCATCCACAGCCCTATTAAGATTCTCAAAGAGAAAGCACCACAGTCGTTGCCTAAACCTTTCTTTGCTTTCACTAGAATCATCTTCACCAAGGGCAGTCAGACTCTGAGCCCTTGAGATATCATCCTGTAAAGTGGCACATAGGGATCTGCAATCCTTATCAACAAAAGTTGTACAAGAAGGATCTCCTGAAATTGCAGGTCCACTGTGTTCAGGAACGTGTGACTCAGAGCCTCGGCCTGTTACCCCTCTTGAACCCTCATCAACAACAGCTACCTCAGAAGTTTTTGGCTCATCAACCTCAGATGCAATAACAGAAACCTGCAGCTCCTTGTTTGCAATCGGATGATCATTATTCACTGGTCTGGTGTCCTCAATATGCATTTCCTTGGAACTTGAAGCATCATCATCAGCATTCATTACTTTCTCATTTGCAATCAATATTCCTACATCTTCTGAAGATAATTTATCAGCCTCTTCATAGTTTCCTTCACTTGTATGATCCTTACCAGATAAAGAACTTGTCTTATGTGTATAACTATCTACGTTTCCTGGTTTTGCTGTGAATTGGTTCTCTTGGATTATTTTACAAGAAGAAATACAGGAAGCTAAATCTTGATTGTTCTCATGCTTCCTACAAGCCACCAAATTATGATGTCCAATATCACCAAACTTAATTTCAGATCCAACACTGTTTCCCTGGAGCAGTTCTGGAGCATCATCCTCCAGATCACCCCACTTGATTTTCTGAACCACGCCACGCTTTTCCTTCAGCACAGTTTTCTGAATATCTACATTTCCACCATTGGAACTTGCAACAAAGAATTGAGGCGATTTCTGAGAATCAGACACTTGTTTAACAACAGAGTTATCTAGAAAATTTGTACCATTTTTATCTTCATTTGACGTGGCACTCGAATTTTCAGCAGCACCCTCACCATGTATCCCAAAACTTCCCCCTGCCTTCAAACGTTGCGATCTGTTCTTACCATCTGAGTTTCTACTTTTTTCATTTGTTGCTGGTCGCGGACTATGCTGAAAATTAGAAGCACTTTTTCCCGAAAATCCCCCAACCCAACTTTGCAGGGAAAACTTTGAGCTACTTTTATGTTTCTGGACGAGAAATCAAAATATGAACTTAAGCAAGCCAACAACACTTAATTGAAGCACTTTTTGATTGAAATTGTTAACATATCTTTTTCTCCATTTTAAGCATCGGATGACTGGTAATCAAATCTCATCACACTCATGAGACCGTGATTAACAAAATATAATAATTGGAAAACATGTAACTCATCCTAAAATTTAGTATGTACTAAAAAATGAAAAATGAAACAAAAAGTGCTTCTGGATAACAGGGGAAAATATCAGTAATGTAATCCATGAGAAAGCATGTAACCTTGACACGTTTTCTTATTAAACAAAATGCAGCTCAGGGAAATTAACAACCATGCTGAAGAAGACATCCTAACAAATTTGACAATTGGCAGTCAGTTTTACAGTTCAAATGGGAAGGATAATAGAATTTCCTCACTCACATTCAAACTACTTAATACCAATATACCAAAGTTCAGGTCAGCAGCAATATGTAACATATTTTTTTAACAGGCAGAATGCAGATTTAATTCCAATTTAATTATTGAGTCAAGGGATTTACATATTGTTCCTAAAAATGCAGAAAAAAGAAGAGGCCATTAAAAACCTCAGGTTAATTCAGGTCACTATCACAGTTTTAATCTAAAAATAAAAAGCCTGAGACTCAAGTTTTCACATTTTCTTTCATTTTCTTTAGTAATCAATCCGAGCACCTATAAAAATCCATACAAAAAATCATCACATTGTGCAAATATGCAAAAGGATCAAATAAAATGATAAAAAAGTTTACACCTTTTTTACTTCAAACCATCCTGAGCCCTGATCATCCACTGCTTCTCCTCCACTGTTCTCCATCAAATTTCCTCTCAATGGCAAAAACAAAAACTCATTCCCAACAAGAGAGTCATCAAGTGCGCCATCTAAAACCCTAAATTTACAACTGCAGAGGTATATAAATTTCTTGTTTTACACATCAAACTGCAAGCTTTACCAATCATAAATGATCAGGACAACCAACATCAAAATGGGTGATCAACAAAATCCAAAATCTTCAAGTAATAAAAAAAAAAATCATCTTTGGGAATCAAAGAAAACAGATTTCGTTATGCAGAATGAGCTAAACGTAAATAAAAATGACAATGAGGATGGTAAATTGAGTTCCACTGAAATGGAATTGGGAAAGAACTGAGAAGGAAAAAAAAATTGAATATTTGGGGAAATATTCTTTTAGAATATGTTTTAGGGTTTATTATTATTATTATTATTATTGATGAAGTGTTTTTTACTAATTTAATTGTGGAAAAAACAGAAAAAAAAAAAGGAGGGAAGTGGGAATTGAGTTTTATATAATTGGGAATGAGCAAGGGTGTTAACACAGTTCAGTTTTACTTTTCTACCCTTGCCTTCGGTATTTTATCACAGGTGTATCCAAAATAACTGTTAAATTTTTGCTTTTCCATTTTCATTTTTTATTTTCCTGAATGACGATAATTTTAAATTCCATATTTGCACTATTCTGCTCTCGCGTTGCTTTTTGGATTTCCATCATCATCTTGTAAAGAGGAAACATAATCAATTATCCTTTTCTTGGTCTCAAGTTTAAATAAATTTAAATAAATAAATTTTAATAATTATATTATTTTGCATAATTAGTGGAGTGAAAACACTATATCAGTTAACGTATTTGTTCTTGTAGAAATAACTTATACCAAAGTTTACAGGTACTTGTATATTATTAAATTGTTAAGTTTTTTTCAAGTAAGAATAATAGAAAAATTAATATTTTTGAATGGATTATTCTTATTAATATTGCGAATAAAAATCATATGTTCATAAAGACAAATATTAATGCAATATCCACTAATAACTGGTCAAAAGCAAGAAAAAATGTTGCTCGCAAAGGAAGCAAGACTCCCAAGAAAATAAGAACACCCTAATTTTTTTTTTTAATTAAAAGTTTGGAAAAGTACTTAAATGAGTAAATTTCCTGAGAAAATAAGTCACAAAAGAAGTAAGATTTGGTTTGGTCTCGAGCTGAACAACGACGAATAAGGAGTTGCTTGTTTCAAGGTAGCTGATATTTCTGACTTTGGAAGTAGTCATCACATGGGCTTTATTTTTACATCATATATCCCCAGCACTTCAACATTTATATTTTTTTAAATAAGAAAGTAAGTCTCTTTGTTAAGCAGTTAAATCGATCGATGATACATTATCATCATAATGAAAATATATGAGATCAAAATACAACACTTAAAATAATTTTAGACTTAAAGTTAATTTATTCATCAAAATGTTGAAAGAAATAAAATCTGGTGACATCCCAATTGCATTCAATCCTTTTTGGAGAGACATGACGTGATCGTACTGCTTCTTCCCAGTTAGATTTGGTTCGGTCTCGAGCTTACTAATGACAAATGAGGAGTTGTTTCTTGTTTGTTTCAAGGTTGGTGATATTTCCAACTCTTGGGTAGTAGCATCACATGGGTTTTATCTTTACGTCATATATCACCAGTACTATAATATTTATATATTTTTTTCAATAAGAAAGTAAAGTTTTATTACGGAGTTAAATTCGGTCAATAATACAAAGTCGTAAAAACAAAAATATAAGGTCAGGATATGTTCAGATATAATACTTATAATAACTTAAGACTCGAGTTTAATTCTTATGTAGAATAAATCACGTGATAACACAAATAAAATTTAGTTCTATTTAAATCTAAGTGAAAATCTATTATGATTCGTAGAGGAGAGATAAAAAGAAAACAATCACAAACTGCAATCAAAGATCTAAAATTCGGTTGAGAAAAACCATCAAAACCAAATTTTAAATATAGATAGAGATCTGCATATAAGAAAAAATTAAATAAAAGAGAAATTATTTCTACATCACTTTTATTTTGTCGTATATATATTTAACTATAGTAAAATTTTGACACATTCTCTACACCACTTTTTTTTTTTAACTAATATCAATCAAACACTTTGATACTGACAAATTACCGTTTTACGCAAAATAAATTAAAAGATCATTTTATTCTATAAAAATTTAAAAAATAAAAATATTATAATTACAAGATATTCCTGTGAATTTAATAGAACAAATAAATATCAAAACCTAAAATGTTATTTTTTATAATTATAAGTTCATTTAAAAATTATCATGTTATTTTTTGTAATGATAATTTTATTTGACTTTTATATTTAAATGAAGTATAGGGAAGTTTCTTAATTTTAACTATAGGGAAGTTTTATAGGGAATTTTTATCTTCGTGTTAATTTTTGTAAACTTCACTATACTTAATTTAATTACAAAAATCAAATAAAATTATAGTTACAAAAAAATAACATGATAATTTTTAAATGAATTATAATTATAAAAAATTAACATTTGGATTTTGATATTCATTTGTTTTATTAGATTCATGAGTATTCTTGCAATTATAACATTTTTATTTATCATATATTTGTAGAAACAACGATCTTTTTCTTTCCAATTCATTTAGGAGTAAAAAATGGTAATTTGATAGTGAAAAAATGATTAATTAATATAAGTTTAAAAACAAACATAGTACAAAGAATATATTGAGATTTGATAATAATTAGATGTACATGTGACGAAATAAAAATAGCTCATAAATAATTTTCCTAAACAAAAAAACGGTTTAACAATTTTCACCGGAAAAAGAGCTCCCAAGAAGCCCTTTCCCTTGGAAATAGAGAAGGCAAGGATTTGTTTGAGTTGGCAGCAGATGGCCTAAACAATTTTGTGGAAAAAGAAACCCACTAGTTTAACATTGGTTGAACCATAAATTCTCCATTCAAATTAATAGAAGTAACCTAAATATTCAAATTTTGTCTAACTAATTTTGATAGATATCAAGAAATCAAATTTTTTTTTTTTCAAAATAAGAGATGATTCACTGATTCAAACGATGGGGTTCTGTAATTATTGCCACTTTATTATAATTTATAAGCATGTAGCTGCTATAGTTATAATTCAAAATCCATTATAAATAATATACAACTCATAAATTGAGGATTTACAACCACCACGCAAAGAGAAAAAGAGAGAGAGAGAGAGATTATATTGTAATATTTATCTAGAAGCCCGGCTTTCAATTTAAATGAGATGTGTTCATAGAAAATTTTGAAGTGGCATACAACACGTTCAAAATGAATCATAATTCTTAAACAATGATTGGTCGTGACAAGTGAACAAAACTAATCATTCGCCTTCCTCAGATAACATATAAATAAGGATTTAATAAAGATAAAATCGGCGCACCGCAAAGCTTGACATTATAAGAACCGAAAAACAAAACAAGATCTCACCCAGTAACAAATTCAAGAAATTGACCGCAGAGAATGGGACATAAGTCACGGGCATGTAATAATTTGCTGATATATTAATTAATTAATTTATTTGTTTTAAATACTACATCTTTAGGCTTGACAGCATTCACACATGAAGCAATTCCCGTTTCGGGGAAACCGTATGTCTGGGGAAGGCATAACGTCGGGTTAAAGCCAGCTTGGAATCTCACCAAAAGCAAATGCATCAGAGAACATGTTCATAAAGTCTGAGATATACAAAGTGACTTTCACTGACACTTGTGTGGGAACATTTTATCTTAACATTTTCTGTAAAATGATACTTTTACTGTTGCATACAACTAACCCCGCACTATAAGTTATGCTTATACTTGAGCTTTAATTAAATTGACAGCAAAGTTTAGGTGGATTTTTAGTACAAATTTATGACTGACCTGTTTCAACTAACGTGCTGTCTTTTCATTGTATCTACTGCACGCAAGTGTCTTTAGCACCAAGATAAGAAGACAGAGAGCTTTAGTCTTGGATAAACAGAGGCCACATTATTCTTTTGCTTTGGTTAAGGAAACTTCGTGGGGGACTGAGCTTCGCTGTTACTTCATGCTGGATCTTCTGGTTATTTGAGGTTAGTTCGCATCTGGGTTGGGGTTATTTTTGTCAAAATCTATGTGGGCCGTTTCGGATTTGATTGGTAATAACTTGTTTTAGTATCTAGCTTTGTGTATTTTTAGCGTGTTGTCAGATTTCGCACTTTGAGGTTTGTTTAGTATTAGTTTCTTTTCCTTGATTTTTCTTGCGCTGAATTTGGGTGGCTTTAAGTTAATCAATGCTCAACATTGGATCTGTTTCTTGTTTCACAAATACATTTGATAGATAATAAGAAAATGTCTTCATGAGCTGGTCACCACATTCCATCTTTAGCGGATTGCAGTTGTGCATATTTTGAACTTACAGCCTTGCTTTCTTGGACTTTAGTGTGCTTGTATATTTTCAGATGGCATTTCCTTGATTCATGGATTTGACTGACTTATCAAAGTCTATATTTTGGAAACTGGAAAGGACATGACCTGTAACACACAGGTTCTGGGTTTAAAGAACCTACCAAGTTGTCTCTACAGCATTTTGGCCGTTAAAGCTATATTGTATCTTGAATCAAGTTTTGATACATTCAAGTTATGGTTTATCAATCTTGAGATCAAGTTTACATATATCAATCCTGAGATCAAGTTTTGAATCTACCCATTTGTCACAATATTGCTTCGCTAAAATGCATTTTCTACTGGTAATTGCATCATTCTCAGAGAAATTACCTTTCCTCCTAAACTTTTTTTTTTTAAATTTGTTTTTCATTTCTCTGGTGTGTATGCTTGAAGTCTGTTTCAATCTTTGGTTCTTAAATCAATTAATGTGGGTTCCTACAAAACCTCAAGTCCAGCAATTTCCAGGAGAGTTCTTATCACTTTTCAACAAACAGTTGTGGTAAACATAGAAGATAAATTATTTCTGTAATCAAATAAAGATCTGTAACCATTTCTGCTTTTAGTTTCTAGCTTGTGTTGTGAAATCTTTGCTTCATTTCTTTTCTCTGTAAAGATTATGATATGCTGTTACATATTCAAACTTGATGTTGGCTTCTGGGTTTTTTTCTCTTCAATGTTTTTTTAAGCTGAACACGTGCAGCATAAATTGTGTAGTTTAGCAATCAGTGGCTGTTGCTATTTGCATACTTTATGCCATTTTCAACTCAATTTTGTCAAAAGTGATTTCTGTTATTCTTCTTCATTTGAGAAATATGGATTGCAGAAGAGAGTTTTGAAATTCGAAGAACCACCACTAATTTAAACTTATCATTTGGTTGCAGCTCATTTTTCTTAACAATGGGAATCTTCCTCTCCTTGTTTATCTATCTGATTTCTTATCTCCCAGTAATTTTGGCTCAAGATGTTACACGTGTCACAATTTTTGTGGATGCCACTAAAACAGTTGCAACGAACGATGAACATTTTATATGTGCTACTGTGGATTGGTGGCCTCGTGACAAGTGTAATTACAATCATTGTCCTTGGGGAAATTCATCTGTGATAAATTTGGTGAGGCTTGGAAAATCGTTTTTTTTTTTTTCCAGATTCAATACAGCTTTCTTATGATTTAATAGCTCCATACAACTTGGCATTTTCAGGACTTATCTCACCCTTTGCTGGCCAATGCAATCCAAGGTTTGGGAAAATTGCAGTTCTCATGATAATCTAGTATAATTAAAGTTTGATGACAATCTTTGTTATATTTATTAGCATCTTAGAGGATACTTAGATGTGAGAATTTTATGTGTCCCTTTGAACAAGATAAGTGTTAAAAGCCTCTTGGATGCTGTACAATAAAAGCCCTTTGAATTTTATGTGTTATGCTAGCTTTCCAGAGCTTGAGGATAAGAATTGGAGGTTCATTGCAAGACCAAGTGCTTTATCATGTTGGAGTTCTGAAGGCTCCTTGCCATCCATTCAGAAAGATGAAAGATGGGTTATTTGGTTTTTCAAAGGGATGTCTGCACATGCAAAGGTGGGATGAGCTAAACCAATTATTTAATAGAACAGGGTAAGTTGTATGACATTTCGTCTAATCATCAAATGCCAAATTTTCTAGTCGATTAGTAAATCTCTGATGTTAATGTATCAAGGTTTTTACAGAGTCAAGTTATCACAATGGAGATGTTCAAATATATCTAGTTTGTTCTAACATAACACATGAAAGAAAATTCCTATTACCTTACAGTGTAGTTTATTTTCTTAATCTAAAATCGTAAGTGATCTAATAAATTCTGATAATTTTATCAATTTCTCATATTTTGAAAGTTTTCTCCCTCAAGTGTTTTAACATCATTGAAGCTAACTTCTCATATCTTCTTATTCAAGCCCTTCTTTCGAGAAATCTAGTGGTGCCGGGTTGGAGTTTGAATGTTTCTTATTATATGGGACATTTGATTTTGTTTCAAGTGCTTCCTAAAACTATTATCTTCTGGATTGTACTTTTATTCTCTTTTTCTTCTTCCCCCAAACATTTTATCCCAATTTTGTTTCTGAGTGTTATTCTTCAAGTTTGTACCTATAGTGCATTTGTTATGATGTCAGCTTAATCTTACATTTGCAGCGCTATAGTAAGTTTTGGCTTGAACGCACTCTATGGGAGGCACCATATTAGGCATAATGCTTGGGAAGGAGCTTGGGATTCTAGTAATGCCCTTGATTTTATAAAGTATACTATCTCAAAGGGATACCAAATAGATTCATGGGAATATGGTAAATATGACATTAGAGTTTTCACAAATCACTTGGTTCTTTTACATCTTTTCTCCCTTGCCTCATTTTTATTTTTGCTTTCATTCTAGGTAATGAGTTGAGTGGAAGAACTTCTGTTGGTGCAAGTGTTGATGCAGAGCTATATGGGAAAGACTTGATCAACCTCAAGAATATCATCAATGAATTATACAAAAACTCATCATCAAAGCCCACAATTTTAGCACCTGGAGGATTCTTTGACCAGGAGTGGTATGCCAAGCTTCTTCAGGTCTCAGGTCCAAATGTGGTCAATGGCGTGACTCATCATATATACAATTTGGGGCCAGGTCGGTTTGTGTGTCAGTGATTTGTTTTCATTTCAAATAATTCATATATGCATATAAGGTGGTACTAATAATAATACAAAAAGTAGATAAAATGAAATAAATATGCAAGAAAGTAGATTTATAAGTGCAAAAATTACTCTTCTCATTGTTACCATATTCTGAGGTCATTATGCTGTCTTCCTTGCAATTAGTAAGTTGGAGTTTGTGTCTTTATTAAAAAGAAAAGAACTGAGTAAGTTGGACTGTGTTGCATGTATATCAGCTGCATTGAGCATTTAATGGTTCCTAACGTTTGTTCTTTGAGTTGATGTATGAATGATTTCCTTCTTTTAAATGAATCCTAGATTATTAGTGACCCTATCCGGTGAACTGTTTCATCTCATGTAGAATTCTAGAACATAAGATCTTGATCATGGATTTGAGGTAACTTTCAGGCATTATATGATAGCCGATCCCCCTCCTTTGGGCAGTAAATTGCAAGGACATGAAATGTTGTCTGACATTTATGAAATTGCGCCATATTTTGTTTCTAAGATAGGGAAGTATCAAAAAATCTTTTTATCTCTCAGATAATATTTTCAATGAACAAAAGTCAATACCTGATTTTTCAAAAGCGAAGTTAAAAGTGATTATTCTTCATTTCTCTCCTAGAGCGAAGCATACACATGAAATTTGATAATCTGCTATTGTTGATCTTCTTTTGTGATTGGAGCATCTGTCTATTTCAGGTGTTGATCCCAATCTTGTGAGTAAGATACTGAATCCCCAGCGCTTGAGCAGAGTGTCAGAAACATTTAGCAACCTTAAACAAACCATTGAAAAGCATGGACCTTGGGCTTCTGCATGGGTTGGAGAATCCGGTGGGGCATACAACAGCGGTGGTCGTCATGTGTCTAACACATTTGTGAACAGCTTTTGGTGATATTGATTTTCCCAGTAGCTGTTAATATTTTTATCTTCATTCCAGTTTATCAATTTAAGCATTGTTTATATTAATGCAATTATTTTTCAATTAATTGTTTTTAGGTACTTAGACCAGCTTGGATTGTCATCCAAGTACAATACCAAAGTATATTGCAGGCAGACCTTAGTTGGGGGGAACTATGGTCTCCTCAACACAACCACATTCATCCCAAACCCTGATTATTACAGGCAAGAGCATTAACCCTTCCCTGACCCAATTTATTGAGCTTTATTTCAGTAGATTATCTGTTATTTTAGTGGAAAACTTGTCTATTACAGAGCTCATTCTTTATTATGGTAGATTGTGTGTTATTTTAGTGTAAGTTATTTTAGTGTAAGACTTGTCTAATACAGAGTTCATTCTTTTGTTGATTATATGGTTACTAAACAGTGCACTTCTGTGGCATCGATTAATGGGCAAAGGTGTTCTATCTGTTGCCACGGATGGGTCTTCATCTCTACGCTCTTATGCCCATTGTTCAAAAGAAAGGGTTAGTGTGGTCTTTATTTCAATTTCACTTCTTATTATTCGAGGGGCAGAATATATGTTTGAAATGAAACTCTTAGGAAACTCTGATAATTCAAAATGTCAAAACTATCGAGTCTATCACATGGTCCATAAATAATCCAACTGCTGGTTGGCTATTTAACAAAATTTTTGGCTCAATTTGGCAGGTAATATCACTGAGACTAAATTTTGTTAGATTTGAACTATTCTATTTGCGTCGTTTCTTTTTAATTATTAAAAAAGTTGTTGTACAGTTAACACCTCTTGCTTCCCAAGATTTTGTTGTAAAACCAGTGTTCCCTTTTACTATTGAAGGTTTTTGCTTTTTTGGTTTTGAACAATCATCTCTCATACTGTCATATATTGATCTTATTCCGCAGCTTCTTGACGATTGCAATTCTTTCTACAGGAGGGAATAACATTACTCCTAATCAATTTAAGCAATCAGACTGATTATGTAATCAGTGTTCATAACAGTATGAACATGAAGTTGACTGTGAAAGGAAAAGACATCAACAGAGAAAGTTCTTTATCTCGAGATATTAAGAAAGCAGTTTCTTGGGTTGGAAGCACAGCATCGGATGAACATTTAACCAGAGAGGAATACCATTTAACTCCAAAAGATGGGTACCTCCAAAGCCAGACAATGGTCCTAAATGGGATTCCACTACAGCTGACAGAAGATGAGGGTATCCCGAAATTAGATCCTGTCCGTGTTGATGTGAATTCTCCAATATACGTCACTCATTTATCAATTGCATTCATAGTACTCCCAAACTTCAGTGCCAGTGCTTGTGCAGTATGACATCTCTTTAAGTCTCTTGGGAAGAAATAAGGGCTGTATGTAGTCACCAGTGAGGTTCATAGTTTGCAGAATAGTTAATGTATGGTTACAATAACTCTGAGCAATTGTATCTATAACCGTGTAATAGTGCTTTTGGGTAATAAGTTTTGCAATTAAAAATACAGTGTAAATGTTTTTGCTGTCATAATACTCTGCTTTTTTACTTGAGATCTTTTTCATTTTGAATGATTCGTGTAAATTTCTGTCTTTTACTGGTAGGAAATTCACCTCTGGATTCTGGAAAAAGAGGGGGAAAGGACAAAGAACTGGGGAGAGACTTTCTTTAACCAGTTGGCGAATTATGATCTTATATTGATCAATTCTATCTTTAGCTAATACACGGTTTGTCTGCAACTCCAAAACTGATGGAAGCAATCAAAGGTCTAAATATGCAGTTACTTTTCCCACTTTTAGAAGCAACCGAGGTTTAGCAGTTTACGCTACCAGCAATTTCAAAGAATTTGTCATCTGACACAAAAAAAAAGAGAGAACAAAAAGAGGAAGTGCTGCGTCATTTAGAATTGAAGGTGAACTCAGGAACCAATCTTTAAATACACATATTCACTATATCATTTAATCAATTTAAACTTTAAACATATGGTATTGTATAATGCAAGAAAATTACAAGATAGCATCTCTGTTACAGAACAAATCATTTAAGATGCAAAATGGCATTCACGATAATGGCAAAAATACATGCTAAATCAAACGACCTACTTACCTAGACAATTGAAATTTAAACATCCCTAGCCTTGACTTCCTTTGAAGATACAAGGGGATCAAATTGATGTTCTGGCATATAATTATGAGAAAGTATGTGTCATTTTCAACTAAACTAGAAATTCTGTGTCCGTGAGCTCAAGCACCTCATGGATTCCGATGGGATCTACACCTGGCCGGAAAGCATTACCTTCAATGTACCTGCAAGCAGCCAAGAAAGTGAAAGCATGGTCATGTTACCATATACTCCGTTTACAGAGGTTACTTTCCTCATGGTTTTGGAGTGAATAAAGTTACTCACATTTCTTTCAAGAAAGGATGCTTATAGAATGCATCTGGGATCCTCCCTGAAAATTGGTTATGATCCAAGTACCTGAAATTATTGTGGTTCAATATAAAACAGTTAACATATACACAGAGACATTGTATCCCTCTAAAACTGAAAAAATAAATTGCCCAAAGAAAAGCAAAGTTTGTCCCCTTAACTTAAGAAAGTAAAACATATACACACTTTGAGTAAAATATCTTAGAAGAAAACAATAAACAGTATTGACTCCAGTCCCTAAATATATGTATGTCAAACCACAATCTAGTATCCAAAATAAGGAAACTCACAGGTAAGTCAATTTAGGAATATCAGGAAGTGCTCATGGTACCTAAAAATATGTATATCAAACTACAATCTAGTGTCCAAAATAAGGAAACTCACAGGCAAGTCAATTCCAGAATACCAGCAAGTGCTGATGATCCCTAAAAATAAGTATATCAAACTATAATCTAGTATCCAAAAAAAGGAAACTCACAGGTAAGTCAATTTAGGAATATGAGCAAGTGCTGATGGTATTGTTCCAGACATTTTGTTGTGGGATAAATACCTGTAACAATTGCACTAACAAGTTCAACCACCCATAAATGTACTGAGGGAGAAAGAATGTGATAACGAGAGTGATAAAGTAAAGAAGCAGAAGGATATCGTAAACTGCAGCATGCAGACAATAGTAAAACTTACAAAATTTCCAAATTAGTCAAGTTTGCAAGCTGGGCAGGTACTCCTCCAGTCAAATAGTTGTTATTCAAGTATCTAGATCAGAGATAACTGAAGAAGTCACATTCAACCTATAAAAAAACGGAGCAAATATTCCACAACTAGTTATCTTACAGGTTGCGCAGAACTGGAAAGCTTCCTTCAAATCGGATGAGTTCCCTAATGGTACCAACCAAGTGATTGTTACCAACATCCCTGAGATCACGAAGTACAGTTTCTCAGTTAGCAAAAGAAATGGAAGTAGAATAAAATCTTTCAAATAAATGTATAGAGGGAGAAAGAACGTGATGCAAGAAAAATTTTCTGTTAGAGAACTGAGCAAAGAGAAGTGGTAAATTACAAATGCCGCAAGTTGGGTAAAGTCCCTAATTCGGGTGGAATACGCCCAGTTAAACGGTTTTCTTGGAGATAGAGGTAACGAAGCTCAGGTAGATTAGCAATGTCCTTAGGAATTTCACCCTTAAAATTGTTGAAGCTCAGAGATCTAAAGGCATTTGGAGAAAAAATAAAATTAAAATCAGGAAGATGTATGGAGAGGGAAAGAACTAAAAAAACACTCGAAATGGAAATTACTTACAAATGTGTCAATCTCTTTAATTCTCCAATCTCTGCAGGAATGACATCTTGCAGTTTATTCCACCTCAAATTTCTATAAGTGACACACCAAAGTTAGTGATCAAGAAAATCATTGTCACCATAAAAACAGTAGGCACACATTATATGAAAAGGAACACCCCTTCGAGAATCTCACAGGCAATAGTAAATGTAAAAGATAATGTTAAGGAACCTTTAATTTCATACATCTTGTGGCCAGCATCTTCTAATTTTGTTTTCTCTCTTTTTCCTCACTTTCCCAAGGATCAAAACATTTACAAGATTTCATTCATACAAATCAGCTTCAATATTCATTATACATGCATTAAGATCTCAGTACCCAGGCACAACCTCAATGTAGCACTTTGAACTACAAGAGTTTATAGGTTTCAGTATTCGTCCAAAATCTAAAATTTGTTAACTCAATATCAAGAAATTATAATTTCCAATTTTTAAGTAAGGAAGATACAAGAAATAAGAAATAGAACTAAAAAGATGAGGAAAAATGAAAAAAGATGCCAAAAATCGGTGGCACAAATGGGAATAAATTAAATTACTAAATTGATAAATTAGTGCAATTACTTAATAACAGTTTACAGGACAGGAGAGTAGAGAAACATACAATATTCTCAGCCGTTTTAGCCTTCCAATTTGAGGAGGGATAGGCCCAGTCAACTTGTTATTATGGAGATCCCTGAAACAGTAACACTTGTAAAATCAATAACTGAATAACTGAATTGACTTCTCTAAACTTTATCATCAATTTACAGGAAAAAGAAATCTCATCTAAACAAAATTGCTTAAGTAATTTCTTTGCATGTTAAAACAAGGAACTCTGTTTTAGGGTGCCAGACAAATGTTTTCCAAAATATTATAGAAGTCTATCTCCGCCTCACATGGAGGTTGTCCTTTGGTTGAGGAGATTCAACAACACAAACAGGAACGACAATGACAGTCTTAACTACTTGTATTGTAATAGATGCATGCTATTAGCAGCGAGGAATGCCTAGATGTGTGATACATCTACATGTAGATGTGCAGTGCATGAGCCGAGCGTCTTTTATCCTGTCAATTCAGGAAATAAACTGCCAAAGTACTTAAGCTATGAGGCATGGAAATTTTAAATCATATAAAAATCAAACCCAGAAATTATGCCCCCAAATTTAATATTTCGTTTTATGCACCCAGAAAAGGATAAACCACTAGATTCTCAATGTTGTATTTCATTTAGCTTATTAGAATGATCAACAGATATGAAGCAGTGATTCATAACCACACAGTTTGGATATACATGAGCATGCAACAGTAGCTATGCTTAAAGAGGGAAGAATTGAGGCAATAAATATGAAATTAAATATCCAATAAAGATCTACTGAACTTCTCCAAATGCAACATAATGTATGTACTTGAAAGCCATAAGAAAACACTCCAAAAGACATAAATAAACTTAAAGCCACACACTGCAGAGCATATGGATTAAAAGTAAAAAGATTAACCAAACCATGTAAAATTAAATAACTTACAGTCTTGTTAAGTCCAACAAATTGGTAACAGCAATTGGAAAAGGCCCAACAATTGATACTGCATAAACTTCCCTGCAAGGATAATGACCAGAAAGGTCTAGGTCAATTTTCAGTTTCAGACATACATTGTTCAATGGACAATTTTTCTTTTTACTTTAAATTTTAATTTGCTATTGTTTGAAATTGTTCATAAAGTATCATACTTACAGTTCAGTAACCACTCTGTAGTCTCCCTGAGTGGAACATGTGACCCCAGACCACGGCGGTAGATCACCATCTCCGCAGGGATCATCTCCAACCCATGCATAGACCACTCTCCATCCAAGCGACGCTTTAATCTCATTTAAAGCTTTCACTGAACCCACCCAAAAATCAACAACAAATCACTTTGATTCATTTCTTAAGTTAATTCACTTTCACTTAACCCACCCAATATACTTAAGTTAACTAAGTCATTTCTTAACAACATTTCACTTCAATTGACCCATATTTCAACAACTTCGCCCCATAAGCCACAACTAGCTAACTGATAAAAGTTGATTGAGTACGTTGTATCACATTAATCAATAACACCAACGAGATCAGATCACACTTATGACCTGGCTGCAGCACTAAACAAGCCTATGAATGAAATCTCGACTAGTTCATGATGTGATGACACATAGTAGCTAAAGATTGCCAAATCGTAACAATGCAACCTGGAATTTTACTTTCCGGGGAACCAAACGGAGAAAATTAGACGAACAGATCTATAAGGAAGGGGTTCGTTACCATCTCGCTTTAGCGTTTTGGATTGAGCGGCAGTGAGTAGCAGAGAGAAAATGCAGATCAAAGAGAGTGTCCACAGACACGCCATTTTCAGAGCCTAGGTTTGGAAAAATGATTACTGTTTTCCTTTCTATTAATCTCAACTCGAGTACTCAAATGGATCATTTTCGGATCTATCCGTATTTATTTTCTCGCTCCGGGTAAGCACACGGCAAACGGTCAGAAGGGGGTAAATGAAAATTTAAAAAAAAATTATACAATTGGAAGTCCTTAATTGTTAGTGAATTGTCAGTAAGACATAATTTGCAACTATCTTTACAGAATCCCCTGCTGCCAATAGGTTGAGAATTAAGGGCAATTGCCTCTTGTTATCTTTCTTTGTATTTGGTTTTCAAAGTTTGTCATTTTCTTCAAATTCTTCCCAAATTTATTAGTGTTACAAAGATTTTAAGATATTATGGAAGAATTTTTAGATTTTCACATGTTCTTAGAATTGCATTTTTTGTCATTTGAATTTTAATAAAAGAGTTGTTCTAAAAAATTGAGGTTATTAGTTTAATATCGTTACCATTTAAAATGGGAGTGTGGTATAAATTTTTTATCATTTAAATCATCTCATATATTTTCCTCTCATGGGGCACTTGGCAACTAGTGATGAAAGTAAAAAGTTTATTTTCATGATAATTATCAATTTTGTAAGCTAATAAACCACCAAACAATAATGTCTCAATAAGTAGAAAATATTTATAGTAACGTTTTTCTTAATTTTGGTTTTATTCAAGCAATTGCTATAAGTGTATGAAAATTAACACACACGATACAATAGAAAAATTTTATTTTTATTCATGTTCTCATACTATAAATTACATTCATTGTTGCAAATAACTAAGTTGCCTCTTATTCTTCTCTTGCTTGGTTTTTTCTCTATTTGTGTTATTCATCTTCCCTATTAGTTTCTTTAACTTTAACTTTAACTTCTTCGTCATTTAGCTTCTTTAACTTCTATGTTCTCTTTGCTTCTTTAATCTTCTCTTTATTTTCATTGTTGATATTCTTTGCTTTTACTATTGTTGTTACTCTATTTTAGCTTTTAACTTGTGATCTTTGGCCTCTCCTTGGTGCTTCCAGACTACTTGACTTCTTTCTTACTCTACTTCCTTATTGCGTTAATGTTGGCTTTGCTTTTCTTTTTCTTCTCAAGGACCATGTTTGCTCTTACAACCTTAATCTTTTATAGATAATCTTGAGTTAATCTACTATAGGTGTCATTTTATAACATAATTATACTTATAAAAAGATCTTAACCTCTAGCAACACTAAATTTATAATCAAATTTAATTGATATTATCCACTAAGACAATAACCTCAAACAAATATATTTTATTTATTTACTAAAACCATCAATTGAACAAAATACTACTACTGGTATATGATAATCATTATTGTATTTGTGTCTTGTGCTATCTACTACATATATTTAACAAAACATAATAGCAGGGGCGCGCATAAAAAATTATAAGTCGTCTTTTTTGTGAATATCTTAGAAATCAAGGACTTCCGATGTTAATATGGAAAATACAAATACAGCTAATATTCCAGCGAAACGACGCGTTTATACGTTTTGCAATCAGAAAAAGACATGCGTGCTTTGCTGACCACCCTTTATTTATGTATTCCAGCTGCAAAAACGCAGCGTTTCAAACCGCACGGTGCATTAAAATTCTCTGTTTTGCAGGGAAGCTCAGGTACTGAATAAGAGCACACATAGCAACAGCGGGTTCGTCCCTCTCGATAAAAATGGTGTCACCAGGACAAGCAGCGCCAACTAGGCCCGAGATTTTGGGATTATATCGGGCACTCCTACGTGCGGCGCGTGAGTTCCGCGACTACAACATACGAGAGTACACGAAGCGCCGGACCATCGACGGGTTCCGCGAAAACCAAAACCTGACCGACCCGGAATCCATCTCTTCGGCCTATGCGGAAGGGAAGAATCAGCTAGCGATTGCGAAACGACAAGCCGTCGTGTACTCACTCTACACCCCCAAAGTGAAGAGCGTCATGGAACTGGAGAATCCTCCTGCTTTGGTCAAGTAATTAGGTGACGTAAAATTTTAATTTTTGTGCAACTTTTTCTTCAGTTGGGGTTGGTTCCAGAGTTTTGTATTGTAATAAGGGGGAAAAAAAGCCACGTTTCTTAAGAAAATATACTCTCTAATCTATTTAAATTAATATGCTGAGCTGAAATTTGACGGATAGATTGGTTCTATATTTTTAAATTTTCTGGTTCTATATATATTTTTTTCAAGGAGAGTTTCGTGAATAAAAAAGAAGCAATAAAAGAACTAATTCATCATTAGTGTACTCGTGCAGCTATGCTCTGAATGAAAAGATGTTAACTATAGTTTGTCATTGTTTAATTGCATGCTTTTTAAATTAAAATTGAATTTTCATTGCGTGGTTCTTGGGCAGACAAATTTTCCGAGATCGCTTAAAGAATGGGGAGAATGCCGTTGCTAGAATGACTTCTGCAGTTTAAAATTTAGTTTAAATTTCAGAGAGGATGTGGTCTTGTGGAACTTAGTCTTTTGCCTTGCAAAATCTTTGGAGTTTCTTCTAATCCCACAATTATGCAGTGCAAATTTGCTTCTTGAATGGTTGAATCTTTGGCATGGCAATGCCATGGAAAAAGATTGATCCAGTGTCTGGAAATGACAATAGAATAGGTTTAGTTCTCTGCAGTTTATGTTTAAGGAGAGTGATTTTTCATGGTGCTTGAATGATGAGGTTGGATATTCTTTTGTTTTCAATATTGAATCACAGTTCTATCCTTTTTTCTCATTGCTTCTCAATAAGAAATCTAGGTTAGACCTCCTAGGACGACTATATGGTAGAAGCACTACAACTTTAAACTGGTGAGGGATTCCCAACGGAAGAAAGAGTAGCCCTCCCCTCCGTATAGACCCTTTCCTTGTGCTCGTAATCAGCTTCATATAACAATTGAATTGAATTAAGGCTTTCGCAGCCATACTTTTCAACAAACTAGGCGCTTTGTTTTCGTCGCCCTTTCTTCGATCCACCCACCGCTTCTTCTTTAGTCTTTGGTTTAGGGAGGTCTCCCTCGGCAGATGCTACTTTATTTCGGCGGGTCATTGGGCAGTTACAATATTTGGCTTTCACAAAAACCTTTGCTGTTCATATCCCAGTTCATGCATCGTGACTATCTAGTCTTGGGATTTAAGTTTCTGTGAGTGGGCAACACAGCATTGTACATGAAGAATGGTAGTTCATGTGCTGTATAGGGAGGACAGACACAATGAGAATGTTAAGGATGTGCATGTTTTTCATTTTTTATTTCTATTTTTTCTTTAAATGTTTGCAACGTGTTTGCACACGAGTATGGCTATGGAGCTGCTGGTTCTATTTTTAAATCAGCTTTGGTATGCCTCATCCTTCATATGCACCCAAGAGGTCTCAAACCTACTTGTGGAAAATAGAAATGTGTTTCCACCAATAAGTGATTTTCCCTTTGAGCTTGCATCGTAGTTTTGTGGCCACATGTTCATTGCGTAATAAATGGATGGATGAGTAAGTCGGCTGGGATTTTTGCCTCATGCTCAAGTGGCAATTAAACATCGCAGAGAAATTATGCTGCAACAGCAGCGCAGAAGAGCAGGAACCTAGACACTATAAACATTCAAGCATGATCAAGGAAAAATGGAATCTCAATTAGAATGAATTATAGTCATAAATTGTGTGAATCAAGATTTACTGAAAATCCAAATCCATGTAAGATCTATCCGTATCCAGATTCATAAATCTGCACGAGTTACAACAGCTGAGTATCAGCATATCTGTCCTGGAAGCAAATCTGAAAACTCTACTTTCCAAGTAAGCGGCGACCCCGAAGATTAGCCTCCTTCACACGAATGTTTAGCACATCCACGTCGTCTTCAAGATAATCCAAACTCTTGTTCTGCCTGCAATTCAGCAGAAGTAATCATAATCAAACACGCACCCCCCCCATTGTTATATCCATAAGAAATGGTTCAACTTGGCTCTACAATAATGGCAATGGTAGATTGCACGCCACGTAAGCATGGAGATGCAGTAAGAGTTTCACTGAAACAATAAAGTGTACCTGTCAATTTCAGACCCCATATCTGAAGCCATATTTTTTAGTTCTCCCAGAATATCACTTAATTCAGATAGTGCATCATCCTGCTTTGCCTTTTCTACCTGCAATGTAATCGCAAACCAAGGATGATGATGAAAATATGATATCAGTACACATTGTACACTTGGCCAACAACTATGCAATAGATTGATATGATTTCTATTGACGAAGAAGCAAACAGTTCAGCAAGTCGAGATTTAATTGCTTAAATAATTATTAAAAAAGAAAAAATACAAACCTCAACTTTCTGATAAGCATTTGTGGGTTCGGGCGGTCGAGCTTTGGTGTTTGACTGTCCCTTGGATGTGTTATTTAATCCCAACTTCTCCCTTTGCTCCAAGTGGTTGCCCCTTCTTTGGACCGGGTCATCTGCAAAAACATGAAAATCAGATGAAGGGTAAAGGCTATTAAAAAATCATAATTAGCATGTGGATGCACTCATGAAGGCAAAAACCACACTATATCACCTCCTAATGTCTTGTTATGAGTTGAGTAACCAACATAATCTTATTTTTAGAATAAAAATCAAAAGATAGGGTCATGCATTGTATATGAAGAAAAAATAACCTCTAGTAATAACAGGCCCCATGATTGGACGGGTCTTCTTTGGCTTCCATGTCCTAGAGAACATCCCGCCTAGGCTTCCTAAAAGCTTCTCACCCTGTAATCAGCATTCAACGATTATGGAAGTGCTTTGTATAGTCTATAATTCGATCCAAAATGTCAATAAAACAAGAAAAACAATAGTTTGAGTGTCAGATGAGAAGCTAGAGAATGAAAAATTTTAAGGTCAAAGGAAGGCATGTCCAAAATATCATGTAAAATTGTAAAACAGCTGATACCAGTGAGGACAACAAACATAAGGCACGTGTAATTAAAGCTACGCATGTACATAAGAACACACGCAAGGTTCACGTTATCAATTCAGCAGATCACTAGCTCCATCTGCTGTTTAAACAAATACCAACTTTTTTGAGATTTAAAATATTCATTTCTGGTCAAAATATTAACCTTGAAAGCTACAGAGTAGACTACTCTGTACTATTTTGAGAAACAATGTGCCCACATATATTATTTTGATGAAACAAAAACCGTAAGCAAATTAAATGGTAGGAAGTAGTAACATGGTTGATGGTTCCTGTGGTTTAATATTAAAGGTGACAGTATTCAAGTAGAACGAAAGGATAACATTGTGCCAAGCAAGCAACTTGATAAGTTGGTTATGCTAGAATGTGAGTATGTGTCAATGCATCTAGTCAAACTCACAGTTAGTACGATAAAATTATGTACTCCGATACATTATTTAAAGCTCTAAGTGAATTGCATCTTGATAAAAAGCCATACCCGACTAAGATCCTGATCAATGCTGGCAGCGGTATAGTGGGTCCTGGTAATTTGTTCACCCTGCTGGTGCAAGCTTACCAAAGTCTTAGTAGCATCCTCTCTAATCTCTTCAGCAATCTTCAGGCAGCCATGCACTTGCTTTGTAGTGTCCTCTGCCTTGTAAACAGCATAATTCTCCAATTCTTGCACAGACTGGTTCTGTAATCCACCAGAGTCACGAAAATCATTCCTGTATTTGTTTCTTGCAGCTGAAGTAAGGGAATCTGAGGACACTGCAGTGTTCTCTTTTATATCATCATCATCAAAAGGATTAGCACTAACTTTTGATGCAGTTAGGTTGGGTTCAGAAGAAGTCCTTTTTGAGGGTTTAAGAATCTGCTTATTATCGAAATCATCATCAGAATCAAACGGGTTGGACCGAGAAGAAACCTGGTGTCCAGGGTCAACTAAGTTATGCTTACCAAACCTTATAGGAGATTTCTTCAAGCCAAACATTCTTAAAGCAGAGCTATTATTCAAACTGAAGAGAAATCAATCAATCAATCAATGTTCCTGGAAAATAAATAAATAAATAAGCATTTCTGTGAGATTGTGATGGGGATATTCAAAAAATTACACTAATCACCAAGTTTAGCTGAATTAGAATGACATCAATAAGGTTGCATAACATTTCAGTTCAATCGTACAGACTAGTAGGCGTGATTCAGGAACAAATTATCAGAACTAGTTTAAAAAGAAGAAAACAGCGACCCAAAATTGAAATAAGAAAAATATGATCAGCAAGAAATTAAACCAGAACAATATGTTTCCATTAGAGAAAATTGGTAAAAAGAAATGAGACGAAGACAGAAACGTTACAAATCTAATTACAGATTTAGGTTGACCCCCCCCCCCCCCAAAAAAAAAAAAGAGCTATGGAAAATAATCATACCCATATAAGCTTTCTTTGGTTCTGTTTCTGTTTTTTTAAAAAAAAAGAAAAAGAAAAAATAAGATATAAGAGATTTTAAAAAAATTAATTCTACATTATTCATAAATATGCAAAACATCTACAGGAATGAACATAATATGACCGTTAGATTAATTGTCACTTGAGCGACCGTTCAACAGAAAAATAAAACAGGAAATTTTTTCCTCCAATTTTTCTCAGAAGCCAAACAGAATATCCAAAGGGAGAACAACCATAAGCCTCAGAAACGAATTGACAAGAGAGAGGGAAAAAAAAAAAAACAGACATATTATTCAGTTGTACCTAAAGATTTCAAATTCTCTAACTTCAAGAAAAAATAATAATAAGGATTCTGTTTAATTAACGAGAAAGCAAGTTGATTTCAAAGAAACTGACCGTACGATGATAACAAGAAACAAACAAACAAACAAACAAACGAGACAAGACAAGATTTTGAAACAAACCCACATAGAAAAATCTAAAATCAAGCAAAACCCAGAAAGCAGAATCAAGAAAAATAAGTAACTAAATTAATCAGCAAAGATTTTAGGAGAGTATCCTTTACCTGAGAAAATGTTGCAGAAAATCTTGCAAGAGCCCAAGAATCTCAAAAGGAATTAGTCAAAATGAAACTTTGTGAAGAAAGATTTGGTGTGTTTAAAACTTTAAATGAGAAAGGGCGAGCCACGTATATAAATCGCGTGGAGCGAGTTCTCAGAAATTGGAACAAGGATGAAAGGAACAGGCAAGAAACTGGCTCAAGAGGGAAATTGGACTTTGTATTTTTCTAATTTATTTATTTCTTGGGCATGCTCTTTGTTTATTTATTTATTTATTATTATTTTTAAATAAAATTTTGATTTGAAACGTTCAAATGTGGACTTGATCCAAGACTGGGAGAGGCGCCCCACTTTGACGAGAGAAACGAGACTTTTTGGCCTGTTTTGGTAGGGACACGCATTCATGGTTCATTACGGCGACGTTTCATTTAATTCAATTAATTGATTTTTTTAATAAGTTTTATGCGGAAGGTGTGATGGATTCTGGAATCAATACAATAAAATAAAAAAAATTTATGTTTGTATTTTAAAGCTGGATTTGAATTAACGCATTCCATGGTTGACTGTGAACCTATAGAAACCAAGTTGACAAATCGGAATTACTCTTTTTTTGGGTTGTAATGCCTTAGTTTATTAATCTGATGAACCGAATGTGAGTTGATTAAGTTATTTATTAATTAAATTTAAAATATGTTATTTATTAATGTTAGCCGGCATTTTGTTTTGGATTTTTTAGGCCAATGTGACAGCTTTTTCTTTTGTATGTGTCACTTTATATAAGTAATAAAATTAGAAGAATTTCTATCATTATTGTTTATTTAGTAAATAAAATGGATATTTTAATATTTACTTAAATAAAAAATATACATAAATATAAATTAAATAGGAAGTCATTGCTTCCGTTTTGATTACGTAAGGTGGGAATGAAACAGGCCTCTAAATTTTAATTTTCTTATCGCATATTATCTCTCTCTTAATCCATGAGTGAATCCATTTTAAGACATTGACCTACACAATTCTTTCCAATATGGGAAAGGGTCTATTGCCAAAAACTCTGAACATCAATGTGAGTTTGCTCAGCAACCCCACCACTTCATGAGTGGAGAAAAATGGAAAATTAAAGAAACCTCATTACAAACTCCATCCCAAATTCTAATAATCATGATTTAAAAAAAAATATGTTAACAATTTATTGATGAATATTTCTATCTAAGCTAATTTGATATTGCCATGATGCATGTCATGTAGTTTATTATTATTCCAACCAAAAATAAATAAAAAAATAAAAATTCTCTTACCTTATTCGCCCACCATCACTTATATTAAAAACAATTACTTGCAACACTCAAATACATATAATCAGATTTCTAGAATAAATCATCAATGCCACGTTGATACTTGATGATGATGATGATAATAATAATAATAATAGTCAGACCTCAAGAGAAACTTCAGGGAAACAGAGCCATAGCATAAAACAAAAATTATAACTAGAAAGCGTACCTTTCTTGCAAGCAAGCAATTAGCTTACTCTCATGACAAATCCGAGGAAAATACTTTTATGTGCTAGTTCCGGCAGCATTAGAGGACTGTCTAAACAATTATCCAAGGGTTAAAGATCGAACTAGGCTAAGGGAACAGTGGTGGGTTTAGCGGTACAATGTTACAAGTCCATAGTTCTTGCAGCCTTTGATATTATGAAAAATCTTTAGTAGACAAATGCTAATAACCCTAAAATAAATGAAGATGAGGTGAGAAAACATATGAAGAAAGCATCTAGTATCCTTAACATAGGCTTCCAACCTTGCTTGGCTTCCAAAACTTTCTAGTTTCTTCTTCAAGGGAAGAAACAAGAAACAATATGCCATAATTGTACAAACAATTTTTCCTGGAAGAACAATATACACATAACAAATAGAGAGAGAATTGTGGATAGTTGCAACTTTTGACACACCCCCCTGCCAAAAAAAATTTACATGTTGCCCAACCCATGAATGGTGAAAGAACACATAGGATCAGCATCTGGGGCTTTATTCATTGCAGCATCTTCCACTTAACTTTTCCTCATTACAATTTGCACCAGAAAAACAGAAAACTAATGTAAATCAGAAACATCTCAGCATTCCAGCAAATAATACTTTGCTAGTGTACATATTCCACGAGAACTCATTCTAGCCCAATAAACATATAGAAATAAAAGCATGCTTAAGGGCAACATCCAATCACACCAACAGATGCACAAGAGATGCGTGTGTTGGTGCCTGTGACCTTTTCTTTTTTGAGGGGGGGGGGCGGGGGGACCTCCACTGCAATTTCCGATCATTGAACATCTGCAGTTTCCAATGGAGCCACTCTCTATATGGGGAGATGTCTGCCAGTGGCAACACATTTGTTCTGTCCCTTTTCAATCTAATCATGAAGAACAAGATTGGAGTTCTTCAAAGTTAAGCAAAATTCTCTGGGTAATATAAAAACTGCATATCATAACATCATTACCTGTGTCTCTAACTCAGCTATTCGGTGTAAAGATGCTTGTTCAATGCAAGCACGACGCTTGCACTCTTCTTCAAGCAAACTGGTCATTTGGTACCTCAGCTCAGCCATTTCTTGCGCCAGGTCCTCTGCTTCTTCCTTTGCCTTAAATTTCTCTGCTCTCAATTCTTCCTAAGTAGCCATATGCATATTAATCTCAACCGGTTCAGAACAAGTCAAACAGCCTGAAGTTATAGTTCTTTAAATGACTTATACCTTAAGCTGCTTCACAAGAAGTTCATATTCACATATTTGAAGTGACATTCTCTTTATCTTCTCCTTGAAATTTGCATCTGGTGCCAGTACCAATGCCACTTTTGAAAGGAGTGCACCAATGACTTTTCCACAAAAGCTTCATAAATATTAATATATTACAAGGAATCAAAAAGTGAAAGCTAATTGCCACTTAATAGGTATAAAAGAAAAACAGATAGAACCACATAATAGGTTATTGCTCTTCGTTTGAAGGGCAGTTTGCCTGAAGCATCTTTATGCCATTACCATACAATTGAGAAACACAAATTATCAGACATTTTAACTCAGTAACTTCAATGAAACTGATAACTGTAACTCACCATGTTTCTTTTGATACAGTAAAATTTCTCTCTAGTTCACTCACTAAAAACTGAATGTCTAGCTGTGTTCTGTCCTCCTTTTCCATCCATTCCTCAATCTTTTGACAAAATACCCTACCATTTGTTTCATATGAATCCAGCTTCTCCTTTAGCTCCTTGTTTTCTTTATCCAAACGTTCAATAATTTCCTGTGAATCTTGAATCCGAACCTCAAGCTCTTTAATTAACAAATTCACCCTAGCTTTTTCTTGAACATTTTCCTCCTGAACTTTCTTTGCTTCAACACAGGTCTGCTCCAGGGCAATCATATCAATCTTCAAGCTCTCTATTTCACACTGTGACTCTAGCGCTGAGGATGAAATTGATTCCTCCAATTTCTTGATGTGCAGAGCTGAGTTTTGTAATCTTTCTTCTTTGCTCTGTAATTCCTCCATCAATAGTAAGCACTCAGAATCAGATCTCCTCAATTCCTCCTCCAACTGGCCTGTCTTGTCTTGTAGATTTTCCATGTCAACTAATTTCAATTCAAGGCTGTGAACATGCTCAATTAAAGAGTATACCTCTTCGTTCCTTGCATTTAGTTGATCCTGAAGGTAATCTGCAACACATATTTATGGAATTCAGTTCAGATATAAACGCTGCATGATCACAATCACTGCTAAAAGTACCTTTTTTTTTTTTTTTCCAAGTTCAAATGAAATAGATACCTCCTATGCATTAATTGAATGTCAAAAGGAAACTGAAAATAATAATATTATTATAATTTAATACAAACATATTTATAACATCATATCATTCACAAAAGAGAATATGTTCTCTGCCACTGCTCCACCCACCACCAGATAAAGAACCATCAAAACACATGCAATTTATAAATTCATCTCATAATTGTCCAGAAACACTATGATAATCTAGTACATCAAAAAAGTTCCAACAGAGAGATCTCCTACACATTCCCTCTCAGAAGTTGCTTGAGTATCAATTTATTATGGTAAACATAAGAAGTTAAAACAATCCACTATAAAGCATAATTAAGATACTGTAGTAACTTTTGTTAAAGGCAGCCTGAAACGCAAAGAACATTGAACTGCTAAGAGTCTCCATAATTTTTTGCAGGTCAGAAACGTAGTTTGAGAGAGCCAGCATGACCACAATGATGGTTACTCTGATCATGACGTGATTACACATATATGTCAATGACTGTAATATATAATAATAGAAAAGAGGAGCATTAAATAACTCAACTCCAAAAAGCAGCATCTTTATAAAATGGAATAACTTGAAGCCAAACACCGATTAGCGACCTGAGTAAACAAGTGAAACAAAAATAAGAATAAGCACCTATTTCTTGAGAAGAGTTCATCAGTTCTCTTTCCAACTTCTGAATGTGTTTCTTGTCTTCATTACGAGCTTCTGATAAGGACTTCGCATGGAGTTCTAGTCTCTGAGCCAAAACAAGTATGAAAACAGGTAACTTGTTGATGTAAATGACTTCTTAAAGCCTTAATCATGTCATATTTTCTCCCAGTGCATTATTCTAACAAAAGACTGGTAAAGTCTTTATAGATGGGTGTGTGTGTGTGTGTGCGAGCACGCGCGCGCGAGGTGGAAAGGGACTTCAACTCTGTTGTACTATTAAAAGTTTGCAATTATATTTTTCCGGAACTGCTACTAGATGAGGAAGGACTAGCTGGGGAACCTTCTAAAATATCTCCACAATAACATACTGAGTCTGAGTATATATGCAGGTAGATAAACTTATACTCCAAAACAGAAAATATAATAAAGAGGAGGTGATCCAGAATGCCGGGCTGTGTAGTAGCCAAGTGATTTGATAATCCAGCTTAAGCAAACAAACACATGGAATATTTTGTTCAAGAAAACCAAATTAAGGAGTAGATAAAATTTCTTCTCCATCTTCCCTACTAAACTCCTTGTTGCAAGGAGAATATAAAAACATTTGATACAAGAGCAAACAAAAGCCAATGTCTAACCTGCAACAAATAAAATCCATCGTTTAAATTGCAACTTTCCTTACAAATAGGAAAGTTATCAGAAAAGTAAATTTGTTTCTTGAGCCTTTAACTACTTAACTTCTTCTTAAAACAACAGCAAGTACATGAGACGTGAGAACAATATGAATCATATTGCTTTGGCTCTAATGATTATAAAACCATGAAGCAAAACTTACTTTGATTAGGTCAAAACTTTGAGATTGTGATTCTCTCAAGGTGTCCTTCCCTTTCCGTAGCTGCATTAAAAAAAAAAAAAAAAGAAACAAAAAAAGAAAAGTTAAATACACTATCATATCTAATTGCCACAACAACTGGACGAATAGTACCTAGATATCAAATTGTGCATCAAACGGCAAAACCAAAATGAGAGCTTCGTTCTCTCAAGTCAAAACCTCAAAATATCAGCTCTGCATTACTAATGTCTAATGGAAGCTATCTGAAACCAAAAGTAGTATACACGGAATGGGCCAAAAGCATACACGCTCCAGATACAAGTAAGCTTCTAAGACTAGACACCCTATAACTGAAATAAGCCCAATAATAAAATCCCATTTATTGATTGAGTCAAGTAATGCTGGAAAATCCAATTAAATTGGAAAAAAACAGAGGTGTTCAAACTAGTTACTTATCAAAGAGAGCAGGGCAGAGTTAAACTACCTCTCTGCATCTTGTCTCAATCTGTAAGAGCTCCTCAACATCAAAAACGCTTTCACTATCACTCCTCGAACTAATTGACATTTAAAAAGGGGAAAAAGAAAAAAAAAACTCCGGCCAAAGAAATAATTGCCTGTAACTATCAAAGGAATGAACATAGAACGAAATGGAAATCAAGTAAAAAAATCAAAATAACAAGGTTTTTTGCTACGTTTGAAAAGCGGGTTAAATGAAAGTTGTTACCTTCGTCGTGGAAAACAAATAGAATCTGACGAATGATTAGAATTCGAAAATTTTCGTTTGAAACGTTAATAACGCACGTGGATTATTAATACGATCAGAAACGTTGGGCTGATGGCTGTTGCTGGTAATGGGTTTGATTCGGGCCTACAAAAACGGACACAAAAAATTTGGGCCCATTTATCAAATCAACTTCCAAATTCTTTTAATCAAATCAACTTAAAATATCATTTATTTTTAATTAATTTTTAATTGACTGCTAAGGGTAATTATGAAAATAAATGGGATAAATTAAAAAAAAAAAACAAGGTTAATGAGATAAATTGAGCTAAAAATTAATCTATTTTATTCAAGCAGAATGACAAACGACATGACTCTGTTTTAAATTCTATCACGTATCTAAATACTCACTAGATTATCGTCAATAATCTTCCAATGAAAATGAAAAATTTTTATAAGTCATTGTTACATTTTTAATCTCTTACATTCTTACTTAGAAATTTTTTTTCTTTTTTAAATTCAAAAGCATTTATTTTATAATATTTTCTTCACAGCTAAAATGTAATAGATTCATGGTATCTGCTGATGTAATGTAATGATATCACTTGTCATTCAAATGGTTGCTTAAAAGTTAACAACCAAGTGCAGATATTGCAATTAGGTAAAGGGCCTTTCTTTTAATTATTCTTTTCTCCTCATTTTGGCAATGTACATGAAAGCCGATATAATAAGGGGCAAAGATAAGTATCACATGTACAAACCCAAAAGCAAGAAGAAAAGATGGGACTCCAACCTAATACCATACTAGACTAGCCATTTGCCAATTGACTAAACTCTAGGTTGCAGAAACCATAGAAGCACTGGTTCCTGTCTGGGCTTCTGCCCGTTTCTTCACCATGGCAGCATGCTTCTGCCCAGCAAGATGATAAGTGAAGACCGTCTCACTATTGCACACCACATTGCATATGGTGCACACTCGAACTGCTCTCGCCACAGCTCCACTTTCCACAACCTTCTGTTTCTTCGCCTCCAGATCCTCTACAGTTACTGTTCTCTTCTGTGATTTCTGTACATCAGCACCATTGCCGTTACTGGCCACCGGCTTCTCTGTAGGTCCAATTATTGGTTTTGTTTCAGCTGGAGCAGGAAGTGAGGCAGGGGCACTAGTGCTATTCTTAGCTTTGTCCAAATTCTCCAGATTTTTCTGGTGTTTTTTTCCCTGTAAGTGCTTGGCATAGACATCGTTGCTGTTACAGTTGATTTTACAAACCTCACACCAGGCAGATTGAACAACTTTTGGTTTTTTTGCACCTCTAGTCCAAAAGCTATTGTTCTGAACCTTGATTGCAGCAAAATACTGACCAACCCCCAAAGATAGTAAGCGAGCCTACATGGTAACCAGGAAAGGTTTGATAACTGATTAGCACTTTCTTTACATTACAGCACCATTTGTGTTGGCAACCAATATCAAGATTATGACTACTTTGATTATTTACATTATAGCACCATTTGTGTTGGCAATTAATATCAAGATTATGACTGCTTTGACTTTTCTTACTTGCAATCTCCTACAGATTGTTACAAAAATTGATTGCTTAATTAGGTTCTTAAACTGAATTTTAAAGATGCCCAACGAGAGAATACATGAAAACTCATAAGCAGCAATTATGTCTTCTAAGAAATGAAAAAACTGAAAATCCTTACGAATGCAAATTAACATTACTTTGCCATAGAAGCAATGCAATCTTGAAACAAAATAAAAAGACAAGCACCAAGTGTGAATCAATAAGAGAGAAGCTAGGCTAGAGAGCAAGGTAATTACTTGGGCAGCATGTTTTTTCCCAGAAAGATGATCATTGAATGCTTCCTGACCATTGCAGGCAATGTTGCATACTGTACAGACCCTAACAGAATCAACTGCTGCACCACCATTGAGAAGCTTCTGTCTCTTCATCTCCAGCTCCTGGCTTGGCAAACTTACTTTATTGATTGTATCGCAAGATCTTTTGGATGTAGCAGCAGTGGGATTATGTTGGTTCTGCAAGTTCTTTAGGTGTTTCTTTCCAGATATGTGTTTCTGAAAAACATCGTTGCTATTACAATCAATATTGCAAACCACACACCGCATTGGTTGAATGATCTTGCTTTGGGTAGTAATGCTCTGTGTTACATTATTCACCAAAGGCTGACTCATGCCATGGCTGTTACCTGAGGAATTTAAACTGGTAGATGGTAATAACCCCTGAAACCAAAAGCTGTGGTCTGAATAACAAAGAATACCAAAATAGAAAGAAACACGTGCAATTGATGCTCCCTTTCAACCTCAAGTTTAGGAAAGCATAGTTAGCTATTAAAGGTAAATCCAAACCCAAAAACAGCGAAAAAGAAAAGAAAAATCACTGAAAACCACTACACTGTTTATGACATTTGGGTTTGAGATTCTCTAATCCTTCCAGTCAACTAAGTGGCGACATACTTAAGACACACAAAACTACTTGCATTATACACTGAAACTCAGTCAAAGATTTTCTAAATAAAATGGAGAAATTCACACAAGTTTCCTCATCAAAAAACAAAATGATAAGTTTTGAGCCGTCTGTAGCATTATGTTTCTAGGCACGTAGAACGATAAAAACTTCCTTATACCTCTACACAAGTTTTATTAAGTTATCTCTTCCAACTTTGAAAGGGAGTGTTAAGTCACTCTTATGAGTGCCACAAGCTTTAGATCTTGATACCATCAAAATCCTCAAAAAAATTATTCAAATGAGGATGCATTAGATGAGCACAATAAACATCAAAATTGCTCACTGCAGAGCTGCTATGAGTGCTGCTAATTCAACTTGCTTATACATTAAAAATGTGAAGAATCAGCTTAAGCACTCAAGATTACACATACAGACCATCACTTTTCCTACCTAAACCAAGAGCAAGCGGACTAAATTGTGACTGGCAAGAAATCAACTCCATTTACCCAAAAAAAGTTGAAAAATTCACAAATGGTCATATACCTCATCAAAATTTATAATTTTAACCACAAAACACCCTCAAACTCCATTTACAACCCAATAGAGCATTACAAACACCCCTTAAAAACTCTTTAAAAACATCAAGACCCCAATTTACATAATAAAACACCCAAGAAGCTCCATTTTCAATGAACAAATGCAGCCAAGACGTCGTCAGTTCATATCAAACAGTCAAAAGTCATAATTTTTTAAGACACAGGACCGCGGGGGCCGCCGGGGGGGGGGGGGGGGACGGGGGAGGGAACAAAGTCCAGGAAAATACCGAATTCTTACATTTTCGTATGTTAAGGAACCAGGCTGCCAAGTGACCCATGCCGCAGAAACCACATTTGGTTCCACGTAATATTGGCTTTGGATTTGGTTCTTAATCCCGACGTGGGCTGACGGGTACGAACCCGAATCGGCATCCGGGTCGATTCCGGGTGGATAAATGGCTGGCTCGGCATGATGAACTGCAGGCTGAGGGTAAGAAAAATAAGAACAAGGGTTAGGGTCAGGGTTAGGATTAGGAATTGTGGGATGGTTAGACAAGTAAGTGAAAGAAGGCGGCTGTTGCGGCTGTTGTGTATGGTACATTTGTAGCGCTTTTGCTTTGACGACAAATTAAGGCTATGGGTTTACTTAGGGTTTAGAAATTCTTCAGATGAATCAAAGAAGCTCTGAAACGAAGAATGAGCATTTCACTTTTATCTTTTTTATTTTATTTTTCTATTTTTTTTCCTTTTTTCCATTTTTGGTCTCTGTGCTCCAACTGCTCTGAGTGGCTGGACTGGGTAGGATTTCTGCAGAACACCACCTGTCATCTGATTACACCCATTTGAGTTTTTTTGGCAACCAAAACGTCTTCATGGATTTTGTTTTAGTTTAGCTCATTCAAAAATTAATATTTATTAGCATGTTACCTAAGTCGATAGCGAATTTTTTCTTTTGGCAAATATTGTTTGTTCTTTTAAAAGGTGTGAGTGAGTTTTTTTAGAATTTAAATATAGTGGCCAATTAAGTATAATTACTTGAAAACTATGATCAAATCGTTAATAGTGATTTTGCCTGGGGCCGATCAATTGAGTTAATAATATCAAACTTAGCCTTCAATTTTTTTTGCCCTTTGCTTTACATGCTCTACATCTCTAATCCCATGTTTGATATCTCTAATTGATGTATGGAACAATGACATGGAGAAATGTGGCGTATTTGGATTTAAATCTAATCTCGTTCGGTGAGCACGTGTCAAAAGCAAACTGCGATCTTCTAAAGCTTCACGAGACTAAAATCTAAAAAGTGAGGGAACCACTTGTTAATTGTAATTTGTCAACCCTGCAATACTTGGCTGTGATTTTAAGACCAAAATACCCTCAAAGCCGGACAAAAAAAGCATACAGTGTGTAACAAACAAGCCTCCCTGGTAGTTAAAAAGTAGTTACTAGTTCTTGGTACTGCCTGACAAAGCAGCATCGAACTCCCGGCTACTAATAGCAAATTAGCAAGCATAGCAAAGCCCAGAGATCTGGCATCTCCATACTTTGCTCAGGTTCTTGCCTAACAAAGTGCTTATGCGCAAATACCTAATTTTTTCTTTTAATTTTTTTTCTCTAGCTTGGATTTCACATCCAAGTTTAGGATATTTTCAGAAGCACTTTTACAAAAAGCACTTTTATTAGATGACATATTTCAAAAGTACTTGATAATAGTTTTCAGCAGTATGCGGCACAGCAAGTATTTGTTGAAATAGTAACGCTACACTTGTCAAGTAATTTCTTAGAGGAATTTAAGCTGTTTAAACTCTAAATCTCATATCGCGTAAGAAACAAAATAACACTTTGAATATATCAAGAACAATTTTTTTTTTCACCATTTGAACATATCTTTGATGAATTCGAATTTGATTTTAAGTTTAAAGGTAGTTGGTGTGCTTCCAAAAATTGTAACCCATCCCATAATTGAACCTTTTCTAATCATATTCTTATTGAGCAATGTCTAATTAGGTTGAGTTTTTTCACACTTTATCGATGATTAGGTTTGGAGTAAGATCTTCACTATTTGATATGATATCTTCAATCAATAAGCTAGTTACACAAGTGTGATTCTGGTGAACTAACTCGAAGCCAAATGAACAAACACGAAAAGTAGTCCAATCAAATCCATAATTATAATATTATACTCATCTCAACCTTTGGGTTAAAGATATAATAACACTCCACTTAAATTAGTGTACTGATTTTGAGAAAGAAAATTAAGATAGAAGTGAGATGGGTTGTCAAGTTGTATGGTAGGTGACTAAACAACCACCTTGAACTCACATGCCATCTTGGTGTACATTATAAATTTAGCTTTTTATCTCTTCATGACTTCACACACCAGGCCAATTTTCAACACCTCACTCATTTCACTTTGCTGCCAAGATAAAATTATTGCCCCCAGAGTAGGTTACTTTCTGTAGATAAAGTACAAACGTGAAATTCAATCACTGTAATCAATACGGTGACAATAAGCTTGCACTTTTGCATCAAGGGAGACTTATTCTATGACCAAAACAGACTAGAAGTGAAAGGAACAAAGAAAATAACATCGACTGAAACTTACAAGACGCTAATTTTGTTTGGAGGCTAGCAATATGTTGGCATATTGTCGAATGTGTAAAAGAATGAATGAAATAATAAGCAGAAACTTGTCTGTACACTCTTGAAATTTTATTGGAAAAACCAGGGGAGGATGAAAAAGGTCAGTTGGAGATTAAACTGACAAGCGCCTTGTGCTTGTGGCTGCTACTGATCCACCATTGCTGCAATCCCAGGTGAGCATTGCTGTCTTCTTCATCAGGAGCGGGCAGATTAAGGTCAAGAAAGTTGCGAATTTCTGGTATTGGATTCTCAATTACTATGGCGGGATTGTTCCTAGCTTCATTGCCACCAAGTAGATGTGACCTCTTGTGACCACCTAGTGCCTGGCCTGATGGGAAAACTTTAAGGCAAATTGGACATTCATGCTTTTTCTTTGCCCCGCAACTGGTCTCAGCTCTATGATCATCACAATCAGCAACAAAGAAATGATCGGCAGAATTCTCATTTTTAGTAGATTTGATTAGCTTACTGTCTGCTGTTGGGTCCGGCGAGTGTTCAGCTTCAATGCTATTTTCACTGCTGTCAATTTTGGAAGCAAAACAGCCTTTGATCTTTTTATGGCTAGCTCTGTGACCACCAAGAGCTTGGTACGAGTGAAAGACCTTGTTGCAAGTGGCACACTCAAATTTGCTTCTCTTTTGAGAATCCTTGTAGAATTCAGCATCAGAAGCATCAGTTGTTGATCTTTTCAATGAATCTGACCTCAATTCAGGATCAAAAGAATTGCAAATATTTTTCTTGCTTGTTGAATTCTGCTTACTAGAACCCAGTTGATCTTGATCTAATTCTGTTTCCTTCTTCAAGTTCTTGATCACTTTAGCTTTCTCAGAATCCAACTTCTTCTCTTTCAGCTTCTTAACCTCAATCTCAGGTTCCAAAAACACAGAATTATTATCAGAAGATTCAGCAACAGAATTCAGCAGACCTCTAGAACCGACATCCCTTGAAAGCATCATCAAACACATAGCAACCTCTTCTTGTTCTTGCTCAATCTCAGAAACAGAAGAGGAGCCATTATTGTTGTTATTAGCAACTGAAATAGAACAAGAGTTTGCAGTGCGGGTGGCCATGTACCTTGTTCTTCTTTTCGATCTCCTCTTTCGATTTGGAGCTGCAGTTTCATTATCAGACTGGCTGTCAGTGACCAACTTCTGATTAGCACTAGTCCAAGAATCTTGATCCTCCAAGCTAGTGTTATTATTAGACACCCTGTCTTTCTCTGAATTACATTTCATTGGTTTCCAACGAGTGAAACTTTTGCCACAGAGTTGTTGTTGTTGTGAAGTATTATCTCCACTTGAATCTGCAATTCTTTTAGACTTCTTTGGGTTCTCTCTGAGGCCATAACCATTGGTCTCAGTCTGATCAACAGACGGAAGCTTTTTCTTTGCAAGCAGCTTGTGATGACCATCTGTTGTTTCAGTGATGGTGATCATATGAGACCTCATATGACCACCCAAGGATCTGCCACAGGGGAAGCTCTTGCTGCAGAACTTGCACACATGCTTGAATTCTCGATCTTCTTCCATTGATGATGATGATGATTAACAATTCCAGATCAAACAAGCAAAAGCAAGAAAAAGCTTCAAAGGTGATCAAAGAATTTGAAACAATAATGCTACAATTCTTGATCTCATTACACTGAAAAAAAAGGCTAAAAATAGCGATGAAACAGAGGACCCAGATCAGAAAATCAAGGCAGAAGCTGAAAATAAAAGCAAAAACAAGATCTGTTTTGCTGAAAAATTGATCATAGAAAGAAACCAACAAGCAACAACAGGCCTAGTACCAGTAGAAAGCTTAATATTCTAGTGGGTAGTTGAATGTTGAAGAAAAAATCGAAGTTCGTAAAGAGAGGTTAAAAAACAAGGATAACCCAATTAGAGGAGGAAAATTAAAAGGGAATTAAAGAACAGAGAGAGAGAGAGAGAGAGAGAGAGGGAGAGTAAGAGAGTGAGCGTTTCTTTCTCTTTGCTCTCTCTTTCTATTAATTTGTTTACTACTCAACACATGGAAGCACAAAAGACACTATATTTAGGAGGAGAAATCCATGCATGGAAGCAAAGATAAAAAGAGGTAAAGGGAAAGAAAGAGAGCATAGCAAGCAGCACGTGTACTCAACTGAGAATCCTACGCCACCTCAAATCCAACGACTGTCATTGCTACACTTGAGCAATATCCCTAAACTAACTCTTAACTATTCTTTCCTTTGTCTTGCTGCTCACACACTTCTCCTACTGAAAGGTTCCACTCTCTGGCTGTTATTCTCTTTTGCTCTCTTTTTTCTCCCTTTTTTTTTTTTCAACTAATCTAATGTACTCTCTATAAATATTTACTCTAATGTTATCGAACCAATTAATGGATCACAACTCGTAATGTTCAATGATGAGTCACGATTTTAATTACAGTCTCAAATTTATATGTATATTCTCTTTTAATGTGTGTATGTGTGCGACATGATAATTTTTCACTACAGTACTGTCCACTAATGTTATCATCACTATTGCATGTTTTGTTATAAAGTCGACATTACAAGTTATTAAACCCATAAATTTAACAACATTTTACAGGACCAGAAATGGAGCTATTTCATTCTTGGAATTTTAGAATACTTGTGATGGTGAAATAGTGGAAATATCGGGGGTGATTTAGTAACTCAGATTTAGCAGACCAAACTTGGCAAGCAATGATTTGTATGGGGCATTAGAAGATGTACTTTGTGAGGATCTTTCCTCTGGTAAACATTTCATTTAAAGGGTCCCATAATATATAAGGAGATGGGGACTGGGCAGCTGTTATGTTGCCATATTTGTATACATATCCCAAGTCTTTTACTGTACTTTGCATCCCCCTAAAAATCTTTCAGTAGGGTGAATTATATATATATATATATATATAATGAATTTAAACATGTAGGTGGCTAGTGTTAATAATCATACAGGATAAAAATAACATGGAAACCTTCATGAAAATGAGGTTTCATTTTGCTGCAAATTATCCATATGCTTTGGATATTCCCAATTTTTGCAGCCAATTTTCTTTCTGCAATTTATGAATATTTATACTCCTCATCTTCCTAGGTCGCGCTAGCAACGTGGGAATGTTGCAACTTACAAATATATTTGGAAAGCATAAAAAATGTTGGGAAAAGAACATATATATATATATATATATATATATATATATATATATATATATATATATATATATGTATGTGTGTGCACGCGTGTATGTACACATGAGACGATTTGAGTTTGCTTGTAAATTTTAAATTTTCATAATTAAACAAATATGGTTTAGATTCCAAAGCTTAAATAATAACAAAATGATGTTCTATAAAACAAACATATAAGACAATATTCAATTGATAGTTGAACACAAATCGTATCAATATCAAGTCAATATAGAATTGGACATATAAGTCGAATCTGTAAATAATCGTGAAATTTACCAAATATCTTAAGTAAAACTAGTCACTTCATGCACAACTAGTGCCATTGTTATCATAATAATTTAAGCTGGCTAATATAAAGTAGCTTTTGAGTTTGGAGATCACTAATCCTATTTATAATACACACCCTGTGTTAATAAATCAAAACAAGCTGTCTGTGTGTTTGGCTGCATTATCATTTTAATACAAAATTAAACTAAATGGTTGGATGTTAGCTCATGTTCACTACATTATTGTCTGGATAGGCCAGCATGGCCATACTGACCGGCCTTAATCGGCTTTCGTTGCCCTAATCGCATTGTTCATGTCTTATTAGCAGCTGCTAATCACATGTTCTTTGTGATAAAATCCTCTTCTTTGGTGCCCTATTCGCCGGCAGTTTAGTACAATGTTTAGCTGTAAGCTGTGTTCGCGTACGTAAATATTCTAATTCCTTGTTATTGTTGTTTATGAAATGGGTTATACAAAAAGTTGTCAAAAGAGAGGTGATTACAGGGAAAATAAGCACTCTTTTTTTTCCCCCAAATAAAAAACTCTCTTATCACTTATCAAGATCATGTGCATGCACATTATGTGTATTCCTGTGCTGCTGGCCAGTGAGAGTAATGTGAGAGTTTGTGCTTACTGCAGTGCGTGAGCCAATTATGCCTTGCCTTCTCCTTTTTCTTTTCGTTGATTTTTTAGTATTCTTTTTGGGCCATGATTCGTTGCTAATTATTGATCAACAACTTCAAATATAATACGCAATTCTCTACACTACATGGTTAAAAGTTTATGTAGACTGTATATATAAAAGAAAGTATTAAAGAAACCAATGTAATACAAGGCACAAATCATTGCATGCAGATAGTTAATAATACAAAGTTTTTATTTAATACAAACATCTACAAGTTTTAAAATTAGACAGAGTTATCTAATTAAACGAGATGTTAATTTGAATATTGTCAGCGGTATCTACTCTTAAATTCATAATTTAAAGTGTGCATATTATACACACACACATACATATATGTTGGACATAAACCAGTGGCTAATAGCCACACAGACAGTAAAGAAAGAAGCTTGACTTTAGAGGCAAGAGTGTTGGTCCTCCAAAATAAAGGTGATATGCTAAAATTGACAAGCAGACACCTTACAAGCAAAGAATTGGCCATTCTTTGTCTTGTGTTCTGCCATTGCCAGGCCTGTAAATATATATATAAAACAACGATATAAGATAAGATGCCTGCTTTGGCTTTATGCTTCTTCATCTTGTTTCCTTTTTCTTCCCTTCTCTTCTCTCCATGATATAAATTCATCACTAGCATCCATGACCTAACCTAATCCTCAATCCTCCTCCTGGTGGTGGGTCACCATTGAAATTGAACTCATCAGCAACCTATTGGCAGAGTCCACCATAGTGTCTACTATATGCTCTTCTAATTAAAGAGAGATATACAGTGACCCCATTACATTTTTTTCTTTTAACACTCCCAAGTTTTTCAAATAGACTCTAAACTTATGCATTTGATATAATTTATTTCGTATGTAATACAACAAAAGTTAATTCGGGAGCTAGTAACAAAAAATTTAGAGGCATAATTGAGAATTTAAAATTTACAACGATGAATACTAGAGGCACAATACCTAATTAACTAAATTTAAAAGTACAACACGAAAAGTATTTTAGTTGTATTGGTCACTCACTTTTTTTTTGCCTGGATGATTTTATTTTACAATTGTTATGAATTAGAAACTATACCAAATCAATCAAAATATCCACTTGTTACTGAAAATTATGCTTATTTATTTTATGTTAAATATATTGAAGCTAGCAGAACTTAATTATCTCTCGTCCATTACTCTGTCTACTTCAGTTCTCTAAAAAAAAAATATAAGGCCTAATTGATGATATTGTATCAGTAAATATATATTAAGGCATGTAGATAGCGCGACATTCCAAAATTTTATTTGAAATAGCGTGGCTTGAGACATCTGATTTATTAAGTGGTTGATGATTTTTCATAAGCTTTTTTTTATGAATTAATGATATTATAAATGTCGTATTATGATAGCATTAATGGTTAATTTGTAGCCACTTTCGTAGAATCTCTTCAGCATAAACTCCATAATGCACAAATCTTATTTATAAGAGAGAGACAGGTCAACGGGAGGTCCCTTCTTTAATTATCAAACAAAGCAAAATCTAATAAATTGCTGCAACTTTTCTGAATAAATTAATTTAAAATACAAAAGAAGAAGGTTATTAAATGGAAAATGTAGTTCGTTGGAGATGTAAGGATACATATAAAGTTTGGCCATGTGGCTTCCTTCACTCAATCAAGCAAAGGGGGTTTGGCCGACATCCAGCAATAGCTCTGATTAAAAGATATAATTAAATGATTAGATATTGAGTTGCATGCATGAGTCACGAATAAGCATTTTAAGCTTTAATCAGGATATTAAAAATCATTAATGCAAGTACACAATGAAGACATGAAAGCATGCACAAGTGAAGTAAAGGCAAAATCAAAATCATCTCTCCTCTGGCAGACCTTTCAGCTCTGAAAGTAAAGTCCTAACATATTCGATGGCTATATTACAAACCTTACTCTTGTGCACGATTTATTTTCTTTTATTTTATATTTTGCTTAAAAATGATAAACCTAAACCAATTTATGATAGACAGATGTTTGAGTCTTTGTCTTTCTAAAGCATTAATTAAATAGGGTTGTTATGGTGCAGCTTAGGGTTGTTACGGTGCAGCTGGCTGATATATGACCCCAAATTAAGTTAAATACTTCTAGATATTTAGAAGTAAATCTTTTTTCACGTAAGTATACAAAGAATTTTAACTCTTTTACATAGTCTGCGATGTTATTGTTATTATTGTTGTTGATGTTGTTATTATTATTATTATTATTATTATTATTTGGAACTAATGAGTAGTCCATGTCAGAAACAAAGTTTCTAGTAACAATTGGGAGATGATATATACAGGCAACTATGTTGGCAACCAATACGTTCTAGAATAATATAAGCTAATAATAAAAGTACATGTGTTGCTTCATATGGGTAATGATGCAAAGCAGCATGTGTAAGTGAGCAGGATCTCACCAGCAATGCTTTGGAAGTACTCAAAAGAGTCGATCCGAAATTGGGGAATAAAAATAAATGTGTTGGTGGGATCCATTTCTTGCCTGTCTTAGATTTTGGATGGCAAGACAGAAGTTGTTTTTGAGTTAGCACAAGCTAGCGCACACACTAGCAAAAGCACTTTCACTCTCTTAATGGACTTTGTTTACCATTTGCTCCTTTTATTTTAGGCAACCAGGCAATGAAGCAAACAAAACAAGTCATTTTCGCACATTTTTATAGCTACATGCCTATTCCCTTATCCAAAGGCCAAAGCCATATGGGTGTTATAAACAATTTTAAATTTCGAAGATTTTTTTTTTTTTTTGGTAAAAAAGTTCAATTATATATATGTTAGGGCATATGTAGCCAACCAAACGAGGAAGCGGGCTACATGCAGCGAATTTGGGCATTAATAGGTGCTTTACTAAAAGTTGAAAATTAATTAGAAAAGGGTCAACTGCTCAAGCAACCTGATTAAATAAAAACTTTTATGAATTGATATTTATACAATTTCCAATAACCTTGCCTGGACCATGCACGGTGTTTGCAGTTGATTTTGCAGCAATCTTGCTAGGAAAGTGAAGTTATAACTTAAGAAGCGGAAAGCTAAGCTGCTAGCCCGCCATACAAAATGGAATTTCAGTAACATCATTGATAGTACCATACAAATTATAATTTAGAATTTGCTTCTTTTCCTGGAGGTGTGGTCAAGGACTCTCGTAGTACATATGCTGCGTCAGTAAATTATGTCAACTTGCATGAAGAGAAAATTTACATGTTATTGCAACTTTTAAAAAAATAAAATAAAATAAAATAAACAAAGTTGCCCTTTTATCGATCCGTCTGAGAATTGTTGAGATTGTTAAGACTGCTTTTAGAACTCTTTTATTAACAGAATATCAGAGCTAATCAACTCTCTAATTTGTGTTCCCTTTAAGTTGAGTTTACACAAACTGAATATTTTAAGTTGAGCAGTTTCTCTCACAAAATGAGATTTGATTAATGGGTTCCTATAAGTTATATTCCCCTTGATAATGATGAAATTAATTATAGCATTAATTCATGTCTCTAGAGAATATACTCCATGTTATAGCAGCACTAGCAACGATATATATTTATCTGTTACTGCCGAATAGAAAGTTACGTCCACGTCAGTTTGTCAATGCTTTTGAAGTTCTATTTCTGTAACTCATTTCACATTGGGTTGTTAGCAAAACTCACCAAACCATTTATTTGAAAAGACTTACATCATGAGTTGGGTTTCCTCCAACTAAATTACATTGCTTGCATTACTAACAGCACATTTAGTTAATTTATGAGAGATCTCATTACTATTTCTGAATATACGATTGATTTTGATGCGGTCTTTTATAACCATATGACTTTTGAATACATGATTGATTTTGAACAGTTTCATTACTATTTTTAAATATATAATTAATTTTAACGCAGTCTTTTATGAATGACTTTTGAATACATGATTAATTTTGAGCAGTTTCATTATTATTTTTAAATACATAATTAATTTTAATCTAATATTTTATGACTATATTACTTTTAAATACATAATTAATTTTGAGTAATCTTATTACCACTTTTAAATATATAATTGATTTTGGCACAGTCTTTCACAATCATATAATCTTAAATCTCTACAATTAACCATGATTGATTTTGTCATCTATTAATCTTCAAAAAAGATTTTTTATTATCCGCAGCTATAGTTGCGGTGCAGTTCAAATTCAACTTAACTTAACATAACAATCTTTTTTTTTTCTGTCTTTCTATTAAAATTCTTGAAATATGTATCACACACAACTCTTTCTATTGCTTATTTTAATTTTCTGCACAGGAGGAAGCAAAGATTTTTGTTTTGTTTCCATTTAATTTCGAAGTTTACTTTTTGTTCCCCTTCTCTCGCCCTTAAAGGTAATCACCCGAATGGATATAAAATTCATTAATGCTTTTATGAGTAGAAACAATCTCATCCGCTATAAAAACTTACAAAAAAAGAAAAACATGTCCAGGCCCCATAAAGGGCTGGGTCAATTTCGGGACATGACATGGGCCTGGAGAAGCCCGGCCCGGCTTGACGATCAGCAGTTTTACTAATTTACGAGTTTCACAATGGAGGACAGAAGCAAAGCAACGCCTCCGCCGTTCTGACAATGGAGTTGAAGATTTACAATTCGATGACGCAAAAGAAGGAGGTCTTCACGCCGATTGTTCCCGGCAAAGTTGGCATGTATGTCTGTGGCATCACCCCGTATGCCCTCAGCCATCTCGGCCACGCTCGTGCTGCCGTCTCCTTCGACCTTCTCTACAGGTCTCTCTCTTATCTTATTAAAAAGAAAAAAAAAACTGAATTATGATTTTTATGATTTAGTGTTGATAATGAAACCACATTTTTGTTTAATGTGAACTGAACTTTGCAGGTAAAAACATCTGAAGCATGAGTTTAATTATGTTCGGAATTTCACCGATATCGATGACAAGGTGAGAATTTTCATTCCATTTACTGTAATGTACTAGGATGATTGTGTATCATGGTTTTAAACTGAATTTCTTTTTCTTGTGTCGATGGAGATAATGCCTAGCATTTGAATGTTCCAAGGAGCACCCATGAGACAATTAAAACCTATGAAACAATTAAACTGGATTATACAATGCATTGATTATATACCTTCTTCCAATTTCAACAGTTCATGGGCATCTGTTTTTCTGATACATGTGTCAGTGCTGGCCTAATCGGCACTTTTACGTTTTCCCTAGGTTACTGTTTCTGTGAGACACGTGTTTTCTTTTTCTATTTTTTTTTTTTTTAGCATTTCTCTCTTCTGCTTTTCCTGCTTCCTTTGTAAAGACTGCCAATATGTGGACCTGTGCAGATAATTAGTCAGGCGGCATATGATTCTGGGGAAGATCCTTTAATTTTCAGTGACCGATATTGTGGAGCATATCAGAAGGACATGCTTAGTTTGCAGTGCCACCCTCCCGCTGAAGAGCCACGCGTGTCTAAACACATTGAACAGATCAAGGGTATGATAACCCAGGTTTTGTTCTTGCTATTATGCACTATTTATCCACGCGAGATATTTCGATAATGGAAATCTAAAATTCGTAGAGATGGAATTGTTCTCAACAATTAGAATACATCACAGGGTTGTCATTTTTTATAGTATCGAGGTGAATTTTCCCTCTTCACAAATAACTTGGTATATGTTAAATCAACTTGGTCGACATAACAGTGATGTGCATTGACATGTTTGTTGCCTTTTGATTATCCTGATGTTTGAGGCAAATTCTTCCCTTTTTGAACCATTTTGTGTAAATCAAGAATTGCTACTGATGATGAATTGTTCTTAGACTTAAATGGAACGAACATACTAGAATCAGTCGTAGCCTATAAGATTTGACAACATGGTATAAAGATTCATACATAAATCTATCACCCGCGCCTATCAATTTTTATTATTGCAAGTATAAAGATAGAATTTGAATAAAGATCAATCTACAATGTGGTTACTGAATGTGGATATATAGATCTACTTTAGTCTTTTGGGCAGTTCAATTTGTGGAATTTTAATCACTCTTTGTATTATGCAGATTATCAACAATGACTGTGCATATGTGGTTGATGGAGATGTTTTCTTTGCTGTTGAAAAATCTCCAAATTATGGCCAGTTATCAGGACAGAGGCTGGAAAACAATAGAGCTGGCGAGCATGTAGCTATTGACTCTAGAAAACGTAATCCTGCTGACTTTGCCCTTTGGAAGGTGTGAATTCCTATTGAAGATACTAAATGTTGACGTTTTTTTTCATGACCAGTCATAATCTGATTTTTTCCTAACTTTGAAGGTGAAGTCTGGGGAGCAAATTTGGCCATGGGGTCCAGGAAGACCAGGGTGGCATATAGAATGCAGTGCCATGAGTGCTTCTTATTTGGGTTCCAAGTTTGATATTCATGGTGGTGGAATTGATTTTATCTTTCCACGTCATGAAAATGAGATTGCCCAGAGTCGTGCTGCATGCCAAGAGAGCAGTGTAAGGTACTGGATGCACAACGGGCATGTTACTATTGACAAAGAGAAAATGTCAAAGTCATCTGGCAAATTTTTCACAGTTCGTGAGGTGAGCCAAGTGTCTGCTTGGTATATTCCTTCTAGTCAGCTGCAGTTTCACACCAGTATTTGTGTTTGACATATCTCACTTTTGTAGATTACTGAAAAATACCATCCACTGGCCTTGAGACACTTCTTAATTAGTGCACACTACCGTTCTCCCATTAATTACTCAGTCTTGCAGCTGGATAGTGCATCAGATTCCCTTTTTTACATATCTCAGGTTTGAAGCTCGTTTAGATTCTGAAAATTTTCATTAGATGTTTTTTTTTTTTTTTTTCACTTATGCTGGCATGTTGATCTTTATGCACCCACTGCTATTCTTGTAGAATTTGTAGTATTCCTCTCACTGGAGTTCAGACTAAACTGCATGACAACTTACCTAGTGATATCTGCCTTTTAAGCTGATGTTTAAATGTTTTTAGTTGTAAATATCTGTCTGATGTATTTAATTGAAACTCTCCCCGCTAGCAGATTTTCTTTTTCTGCACTGCAACTGGTTAATTGATATAGTGGAAGAAATATAGTTTAGATAGTATCTCTTGCTTTATTTTCATCAATTGCTTCTTGATTGCATGAATAGCTCCGTTTATTAGGTTTATCTATGCTTTGAATTTACTATTTCATAGAAGTTAAGGAGAAAAAAAATTTACTATTTCATAGAATTTACTATTTTTTGAATTATATTTATAATAAATATTGAAATTTTAATAATAAAGGGTGAAATTGTCCAAATAAAAGTTAAGACATTTTCTTTCTTTGTATAATTTTCTAACAAATCAAATATTGGAAAAGAATTTCAATGTACTCTCCTTCCTTTTCTTCCACTTTTCTCTCCTCTTATTTCCTTACTCTTCTTCAAACTAAACATCACCTTAGAGTATTAGGGACTTTGGACAATTTTTTAAGACCTTTTTTCATTTTACAATTTTAATACTCAAAGAAATATAGAAAAGCTCAAAATTCAAAAATTTCAAAAATAATAAAAAAGATCCTAGTGCTTTCAATAATAAAAACTAAAAAAATTAATCAAGAAAATATATTATTTTGCTTCCATTAAAACTATTACAAAATAAATAAAAAAATAAATAAAATAATATTATTTTTAGTTAGAATATTTAGAATGACAAAACATGAAAAGTTGAGATGAGAAATTGATGATTAAATAATAGACATAACTTATACAATTCAAAAAAATAATAATTTTTTTAAAATGAACCAGTGCATATAATAATTTTTTTTATAGAGAAGAGAATAAGAAATTTGTTGATTTTGAGATTATAAGGTTGTTAATAGAAACTAGTAGAAATACTAAAAGTTAAAGATTATCGTGTTAAATAATTTGACTTTTTTAAGACGTTGAAAGGTAAATAATTTAAATTTTTTCTTGAAAAGACTAATAATGAATGACTTAATTGTTAAATAATATTATTAATTATATTTCTTTAATATTAAGATGATCAAATATACGTTTTTTTATTAAAAAAATAAAAATTCTTAATTATAGAATGATTAGTAACTAGAAAGATGTCTAATACACTTTCCTACTTATAATATGTAAACAAAAAAAAATTTAATTAAAGAATTACAAAAAAAAAATCTAAAAATAAGGCTTTGCTAAAATACCGTATACCTAAAGCCACCCTTGCAAGCGCAAGAGGTGAAATTACATGTAGACGCGCGGAGACTGTGCTCGCAACAACGGATTGCAATGCTGCTTGTCTTTCTGGAAGCAATTGATCAATAACAGTGCTTCAATGGGGAGTCTACACAGTCAAAAGAACTCAAATGCTATTCGAACGAATCATATGAAAATGCTACCCAATTTTACATCGAACTGAAGGAGCCAAAAAAAAAAAAAAATAGCATGAACGCATAATGCAAGAGGTACAAATAAACCAGCTTCTTGGCTTCCAGGGACTGAGACGCCACATTCCTAACCACCTGTTACTTGCAATCAGTAGCAGTCGCCATGGCGGTGTAACATAGAACAATATAAATGAAAAACCAAATCAAATGAACAACGAAGTCAAACCTTTAGGGAAGAAATTGGAGACGGTCAGACTTTAAAGAATAATTCTATAAGGTAAAGTTTACTTTTTAGATTGAAGTGAAACTTTGAGAAGTGAGAATCTTGTAATTAAGAATATAGAGTGAGAGTAGGAGTAAATTATTCGCTTATACTAGAATAGGAGTAAGTAATTAAAATTAGAATCTAATTTTATATTTACATTATCTTGGATTGGGAATAAATCATTTTAAGTTATAATTTTATTCTTGTTTAAAAAAATTATAGTTTTTAATTACAAAATTAATAAAAAAATATAAATTAAAATATTTATTTTATTATATTTATAAATTAATAATAATTATTAATATTCTTAATTATGTAAATCACAATTTTTTTATTAATTATGTAAATAAAAAATTATTAATATGAGCAATATAAATGAAACATTATTACTAAAAATATAGTACGAAATTAATCTTTTCTTAGAATAAAATATTTATTATTATTAATCACTAATATTAAGTAAATATAATATTATTATTTTTAAATAAATATAATCATATTATATTTTCAAATAAAGATAGTGTATAGTAATATTATTAATTCTCTATGAGTATAATAATATATTTTTAAGTAATTTTAACTTTGTATTACTATAAATTATTATTTTTAACCAAATATTATAATATTATATTTAATAAATATTTGATATTATTATCTTAAATAAACGTTATTTATAAAATAATATAATATTATTGTTTAAATAAATATGATATTATTTATTTTATTTTATTAAATACGTTTAATAAATATAATTTATAAAATAATATAATAATATTATTTATGTTTATTTTATTAATAAATATGATTAGTAATATTAAACATATTTAGTAAAATCAAATTAATAATATCATATTTATTTAAATAATATAATAGTATTATTTTATAAATATGTTTATTAAACATATTTACTAAATACTATGTTTAATAAAATATTAAATATTAAACATATTTAATAAATAAAAATATATTTAATAAAATATTATTTTATTTATTTTATTAAATATAATATTTAATTAAATTTATTTTATTAAATATAATATTAATTAAATTTATTTTTTTGTTAAGGATAAATATGGAAGAGGAGAGAGTGGATTCTTACTCTCAACTCTAAAAAATGGTGGGTCTCACGGAGTAGAATTCCCACTCTCCTCTAAATCTTATAAGTAACTACTAGAGTAGTAGGAATCTATACTCCTTATTCTCACTTCAAAAAGTAAACATAATATAAAAGAATGGGATTGTAATTAATAATATTATTTAAATAAGATATAATATTTTTATTTTTAAATAAATGTAATATGATTTTATTTTAATAAATATAATTATATTATATTAATAAAAAGGAAATAAAAAGGAAGACCACTCCTAGTTCCCTCTAGGGGTGGCAAACAAGCCCCCATGTGTTGGGCCTGAATATGAGCTAAAAAATATAAAACTTGCATATATTGGGCTTAGGTAGGAGTTTAGTAAAAAAATTCGGGTCAATTTTTAATAAATAAAAATAAATTTAATTTAAATAAAAAAGAAAAACTCAAAATATTAAATTAATATAATTTTTAATATTAATATTTATTATTGATTATGTTGTGTTACTAATATTTTATATATTAGACTATTATTTTATTATATATTATATAACTATATTTAATTTAAGTATTTTTTACTTAATTTAAATAAATTATTTCATAATTAATAAAAATCCAAGCCTACCTAGAGCATAGACAGGCCTGTGTAGGCTTGGCCAGATTTGGATGGGCTTTTGAGAAGCTTGAGTTTCCTTTTAATAATGTGGGTCTAGGCCTGAATTTGAAAAAGTCTGACCCAAGCTCACAAATTGCCATCCCTACTCTCCTCTATAAGAGTGAGAATTACACTCTATACTCTAAAAGTGAGAGGTCCATGAAATGATATTTTTATTGTCCGTTTAAATAAGCACTATACTGAAAAGACTTCACACTCCACATTCCTGTTTTTTCACTTCAGTAAATAAAGACTATATTAGAAGCTTTTAACTAATTAGTGGTCTCCATCAAGTTTTTAAAGCAATAAGAAGGAGATGGTATAAGTACACAAATGTATGAATGATAGGCAACTGTATTGGCACTACTCCATTTTTAAAATAATGACTAATCCTATAAGTGATTGTCATTTTATTTAAAAATTCAAAAATAAAGGTGGGTTGATAAATTTATCTTATTAATAAAAATACAAAATAAATTGAGACTTACAATAATTTAAAAATATTTTAAAAATTATCATTTAATGAAAAGGCAATCCAAAATTAACCGTACAGAGAATAATTCAATGCAACATGTATAAGGGAAGCAAGATCCCATTTAAACAAAGACTAAGAATACGAAAATGATTGAACCCGCAATAAATAAAGGTAATCGAAAGATAAAAATCTCAATAATTCTCATTTTACAAGAAAAGGAATCAGGATGTAGTCAAGTCTTGGCATCAAGTACCATAAAAGTGCTTTACTACATACTGCAAAGTGCTTTACTAAAAGTCTTGAAAATTGAAATAATCGAACAATTGACATAAAAACTTGCTGAAAAGAAATCAAGGCAACTTTCAATAGCGTTGCCTGGACCATTCTCGTTGATTTGATTTACTAACAATTTGCAACAAAAATTTTGCTAAGTTGCATTTACGTTACAGTCCTTTAAAAAATGAATAATAATTTTTTATATAAAAAACTGTAAGGTACATGAATTATATCTTAACAACGCCCTTTCCGGCAATTTTCTTTGCCTAAAGAGAAACTAAATGAAAAAAATCAACAGCGGTTACCATGGTCCAGTAGTTGATAAAACAATGTTGATCTAGCTCCAGGGAATACTTCTGTTAAAATTAACGGATATTATCACGTATTCGATTCAATTCATTCTTAGCAGTCAATGCTCATGTCACTGTCAAGAATTTTTTAACAGGGCGGCGGCAGGGACCAATTTTATACAAGTGGCAAAACTTATGGACTTCCGTGACATTTCAACATACTACAAAGGTCTACACATAATGTACAGCGGGAAAAAGTCGTCTCTCCTAGAATAAAATATAAATTACGACCTCCTAAGGTCCTACTGAGCTTTTCCCATCCCCAAAAACCTCCTTAATCATGCTGCAAGTTGGTAATAAATCAACTTTATTTTGGTAACTTGGATAGCCAGTATCCCAAACTTTCGCGCTTGACGGTTCCCATGAGCATTCATGGACAGTAGTATTCCTCGTACTAAAGCTACCGTGCCATTGACCCTCGTTTTCAGCCTTCACCTGTGAAGCTGGTCCAGTGTCCGAAGACGTGCACGAGTCATCTTGGACTGCTCGGTCTCCTTTTTCATCTGGGGGCTGAAATGAAGGATGGGGACTGGAACCATTATGCACCTTCTGATTGTCAGTTCCATCTGCAGTGTCCTCTTCATAAACATGTAAACCAGATTCTCGGCACCAATTATAACAAATACCCTCATTATATGCAGGTGTTTCAATAACAGAATCCTCATCTTCTTCAGATGTTCCAATTTCGTTGTCACCAGAATCATCACTTCCCTGCCACTCATCATTATCACTATCAATGTTCATTGCAGGACATCTGTTCTGCAGCGCCCGCTTTCGAAGCATGAAGACATTAAAGTAATAACTAACTATGTCTCTTTTGGTTCTTGAAGGGAAAGCTACATAGAGAATGTCCCAGAATTTTGTACCCAATGAAACTGGATTAGAGTAGACAATCTTGTGAAATAATTTTTGCTCCTCATCACTCCATTTATCTGCAACTACCTCACCCATGTTAAGGAACCCAAGATCTGCATATCGATCCTGCCCAAGGTGATCTCTAAGCTCCTCGCTTGCTTCGGTGATATGCTGTCTGACACATCTAACAGAACCGCTGTCCTCACAAAGACAGTCAGTTCTACCTCTCCCAACTTTGCCATCACTATCAAGTGTTCCCAAATCAGGCATTGGAATCACACAAGTTCCCATTAAAAATTTTTCACACTCATTCCTATTAATGTGTTCAAAGCCCACAGCTACTTCACATCTACATGTATCATTTGAAGTTTCCTTCGCACACAGAGGGTCCCATGCTGGAATATCAACTTGATGATCCTCCCCGATAGGAACAGGTTTCTGTGGAGGGTAACTCATTAGTAAGGTATAGAGTTGCCTAGTTCGACGATCAGGGAAAAGATATTCCCAGTATAATGGTTCATGAAATGGTGTCCCTGGCCGGGAATCTTCTTCACTGGTGCTGCTGGTGGGCAAAGATGAGATGGAAACACAGCCCAGACCACTGCTTTGAACATCCTCAGCATTCCCTTTATGTTCAGCAAGGATACCACCGACTAGCTTTTCATCACCCTCCATGTCACTTCCAATGACTTCATTTCCACCTTTTGAATTACACATTAAATTTCATTAAAGTTACATCTACTTCGGAAGTGGTTACTCATCATAATACTTGACATTTTCCGTAAATAAAGAGAGAATGCATTTAAAAGGAAACTAAATTAATACAAACAAAATACTCTTTCAGATTGCAAACATTGAGCTTTTTAGGCATTCAGAGTATATGTAGCAATTTCCCACCAATTTGGATATTTTACCAACATACAATTAGGAAGATAAGAAAATAAAACACACAAGTGTAACAACATCTAACAGTGGCTTCAACTACTTGTCCAGCAATTTAGAGAATTCCACAAGATAGAAGAGGTGATACTTAAGACTAATTAAGAGTAAAGTCTAGCAATCTCTCTCACCTGAAATGTGCCGTACCGGGGAAGCACCTTCGGAAGATCCAGACTCCAGGGATGAAAATAGCTGGTTACCGTGTTCTTCTACTAGTCTTGGGTGTTTGGAAGAAACCTCAAATGTTTCCTTATCATCCAAGGGCCTTTTCTTTGCTGTGTCTGACTGCTGTAAAGTTGACATCACTTAAAAGCTGTAAAGAATAAGAACAGGCATGAATTAAATTAAACACTAGCTATTGACCAACAAAATAAACAACCAACCCTACATATTACCCACCGCCAGATATATGATTACATAACAAGATTGCAGTTTCACATGAATAACCAAACACACATCACACATAAAATCTCAGTGAAACTTTTGCCATGACAATTCACTTGTTGTCAGGATATTCTAAATCTTTTATTTGAATAAGTTCAGTCCATGTCATAATTATTCGGGTCCAATAAGATTTATTTTACATTACTAGAAGAATAAATATATCACATGCATAACAATTAACAAGTAGCTCCTTTGTCAACTTAGCAACTCAGCCCTCATGAAAAAGGAAAAAGAAAAAGAAAAATAGTAATTTTGTAAAATGCACATGTATGGACGATGAAGCAACCATAAAAGTGATAAGTGTTGTAACCCTTTGCGTTATTAAACAATTTTCACCATAGGTTCATAGCTGTCATTACACTTTGTATTATTATTGGTAAGTAAAGATGGGCAAGACTTGACTTAATTGAGGCCCCTTCAATCAGGGGCAATTTGGTAAAATGACTAACCGGATTTTATTCTTACGACTTAGTGGCAAATATAACATACCATGATGTAGTATCCCATAAAAACAAAGCAAATAGGGAAAAAGAGCTGATTTTTACCTTAAATAAAGGACTTCAATTATAACAAGAGACCGGTCAGATTATTGCAGCTCAGATTAGCAAGCAATCGAAGATTGAATGCGTGATTTATTCGATGAACTTGACTTTCCACAACTCAATTATAAGCAATGAAAAAGCCCCAATTAAAAAACCCTATCCCTAGATCTTCAAATTCGGACGAAATGAACAAAATCAGATCCGACTCGTGAAGAAAGAACACCGAATTATTACAAATTTACTGCAAACTTAACAGATCTGAAGATCTAAAATTCCCTAGAAGGAGATAAAACTCACAAAACAAAAATCAAAATTATTTACAGAATACCAACGAATCAAACGCGAAAATCAAAACCCATAAACGGAATCGCTCAACCTACAAACGGTTTCGTAGATCTGAGATTCAAATCACAGATTGAAAAAGTTGACCAAACCCTAACCCTATTTACCACTCCCAATCACGGGTAAGGCCGATGCTGGCATCGAACGATAGATCGAATAGAGTATATTTTGATTTAGAGACCAATTCGAAATTTCGAACTAGAAAATCAGATCGAATCAAACCATAAAAGATCGAAGATCGAAAGGGTTTTTTTGGATATTGACAAAAAAGGGCATAAACAAAAATTTATTTTTTTAATTTTTGGTAACTGAAATAAGCTTATAAATGAAAATAACTAAAAGGGCCCGTGTTTGAGAGTAATTACAGGGAATGCCCTCCTACTATGGAAATATGGGATGATCGGACGTGGTTTGTAATGCGTGGATAAAACATGTGCTATTTAATAGCATTCTGGGGGTGGTAATTTTGATTGGATTACAAGCCGGTGAGTGACACGCGTCATGTCATGGAGGGAACGTATAAAAGGTTCAAAATTTTCGAAACCTTTTGGTCTTTTTCTTAAAATTTTGTAGAGCACGTGATTGTATTATTATAATTATTTTTTTGAATGAAATAAAGAGACTTAGACATGCTCGTAAGTCGGGGGCCGGTCTGCGCTTGAACATAAAGCACACCTGAGAGTTGGGTAGGCCCATGATACATCTCAGCGGAGTGCTTTTGCCACCCCATAAGATTATAGGATTATTTTGAACATAAAACATATGTTTGGATGCTAGGATTAAGTGGAGGATTGAAATATTTTGAAATTAAATATTTATTTTATATTTAATAAGATTAGTTTGATTGAGTTAAAAGAGATTAAATTTGAATTTAATTCTAAAATTATAGGGTTAATAATACTAATTTATACATGAATTTAGATGGGATAAGATTTTAAAAAAATTATCCGTTCATGAGACTTTTATTTATGTTATTTTTTTATTTTCACCTAATATTAATTAATTAATTAATTTTTTATTTATGATTTATTTAAAATATTTTTTATTTATTATCTATGATTTAATTAAATTGGTACTTTTAATTCTACTAATTCTTGAGATTAAATTTTCATTATTTGTATATTTAATAATTTATCAGTAAAATTAACCATTTAATAATTTATTGCATTCTTTATTGTATTAAATTTAATAATAACAAATATAATATTAAAAATAATCATGAAAATTATTAATACGGCTAATTAATTGATTTATATAATATTTTTAAATATTTGACACAAATTGATTAAATATGTAGGTTTTTATTTTTTATTTGAATATCATATTATGACTACCCAATAATTTATTTACAATATATTTAATTTTCTTATTAATTACTTTTTAAATTTATTTTCATTATGATTATAAAGTTTTATGAACAATTAAATATTATTTAAATATCAACTTAAATACTATTTAATATTATCTGAGTATAATTTAACATAGTCTAATCCCATATTTTAACGAACATAAGACTATATAATTTAATATAATCTAATCCCGTATTTTAACAAACATAAGACTATATAATATAGTCCAACTTAATCAAATCTAACTTAATTTAGTCCAATTCTAATCATTAATTCAATTCAATTTTATGTGCCAAATGTAATCTAATAGTAGTTTAAAATTATTGCTTTATAATGTGTTTGAGATTGAGATTAGACAGTCGTAATTTAAAAGTTACAGCAATAAAATATTTAATAAACATTAGCTATTGTAATTTAAAAATTATATTTATGTTATTTTTTACTTGTAGAATAGAGAATATATTATATTTTTAATAATTTTATCAAAATTATTACTTAAAATTATATTTACTGCATATTATTAACTTTTGTTTTATAATTATAATTTTTTTATAACAATTACAGTTTAAAAATTACAGTACCTCAATTCCAAACACATCCTTAACCTTAGTTTAATTATGTGAAAAGAAACAAAAATCTTTTTCCATGCTCATACATTACTCTCACCATTATTAACTACTGCAGCAGCTTGACTTTTTGTTTCAAGTAATTAATAAATAGTCTTTTCCTCTCTTTATTCTTTAATTATTTGATAATTTTATTTTTTTTAATTTGAAATGGCAAAAGAAAGACAGAGAATGTACAAGAATAGTGGATTTTTTAAGAAAAAAATTCCAATAAAAGGAATAATTCATTGAACAAATCAAAATGTGAAAATGTTCAAGACAAAAACTGGCTGTAGATTACTAAATTCTATAGCCATCACGATAATCAATCTTTTGCTGTCTTTTTTTTTTTTTTTGAAAAACTTGTTCAGGCATAAGAGAAAAAGCTTCATTGTAATTTCTGAATTTCTTTCTCGCTAGATTTTTGTTTCTTTATAGTATACCGGTTCTTCTTCTTCTGAGATAAACAATAGTAGAGGAAGGCAACGGGATTTAAAGAGGCGGGTTCATTGAGGGTTAGTTTCGGAATTAAGAGGGATGCAGGCAACAAATAATAATAATAATAAAAATTTTATAACAATTAACAACAAAATTGTTGGTTAATTAAAATGTGTGGGTAGATAAGATAAAGAGCGGCTTTAGTCCGACTCCTTCGAACTACTCTTCGTATTTTTTGTTTTACTACTTTAAAACGTTTGAAAATTGCATTATTTTCATATTTTATTATTACTATTACTAGTGTGGTAGTGGTGGTCTATATGGGATTGAGATTTAAGTTACATCTCTAGCAGAAAAAATTATAACTATTAAATAAAAATTAATAATATGTAATAAATATAAATTTTGAATAATAATTTTGATAAAATTATTAAAGATATAATAGATTTTTTATCATACAAATGAATGATCACATCAACATAATTTTAAAGTTATAGTAGTTAGTGTTTACTAAATATTTTAGTACTGTAAGTTAAAAACTATAGTAATCCAACCTCAATTCCAAACAAATCCTTAATAATCTGTAATGTAATTTCTTTTATAGGACAACTGCTATATATTTCGATATTTCATCACTAAAATGTCATCTTCTTGTAGTTCTTGATTAGATCATTATCTTTTATAGTTCTATATTGATGCCTTTTCACATGTATAAATATTTAGTGTTCTCTAAAATCTCTAAATTGATTTTCTTTCTTTTTTTTTTTCCATTTTTTCCATATCTCATTCTTATATGCATAAAGCATTATTTATAACCAGCTCTACATAAAGCAATTTACAAGATTCTAATTTTCCTGATAAAATCTGTAGTGGAATTACCTCAATATATTATCAATGGTCTTTAAGTTGACAAATAATTTCAAACCACCGACAAAATTTCTAAAACAGAATTCTTCCATGTTCCTTTATAGCATGTAACAATTTATGCTTTGTAATGGATAACTTTCACTTTATGAGTAATAATTTTAACTTTACTGCAAATTAAAAATAATCTATATATAAAACTAGAACTTCGTAGCTCCCACTAGCCTTAAGGTTTATAATTTAATCAACAATATTCTCAATAAACGAAATGAGATTAACATTGTGCATACTGTAAAGAGATTCATATTTTAATCTATCTTTATAATTTACAAACTACATTAGGGTGATGACAAATGCCTTATGAGAAGTCCCAAACCGTTTTCTATGGCCTACAAGAATCTCTCTTTGACTAATAGAATGACCATTTTCGGGGCCGACTTGAGATTGAAGTTCAATAGATTTAGTTCTCCCAATACTTAAATCCATCGTTTTTCATACTTGATTCTGCAAGAACAAATTATTAATCCACATGAATGCCTAATTTCATGCAATCAATTAGGAAAATACATATACATTTCATGCTACGAAATCAAAAACTTGAATTTTAAATTAACTAATTTCAAACCTTCCTCTAAGTAGAAGTGCCAAAACACATTAAATTAACCATATCTTTATTAACATATTAGATATGTATGAGCCTTTACTGGTAAGGCTAGCAAATATAGATATAAACATTAGAAGTAGCTAAAGCATTTTTTTAATTAAACATTAAAGTGTATAACTTATTCACTTCCTTAATGGAAGAGAGTGTAACAGGTATATTAATCTAACTTGTTTACTAGTAAGAGTTCAAAAGTCCAACGTTATATCTTAAAGCTAACTATTAAATGATCTCTAGTCTAATTAATTGTAGGCTTGTAGTTTACACTAAGTTTTGTTATCCATTACAAGGTGGCTATTATTGGAATAGGCTATAAGACACTTCTATGAAATTTAATGAACATAAAAAGCTTTCAAGACTTGAACAACTGCATTTTCTTGAATAACTATAATTAAAGATACGATGTTAGCCATCTTAATTTATTTATTTTTACAGAATCGACATACATGGAAGTGAATACTTCATTAATCAACATCGGGTGAAGGATTTGTAAATGATTACGGATTGATGATTCTTTATGATAGTGGATTGGTATTGTTGGGGAATAAGATAAACATTAGAAAATGATATAAGTGACGTGTTAGTTGCTGGACAGGTGTACTATACATAAGTTGTTAGATAACACCTGTATAAATGGAAACCTCATGTTAGACTCACAATAAAAAGGCTAAAGATACAGGAATAAAAAGAGAGAAGGAAGGGAACGTAGAAGCATCATGAAAGCAGGGCAAGAAAGAAAAAGAACAGAGCATAGAGAAATCAAGCCAGAAGCCAAAAAGAAGAGAAACAAGAAGCCAAGGAGAAGAGAAGCTTGAAGCCACGCAGCTAGGAAGACATAAAGAAGTCGAATATACATGTTTCTGAGCAGCTGAAATTGAGAATACTTGAAGACAAAACACAGCTGTTACTTATTCGTCCACAACAATTGGTGCTTTCATTGAGAGACGAACTCAAGGCATAATTCCCAGAGCTTACACTGTATTTAAATTACTATGGCAGAGCCATCACAAGAACCAACACTCCCAGAAGAACACGAGATAGGAACTCTTCAGGAAGAAACTCAGTTTGATTCACCCAAAGAACAATTAACACTCCAAAATCAGAGTTTAATCAAGATCGAAGCTCTATTTAAACAAAATCTTACAATAACTCTGGAACAACAAGTGAAAGAAATTCGAATAGATGGAAGATCAGTAACCCATTCCATAGAGTTGACAAATGGAAAACAGATAAAATTAACTCGGGAAAATCCATCGAAGAGCTTGTAAGGAAAATTCGAAATCGTCGAAACAAATCTCCGATTTCAACTTCAACAACTGAGAGCGATGAGACACCATCATCGAGTTTTGAGACCTTGCGAGATAACAAAGTCTCTTCCAAGTATATTGAGAAATTAATAGAACAAAAATTGAAAAGAATGAAGCATGTCAACAATTCAGAAATATTACGACTTGAAGATGATATACTGCAAGCGGCAAATTCTTTTCTTAGTGAAAAAATTTTAGAAATACAACTTCCAAAAAAATTTGCAGGCAGAAAATGGCTTTATATGAACATGACTATGCTTTAATGTGCCGTATCTTCCCTTCCAGTCTTGACGGTCCAGCTTTAAATCAAAATTGATACATTCATTTGCAGAGATATGTTCAGCATTCATAGCACAATATTCAGCGTAATCGAGACATGAAGAAAGGGTCAGATTATTTATTTACAGTACAAATCGGACATTCAGAAACATTGAAAGATTACATCCGACGGTTTAGATTGGAATCCGCCAAGGTGATTATCAGCTGGCAATAGTGGCTTTTAAGCTCGGACTTCCATCAAATCACCCACTTTTTGAATCTTTAGTAAAGAATAAACCGAACTATATGTGGAATTTATTAATTCGAGCACAAAAGTATGTGACCCTAGAAGAAGAAAAGAAGAGTCTTGCATCAAAATTCAACAAAACCAATAATCGGGAGCAAAGATTTTCAGAAAATCGACGTACAGACTCCTTAACTCAAATGAAGGTTGTGGGCATTACACAAGAGATTGTAAAGCTTTTAAGAACTATATTGAGGAATTAATTTCTGAGGGTCAGTTGAAGGAGTTTGTAAAAGTCGAAGACAAACAGCCTCAAAACCAAAACAACTTTTTGAAGAAAAATCAAATTGAAAATTTGATATCAGAACGAGAGCAAGAAATTAATACTATTACAACTTTCTTACTTTTAGAGATGCACATAGGCTAGGATAAAGACTTAGATTGCAAAAAAGGAGTTATTAAGACTCCTGAAGAACTCGCCAAGAAATGGGTCAACATAGGCGTACAGTCGGAAGTTAGTTTCTCGCCAGAAGACCTTAAACTAATTCAGTCCCCACATGATGATGCGTTGGTGATTTCAATCCTCGTTAGAAGGATTTTGGTTGATAATGAAAGTTCGGTCAACATACTTTATGACACAACTGTAGAAAAAATACACATAGGGCAAAGTAAAATCAGACTATTTGAACAACCATTAGTAGGATTCAGTGGAATGATTACATATGTAGATGGCATCGTCATACTTTCTTTCATTGTTGAACCATACAGATTGTTAACCGACTTTTTAATTGTAAAAGCGACATCACTGGACAATGCAATATTAGAAAGACAATGGATACATAAAATGAAAGCTGTACCATTAACTTATCATCAGGTTTTGCGTTACCCGATGATTTATGAGATGGGGGAAATTAGAGGAGATCAAGCCACAGTTCAGGCTTGTGCGGTAGTAGCATTAAGAAAAACAAAGAGGAAAGAAACAGATTTTGAAAATCAGGCTAAACAAGATGCTAAATAGCAATTACAATCAAATGGCATGGGTTAAGAAAATAGAGAATTACAATCATCAAGAAACCCGACCATAGAAGATGTAAATATTTGTGCTATAGATCTGGACAACCAAGAACACGTTCGAATTGGCTCGCTTTTACAACCAAATGAAAAAGGACCAGCTTCTGAATCTCCTTCAAGAGCATCGTGATGTTTTTGCATGGAAACCTGAAGATATGACTGGAGTACAACCTGGAGTAATCTGTCATCATTTGAATGTTGACCCAAATATCAAGCCTGTTAAACAAAAGAAAAGAAATTTTGCTCCAGAACGAAACAAGGTTATAGAATCAGAAATAGAGAAAATGTTTAAACTTGATTTTATCAAAGAGGTGCATGATCTAGAATGGTTAGCAAAAATTGTGGTTAGTTAAAAAGAAGAATCGAAAGTGGAGATTTTGTATTGATTTTACCAGCTTGAACAAAGCTTGTCCAAAAGATGGTTTCCCACTTCTAAAAATTGATTCACTTGTGGATTCTACAGCAAGTCATCAACTCATGAGCTTCATGGATGCTTATTCAAGTTATAATCAGATCCAAATGTATGAACCAGATCAAGAGAAGACTTCATTTATTACTGAAAAGAGAACCTATTGCTATCAAGTTTTGCATTTTGGTTTAAAAAATGCAGGTGCAACTTACCAAAGGCTAGTGAATAAAATTTTTAAACCACTTATTGGAAGAACAATGGGAGTCTACATTGATGACATATTGGTCAAAAGTCTCAATCGATCTGACCATGTCAAAAATTTAAGCGAAGCTTTCTCTATATTGTAGAAATACGGCTTAAAGTTAAATCTAAAAAAATGCACTTTTGAGGTAGAATCTGAAAAATTTCTAGGTTCTTTGGTTAGTCAAAAAGGAATTGAATAAATTCAGAACAGATTCGAGCTATTATGCAAATAGTGTTGAAAAATTAGGAAAATCAAATTCAAATTTGGAGAATTTTTCAAGATTGGTCAAAAATTGGACAATTTGTCAATAAACTTGACAAATTAGCCAAAAAAATATCAAACTCCTTGACATAATATAAAGGGGTTGGTGGAATAATGCTTGGGTTAGATGGAATAGTGCTAGCTTCAAGCCTATAAATTGAAGCTATTTTCTCATTTGTTAGCATTCCAAAATTTGATAAGCTTATAAGTTTCTAAGCTTTTGAGAGTAGTGAGAGAAGTTTGTCTGGAGAATTTATATTTCCTGCAGTGTGTGAGAGTACTGGGTGTATTTAGGTTTTGGGAAGTGAGTTTTTCTTTACTCAAATTTGTACTTTAATAATTGTTAGTAATACAATTATTTTTCTCTTACTTCTGTATACGTAGGCATACTGCCAAACCACGTAAGATTTTGTGTCTTTTATTTTTTTATGATTATTTGGTGCGCTTGATTCCGTATTTCGTGCACAACAAGTGGTATCAGAGGCGACGGTTCGTATTTTGAGAGATACGATACTGTTCACATATATGGTACTATTTACATACGGTGCTGTTCACAAATACTATTTACGTATGGTGCTGTTCATGAATATGGTAGAGTTAACCGTTCGTACTTGGGAGGATTAGTAGCTTGTATAGTGGTGTGGATTTGTGCATGTCTAGGAAAGTTCTGTCACAAAAGCGATAAAAGCCTAAGGAAACTGGGTCTTAAGTAGGACCGGTGTGACCCCTCCAGTCTTTCTTGAGAATTTTTCTAGTGCATTCTTTCATGCATACATATACATAAACAGTGATATCTCAAGTAGAAATAGTTTATTGAGAAAATAGTAAAAGGTGAAACTTTCAGAAGTGGGAAGAGATCCACCCGGATTATTCTTAAAGATACTTTAGGTGGGAGGCGAGACTTTCGCCTTTCGACACCTTTTATAGGGGGTTAGAAGATCGATATTGAAAAATTTGATGGGAAAATCAACTTCAGCATGTGGAGGCGCGAAGTTATGGATGCTCTTATTCAAATCGATCTCGATATTATTTTGAAAAATAAAAGACACTTGTATGATGAAGAAAATTGAGATTGTATGAATAAAAAAGCCTGTGGTCAGATAAGATCTTGTTTGACTAAGAAGGTAAAATACTTGGTAAAAGATGAGGAGTGTGCGATGACTTTGTGGTGTACAATAGAGGAGAAGTATCTGCTGAAAAGTCTTAAAAATCACCTTCATGCAATGAGTGAAGCATATGGCTTTCGAATGAAGCCTGAGATGTCAATGCACGATCATGTCTCAAGATTTGAAAAGTTACTTGTTGATTTGAAGAATCTTGATGAAGATATTAAGGATGAAGTCAAGGCTATGATTCTGTTACACTCACTACTAGAGGAATATAGCCATTTTGTGACTACTTTGATATATGGAAAAAGTATAATCATCTTTAAAGATGTTTGCACAACATTGACCAATTTAGAAATTCAGAATAATGATAAACATTCCGAAAAAGCATCATTCGAAGCTCTGTTTATTAGAGAAAGGATGATGGAAAAAAAAAGCGTGGTGGAAAGAAAAGAGTCATTGGAGGAAAGATTGTCCAAGACTTAAAAAAGAGATGAGAAGAAACCAGAGACAGCAAACATGGCACGTAAAAATGAAGACTCTAATTATTCATTAAGTATTACTCCTGTAACATACGTGGCTAGTTCGAGCGAGTGGATACTTGATACTGGAGCAACATATTTCATAATTTGAAATATTGTACAACTGTGATGAGGAATGATCAACCTTGTCGTATATTGAGGATAGGAACAATTCGACTCAAAATATTTGATAGAATGGTCAGAGAACTGAAATAGGTTAGATATGTTCCAACTTTAAAGAAAAATCTAATTTCTGTGGGTGCTTTAGAAGCTAAAGGTTATAAGGTTATTATTGAAAATGGTACAATAAAATTCACATATGGGGTTATGGTGATTCTACAAAGAGTTCGGCGTCACAATCTGTACTATTTAAAGAAAGGTACAACTGTGAAGTAAATATTACTGAGGTGAACAGTGACACCACTAAGCTATGACATGTGCGATTAGGACATACTAGAGAGAAGTCTTTGCAAACTTTGATGAGGCATGGACTCTTAAAAGGTATCAAAACTTGTAAATTAGATTTTTGTAAGCATTATGTAGTAGGCAAGAAAACAAGGGTCAAATTTGGTATTACTAATCACGATACTTGTGAGATCTTTGAATATATTCATAATGATATATGGGGACCAACCAAGACTGCATCAATTGGTGGAAACCATTATTTTATTACATTTATTGATGATTTCTCTAGACGTGTGTGAGTGTACACCATGCGAGCAAAGAATGAGGATTTAGAGATTTTTGTGAAATGGATGAAACTGGTGGAGACTCTAACTGGTAGAAAGATCAAAGAATTGTGTTCTGACAATAGGGGTGAATATACTTCTGATCCATTTTTGCAAGTATGCCAAAACGAAGGTATTAAAAGACATTTCACGATGAGACATACTTCGCAATAGAATGGTGTGGCTGAGTATATGAATCATACTTTATTGAGAAGGTACGATGTATGTTATCTTATACTGGTTTAAATAAAATGTTTTGGGCTGAGACTGTGAGCTACGTAAGTCATTTGATAAACTGGTTGTCTTCTGCTGCAATCGGAGATAAAACTCCCATGAAAATGTAGTCTAGAAAGCATGCACAAGATTATGATTCTCTTCGTATATTCGGGTGTCTAGCTTATTATCATGTCAAAGATGGCAAATTGGATTCTCGTGCTAGAAAAGTTATCTTTGTAGGATTCAAAGGTGAAGTAAAGGGGTTCAAGCTTTGGGATCTAAAGATAAAAAGTCAGTGTATAACAGAGATGTCACGTTTGATGAAGCTTCAATATTGAAAGATTCAAGTTCTCAGCAAGTGGAGAACAATACCACAGAGGTATTGCAGCGGGTGAAGTTTGATACAACTCTATATGTACCAGTTAGTTCTACAACAGAGAAGGATTCAACTATAGATGTGACATCTAGAGTTGAAGAAGAGGATGTTTCTTCTGATGTCCTACAAAATAAAGAAATAACTAATGATGTAGATAATGATGATTTTATAGCAACAAAGAAGTCAAGAAGAGAGCTAAAGAAATCTAGATGGCTTATTAAAGACATGGTGGTAGCCTATGCACTTTCAATTATTGATGATGACATCCCCAATATTTTCAGTGAAGCATTACGCAGCAGTGAAAGTATTCAGTGAAAGTTAGCCATGGAGGAAGAGATCAAATCTCTCTATCAAAACCATACTTGGGAACTTATAAAGTTGACAAAAGGGAAAAGGGCTATTGGTAATAAATGAGTCTACACCAAGAAACAAGGATCTCCAAATCAAACAATTCCTCGATACAAGGCAAGGCTCGGTGCAAAAGGTTTTGCTCAGAAGGAAGGTATTGATTATAATGAAGTTTTCTCTTCGGTCGTAAAGCATACTTTTATTCATATGCTACTTACCTTAGTAGTTGAATATGAGTTAGAATTGGCTTAATTGGATGTCAAGATGACATTCTTGCATGGAGATTTAGAGGAAAAAATCTATATAACTCAGCCTTGTAGTTTCAAAGTTGCTGGAACGGAGAATCATGTATATTGATTGATTAAATCTTTGTACGGACTGAAATAGTCACTAAGGCTGTGGTACAAGAGATTTGATCAATTTATATAAGGATAGAAATTCACCAGAAGTGAACATGATCACTGTGTTTACTTTAGAAGACTACAAGATGAATATTTCATCTGTCTGTTACTTTATGTCGAGGATATGCTTATAGCTTCGAAGAACAGAGGTGAGATTGAGAAATTAAAGAAGCAACTAGCTTCTGAGTTTGAGATGAAAGATTTGGGTGATGCATAAAAAATACTTAGGATGGAGATTTATAGAGACAAGAAGAATAGGAACGTATGGTTGACTCAAAAATTTTATTTGAAGAAGATGCTAAAAAGATTCGGTATAGATGATAAAACTAAACCACTAAGTGTAGCTCTAGCTCCTCATTTTAAATTAAGCTTTTCTTTATGTCCTACATCCTAAGAGGAGCATGATTACATAGCTCGTGTTCAATATGCTAGTATTGTGGGTAGTCTTATGTATGCTATGGTATGCACAAGGCTTGATATATCTCAAGCCGTTAGTTTAGTTAGTAGATACATGCATAATTCGGGTAAAGACTATTGGTTTGCGGTAAAGTGGATTATCTGATATCTGTATGGGACAGTTGATGTTGGGTTATTGTTAAAAAAGAATTGTGGTCAACAATGTATTAGGTATTGTGATCTGATTTCGCTGGAGACCTTGATAAGCGAAGATCAACAACGGGCTATGTATTCACATTGGGTGGAGGTCCGATTAGTTGAAGGTCGATTTTACAATTGACAATTGCTCTGTCCACTATAGAAGTAGAGTATATGGCAGCACCTGAGGCTGTAAAGGAAGCTATCTGACTAAAAAGCTTGTTAGGTGATGTCGGAGTAATTCAGAAAAACATTATAGTATTCTGTGATAATCAAAGTGCGATATTTCTTGCGAAGAATAAAACATATCATGCTCGGACGAAACACATAAATGTGAAATATCGTTATGTGCGAGAGATTATTGAGAGCGGTATTGTGTTGTTGAAAAAGATCGATACCAAGGATAATCCATCCGATATATTAATAAAGATAGTTTCTGAAGTTAAATTTCAACATTACTTGAAATTAATTCAAATTCTTCGAATGCATTGAGTTTGGAGAATTTTGAACTACGGTTAGCTTGATCCTAAATTTTGGGTACATAGGCAGTCACAGACATGCAACCACTTTGGGGATGATGATTTATTGGTAGTCGGCTTAGATTTAGATAAAATTTTTGTCGAGGTGGAGAATTGTCGAAAAATTAAGAAAACCAAATTCAAATTTGGAGAATTTTTCAAGATTGGCCAAAGATTGGATAATTTGTCAATAAACTTAATAAATTAGCAAAAAAAAATCAAACTCCTTGACATATTATAAAGGAGTTGGTGGAATAGTGTTTAGGTTAGGTGGAATAGTACTAGCTTCAAGCTTAGAAATTGAAGCCATTTTCTCATTTGTTAGCATCTCAAAATTTAATAAGCTTATAAATTTTTAAGCTTTTGAGAGTAGTGAGAGAAGTTTATTTGGAAAATTTATATTTCCTGCAGTGTGTGAGAGTACTGAGTGTATTTGAGTTTTGAGAAGTGAGTTTTTCTTTCCTCAAATTTATACTCTAATAATTATTAGTAATACAATTATTTTTCTCTTACTCTCGTGGACATAGGCATACTACCGAATCATGTAAGATTTTGTGTTGTTTATTTTCCTATAATTATTTAATGCGTTTGATTCCACATTCGGTGCACAACAAATAGATTCACCAAGAACCATAAGGGAAGTGCAAACATTGACTGAAAGAATTGCTGCATTAAGTAGATTTATCTCTCAATCATCAGATAAATTGCATCCTTCCTTTCAAACTCTGTAGAAAAATAAAGATTTTAAATGGACAGAGTCTTACGAAGAAGCATTCGTTCAACTCAAGACTGCATAATGACGCCACCGTTATTATCAAACCCAATACAGGGGAAGATTTATTCCTTTATCTTGCAGCGTCAGCACACAGTTAGCGCAGTTTTGATACGAGAGAAGAGAAACATTCAAAGCCAGAGTTTTATGTCAGCAAAACTTTGATCGACACAGAAACTCGATGTACGAAAATGGAGAAATTAATATAGCATTAATTGTGGAATCAAAGAAGCTAAGACCTTACTTTCAAGCTCCCACTATAATTGTGATAAGTGAATTTCTATTACGCTTTATTCTGTATAATCCAGATTTATCAGGAAGAATTTTAAAATAAACAGTGGAATTAAGGAAATATGATATTGATTTCCAACCTCGAACAACAATTATAGCTCAAATTTTAGCTGATTTCATAGCAGAATTTACTCCAACGCATAGTCAAATGCAAAATAATAAGAAGATCGGGGATGATAGATTCACCTAGAGATTGTACGTTAATGGATCTTCAAATCACAATAATGCTAAAGTAGGTCTAGTTCTAATTACACCAGACAAAAGAATGACCGATTCAGGATTAAAGTTGGCAATTGATTTAGAAGTAAAAAAGATGATTATTTTTTGTGACTCAAAATGAATAGTGAATCATATTCATGGGAATTATTCAGCAAAAGAGCCTTGCATGTCAGCTTATTTGAAAGTTGTTCATGATTTAATGTTGAAAATTCCATCATGTACCATTGAACAAATTCCTCGAGGAGAAAATAGACATGCAGATGCACTAGTTAATTTAGGATCGATGGTGAGGTGTTCCTTTAAACACACAATCACTACAGACTGCATATAAAATCCCAGTTTGAATTTAGTAAAAGGAGTATATCAATCGACAGAATCTCCAAGCTGGAAGGATATGATCTTTCAATATATTCAAAATAGCATTTTGCCTGACGATAAGAAGACAGCTGGGAACATTCAGCAAAGGACAACTTGTTATACAATAATAGGAGGCAATCTTTATAAATGATCATATAACGGACTTTATTTAAGATGTTTAACTCCTGAAGAAGCTCAATATGTTTTAGTTGAAGTACATGAAGGAGTTTGTGGCAATCATTTGAGAGGAGGAACTTTGGCCCAAAATGCGTGAAGATGCCAACGAATATGTAAAGAAGTGTGATAAATGTCAAACGTTTTGCCTCCATACCAAGACAACCTCCAGAAGATCTAAATCCAGCTAGCATTTTATGGCCCTTTTATCAATGGGGCCTAGATATTATGGGACCTCTTCCAGCTGCACCAAGACAAAAACGATTCTTAATTTTGGCCACGGATTATTTTATGAACCGGATAGAAGTCGAACCTTTGTTGAAAATAGGAGAACAAGAAGTTAAAAGCTTTATTTGGAAAAATATAGTATTTAGATTTGGAATTCCAAAGATTTTAGTTTCTGATAATGGCACACAATTTACAGGAAAATGAATTTCTAAATTTTGCAAAGAGCTTTGTATTGAAAGAAATTTCTCTACACCACGATATCCACAAGGTAATGGACAAGTAGAAATATCAAATCGGGCAATTCTGGATGGGAGAAAAAAGGCTAGAAATTACAAAAGGCAACTGGGTAAAAGAACTTCCTGGAGTATTATGGGCATATCGGACTACAAAACGGAAAGCCACTGGGGAAACACCATTTTCACACACGTACGGATACGAAGCAATCATCCCAATTGAAATTGGAATGCCAACACTTCAAACCCAACTTGGAATTTTCATGTCAAATAGAAAAGAACTCAATCATAATTTAGATTTCTTGGAAAGGAAAAAGAGGGAAAGCATTAATCCGTTTAGATGCTTATCATCAATGAGCCAAGTCAATCTTTAATTAAAAAAAAAAAAAGTCAAACATAGAAAATTTCATCTGGGAAATTTAGCCCTCAAGCAAACTGTCGTTGGTAAGTTAGGTCCAAATTAGAAAGGTCCATATAAATTGTTGGAGCCGGATCAAAAGGTGCCTATTCGCTCTCGAACATGAAAGGGAGAAAACTATTAAGGCCCTGGAATGCTACCAATTTACGCATCTACTATGTGTAGAACTCCCAATTAGTCTATGACTAAACTGGAAGAGCTGTAAATGCATGCTTATATATATCAATAAAACAATGATCTTCCTTGCTGGGAAACAAATATTCTTTTGCTTGGAAGTATGAAATGTCAGATTTAATTTTTAAAAATTAAATTTATCTACCAATTCTTATGTCATGGCCATCAAATTAAAGGTTCCATCCATGATTAGCTTACAGCTTCAACAACTAAAATGTCAATTAAAAAAAATTAATTAACTTCCCAAAGCTCAAGTTATACTAAAAATTAAAAGATTGATCCTAGATCAATTTAAAAGCTTAAGCTCAAAAGATGACCGATAGGTACCTATCTTTTTAAACTCCGAATCATAGCTTGGGCACGAAGAATGAGTCGGCAAGATCAACGAAGAGTTGAACATAAAGGTATGAGCTCTATCCATTTTAAGTCAATTAACTTTTCAAAAAACTATTTGTGGTCATAATGAGATGTCCAAAATTTAAGCAATTCATTGCTTATTTAGAAATTCTATTTCGCAGACTATGCAATTATAAATAATTTGATCTTAACTTTTGGTTAAATAAAGTACAAACGATTAATGAATTCACAACTCATTTAAATAGTATAATTCATTGAGTGATAAAATTAAACATGTTAAGAAGAAATGAATAATTAAAATTTTTGGTAAAATATATGTTAATTCATGAGTTAAATAAAATTAAATCTTATTTAAGTTAAAAATTTAAGATAAATTCCACTGAGAAAAAATAGTTATTTACAAAATTAACATATTATATTAATACATGGGAACTTTTTTACAGCAAAAGTTATATGCTCACAAGAAGTTACACATTTGGTCAAAAAACAAAAAGGTCCCAAAATCAGAGCTTAGCTGAAACTTTGGACATAAGATTGGGCCATTCCTCAGGATGATTAGACATTTTTCTCAATGTCGATTGATGATATGACCTTTTCCATGTAAGCTTCATCTAAAATATTTTGAATAGATGGCTCCAAAGTTTGGAATGTTGCAGATCCTTCATTCGAGCCATATTGAAACACTTGTTACCCCTTGTTTTCTTCGGTACCCAAAATTTCAGTTGTTACAAGTCGTTGAGCAATATCTCTCTCAACACAAAAGTCAACCTCTTGTTTTCCATAATCTTTCATAGATGCAAACTCTATGTTCTTAATAGATGTCAGTTCATGTAACTTCATTTCAGTTTCTGTTCTATTTTTCTTTACATCATCTAGGCAACCGAAAGTCTGATTAAGTTCTTCTTCGACTTTCTTAAGCAATTGCTTTGTATTAAGTAATTCCTCCCTAAAAAGTGTAACCGATTCCCTCAAAACATTCAGTTCGTCATTCAAAGTTTCATTTAATTTCAAAAGACGATCATATCTTTCATGAAGAATGGGATAGTTGCATAAAGTCTAGAAAAAAAGTATTGAAGTTATAAATTAAGAACTAACTTAGACAATAAATGTAAACTCTGAAATCTTACATTCTATAATCCCTGAGCAGCTCCCAAACAAATTGATTGATCGTTAAGGGATTCCAAAAAAGTTCGGTCATTTTTTAGAATAATTCTCTTAGATAAAGTTGATGCAACAAGGGAATTATTGAGCAAAGAAAAATTCTCATTCAGAACACTCTTTCGAGAAGAAATGTTACCATCAGGAATATGAGAACTACCCACATCTCCTCGAATCTGGGTATAGGTTCAGGAATTATCTGTCTTGCATTAATTTTAGATCAAGAAATTGGAGTGAAAGCTGCAGTAGATGGAAAAACCTTCATTTGAGCAGCTTTGATATTTAGCTGAGCGATTGATGAAGATTGTTCTGATCTTATTTCTTCGTTTGAAGCTTCATAATTCACCTTCTTAGAAAGATCCTCTGACCATCGAGATTTACGTTTGTGGCGAGACTAATCTTTATCACGAACCCTTTGGCGGTCTTCATATTGTGACGATAACTTTGATGCAATAGGTGTCGACTTCTTTTTCGATGTTCGTCATTCGTCTCGAAGTCACTAAATATTCTAGGATAATTACCGTAACAAACTTCTCTTCCTCGGTGATATTTATGGCTGCGTATATTTACAGCATTAGGAGGAAGGTATAAGTTTAAGCAAACTGAAGTTACATAAGTGTTTAGAATCTCGTCAAATACAAGTGGATTAAGGAAAATGACACGTATTAACAAACGTCAAGACATTGTATTGTATCTTAAATGGGGGGCAAACTGTTGGGGAATAAGATAAGCATTGGAAAATAATATAAGTGACTTGTTAGTTGCTGGACAGGTGTAATATATATAAGTTGTTAGACAACAGCTGTAGGCTAAGGATACGGGGAGAGAAAGGGAGAAGGAAGGGAACGTAGAAGCATCACGAAAGTAGAACAAGAAAGAAAAAGAACAGCGCATAAAGAAATCACGCAGGAAGCCACAAAGAAGAGAAACAAGAAGCCAAGGAGAAGAGAAGCTTGAAGCCACTTAGCCAGGGAGACATAAAGAAGTCGGATATATATGTTGATGAGAAGCTAAAATTGAGAAAACTTGAAGACAAAATACAACTGTTACTTATTCGTCCATAACAGGTATATTTTAATTCAACTCAACCAACTTGAACTCCTAAAGTATCCTAGAGGAATCACGAGAGAATTTTAATTGTTGCTTATTATAAAGGAAACTTTTATTCTATATATAGATATCATGGCGATATTAAAGTCCATATATATTACAGGTGATAATACCCGCATTGTAGAACTAGTAGCTCACTTTGTCAATTTACAGACTACAGCATGGCTGCATTGCAGAATCTGCAGGAGCATTGTTAGTGACTGTTCAATGAGAATTAAAAGATTTCGGTATCAAGTTTCAGATTTGTGCGTTGAATTTAACTAGTGATGGTGATGCATCATGGAGGGAAGTCAAAAGTTTGGGAAATAGAGAACTCTTTTTTGGGCGATCGTAATTCTTCTCTACCGGTCGAAGTATCTGGATCAGGCCTAATTGCATTTGTTTGCTGAGCAATGTGATGAATGTGGTTGGCATTAATGAAAAGAAAATATGAGAAAAAAAGTACGAGAGTTTATAACTTTGAACATGGAAGCATTAAGAAGCATTTTTTGTGAGGCGATGTGCCACAATATGAATATTTTGTACGGTAATCCAGTGCGATATTTATATAATTTCTATTGCATAAGTTACTAAGTAATCCTATAATATTTTTTAAATTAGTGAAGTAAATATACTTCTAGAAGTGATAAAGAAAAGTAAGAGTAGTATGACTAAATATAATTTTATTACTCATAAAGAGAGAATACGAAAGAGTTTTTTTATAAGAGTTTGAGAGTTTGTGTGTGTGTTGTATTGGTGAGTAAATGAGGAGTGTTCACCTCTATTTATAGGTGTTGGATGCTAAGTCTTGAAATTTTCTTACAACTTACATAGGTATCTCCTTAGACTTAAATATTCAAGAATAGAAAATTCTAAGCTACTTATAATTACAAAGAAATCTAGAATTCGAGCTGGGTTTAGATGATTACTAAGCATATCACAGCTGATTAGTTATCTTAGACAATCCATTGCTAAATAAATTTCATTTATAAGTGCATTTTACCTTTAGTATTGAGCGTATTTGCTACTAAGCGTATTTCACTTTTAAGTGGACTTTACTAAAGTGTAACCGCGCACAAACATAACTTCCATTTGCAAGAGATTTAAGCGGAATGCGACAAATGGCTATGATTGCACAAAATAGCCTGCAGCGGTGGAACAAAGTTTCTAGATTCTTTATTTTTGGGGGTTTTTTTTTTTCCATCTTCTTGTAACTTATATGATTTCAAAAAATCAACAGACATAATACAAAGGGCCTGAATTAATTTAACGACACAATAGTGCTGAGCCTGAGCGGGTCTCTCTCTTTGAACAAGTCTTAATTAACTAAAAATAAAAAATAAGAGAAGCTCAAAAAAAAATAATAATAATAAGTGGAATGCATGCATGTACATTTGTTTTACTACAAAAATTGGTCCTTCTAGCTTTAAAATCTTTAACTTCATAATTAATTAATCAATAATTAAATTTAATAAATAAATAAATAAATAAAATGGGAAAGTTATTGAAGTTTGCAGTGGTTGCTTTGGTTTAGTTCTCTTGACTTGTCAGCATTGCCTATGCCCAAAACGAAAACATAACCATCGTGTTTGATAGATTTTATTATCAGAGCATCATTTTATTATATTGAAATTGATAGGAACTTAATTACTTCTTTTAATAAATTTAATAAGTTATCTTGATATTTTCTTTTATTTTATCAAATTAAATATAAAAATTTATTGGTTGTCGAATGTATCACAAATTTCAAGTAATTATTATTTTTATTAATTACTTCTACTTTTTAACCAATCATTTTATGTTACATAGGCATCATTTCAGATTGTAAAATAACATTTGTAGTAAAATTTAGATTTCTCCACAATATTATAATCTTGAAAAATAACATTAGGCTTTCCACTACAGCAAAAAGTATAAGTATCTAATAACAAAAGTGCTTGAATTATGTCAACAAATCCTTTTGCTAAATGACTAATATATTGATGGGATCTTCTCAAACATATTATTCTTTAGGCTTTTATATTGCTTTTTCAATAGAAGACAAGTGTGTCTAAATTGCGAATCAATGAAGTCTTAAACTTTTCATTGACTGTAAGCATCTATTATTGCGGGTATTTCTTAATTATAGAGCTCTATATCATCAATTACTCGCATGTGGAAATATTAGTGGATCTCTACCCAATTAATGTAACACACACGTTTCATTGACCATCGAATGGCCAATGCCAAATCTAGTACTTTTTGCTTACTTAAATATTCTTATCTCACGTGTGCTTTTTATTATTATTATTATTTTTCCTTCGTGTTCAGTAATATAATGGTCATTTGCTGCTGAATATTTTTCTGCCCTAGTGTTTTTGCTTTGATTAACTGTTAAGAGCAATGGGGCAGTTCGTGGCCACCTGACTGCTTCTGTATTAGAGTACGGTTTCCTTCAGATCAAAGGCTAATGTATGTCCACACTTGAACACTTGTTTTTTAAGTTAACTAAAAAAATTGATTCGCTTTGATTCGTTGCACTCACTGTTTATCAACATATGCATAAAATCTCATTAGTGATTAACATGTTCTGATTTGTATGCCATTAAGTTTGTATAAACTTGCTATTGAATGTATTAAAGTTTGAATAAAATTCACCAGATTTGATAAGTTAATTTATTAAGGGTTGTCACGGGTTGTTTTGATTATTTACTAGTGTTGCACTTGAAGCATGAAAAGATTTAATTAACGTGCAATTAAAAGAAGCATACACTGACTCTTTTAGATATGTTAACAGGTATTATTCTTGAAATGGATACACATTGGCTATATCACGTGATAGATTGTCCGTTGAATATGAAAACGGAGTTAAAGAATTCTTGTGATTTGCTATGCTTCATTTTGGCAGTTATCGGTCAATTAAATGTCCCTGTAATAAATGTTGCAACATGAAGATTCATAAACCTAAGGAAATAAAGTTTTGTTTGTTTATATTTGTGTTTCTGCTAACATACCAAGTTCTAGTATTTGCCCAAATCACTCTCAAAAGTCATCAACTTGTGGACATTGTCCATAAGACTTACGAACGATGTAACAAGAATCCCAAGAATTTTAAGGATATACTAAAAGATGATGATAAGCTCTTGCACCTGATTCCAAAGCATTCTAAACTATCGGTGTTAACAAAGTTGTATAATATGAAATAGAAGCTAGAATAATTTGATCAAGGGTTTACTGCTTTGTTAGATATATTTTCTGTAATGGTTTTAGAAAATAAAACCCTTGCTGAATCAATGCATGGGGGGTCAAAAGCCTACGGAATAGAGCACTTCTTTTGTCGAGATTCTTCTTTATCAACTAATTGTATTAATTCATTAATGAATGTGATGAATCTTTTTGAGATTTTGCTAATGATTAGAAAAAGAGAAAAATGCATGCAAATTTATAATCTCAAAGATGGAAACATTAGGAAACACTTTTTGAGCAATTATTATGAGCCATCAACTCGCAGCAATTATTATGAGCCATCAACTCGCCTGTGTAGGTGAAACAAAGTTTCTAACATCTTGGGTTTTAGTTTTTTCTGCGTTTTATATAATTTCTTTTAATTAGCATAAATTTCCTTATTTGAAAAAGTTTTTGTTGAATGAAAGATTATTAATGTTATATTACTGTTACTTACTTATTTTGAGACCAAGCAAAGGGTAAAATGATGTGATTCATTAAAAACGACAACATACAAATTTAATAGGTCTCAATTGAAATTTCAAAGACAATAATCAACAATGCTAAGTTTCATTTAAATTTGAAGTGAGGATATATGCACTTTAAAAATTACTCTCAACATTTTATTACTATGTACACTCATCTATTAATTAAAAAAAAAAAATTATACTTTGTACATTCTTTAAATGACAAGAAAGTCCTCACTTACTCCTTATTGAATTAATCATCTTTATTTACTTCACACACTCATGAAATGCTATATAAACTCAAAAAATTTCAATTTTCAAACATTTACAACTTCAGAAAATTAATAAACTAATAACACTCAAACGTGAGACATCAGCCATCATTATAAGCACGATACCGACAACTCTACAAAATTAATAAACTAATAACACTCATACGTGATACATCAGCCATGATTATAAGCACAATACCTACAACTCCGCAAAATTAATAAACTAATAAAAAATTATAAGCACAATACCTGCAACACCTAAAGATCATGATCAAAGCCAGAGTAATCATGTTCTGACTTCTCATAGCATACATGATACGTCGGCCCCATGTTTTCGCTTTGCATGTTCTTCTTTTAATAATTAGATATTATCTATTTAAATTTTAGTAATCATGTTCTGAAAGAGAGGGACAAGGAAGAATGATTCAGAACAGAGTAGGCGCTTGACAGAAGGGATCCTTATGGCGATCTTCTCTAGCATAGCTATAATGCCATTTCCATATCCAATTGAATGCCAGAAAATTCAGAAGCAAAGGAAGAATGATTTAGAGTTTGTCAAAAGAGGATGGTGACTTAAGCTGTTGTTATTATTTTTTCGTCCAAATTTGGTTGAATATTTTTTTGTCATAAAAGTGCCTGCTGGGTTGTAGCACCTCAATGTTGCAAACTAGTTTATAGGAGTTTGAATAATTGTCCATATTACTCTACTATTTGTGGAATGACATTTATCTTCATTTTTTTAAAAAAATCAATTAACCAATATAAACTTGTTTATATCCTCATAATATAACTAAAAAAGAAGTAATTATAGTCATTCAAAAAATAATTAATCTTTCAAACAAGAATATATCAAGAAACTTATTAAGAATTATTGTTAACATCTATTATTATTTCTTCCATACCTATTTTGCCACCAATTATTTCCTTGAAATGCTGTATATGGATTCTATATATATACCGTCGCCTATCCGTCGGCACGAAAACTGTGAAATCTTTGCTAATGGACTGCTATAGGAGGGACACGATGTCTTTGTAACAAGAACACCAATATATATTTGATTGATTTTAATTAATAGAATGACCTATTAAATTCAACATAGAAATTGAAAAATAAAAGAAACACACCTTCACAAAATTATTGTTATTTACAAAATCAATAGTGATCTCTTTATGAGAATTTATAGGTATTGGCATGGACCTAAGAGGAAGGAAGGTAAGGCAGTGCTTCGTCGGTAAGTGGAACACACAACATTATAGACTGATGCAATAAGATGTCCCATGTCAAGCATTCTCATCCATCTGTTAGATCCTGGAAAGTTCTCAAAACATGCTATTGCAGGTATTAATCAATTGACTTGCTTGTATGTCCTATATAAATGGCTATAATGCTCCACATTTAAATGTAACTCATTTAACAAATCTTTTTGACATGTAACCATCCATTCTCAGCAAAACCCATTAAATCGGCTATTGCCCTAAGCCCACAACTACCGTCAGATGTGACATCTCTAATATGATGAATTTATGATTGTAATGCAACTGAAAATTCATTAATAAATGGATTTGACTTGAGTGGTTATTTTTTGATACACCTAGCAACAAATATTAGGAAAAAAAGAGAAAATACAAAGTACAATTAATGCATAAGTAGTAGTAGTAGTAATAATAATAATAATAATAATTGAAAAAATAACTTTTACTTATAAAAGTAACAATTGAGTGATGAAAAATAGACATATTTTATTCGATGAGATGAGAGTATTTATATACAGTTTAGTGCAATTACTTACAGCAACTATAAATTTATGCCTAGAGTTTTGGAGAAACAATTATAATAATTGATACAATCATAATCCTAAATTGATGGTATTACATTTGTCATGGCTCAAACCGTGGGATGGGAATCTAGAGAATCATTTGATTTGGCTTAATTTTTGGGATAAGAATCTAGAAAAGAATAGTCCAGTTCATTATACCCTCACAAGATGGTACTCCCATTGGAGATACAATCTTATTTTGAAGTGTGGTAAAGACTTGTCGAGATAGCAGTTTAGTGAGAATGTCCGCGCATTGATCCTTAATAGAGATATAAGAGACATCAAAGTCACTTTTTGTTACATGATAATGAACAAAATGATAGTCTATTGTGATGTGTTTCATTTTTTTAATGAAAAATAGGAATGACTAAAAGATACGTAGCGCCGATATTATCACAATGAATGGTAGGGCACCGAGTAAGAGAGACAAGTAGTTCACTAAGTAAAATTTTTAGCCAAAATAACCCTTGTTGAAGCATATGTAAGGGCATGGTACTTAGCCTCTGTTGAAGATTGAGTAACTGAATTTTGTTTGCGGGAACACCAAGAAATTGCATTATCGCTAAGGTAGATGATGTAAGCTATAGTGGAGGTTTGATCATCTTTGTTACCCGCCCAGTCCACATCAGAAAAAGCACTAAGATGTAAAGGCTTATTGTGCTTAAGAAAGAGATCATGATGAACAATGTGCTTTAGATATCGAAGAAGCTGCTTGACTATAGACCATTAAATTTTTGTAGGTTGATGCATGAATTGAGCAAGTTTATTTATTGTAAAGGAGATATCTGAACATGTAAGTGCAAGATATTGAAGTCTACTAATGACTTGTCGATATTAAGTAGCATCGGATAATGGAGAGCCATCATGTAGACAAAGTGGTTGAGATGTGGATAGAGGTGTGGTGACTTTTTTTTCACTAGCCAAATTTGTCTTAGTGATCAAATCACAAATGTACTTATGCTGTGTGAGAAAAAGTCTAATGGTAGTAATGATCACTTCAACACTAAGAAAATAGTGAATGTCTCATAGGTCTATAATAGAGAATCTAATAGAAAGAGCATGGAGAAATTGACTGTTGAAGGATCCACTGTTTCGCTGACAACAAGATCATCAACATAGACTAGAAAGTATAAAATGACATTAGTGCGCTTATAAATAAAAAAAAAGGTATAAGATTGTAAATTGTCAAAACTATAAGAGAGTAGAAAATTTTTAGTTCATTATACTACGTGGTGCTTGTTGAGTCCATAGATTGCCTTTTGAAGCTTACAGACATAAAATGGATAAGTAGAATCAATAAAACTAGGAGGTTGTTTCATAAATACCTTTTTACCAAGAGTACTTGTAAAAAAGTATTATTAACATCCAATTGTCAAATTTTCTACCCATAAGATAAGACAAGACTCAAAATTAAACAAATTGTAGTTGTCTTAATTACAGAATTGAAGGTTTCTTGAAAGTTTAAACCAGACCATTGATGAAACTCTTTGGCAACAAGATGAGCTTTATAACGAGCAAGTACCATTGAGATTGCCTTTAATATGAAACACCCACTTACAGCTAATAACATTTTAACAATCATTAGTAGGTACAAGGACCCAGGTCCTATTTTTTAACAGAGTATTAATTTCATCACTCATAGTAACACGCTACCGACAATCTTTAACAGCTTGAGAAGAACAAGTTGGCTCAATAATTTCAGAGAAAGGATGCTTGGTAGTGGTGTGATGAAGTTGTTTAGGCTTAAAGATATTATGTTGTGATCCAGTAACCATAGGATGTGTACGAATTGATTGTTAAGAGAGAGATTGTAGAAGATTAGGTGGCAAGGGAATAAGAGGTAATGGACAACATAATTGTGAAGAGGAAACAATACTTGTGTCATTGTCAGTAGAAGCAGTAGATGTCAATGTGGTGGTAGCACTGTGAAAACTAGAAGGAATAAAAAAATATATTGAAGAAGATGATAGAGTATGATTATTAACATTATAGCTAATACTAGAATAAATAAGGGAATAATGTAGCTAGTGAAGAAAAGGGAGATGACCATATATGAAAAAGAGATGATGGGGTCAGAGAAATTGGATGGGATTTAAAATGAAATAGAAATTCATGTTCAATCATTAAAACATGACAAGAAATAAAAAGCTTTTTGGAAGCCATGTCATAACACTTATATGCACTTTGATTACTGGAGTAACCAAGAAATATACATGGGGTTGACTTTGGTTCTAATTTATTTTTAGTATAAGATTTAAGCCAAGGAAAACATAGGCACCCAAAAGTACGTAATTTATTATAACTAGGCTTAATATAGGAAAAACATTCAAATGGAGATTTGTAGCCTAAAATTCGTGTCGGGAGTTGATTGATTAAGTAAGGAGCCATTTGGAAAACATAAGGCCAAAAAGATAGAGGAAGCGAGGCATTATAGAGGAGGGAAAGTCGGCTTTCAACAAACATGTTTATGTCTCCTTTCAGTAGAACCATTACGTTCTGGTGTGTGAGGAGGAGTTTTAAGATGCTAAATGCTATAAGTGTCAAAAAAAGAGTTTAAGCCAACATATTCTCCTCCACCATCAAAATAATAACTATAAAGGTTTTGAAGAAATTTTCAACAATAAACTTAAAGTGCATAAAAACTGAAGCAATATTAGACTTTTTACGTAATAGATAAAACCAAATGTATTTTGTTAAGTGATCCACAAAAATTACATAATAGCTAAATCTATTAGTTGACAAGATAGAAGAGAGACCCCAAACATATGAATAAACAAGATCAAGAGGTTTTCTATTCTGTAACGAGGAAGTTCTAAATAGTAAATGATGACTTTTATTATAGTGACATGACACACAATGAAAATTAGAAGATAATTTTGATGAAAAGGATAATAAATTTGAACTAGCTAAATAACTAGTGATTTTATTAGATGGGTGACCAAGTCTATTGTGCCAAACTTAAGGGGATGCCTTTATTCTAATACTAGCTAAAGGAATTGACGAAGACAAGATAGTTGAGTTCACAGTGCTAGGCCATTCATAAACATCATGCTTATTCTGACCCTAAAGTAGGCGTGCTTCTGTGTGTAAATCCTTCACAATAAAAGAATTAGAAAAGACTTTAATTGAAGTTTGGTTAGTTTTACAAAATTTTGAAATTGAAATTAAATTCTTGTGTATAGATGGAACACATAAGACATTGTGTGGGAGATTGACAAACTTGAACCATCACCAATCATAATGTTATCAGGACTTTCATAATTTTAGTGGTGAGATAGATTTGAGAGATCTGAAGTGATATGATGAGAAACTGCTGAATCTATGAGCAAATTGCCATTATAAGAAGTGTAAATGGTTATATGATTTGCCGTCAGAGCTCAGCGCAAGTGAGGGACAAAAGTATAACATTTTCGTGCTCTATGGTTTTGTTTCAGACAATATTGACAAATAAATAGAGTTTAACTCTATGATTTTGTGGTGGCTGTTGACGAGGATAAATTTGTTTGGGTTTGGAGGGAATGGAAGAAGGCCACGAATTTATTGAATTAAGTTTGGTGGGAAAGGTAAAAGGCCACGATTTTACTGGATTGGTTGTCTTTTGTTACCTTAATAGTTGTTATTATGTGGTTTATTTTGAGGATTTTGAGAGTTAGCACCACGGATATAATTTACAGTGTTAGCACCGCAGGTATAATTTATAGTGATAGAAGATGCCTCTGTTGGTACTTCTACCTGCTTTAAAAAATCTTCATGCTCTACTAACTTGTCATGAAATTTCTCAAAAGTGAAGGGAGTGTCACGAGCACAAAGAGCAGCAACAATTTCTCTGAAATTAGGTCCAAGTCTATGAAGATAATAAATTAATAAATCGATATCTCACTGTGGAGCACCAATGATAGTAAGTTCATCTGCTAGAGCTCTAATGCCTTGAAGAAATTCTACAACAAATTTTAAACTTTAATTCATAGAAGATAATTTATCTTTGAGGTAGACGATGCGTGTGTGAGATTTATTGGCATAAAGTTTAGTTAATCGGTCGCATGATTCTTTATTACTTTTGGCTAATGACACTAAAGGGATCATAGTTTCACACAAGGATGCAAGAATGCCATGCAATATTAGCTGATCTGGTTGCATCCATAAAGTATATTGAGAATTGGGATTGGAAATTCCACTCAAAGTAGTAATGATAGATGAAGGACATGGTAAAGTGTCATCTATGAAACCAAGAAGGTCAAGACCAAAAAGTAGAGAGTTAAATTGTGCTCTTCAGGAAGGGTAAATTAATAGGATTAGGTTCAAAGGTAATTAGGCAGTAGCATTAATAGTAATAAGGTTTGTAGTATTAGATGAAGATGGAACTGAAGAGTTGGTAATGGGTGATTCGATGTTTTCAATAATATCAATGGCCATGGAAAGAAAGGAAGTAAAAGGCAATCAAAGTTATAAAGAAAGAAGAATTTTGTTCTGTGGAGCTATACAATGCTCTGATACCATATAAAAGTAACAATTCAGTGATAAAAAATAAACATATTTTATTCAATGAGACGAGAGTATTTATATACAGTTTATTGCAACTAATTACATTAATTATAAATTTATACCTAGAGTTTTGGAGAAACAATTATAATAATTGATACAATCACAATCCTAAATTGATGATTTTACATTTGTCATGGCTCAAATCGTGGGATATGAATCTAGAGAATCATTTGATTTACCTTGATTTTCAGGATGAGAATCTAGAGAATAATGGTTCGGTTCATTATTGCTATGGTTGCTTTCCATTAACTTGCACTCCAGGCCTCATGAATGCAACTATAGGTGAATAACTTTCTTTTCCTAATAAAACAATCTCAAAACCAGATGGATCACGATGGGATGATGCATTAGTTTTTAGAATTTTGCTAGCCATATTTATTTTTCTTAGCTTTTGGTTTTAGAAGAGATATAGACTAAGGATTAGTAATGTTTGTTAACTATTGTAGAATATGTAGCTTCATATCATCATCATTCTCATTAAATTGTTTGACAATTAAGTCAAGTATCAGTTGATAATTTATTTATGTCTTTTTTTTATTTTGATTACGCATCAAGTCAAGTTTCTTTCAATGTGAATCGATACATTCTAAAGGTATATGTCGACTTTGCCTTTTATATTCTACAATCTCATGAGTATAAAAGTAAACCATGGGTACTACAAATTGCACAACCACATATAGACATATCAATACCAATGGAATTAGCATGCTTCGACTCAGTTAACACTATTTGCAATAAACCTATAGAAATAAAGCCTTAAACCTATTTAAATTCAGCAGGTTTGAATTGATGTTGTACTACTATCCATTTTTTTTAAAAAATAAAGCTTTGATGTTTGTAAGTTATAATTGTAATAAAGAATGAATCTTTGTCCAAAGTATCTCGAAATTATCTTGACTTGTGCCAAGTTTCTTTTTTAGTCTTGAATGTGAACTTTCAACCTTGATAATACAAATTTATTAATATATAATAAATTGATAAGCTAAATATGAACGGTTGCATTAAAATAAAATTATACTTATTTGTTGTTAAGTTCCCAAAAATCATGATCTTATTTGTCCATGTTGAAACAAATTTTTCCTGGTATTTGTTCAACTAAGTACATGTCACATACTCAATTGCTTTTGGATAGGAAATAAAATCTCGCTATAGAGCATTATGGTAGGTAATCAATTCTTCTTCACTGGAAAAAAGTACCAATACATTCCAATTCTTCATAAACTTCTCCAATATCTCTTTCTAATGAAAACAATTTCTTACATTTAGCAAACATTCCTGTTTGTATGCCATCTACATAACAAATATTTTGCACTAGGAAATACTACTTTAATGACATTGATTAAAGCTAAGTCGCTATAATTAAGAATGACACTAGGCATAGTGTTATTATTCGATACATTTTTCATTCTAGTCAATGCCTATATATAGTTGTCTTCCTTTTCATATTCAAGGAAGACAAAAGCGCTAGCAAATGTTATTTTAGTAAATGTCACTCCAGCAATTTATAGTAAGGGAAGATTATATCTATTGCACTTGTAAGTACAATCCATTAGCAAGACCCATGGAAATGCATGCAAGTCTATATTCAGAGGATGAGCCCAAAATAAGTCTTTGACAACACTGGTATTATCAAAGCTTTTATTCCACTCAATATACTTATGTTCAGATAACTTAATAACAATTGCATTTTTAATCGACCACCCATCTCTACTACCTAAGACCTTTGATATGCATTATAAATATTCTTTATTATTCAACATTGCTAGGATTTTTCTTTTTTAATATCAATAAAATATCTTTTGGACGCACTATCCTAATGGACATATCAATTAACAATCAAGTCTTTTTTTCACAATTTCCTTACATAAGAATACACTTTAAGATGTTCAACAACTAGATGATTATGCACTCTACATACTATTTTCAATACACAATCATCCTCAGTGTCCAACTTATGGTCATTGAACATAAAAGGACATCTACATCTTTTAATACCAGTAGTCCTTAGTTGCCTTTCTTTTTTATTTGCTTCATGTGTTCTTGTGTTTTTATGATGTCTACTTATCTTATAACAAAGGTAGCCCTTTATTTTTTAGCACTGTTGCTAGAGTTAGATCACTTGATTACAATTACAAAACCATTCTTCCTTGTAACTTTACAAGTCTAGTGAATTAACACTTTTTTATTTTTAGATATCTACATATGAAATAAATAAATATTAAAAAATACATAAATAAAAAAATTCAAATGAAATTTGATTTGATAGAAAAATTCATAATATATGTACAATGTTTCAAAAGCTTTCCAAAAAAGCAAGTAAAGACCGGAGTAACACAGACAGAAAAAAATGTGACAAGAAATAATATGCACATTACTTTTGTACTTGCAGAAAATTTTCCTCTCTATAATAAGTTAATAAAGTACCAAACCACAACCAAAAGATAACAAAGTTTGAAGTTTCCAGTGATGATAATATCCTGATTCTATTTTGCTATCAAAAAATAAGGCAACGAATTGTAAATATTTATTCAATATATGAATTGTAAAATAAAACTCTCGTTATGATTGATCAATTCATTAGTATAATTTATTACATATTCTAAATTAACATTGAAAGTTTGAGTCCAAGCCATGTATTCCAAAAAATACTAGATACTTGTTTATCAAAGGAATATTTTAAGGCAATTTGTAAAATATTTTGAAATATTTTGAAGTAAATTATAAAAGAATATTGACACGACATAAGATATTTTTAACCAAATTATAAATACTCTGCATGTTCATCAAAATAAATTGTAAATTATTTTAAAGTAAATGATCATAGCCCATTTATAAAGAGAATACAGAGATAGGAATGAGAAAACATTAAAAATGAGAGACTAATACTTGTAATCGCAGCCCGACATAGATACTATGTGAATATAAAAGTAAAACTTTAGTACCTATGTAATGGAAAAAAACATGTACATAAATAAAAATATTTGAAATTAAGATTTTATTCTCTAAGATAATTATTATAATCAACAATCTTTAGTAGCCACAAGCAGATTTATAAAATTGTTTATAGCCCAAGTCAGGCTGGAAAATTAGAAAAATTACTGAGAATAAGTGACTAATATTTCAATGGCAAATAAACTTATACACAATGGAAATCTAAATTTGATGTACTCAAATAAGTGTGCCTCTTCTTTCTAAAATTTTAATAAAACTCTTTGTGTTGTAAACTACAAAATAAAAATTATCACATATTTAAAATTAAAATCTTCATATACTGAGTTTCCTCTTTAAATATTTGTTTCAATGTTTGAAAAAAAAATTAGGGGTTTAAAACGGTAAGAAAATTAAACATTAATTTTAGTACGCTAAATGACTGTTCATAGTAATAATATTATATATGCTCGTAATAAAGTGTCCTCAGTAGTAATCTATACCATGATATTTTTGTAATAATTTTTTTATAAAAATATGATTGTTCAAAGACATTTTTAGAGTGTATATAGCTCTACTCTTAAATTTGTTATACTTTTGTACAAATAATAACTATTGATCTTTAGAGCTGCTTAACCTTATAACAAATTTAATATTTATGTCTCAAGTGGTAGTACTATATACAAAATTTTAATTTATACAATTTTTATAAATAATTTAATATTTTTAAACTTCCACTTCTTTACTCACTCTAAAATGAAATACAAATAATAATAAATGTAACATTAGCATTCTTTCAATCAATAATTTTATTTTGAATAAGAAAATTAGTATAATTAAATGAAATCACATACAATAGCCTAAAAAATTTTTCTACTCGGTAGTTTCAATATTAGGAAGAAAGATGAAAAATTAATCTAATTTTTTTAAGACCTAAACATCATAATATTAACTTTTTTTCTCTTTATTTGACTACACTCCGCATCTAATCCAAATAATAAGTAATTTTATTAATTTTCCAATTAATTTTGTAAATTTTATAGAATTGAGACAATTAAGAAATAATGTTATTTAAAAAAATTAAGTAAAATTAACAATGAGATATCAACAGCCTCTATAAATTTGATTTGTATAAACATAAAATAGTATACGTCAATAAGGTATACTATGTTAATATACACCAATATTGAAATAAGGCATAGTGTACATCATAGTATACCTGGCAGTTCATTTGTTATATTAACGAGAAGATAATTTGGTTTATATAGGGCTTTTTTTTCTACTTATTTTTAGTCCCAAACTTTTATTGTACTTTATAATCGTATAATTGATCTATGTGTAGAAATAATTTATCTTCATAAATAAATTTACTAAAGAAAGTATAGTTATTATAATTAAATTAATAGATAAGGAAAATTTAAAAATAAAATCTAAATGTTTACTAAAGTGATGTAAACTAACTAAGAAACTAAAATAGATAATTTTTTTACTCTTATATACAGATGCACTTAAAAAATATGATTGAATTTTATTTGATATTATTAGATAAATTATTGAATTTTATTTTAAATTAAAAATTAAATTTTATTTGTGAATTTATGATGTTGTTTTATCTTATTCATGTTGAATTATTAATTGTTGGATTATGATTGAATTTTATTTCAAATTAAAAATATACATTAAAATGAAATAAAAATGAAAACTTGAATTTTATTTGTAGATTTATGGGATTATTTGTATGTTATTTATATTGAATTATTAATTATTAAATTATGATAATATTTTATTTGATATTATTAGATAAATTATTGAATTTTTAAATTATATATTAAATTATTAAAATTTAATTTTTGCAAATCTGAATATCTGGAATATTTATCCATATCCGTTGGGAATATTACCAACCTTAGATTCATATCTTTTTTTATGGATTTAAATACGGGTCTAGATTTTGCCAACTCTGTTCGTCTTCTCCATATCTTTTTCATCTTTTTCTCAGTTTCTTCTCCTTCTTCTTCTCCCTACTTGTCATTCTTTTTCTCCATTTCTTTTGATTCTTTTTATTTTTTGTTTGTTCTCTTTCTTATCCATTTCTTTTACTTCTTCTTATGCTCAATTTCTTCTTAATCTTCATTCTACCAAATGCAAAATATCAACTATTATAATTGCCACATTGCCAATTTGGGGCGTCAATTGACCACTGTTGAGTGTTAGAAAGTATATATTTATAAAGGAGAAAATCGTCATTTTACACTTTAAATCTCACTAGCATTGCTACTTTTATTTGTTTAAGTATTTTGTTATTTAATTATATGTGTTTTATTATAATTGTGTATTTTATGTATTTTAGGGGTATCATAATCGTTTCACAATAAACGAGTGATCAGACAGCAAAACGGACGTCATATTTGGACTCAGGACGGTCGAAAATCTTAAGAAGAGCATTAAAGGAAAAAGTTACTATTCAAACATATGGTACTGTTCATACGTACGGTACTGTTCACGATACTGTTCACGACACTATTCATATATACAGACCGATGATGTGGCAACTACCTATGACGTGGCAGTATTTGATTGGACGAATTATGTGGATTGACTGCTTACGTGGCGTTGACCGATGATGTGTCACGATCTTATTGGACTAAATTTCTTATGTACTGTAGATTGATGACGTGGCAGCATCTCAATAAAGTAAAAATTGTGTGTACAGTACATGCGCTTACATGGGATTATTTACTATTCAGGCGGCATTATTGTACAAATGTTGACTGTTGACTGTTGACTGATGACGTGGCGTAATCCTGAGTATCCGAATTATTTTTAATCCGATGGTCATGATTCACTCAATGTATCTATAAAAAGGGGGCTCTCCCCTCCTAATTTGATACCCCTGAATTCATTTCTAAGCTTAGATTTCTGAAATTCCTTCTCCTTCTTGTAGTTTCTTTGCATTTTAATAAAAATTTCTTTTTTATCCTTAGTTAAAATATGAGTGGCTAATTTCTTTTGAGCTTGGGTTGAAGGTGAAGTCTCAACATGTTGCATGGGCTTAATTTGGTAAATTTACTTTCTCTTCCTCTCTAATATTTGTGATTGTTTTGACTTTTCGTCGACAAATAATAATAGTCTTGTCTAATTCTGTTCGGTTAAAACCTAAGACCCTAATACAAGGTTATTATTATTTGGCACGATAAGCCCTTGGCACCATACTTATTGGAGAGTGGTTCATGAGGTGTGGAATCCCCCCTTATGATTTAATTGGTATTAATATGGAATATTTAGCTCATGGAGCATGTTGATGCGGATCCGGATACCCAAGTGCTTTATTATAACAGTTACATTTTCAATTATTCCTGCCATTTTAATTCACAATTTAGAATAAAATTACCATAATTGTTTCCATTAAAAGAAAATTAATTCGACATATAATTAAAATCAACCTCCTCGTGGGATCGACACTCGTCACCATTAATCTATTCTACAATAGATTCGTGCGCTTGCGAGTTCATTAAAATTTACACAACAACCACCACCTCTAAGTTCCTTTTAGATTAGTATTATGGCTTTATGATTTCATTAGTTATTATTTGGGTTGTCTTGAATTATGATATAGGAGTTTGTATTTTGAAACTCTAAATCAAGTAATCAAAATCAAATGAAGAAGTTACTGATTCTTGGGTTAATTTTTCAGATTGGGTTGAAGAGTATGGTAGTGGATAAAAATTTGGGGTGATGAAAATGGTTATGGAAGGGACTGAATTTAATGGTCATTCATATTCCATCGAATATGTCATGGTTTTGTATTTTTTATTTTTTTATTAATTATTCTTTGTCTCCAGACTTCTTTGTGAACAACAATATCTTCTTTTGTCAAAATTTCTTTCTAAGACTATGTATCTTATATAAGTTGATAATTTTTTTTAGGGGAAAATAATAATGGTGACCATATACACATAACAAGAAGTGTTTTTGTTAAAATAAATAAAATCCTTTGCTTAAAAAAAGAAAAGAAAAGAAAAGAAAATGATAGCTAAGCTCATCATAAATAGAGAAGTAAAAAGAGTTCCTTTGTTTAATTAAACTTAATTGAATTCAAATAAAGGGGTACTTTTTTCATTAAATAGGAAGTCAAATGGAGCTGTTAGAAATAACAAAAAAATAATAAAATTAAGGACGTGGTGCAACATGTCAAATTTAGTGGGTGCGAAATATCAAATGTCAATTAATTTGAGATTAGGTTAAAAATTATCCTAATTTTAATGAAAAAATAATTAGTTTTGGCTATAGTGACTATAGCAAACAAAATCCTCCCAAGTCATATTATTGATATGAATATATTATTACATAATCGACTACCATGATAAAGATTTTATGTCAAAATAGACTTAGTGATATTTATATACTAAGTGGTTGAATGAGACGCCTTAGGAAAGCCCTAACTTATATTCATTGGCAAACATGAAATCTTAAAAAAGACTGGAATAAAAAATTCAAGTATTTATGAAAAATAAAAAAAGTATAAATGATTCATTCTTTTCTACTCACTAGTCAAAATTGGCCGTACTTACTTCGTGTAATAAGATTGAAATAAAAAATTTAATTAATTAATTAAAAATACTATACTGGACTTATAATATAATATTATTAAATTTTTAATTTAACGATGAGCTTATATGTGAATAATTATATATTGCAGATTATTATATAATGTTAAATCAAATTAAAAGTGGTTTATTAAGGTTTTTGATATTATGGACTTTAATGTATTTAATAGGGTGTGGAGCTTAATGCGTATAGACTCAATGATATTCTAATTATATGATAAGCAGAATTAAAAATATCTAATAACAACAAGAAAAAATTATATATATAAGTAGTTATAGTCTTTAGGTCATATATATATTTTTGCTCTTCTGATATCTCGTCATTAGAGATAAAGCCCAAAGAAAACTTAAAGGATTTCCTAGGATAACATGTAGACCTAAAAGACTATCCACACAACTCTAGAAAGCTATTCAATATTATGGATTTTGGATTCAGGTGTACTTTTATATATTTTGTAATTGATTATTGGTGATATCATATGAATCTTCTTAGGCTATAAGTGATGGTTTTTACCAAAAGATTTCTTGTTCTAACATACAATTGCTAAAATTGAATAATAAAATATAAGGAAGATTTACTTATTATGAAACATAAATTATTACAAAACTTGAGATGATCTAAGTCTCAACTTAGTATGTGTGACACATAAATTATGACACATAAATTACTTATTATGACACATAAATTATTACAAAACTTGAGATGATCTAAAGTCTCAACTTAGTATGTGTGATTGTTCTAATAATTAACACCTTAGCGATGAGATAATAACAATTGATATATAATTACTTAATGCATGAAGTTACTGGTTAATTAGTTGAGATACAAATTTTGTAGAAAAGTATTACCCTCTTTTTTTTATTATTTTAAATACTATATACTATATTAATATACACTAGTATTGAAATAAGGCATAATGGACATTATATTTACCTCGCAATTGATCCACTATATTGGCAAGAAGAAAATTTTGCTATGTGCAAGGCTTATTGTTTTTTGCTTATTGAGGGTTCCAAACTTTTATTTTTGTCTATGATCTTATAATTATTTTATGTGCAGGGATTCATAAATAATTGTAGAAAGTATAGTTATTATAGGTGAATTGATAGATAAGAAAAACTTGGAGTTAGACCTCTAAAGTTGCTAAAAAATATAAACTAACCAAGAAACTTAAAACATATAATTTTTTACTTGAGTGGAACTTCAAAAATATGATAGCCTACAAAAAAGTAAGAATTTATTTTGAAATTTAGATTGTCACTTGTTATTTGTCACAAAGTAAATGGCAAACATGATTCTTATTAGTTCTTTGCACTGCCTTTCTATAGTTTTAATGAAAAATTAGTTAGTTTTAGCTAGCAATTGTAACAAACAAAATCATATTACCGATATTAATAAGTAATTTACGCAACCAACTTACATAATAAGAATTTTATGTAAAAACAAACTCATGATATTCATATACTAAATCATAAAATGAAACACCTTAAGAAGCCATAACTTGTATGTATTGGCAAAATTAACATCTTAAAAAGGATTTGAATGAAAAATCTAAGCATTTATGAATCATTAAAGAAACTTATAACTAATTTATTATTTTCTACTCACTAGTCTAAATTGGCCATATTTACTTTATATAGTACGACTAAATAATAAACATAATTAATTAATTAAAAATGCAATTGCTAAAATTAAACTAAAATATACAAGAAAAATTTACTTATTATCACACGTTAGATGTCATGAAATTTTAAATTACCTAAAGTCTCAACTTAGTAGGTGTGACTATTCTAATAATTAACACATTAACAATGAGATAATAAAAATTGATAAATAACTACTTAATATATGAAGTTAATAGCTCATGAGTGATGACAAATATTGAGATACAAATTTTGTAGGAAAGCATTACTCTTTTATTTATTATTATTTTTTTAAGAGTAATTATATAGTTACAAACTCTTGCATAAATGTATTTTGTATAAATTAGTATGACATTCACTAATTAGTTAAATAAAAATATAAAATAATTAAAACAAATCATGTAGGTTAAGAGATATCTACTCTAACGAATTAAATTATGTCATATTAATTTATATAAAAAAATTTATATAAAAATTTGTAACTATATAATTATTTTTTTTTTAAGTTTTCTGTTTTATTTTATTATTATTTATTTATTTTTATGAGGTAAGACTATACAGTGTTGGGCCAAGCTAAATTCTTATCATAGAAGAAACATCTCCAAAACCAAGCAAATTTCAAGTAAGACACAAGAACGACATAAATTTGTCACTAATCCAAAATGATAAGTGTTTGTGACTAACACTTGAGAGGATTTATTATATTTTTCATAGGGATGGTAAAGATCCCCATAAGGGCGGTGTCTCTTAGGAATTTTTCCTGGAGGAAAGGAGGATAACTTTATATCCAATTTTTTATTCAAGGAAGGGACATGATACTTTTTTACCCAATTTCTTTTTCGGAGATGAGTTGGGATCCTCATCCCCTTCACAATCCCCCATTTTCTTGTTTTAATTTTATTTTTAGAACTGTTAATGAATAGATAATGAAATTTAAATTATTAAATATTAATATAAATTACAAATAATGAGATAATTATATAAATACACTATAAGATTTTTAGGCTTATTTAACTAGTTATAGTCTTAAATTACTATTTAATCAGGTTTGATTCATAAGGCCTTGACCTAAGATTTTTCTTTTAAACTTATATCTAATAAAACAAAAGCTAAAGAAAAAGCTAGAATTGTAAAATCTAACTAAGATATATTTTAAAACTTTACTTTTATTTAAATTTTTTTATTTTAATATAATTAAATAAAATTTAAAAACTAAAATTGTATTAATTAATCAAGTGTTGCTCGGGAATCAGAGGCCCTCTAGGATCTCTATTATTATTCGGGGAGGAGACGAGACTCCCTTTAAGCAATTCTAACAAGGATGGAGACACATGCAAAATATCGAGAATAGACACAAAAATGACAGTTCTCTCCCCTCCCCTTCCCATTGTCATCCCTAACTTTTCCTTTGTCAAGATTGGAAACATCGCTGTATTTCACAATCAATTATAATGAAAAAACACATATACAAACAAGAAAATTTCAAATAGGAGGCGAGAATGACATAAACTTGCCACTAATCCAACATGATAAAAATTATGATAGAACATTACAGTTTTCCAACGAGAAAGTAAAGCAAAAGGGTAACAACTTCAAATTACTTTCAAGCAACTGTTTCACATACAGACCTGTACATGACAGGCAATCCAAAAGATCAATCATTTACATGGAGATTCAAATGTGCTCGGTATATCTGAAGAAGGATAAAAAATACCACTACAACCTTTCCCAAGCAGAAAAGCTAACCAGAATTTACATCGGTCAAGACCTCATTTATCAACACCCTCATCGAGGCCTTTTGAACTTATCATCACATTGGAATCAATCTGCTTGTCAAACTTCTTCCTCCTCTTTGCCTCAAACTCTTCAAATCCTTCCATCTAGAATAGGTAATGTTGTGAAATTTAATTTTAGTAAAATTGTGCAGGACATGGTGATTTTGCTGGTAATTTGAAAAGCAACTGAAGCAGCAACTTACCTGCTGAAATTCATCCATTGAAATAGGATTGTTGTGCAGCGAAATATTCTGCAGAGCTTTGCAGTCCTTTAACAGATTGGCAGGTATCTGTAAGACAAGACAATGAGAATCAACAAGATGATTTCACAAATATTACATCTTGACATATATTATATAACTAAGGAGAATAACACAATCTAAATTATGGAAAGATATTGCTTTAGCTATATGCAAATATCAAGTTATCAAAAAGGAAAAGAATGCACATTCCCAGATACTAGCTGCTAAGAAACTGATCAGCTATAGAAAGATTTAAACATGAAAATGACAGTTAATTGATTCTACTGTCATATATGTAATCAAAAAGCTCACATTGTCATTACTGTAAAGCAACTACCTGGCCGACGTTATTATTGTTTAAGCAAAGCGACTTCAAGTGAATGAGATTACAAATAGATGCAGGAAGTTCCCCAATAAGATTATCTGCAAGTTCCAAAATATCATGCAGCTGAGTGAATCAAATATTAATATTATATTAATAAGGCCACCCCAGCATCATCTCCACACCAAACACAAAGCAAAAGGAAAGTATCATGAAGTGCACAGAATAAACTAAGAGGTCAACAAGGCTGGGTGTGTGCAAACTTGTAAATAACGTGACAAGAAGAAAAACTCCGCAAACATAGAGCCTTTATCAATCAACCCAGTAAAATGTTTAAGTTTGATTAAGATGCTACCAAACCACAGCAGATCAACCCAAAACCATCAAGTGTAAAGTTAGAAAAGGATTAATCCAACACTAGAAAATATTGCTTGTGCGAGCACGACTGAAGAATAACTTATCATGATCATTGGCACTTTTGACAATATACCCTTACCACTTTTACATGATAAACAAAGATTCATCCATGAGCTTAGAACCTCAAAATTCACTAGGAATTCCAAATCAATTGATCATTTTTGCTTGTGGTAAGCACCGACCCTGGGCCTTGCTGAATTTTCATCGCTGGGTATATTCTATAGAATATTACTGGTAACTAACTTGTTATCATGCTAATATAATCAGTGGCAACTGGTTAGGTACCAACAATTTATTGACAATGGACAAACAAAAATAACGAAGTAGCATATTTTAGAAAGAAAATTAATGTCAAATGATCTCGTAAAACAACTACATCAAACAGTGAGTTAAAATTTTGCTCATGCAAAATTATAAAAATTGAACATTTCACATCTTTCTAACATTGAAACCTACCTATTACCTGATCCTAAACTATACGTACCAATTAGAATTGGCACAGCGGGCAGCAACTGAAAGAATTAAGATAAGTAATTCACTTACCATTTGCTTGTAATTCCTCCAAAGAGTAGCAACTACCAATTGATTCTGGAAGAGACTTTAACTTATTGTTTGATACATTTAAAAGAACCAACTGCATAACCAGACAGTCCAAATTAGAACCTGGAACTTAGGGAGATAGGCTAAATCAATCATGTCCCAAACAGAAGTAGATAAAAATTTGCTTATTTTGTTTCTGAGCCAAAAAATGAGTAGATAAAAGTTTGCATCCAGAAGAAAGAACCAGTTAATATCTAGTTTGCTCAATGAGTCTAATTCATAAGCACATTTGCCCCAAACTTCAAATATCATTATACCATGCCAAAAGTCCATCTAACCAACGTAGAAAGGAATAACTATGCTAAAATGGATTTTCAATACCAAAGCACTCTGTCATTCACTTATAATCACACAAATAATAGAAAAAAAAATCTAATTCGCGTCCACCTTGCGAGATAGGATGGTAAAAGACTTTCAAGAATACACCCCAATAGACATTTTTAAGTTTAACTTCCTAGCCAAAAGATCCCTTTACAAGAATGAAATTTTATCTTCAATGCTCTTAGGAAGGTCAAATGGGTATCAAATCTTCTAAAATCACAACATCCTTCACTTTCTCAAGGTCATTACAAGAGATAATGCCACTGAGGTGAGTTTCCTCTCTACAAGGAATTACTTACTCATGCTTGTAATCGTTAAGGAAGTATAGCCTGTACGAAGCAACTCCAATAGCTTAGAAAATATATCTAGGCAATTAAGTTCCAAAATTTAAACTAGGCAATTGTAAAAGATCTGCACACAATTTGCTTTCTACTAAAAATGCAACTTACATTGCGCAGGCTCCCAATAGTCTCAGGCAAGCAAATTAGCATATTTCCTAAAATGGATAACCGCTCAAGCCTTACCAGCTGGCCCACTGGACAGAAAAATCAAAATTCAGTTAAAAGAGCTAAATAGTCTACTTAAAAAGACATCCACTGATGGATTCTTAAAAAATAATAATTAAGAAGAATGAAAAAGACCATCAGCTCTATTCACAGATGCAGGCATGAAGGTAATTCAACAAACCAAAAGGGCATTGAACTATAGCAATATAAGATCTCTTACTTATTTAAAGAAGGAAACTTACATTCATCAGGCAAGGACGTAATTCGGTTCCCATCAAGCGTCATCACTTTTAGAGATTGAAGTTTTCCCACATTTACTGGCAGTCGCTCAATATGATTATCATCCAATACCTTAAAAAGTAGAGGAAAAATGGATACTTTAGCTAGATTTGCCCTAACATGAATTAGAAAACCACTATTCAATGGATGCATTACTAAAATTAATGCTAACATGTATATGCAGATTATAATGTCGTAACTTATATGTCATAAGGGCTGTGTAATAGATAAGCTTCTCTTAATCTCCAAAAGCAATGGTTCTACTAGAAGAACTACAAATTATATAAGATCGATTTTGGAGATAGACCTAAATGTGTTGTCAATCCAAAGTCAAAGCGAATAAAATATATATGTGTATATATATATTTTCAACTTGGTTAAAATGGAGTAGTAATTCCATTACAATCAGCGTTTGGCTGCAATTTTAGCATTACATCCCTGTTCAACAAACAGAAAAAGGAAATTTGAAGCTTTAAAAGCTTCTTCAATATGGTTAAATAACATCCTAGCAGTTCTTTTAAATTATGTCTCAGCAAAGGAGCCATTAAATGTACACTGATGTGAAATGCTAAGCTCACCAGGCGCTGTATGTTGATTAATTTACTGATCTCCATGGGAATGTCAACTGCCCAGAGAAGAGAAAATGGGATCAGATAAACTCTAAGATAGAAGCTGAGGACATGAAGGTTCAGTATATTTAAAGAAGCAAGTATTATGGTTGGTTGCTTACTACTGATTGAGAAAAATAACAAGACAGCAATACCTATTTTGTTGTGAGTCAAGTCAAGTGTTCGCACAGATTTGTCCAGATTAAGAACATCATCTGGAAAGGACTATTCAAGGAAAAGTATAAAGTAAGAAAATAATACAAACAAAAAATACCTGCAAGTATCCAAAAGATAACACAGAGAAACTGCTGTACTTTTTGGCAAGTTTATCGCATCATACCAACACCATCAATCTTCTTTACCACATTGGCACTTGCTAATTTCTGATGTTAGAACACTTTCATAACATATATAGACAAGTTTGGAGACTAAAACTAAGCTAAAAGATTAAAACCCGTTTCAGCCCACCAATCGTCTCTTAAGCCAAAGCACAAGGACACTATAGGTTTAATATGATAACAAAAAAATCTATCATTCCTTTTACAGACAAGTACATAGCACTATCTATTTTTCACCAGATTCTTGCACAAAAGTGAAGCCCGAAAAAGAAAATGTATATCTGCATTCTTTCTCCTGAACTTTGCAAAAATATCTAGTAACAACTGACACACGCTATAACATCTGTTGACCAATGTCAAATGGCCTCGTCACAGCAAATCAACCCAACCTAGATGAAGGCACATATATAACTGCAAGCAAATGTTTCAGCTCCACGTCGCACATAATGTAGTACAAAATCCAAAAGCTCACTGATTAGCAATAAAACAAACTACCTTCTGTGGGGCTAGGGGCGAATGTGGCCGAGTGGATCAAGGTAGTGGATTGTGAATCCACCACGCGCAGGTTCAATCCCTGCCATTCGCCCCTCTATCAATAAATGGACCATCTGTTACAGCCTGGAAATGAATATAAGATACTTAATGGCAAGTGGCACCTGATATCCCATATCGTAATTTGCTGGATTACACAGCATGATTGTTGCTTACTTCAAACAGTAAAGTACATGCGGGCAACCAACTGATCCCCTTACTCCAATCCAATGATTACAAAACCCCACGAAATGAAACCGGAAAAACTAATTGGTCTGGTAAATTCAAGTCACTTAAATCACGTGCACAGACGCTTAATTCAAACCCCGCACAACAACAATCATAACCCAGCAACTAAAGTACACGTGTACACATAACAGAAACAAACATGTACACTTGATCGGATTACAAGAAACAGATTAAGAACATTTGATAAATTAATATAAAAACTAGAACAAACAAACGCTGCCTGCCTTCAATTTGGCGTCACGTAAGGCGACAATGCCCGTTGATCGCCATCGAGACATTTGGTTGGCTTTCAACTCAGCGCTTTTGCTCGCACAACACCCCATGTTAACAAAAACCAGCTGATTAGGCTATGATGACGATGATCGGATGATGATAAACAATTCGATGATCAACGGACAAGAATAGCTCAGAGCGAATACAGTAAAGAAGCAAGCAATTTGATTAAGGAACTTTAATGAAATGGGACATCATCGTTCTTGTTGTTGGAGTTGTTGCAGGGGTTTTGGTGAATGGTGGGGTCAATCTATTTGTCTTCGTCGTTTGGAATTGGATGACACAACGGAAAACCGCGTAACCGCGTTGTTGTCATCGTGTATATATGTAACGTTTTTTATTAATTCTTTATCGTTGAATTTAAAAAAATAAATATTTATTAGTTATATCTCTATTGTCCTTAAAAAATACGTATAATTAAATATAATATAATAATTATTAAAATAATAAATTTTTAACTTAAAATTTTAAAAAATTATAAATATAAAATAAAAAATTAATAATATAAATAAATTTTATTGGTTATATAATATATATAAATAATATGGTTGTATAATATGTTTATTATGTTTAATAAAATTTAATATAATAATTATTAAAATAATAAATATTTAATCATAACTCTAAAAAAATTATAAATATAAATTATAAATTAAAAATATAAATAAATATTATTTTTAAATAATAATTTTTATAAAAATAATAAAATATTTTATTTTTTTATTAAATAAGTGATATTAAATTAATTTAATTTTTAAGTCACAATTAATATTTAATAAATATCTTAATATATAATTTTTTAATTATAAATACTTAATTATAATTTTTTTGGTATAAGTACCTGATCTTAATATTAAATAAAATTAAATTTATATTACAAAAGTCACATCGAATATATATTAAAATATTAATTTTTTATTTTATAATAATAATTAATTTATTATAAATAAATATATATATTTTTATAAATAAATATATAAAAAATTTAAATTAGTTATAAAATATTTTAGACTATTTTATGAAACGCAAGAAAGTAGAGACTATTGTTCCATATGCCATGGTTTAATGAGAAAGCCAATGGTTTTAGTGCTGTTAACATGTAGGAAAATTTGTTCGTTAAACCATTGGCAGCGTCACGCAAAATTTAGCTTTCAAGTCATGATATTTATATATCAGAAAAGGACAAAATAATTAGATGATTAATTTCGTATAGCAAAATTAAATTATTATATAACCCTTTCTTATTTTATAAAATTATTTTCAAAATATATTGTCGTTGCCGCCTCAGAATCTTTAAATAAAATAAAACCCTTAATTTGGTTTTGAATTAGTTACACAATTCTTCTTTCAGTCCTCATTCTATTCGCTCGCTTCAACGCCATTAACAAACAGCACCATCCTTACCCTGTTTTCTTCAATCTAGACGCTTCGATTCTTCACTCCGGCTCGTAGCTGACTGTGCATTTAAGTCTAAAGAGCACAACAGCCTCTGCAATTTTTAACCGTCCGCTATCCAAGAAATTTTGGTTAGTGTTTCACATATTGATTCTCCTTGCTTTTGGTAATATTTGCTCGACGTGAAATTAGGGCTTTAGTTATTGTATATATATATATGTATATTTATTTATTTTGGCAGTATCTTTTATTTGCTTTCTAGGGTTTTATCTGATCACTGGTTTTATTTGATTAATTTAATACCAAATAAATTTAGGGCAAAGTTTTGGAGGTTTAGCTTTCTTTAGTAGGTTAATTTTTAGTCTTATTTTACTGTTTCCGTACATTAGTATCAGCAAATTTTTTCAATTTTTTTTCTTGTCTTGTATTGCTAGGATAAGCAAATGATTACCTAAATGCTTCTATGTTTCTTAGTTCCTCTTTTTAACCGAATTTGATAGTTTGTTACGCTATTCTTGCAGTGAAAATGGGGAGTGATCATAATTTGAAGACGTGGGTATCTGATAAGTTAATGTCACTAGTTGGATTTTCTCAGCCCACTGTTGTCCAGTATGTTATTGGACTATCCAAGCAAGCACTGTCCCCAGCGGATGTGCAAACCAAGCTAGAGGAATTTGGATGTTCTTCATCAACTGAAACACGCACATTTGCACAAGAACTTTTTGCTAGAGTTCCCCGTAAAGCTGCTGGTTTGAATGTGAGTTATTATTTGAGGCCTTCTTCTTTTCCTGCATTTTTTCAATCCTTGTAAGTTGGCAGGTTGCTGAGACTTTACTTTCAAATTTTATTCCTCCGCCAGAGTAAATCTAACATCGCTTTTTGTTGTATTCATTTTTGTGGTATATCAGCTTTATCAGAAACAGGAAAGGGAAGCTGCTCTATTGGTGAAGAAGCAGAGGACTTACACTATTTTGGATGCTGATGATGATGCTGATGATAATGGTGGTACTGTCATTGTCAATGACAGACCGTCTGTTGCTTCTGAGTCCAGAAAATCTAGTAAAGATAAGAAACGGTTTAGAAAGAAGATAGGAGTTGAAGACGATGATGACGATGAGGCATAGTGTTCATACATTTCTCTCTCTCTCTCTCTCTCTCTCTGGGGGCTTAAGATGTTGATGAACCATTCTTTTAATGATTTTTTTCCTCCCTAAATACAATGCTTCAGGGGATTGCACGTGCAGAACAAGAGAGACGGCCGGTTAAGAGACGAACTTCGAAGGACGAAGATGATGATTCAGATGTATGTTGTCACTTAGACAATGCATATGGTTTTACTTGGAGTTGATAAGTTGCTTTTTGCTTCCATTTGAATCAGAGTTCCCATTTATGATATTAGCTATAATGTACATTGGAGGAAGAGTGGACATAAAGATCAGACTCAATAATTTTTTTTTGTGGCCTTATTATACTTTCAGCCATATATTTTGTTCTCTATTTTTGCTTCATTGCTATATAAGAGCAGTATCCGTGGTCTGTGTAGATGGCTTGCTGGCATTTGCTTTAGTATATTTCATGCCGAAGCCAAAATGTTTAATATATTCTGTGCAGTAGGCAAAAATTTTAGCCATTATATTAATGTCATGTGGTCATTGAAGTTGACCTACTTTCCTTCTTACTCCTGCCCCAGGCCCATCGTTTTTTGCTTTTGCTTTTAGCATGTCTCATTTGGTTTTATACTTGGGATTTGGTTCTCGTGAGGAATGCCTCTCTCTCTCTCTCTTTTTTTTTTTTTAAATAAATGATCTGCATTACTTTTCTCCTCCATATCTAAAATTTTTCTTTTATATATCTGGTATGCAGTCAGAGGAAGAAAGACTGCAGGATCAGAGAGAAAAGGAACAATTAGAACAACATTTAAGAGAACGTGATGCTGCAGCAACAAGGAAGGTGCAATATTTCCCTTTTTTTAAATATCGCTTTGACTGTATCAGTGTTGGCAAATCTTAAGACTGTTCTTTTTGTCCCAAGTTGAATTATACCATTAAACCATCATGCCTTATGCTACACAAGCATATCCTCTATTGTGTCATCTTTTATTAATGTGTCATAAGTGACTGCATTTGGTTTTACCTTCATCACCTGCTTGACCTAATAGCCCTAAATCATTTTGCCATGTCTTGACAAAGCTATAAAACATTCCATATATACCTGATATGGAGGTTTCACTTGCCTTATGGTTATCTTCCAACTCTCACTTTTGGGGCTTGGTTGGTTCATGCTTAGAGGAGGTACCTCTAAGTGGGAGCAACTCCTGTATTGTAGCTTACATTGTTGATAAATGATTTCTTCTATGCTTCTATAGTTGGTCATAGATGTAGGTAGATGTATGTATATTGTAAAACTCTATTTCCATAATGAAACCATCTTTAGTGCACTTAGCAAGTATAGATCTATGGGTAGATAGATTAGACTACGTTCTTTCCTTTTATTTCTATATCGCTAATGCCTTTCTTTTTCTTTATTTGGAGGTTGCTAATTATCTCTTTTGTCATTAACAGTTAACAGAGCCCAAATTAACACGAAAGGAGGAAGGTATAATATTTTGAAAGTTTTGCTTTCTTTTTGCACTAGCGAACACCTAACATTTCATGTGAACACTCATAAGATCCACTATTTTTGTCTACTGATGCAATTTTTTTTTTCCCCTGGGTTTTCATTTAACAGAAGAGGCAATACGGAGATTAGATGCTCTAGAAAAGGATGATATAGAATATCTAAGGTTTGTACGCTCTCTAGAGTGTATATGTGTATGTGCATGTTGTATACTTGTATGTCCATGGTTGTTAGCTGATCTTGATAACTTTGTAATCAAATTTTAGCCCACTAAACCATTTCTTAAGTTTATGGCAAATTTTCTTCTACTTAGATGCTATAGTTTGTAAATGCAGAGCCTAGATTGTGGGATCTTTGGATGACTTTCGCCTGCATGCTCTTTACTAGATGTAATTAGGAAATTATGTAGAAGATGGAACTTCAATCTCTTTAGTTAATCAAACAATAGCAAGGATGAGGAGTATGCTATTCATCTTTCCTTGACTTATCCTGCTTCTTTTAATTTTTTGAAGGAGGAAGGTAGATGCTTGTCTAGAGAATCCTTGCAGAACTCTTATTTTAGTTGGTTGGCTTGTTTTTAGGGAAGTTTTTATGCCGAATATTGTTAGAGTGTTCTTTGGATCTAGAAACATGATTAAGAAGAAGAGACCAAATTTTGCCTCTCTTTTTGGTGTGTGATGTGCACAAAATGCATGGAAACTATTCATAACTTATGTCCTATAGTAGCAAAATTGTAGGTCAAACTTGTCAGGAATCCAAAACGGTCTTGGTTGTCCTTGGCTTCATGGAAGAAATTTTTTCCTTTGGGGACGGTAGGAAAGTTACGTATTTGTGGATATGCTGTGCATTTGCAATTTTGTGGGTTATTTTATTGAAAAATTAGAAACTTCTGGAAAAGCTAGTGGGAGGTAGGAAAACTTCCTTTTTCATCAGATCCAGTGTGTGATATGGTTCCAAAGGATGAACTGGATGTGGACTGTTTGAATAGGATTTCGTGCTTAAACAATAATTTTTTTTTTTATTTCATCTATTTCATGACCAGAACAGGAGATATGCCATGTTTTTGCAATTTCATTGATTATTTGGTGGGAAAGATTATAAACTTTTGGAAAACTATTGAAGAGGATATTGAATTTCTGTGGGGCTAAGCCTATGTCATGCATCAATTTGAGTGTTGCTTTCAAGCAAGTTTAGTATTCTGCTTGTTTGGTTTAGCAAAACTGGGGGTTCAGTTCAGAATATTTTAATTTGGTTGGAATGTGTGAATACAATCTTCTTCTTCTGTAAGGATAGACTTTCTTTTTAATCTTCTATTGTAAATATCAAGATATTAGTGAGAAGTTATGTTTCATATTAGAAAAAGGTCAAAATTCTCTAAATCAATTCAAATTTGGATTAATATTGGATGTTGCTATTAATCCAACAATCAATCCCTTTTGTGTTTGATATTGGATGATATGTCCAAATTTTTATTTTAATTTAGTATGTCATTGTCGGATTGTTTCAACAGACGGTTTGATGAGATTTCTGGTATTTTCTTCTGATGTGAGGATGGCATTGTAGTATCTACTCTTCAGGTTATTAACATAGGGAAGGCATCTATAGTAGATATTAATTTCTGTTCTATGGGCATTCTCTACTTATTCTATTTTTGTCTATCAAGATGTGCTTATTATATGTCAGACAGAACTGATATTCTAACTCTCTTTCTTCGTTTTGATGATTCAGAAAAGTTTCAAGACAAGAATACCTGAAAAAAAGGGAGCAAAAGAAACTGGAGGAAATCAGGTATTATTGATTTCTTTTGGGATGTTGTTTTAGTTAGCTTGCTGTTCAGTCTGTTGATGATTCTCTTCTTAAATACTTTCTAGCAGTTTTTTGAGGGTTTATGTTGCTTTTATTGCCGTTTCTTTTTCTCAATTTATTGGAACTTGTATTCCAGGGATGATATACTGGATGAGCAGTATTTATTTGAAGGTGTAAAGCTTACTGATGCTGAAGAGCGTGAAATGAGGTAATTATTGTTAATTTTGCCTATGGATATGACATTACATGTGATATAATATTGTACAATAGTTTCCTGTTTCTGGGGGCAAAAAAATTTTCAAACTAAAAATTTTATTAATGAAAGAGGTTCCAAAACTTCTGCTACTCCACAATTGTGTTTGTACTGGCTAGTGAACTTCTGTAAGATGATGGAATAATTTTTGGCATAGACAAACGACAAAAATTAGTAAAGAAGAAGATGAATCAAACTAGTACCAGAATTCTGTTTTCTTCCTTGTTTTCCTTTTCTTGTCATTTCAAGGAAACTTTGTCAAACTGAATCATATTTTTTAAAAAACAGAAATTAGTGATGAAATTTAGCATTTTCCCCAAGCTTTCTATAGTGAAATAGATTAGCTTCTTTTACAATTTAACTAGATAATTTCTCTCCCACTTTCTTTCTTTTTTTTTTTTTTTTTTTTACTACCCAAGGTTTCGATAAATTTTGTTACCAAGAAATTTCTTGTTTAGTAAAGTAACCCATCAATTTTGATTCAGAATGGTTTGTGGGTTTCACAAACTCTTGTTTCTTTATCATTTCTAAGTACTTCTGATTTTGGTAATTTTATAAATCCCTTTTAGTCGTCTAAAGATGCTAGCTCTAACTTTCATTGGGTTGAATTATTTCTCTTATAATGCTGGAGAAGTTTCTAATTGTAAATGTTGTGGATTTTGTCCTTTGGCAGATACAAAAAGAAAATATATGAACTTGTTAAGAAGCGGTCAGAGGAGGATGAAACACAGAGTGAGGTAATTGACAAGTTGTTGGGTATATTTATTTGCCTGTGATTTTTCAGCTTTTCTATATATTATTGTTGTTCCTGTAGTTACTCAGAAGAATAACTGTTTCCTCGTAGCATTTTGTATTTGCATTATTACATGTGTTAAAAGTTGATTGGTTGCTGCAGAAAGTGACAGTATGTATGGTTGTAGGCTTGTTGCAGGCTAATGCTGCTTATCAATTTACCTCAAATATTGTTTCTTACATCAGTCATCCATTTGATTATGATTTTCCATGAATATAAAGTAACAATTTGTGATGATTTTATTGGTTCTGAACTTTTTTATTTTTTTTTCAAGCCGCTATAAATTCCTTTTTTTCATATGGCAAGTACTTCCATTTGAAGTGGTACAGGAATAAATGCTGCTTCAACCCCTGTCTGCAAAAATTGCCATGTAGAAAAGCTGTTTTCTGAATGGAAATGTGTCAGTTTTTGAGATATTTAACCTTTTCTTAGAGGTGTACTTATATTTAATATATGATGATCTTCCCGTTCTAAGACATTTCTGTGTGCCTACGCAGAATTTCCTTATTGCGGGATAGCTTCTTACCTTTGAAGTTAAATTTCCTCAAAACTGGAAATTTTAAACATTTAAATGTGGAAGAGCTTAAAAACTTGTCAAATCTCTTACTTCTTATATATATATATATATTATAGATTTTTTTTTTTCACAAAATGTATAAAAGGGCTGAAAATCTGGTCTCTAATTCACAATTACTAAAGAGAAAGCCTCTTAGAAGAATTTCTTTCATATACTATTGTATCTTTGTTGGAATAAGATTCTCGTCACATTCTCTACTCAAAACCTAGTATCTCTTTTTATTGGAGTTACACTTACTTTTATATTGTGTGTGTGAGAATCTGCTCCTGGGCATACATTTACATCCTATCGTGGCCCAATAGATGCAGAAGGTCATCTTAGTATAAGTTTTAAACCAGCTTTGGCATGACAGTGGACTATGATTGCTGTAACAGTGTTAAATCTTGTTTGTGTGAAGACATTCTTACTGGCTTTTAACATCCAACGAAACAGGCTTTAGTTTATGTCATCTTAATCAGTGTTCATTGTGTTTATTGATTATTAGTTCTTTACTGATTGCATGATATACTTGCCTACTGCCTCTCTGGAGTGCAGTATAGGTTTCCAGACGCCTATGATGAAGAAGGGCATGTTAATCAGGAAAAGAGATTCGCTGTGAGTTTGCAGCGCTATAAGTAAGTTGAAAAAGCAAGTTTCCAAAATTATCATAATCACTTTAAATGTTTCATGCATTGCTCTTGAACTGGATTTTCTTGGAAAGCACCAGCAGGCATCCCTAACATGTTAATTTCATGGAAACATAAATTGATTTCTCATGTTAGACTTGATTACATTGCCTTGCAGTCTTGATGGTGCTGGGGACAAAATGAACCCATTTGCAGAGCAAGAAGCTTGGGAGGAGCATCAAATGGGTAAATCCTCGTTAGGCATTTTGCATTTTATTAGCACCTTGCCCATGCATCTTTCCCCCTCTCAATTCAGTTTTATGTTGTTTGCAGGAAAGGCATCATTGCAATATGGTTCAAAAAATAAAAATCAATCTAATGATTATGAGTAAGTTTAGATAGCAGATCATTAATTTGCTTTCCTAGCTAACCTTTTACTTGCACTTCAGTGTCCTCCATTTCTCTTTTGTATTTATGAATTATTTAGTATCTTTAAAGCTCGTTGCCCCAAAGGGATAGCCCAGTTGGTTGAGGGCTGGGGCTCTGGTGCTTGGCTGTGTTGAGGTCTTAGGTTCGATCAAGAAGGGCAGGTTAAATAGCCCAATTGCCCGAACCTCATGACCCATAAGACTAGCAAGGTTGAATATTAAATCTTTTAGGGCCTGGCCTTTGGTCCAAGTCGGTGCACGAGTTTGGGTTATCAAAATCATTACAAATAATAATAATAATAATCAGTAAAGCTCATTTGTTTGTTAATTGCAGCCAAATTATAATGGTTAGAGATCACTGCTTTCTAAGTTTTTTATAATTATTATCCTTATAATTTTTTTCAAATCCCCCAACTACAGATATGTGTTCGAGGACAAGATTGACTTCATTAGGGATTCTGTGATTGATGGCGAAAATGTAAGTTCGATTACTTCATTTCTTGTAATATGTTTTATCTGGTTATTTAACATTGTTAATTTCTCATCTTATTTGCAGCTTTATGAGTTGCACAGTGAGTTAACTGACACGTCTAAGGAAAAATCAGCCTTGGAGATGCTTCAGGTGTGTATTCAATCAGTCATTTTCTTTTATACTTCTTTCTATATTTTCTAGGTTAAATCTTTTTGCTTGAGTGTAAGACAGACATTTACTATAGAGATGAAGGCAATAAAACATTTGATACTAGTTGAACAGGAAAATGAGTTGGGGGAACTCATATAGGGCCTGTTTGGAATTGAGGTATTGGGGATTGAAGTCTGAAATGGAGCTGCTAGATTTCAAGTTGGTGTTTAATAACACTTCTAGTTGCATTTCTTCAAAATTAAACTCAAGTACAAGATTTACAAACTGGGCATTTGAATCAAGTAATTGTAGACATTAGATTTCTTTTTGACGTATCTGAGGTTGAGGACATGTAGATCGGTTTATGATTTATTTATTTATTTATTTGGGTGGCTCAGATGTCATAATGGCTCTGATACCTGCAACCTTTTAAAGTTAAATGGAAAAATCTCTAATCAGAATTTATTTTTAGAATGTTGTTGTACATTTTTAGCGTAACTTATAGTTGTTTTGTGCATTGTTCTAATCTGATGTTGGGTTGTTTGTACATAAGTCATCTAATAGTTGTTGTGGAGAGCACTTGGAGATGTAGAGGGATAAAGAAGTTTGCCAGCATGAGAGTTGAGCTTTTGGGATTATTTTTTTGAAATGAGGGACTGAAGGAATTGTTAGAACAGAAAGCTTTGTTAAAGGAACTAGTTCCTTCAGGATGGATACAATAATGTTATGGATTTCAGTGTTATTTTCATACTGTAGTTATGAATCATTGCTTTATTTTCCATAGTTACTCTTCTAGTAGAATTTATTTCTTGTCTTCTTTCTATATTTAGCTCAAAAAAGAAATAAAGTTTAGGTTTTTCTTGGTAACAGTTACAGTCCATGCTTTAATCTGGTTTAATGAATTTTAGAGGGTGGATGTGAAATTGTAGGTTTATTTTCGCATGAATATATTTCATAGTAAGTTATGATTTAACGAAAAACTTTGTAAGGCCTCCCTTACATCTTATTAACTATTTACCTTTTTCTTGTTCAGGAAGAGAGAAAAACTTTACCCATCTATCCATATCGAGATGAGCTGCTCCAAGCTGTTAATGAATATCAGGTTATATAAATTACTGTAGCAACAAATTGAGCTTAATAAACTTTACCCAACAGTTGAATCTTAATATTTGCCATAGTTCCTGGACTAGTCAAATTACTGTAGCACAAATTGCAAAATAGATTGTTATGGTGTTCCTTGACAATATTTAATTGAGCTTCTTTTATTCTTGTCCAATTGACCTTGTAGGGCAATAAGGAGGGAAGTGAAAATCAAATATGAACTTGAAAAAGACAATTATTGAACAGTTTCTTTGAAAAAAATTGATTTTAAGGGGATAAAGAATCATTTAACTCTTTTATTATGGTTCAGCGGTGTAATGTGATTGAAATGTGACCTTTACACAGTTTTGAATGCTTAAATGTTATGTCTAAGGATTCAAATATTTTTGTTTTTGTTCCCCAAAACACCCCCCCTAAAAAAAAAAAAAAGCTCCATTGCATTAGCATGATTCAAATTGGACTATTCTACCTCCATTTGAAACACAATGATTCTTTGCAAAGTGAGTCTCCATTTTAGGTTTAGATTTTTCTGTCTTAGACAAACAAACGCATACCAAATGTGAATGGAACCCCGCACATTTTCACCTCTGTTGGGAGTCCATATGATTTAGTAAGATTAAATTTATGTGCTAAAGTCATAAGTTTTTATGATGCTGGCTTGTGATTTTTAGGTCCTTGTTATAGTTGGAGAAACAGGTTCAGGGAAGACCACACAGATACCCCAATATCTTCATGAAGCTAGTTACACAAAGCAAGGAAAGGTATAAACTTCGTCTTTTGACATCTCCTCAAGTTACTATAGCTCTATGAACAAAAACACAACAGGAAGAAAAAACTGTATTTTTCATCTTTTTGCTGAAATTACATGGTCTATATATAAGAAAAGAGAATACACATAATTTATTTACAATATCTGCTATTTTTAGAAACCAAATCTCCTAAATTAGGCAGCAACTAAAATAGGCAGGAATATATACAATGATTCTACTTCCTATTTGATTATTCCATAATTTGTGGGATTTGAATATTGTTTCCAATACTCCCCCTCAAACTGGTGAATAGATAAGGCCTTTGTAAAAACATCTGCTTCTTGAGACTTGGCAGGAATATAGGATAAAGCAATAGTCCCGCTTTCTATTTCAGACTTAATAAAATTCCTATCAATTCTCACATGCTTCATTCTGTCATGCTGAATTGGGTTATGAACCACACTTATTGTTGATTTACTGTCACTAAACAACTTCATGGGGTCAGTCAAAGGCATGTTCAAATCAATCATCAACCTTTGAATCCAAATAAGCTCACATGTTCCTTGTGCTATGACTCTATATTCAGCCTCTGCACTGCTGCGGGCTACTACAGATTGCTTTTTACTTCTCCAAGTAACCACATTTCCCCATATCTTCGTACAATATCTAGTTGTGGACTTGCTATCTTCAACAGCTCCAGCCCAATTTGCGTCTGAGTATCCAACTACATCCCTTTTCTCAGTTTTCTTGAATAGTAGCCCTTCACCAGGACTTCTCTTGAGATATCTCAAGATCTGATTTACAGCATCCAGGTGTTTTTTTGTGGGAGCATGCATGAATTGACTGACAACGCTCACACTAAAGGCAATGTCCGGCCTTGTAAGAGATAAATAAATGAGTTTGCCTACTAAATGCTGGTAGCTATCCCTATTCACTGGTGGATCTTCCTCTGAAATTTTTTGCTTCCAATTGCGTTCTAATGGTGTTTTAGCTAGTTTACACCCAAGCTTACCAGTTTCTTTAAGCAAATCCAAAGTGTATTTCCTTTGTGAGATGAAGATTCCCTTTTTACTTCTTGCAATTTCCATTCCTAAGAAGTATTTGAGGCTTCCTAAGTCTTTTACTTTGAATTCAGCCTGGAGTTTCTTTTTGAGATTTTCAATTTTAAATTCATCATCCCCTGTAACAACTATATCGTCCACATAAATAATAAGAATCGCTTGTTTCCCAAACTTTTCTCTTTTTACAAATAGCGTGTGATCAGCTTGTCCTTGCTTATAGCCTAACTGTTTCATCACCGTACTGAACCTAGTAAACCATGCCCTTGGAGATTGTTTTAAGCCATAAAGAGATTTTTTCAATTTACATATCTTAGCTGATCCTTCTTGGGTCTCAAACCCTGGTGGAGTCCTCATATATACCTCTTCCTCTAAAGTGCCATTCAAGAATGCATACTTGATGTCTGGTTGGTGTAATCCCTAATCTAAATTTGCAGCAATAAACAACAGGATTCTGATAGAATTCAATTTTGCAATTAGAGCAAATGTCTCTTCATAGTCAATTCCGTATGTCTAAGTGAAACCTTGCGCCACTAATCTTGCTTTGTACCGATCAGTCGTGCCATTTGGTCTATACTTGACTGTGAATACCCATTTGCTGCCAACTACCTTCTTCTCTATAGGTAGCTCTACCAACTCCCAAGTCTTATTATCATTGATCGCCTTCATTTCTTCTAACATAACCTCCTTCTATTTTGGATCTCAAAGAGCTTCATGAATATTTCTTGACATTTGAATTTTGTCAACTTCAGCAATGAATGCCCTGAAATTATTTGACAACTTGGAATATGTGAGGTGGTTTGAAATTGGATGCTTAGTACAAGTTCCTACCCCTTTTTTTACTGCAATTGGAAGGTCTAAGTTATTAACTTCTCCATTGTCCTCTGAATAAAGCTCTTGCTCTTCTTGTGAGTTTGTAATATCAGGATTTACCAACGGTTCAGATTCTTAGTGTTGCATTGGAGCCTTTGGTCTCCTAGAGTAAACCAAGGTGGGTTTTAGGTTTGATGTCTTACACTCTTCCGCTTGACTTAAGACTTGAGTAGTGGTAGGTTTAGGTCTATATAAATCAGGTATAGGTAAGGACACAATAGGATCCCAATGTTTGTCTCCCTGAGTACTATTAATCTCCCCTTAGAGAGAAACTTGGGAATAGAAGGCTTGATTTTCAGCAAATGACACATCACATGAAACAAAGAATCATTTTGGAGGAGGGTGATTGCATTTGTAACTTTTTTGTGTTGGTGAATAACCAATGAAGACACACTTAAGAGTCTTGGGGTCAAGTTTACTTCTGTTAGGCTGGACATTGGGAACAAAACTGACACGCCCAAAAACACGAAGTGGAAGAAAGTTGTGAATACGAGAGGAGGGAAAGGTAAACAATAGCTCACTAAGAGGAGTGCAGTATTGCAGAACTTTTGTTGAAAGGCGATTGATGAGATAAGTTGAAGTAAGAATGGCCTCACCCCAAAAAGAATGTGGTACATGACTAGCAAACACGATGGACCTTGCCATCTCAAGTGAGTGACGGTTTTTTCATTCTGCAACCCCATTTTGTTGGGGTGTGGAGGTACATGAGCTTTGGTGGAGTATACCATGCTCTACAAGATATTGGTTCAATTCTTCAGAAAAATATTCCCTACCATTGTCTGTACAAAAAATATGAATAGAGGATTGAAAAATATTTGTGATAAATTTATGAAATTGCTTAAAAATAGTACTCACTTCAGACTTTTCTCTCATTAAATAAATCCAACAAACTCGAGTATGGTCATTTATAAACGTCACAAACTAACGCCCCCTAATTAGGTTTGGTACTCTAGAAGGAACCCACACATCACTATGAATAAGATAAAATGGTTTTGATGGTTTATAAAGTTAATGACGATATTGTACTTAAGATTGCTTTGCCAAAACACAATAATCACAATGAAACAAAGAAGGATTTTTATTTATAAAAAATTTAGGATACAAATATTTAAATAGGAAAAACTTGGATGGCCTAATCGATTGTGCCAAAGTTGAATATTTGAATCGGAAAAGATGAAGAGAGCAGCAGGTGACTGAGATAGCAAAGGAAGGTCTATGTCAGATAGGTAGTAAAGACCATTTTTCTCCTCAACATTGCCAATCGTCCTCCCCGAAGTCAAATTCTGAATTTTACAGCAAGAAGGAAAAAAAGTTACAGAGCAATTAAGATCACTGGTTATCTTACTCACATATAGTAAATTGCACTTTAAATTTGGAACATAAAGTACTGAATTCAACTTTAAACCAAAAGATTTCATATCTCCACGTCCAACAGCCTTGCACATTGATCCATCTGCCACCACGATCCCAATACTCTCCTTATAAGGTTTATAATTCATCAACTTTGTTGTGGAACTTGTCATATGATCAGATACACAGGAATCTACAATCCACTTATCATGTGAACCTTTATAAGAGAGCAAAGAGAAGATAGAAGTTGATTTACCTCATTGGGTTGAAAGGGCAGCAGGATTTGATGATGCAGGCTCAGACTCTTTAATAGCTCTTGGAGAATCTAGTAACTTCCGAAGCACTTCCATTTGTTCAGTTGAAAATGGCTGCTGCTCTGTCATGTATGCAGCCTTGTTGGTTCTTCTTTGACTTGGTGGCTTCTCATCTGCTGGCTTACCATGGATCTCCCAACATGTATCCTTTGTGTGATAAGGTTTATTGCAGTGCTCACACCACAACTCCTTACCCTTACCATTCTGTGCTTTTAGATTATTTTTTCCGCTACAATTTGATACAAGAGCTAATCCTTGGAATATAACCTCTGTAATCGTATTCTGAGAGGTTGAAGACATTACCCTTTTTCTACTTTCCTCGCACCTTACTTAAGCAAATACTTCTTTTAGCGTAGGGAGGGGTTTTGTGCCAAGGATACGCCCACGAACTTCATCAAGGTCTTTGTTTAAACCTTGTAAAAAATCAAAAATTCGATCTTTCTCCAACATTTTGTTATACAAAATTGCATCATTTGAGCATGTCCACTTAAAATCATAAAATAAATCTATCTCTTGCCATAACTCTGAGAGGGTGTTAAAATATTCTGTGATAGATTTGGTACCTTGTTGAGTGTATCGAATCGCAGAACGGATCTCAAAGCTTTGTGAAATGTTCTCAAGGTCAGACTACATTGCTTTAACAGCCTTCCAAATTTCTTTTGCTATTTGATAAAAAAGGTATAGTCGTCCAATTTTGGGCTCCATTGAATTTATAAGCCATGCCATTACAATAGAATTCTTTGCCTCCCAAGTGCTATATGCTGCTGAGTTTGCTTCAAGCATTGCCTTTGCTCTTGTCAAGTAACCCATCTTTCCTTTGCCCTTGATTACCAATAAAATAGATTGGTACCATTCTCGTAAGTTATTTCCATTCAACCGATGTGTTGTAATTTGGATTGAATGATTATCAGAGTGGGGACGGGTAAGAGATAATTGAGGGTTTGAAACAGTTGAAACCTCAGAGGATTTGACTGTAGACGAATCTTTTGGCAAGCTCGCCATTAGTCAGCTCTGATTGCTGATAAATTTTATGCCGGTAAAAGACCTGGCTCTGATACCATGAACAAAAATATAACAGGAAGAAAAAACTGTATTTTCCATCTCTTTCTGCTGAAATTACATGGTCTATATATAAGAAAAGAGAATACACCTAATTTATTTACAATATCTGCTATTCTTAGAAATTAAATCCCCTAAATTAGACAGCAACTAAAACAGGCAGGAATATATACAATATCTGCTGTTGTTGTCATTGTTATAACTGGGTAAATAAGAATTTGTGCATGTCTCTGGTCCTATCTCTTCTTTTGCTTCATATCTTGACTTGCAACTATTTTCTGACTTGTTATAACTTTTTTAACTTCAGATTCCTTTTCTTCTTTTGGTGCCTGTCGTTTATATTGCCTAGATTGCTCAAAGCTTGTTGCATATTTTGGCTTCAAAGACAGAATTATAGTATGATGACTCTACTAGTGTTTCTCGCTCTCATGAATTAGTTTCTGAACTCAGTTCTTACTTGCTTAATACACGGCCTGGTCTTACGCCTGTCTTCAAACTTTTAATGACCTTTTGTTTCATTTTTTGGGTTCATGGAAATAATTTGGTGTACTGGTTAACTTTTCAATAAATTGCAGCTGGTTACTTTTAAATTGAATCAGCTTAGTTACTTGATGTGGTGTGGCTATATTTCATCAAACTACTTCCTGATCTATCTTTTTTTCTTTCTTTATTCGTAATCTTGGATTTTTGTCTCTTTGTTTTTCAAGTCAGCCAACTCATTAAGTGCCAGTTGGGGTTGTTTTACTTAGCTGGCCAAAAAATTTCTTGAGTTAGCACAATTTTGTTTTGTAACTTTGATAAATATTTGGAGGTCCTAGATGAAATGTTTAATGTTATTAATGTTCAAATAGGTTGGATGTACACAGCCACGGCGGGTTGCTGCTATGAGTGTTGCTGCTCGAGTTTCTCAGGAAATGGGTGTCAAGCTTGGGCATGAGGCAAGTATATGCTTTTGTTTTTTTAAATATTTTTTAATTCTTTTGGTTTGTGACAAAAAATGAATTGTGTATTAACAAGAAAAATATTAGTACAAAAAAGGAACAGTTGTCCACTGAAGACCGGTGCATTGCTAAAATTATGCTAATTGCCTCATAGTCGAAGTATGTTTAGTATACCCTGTCTGCTTTCTTTTATAATTTAAATTCAATTATAAACTTAGAATTAGTAAAAGATAATTGTTATTTTGGTTGTAGGATGGTCTGTGTTCTTTCCTTTTCCCCTTTATCATACTACAAGAGTTATTTGTATTCACTCTGATTTTGGCTGCTGATTGCTGTACCTGGGACCAGAGACAATATTGGTGGTCTTGTTATGCTTATTGACTGTGTAGCCAATCTGCAGAATTTTAGAGAGATCTCTAGGTTTCTTCTAGTGCTAACATTTCACTCAATGGCTAGTGGGTTTTGGGAGCATCCAACTTGCTTATTTAATTCTGCCACATTGATAACCACTCAGCCTTATTTGAATGGAAAGCTTTTAGTTAGAATTTCAAAGTAACATGAAGTATTTGCATGAGTTAAATTCCCCATTTACTAATTGTAACTTGGTGGTTAATCTTTTTCACTGTATCTGCTTTCTGTTGGCAATTTCAAATAGTGAATTATCTTCCCATTTGAGTTTGCAAATTTGTATAATTTGATTCTGTATGTGTGCGCATAATCTTATTTATTTAAGAAAGGAAAATTCAATGGATAATATTTTTCTGGCCTTTCATATTTCATGGCATGTGGATGTAGTCATAATTTCATCTGAGAAATTGAGGACAGTAAAATGTTCTGAATTTCATTGACAGGTTGGTTATTCCATTCGTTTTGAAGATTGCACATCAGAGAAGACTATTTTGAAATACATGACAGATGGTATGCTATTACGCGAGATACTGAGTGAGCCAAATCTAGAAAGCTACAGGTCAGCCATTTCTTATTACTATTATATCTTTTTCTTTCATTCCTGTAATCAATTGCACTGGTTTAGTGGTAATGTGTATTAAATTTTCAGTGTGTTGATGGTAGACGAGGCGCATGAAAGAACTTTGTCAACTGACATTTTGTTTGGACTGCTAAAGGTAAGTGGTGGTTGTGTAATTTCATATGTTTGCTTGCATACAAACATACATATAGTATTTTAAAATAATTTTGAGTTTTCAAGAACTTTTTCAATCTCTCAGTTTAAGAAAAGAGTGGAAGAGAGATTGAGAAAAAAGAGAAATGTCCCTTGTTTCTAGTATCCAAATAAGAGAAGCTACCAGTGTACATTCCAAAACTTCTATTTGCAAGTAATGCATGTATTAATTAAGTCTGAGGAACCTTTCTGTCATATAAATTTATCCCCACGATTTTTATTTTTAATAACAGATTTATTGCCATCCTGAATAGTTATCTGACAGTTGCTGCTTGTGTGTGATAGGATTTAATCAAGTATCGATCAGATCTTAAGTTGCTTATCTCAAGTGCAACGCTTGATGCAGAGAAGTTCAGCGATTACTTTGGTTCAGCACCAATTTTCAAAATTCCTGGGAGAAGATATCCAGTTGAAATTCATTATACAAAAGCACCTGAAGCTGATTATATAGATGCAGCTATTGTCACTGTGCTTCAAATCCATGTAACCCAGCCTCCCGGAGATATTTTGGTCTTCCTCACAGGCCAGGAGGAAATTGAAACGGCAGACGAAATATTGAAGCATAGGACGAGGGGCTTGGGTTCAAAAATTGCTGAATTGATTATCTGCCCTATCTATGCAAACCTACCAACTGAGCTTCAAGCAAAAATATTTGAACCCACTCCTGAAGGGGCTCGGAAAGTTGTTCTTGCAACAAATATTGCTGAAACTTCATTGACTATAGATGGGATTAGGTATGTTATTGATCCAGGATTTTCCAAGGTGAAATCATATAATCCAAGGACTGGAATGGAGTCTTTGTTGGTACACCCAATCTCCAAAGCTTCAGCCATGCAACGTGCAGGTCGGTCTGGAAGAACAGGTCCTGGTAAATGCTTTCGGTTGTATACTCTGCACAATTATCACAAGGATATGGATGATAATACCGTACCGGAAATACAAAGGACCAACCTTGCAAATGTTGTCCTTATTCTCAAAAGTCTTGGGATTGATGACTTAGTAAATTTTGATTTCATAGATCCTCCACCAGAGGAAGCATTACTCAAAGCCCTTGAACTGCTTTTTGCACTTAGTGCATTGAATAAATTGGGTGAGCTAACAAAAGTTGGCAGGAGGATGGCTGAGTTCCCTCTTGATCCTATGCTATCTAAAATGATAGTTGCCTCTGATAAATACAAGTGTTCAGATGAGATCATCACCATTGCTGCGATGCTTTCTGTTGGAAATTCAATCTTCTATCGTCCAAAGGACAAGCAAGTACATGCAGACAATGCAAGAATGAACTTCCACCTGGGAAATGTTGGGGATCATATTGCTTTGCTCAGGGTTGGTTCCTTTTCATATCTCTTTCTCTCTCCTTTCTATAGGCATCCTTTCCCTTTCCATATGTTGCTTCCATGTGTTACTTGACATGCATTTTCCCTGAGGCCTTCACTTAAGATAGTTGATTTCCTTTTCTGCTCTTCATTTACTTTCCAAATTTATACACACACACACAAAAGAACATTAAAATACACACAGCAACTGAATTCTAAGATTGGAAAGATGGTGAAGATAAAAATATATCATACAAACAGATATAGTAGGTTTCTTAGGTTGCATCCTTAGGCTTTTGCTCCATTTGTAGCTTATTTTGTAAATGTATTACTTGATCTGTGGTATGATCTATTAATTTATCGATGTTTGGGCTCGTGTATTGAACCTGTTTTTACTGTTTTCCAGGTTTACAATTCTTGGAGGGAATGTAATTACTCAACACAGTGGTGCTATGAAAATTATATTCAGGTATGTTATAGTAATTGAAAAGCTACCTCATCACTGCTATCGCTGTAAATTCTGAGTACAGAGCTTTATTCTGCCCTCTTTTATATTACAAGTTTACAATTATCCTCTCAATCTTTAAGATTTCTATGGTGTATTCAAGCCCAAAAATGTTTATTTCCTAAGGATGAAAAAAACATGATTGACTGTTTGACTCCTAAAAATTTTCTCCCATCTACTTTGATTTAACTCTTAGACCACTGCACCATTATTTTTCAATCTAAATAATGCAATGCATTCATTAGATGTCAAGTCTGCCATTGTTTATATAAGGTTTTTTTTTTTTCCCTCTTTTGGTTATGAGTGTATAAACGTATTTACACTTTCCATAGGCATATCATGTTGATTGGGATAGGTTTTTTAAAAAAAAAAAAAGAAAAGAAAAGAAAAAATCATGTAGATTGTATGTAGGAAAAAAAAAAAATTTAGAAAAGGCAAACAAGTTGTCCGCTAGGCCTAAAAATACCTTAAGAATTTACAATCGAGCGAGCATCTCGAAAAAGAAAGCTTTTACCTTGATAAGGCTAAACAATATTAACATTTGAAACAAAGGCAAGAACCCTGCCAAAAGACAGAACTGACCTAATCTAAAACTCTTTCTTAATTTAAGTGTGAAAAAGGATGAAATTCCTTTGAACCTAAGGCTCGCAGAGATGCTAAAATCCAAAACCAGGTCCTATCCCACACTTATTTGGTATCTTTTTAGAATCCCCAAAAATCTATTGCTCCTTTCTAGCCAAATAACCCATAAAATGGCTAAAACACTACATCTCCATGGTACTATTATCTCTAGCTTTTTCTCCTTTATCAAAAGCTAACACATCTTCAATAAGCACTGAAATAAAAGAGCGTGGAAAGTCCCATAAGACTTGAGCAGCTCAAAATAAGGTATTCCACAAGCTAGATGCTACTGTTTAGTGAAGAAAAGAATGATCAATAGTCTTTAGACAACACACCGAGGAGCTAGGACTAGATTAAGAATCATTTTCTGAATGATTTCAGATGAGTTTCGCTCTTAATAAAGAGCCACGTCAAAGAATTATACCTTCACATTAACTTTCCATATAAAGTTTGCAGGAAAATAACTATTGAGCGATCATCTCTTTACCAATTGAAGTATGATCGATTATTTCAGATTGATTGGAATGAACAAAAAGAAAATACAAATAGACGAAGCAAAGAAATAGAATTGAGATACTATGTATATATTAACATGGATAAGGATTCATGATCATTCAATCCTCCGTACTCTTTTGTCTATGTTCCTTTCATTAATAAAGCGTTACCCAAATAGCCATCAGATCCGAAATTTCTTCTATTTCTCTTTCAGCATATGCCTGAAAGCTAATAATAACCCTTTTAAGGTATAATTCTTTGTTTGGCCTCTTTCTCATGATCAATTAACGCATCTGAAATCATTTAGAAAAGCATCCTAATCTAGTCCTAGCTCTGGCTTTATGTGTTATATGCAAGAATAGTAAAGAGATAGCTTGTGAAATTTCCTAATTCAAGCTGTTAAAGATTTATGGGCCTTTCCACACTATCGTGTCTTAGTGCTTATTGAACACATGTTGGCTTTTGCTAAAGGAGAAAGAGCAAGAGTAGAAATGTAGCATTTTGGCCACTTTATGGGTTATTTGACTAGAAAAGAACAACAAAATTTTTGTGGTTTCTGGAGGGAATTTGTGAATTTTATGTGGGATGGGGCTCGGTTTATAGCATTTCTTTGGGCCTCAATTTCAAAGGAATTTCAAGACATTTTTTTGTCATACATTTAAATTGGGAAGGAGTTTTAGGTTAAGTAGCGTTTGTCTTTTGGTTTTAGATGTTGATACTGTTTAGCCATTCTAAGGTAGAAACTTTCTTTGTGGAGATATCTTTTTTCAGATTCTTAGGGTGCTTTTGGGGCTAGTTGACATCTTGTTCACCTTTATAAGTTGTTATATATTCAATCTAATTAACTTTTTTCTTATTAAAAAAAAAAAGCTCTGGAAAATTTTAGATTCTGATTTCAAGATGAAGGGGATGAGCCAAAATCCATTCTAGAATTGATAGAGAAGTTATGATCAAGAGTCAATCTATGTTGTCTATGAAACAACTATCAGATATGAACAGTGCTGGACCAAACATCTTCCTGAAATTGAATCTTTTCTCCATTTCCCACCTCAAATCTTGTAGGCATAAGAAAGAGAGGGAACCCAAAAAGATGGACTTCCTGGGCTTTAAACTCATCATTGATCTCCCTAGAATCCCATTTATTGCCTTGGATGCCATACTTACTCTTTATGCTGTGAAGGAAATCTCTAAAGCTGTTTACCTAGTGAGGCACGATTCTTGTTCATCACATTACCAATACCTAAACCTACATTTTTTCTAGTATCTACAGAATATCCAGCTGTTTTCATGACAAAATTTTCTTCTTGAATCTTACATATAACTTTGTTATTCTGTTAGTATTAGCATTTTTGTTTTAATATGCTATTCTTGTTTATGTTTTCAGGTTAGGAGTATGAAGCGTGCCAGAGATATACGGGATCAGCTGGAGGGGCTTCTTGAGAGGGTTGAGATTGAAGTTACTTCCAATCTTAATGATTTAGATGCTATAAAAAAGGCCATTACGTCTGGTAGGATTATAACTGCCGTTTAGTATTAATATTGATTAAATAAAATTCTTCTTGTGAGCATTGTTGAATTAAATGCTTATCATTGCCTTTTTCAGGTTTTTTCCCTCATTCTGCAAAGCTTCAGAAAAATGGATCTTACTGGACAGTGAAACATCCACAGAGAGTTCATATACATCCCAGTTCAGGGTTAGCGCAGGTAACTACTTTTGTTTTGAGTGTTATTATGATTAAAGGTTTGGCTGAAAGGGTTGTCACAGAGATTTTAAATGTAGCTAGTTTTATTCTAAGCATAATTATCAGCATCCTCCATAGCAGTCACAATCCTGCTTTCATGAATCCTCCTAAGGAGTTACAATGTATATATTTGAATGTAACTCTGCAAATTTCTTATATGAGTTCTCAAGAAATTATTTTTGAAGGAAACAAAGAGCTCTAGTTTACAGGAACATAATCACTTTTCCTTCTAGTGGCAATTAAAATTATGATGTTAGGATACTTACTACTTTCCAATCAAAGAACTGGAGTAAGAAAAATCTACCTTAAGGAGACAATGGAGGTCTCTCATAAAAGATAAATCATATCTTGTAATGGCGTCTCTGGTTCCGCTAAAAGTTTTCTTCTATTTCTTTTATTTTGTGTACTAATCAGAACAAGTGTTGCACAGTTTTAGGTGAAATGTCTCTAAACTCTCCAATATCCCTCCAAGTTATGTCCGTGTTGTGCCAAGTAGTGAAAAAATTCACTTCTCTAGATCAAGCAGAAAAATTCACTTCTCTAGATCAAGCAGTTAACAATAACAAATCTGTCCTGACAGAGCCAGTTTTGGGAACACATCTTGTCCATCTGCTTAAGTGAAAATTACCAATCCTTTGCTTGACCATTATATAATGTTATTGCCAGCATATTACCAACCAATTTTTCTTAAATAAACAAACCATGATGATTCATTAAAGGATGATTCATTAAATGATGGCAAGGACTTATTTTACATTATCAGGTATTATCTTTGAAGCTTGTGAACAAGTGTAGTCAGTGAACTGGAATCAGACCAGCCATAAAAGTTTAATCAGTAAAGTAGAGTCGGGCCAACTTTCTGGCTGCCAAGTTACTGACTGAATGCTTGTGATTTAAGATTCTGGATAATGCAAATAAATAAAGAAGAAATTTCTGATTAGATTTGATTAGCTTAGTTCCTATGTGCTTGCTAAGAGTTCATTAAAACATAGATAAGCAGATGGTAAATGCAGCCCTCTGGCTATAATAGTTAATGGTTCTTTTTTGATCTCCATAAACTGGGCTTTGGGTTTTCTATTACCGAATACAACGCATTCTGTTGCACTTTTTGCATGGCATATATTTAATGGCAAATTGAATATGATGACTAATCTACCACGCTAGTAATCTGTTCTCTTTATTGGTTTGATTCATTATGTATTAACCACTGTGACATTAATTTGTTCTTCTTCCTACTCTGTCACATGTATGCAAGGAGGTTAACAAACTCATCCATTGGGTTTTCTTTGTCAATATTGTGGAGAACAACTTCCCTATGTTGTGCTGCCAGAATCTAGACAATAAATATTGGCTTGTGGATTCCTATAGGATTCTAGTGTTATTTTTGTGCTGTCAGCTGTGGTTGAGCTTGTTTGCACTTTTCAGGTGCTCCCCAGATGGGTAGTTTACCATGAATTGGTTCTGACAACGAAGGAATATATGCGGCAGGTCAGTTTCCGCTGTTAGCTAGTTTTCATAAACTGTTACGAAGACGGGCTTTGCCTAGTATATATTGCGTCATAGCTAAAAGTGAAATGAATTGCAGGTAACTGAACTAAAACCGGAGTGGTTGGTTGAAATTGCTCCACACTATTATCAGCTCAAGGATGTTGAAGATCGTATGACCCCTTCTCTCTCTCTATCTCTATATGTGTGCGTGTGTTTGTATATACGGTGAACATTGGTGAATTCTGTCAAGTAAAACTACGTTTCTTAGCTTGGGTAATCGATTTTTGAGTTTTGCATTAGCATCTTCTTTATCTCTGTTTTCTTTTTGGATGACATAGAAGAAATAACATCCAAGGAACAACCATTGGTCTTCTAAATTATTGTATCACTGAAAAACCACTATTTATGATTGTAGTTGGCTGACTTCTGTTATTTCTGGCAGCAATATCCAAGAAAATGCCACGAGGAGCAGGACGTGGAAAGGAGTAAATTTGAGCTAATTGATTGATGATTTTGTGGACATAACTGTTAAGTTTAGATGCACCTGGATAGTTACTGCTGTAAATTGATCTTGGGTAGCAGCCTACGATTTTGAATTGACCTTACACAAAAGAAACAACATGCACCCTTTTATTTAGTAATCCGGTAATCCGGATATGATGATGGTATGAGGAAGAAAGAAAAGAGAGACTTAAGGAAGCGGAGAAAGAGAGAGAGAGGATGCCGTTGAAGAGAAAGAGGAGATAAGCCTGACAGTTATATTTGAAACTTGCTGCTGCCTAAATAAGGATCCGAGCAGATTTACACAAGTGTACAGGATAGAACTCGCAAGGTGTTTGAAAAGGCCGGGGGTGGGGAGATCAATTATGATTATACATTCATTTAATCTGTTAGTTGGGCGGCTGGTGGGCCCCCTGACCGCCATTGTACCTCCACTAGTTTTGTTCATAACTGAGAGCGAAGAGTTTAATACTGATAAATTATGCGTTGGATTGATATACGGATGTTATACACGAATTAATGATTTTGGAAAATTTTGCTGTCATCTTTTTTAGTTTTATTGCCTTTAAATTTTTGGACAAAGGGAATACGGCGTTGTTTACAAATTGAACATGCCTCGTCTGTACTGGACAACTTTCTTTTAATATTTTTTGTATTTGTTTTAACTGATTACAAGTTTTTTTTTTTTTCATTGATGTATATGCTTTCGTTTATCAGGTTTATTCATTCAAAATTCTTTTGAGAAAAGTGATAATGCAGCAATTAACATGATGTTCATCCGGTTGGCTGTGTGGTACCCCCAATAAATCATGGCGTGCTTCATCTTCAAATCATCACTTCTGCATTAATAGTCAATAGTACGCAAGATAACAAAACTATCGAAATTTTGCATAAATTTTCCTGGAAGTGTTAGGAGTATTTGAGTGGGTTCGGCAAAGTAGAATGGGTGGGGAGAGGGAATTGGATTGTCATAAAGCTATAACTAGAAAGAAAAAAAATAAATAAATAAGATTAGGTTTTGTTTAATGTTGATGTGCCATTGTTTAAAATTTATAATTGCTGTGAAAAAACAAAGTAATATTACTAGAAGTTAATAGGGAGTGGTGAATGTGGTTTTTTTAATATCAATTTTGATAAAAATAATATAATGGATTTTTTCATATTTAACTTTTAAAATTTAGACCATGGTAACAAGTGTTGCTCTAAAGTTCTAGCTTTAAAGTCATAATTGTTCAATAGTAATAATATCAAGCAGCCGCCTCCGTTATAAGTAGATTTAGGAGATTGAAAGGGAATATGAAGTTTATTATAAGGGCATTTTAAAGAAAGTTCATGCTTCATAGTAGAACTGAAGTCTCAAGTGATAGAGCAAAAACTATAATTTTAGACCCATAATTTATAATGAAAAGTTAAGATAAGAAAAAGATTCAAAGAATAAAACTGCTTTTCTGACGACAGTCCAAGCTTTAGCCCTCATGAGGGGAACGCATCCTTATGCCACAGCAAGAGTGTCGTTGTGCCAAGGATCCAATGGCTTCCCAATTGAGTAAACAATAAATCCAATCTCCCTCAGCTTTGCAACATCCAAAATGTTTCGGCCATCAAATATATATGCAGGCTTCCGCATGTTGTCGAAAATCTTCTGGTAATCGAGTGTCTTGAACTCATCCCATTCCGTAAGAATGCAGACACCATGAGCATCCTTAGCTGCCTGATATGCATCCCAAACCACGCTCACTTGCTTCGAAGCAGGGGGGCTCATCTGCTGCAGGTGAATTGGATGATCCCAATCAAACTTTTCCATCGAAAGGTCCCTTTGGATTTGATCTTCAGTGACCTGTGGATCGTATATGCTCAGCTTTGCCTTGTCTCCCAACAACCCTTTGCATACGTCTATTGCCGGAGTTTCCCTGGTGTCACCCGTATCCTTCTTGAAGGCAAACCCCAGAATCGCAATCTTCTTGCCTGAAACTGTATTGAACATTGAAGAAACAATCCTGTTCACGAAACGATTCTTCTGGTAATCGTTCACCTTGATGACTTGTTTCCAGTAGTTTGCGACTTCAGTAAGGCCATTGCACTCACAAATGTACACCAGGTTGAGTATATCCTTTTGAAAGCAAGAACCTCCAAAACCAACACTGGAATTCAGAAACTTGGGGCCAATTCTTGTGTCCTTGCCGATAGCATGAGAAACCTGAGTGACATCCGCACCGGTAGCCTCACAAAGAGCAGACATAGCGTTGACAGAAGAAATCCTCTGAGCCAAGAAGGCATTAGCAGCCAGCTTGGAGAGCTCGGCTGACCAAAGGTTGGTTGTGATGATCCTGTCCTTGGGAACCCAATGGGCATAAACATCTTTCAGTGCTTGAATCGCCTTTTGGCCTTCAGGGGTTTCCCTGCCTCCAATGAGAACCCTGTCAGGATTGAGAAGGTCCTGAATTGCAGTACCCTCAGCAAGAAACTCTGGGTTTGATAGAATCTGATACTTTATTTCCTTGCTATTGTGAGTCAGGATCTTTTCAATTGCCTCTGCTGTTTTCACCGGCACGGTAGATTTCTCAACAACAATCTTGTCGGACTTGGATACATTGGCAATCATCCTGGCTGCGCTTTACCAGTATGTAAGGTCTGCAGCTTTGCCAACTCCGAGGCCTTGAGTTTTTGTTGGAGTGTTAACAGAAACAAACACAATATCCGCCTCAGCTACATGCTTCTCAATATCAGTGCTGAAGAAGAGGTTCCTGCCTCTGCACTGCTTCACCACGTCTTCGAGACCGGGCTCGTAAATTGGAAGCTGGTCGCTGTTCCAGGCTGCAATGCGAGAAACAGAGATGTCAACAACAGCAACTTCAATTTTGGGGCACTTGAATGCAATCACTGCCATGGTTGGTCCCCCCACATAGCCAGCTCCAATGCAACAGATCTTCACCATTTTTTGGTCGTTTATATAGAACCTGAAATGAAAAGACCATCACATTAGTTTAAAACAATTCATTCTCAGTGAAGTTCTAAAATTTGAAAGAGCAAGCGGTCGAAATTTTTTTTTTTTTTTTCTATAATGAGCTTTAGAAAAACAAATTACAGGGTATTGAAAAAAAAATTAATAATAAAAATCTCCAAAGGGACCACAGAAACAAATGAACTCACATCAATAAAATAAATTAACTCACTAGAAAAGGGTGGTAAAAAAGTACCTTGTGTATTTCAAAAAACACCAGAAGAAAGAACCCAATAAGAGAAGAAAGTGAAAGGTTATATGCAAAGGAGAAATAGAGCAAACGTTACTGGTAAGGGTAGGCAAAGCAATCTGGAGCTCTTTATATAATACAAGAACAAATGGAGGGCATATGAATTGAGATCTAACAAATAGCTTTCACAAACCGAAGAAAAGTCAGATTCAAAAGCTTAACAACTGGAACGTTCAACACGTTTTCAGACTGCACCTCCACCTTTCAGTAACAAACAAACAACGCAAAGTTCATGCATGCTCTTGCCCGCCTTTTGTTTGTTTGCTTGTAAAATAAATAACCAACGAGTCAAGTTTTTTTTTTTTTTTAAAAGGAACTTTTGATATTCTGAGCTTTAATTTGTTTCCTATTTGTTAAAAGCTTATGTAACTCATAAAAAGATTGTATTTGAACAGCAGAAATGACAGAATCCATTGATGGTAATACAAATGGCTGACTTAGAGGCGAAAACGTGGGCTCTAAACTTTTTACGGTTCAAACACTGTGTACTGAAAAAAAAAATTCCATCTACTAAAGGAATATAAATATCTTGGGCATGAACGACAAATGAAGTACAAGTCTAAAAAATATATTTGTTGCAGTGCAACCATCTTACATACATACATACATACATATATATACATACATACACATTTATATAATTTTGTGTGTGTATCCGTGATTATTATTTAGATGATGTGGTATATCAAAAATATTTATCGTTTTTTTTATTTTAAATTAAATTGAATGATAGTAATTTAATCTCCACTCAATGAGCAAAATTTGAACAAAACATATTACTTACCATCACAAAAGATGTGATTGGTTAAATCAATTAGCAACAAGTGTCTTTAATTTCAAGCTTGAAAATTCAATAACAATAAATATGTGTGTGTTTGATGATATATCAAATAGAATAAAATCTTTATCGTTTTACGTATTCTCGGAATTGCTCTTTTTTTATATATAATAAACTTCAAAACATATTTTAATATACCCTATAGTATAGATCCATGTTTCATGATAAGCCCCAAAAAGAAAAAAATAATAAAAATAATCATTTTCTAAAGTTAAAAAAAAAAATTGACCATAGAGCGATACGAGATATCTTGTACGGTACTGTTTCAAGAGGAAACATGGCATGTCAACATCCATTAACCGAAAAACCAAATGCACTTACTCAAGAAGCTTAGGAGTCTAGAAAGAAAAAGTGCTTTTTCATTTTGCAAAAGTGCTTCTTTGCGATTACAAATAATATCAACAGAGAATAGAATAAATTAAGTAAAGCGGCATCTAAGGGCCTTGATTACAAAGGGGGGGCATGAAACGTGTAATTACCTGATAAAAGTGCCCACCAAAAGTCCTGCGCCAGAAATTGAGTTGATGGTATTGCGTTAAGTAAACTTCAAGAATGATTTCAAGAAATATTAAAAAGAAAAAGCCAGAGAGTTTTGGTTTGAAGCCAGTGCGGGAGATACTTTTGCATTGCATTTTATTATATTGGTTGTGTTTTGGTTTGGCTGTATTATTAATTAATTAACTGACTTGACTTGTTAGCTTTTCCAACTGAGATTTGATTCCAGTCCAGTCATAGTATTCTTTAAACGAAAGTCACTCAGATGACGACACGTGCACCGAATTTTCCACGTGGGCCAATGGCGGTATTTTAGGTTGAGTTTTTGTGAAATGAGTTGAAAATGTGGTTTGTTTGGGTATGCTTGCAGTGTAGTGTTTCTTTTAATTATAAATTTTTGTATAAATTTATTTTATATAAATTGGTATAATATTTATTTATTGATTAAATAAAAAATAAAATAATTAAAATAAATCATGTGAATCAAGAATATTAAATTCAATTAATTGAATCATACTACATTAATTTATATAAAAAAATTTATATAATAATTTATAATTATATTATTATTCTTGTCAAAAATAATTCCTTGGATGATAAATCATGTTTTTTTTTTCTTATCCATCTTATATCATTTAGTTGAAACTTGTAAGTAAAAGGAAAAGAAAAGTTTTTCAGATTAAAAAGCAATTGAAACACTTTCGGTAAAAGACAACATTTTAAAAAGATTTCTCTATTAATTTGTGACGAATGAGGAAAACCCAAAAAAAAAAAAAAAAAAGAATCGCTTATTTTAATTTAAATTCTTAATCTAAGTCGTTAATAACTTAAAAAATAAAAATGAGGAAGTAAAAGCAAGTCACTAATAATAAAGTTATGTCTATTCTGGATATGCAAAAAATACATTAAGGCTATTTATTATCTATGAAGGAAATTCCAGAATGAAATCTAGAATCATCAACAGAAATACAAAATATTCATTTCATTTCCTTATGAAAAGCGGAAGTGTATTAGAGACAAGAAATGGTATGATTCAGTTAATTTTGGTGAAGGTTGAGTTTGTGACAATAATTGATGATAAATTGTTTTATAGATGGTAATAAGCACGAGGTTGTTATGATAAGTGTAGTTTTCAGGGATTAGAATTCCCTCCTCAATTTTGAGTTGATCAAATATCTCCTTATTTGATCTCTTTTGATTTTTGAGGTCCAGAGTTTCCAGATCCTATTTGTTTATTTATTTTAAATTTTCAAACTAAGCTCATATCCATACTTTAGGCAGCTTGGATTGTTTGGAAGAATCAACTCAACCTTTTTTTTTTTTTTTCAATTTACCGGTAGTCGTATTATTCTCTTTGATGTAATATTAAAAAAAAAAAACACATTTTTCTTTATGTTTACATGTTTTGTTGGCTTTTATTAAAATTTTCATTATATTATATTTATTTACTGAAGTGAAAATAAGGAGTATTTATTTTTCCTACTTTAATCTTTATTTACTTATTTTAAAAGAGAAGGAAGAATCCCACATCATAGGTTCCACCTATTTTTGGAGTGAAAACTGAGATTCTCACGTCTTCATTTTTTTATCATTATTTTATTAAAATTTAATATAATTATATTTAATAACATAAAATAAAAATATCGTGTTATTCAAATAATATTATTATATTTAGTTAAAAATAATAATTTGCATTCATTGTAAGTTAAAATTACTTAAAATATTATATTCATAAAGAATTAATAATATTATTATTATATCCTATTTTTAATTTAAAAATATAATATTATTATGTTTATGTAAAAATAATAATATTATATTTATTTAATATTAATAATTAATACTAATAAAAATAATTTATTTTAAGAAAATATTAATTTTTTACTTTATTACTAATAATAATATTTCATTTGTGTTGCTCTTATCCATAATTTTTAATTTACATAATTAAAATTAAAATTAAAATTAATAACAAATTATGATTTATATATTAAGAATATTATTAATTATTATTAATTTATAATTATAATAAAATAAATATTTTATTTTTTAAATATATTTTTTATTAATTTTGAAATTAAAAACTATAATTTTTTAAATAAAGATAAAATTATAATTTAAAACCCTTTACTCTCAACTAAAAATAAAGTAAACACATAAATAAATAATTGACTCCCACTACAATTATACTTTTCTTTTTTTATTTTCAGGATTCTCGTTTCTCAAGATTCTCACTCTAATTCAAAAGGTGAACCCTACCTTAATGTGTGAAGCTTCGTTAATTATTTTATTGAACGGCCATCGGTTGAGTTCATTTGAAAAATTAGAGGAATTTTCTCATATAAATAGTGAAAAAAATCAATTCACATCCTGCCGCTATCCCATTGTTAATCAGCACAAATCATACGACCCTTCTGTGGTCTTATTTTATTTATATAATAAACAAATGTAACATGACTTCTATTATCATGATTATTGCACGTTAAATTCTATTTTCATAAGTTTGGCAGACTAGAAAATTGAGTGGTGAAGAACCTAACATATGTATTGGTATTTATTTTCATATCATGTGGTATGCCTACACCAAATTTTTGTTGACAAATGATTTCGATTTGAGTTTTGGTTAAAAATTTTTGTCCAGGTTTCACCGTGTGGTTATTGCTTAAAAAGTTAAAAAGAGAGAGCTTAGCTTAGCCCAACATGCAGTTGACGTAAGATCAATGAATATTGGTCTACATTGAACGAATTCCCAGGTTGGTCGTAAAGCAATCAGACCTTTGCAACGTAGCAACGCGGACCGCAATCAATGGAGCAACTTTTGGTTTGTTTTCTTGGGAATTTTCTTCAGCCTATAGCAATCAATTTGTGCTATTGATACTTCTATTTGCTTGACCACTTTCCTCTTCTCGTGGACTGTTTTATGACTTGATGATGGCTGAAAATTTAGATCTTGAATAAAACCATTTACCCTACACCATACAGAAAAAATAGGATTTGTCAACCATATGTCTGTTAATGAAGAATTTATCGTTTTCTTTGTGAGTTTTACAAAGTTTGCAAATAAAACCAAAATAAATAATTAAATAAAATTACAATATTATTGCTACCATTTGTGTTTCCGAAAACAATATAAAATTTTAAATTAATTCCACGGCCATTTTCTTATAATTTTTATTTTTATTTTTTTCTTTTTTAATGTTGACTAAAAGCGATTGATTTGCCCAGTTAGAACAAGCTTAGGCCACCAACAATGCCATAAATTCATAAGGCAACATGCCCGAAGCGTTGAAAACAAAGCAATTTTCTTGTCAAGCTTCTACCTGACGTTAACCACCAAGGAAATTGTCAGCGTCTTAACACGATAACACATTCAAAGCCCAGTGAAGAAACCAACCACTTACTTCTCACATCAAGAGATGGGGAAAGCCTCAAAGCTAAGAGATTTACGCACTTCCGCCGATTTTTCAGCTGGGAAACAACCATCAACAGATACCCCCCCGGTTCAGACCCTGAGCCCCCTCTTGATGTTGAGCCCCCACCACAAAGATAGCAACCTGTTGGACTCATTCGAGCTCCGAGCTGTTACTCGCCAACTCAAAAAGGCCATGCAAGGTTCATCTGGATCTTCACCTACTTACCTGAACCGCATAAATTCTCCATTCTACCGCCACCGTTTAGATTGCATTTACAGAGAAAATGCCAAGACGCCACGGAGAATCATTTGCTCAACAACCGAAGATAACCTCAGCAGAAAGGTGAGCGTGAGGGGAACAAAACTGGCCTCTGGGGGATTTGTGACAAGACTGTGGAAGAAGGTCAAACAAGGGCTTGTATGGAATAAGCAGAGAAAACAGTCTGTCAAGTGATAAACACTGTACAGAATATGCATGAAACCATGACTCATGTAATCTCACATCAAGCAACTTCAAATGCTGTCAATACAAACCGTGACTGGTGTAATCTCGCATCAAGCACTTAAAATGCTGTCAATACAAAACTTTCAAAATTCTATCTTACAAAATTTTCGGTAGGGCCCTCTTGTGTACAAAATTACACACACACACTTTCTGCTAACATCATTACTGTCTATGTATAACATTCTAAAAGACATACAAGAGTGGATATAAAGCAAATTAATATTTTAAAAAAATGCCAGTGCCACCAAAAGCTGCATTACCAGCTACAGTGGTCTAAGAAACCTTTAAGATAGCCTTAATGCCATTTCTTGAAGAAGGGCTCTTTTCTGGGAAGCATTAATAACACGGTTGGTTTCAGCATTCTCAAGCACATCTGTAATTATGGCAGCTGCATGACCAAGAGGTTCCTCAGCAGCCCTCTTCAACATGAAGGCCTGCAAAAACCAGAGGAATTAGATGAACACTCAATGGCTGACAGCTGGAATTCCACTACACAATAGCAACTTAAAATGTGAATCTCAAAATTATCCCACTAACAGAACAGCTGAAAACAAATTGAAGCTAAATCAGGTGAGAAAGAGTATACCTGCCCATGATGTGATATGGCTAAAGTACATGGTTGTTGAAGCCAAGGTTCCCCATCAATTTGAACAGGCAAAGGAGCAAATAATTGTATCCTAATTGACTGACCCTGTGCAAGTCTTCGAGCACGAGAAAGCCCTACCTGTTCCCACACAAATATCAGCTCAGAAACATATTATCGACTGAAGTACAAAGACTCCCCAGTACTCAAAATTTGAGGCCAGAATCATACAAAGCCAAGACCATAACATGTTATCCACTAAACAGAGGACAAGAAACTAGCCATTTCAGTAAAAAAACATTAATTAATAATGATTTGAACACACTGAAGTACCATATCTTGAAGTACAACAATACCTGAAGCTTTCCAAGGTGCCATGTTCCAGATATGCTCACAACCTCTAGTACTTTGTCATGCATAGATTGTGGATCAAAATTATCATAGTTTTCATCCTCATTTTGCCAAAGGTCTACACCACCCATGTAACTTCCAATGTTTGCAACAAGTACACCCTCTGCATCCTGAAAAATATGTAAAAGAAATCATACAGCCTGCAGCAAGATTTTTTTGCTAAGAAACAAAAGAATAGATAAAACAATAATAAATATGTACAAGGATTAGTAAGACTACAAATCCACAAAATAAGGACAAGTCCCAAAATAAACAAAACACTTAAAAGCTGCAAAAATAAAAGACATCCCAAAACCCATAGACACAAGCTCACTAAGAATGCATCCCTCTTAAGATACAGAAGCTTCCCAATTAAGCAAAATAAAATAAAATTGCGACTGGTAGCAGGTACAGAAGAAAATCCTGGAATTAAAACTTTGTTTCTTCTAAGATAAGAACAGATCTCCTACCATTTCAATACCTAAGAGCAATTTTCTTTTTTTTTTTTTTTGGGGGGGGGGGGGGGATAGGGAAATTCTCATGGTACCTTATGATGAAAATCCAATCAAATAACAGTTGCATCAAAAAAAGAAATGTCTTATTCAACAATAAAGATATATCCAGGTTACACATTCTTAGATGTTGCTACAATTAGATCATTTATTAGAACAAAAATTAGCAATATTTAATAGAACAAAAATTATCAGTCTCTAATTTCCATAAATTCGTCATTTCTTCATCATATCAAACCATGTAACTACATCCATAGCTTAACAAACATGGTAACATTACTTGATGTTGAGGTCCACTTCCTGCAGCCATTGCATTAAATTAAAACCAACTCAGTACCCACCTCAGGGACTTCTATCTCGGCGCCATCCACAACAACTCTAAGTTGCCAAGGAAAATCTTCAAATGTCCTGTCCATTATACTCTTTGCACCTTCTCTTGCGTACAAAACTTTATTCATAAACTGCAATTAGATTGAAATAGTTTCAGCAAAATGGAAATAGGGATCATTGCAAAAGGTAATAAGATCATCTGAGACAGACAGTAACTATAACAACAAAATCTACGTCAATTACTATCCTTGCTCCGTTTAAACTTCTCATGTCATCGTATATACACAGATATATATTAGAATACCATGCCCCTCGTCCAACAGAATATAATCAAGAAAATTTTCCTTTTCACTTCAAAGCAGCACATGATCAATAGTTTCTACAACCATTCTGCTACCACAGGCCATATTAATCACTGAAGTCTCACTGTCTCAGCACAAAACAGTGAAATTAAATAAAATGCAGACGATACATAACTAGTTGATATGCAAAATAAAAGAGACCTCATATATCGGAGTGAAGTTGACAGACTAAAAATGTTCAACCATTCATCTATGCTTCCTGTCTCAATTCTTACAGCCATACGTAATTCATTAAATTCATTTAACTTTTTGAGTATGAAATTAGTATGTAGAATGCCTTCTATGGCATTCAATAAAGGAAAAGTAAAACACTATTGGTTTTCCCACTGCCTCAAGTGTATATAGATGTCTTTAAACAAACAAGAAATCTGGCCAAAAGTCTCTATTGGTGTTTATTTTGCAAAGCAGCTTATAGTCCGTATTAATCAAAGTCGGTAATTACCTGATTATAAAACTTCTCTGGATTCTCCTCCCGCAGGTTGTGAATGTCCAGAGCAACCTTTGCATCACAACCAACTCCTGTAAACAAAGTTGCCAGAGTTAGAGGCTATAATTAACGTGAATATCATAACACAAAATCACTTTAAGGAATTTTTTTTTTTTTTTGGGGGGGGGGGGGGGTTTGGTGAAGGGTGGAAGAATAATATACTTCAACTAGGATAAATGTCAAATCATACCCACACTAAAGTTACTGATTGAGTACTAATGTGAATATCACTAAATACAAGGCTCCATCCCAAGAGTAAATCATCTGAAGCAAAGAAAAATTGAAGCACTAGATTTGCAAGAAAAGAAACCAAATTCTCCTAGAGGTATCAGAGCTGAACTGATGATATTTCATCCAAACCCTGTAGTTCTGCAAAGACTTGTTAAGGTCCAGAAAATGCATTTAAGTTGAACATGTAACTCAGGATCTCAGATCAATAGTCTAAAAACTCAATCTGATTAAGCCTACATTTAAACTAACCCAAACAACATGTCGTAGTTGATTCCCATAGCCAGCATACACCATTCATAAATCAAACCTTTATTCTTCAATAAGCATATCTTGTATTTATGCTATTAAATTCTGTTAAAAAATATCGCAAAATGTAAGAGGTCATGTACCAAGATAGTTGTTCAAAAATTTTGGTGGCTGGAGTAGCTTCCCTTGTTGATTCAAAATTGCTACCTTCCACCGATCAAGTATGGTTACTGCAGCATGTTCTATGTGCTGTAACATTGTGCAAAGGCCTCCATTTTTTTCCACGGAACCCAACCCTCCTCCCCAAGACAGTACTCTGGCCAGATCATTTCCAGTTCCAGCAGGTAGAATAGCAACTGGAGGAGGAGAAACAAAATTTTGCTTGTCTATCGCATTCAAAACCCAGCCAACAGTACCGTCTCCACCACAAACAAGAACTCTGAAGTGTGGCACCTTCCTGAAGAGAAAAAGACCCACTTCCGGTCCTTGAGTTGAGCTCAACTCAACTACCTGCAAGATGCAACATGATGAACAACCCTGACAAACAGCAAAATATGGAATACATCCGTCATAGCAATGATAACAGAGTCAAGCATCTTCAGAAAATAACCACGGAAGGTCTTAGTTGATTGACTGCAAGCAAATACAGTTTAATTGAAAGGTTATCCGCTGCAATAAGGCAGCAAAATGACAGTCCACAATTCAAAAGCTTATCCGCAAGCAAATACAGTTTACGTATCAAGGTGCTTTCACATTCTTAACTCCGAAATCTGAATGATAACAATTTATAATTCTTTTCTGACTATAAGGTACAATTCCATCAGTATTTGAGGGGAAAAATTAAAAAAAAAAAAAAAGAAGAGTTCATGCAAAAAGTGGAATGAGTTAATAGATTAACAACCATAGCAATGATGTTCCTACCAGATATTACTTTATGATAATTTTATGTCCATACAAACAAAGTGGAGGAAATCAAGAAAACAAACTAGCCACAGAAAAATATTTTCAACAATTTATAAACCATGGATTCGCAAAATCCAAAACAGTCTAATTCTGCTTCACTAAAGGAAATCTAGACATCAAGCTAAATATCCTTTTTCCTCTATCAAAGGGTGATGAAGATGAGCTAAAAGTAGCAGCAATTTTGAAATGATGTAAGGATTTTGTTTAAAGACTCACAATGTCTTCTATAACAACTGTACATAAATAGAATCCAATTTCAGTATTGCATATACCGCCTCAACCTAAAAGAAATATTAATAAGCATGCTTTGTTTGTTTTTTTTTTTTGGGGTGTTGGAGGGGGGAGGGGGGGTGATCAGCAATATAAATAACATTAAATTTGTAAGAAAGATTTGTGCTACTAGAACAAAACCTGGACAGGATTCAAAAGAAGGTTCAATCGTTGCCTAAGGGAATCTCCACGTTGTGCCCCACTCTTCTTGTTGATGAAAACTAACAAGGGCCTTGCATCAGGAGGCAAATCAATCAACTCATATTTCTGTTTCAGCTCTAATATCTGAGACTCATCCTTCGGATTAACAGACCCACTTCTTTTGAAACTTGGCTTTGATTCTATTTTCCTATCCAACTCGCCATCTTGGTGATGATCCCCCACATTTATACTACCGTTACAGTTCTCTTCCACTCCATTTGAACTATGAACTGTTTTATGAGTGTCAGCCATGCTCTCTGAAGATGTGTCACAGGTACTACCACTGTCAACTGGGTCAACTGAGGATTCATTACCATGCTTGTATTTCTTGCTTTGACTCCTAATACTTGCACGCACTTGAGAAGCTATCTCGTTAGCCCCATGTGTGATTGAGCTCAAAATTCCACCTGCTAATGTATGGTTCAATTCCTGAACATACAGTGGTGATAAGATCAACCTTCTAAATGGGCCCAAATCACAAATATCACCCGTTTCATTGGACATGTTACTATGGCAATCAACATGTACAAGTCGTTGGCACCACAAGCAACACCATATGGGTGATCCACCGAGAAAAGATCCACTACATGGCTCTTCACAATAACTGCAAAATGAAGCTTCACTATGTTGATCTGTGATCTCAGTCCACCGAACAGACCACTGGTGGATCACATGCTCAAAACCAATCATAGACACACACTTACAATCCTTGTGGGCACTCGAAGAACAACTCAAATGTGCTGCTGCACCACAAATGCTACAGCGGTAAATAAAACTGTCTGAAGGTATCATAGGTCCAAGTGTTTGCGACGGAGACATGGACTTCAAGCAAACACAACAATTTAAGTTCTTTCCACGAGATACAGATTCTAGAACCCAAGTATGCGGAGCCAATGGAACCTTGTGCCTTGTCTTTGGGTTCTTCTTTGACCTTGCTATGGCTTTCATCCAACCTAAATTAATATTTCTTCTCCATTGGAAGGCTGTGTAGGCTATAGTCAAAATACCAATCAAAGCAGCAATAAAGCAAGACAGAATAAAAAGTCGAGACTCTGTGATTTCAGCTGGGCTTCCACTGTTCCAACCAGGGAGCCACAAATTGATTTCTCTATCATGCTCCATTCTTCAAATAAAATCTTCTCACATTGTACACATGCAAATACAAACCAAAAACACAATCTAACCGCCAAGCTGAAGAACAAGAATTTCACATTGATAGAACCTAAGCAAGTACCAACCCCCAGTACAACATCATTCAAGCATATAATCTCAAACCTATTCTATCAAAGTACACACTCCAATTCGGGTTTTTTTTTTTTTTGGGGGGGGTGAGGTGGGAGGGGTGCCATTTTACTCTAAAATCCCAATTGGCAAGCCATAATTGTTCTATTAAATCCACTAGCCGTCCCACAAAGGATTCACTATCAAGATAAAGCTCTCTTTAGCAGACTCCTCACTGGTAAATTTCTAATTTACTAACCTCGAAAAGGGACAGAGTTGGATGAAGTACCTGCAACAGCATCGAAAAAGTCCCAAAAAAAAAAAAAAACGATTAGATCATTTTCTTCACTTGTTTATTTATTAAGGGGAAAAATAACTGTTACACTCAACTGCGAGTACACAAACTTGTACAGAGAACAAAAAACATATACAATTAAAAAAGTTGAATATGCAAAAACTACATTATGCTCCACTCTAGAATTACCAGACAAAGAAATAAACAAATAAAAATAAATCCATCAGCTCTAGGTAATCAGGAGTAAGACGGCATTGCTCTGAAAGTCATAGATCACTAAAGAAAGCAAAATAGAAAGCAACGAGACTTACAGTAGGAGTCAAAGAAAGAGACGAGAAAGATCGATAGAATCAGAGCAAAACCCTAAGATTTGGTTTCGCGCGGTTTGGTTGATCACTTGATCTAGAGAGAGAAAAAGTGAAGACGAAACAAACTTTTTTCACAAGCAATACGAGAATCGAAGCAATTTCAAATCAAAATATTCGAAGTCGAGATACAAAGGAAAGGCCTAAGCAGTGCTCGCGAAATTTTTACAGGCTTTATTATAATAATATTATTTGCTATTTCTCCAAAATTTATATATAAAAAAAATGGGGGGTGTACGTACATACAGTAGTGGTGAGATTCTTTATTTCCGGCAGCGCGGGGGAGTCGTGTCTAGAAAGCGCGAGCGGAAGGTGAGTAAGATTCTGAATCTTTTTGTTCCGAATGTGCCACGTGGCGTTCATTAACATTCGGGTCGGACCCCACTCTGTTGCCGTGTAATTGAGTTATTGACGGCTTGACGCGACGAGTCTGTTTCGGTTACATTTACTTTGGTGCTGGAAAAGACGTGTGTGTGATCCGTGCGGGGCGTGTCGTTGGTATCCTGGAAACGACATGCCGTTTTAATTACTCGGCAAGGGCATTGGCACGCTTGGGGATTGGGCGGTAATGTAACTTATGTTAGTTGAACATTGAATTTGAGGGTCCATTTGGGAAGTGCCCCGTTCCGTGCTTTAGGGATGTTAAACATATTCGTCCGGTCCCGCCGGGCGCAGTACGCAACTCAGTAATGTGGCCTGACCGAATTTAAGTTTCACTTAGTAAGTTCGAGATTCCGCCTAAAGCACGAATTTTGTGAAAAAAATTATAAAATACATATTATTTAAATAATTATATTTATTTGATCTACTTATTACATGTATTTATATTTTAAAACACTTAAAATTATATTCTTAAACCCAATTTTATTAAAATAAAATTTAAAATTATAAAATAAATAAAAATTCACTTGTGCAAATTTATTAATATAAAATCCAAAATTTTTAAGTCCAAATAAAAAAATTTGACCGAAACCCAACTTAAATTTTCAAAGAATATGCCCGAACCGAATACAAGCATTGTCGTATCTAAAACTAACCTGAATTTTTACCATCGGTAGGGCATTTTCTTAAAAGCAATAAATAATACTACACTTTAAGAATTTTGATGCAATTAATTAAAAAATTTACTACCCTATATCATTGGCATCCTTTTACACTTTAGCCGACATCTGTAATCCTATGAGATGATAGCCCGATCTTATAGTTGGATCCTCAGTTGTCACTATAAATAAGACTAATTTCGAGCTCAAACCGTATTTCATGATTCCATCAAATAAATGGTTATCGATAGATAAAGTAAATCCTCGGATAATCGTCATTCATAATTAACAGAAAAAATAACAGGTCAGACTACTTATTCATTTAGCCCCGAAAGAACTCAATAGAAAGGGACAAAAAAAAAAAAAAAACCTCATTCATTCACTTGACGATGGGACAACAAATTTAATTTGAAAATTTAAAACATCGACATTTAAAATAATAATAATAATAGTTCTAGGCCCTTTCTTTTTCTTTTTCTTTTTTTTTTTTTCAAAGGAAGCTCTGTTAAAGTGATGCGCAAAAGTAAATGAGAAACCAACGATGGGGGGCATATTAAATATATAAAACAATATTCATCATAAGCTCATCTCAGGTTTCTAATAAAGAACTGAGAATCAACTAAACGATGCTTCCTATCTACTGTTACTAATAAAGAACTGAAAATCAACTAAATGATGCTTTCTATCGACCACTCTCATTCAAACAACTAACTCAATAACATCAATCCTTTTGAAAGCTTGAGCTAATCCCTCAAGGGGCAACAACTGCAATCCGTCCAGCGACTTGATCAAGATCCCGCTGCCCACTGGATGTGATTCTCCTTCCACTGTTAATAATGGAATTTTAAATTAGCCAAATACTATTGGTTGCCAACATATCATGCAAATGCTTGCTGAATATTAAAGTCAATGCAATTATCAACGGAACTTGAAAAAGCAAATGAGGTTTTGGAACCAATGTAACTTTCAAATGATTGCAATTATTACCAGCAAGGGGATGAGCATGAGCTACCTCCTAATCTATGTGAACATTTTAGAAGTTCATTTTATCTATGACATCTGAATTGGTTTCCCCACAATAAATTTCAAATTGAAATTAGCAGGCATTATGGAAGGGCTCAAAAGTGGAGGTGGAAAGGTAAGAAGAGAAACTCAAGTGGGCTAGACTCACCACCTCAGCATGCCAAGCTGATGGGATAGGTCATCCACAATAAGGCCACCACCCAGATAATGACAAGCGTAGAACTTAATTCCCCACACTTATCTCGTGATGGTTAGATTATCCCACCACCTCGATAGGCTAAGGCAATAAATCCAGCCAACCTAAGTTTCACTCGAAGGAATGGGATAGAAAATAAAATAGTAATGATCCTTCTAAAGAGAAAGACTTAGATGGGACAGTCCCACCACGTCATCATATAAGTATACTATGATCAACTAACCTAGTTTTTTCCATTTATGATTGACGCAGTCACACTATCCCACCTAAGTTTTTCTCTCTTCCATGTGCTCAAGAGTAACGAAAAAAGTAAGTTGGAAAAAAGCCTCCATAAAAGGATGCAATTCTCCATCCTAATATTCTATACTGCCAATCCAAATCTTAGTAAACATAAATAAAGTAAACAAACTAAACTTCAAACCCATTGTTTGAGGGAACAAAAACTTTATCACCAGTCAATATTTAGACAATTACATAAACTTGGACATTATCACAAATGACTTCAACAAAAAAACCAGTTGACTACAAGAGGTAACGGTGGTTGGTGATGACTAAGAGTGGTGGCAGGTGAGTACCCACTTTGTATTAGTTAACCAAAGATAATCCCACCTTACATAAATCAAATATGTGTGTGTGTGTGTGTGTGTGTGATTAATATTTTAAGCAATGAAAATTTTCCAGAACAGAGCAATCTACGGGCACCTAAAGGTTTACTTCTAGCAGAAATGAAATGCGCAGCACTGTAATCAAATTTAATAGATAATACATGTTTTTTGCACAAACAAAAGTCATGACCTCCTCACTCGTTGCTTTGTATGGGCTACATATTGACTTTGCTAAATAAAACAATAAATTTTTAAGCTTACCAGCAACCACCGCTCTCCTTCACAAGATTGCTTTGTCCCGTATCAATTTTTATTAGCCAGAGTAAAACAATCAAATTTTAATGCGTACCAGGCACCACCACTCAAAGAAGAGTAATTGTATTCACTCCACCACTAAACCCCACTCAAGACCAAAATAAAATTTGAAAAAATTAGCCTACGTGGGATTCAAGCATGGTTAATGATGAGGTCAGTACAATATCTGCTCAACTGCTGTTCATCTGTTCAACTAACAATAACGATTGACTCCCATTGACAGGAAAATGAAGATTTGAGTTTTCATAAATCACAAAATCCTGCCAGCAAACAACACTGAGTGGAAGGAACACCACCACTACCCTTGTAAAGATTGGCCAAAGCTAAAAAGAACATTGGTAGCAGTGAGTTACCACTCATTGTCGTAAACCAAACATCCTATTATCCAAAATTTAATCCAATCCTGTCTAGTATGGAGCACCAAACTGATCCGTAAGGTTTAATTCTTGCCTAGTAATAAGGAAAAAAATTCCCAGGTCATGTGCATAAAAAACTCATGCTATTTTGGTAGCATGATATTTAAGGAATTAGTAAGGTTGGTATTAATCAATTGTTTCAAATGCAAAAAGAAAGAACCAGCATCCCAATGTTCAATTGAAATGAAACACTAGTAAGCAACGAAAGCTCACCCCTTGGGGTCAAGCTCAATGATATTCATGTTCTGCAATTGCTGAAGTATGTGTCGAGCGACAGAACCACTGCTCTTGCTGAAATGAGGCGGGCGGCTACCGTTCCTCTTGCTACCTCCATAGATTCTACAGAAGGAACCAACACCGAGACCACCCCTCAAGTAGATCTTCCTCGCCATTGAAGCTACGTTCCAAAATATGATTACATTACACAAATACCAATCAAGTTCATAAATGTAACTGGAAACAAAAATGAAGGGAAAAAAAAAAGAATTCCACACACCAGCCCTAAAGTAGTACCAATCGGGGTCATAAGGAGCAAGCTCCTTCAACTTTCCAGTCTTCACAATGTCGTTCCAAGGGGGAAGCTCAATCTACTCAAAGTTTATTAAAAAAAGATAAATAATAATAATAATAAAAAATTAAATGGGAAAAGAGACAGACGGGGGACCTTGCCGGAGCGCTTGAGATGGGCGGCGTAGGCCTTGACGAACTCGCGGGGAAAGACGTCCTTCACGTTTCTTGCAGTCTCCATTCTCTCTCTCTCTGCTTCAGCGGCGGAGCAGCCACGGCATGTGCTATGACTGTGTTTTAGTGCAAAAGTTAGAAAATGTGAAGGGATTGTCGCTAGGGTTTTAAAGGTTCACTGTGTCTCTAAACTACAGAAATATCCCCGGATTATTTTTGAAATGACACCCTGTGTCCTTTCTTCTTGATCATTTGCCGACAGTTCTTTCAAAATTGCAACAAATATGAAAATATATGGGCTTATTCATCTAAATCAAATCCCATGCTCAAGAAACATTATAAGATTGGAAAAACTTGTTTGGATAAACTTATGTTTTAACTTAAATGTGTAATGAAAAATGTGCAAGTTGTGATTTAAAAAAGTTAAAATAATACAACTAATACAAGATAGATAGATGACTCATCTTTTATATTATATAATATCTATTTCTTTTCTAACCACTATCATGTGGCTTTTAGATATAATATGAAAAATATAAATTATAGAAAGAATACATAATAAAGCATAAATGAGATAGAGAAAAATAACTTTGAATATATTAAGTTAGCCAACGATTTTAGTTTTTGAACCTTATAAAGATAAAAGAATCAAATTAATCTTATCCATAACTAAGTTGCGAACCAGTCTTCACTATAAAAAATCCTAACTAAGCACAAATAGAAGTTATAAAGGACTTAATTGATCGATTGTTTGAACTATTAATCTAATTTGAATTTTAGAAAAATACCACCAACAATGTTAGAACTACCTTGGGGGTCAGGGATGACAATTTAACCCAGACCCGACCCGGACCCGACTAAACTGGATAATCTGAGCCTTGTTTAACCCGCACCTGATTAAAATAAATTTGGTACCCAAATACAATTTCTTCAACCTGGACACTTTTGGGTCTGGGTCCGAGTTCACATGAACCGGCATTTGCGAAACCCAGACCCGGATATCTTTTTTCTTAACATATGTGTAAATCCTTGAACATTATCTTTTTTCCCCTTTTCACAACCACAGCCGCCTGTCATCCTTCTCCTCTCTGTTCACCACTTCTTTTCTCTTCATCAAATCGTCCTTCTAGTCTCTCTTCAATTCTTCTCTTTATCATATCATCTTCGTCACTCATCATTGCTTGGCATCATTGTGTTCACGTTCATCATCATCATGAGCCTCTATTTGTCCATCGCGATCTGGGTTTTGCCCACCGTTTGTCTGCCTTTCGTAAATCGCTCTTGTGGGTATGACGTGCTCATCGTCATCATATCATCAGCAGCCACTGTTCGTTGCTTCGCCGGAAGCCGATAGTCGAAGTTTTGTGAACGACATTTGTAAATCGCGATTTTGAATTGTAGACATGGATTTGCATTATGTGAATGTTATGTCATAGATTTATATTTGTAAATTTAAAATCTATATTTGTATTTGATTTGTGCAGAACCTGATTTCGTAAATTTGTAAATGGTATTTAATTTTTTTTTTTTTGTATTTGTATGCGAATCCAGATTGAAAACCCGCAATCTAAAAACCTGAATTTTTCTGGGTTTAACCCGAAACGGACCCGGCGTCAAAAAATGGGTTTAAATCCGAGTCCGATAAAGCATTTTTAGTGTCCATGTCCAGAACCAGAAAGGTCAAACCCAGACCCAGACCCGAATTGTCCCATCCCAACCTAAGTGGGTGAGGTGGTGATATTTTCACTCAACAAAATTTTGTGAGAGAAAAATTTTGTAAACATACGCCTCTTTCACAAAATTTTTACAAATTAATATAATTTTTGAAAAAATTCAAATAAAGAAGAATATGGAGAATAAATCAGATAAATCTATTTTTATTTATTTATTTATTTTTATGACTATTTTTTATTATATTTAAACCTTATGGTTTCTTCAATAAAATAGAATATGACTATTTTACTCTTATAAAGTAATATTACCAAATACTTAAAATTTACTTTAATTAGAGAATATTTTACATAAATTTTATTATTGATAAATGATGTATAAGTAATAAACTTTGTTAGTATAATTATTAATATTTGACTAAGCTAACAAAATGTACTTCTAACATTTGGATATTGAAAATTATAAAATTTTAAATAAAATATATTAGATTATAAAAGATAAAAATTAAATGTATAAAACATTCATTACAATAATACATATTTTTTGGCAGAAATTTTGTCATTTAATATTATAATAGTAACATAATCAAATTAAAATTATATTAAAACAACATTAAAAATGGTCAAAGATTGTCAAAAGACCTAAGTCATAAAGAAAAATATTATAGTAAGAATATAATTAATTAATTTTTTAAACTTATTATTAATTTATAATTTGTAAAATAATGAAAACTTATTATAGTTATCTTAGGAATGCAAAGTGGGTTTAAAAAGTAATGGTGTGGCAATACCCACACCCAAAGAGGTGGAGGCATATTCACACTATTTGCCCATTACATTAATTTTTAATTAGTATTTAATTTGCTCAAATTCTCTAATGGATACTATTATTAATAATGCTATCCTTATTTACTTTGAATACTTAATTACAATACTTAATGTGACATCTTATATTCATCCACTGAGTTGATTGTAAAAATAATAAGTTGATGGTAAGAACGGGGAGGTAGGCGAAGGTAGCTTGCTTCTCTTCTCCTAGGCTACCCACACATGTTATATAATTAATAATAAAATCAATCAATCTCATTCAAACGGCATTAAATGATTGATGACATTAATAAGTATCCAAACTAAGTAGTCAATTATCATTCTTAGTTATCTTTCAAAATTATGAGAATTTTTTTAATGAAACACCATCATAATTTTTTGGATCATGAGATAGTTGTTAATTACTTTGAGGCAGCTACTAATTTACATTGTTTGTAACATACAGTTGATATAAAGTTAGTATCCCATAACTTCTCAATTGTTTGACAGCCAACAACCAAGTCATGTAAAATAATAATAATATTAATATCAATATTAATATTAATTTTATGTAAGTTACATATGATGTAACCTAGTAAGACTCCTTAATTTAGACATTTAACCAAATATTCAGAGTAAAAAATTGTAAGTTAATAATTCTGGCTTAACTAAAAGTGTGGGTAGCTGAAAATAAAAATTCTGAAGAAATTTTGAAAAGAAGTTAACAAAAAGAAATGTAAACCAATCGATATATCCATAACAAACAATTGATTTTGAAAAAAAAAATAACAAAGACAAAGTGTGTGAAGGTCATAATTAATTAAGAAAATTTAGAGAATGTAGATGTCACGTGTCATCTGTTGAGGAGAATATAAATTTAATGAATAATTTTGCATAAGAAATATCAGTAAGGAAATTACAAAAAAAATTTGCTTAATGCAAAGAATAACTTCATACCTTTTCCAAAACACACACAATAATATATAAACAACAATTATATATAATATTCTAAATAACACATCAATTTATTATTGTTGTTGTTATTACTATTTGTTTAAGGACAATTTGAACCCCTTTGAGCAAAGTTCGAATCGTTATTTTCAATACAAAAGATTTTGTCATTTTAATTAGATGACACCACAATACTAATTCAACAATTGAATTGAAAAGAAAAATAAGAAAAATTATATTTGAACACCAAGACAACGCCCACCAAGATGAAGACAATAGTGAAACAGTATTGTATGCTATAATACTTTGTATGTAGCATGAACAATAATTCTCCTTTATTTATTTATTTATCTTGGTGGTGTCTTCTTAATATTTAAATATCAATGCTAAACAAATAATGAATTAAAATTGTTTTAACAAGTATATATGTATGGGATTGAGTTATCCATTTTGGCAATTATTTTATGTAAATTACGTAACCACATTAGAGGGACAGCATGCAAGAAATTATACCTAGCCTCGAAAGATTAGTAGTCGAATTAATTATCTTATACATGAATACAAATAATCTGATCATTTCTTGATTGTACTTGCATTCAAGTTGGTAGCTAATATATCCGGACAGTCGTTTCATTTGCAGCAATGCAATGTCATTAATAGTCGTCTTTAAATTAACAAAGAAATTGGTTTATTCTTGTTCTTAGACAAAGAAATTGATTCCCTTCAAAACTGTAATACTATTACGTGGTTTCTAACGGATAGTGAATAACGTGAATCATAACCCAAGTTAATTACTACTATAAATATGCATTTTGAATCCTAAAAATTAAACCCTAATCTTTATATATGTCGGCCAGCAACGAATGCTTCTTCTTTTTTCCTTTTTTTATAAATTTGTTTGAGTAAATATCCTTAGCAATAAGTAGATGGTTATAATTGACGTACCCTACTCCTTAAATTCAGCTCACGTGCACACAAATTCTGACTATCTGTTTCTTTCGTAATATTAAATATATTTTATAACTTATTTGAGTACTGATTCAAGTGTTGGCAGTTGATACATTTTTTAGGGTTAAGTTAGAGGTTAGATTTAGAGGATAATTCAATATAAAGTTTTATGGATTAAAATTTTAAACCCCTACCCCTTCACTATAGATCAATTAATAAACTGAAGGAAAAAAATAAAGACAACCTGGGAAGAGACGATGCATGTATATAAAATTATTATTTTATGGCCGCAATGCAAACAACTTAATATCTATTTCAATAAATATAGTAATTGTTCAGATGAGGTTATTTACACTTTAAAAATTACTTTTTAAATACTCATATTTTCATAAAATTTATATTGCAAATATAATCACAATGTCAGCAATTTAGTATTAGGAAGAATACGTACACTAGACACCTATATATCTAGCACACCCATGAAATTTTATTCTTAATATCAAACACATTGCAGCACCCAAAACATTAATTAATTTATTTTTTTAAAATATTAATCCTTAGAACTTAGTCAATTTACTCTCGTCAAAGAAGTCATAACTCAGAAGTTCAACACTTCTATGATGTTGATGAAATCATATTGACCAATTTTTTTTCCTTTTTCCTTTTTTTAACTCGACCATTCTTTCCATTTTGTTTCAATTTAATTAGAGAGATATCTATATTTCAATTATCAAACCCCCTGATAGGTTACTATTTGATAAAGATCCAAAAATCATTACTACTCGAAAAGTTCATTATTATTATTTCAAAATAACTTCTATTTGTTGTTTCCATTCCAAAAATAATAAGGCTTATTTGTTTTCATGATGTGAAACACTATGCATAATTTCCAAGTAGGAAGGATAATTTTTGTACAATGAAGAAAGCTCTTGTGGAACAATTAATAGAAACTAATATTAATTGAATGTTTGAAGAAGCAAAGAGAAAGCATTGAGTTTGAAAATTTAATCAATGTATATGGTAAAAGTTAATTGTTAAATTCAATTAATGAGTATCCTACTATAATGGGTGTTATTTTTGGGAGTTTAAGTAGTTTCACCCTAATTTTAAATGATATGCTATTAAGACAAGTTTTTTTTTTTTGGTTTTGGGGTTGGGGGGGGGTTGTTGAGGGTTTGATGGTTTCCTCGAGTGTTTTAAGCTATTCAGTATTTATTATAGTTTCTAGTGTGTAGTTAATATAATCTCCCGTAAAATATATACATTATAGGAGCTGTTAAATTACAGTTGCTATAACTTAATTTTAGAGAGATCGTAAGTTATAACAGTTGTAATTTAGTAAAACCCTATACATCATATATGCAAAGACAAGTTTGCCGGAGCTTCAATAATGAATATAATTTTACAATTAAAATGAGTTTCATCAATAAACGCTTAGGGTAAAATATTATAAACAGAAGAAATGCTAATGATCGTTGCTTAATTATCGTTTGTAAATTTCTTGTGATGAAAGGATCATAATGTTGAAAACTTTGACCGAAATATAAGTATTTCCCTTCTGTATACGTCTGACTTTTTCATCACGCTGAAAATAACACGCGGTATATCCATTATACAAATCTTTATAATTGTATATCAAATTGAAACTAATGCATGGCTTCCACGTGCCTCAATATAATTCGAAACATTCCGAGGTCAACTAATCCATCGGTCCTGATTTCTTGCACCCGTAAGGCTAGGTCAACAAATCGATACATGACAGTCTCATTCCAAGACGACAAAGCTAGCGCATGCATGTAATTACAGAAAAGGAAGGTACACATGTCACGTTCCTTGAGAGACAAACGTAATAAAATCCCACATGATGAAAAAGTCTTATCGAGTTAATTAATTTTCAGTTTTTGATTTTCATTGTGTCAAAGTTGTTTTAGGATTCTAATCATTAGCTGGTACATATCTTTAATAAAAATTTTAATTTTTTACGTCGAGTTTGATCGCACACTATAAAGGACACTCGCTAGTGAAGTAAAAAATGTGTCAGCATTACTCGGAACTTTCACTTCTTTCTTCTTCTTCTTCTTCTTCTTCATGATCATCACATAATGGAGCTACCAGTTGGGTATAGATTTATGCCCACTGATGAAGAATTGGTGTTTCATTATTTGATAAACAAGGCATGTAATAGGTCTGTTCCAGCTCAGGCAGTTAAAGAAATTACTGCGAGGGACCTTTATCTTAAGCATCCTAAATGTTCAGGTGGGTATTGTTGTTAATGGTATTAATTAGTTGATTTTTTTTTTAAATTTTGTTGTTCAGTGTTATTTGATTATTGCATTATAGATAAAATGATGATGATTAATTTACATGCATTAATTAATTACTTAATTAATTATTGCATTAAAATGATCATGATCTATGTATATTTGTATTGGACATTTGAACACACCCTCTGACGCTCTTGCCTGCCTCGGCATTCACAGATGAGGCATAAAGGGAGTACAATGAGGAAAAAGAATATGGCGAAAAAATCCCCAGGTTAGAAGATTATAGCACAAATTAACCTCTTAGTTAAGCTATATGGATTTTGCTAAGCTCGATCGACTTCTTCTTCTCCTGATCAATTGAGGTTGAATGTAAGATCACTATTATTTGATTGATCATTTTCAAATTTCTTTTACCTCTTTTTTTTTCCTTTTCTTTTTCTTTCATCCATAGGCACTAAAACATCTATTTTGATTATATATTACGTTATGTCAACATTCTCTCTTTAAGAGGCGAGTTCTTATTATTTAGACTTTCAGGCTTCCCAATAGGATAGCTCCTCTAGTCAGGGATTTGTCCATATTTGTCGTAGGTTCTGAAGCTTAATTAGGTTTCTTGATCTAAAAGGAAAATAGAAAGAAACTCTACGGTCATATCACTCATCTCTTTACCGTTAGCAATTCAACGCAGTCTATTGGCAGTGTAGTTAGTGTCTTCCAGCCAACAACGTGCACTAGCTGAATTTTTGTCGATCTTGACTCTAAGAACGACGTCGTCTCTTACACTGTTTACTTTTTTATTATTTATCTTTTTAACCTCCCCAAAGAATGGACTTTATATATTTAAGAAAAATTAAAATTAGAAGACGTTATTGCATTATCCCAATTAACCGCAAAAAAAAAAAAAAAATGAAGGTGAGAAGACGTTACGAGACGTAATGAAATTTACCCCTGAAAAGCAGTAACACCAAAATTGTTAGTATTTGTTAAAGTGAATGAGTCTTACCCCATTAGGATTTAGGAGGCCTCTTCCCAACGTTGCAAGGTAAAAAGCCGCTGATTTTCCCAGGGATTTTCTTTTCCCAGAATGATAATATTAATTCTAAAACGAATCTCATGTTTAACATATTTGCTTTATTTGTAGATATAACAGCGCCATCGTCATCTGGTGAGAATAAGGAATGGTATTTTTTCATCCCCGAAGAAGAAAAAGGCTTCCACCACATTGGAAAAGAAACGACTCGATTCGTTGGGGACGGGACAGGATTTTGGAAACTAATGGGAGAAGAGAGGCCGATGTTCGACATCGACGGACAAGTTTTTGCCTTGAAAAGAAATCTGACGTACTTCTCCGGAAACCCTTCTGAGCCAAGAAAAACACATTGGAAAATGGAGCTGTTTCGCTTGCCACTGGAATTTTACACCAGCCAAAATCCCGAGGAAAAGGTCAGTCACAGATTCATAATAATCCAGCTTCTCGTATCTTTGCGTTACACACTACTTCATAGGCCATAGAGCATTCTCCTGTTGATCTGATACGACAATTCGATTCCCCAACGCGAAAAATTTGCACCCAGAGACTGAAATTACTGGGTACCTTCTTCGATGGAACAATATGAGATTGAGAAGAAAACAATTTTTAGAATTTTATTTTTTGAAGCGTAGTTTATCTGCCTTGCTTACTTTGGATGTAATGAAACCTAAGCAAATAAGTGTTATTTTTTTGTATGCATATAAGCGTTTGCTTCAGTCAGTCTACTTTGGTTACTGTGTTGTCCTAATATTTATTTATTGCAGGGAGAAAAATGGGTATTAGGAAGAGTTAAAAGAGGAAACGAATTCAAAGGCTGTTTCTAGTGTTCTTCATTCCACTGATTTTTTTTTTTTCCAAAATTCTATTGATATTATATTCTTTTTCAGTCTCCACTTTTTCTTGTACTGCACTTGCCCAGCAAGTCGAAATAAATTCACTCATTTGTTTATTATTATTACTTCTTTGGGGTCGTCCCTTAATTAAAGGGTGTGTTTGGAATTGCAGCGACCGAGAATACAACAGCTAAAATGATGGGTCTATAAAATTATAACGCGTAGAAAATAAATTTTAAGTACACCATCCTGAGTACATATTATTATGAATTAATGCTTCAATTGGTTATTGAATTCGGGACCAGTATCAGTATCATTTGTCAGATCAATACACTTGCTGCATCATAACTTCCGATTTCACTTGGATTAAATGGGCTAGATTAGTACTACAAGAGTGGTGAAATACAGCCAATTAATGTGTGACTCAAAATAAAAATCTCATGATTTTAAAATTTTCCCAAATATTTCTGTATTTTAAGATCTTAGATTATAAAACTACAAATATATATATATAGCAGAACTGTAAGTAGTCATTGGTTGTTGCCTAACTTACCAAAATTCTTCTGTTGTTTAGTAAAAATATTAACTATTTCTCTCTTATGTTTTAAAATCAGCTTGAACTTCTTTAACATTAGTAATGTATACAAATATTCTTATAATATGTACTTTCCAATCTACCATAAAAATGAAAACATACATTAAAAGAAAAAAGGTAAATGGAAAGGTGAAATATACTTTTCTAGTTTTTGTTTATTTTAGAATAAAAGTTGGAAATTTGACATTCTAACCCTTTCATTTGCAAAATAAAACTCGTAAAATTTCTTCATGCAGATCCATCTTCAACAATTCTCACCCTAGCCATTTCCTTCCATCTCAATGAATTAACTTTAATACCATTATCATTGAGCAATGAATTTCTTTTCTTGTTATAATCCCCTTTTTTCCGGGGACGAAGTTGTTCACTAATTTTCCAAAACATCACAAATATAATTTCTTGTTTGATATTGATCTGCAGAGCATGCCTAGCATAGAAAGTTAAAGCAACTCTATTGCCTAAACCTTTCATTGTTGAATTCCATCCACAATTACTTAAGAAACAAGCAATAGAAGGGTGACCTTGAAACCTTTTCTTGAGGAGCCCATAAAACAATTTTCCCAAGGCCTGAAATTGGCTTAGTAAATCTACTAATAATTTACCCCAACATGTCTCATTTGCTCAGTAACTTTCGGTGGCCATCCAATGTTAGGATAAATAAAACCTTTGATGAAAATATCACCTATAATTTAGGAATATCATATTGTATCACTAAGAATTAATAACATAATATGTGAAAGTGTACTTGAATTTATAATGTTAAATTAATCTCTAGATTGTATGATTAACTTTTCAGATTTACACGTTCTCCTAGAGAATCCTTTAATTCTCTCTGTGTTTATCTCTGATGATGGGATATCAGAAAAGTGAAAAGAATTCGTGTGACCTGGGGACCAAAACCACTTATATAGATAACCTTTTTTATTGTTACTAGGTATTTCTAATTCTGCCCATCATAGAATTAAAATATTATTGAGTTTCTATACATTAATGACCCACACCTTATTAGATACATTAAAGTTTATAATACTAAAAAATATAATTGGTCACTTTAATTGGTTTTAACTTTATATGACAATCTGCAATACATAATTATTTACATATAAACCCAACGTTGGATTAAGCATTCAACAATATTGAATTAAAAATCCAATAATCTCTCACTTGAGTTATATGTGTAACCTTATAATTATATTTTACAAAAATAACTATATGAGCTCAATTTTACTGTCATTACTATAATGTATTTATAACCAATCCGGTTCATCAATCACATCAACATAGGATCAAAGCGGCCTTTTTTACATTTATCATAACTTGACTTATCAATGGTCACTATACCAATACAAGTGAATGACATGGATCATGATGTGGATATGTAGCATGAGAATTTCATGTAATGTGATCTTAACATACCTATTTCCAAATGGTCCACTTTAAACCTTAGTAAGATCAAACCATACGAAATTCAGAGTGTGAATAAGCCGAAACATTATTTCTATAGAAATAACTCAAAAATATCTATAAACCAAAAATAACTGAAAATATCTATATTATAAAAGCATCTAAATTCACAAACTGCCACTAAAACTGAATATCCTTAAATGACATAACACCTATACGAGCAGTGTGCTCATGAAACATCTTAGGTGATAATCCTTTAGTAAGCGGATCCACAATCATGGAGTTTATGCTAATGTGCTTAATAGATAACTGTCCACTATGAATTCTTTCTTTAACAACTAAGAACTTAATGTTTATATACCTCGACTTCGTCGAGCTCCTGTTGTTATTATAATACAGTACTGCTGACTTATTATCACAAAATAACTTAAGTGGTTAGTCAGCACTATCTACTATGTGTTGCGTCGTGATAAACATTTTATAGCCATATTCTATGATTGGATGCTTTAAAACATGTTATAAATTATGTTGCTATCATAAAAGAGGTTATAAAAGACTATTTAGTACTCTTCCAAGGGTCAGTACCCCCAGCAAGTAAGTAGATATAACTTGACGTGGATTTCATACTATCTTAGCATCTAGCAAAATCAGAGTTAGTATACCTAACGATCTCAAACTTATTTGACTTCTGATATATAAGTATGTAGTCTTTTATTCTTTGTAAGTATCATAAGACTCGTTTGACTCCAATGGTCTAATCCTAGATTGCTTAAGTATCTACCCAACATCCTATTAATATACCTAATATCTAGTTCTGTATAAACTTAAGTACATATCAGATTTTCTACTGCTGACGTGTAAGGAATCTTTTGTATTTTTTTTCTCAAAATCTTTCTTGGAGTACTGATTAAGACTAAACTTATCTCCCTTAGTCATAAGGGTATCACTTGGTTTGCAATCTTATATGTTATATCTCTTGAGAACTATTTCAATATAGCTCTTTTGTGATAATCCCATAATGCCTTAGGAGCAATCCCAGTGTATCTGTATGCCAAATACAAAAGAGGTGTCAGCAAGATCTTTCATTTTAAAGTTCTTAGCTAGAAATCTCTTGGTTTCGTGCTATAAACTTGTATCGCTGTTGGCAAATAAAATGTCATCGATGTATAAAATCAGAAAAACATATTTTCTCCTACAGAACTTATGGTATATGCAATCATCTATCTTAAAACCAAATGAAATAATCACTTGATGAAACTTAAAATACCATTGTTGAAATGTTTACTTAAGCTTGTAGATGAAATTTTTAAGTTTGCAAACCATATTCTTTGGATCTCCAGATATAAAGTTTTCTAGCTGCACCATATAGATCGTTTCGTTAATGCCGCCATTGAGAAATGCTGATTTCACATCCGTATGATGTAACTCAAGATTGAAATATGCCACTAATGCCATTATAATCCTGAAAGGGTCTTTCAAACCGGAGAGAAAGTCTCTTTATAGTTGATGCATTCTTTCTGTGTAAAGTCTTTTGCGATAAGACATGTCTTGTACCTTTCTATATTACTTTTCAAATCCCTCTTATCCTTAAATATCCATTTGTAATCAATAAGTTTCGTACCTTTAGCAATGGGCAAGATCCCATACGTCATTGTCTTTCATGGACTTCATCTTCTCATTAATGGTATCAATTCACTTTGAGTTTGAACTTTTTATGACTTGATAGAAATTAATTGGATCATTTTCCATCATTCTAATGTTAGCCTTATGTTCTTCGAGAAATACAATGTAATCATTTGGCAATGCACTTCTCCTTTCTCTAGTGGATCTCTTTAAAGATATAGGTTCTTAAGGTAGTAAAGTTTGTTCTTATGGAACAACTTCTTGTATGAGAGATCTCTAACATTATTTTAATTTGTTGTGTCTTGAACAAAGTCAAGAATAAGACCTTGATCAATGCCAATAACACTCATAGGAATATCAACATATTCCTCTAAAAAGACAAAGTCTCTAACCGTATCTCCTCCCACAAACTTAACATCTTCAAAAAATTGAGTATCCTTGACTGAAAAATTAACTTAGTCATAGGATCCTAAAACTTGTACCTCCTAGATCTTTCTGAATATCTAATAAAATAGCAACTCATCGTCATTGAGTCTAGTTTCTTCTCATTAGACCTATATGGCTTTACCTTAACTGGATATCCCTAAACATGCAAGTGCTTTAGACTGGACTTCTTACCCGTCTAAAGCTCATAATGGGTTTTGGCAGCCGCTTTAGTTAGAACCCTATAACGCAGTTGAATTTTCATTAGTTAATTTTTTTTTAAACTTCATGTAGTTGATTGCAGGAATTTATTAAATATAATAATTGTATCTATTAAATAAAGATTATCATCACCTAATAAAGATTTTAAGCCTATTAATTTTGAATCATAAAACAAACTAAATTTTTTGTTTCTAAATGAATAATAATAACCATATTTATCCAAAGTGAAAATAGAAATTAAGTTCTATCTAAAAAATGGAATAATAAATGTTTCATTAAGATCCAAATAAAAATTGGTCGTTAATGGTAATATACATTTTTTAGTTACTTCAACTTTAACTATCTTGCTATCACCTACATAAATGTATCTTTTACCATCATTAGATTTTCAACAACTTAGGCAACCTTGTATATATACACTAATGTGAGTGTTTGCTCTAGAATCTATTCATCATGTGTGTCTAGGTACCAAAGTTAAATTAACCTTAAAGCAAACCAAACTAAAAAGAATATCTTTCTTAGCACATTATGTGTGATAATTAGTGTAATGCTTATTCTTATACCCTTCAGCCCTACAAAAGAAACAACTAGTACCTTCTGAATCACTAGGTTTTTTTTATTGTTTCTTCTGAGGTGCTGTATCTGTAGTTTTTTTATATTTCTTCTTTTTCTTGCCCTTGTTCTTATTCTTAGGAGTAAAAGCTAGGTGAGCGTTTTCTGTCTTATCTTTCTTTAACCTATCATCTTCCTTAACACAGTATGATATGAGCTCATTCAGAGACCATGTCTCTTTTTGACAATTATAGCTCACTTTAAGCTAGTTAAACTATGTTGGTAAGGATATCAAAACTGAATGCATTAGCAAGTCCTCAGAGAGTTCAAGCTTAAGTGCCCTTAACTTAAAAGAAAGATGAGACATCTCCATAATGTACTCCCCAATATTACTTTTACCAGTATACCTCATCGAAATTAAGCTTGTCAGGAGCGTACCAATTTTAACTTTTTAATTCTTAACAAACCTTTGTTTAATTTGTGCAAAAAACTCCTTAGTCGTGATTGCTTTTTCAGTCATTGAATCCCTAAATGCTTCTAGAATGACCTTTTTCATGATCATGATACACATGTGATTTGATCTCTCCCACTTTTTCATTTTCCTTTTATCATCAGGGATACTTTCATCGTAAGAGATAGTGGAGAATCAACCCTTAATCTAAGATCAAGATCTATAATCGCGAGAACTATTGAAATATTCTCATGCCATGATTTGAAGTTTAAGTCATTTAGCATAGGAATTGAATTGATGTTGGCAATAATATTAGCAGCAGACATAACTGAATAGAGAGTAACAAACAAACAAAATAAGTTCATATTAGTCTCAAAACAAAAATAAATTCAAATAAAGGTAAATCTCATCTTAAGATACCGGGCATTTTATTAATATTTCATCTTTAGAAAAAATATTAATTTGTAAGTGATATTTTGGTGTAATACTTAAATACTGATAATATGAACATGTTAAACAATTAATCTTCCTTTGAGTCGATTTATTGCTCACATGTAAAACTGAAAAATCATCACGTGTTTATTACCACAAGGACACATATAATACTATTAAAAATGGATCTTCCTTTAGGCCGATCGATATTTATAGAAATTACATACACCAATCCTAATATTCAAGAATAAATTAATTTTTACAAGAGAGGTCACTTTAGTGACATGTTACTTATATTAATTCATCTCAAAATACATATAAATTAACTAATATTTAAATTTAAAATTAAACAAAAATTATTCAAAATTAAAAAAATTTAGGTGAAAGTTAGTTAACAATAAAGTTCAATGGTCAATGTTGACTGTTGTCCAGGTCAGGGCTGGACCAATTCGAGGTGACTTGAACCAGATCCTGAACCAAGTCACCAATTAAACCAACTCCACAATTGTTTTTTTATTTGAATGGGCTAATATCAAGTTCTAAATTAATCCCTTGATTTCAATCCATTAAGCCCACAATATAAGCCCAAACCTTAATTTTAATTAAACACAATTTGTTAGGCTTAAAACTTGATTTTATAAAGCCCAAATAAATTTAGGACTTAAACAAAATATTTTATAACTATTTTATTAAAAAATAAAATTTACAAACCTTTAGAGAGCTTTATGATATTTATCATGTAACCCTAGGCTCTTCTTTTGCCTTCTCCTTATTTGCAGTAGTAGCCATGACACTACTTTCTTTTTCCTTATGCAGCCATGGCTACTGCTGCTCTTAAGATACTTGGTTGTGGCATAGCTTCCGGCATGTTCAAATAGTTGGAATCTATCCACTTTTTTTTTTTCAAACACTGGCGATGGGTGGGCTACTGGCGACTTTAAAGGAATTTATTTTATTTTTGAATATTCAAAGTAAAAAAATTCTAAATTTTAGATTTAAAATATTCTATAATACCAACATAACAACCATAAATTTATTCTTAAATTCAAGAATACTAGATTTAAGAACAAAAAATATTTAATCCTTGATTAAAATAAATTTGATTCTAAATGATTCAACATGAATTGACTCTAATACTAATTGGGATAAATAAAACCTTTGGTGAAAACATCACGTATAACCCAGGAATATTATGTTCTATTACCAAGAATTAATAATATAATAAGCGAAAGCGTACCTGAATCTATAATGTCGAATTAATCTCTAGAATTGCGTTATTAGCCTTCTAGATCTAAACATTCTCATAGAGAGCCCTTTAATTCTCTTTGCACTCTCTCTCTGATGATGAGATATAAAAAAAGGTAGAAAGAATCTGTGTGATTTGGAGACCATAACCACTTGTATAGACTACCTTTTCTGTTGTTATTAGGTATTCCTAATTCTACCCATCATAGAATTAGAATATTATTAGGTTTCTACACATTAAAGGCATGCACCTTATTAGATACATTAAAGCTCATAATACCAAAAACTATAATTAATCACTTTAATTGAACCTAACTTTATATGACAGTCTGCAACATATAATTATTTATATATAAGCCAAACATTGGATTAAGCATCTAGCAATATTGGATTAAAAATCCAACATCCAACACTAACGTCAGCTATTACGCATTTGATATACTCGCAATCCTTTGGTTGGTTAAGCTCCTCAATCAAGTTCTTGATCAAGCAGCTGGCATGACTCTTAACATGCTTTGTCTCGGTCTTTATCATGGGATTTCAATCCATTAGGATTTCAGATGAATCATCGATTTTCTGCTAGAATCTTTAACTTTTTTTGGCATTAAAGCCATGAATTTGGCCTCTATATATAAGCTATGTGTCAACAAATGTGACCTTGATTCCATGTTTAGCAATCTCTATTGACAATTTCATCAGCGACCCAACATGGCCATGTGCTGGATATGGAATCACCGGAACATGCAGTTGCCTGCACATTGCAAATGTTTATAAGGATGGTAGAAATCCCCCGTAGATGGAGTCCCTTAGGGATTTTCTCCATTTGAGGATGGTATGATAACAATTTTATACATAATTTCTTAGTTAGTGAAAGATAGAGATAAGTTAGAATCTTGATCGCCTCATTAATTCCTCATCTCTTCATTTTAGTTTTTAATTTTAATTTTATATTTTAGAATTATCAATGAATAAATAATAAAATTTAAATTATAAAATATCAAATATTAGTATAAATAATAATTATCAAAATATTAAAACAAATATATTATGAAGCTTTCAAGTCTAGTTAGCTAGTTGTAGCCCTAAATTAGTATTTGATCAGGTCTTATTTTAAAGGCCTTGGCCTAAAATTCTTGTTTTAAACTTTTGTCTAGTGAAACAAAAACTAAAGTAAAAGCTAAAGTTATAATATCTAAACTTTACTCTGATATATTACAAAATTTTACTTTTATTTATATTTTTTATTTTAATATGATTAAGTTAAATTAGAAAAATAAAAAAAGTATCAATTATTATGAAGTTATTCAAGGATTGGAGACCTTTAGAAATCCCGTTAACCAATTCTGAAGAAAATGAGGAGAGGATAAAGACATATATAGAATATTGGGGATAGATACATACATGGCAATCCCTTCTCCTTCCTTCCTCATTTCTATCCTTAAATGCATATGCTTCGACCTTTTCTACTAGTACATGATGTTATTGCACAAATTATAAGAATTTTCCATTGCTTTTTGTTTAGTGCTAATGGCTGTATTGTTTTGCATGAAATGTAGAATCAAGTGCACTAAATAATTATAAAAAAAGGACACAAAAATTTTACGTAATTCATCAATTATGCCAATATCTATAAGAGTGAGAGAAAATAATTATATTAATAATAATTATTAGAATACAACATTTGAGCAGAGAAACCCCACTTCCTGAAACTTAAATATATCCAGTACTCTCACACACTTGAAAAAAACTTCTTAAATATACTTACTCTATGAATTGCTCACTCTCTTAGCAATTCTTCACTTTAATTGTTATACTTAATTTTTGGGATGATTTACAAATGAAGAATACATCTCTATTTATAGCTAAAATGGTTGTACTGTTGCATCAAATTCTTTGTCAAATTGTCAAGTAAATCGATAATTAAATTATTTTCAATTGATAATTGCATGCAGTGGAGCCAACTTTTCAACACATTTTGGCCAAATTTGTCAAGCCGTTTTCATAAAACTTTAAAAAATTCTTTATTATTTTTAAAATGCATGCGGCTCATGACTCCTTTAAAAAGTCAATTTAGTAGCCACTTCAAATGTAAATAATTGACCAATTTTAATATATGTATTGATTTTTTAATAATTATCCACTTCGAGGAAGATTTGTCTAAATCTAAACAGATTACTAGTAAACCATCATCCTCAAAATGACTGTCTTTATGACAGACTACACACTCAATGTCTACATTTTCAACTTCCTAAAATTGTGGTAAAAATAAATTATTATTTTCGATTACTGTTTACAACTATGCTAGATATTTGATAATGAATAGTATGAAATTAATAAGAATAATTTTTTTGTAAAGGATTTGGGTCAATGCCATTAATTTCACCAATATTATTTACGAAATTAGTCTAAGAATGATCATACAAATAACTGCACCATGTTTTTCTTGTTTCGTTTAATTGATGCACTGTCTTGTATTATATATATATATATTGGCTCTTACTAAATTTCCATTATACAAGATCCAAATGAGCACTCTATCAATAATGATGTTGTTTTATCTTTTAACAACATCAAGAATTTATGTAATATTCTTACAAATATTTCAGAGTAGTGGTATGAATTGTAAAGTTTAATGAATATGCATATTGTTGTAATCAATTCATGTACATGTTGAAATTATTAGCAAAAGGCTATTAGAAAAGAGTTTATAGTTGAGTTTTTTCTTTAATTTTACTACTTTTATTTATAGCAAAATAATTCAATTACAAATATTACTTATTTTGAGTAATACATAGTATTTTCAATTGCAAAATCAATTGGAATAATATATTTTCACAACTATAGTTTAGTTTTTTTGGCTGTTTTGCTCTTCAAAATTAATGTATTTTCAATGCTCATAATTAATTGAAATTGTTTTTATAAAAGCTACCACTAGAGCCAATTGAAAATGGTATTTTTGATGGCTCAAATTAATCACAAAAACTATTCATTGGTTGTGGGTCCATTTTATTTCTTATATATTCATCATTTTTCCATGACTTATGTTGCTCAAAAAAAGAATATTTATAGTGACTAGTTGAAAAAAAGTATTTCTACCTTGAATATCATTGACGACTAACAACTATTTTCAACTATTAAAAAAATACATTTGCAATGGCATTTCACTTGTTATGACTATATTTAACAATCATAAAAAATAGTTTTTTTTTTGTAGTGAGAAATAACTTCTTCTTTTACTTTTGAAGTCTCTTTCAAAGTTGAAATCTTTTTTGATATAGAACTAACTAGTACATATAGAGTTGCATCAAATTTTATCTACTATAATATCTGATTAGTCTTGTTCTCCACCTGCTGAGAACTTGAAGCCTTCAATATAGAGGTTATGCATAAATTTTTTTCTTCAAGATCCTGCAATATGTATCATTTAACTTTACCTTTGAATCTCACAAAAATAGTTTTTCTTCCACAAGGATTAAACTTATCATTCTTTATATTGTAATAAGTTAGACACCTAAATATACGAATGGAGTCATAGTCTTATACATGCTTTTTAGACCATATTTCCATAGCAATTTTACCTCTAATTGCAGTAGAAGGTAATAGGTTCATCAAGTGACTTGTGTAGCTCACATCCTTAACCTAAAGTTTTTTTATCTAAACCAGTATTAGATAACATATATTGTACTTTCTCTAGCAAAGTACAATTCATATGCTCAGTTATACCATTCTATTATGAAGTATATTTTACTGTGAAATGTTTTTTTATACCTTCGCTCTGGCATACTTGTAAGAATGGATCAAAAGTATATTAACTTTTATTATCATAACATAATACTTTGATCTTTCTGTCAATTTGAATCTCCACTAGTTACTTTTATTTTATACTCATTCTTTACTCATATAGTATACATCTATACATGTCTAGATCTTACTAATTAATGCAATCTTGGTTGGCCTCTATACATCATTGTAAATATATTCAAGGATCTCATGAGTATCATGATTAGTTGTACCAAACTTGACACTTGTTTTCTTGCCAACAACTTAATTCTCACATAATTTTAATTTACAAGTGCTGGTATCATTTAAAAATCCATGCTTCATTAGAGCTTGTAAAGACTTTTCTCTAGCATATGCTAGCGGTATATACCATAGCTTGGTAGTGTTATTGTATACCTTAGAAAAAATTAGTTTCATCAATTGCACCTCTTTTTAAATAGTACAAATTGTAATGTCGAACTGCTTACATAATCACCACAGCTGCATGTATAAACTTTATTATACCATCTTCATAGTAACTTTGTAACTTTTAGCCTCCAAATCATCAATAGAAATTAGATCTCTGACAATAGTCTAAACAGATCTCTCTCTACTCCTAGAAGTTTCTCCTTCTACTATTTTCTTAACAAACTATCCTAACTTGAGAAATCAATTTTTATGTGTATATATATATGAAAAATGCACTAGAAAAATTTCCAGAAGAGATTAAAGAGGTTACATCAGTCCCACTTAAAACTCAATCTCTCCAGTTTCCTTAGACTCTTATCACTTTTGTTCTAAAATTTTCCTAGAAATGCACAAATTCATACTACTACACAAACTATAAACCTCCCAAGTGCGAACTATTGTCTTTATCATATTCATAAATAGTACCATATATGGAAATAATACCATATATGCGAACAGTGTTGAGTATTAGAAAGTGTATATTTATAAAGGAGAAAATTGTCATTTTACACTTTAAATCTCACTAACATTACTACTTTTATTTATTTAAGTATTTTGTTATTTAATTATATGTGTTTTATTATAACTATGTATTTTATATATTTTAGGGGCATACATACGGTACTGTTCATACGTACGGTATTGTTCACGATACTGTTCACGATACTGTTCATGTATACGGACCGATGATGTGGCAACTACCTATGACGTGGCAGTATCTGATTGGATGAATTATGTGGATTGACTGCTTATGTGGCGTTGACCGATGACGTGGCGTTGACCGATGGTGTGTCACGATCTTATTGGACTAAATTTCTCATGTACTGTAGATCGATGACGTGGCAGCATCTCAGTGGAGCAAAAATCGTGTGTACAGTACATGCGCTTACATGGGATTATTTACTATTCAGGCGGCATTACTGTACAAATGTTGACTGTTGACTGTTGACTGATGACGTGGCGCAATCCTGAGCATCCGAATTGTTTTTAATCCGATGGTCACAATTCACTCAATGTATCTATAAAAAGGGGGCTCTCCCCCCCTAATTGGGCACCCCTAAATTCTTTTCTAAGCTTAGATTTCTGAAATTCCTTCTCCTTCTTGTAGTTTCTTTGTATTTTAATAAAATTTCCTTTTTTATCCTTAGTTACAATATGAGTAGCTAATTTCTTTTTGAGCTTGGGTTGAAGGTGAAGTCTCAACATGTTCCATGGGCTTAATTTGGTAAATTTACTTTCTCTTCCCCTCTAATATTTGTGGTTGTTTTGACTTTTCGTCGACAAATAATAATAGTCTTGTCTAGATACGATTTAAGTTAAACCCGATCCAAGTACTGAGGTTATTATTATTTGGCACGATAAGCCCTTAGCACCATACTTATTAGAGAGTGGTTCATGAGGTGTGGAATCCCTCCTTATGATTTAATTGATATTAATATGGAATATTTAACCCATGGAGCATGTTGATGCGGATCCGGATACCCAAGTGCTTTATTATAACAAGTTTCATTCTTAATTATTCCCGCCATTTTAATTCACAATTTAGGACAGAATTACCATAATTTAATTATTCCCATTAAAAAGAAAATTAATTCGGCATATAATTAAAATCAACATCCTCGTGGGATCGACACTCGTCACCATTAATCTATTCTACAATAGATTCGTGCACTTGCGAGTTCAATAAAATTTGCACAACAAGTTTTTGGCGCCGTTGCCGGGGAGGTAAGTTATTTTAATTTGTTGAATTAATTTTTGTTTTGTTTTCTTGTATTTTTTCTTATAAAAAAATAATAATTCTATAATTTAATTTTTGTAATTTAAATTTTTGTAATTTAAATTTATGTAATTTAATTTCTGTAATTTAAATTTTTGTAATTTAATTTTATTGTGTGATTTCTTTAAATTTCTGAACTTTAATTTTTGCTTTACTTTTCTTTGTAATTTGTTTTGTTTATCTTGTAATTTATTTTAATTTATTCGTAAAATTAATTCATAGAATTAGTTTTTTTTTAAGTAATTTTTTTGTTTTCCTTAAAAATTATAAAAAAAATTAAAAAATTAAAAAAAAAAGTGAATTTGTAATTTAATTTTGGTAATTTAAATTTCTTTAAATTTCAATAAATTAATTTCTTTGTAATTTCTTTAAATTGCTATAATTTAATTTCTGAGTTATTTTTTTTTAATTTTGGTTTATTTTTTTAATTTATTAATCCATAGAATTTATTTTATTTTATTTTTTTTGTTGTTTTCTTTTAAATCTTTTTCTTGTAATTTAATTCCGTTTCTTTTTCTCTTCTTTATATTTTTATAATTTAATTTTTTATTTTTCGTTGTAATTTATCTTCTTATTTTATTTAATTTATTTCTTGTATTTTCTTTTTAGCACTTGAGTGTATGTTCATAGTAAGATTATAACAACGTCACAAGGTTAGTATTATAATTTCTCTCTCCTCTTTATTTTTATTTGTTTTATTTTCATTTATTTTCTTCTTTGCATGCATGGTCGAAGGTCATTATCACCTAATCTTGAACTTTTAGACCTTGATTTGGAAAAAACACTTCGCACACACAAACAAACTGTTTTTCAAAACAAACTTGAAATGAAATTGCAAAATCAGCAACCAGAACCACAAGAGAGGCCATTTAAGGATTATTTTAGACCTTTAGCTAATTTGAGCACATCATGCATAAGGTACCCAAATGTAGCTGCTAGGAGTTTTGAATTAAAACCTAGTGTGCTAAACTGTCTCCCCACATTCTATGGCTTAGAAAATGAGGACCCATATAGTCATCTGAATGATTTTCATGCTATTTGTCAAACTTTTAAATACTAGAATTTTTCAGATGATGATGTTAAACTTAAATTATTCCCATTTTCATTAAAAGATAGAGCTCGTTCATGGTTTAATACAATGCCTGCTAATAGCATTACATCATGGGAACAAATGGTAACTAAATTTTTAAATAAGTATTTCCCAGTTCATAAAACCAATGCTATTCGCAGGGAAATTTTAGAGTTTACTCAAAGAGATGACGAGTAATTTTTTGAAGTATGGGAGTGATTTAATGGGCTACTCTTGAAGTGTCCACATTATGGGTATGAGAAATGACACCAATGCCAATACTTTTTGGAGGGATTATTGCCACATGTGCAAGAATGACTAATGGCAACCAGTGGAGGAGAGCTAATGTCCAAAAGCGCATCAGAGATTTGGGAATTTTTCCAACGGCAATCGGATAATTCTCAACAACGGAGTCGATCACTCAGAAATACCAGGAGAATTAAGGGAGTGAATGAGGTTAACATTGGCGAGTCAAGCTCAGGAATTAAAGAAGCCAAAGAGATGGTCGAAGGCCTTGTTCGACAAATAGCATCTTTGACAACCGCTAAATCAACAGAGCCACATGACCATGACTCATATTCAGATCAAGCCAATGCCATAGGTATCATGAGAAAACCACCAAACTACAACCCTTACTCTAACACATATAACCTTGGATGGAGAGATCACCCCAATTTTTCATGGTCTCAAGGATTCCAATAAAATGGACCATCAGTTCCACCTCCACCAATGCAACCAGTTCTTCAAATGTCTCAAGCCTCTCAACCACCATTTAGACCATACAATCAGAATCCCAACCATTCTCAACCCAAACCATGGGAGGAGACATCCCAAAATTTCAGAAATCTTACTAACTCTAAGATCGAGCAACAGAACCGCACCATTGATGAATTACGAAATGAGATGAGAGCGAGTTTCAACTCACAAGCTTAATCTGTTTCAAGCCTTGAGAAAATGGTAGGACAACTTGCCTCTTCAGTTCAAACATTGGTCATGACCGTTGAAAAAGGCAAATTCTCAAGTCAATCAGTGCCCAATCCTAAAGCAGTAAATGAAGTAAGTTCTAGTTCACCACAGCAGCATGGAGAGGTCAAAGCAGTGATGACCTTGCGAAAAGGAAAAGAAGTTGACAAGAAAGTAGAGATGCCAAAATCAACTCAAATTGTACTTGTGAACACGGAGGAATCATCATCAGAGGAGAAAGAGGAAACCAACTCACGAGAATATGTTCCTAAAGCTCCATTTCGTCAGAGGTTAGCTAAAGGGAAGAAAGGAAAATCCATAAGTGAGATTCTTGAAATCTTCAAACAGGTAAGTGTTAACATCCATTTACTTGAAGCTATAAAACAAGTGCCATCATACACCAAGTTTCTTAAAGACCTTTGTACTAAAAAGAGAAATATTTATGTTCAGAAAAAGGCCTTTCTAACAGAAAATATTAGTTCTATACTCCAACATAAAATGCCTCTAAAATGCAAAGATCCAGGCTCCCCCACTATCTCATGTAGTATAGGGAACCACACAATTGAGAATGCTTTGTTGGATTTAGGAGCTAGTGTAAATCTATTGCCTTACTTTGTATTTGTGAAACTTGGACTGGGCGAATTACATCCAACTCCAGTGGTGTTACAGCTTGCAGATCGGTCCATAAAAATACCTCGTGGTATTGTGGAGGATGTGCTTATCCAGGTAGACAAGTTTTATTTTCTTGTTGATTTCATTATAATTGACACTCAACCAGTGCAGGATTCAAAGAAGCACATTTCCATTATTCTGGGATGACCTTTCTTGGCAACTGCCGATGTACATATTCAATGCAGAACCGGAAATATGCAGTTCTCTTTTGGCAATATGACCATGGAACTCAATATCTTTAACATTGCCAAACAACCTCATAGTACAGATGATAGAATTGTTAATGTGGATTTAATAGAAACACTAGTTGATAACAATTTTCTTTAAAACCTTAGTGATGACCCTTTGCAAACTTGTTTAACTCACTTTGGTTTGAATTTTGATATTGACAGATCAGTTGATGAAGTCAATGCTCTACTTGACTCAGCACCATCCATGGACACTAATAAATGGAAGTCAAGAGTTGAACAACTAGTGCTGTCAGAAAAAAAACTCAGCCCATCATCGGAATCACCACCCAAACTCGAACTCAAGTCATTACCCAACACTTTGGAATACGCATTCTTGGGAGAGGAAAGCACTTTACCAGTAATCATCTCTTCTTCCCTCAATAACGAACAAAAAGGTAAGTTGTTGGATATTTTAAAAGAACATAAAGGAGCATTAGGATGGACCATAGCAGACATAAAAGGTATAAACCCAGTGGATTGCATGCATTACATTCATCTTGATGAAAATGCTAAACCTACTAGGGAAATGCAACATCGGTTAAATCCTAACATGAAAGAGGTTGTTCGCACTGAAGTCCTTAAGCTATTAGATACATGTATCATTTACCCTATTTCTGATAGTTCGTGGGTCAGTCCTGTGCAAGTTGTTCCTAAAAAGTCAAGAGTTACAGTAGTCATCAATGCTGATAATGAATTAGTACCCACTAGAGTAACTACAGGATGGCGTGTATGCATTGATTACAGAAAGTTGAATTCTGTCACACGTAAAGACCATTTTCCTTTACCATTTATCGATCAAATGCTTGATAGATTAGCGGGTCATGAGTTTTATTACTTTTTAGATGGTTATTCAGGATACAATCAGATTCCCATAGCACCAAAAGATCAAGAGAAGACCACCTTCACTTGTCCTTTTGACACTTTTGCATATAGGAGAATGCCGTTTGGATTATGTAATGCACCTGCTACATTTCAACGATGCATGTTGAGCATTTTTTCTGATATGGTTGAACGATTCCTTGAGGTTTTTATGGATGACTTTTCTGTTTTTGGAGATTCATTTGATCAATGTTTACATCATCTAACATTAGTTCTGCAGAGATGTATCGAGAAGAATTTAGTCTTGAATTGGGAGAAATGCCATTTTATGGTTAAACAAGGTATTGTTCTCGGTCACATCATTTCAAGCAAATGTATTGAGGTTGATAAAGCCAAGGTGGATCTCATTTCCAATCTTCCTCCACCTAAAACAGTCAGAGAAGTAAGATCTTTCCTTGGGCATGTTGGTTTTTATAGACGTTTCATTAAAGATTTTAGCAAAGTTTCTAGATCCTTATGCAATTTACTTGCTAAGGATGTACCTTTTGTCTTTGATGATTCATGTCTTGTGGCATTTGAAAAACTAAAGCAGTTGTTGACGTCATCACCCATCATTCAGCCCCTAAATTGGAACTTACCATTTGAGCTTATGTGTGATGCATCTGACTATGTAGTAGGAGCAGTATTAGAACAAAGAGTTGATCGAATTCCCCATGTGATTTACTATGCTAGTATGACATTGAATGATGTACAGTTGAATTATTCAACTACTGAAAAAGAAATGCTAGCAGTTGTGTTTGCATTAGAAAAATTTTGATCTTATCTCATTGGTTGTAAAATAATTATATTTACAGATCATGCTGCTCTTAAATATCTTCTTACAAAGAAGAATGCAAAAGTTAGACTAATTCGTTGGGTGCTACTCTTGCAGGAATTTGACTTAGAATTCAAAGACAAGAAAGGAACAAAAAATGTTATGGCTAATCATCTTTCCAGTCTCCATTTTGACACAACAAAAGAACATTTACCTTTGAATGAGTCATTTCCAGATGAACAATTAATGAGTGTGGAAGTAGTACCATGGTATGCTGATATAGTTAATTATCTTGTTACAGGTCAACTTCCAGAGCATTGGACTAAACAGGATAAGGCCAAATTCTTTACAGAAATAAAGAATTTCTTTTGGGATGATCCTTATCTATTTAAATACTGTGCAGACCAAATTATTAGACGATGTGTCCCAGAGAATGAATTTCAGAATATCTTTTCTTTCTGCCATGAACAAGTTTGTGGAGGCCACTTCAGTGCTAAGAAAACAGCTACTAAAATTTTACAATATGGTTTCTATTGGCCAACTATATTTTGAGATGCTTACACATTTTGTTCTTCATGTGATAGGTGTCAAAGAATGGGCAGCATTACACGAAGGAACATGATGTCACTAAACCCAACTCTGGTGGTTGAAATTTTTGACGTATAGGGTATCGATTTCATGAGACCCTTTCCCACATCTTTTGGCCATCAATACATATTGGTCGCTATTGATTATGTTTCGAAATGGGTAGAAGCTATTCCATGTAGGAACACTGATCATAAAGTGGTAATAAGATTTTTGAAAAGCAATATTGTTTCCCGCTTTGGATTCCCTCGAGTAATAATTAGTGATGGTGGTGCCCACTTTTGTAATAAATTTTTTAAAGCACTTTTAACAAAGTACTCCATCACTCATAAAGTGGCGACCCCATATCATCCACAGACCAGCGGCCAAGTTGAGATCTCCAATCGAGAAATAAAGCACATTTTAGAAAAAACAGTGAGGCCCGACAGAAAAGATTGGTCATTGCGGCTTGATGATGCATTATGGGCATATAGAACGGCTTTTAAGATTTCGATTGGGATGTCACCCTACAGGCTAGTGTATGGAAAAGCATGCCACCTACCTGTGGAACTCGAGCATCGTGCGTACTGGGCCATCAAGAAATTCAATTTTAATATACAGCAAACTGGCTCAGAAAGAAGATTACAGTTGACAGAACTTAAAGAAATTTGAAATGATGCATATGAGAATGCCAAAATTTACAAGCAATGAATGAAAGTCTTTCACGACAAGCAAATTTTGCGAAAATCTTTCACTCCAGGTCAGAAAGTACTTTTATTCAATTCTCGCTTACACTTATTCCCAGGTAAGTTACGCTCTCGATGGTCTGGCCCATTTATTGTTCATACTGTTTTTCCACATGGTGCAATTGAAATTAAGGATCCAATGAATGGTGTCACTTTTAAAGGTAATGGTCAAAGATTAAAACCATATCTAGAATACCAACCACATGGAGAGGACAGCGAAATAAATTTGAGTGACCCACCTATTTTAAATTGAGGTTTTGCTTTTCGGTGATTTGATTATTTATTTTCTTTATTTTCTTTCTTTTATTCATTCTTTTGCTGATTGAAATTATTTTTGTTTAAGTGTGTTTATTTAACCGTTAAGTTTTTCTTATCCATTTAATCATGAGACAGTTCCTCTTAAACATTCTTAGACAGTTTCGACGTATACAATCTCATCTCAGAGGTCAGATATGATTTTGTAGAACACATCGTATCTGGCAGCTACAACCACCACAGTTAGTAGCCCATGTTGAGGATTTAGAAAGCCAGCTCCGAGAAATTGAGAGAGACATCTACAACATCCAATTGGAGCTTGAGGTAAATTCAATAAGAGGTCGATTTTAGTTTATTTTGTGTGTTTTAATTTATTTTCTTATTTGTGTGTTTTAGTTTGCTTTGTGTGTTTAAAGTCTGTAACCCCGGTCAAGTGGCGGATAAAGGTACTTCATGACAATCAAGTCGGTTACTTCAGTTTTTCCACAATAACTGATATTCTGAGACGAAGGTATGGACAGAAATGAGATTTTAGAAAATCTTCACAAACGATTCCCTTCGCTTCCTTAGAATGCCCTACTTTTAATTTATAAAGCCCGGTCCGAACGCATGCGATTGCTTATGAAGAATCACATCCCTGTTGACATCCGTTGGTTAATCGAGGCAAAAGTTTACGTAGCAGGTGAGTTACCTCCCAAATTTATTGCATACATGCCTGGTTGTGGTAAAGGAAATTATGTGAGAAAACGACGAGCTCGAAGACTTTCTGTTGCTTGTCATAAATGTGCCAGAATGATATGCAATAAAAAATCATGTTCTTTAGGAATGGTGTCTGATAACAGAGAAGATAAGATTCAATTCATTAGGAATGGCTTGAATAAGGAGTCATTGGATGATATCCTTTTGTCTCTTGAAACGCATCCCAGTGGATACGTCCAACATGCAATACTCCAGTTATGGCCATTATTCCAGAAAGAATGTGCAAACTATAGTCTCGGGAATCTGATTATAAAAGACCCTGTTTGCCAGTTTGTAAGAAAACTAGATGGGAAGCCTATCCTCGACCCATAGAGGGCGTTCAAGCCGTTTCTAGACGTAAAACCAGAGGAAGATGTGAGCCACAATCACAACTATCTGTAAATATCCTTTTACCTCTCTGTTCTTTTATTTCACTGTTATTTTACTATTTACATTATTGTTGTTTAATAATTTCGTTTACTTTTTCTTTTTACTATTTTCTTTTTGACTTTTGAGCCATGTGCCTTACACGTTAATTGACATAATGTCCCATACACATCTGTAACCAACTGTCACCAAGGTCTTTAAATGTGAATTGTTTTTACTGAGCACTCACAAGTTATTTTTGAGCAATATTTTAATGGCAGCTTCTTCTAGTAAACAATTCAAGAACATTTGTGTGCTTTCTGGGTTCCATTATGGCAAACATAAAGAGTTCATGGAGGCAGCCATAGATCTTGGTCTAAGAATAGCAGAGAGAAAATTGCACTTGGTGTATGGAGGAGGTGACCGAGGGTTATCCAAAATGGTATCAGAAGCTGCTTTTGTCAGAGGGAGCCAAGTGTTAGGCATCATCCCTCAAATCCCAAAACCTTTGGGTTGTTTGTCTCATTCACCAACTGGAGAAGAGTTAGTCGTCTCAGGTATGCAAGAACGAATAACTGAAATGCTCAATCATGCCGATGCTTTTATTTTCCTTCCAGGCGATCTTACAACTCTTGAGGCACTAATGGCATTAGCATCTTGGTCCCATCTGAACATTCATCAGAAACCCATTGGTTTGTTAAATGTCAATAACTTTTATGATGGCTTTCTCGCATTTCTTAACCATGCAATAAAAAATTATTTCATTCCTTCCTCAGTGAAACAAATCTTTATTTGTGCACACACTGCTAATGCGCTACTTGATATGTTACAATCTTATCAACCAGAGCCAGATCCCAAGGCTATTGTGTTGGACTATTCAAATAATGATGGTAACAGTAGCGGTAGTAAGAAGTACAAATTAGATTTAACTCTCCGCTTGTAAATATTTTCTTCTATGTTGCAGCACCCAGGTGATGTCTTCTAAACTCTATTTCTTTCCTTTCAAACATTGAAGACAATGTTTCGTTCTAGTTGGTGGGAGGGAACAGTTGACAATTGTGGAATGTTGAACTAACCATGATTAACTTTTTGAATAGAAGATGGCTGAATATGGAGTATAGTGACTTTAGAAACGCATCTTCTTAGTTAAAATATATATATATATATATATATATATATATATTTGTGTGTGTTTCTTTTCTAAGCTTTCATTTTTCTCCTTTATAAATATATGTTTTCAAGTTTTTAAAGTCGAAGATGGCTGAATATGGAGTGTAGTAACTCTAGAAACGCATCTTCTTTATAAAAAAAAATCATTTTTCTTTAATTTTTCTGCATGTATGTTTTCTTTTTATGTTTAGAATAGGTTGGGGGGAAAGAATTCTGTAAAAAAAAAAATTTATGAGTTCTTGATATTGGATGATATGATGACTTTCGAATTTTAGTATTTGTATTATCTTTGGTCCTCAGTGATGTTACACCATGTTTACTATTCTATATGTTGATATTGGGGACAAATATGAGTTGCTTGAAAGAATGTACATGTCATAATAAATTCCAAGTGAGTTTTTGAGCCTATTAATTTTTCTTGGAGAGTAACCCTTTTTGCCCATTCTTCATATAGCTTAGCAATTTATTATTTCATACATGATATCTAGATTTTCTTTGAGTCAACCCTTAAAAAAAAAGTGTGTGTTACTGCATCTAAATGCCCACTTAATTAGTAGATATGGAAGATTATTTAGAGTCCTAAAAGATGATGGAAGGCTATTTTTGACCCGTTTGAGCCTTTCTATCCATCCCTATTATGTAATATCCATAGTTAGCCCTTTTGAGCCTTTTATTTTAAAAAAAAAACCCCTTTTCTTTATTAACTTATCATCCTGACCCACTCCAATTTGGAGTATTACCTGATATCATACAAGTTCCATCCACCTATTCATGTTTGAGAAAAAAAATGATAAATAATTATTTTGTTCAGCGAAGTTGTGCTACATATATAAAAAAAAATTCAAAAAAAAAAAGAAAAAAAAGAGAAAAAAAAAGATGTACAATAGCAATAAAAATGTATCTTGTAAAAAGTTCTTGAATTTTTTCTCAAACATATATATATATATATATATTTGTTTCCCTATTTTTCTTTCGTTGTTAGCCATGTCCCTAGCCTACGTTACGTCTTAACAAAAGTCCTTCCTGATTTTAGGGAACTATAGTCTAACATAAAAGCTAGTTATATGGGTAATTAAGATGTAGTGATGCATATACCAAAAAAAATGAAAAAAAATGATGAATACATTGGGTTGATTAATACTTTATTTGAGATCGTATTATTTCTAAGTTATGGGCATATTTTTCATCTTGGTGAGAGTGTATGATATTTCTTTATTATTTTCTCTCAATTTACCATTCATTGTAGTGACAAAATTTTATTGGGATTAATTTCTTTGTGAGAGTGTCACTGGGGTGGTGATTTTGGGGTTGGATATGTCATTCTTGAAAGTGGCCTCATTACTAATGCTACAATAAAGTCTCTCTTTGGTGATGCATATGGATGGTTGATGTGGGTGTAATATTCCTTTAGACTGGAGATAATGCTTGTACTTTTATTTGATTGCTATCATTAATCTGATTGAATAAACACATGTGTTTCCTTTAAAAAAAAAAGTTTTGAATTTTATCTTCGCTTTATTTGCTAGGGACTAGCAATAAGCTGGTTGGGGGGTGTGTTGAGTATTAGAAAGTGTATATTTATAAAGAAGAAAATCGTCATTTTACACTTTAAATCTCACTAACATTACTACTTTTATTTATTTAAGTATTTTGTTATTTAATTATATGTGTTTTATTATAACTATGTATTTTATGTATTTTAGGGGCATTACGATCGTTTCACAATGAACGAGTGATCAGAGAGCAAAACGGACGTCATATTTGGACTCAGGACGGTCGAAAACCTTAAGAGGAGCATTAAAGGAAAAAGTCATTGCTCACACATACGGTACTGTTTATACGTACGGTACTATTCACGACACTGTTCACGACACTGTTCATGTATATGGACCGATGATGTGGTAACTACCTATGACGTGGCAGTATTTGATTGGATGAATTATGTGGATTGACTACTTATGTGGCGTTGACCGATGATGTGTCACGATCTTATTGGACTAAATTTCTTATGTATTGCAGATCGATGACGTGGCAGCATCTCAGTGGAGCAAAAATCGTGTGTACAGTAGATGCGCTTACATGGGATTATTTACTATTTAGGCGGCATTATTGTACAATTGCTGACTGTTAACTGTTGACTGATGACGTGGCACAATCCTGAGTATCCGAATTGTTTTTAATCCGATGGTCACGATTCACTCAATGTATCTATAAAAAGGGGGCTCTCCCCTCCAAATTGGGCACCCCTAAATTCATTTCTAAGCTTAGATTTCTGAAATTCCTTCTACTTCTTGTAGTTTCTTTGTATTTTAATAAATTTTTTTTTTATCCTTAATTAAAATATGAGTGGTTAATTCCTTTTGAGCTTGGGTTGAAGGTGAAGTCTCAACATGTTCCATGGGCTTAATTTGGTAAATTTACTTTCTCTTCCCCTCTAATATTTGTGGTTGTTTTGACTTTTCGTCGACAAATAATAATAGTCTTGTCTAGTTCTGATCCAGTTAAAGGTACCTAGTACAAGGTTATTATTATTTGGCACGATAAGCCCTTGGCACCATACTTATTGGAGAGTGGTTCATGAGGTGTGGAATCCCCCCTTATGATTTAATTGGTATTAATATGGAATATTTAGCCCATGGAGCATGTTGATACGGATCCGGATACCCAAGTGCTTTATTATAATAGTTACATTTTTAATTATTTCTGCTATTTTAATTCAATAATTTAGGACAGAATTACCATAATTTAATTGTTCCCATTAAAAGAAAATTAATTCGGCATATAATTAAAATCAACCTCCTCGTGGGATCGACACTCGTCACCATTAATCTATTCTATAATAGATTCGTGTGCCTGCGAGTTTAATAAAATTTGCACAACAAACAGTACCGTCTACTTTAAATATGAACTGTCAACTCTGATACAACTTATTGTGTATGAAATATGAAATCAGTGCACTAAATAATTATATTACTAACAATTATTAAAATACAATATTTGAGTAAAGAAACCTCACTTTTCAAAACTCAAATATACCCAATACTCTCACACACTTGAAAAGAAAAACTTTTCAAATATACTCACTCTCTAATTGCTTACTTTCTCAATAATTCTTCACTTGAATTATTATGCTTACTTTTTTAAGATGATTTACAAATGAAGAATAAGTCTCTATTTATAACTAAAATTGTTTGCACTGTTGCACCAAATCCTTTGTCAAATTATTAATTAAATTGGTAACTAAATTCTTCACCATTGACAATTGCATGCATGCAGTGCCAACTTTTCAGCATCTTTTGGTCAAATTTGTTAAGCCTTTATCATAAAGCTTTAAAGAATTCTTCATTTTGAAGGAAAAAAATATGTATGTAGCTCTTAAGTCCTTCAAAAAGTTAATTTAGTGGCCACCTCCAAATGTAAATAATTGGCCAATTTTAATTCAGGTATTGACTTTTCAACATATGTCTTTATATTATCAAGTATTTATCCTTTAACATCAATCTCTCACATGCAACTAGTATTCTTACTTATCATCAGAATGACAACCATCGACATCAGATCTACTGTAAAGCAGAGCCAATGTAAACATCTTATAAGAAAAAAAAAAAGGAAAGGACCATTACTTAGCACTTGACTCAAAATGAAAGAGAATATCTCCTCTTTCTAACAAATATACAATAAAATCATAATTGTTTAATAATGATAAATAAATCATTTTAAAATGCATAAGATTCTTTGACCATAAACCTATTGTTATTAAAATCAAACAAATTGCTTTCAATAAAAAGATAGCTTGCCAAAATATTTATACCTTTTTTTTGATAATTTTATACAAAAAATTGTAAAACAATATTCTAAACATCGTAATTGTATTTTTTCATTAAAGAAGTGACATACCATAGTTTAATAACAACATTACATAAATAGATGTATGGACTAGACTGCAGAAAATAACAAAATTAAAATGACTTTATAAATAATTCTTCACATAAAGATGGAAACACACCTCTTGTGTTGAATTACTCCTTCCATAGACTTAGATCCATTCCATGCAAATAGTTAGAAATTAGCATCCTAATGCTTAGAGATGTTAAATGAAGGTTTCAAAATTTCTAAATGAAGACCTACCTTCAATTAAACTCTTTCTTGTCATTTTTTTTCATCTTTGTGAGAATGAAGTGTGAATTCAACACATATGACAAGGTTGCTCAACAAAAATCATAAGGTGACTTGGAACTCAACTAGCACTCAAGAGACAAAGTAAAATGGAGACAATGGCCATGTAATTGGCAAATAAAATAAAATAACAAGAATAGAGACGGTGTGCATTCACAAAATATTCTTTCATCTCTAATTATTTTTTTATTTTTTTAGTATCAGAGCAACTGTTGAGTGCTAGAAAATGTATATTTATAAAGAAGAAAATCATCATTTTATACTTCAAGTTATACTAACTTTTTTACTTTTATGTATTCAAGTTTCCTGTAAATTTAATTATATGTGTTTTATTATAATTAAGTATTTTATATATTTTAGGGGTATTATGGTCATTTTAGAATAAATGAGAAATCAAATTGACAAAACGGATGGTAAATCTAAACTCAGATTAGTCGAAAATCTTAAAAGAAGCATAAAAAAAATCATTGTTCACATATACGGTACTGTTTATGATACTATTTATGACACTGTTCATATATATTATACGATGACGTGGCATTGACCAATGATGTAGCGTTAACAGATGATGTGGCATCGATCAATGATGTGGTAACATTTGATTGGAGGATGATGTGACATTGACTGATTATGTGGCGTTGACTGATGCTGTGGCTTGATTGATGATGTATCACAATCTTATTGGAAAAAAATATTTATGCACTGTTGACCGATGACGTAGTAGTATGTTAGTGGATTAGAAAAATATGTGTATAGTATATGCATATATACGGGATAATAGTCTTGATAATGTGTTCAAACTAATTAAAACTTGTCACATGGCGCAATCTTGTTTATCTAAATTGTTTTAATCCGATGACCATGATTTATTTATTATATCTATAAAAGAATGGTTTCTTCCTCTAATTTAACACTTCTGAGTTCATTTTTGAGTTCTATTTTCTAAAATTTCTTCTCTATCTTGTATTTTCTTTTTATTTTAGTAAAATTTTTATTTTATCCCTAGTTCAAATATGAGTAGCTAATTGTTTTTCAAGATTGGGTTGAAGGTAAAGTCTTAACATGTTTCATAGGCTTAATTGGTCAATTTATTTTATTTTTTCCTCTAATTTCTGTGGATATTTTGACTTTTCATTGATAGATAGTAATAATACAGTTATTACTGTTTGGCACGATAAGCCCTTAACACCATATTAATTAGAGCGTGGTTCATGAGGAGTGAATTTTCTTTTTATAATCTAATTGGTATTAATAAGAAATATTGAGTCTTGGAACATGTTGATGTACATCTAGATACTCAAGTGCTTTATTATAATAGTTGTATTTATAATTATTCTTACTATTTTAATTCAAAATTTAGGATAAATTTACCATAATTTAACCACTCACTTAGAAAATTAAATTTAACACATAATTAAAATCCACTTCCTCGTGGGATCGACACTTGTCACCATTAATCTATTCTATAATAGATTCGTATACTTGTGAGTTCAATAAAATTTATACAACAGCAGCCTTTAGTGTTCTAATCAATGGAATTTGCTTAGGGTGAACCTAGGATCTAAGAGATAAATGAAAGAACACAAACATTGCATTAGTTGTAACTTAAACATTCACAGTATAAAATGCTCAATCAACAAATGATGCAACACAGACAATAAGAGGTATATATTTTACAAATAACACACCTTTAAATCATCACACATTAAGTTCTTTATCTTTTTCAACCATTATCAAACTAGATATCACTAACTATATTATTTGGAAAGCATAAGTTTTACCTCCACTAAGGGGTAATGGACTTAAAGACTTATTAATAGAACAAACAAAGCTTTTATAGATTGTCAAGTCTCAATGGAATTCAAAGTGCAATAGCTATCGAAAGCCTAGAATATATGCTTTGGTTAATACAAAATCAATTGCTTTTGAGTTGGCTCTTGACCCCAATGTCTGAAAACATCCTTTTTATTGTGACACATTGCACTAGTTCATGTGAAATATAAACATCACTTGAAAGAATTTCTGCTTCACAATCAATTGCTAGAACAACCTTACTTAAAATGCAACAACATAACTACGTTTTTCACAAAAATAAAAACTCTAAGTATGGAACTTGCAGTTGTTGGGAAACCAATTTTAGAAGGAGATTTTGTTACTTACATTTAACTAGTTTGGGAGATGCATATGAAAACATTTTTATGGGCATTTTAATGAGGCTAATATTAGTAAGCTGTGAAGAAGTATTCACCATACTTTTAAACCATGAAAGAAGAATGGAACTAAAAATAATAATGACTCTATTAAAGTTAACATGGTTATAAGATTAGAAAAAAGAACACAAGCAACTAGAGAAATAAAAAGATGTAATTTGGAAGTAGCTCCTCTAATAAAAATAAAGACTTTTATGATAACAGTTAGCCTGAGAAAACTAAAAAAGTAAAAGCAAAAGCAAAAATTTTAAAAACCATTTTTAAGCTTGATGTCTTTTGTCAAATTTTTTTTAAGAACGGACATACAACCAATGAATATTGGCACAAGAAGGATGATGACTATGTGCCAAGACCACCTTTAAGAATATAACAAACTTATAATCTTTAGTGGCAACAAGGATAAAGGGCAACTTTCATGATAACAACCAGTAAAGGAGACAGTGAACATAGATGGTTTCTGGATAGTGGAGCCACACATCATGTCATGAATGATCTCAATAACTTAAGCAAAAAACTTGAGTATAAAGTTAAAACGAAACTCTCGTAGTTGGTAATAGAAATGAATTAAGCATCTCTCACATTGGCAATGTTATCCTATATGCATTTGACATCATACACCTCACAATATATGATATGTTATATATGTTCTTGAAATATCTAAAAATCACAGAAGCATTTCAAGACTAATCAATAAAAATAATCTTAATATAATTTCCACTTATGGAATTTGTATTCATAGAGTTCTGCTTAGAGGAATTGAGAAAGCTAGTCTCTTTGAGATAAATAAAGTCAATAAAGTTGGCACATAAAGGAATAAAAATAAAGTTGCTTTTATATTTAATTATGTTATATCATGGTATGCCATACTATGTGATCCTACTGGTTCAAGTTCAAAATAGTTTATCATATTTGACATAAAACCATTAGTTTTTCATTCGAATTTCAAGTGAGTATTTGTTCGAATTTCAAGTGAATTTTTTGTTCCTGACAATGTAAAATAAATAAACATTATGCATAGGAGACTTAGTCAACCAAACAAACAGGTTTTGATGAGACTAATGTCTAGCTTGAATCAATTCAAAGGACTAAATAAATAGTGTTCAATGTCATTTTGCTTAGTTTGCATGCATGGAAAAAGCCATAAATTACATTATTCATCTACATCTAACAAAACAACTAAACCAATTCAATTAGTACATACAGATTTCTGGGGACCCGTATCTACAAGCTTTGATATTAAGTATAAATATTATATGAGTAGATGACAACACTAGATATGCGTGAATTTTTCCTTTAACAAACAAAGCACAAACTATAAATGGTTTTATCAAATTTAAGAACTTTATTGAGAAGTTCTTAAGTAGCAAGATCAAGTGTGTCTCAAGTAATTGGGAAGGCAAATTCAAACTACTAAAAGGATATCTAGAGTTACAAGGAATAATGTTTAGGCATCATGTCTTTGCATACCTCATCAATATGGCAAAGTTGAAAGGAAACACAAACACATCATAAAAATAATACTCACATTTCTAGCTTAATCTAAATCACCATTAAAATTCTAGTAAAAAGCATGTGAGACAACTTTGTATCTTATAAATAAACTTTCAGCATTTGTGTTGAATTATAAATCTCCTTATGCCAAACTTTATCAAAATGAACCAAATTATAGCCACCTTAAAACATTTAGATGTCTATGATATCCTTACTTAAGACCTTATAAGAATCACAAGCTACAATATAGGTCATTAAAGTGCATTTTTATAGGTTATACATGTTATAAAGTTTATAGATGTCTATATAATACTAGAAGGACATACATAATAAGAAATATAGTTTTTTTTTTTATAGAAATGACCTTTCTTTCATTAGTAATCCCTTGTTTAAAGCATGAAATCAGTCACAGGATCAGCACACAAAGAATTACTATATGTAACTTCCTTATATGCCATGTGTGTCATTTAATTTTGATTTTTCAGCTCATAAAAATTCACCTCTCACCTAAGAGTAGAATACAACTCAAACTTATTATACAAATGATAGTTTACCTAATCATATTGAAAAGCAATCACATTCTCCTCTTCTCTAACAAATTGAAAACACTCAACCTGATTTGAAAACCATAATTGAGGAAATTGAACTAAATATACCATTAGAAAACCATGAAGTACCATCAGACCAACTAAAAAACCACCCAACGATAACAAGATCAAAGGAGAAAATCTACAAGCCTAAGATTTATCTAGTTAAGAGAGAACAAAATTCATTCCATTCAACACTACAAATGCCTTAGAAAATAAAGATTGAAGGAATGCAATGAAAGAGGAATTCAATGCTTTACAGTTCAACAATACTTAGAAGTTAGTTGAACCAGAAGAGAATATAAAGACTATAGTAAATAAGTGGGTGTACAAGATCTAATATAATTCAGATGGAACTGTGTCAAGATACAAAGCAAGGCTTATAGTTAAAGGATATCACCAAACTACAAGAATTGATTATACAGAGACTTTTAACTCAGTAGCAAAGAGTGTAACAGTAAAAATGATATTGAATATAGTTGTAGCTAAGGATGGGAAATAAAACAAATAGATGTAGACAATGCATTTTTAAATAGTGAACTGAATAAGGAAGTATATATAGAATAGTTTTATCATTGATCTAAAGCATCCAAAGGTAGTATGAAAGTTAAAAAAAAGTACTTTAGGTTGAGCCAGGCATTAAGAGCTTGGTATAAAAAGCTAAAATGAGTATTAATTGAGTGGTGATTTGAGAATGCAATCTCAAACACATCATTCTTCTATCGAAATAGAAGAGAGAACCATTTACTAGTTTTAGTACATAATAATAAGAAGTCAAATCAAAGGTATATAAAAGGTCATTGATTTACTAAAAAACAAATTTGCTCTAAAAGAATTTGGCTTATTAAGTTACTTCCTAAGAATTGAGGTAAAGAGAGACGAGTCAGGATTGCACTTAACTCAAACTAAGTACATTTAAGATTTATTGAGGAAAATATGCATGCAAGACTACAAAGGAAGTCCTACTCTAATACAACAGTCAAGTATTAGGTGAACCCAAAAATCAAAAGAAGGTGGAAGACCATTTGAGGATAAAACTCTATATAAAAGTATAATTAGTTCTCTGCAATATACCACAATTACAAGGCCAAAAATCTTTTTTAGCATAAATAAACTAAGCCAATACCTTGAGGATCTAAGAGAAATGCAATGCCAAGGGTACAAAATGATCTTCAGATATTTGAAAGAAACTAGAAATTATAGCTTATTTTATACACCTAGAAGAGAAATGAAAATTGAGGCTTTCACTAATGCAGATTGGAGTGCAGATAAAAATGATAGAGAATCAACAAGATGTTATTGTATCTATCTAGCTAGAAATCTTATTTTACAGAGTGCCAAGAAACAAAGAACAATCTCAGAGTTTAGTACCGAAGCCAAATATAAAGCATTATCAAATAGTTCTTTCGAACTAGTCTGGATGTAGTCACTTATAAAAGAGCTTAACATAAAGCTTAAGTCATTGCTTATACTATAGTGTGATAACATGAGTGCAATTGCACTCTCTGAAAATCTTGCATTCCATGGATGAACTAAACATGTTGAGGTAGATATGCACTTTGTGAGGAAAAAGATAAGGAAATGAGAAATAATGCTTAAGTATGTCCAAGTAAAAGGCAAGTGGTAGATATTATGACAAAGACATTCGGGCATGAGCTATTTCAACTCCACAAAAATAAATTAAGAGTATGAGAAAAAAGCTGAGCTTGAGTGGGATTATTAAAATAAAGTGTCAAGTCAGCACGCATGACAAGCAAGCTCAGCAGAAATCATAAAGTGACTTGTAACTCAGCTAGCACTCAAAATGAAATATATAACAAATAAAAATTTTATAGTCTTTTCTTAGTCATTTCTCATCATTCTTTTTTTGTTTTTTTTTTCTGTCATAAGTTCATTGTAGAATCACAGCTAGAAGTTAATATCCTAGTACTTTTACATGTGAAGTAAAGCTTTCAAAGTTTGTAAACAAGGATCCACCCCTAAATATATTTTTTCAAAGTAATAATTTCCTCGAACTTCAATAAATTTACTTAAACAGCATTATTACTTAGCGGAGTGACCTTCCTTTAAATTTTTCATTTTGTTATGATCTTATTTTTAATCCTATTTGGTATTGAGATAAATTATGATAGATTTGGTAAATAATAATAATTATATCTTAAAAGTTAAGATAATTTAATTCCACATTTATATGATAAAAAACTTATAATGTTTTTGTTATTATTATTAAAATTATTATATAAAATGTATATTTATTATATGTTATTAATTTTTATTTTATAATAATAATACCCCAATATTAAATAGTACCTTCATCTAAAAAAAAGTTATTAATAAATTTTCAAGCAGAGCCAATATGCTCACTGAACAGAGTTTGGAAGAACCTCACTTCCAGTTTGCTGCAAGCATATTTAAACAAAAAAACCTGCACATGTCGCTGGATGTAATGTTCGAACAAGCTGTCTTAGCAAAAAAAGTTCTTTTTTTTTTAAAAAAAAAAATCAGCTGCATGTGAACCTGCCGAAATATTTATTTATTATATATTTCTGGAAATTTTGGAACCCAATTTGCCAAACCTCAAGATTTAATTTCGTCATTAAAGAGGTGACACTTCATAGTTTAACAAGAAGATTAGATTAACAGATGCACAGAACATAACCAAATCAAAACTAATTTACCAACAGTTCTTCAATTAAACAATTTAAATCAAATTTCAGTCTCCACATTTTCTTCCCGTCGTCACACATATCTCTTGCGTTGAATTATTGTTTCCATAGATTTAGTTCCCTTCTGAGCAAACAGCTTGAAATCAACATCCTATCGCTTTGAGCTGTGAAATAAAGCTTTCAAAATTTCTAAATGAAGATCCGCCTTCAACTAGACTCTTTCTTGCCATTTCCTTCATCTTCAATGCATTTGCTTTAATAACGTCATCATTCAGCAGTGCTTTCACCCGATTATAAATTTCTTGCCTTGTTATGATTTCATTCTCATCCGGAAAAAATTGTAAACCAACTTTCCAAGCATCACAAATGTAATTTCTGTTCTGATATTGATCTGCAAAGTAAGGCCAGCACAGAAAAGGAACTCCCATGCTTAGACCTTCTATGGTTGAATTCCATCCGCAATGACTTAAGAAACAAGCAACAGAAGAGTGACCTAAAACCTTTTCTTGAGGCGCCCATTCGACAACTTTTCCACGATCTGAAACCCTCTCAACAAACCCGTCAGGGAGTTTAACATGCGATTTGTTCATGAAATCTGGTCGAACAACCCACAGAAATGGTTGTTGTAATGATTCAAGGCCTAATGCTAGTTCTTGTAATTGTTCCTGGCTTAAGACGGCTACGCTGCCAAAGGCAACATAAATAACTGATCCTACTGCTTGTTTGTCAAGCCAACTTAAGCAAGTTTTGTCCTCAGGCCACAAGTTTATAGCTGAATGCCCCAAATGATCACTTGCTCGTAACGGACCAATGGCTAAGACATTTGGAATTAGATCAAAGACCGCAGGGTCGAGTTCGTAGAAGGAGTTGCAGAGAATCCAGTTGGAAATTTTGAGAGATTGGGCAACAGCAGAACTTGCTCCAAAGAACAGCTTCTGCATATGTGGTTGACTTGGGAAGCACCAAGCGTACTCATTTTTTTTCCAGGGAAGAGTTCCCTCCGACAGCAAGATCAGCTCATCAGTCATTGCATTTCCTGCATTTCCAGCCATTCACAAAATTAATCATAAAAAGCTGAAATAAGCAAAGCTCTCAAATTTGTATCGTTATTTTCAAATTTAAGGTGGCGCACACACTGTTGTTAACATGTACGTTAAACAAATTCCATAAAAAATTTAGAATTAAAAAGTTAAATATTATTTTGGAACTTACCATAAGAATCTAAAAGTCCGGCCTGAACAAGTTTAGGAACATGAAGTACCAGAGCCAAGCTTGCTGGTGCATAAGGAATGACCGCAGCTCTCGCAATTCCCATCTGCTCGGCAACTTCTAATGCCCATGCAACAGTAAGATCAGCAATTACACAGCTGATTTGCTCGCAATCATTTGATTCGTTAACCTTCTCAATCAAGTTCTTCAAGTAGCCCGGCATGACTGTTAACATACTCTGCGTCACCTTTTGGAAATCTTTTCGGTCAGCTTCATATGACTCCGATCCATCAGGAATCGAGACCATCTTTATCAGGCTAGACTGTTCAACTTTTTGTGGCATTGAAGCCATGATTTTGGCCTGCATATGCTCCGTGCTAACAAATGTGACCTTGATTCCATGTTCAGCAATCTTTGTTGACAATTTCATTAGTGGCCCAGCATGACCTTGTGCTGGATATGGTATCACCAGAACATGAGGTGCCCTGTCCATTGAAAACAGTTCAAACTTTTCCTTGTGAACTGAAAGCCGTACACTATATGACTAAGCACTCAAAAAGAATGTTGTCAAATTATCATTGGAGTCCCTTAAGTTAGACTAATTAGGAGCGGACGATCTTCAGTCCAACAAAAATGCAGAAAGAATCCTGAAATTTCAACATCTATCTTTGTACTCTTGTATTGAGCTTCTTTTTCTACTTTCAATTCTCAGCTCCTCCTCATTCTTTATATCGGTGCTAGGTGTCCGTTTCGTTATTATTTTTCGGCCTTTGTTTTGCACGCTTGATGTTATCTGTTATTATAAGAAAGCCGGCCACCAAAATCGCTTTCTCAACCGAAGATAAGCATGGTGATCAGCATTTTTGGCTCATGCGTATTTCCTAGTCCGCTACATCGCTTTCTCAAAAGGGACATATCAACTCTACGAAATATTTTATACTCATATTGTCTCATGCTTCAAGGAGTTGGGACTTTTTAAATCGGGCTTCAGCTTCCAAGCTTGACTTCAACACTATCATGGTGGTCCAGACAAATGTCAATTTGCATCTTTTGGTTCATTTTCATTTTTTAGTGTACTTTAATTTGAAATAGTTATACAATATTTAGAAAATCCATATCATGTGTCCACTAGTGATCTTAAGATGTTACCAATATATTTTTATCTACAACCCAGTAATCACCCCTGTATTTTTACTATCATATAATGGACTCCTTGAGGAATTTTGCAGCCTAGATATTGGGCTGTGTAGGATCACCCAAGTTTTGTGTATAAGACCATTTAGCAGAAGAAAGATTGGGGATCGGAAATGAGGAAGCATTAATAATTCAATTCGACGTACATAGTGATTATAGTAAATTCTTAAAACTCTTCCGTTATTATATCTAACATAATTTGGTGCAAAAAATCAAACTTTTAATTCGATTGATATTAAATTTCCAATTAAAGTTGTATCCCAGACAAATATATGTAGTTCTAACGCTCAGCAAAAGACTACTACTGGCTTCTATTCAACAAGTTTTTTTAAAAATTACTATTGAATTTAAAATTTTCTGGTAGTACAATTATAGAAATGACCATAATTTATATAGAAAATTCGGAGCTGGTTGAAAAGTACCTTTCTCGGAGGGGATCCCTTCCAAAACATCTGTCGTATGAGGTTGCCATTTGAAGATAAAACTACAACCAACGAAGAGATTGAATAGTTTAAGACATGACGTCTATTAGATTTAAATATAAACTACAAATCGTCCATAAAAGTTATGGTAAAACATTGACATGTCGTCTAATAAACTAACGTATGACATGTCGTCTTTCAATTATTCACAAAATGACATATCGTACAAGTTTACTTGTCGTAAAACGTAGAAATCAATTCGAGAACACGGGGGGTAAATTAAACGAAACTCAATTCTTTCTTCTCTGTTTTGACTCAGACTCATCACAAAACAATTATCATAGTAGCAGTTTTTCCTAGCCTTTTCGTCGTTGCCTTACTATCATAGAAACCGTTACAAGCTTGAAAACTTAAAAACATAATACTGTCCAGAGCTCCTGGCGAAAATGTAATAAAGACCGATTAATTTGGCGACTCTTCCATTAAGTTTCGGAGCCTTTTCTTAGTCATTTCTCATTATTCTTGCTTTTTCATGCACAACGTAGAATCACAGCCGGGAATTAATGCTTTTACATCTGAAATAAAGATTTCAAAATTTCGGAAGGAGGATCCACCTTCAGCGAGACTCTTTCTAGATATTTCCTTCAGCTTCAACGAATTTGATCTAATATCATCGTCCTTCAGTACTGTCAACACCTTCCTTTGAATTTCTTGCCTTGTTATAATCTCATTTTCATCTGGGAAAAATTGTAAACCAATTTTCCTAGCATCACAAATGTAGTTTCTCTTTTGATATTGATCTGAAAAGTCAGGTCAGCATAGAAAAGGAACTCCCATGCTGAGGCCTTCCATGGTTGAATTCCATACGCAATGACTTATGAAACAACCAACAGAAGAGTGACCTAAAACTTTTACTTGGGGCGCCGATTCAACAATTTTCCCACGATTTGAAACTCACTCAATGAATCCATGTGGGAATTTTGCACGCGATCGGTTCATGAAATCCCGTCTGATAGCCCACAGAAATTGTTTTTGTAACGATTCAAGACCAAGTGCTAATTCTTCAAATTGTTGCTGACTCAAGATTACTATACTGCCAAAATGCAACATAAAAAGCTGACTTTATTGCTTGTTCATCAGCCACCTTTACCACTTGAATCTTCAGGCCAAAAACTTCCATCCAAATCACCTGAATGATTACTTACTAGCAACGGACCAATCGGCAAGATGTTGGGAATTAAATCACAAGCAGGCGAGTCAAGTTCATAAACAGAGTTGTTAATAATCCAGTCGGAAATTTTAATAGCTTGAACAACAGCACAAGTAAATCCCACGAAAATCTTCTGTGTACTGAGTTCAGCTGGAAAGCTCCACGAGCACTCGTTCCTTTTCCAAGTAGGAATTTCATCAGACAGTGAGATCAACCCATCATTCAAAACTTCGAATCCGACACCAAAATCAATAAATTTTTAATAGGGATATGCTCGAGGAGTTTGCAAACAGGTTGGCATAACTCTTACTATACTCTGCGTCAGCTTATGTGGATCTTCTCTGTCCGCTGCTTGCAATTCCAATCCAGGAATTGTAACCAACTTTATTTGTTTCGATGAATCCTCAGCTTTTTCTTGCGTTGAAGCAACGCTTGTTTTATGTATAAACTCTGTGTTAACAAATGTGACCTTCATTGCACGTTGATCAATCTTTGTTGCCAATTTCATAAGAGCCGCTACTTGGCCTTGTGCTGAAAATGGTATCACTAGCACTTGCGGTTGCCTGCTCATTGCTAATAGATTCAATATTATGTATGAATATTAAGAAAGCTTCTGAATAATACAGAGAACCAAAAAGCTAAAAGGAAAAGCTAACTATAACGAAAAGGTTTCTCGAATTTTGTTGAAATTCTTACCACTACAAACAGCAAACTGAAGGCCTAATTATAGAATTTAAAGGCTTTACCTTGAAATGGAACAGCCTACAGCCAACGACATTTAAATACGACACTATTTTGCAATTTGCTTGCTGAAATGGCACTATAGTGACACAATACTTGGCAAAACGCATTGATTTATGCTCCATCTGATGGCCAAAATTTTCTGGCTGGCTTTGCACGGCAAGTCGATCTCCGTTGTTGGGGAGCTCAAAAAAATTTGACACACACCTGTAGCTATGGTTTAAGACTATTCTATATCACAATTGTTTTATTAAAAACTTATAACACTATACTATTTTTGTCGAAATTATTACCTAAAAGTCGTGTTTACCAACTACACACAATCAATTTTTTAAAAACCACGACACCTTCAATCCGGTTTCTTTCTAATTATTTCTATTAACGAGTACTTGATCAGCATCCACTTTGCCAGTGATCTTCGGCATCTACTTCGCCTGTGATCTCAATTGTACGTTGTCTTTCCTATTGGGCATGCTTGTAATGGGCTTGTCTATACTTGTACCACTTCCGCAGCGAGTTAGCTCCTGGTTCTTTCCTATTCCTGGCCCCCATCGCTTTCTGCGCCGGCCATTCATTTTAATTAACACATCTTGTTGCAGCTTGGTTAATTTCCAGGAAAAGAATATTCTTCTTAATAAACACAGCCGAAGCTTTTATGCCAATTTTCAGTTGATCATCAGCCACATTAACGTTACACTAAAACAAAACCGTAATTGAACATCAATATAAAATAGAAAATTTTTTAATTTCTTAGAAGCCATACCCGACCATCTCTCAAAGAGGAAATAACATAAAATGAAAATGACACGATATTTCCCAGTTTTATATCCAAGAAAATTTTCAATGGTTGAGTTCCAACCACAGTGATAAGAAATTGATCAGCAAATGTAACTCCTGATAAGAAACTGATCAGCAAAGTAGGGCCAACACAGAAATGGAACTCCACTGCTTAAACCCTCAATGGTTGAGTTCCAACCACAGTGACTTAAGAAACAGGCAACCACAGGATGAGCCAGCACTTGCTCTTGCGCCGCCCATTCGATTATCTTCCCCTGATTATCCACCCTTTTCAAAAATCCATCTGGGTATTTGATCACAGATCCATCCAACAGGTTTGGCCTCACAACCCACAAGAACGGCCGGCCGGCAAGTTCAAGCCCTAGAACCAGTTCTTCAAACTGATGCTGATTGAAAATTGCAATGCTGCCAAAGGCAACATATATGACTGATTGAGCAGGCTGTTTATCAAGCCATTGTAAGCAAGTGGAGTCCTCCGGCCACAAGCTGGCAGCTGCTTTTCCTGGACGATTGATCCACAGTAGAGGACCAATGGATTGGAGATTTGGGATCGAATCACAAGCTGAAGGTTCAAGTTCATAGGATGAACTACAGAGAAGCCAATTGCAATTTTAGTTTCTTTTTGGCACAGCTGATGTCTTCGAATAAGATCTTTCGCCTTATTGGATCACCTGGAACACTCCATATAAACTCGTCTGTGCTCATTGCTGGCAATTTTGGAGATATTTTGATCATCTCGGACTTCAGAGGAACTCCTACACATAAGTCAATATGTCCATTTCAGAATTGAGCAAGCTACTTTTTTGTTAAAAAAAAATTCAAAATTAACTTCTTCGAACTTACCATTGTGATCAATAATTTTGGCGTCAATAAGCTCTTGAATATGGAGACTTAAGGCAAAGCCTGCTACAGCACTAGGCCAAAACATAGCCGTCTTGACGCCCATCTTCTAAGCAGTGTCGAGTCCCAAGCAATAGTTGCATCAGCAATGAAGCAAGTGACCATTTGATCATCCTCTGATGAATTGATCTTCATAATCAGTTCTCCAAGCGACTCGGCATGACCCTTTGCATAGATTCACTGAGCTGTATCCTCTCTTCTCGGCCATCCTGCGGATCCACTCCATCTGGTATCGATACAATATCAATGAAGTCGTGTATTTTGCCGTTTTCTAGTGACAGAGTTGCCAAGACTCGAGCATGTATGGAAGCTGCATTTAAAAATGTGACCTTCATTCCCTGATCAGCAATCAAGAGTGAGAGCTTCATCAGTGGCCCTACATGGCCTTGTGCTGGGTATGCCATTGCAAGAACATGAGCTTGCCTCCTGCTCATCATCATCATGTAATAAAATAATATCGTTAACTTATTCTACAATTAATCAATTATGAGGAAAATTATGATTTTATATAGAAGCCACAGAATTTCATTTCATATGAAATAAAGCCTCATGTTTTTGCTTTGTTTTGTTTAATTGATTCCTGTTTTAGAGAACTGCAAGTATGTTATTACCATCAAGATTTATTGGTTTTTATTGAGAAATTATCACTAATCCACCTTCAATTCATCATAATATGAGAGATATTATAAAAGTTTTAAATTTATTCAATTTTCTACTTTAGATTTTGCAATTCATATTAATCATTTGTTAAGAATGTCAAAAGTCATGGCTGGCACCGCCCTTATAGATGGACGGTGGCATGCTATTCAACACAGCCCGCCATTTTTTAGTGGCATCGTGTTGATTTGAAGAAAGAAAATAAAAGAGGAAGAAGAAAAAACGAAAAAGGAAAGAGGAGGAAAAAAAAGGGTGCACGCCAAAGAAGAAAAGAAAGAAAAAAATTAAAATATAATAATATTATTTTAATTAAAAGAGGAGAGAAAATGAAGTTATAAATAGAGGACTTCATTTTCTTTCTTAGCATCGAGTTTTTTCATTTTCTCTGTAATATTTAGATAGTATTTTAAAGAGTTTAATAAACTCTTAAATGATTAGTAATTTAAGAGTTTTGGTGTATTAAGATTTTAGGAATTTAGCTAAAATACCATAATATTTTATAATTCCTTTTCACTAATAAAATTATTTCCTTCTATCTTTACCCGTGGACGTAAGCTAAAAGCTAAACCACGTAATTTCTGGTGTCCTATGTGATTTTGTTTCTCATTATTTCTCAATTTCACTTTAGTTGCGTGTCTGCTTCACCCAATCAATTCTCCAATAGTGGTATCAGAGCTATTGGTTGTAATTTTATAATCGAAGTACTGTTTACGCGAGAGCACTGTTCACTATATATACTATACACGTATACAGTTATTGATTGTATATATGATTACTATTCACATATACGATACTATTCACGTGAAATGGTGGGAGCTGATTCTAGCGAAAGGTTGTTTGCTGTGAAAAGCAATGGCAGTAAAATATCAAATTAAGAAGTTCAACTAGAATAATTTCTTGTTGTGGAAAATAAAGATGCAGGCAATTTTACCAAAAAATAATTGCTTGCCAGCAATTAGGGAAAGACCTACAGAAATCACTAATGACGAGTGGAACGAAATAAATGGCAATGCAATTACTGATCTACAGCGAGGGCAAAGACCCTGACTCATTAAATGCTCAGTGATATGTAGCAAATACCTTAGATAATGGCAAAATTCTCTACAGCGAGGTAACAACAGTTACAAAAGGCAGAAAACGACTATCTGATGTTTGGCTTATAAACTTAGGAGCTACCTGGCACATGACCTCTCGGAGAGAATAGTTCTATACATATGAACCAATCTCAAGAGAGTCTGTATACATGAGAGATGATTATGCCTTGGAGATCGTTGATATTGGTATTATCAAAATCAAAATATTTGATAGTACAATTCGCATAATTAAGGAGGTACGACATGTCAAAGACCTGAAGAAAAATCTTTTATCTTTAGAGCAAATCGATAGTCATAGGTGCAAAATTCATGTTAAAAATAGGATTATAAAGATTGCCAAAAGAGCGCTTGTTTTGATGAAGACAGAAAAGATCAGTGTTAATATATTCATTCTTAAAGGAAAGACACTACATGAAGCTAATGCGTGTACGCGTCAAATGGAGAAGATTTAACAATGATATGACATCTCAGACTCAGCCCCATGTCAAAACAAGGTTTGACGATTCTCTATAATCAAAAACTACTTTCAAGGCTCAAATCAGTATGTTTACCACTTTGTAAGTATTGTGTTACAAGTAAACAACATAGGTTAAAGTTTAGTAGATCTATTGTTAGAAGTAAATACATTCTAGACTTAGTTCATTCTGATATATGAGAATCATTGGGTATATCCATGGGAGGTGCAAAGTACTTAGTGACTTTTATAAATGATTATTCCAAAAGATTTTGAGCCTATCTAATCAAGAAAAAGTCAGATGTATTTACAGCATTCAAGTAGTACAAAGCGGGGGTAGAACTTGAATCCAAAAAGACGATAAAGTACTTGAGAACATATAGTGGTGGAGAGTATATAGACGGTGAATTTCTTACTTTCTATAAGAAAGAAGGTATTCAGAGACAGTTCACGGTGGATACACTTATTAATAAAATAGAGTGGCAAAGCGGATGAACAAAACTCTTAAAGAAAAAATAAGAGCTATGTTAAGAACTACTGCGCTATCCAACTCATTTTAGATAGAAGCAGCCAAAACTTCCTATTATGTGGTTAATAGGTCTCCGTAAACTATAATTGGATTAACAACTTTGATGGAACTATGGACTGAAAAGCCAATAGATTATTCTCACATACATGCATTTAGATGTCTTGTGTACGTGATGTACAATAACCAAGAAAGAACAAAACTGGATTCAAAATCTAAGAAGTGTATTTTTTTGGGGTATGTGTTGTACAAATTTTATTGAACTCGCAAGCGCACGAATCTATTGTAGAATAGATTAATGGTGACGAGCGTCGATCCCACGAGGAGGTTGATTTTAATTATATGCAGAATTAATTTTCTTTAATGGGTGAATAAATTTGTGGTGAAATTAATATAAATTATGCTTAAATTTAAATTACAATAGTAGGAATTAAATTGAACTGGAAATCTATTGAAATGATGTGCTTGGATATCCGGATCTGCATCAATATATGCCATGGGCTAAATATTCCATATTAATGCCAATTAAATCATAAGGGGGGATTCCACACCTCATGAACCACACTCAAATAAATATGGTGCCAAGGGCTTATCGTGCCAAATAATAATAACCTTGTACTAGGATGCCGGTTTAACCAGGGCGGTATCTAGACAAAACTATTATTATTTGTTGACGAAAAGTCAAAACAACCACAAATATTAAAGGGGAAGAGAAAGTAAATTTACCAAATTAAGCCCATGGGACATGTTGAGACTTCACCTTCAACCCAAGCTTAAAAGGAAATTAGCTACTTATATTTTAAATAGGGATAAAAAGAAAATTTTATTAAAATACAAAGAAACTACAAGAAGAAGAAGGAATTTCAAAAATCTAAGCTTAAAAATGAATTCAGGGGTTTCAAATTAGGGGAGGAGAACCCTTTTTTATAGATACATTGAGTGAATCGTGACCATCAGATTGAAAACAGTTCGCACTCTCAGGATTACGCCACGTTATCAGTTAACAGTCAACAGTCAACATTCAACAGTCAACAGTCAACATTCAACAGTCAATAGTCAACAGTCAACATTTGAATAGTAAATAATCTTATGTATGCGCATGTACCATACACACGATTTTTGCTCTACTGAGATGCTACCACGTCATCGATCCACAGTACATAAGAAATTTAGCCCAATAAGATTGTGACATATCATCAGTCAATGCCACGTCATCGGTCAATGCAACGTAAGCAGTCAATTCCACATAATTCGTCCAATTAAATACTGCCACATCAGAGGTAGTTGCCACATCATCAGTTCGTATATATGAACAGTGTCGTAAACAGTAATATGAACAGTACCATATGTATAAACAGTACCATAAATAGTACTATACGTATGAACAGTACGTATATGTGAATAGTGATATTTTTTACTTTTATGCTTTTCCTAAGATTTTCGACCATCTTGAGTCCAAATATGATGTCCGTTTTGCTGTCTGATCACTCATTCATTGTGAAACTACCGTGATGCCCCTAAATACATAAAACTCATAATTATAATAAAATACATATAATTAAACAATAAAATACTTAAATAAATAAAAGTAACAATGTTAGTGAGACTTGAAGTATAAAATGACGATTTTCTCTTTTATAAATATACACTTTCTAATACTCAACAGTATACTAATGAAGTAAAAGGATATCATCTGTGGGATCCACTGCCCACAAGATTATCATCAGCAGAAATGTTATCTTTGTAGAAGATCAACTGTAAAGGAGATATGGAAATGATAGCACTTTAAAAGAAAAGTCAGAGTCTATGCCAGTATATGTGGTAAATAATTCAGTAAAATTAGATTCTCCTGAAGCAACACCAGAGTATAGAGAACAAGAACCAGTCAAATTTGAGGCTCTAGAAGTTCATCGATCAACTCGTAAAAGACGACTACCAACGTGGCACTCAAATTATGTCACTGAGATCAATGTTACATACTGTCTTCGAACAGAGGATAAAGAGTCATCAACTTTCCATAAAATTTTAAACAACTCAGATGTTGCTTTGCGAATGACGGTAATATAGGAAGAAATTAAAGCTCTATAAAGGAACAAGACATGGAAACTTGTGACATTACCATATGGAAGAAAAGTCATTGGAAATAAATGGATCTACAAGATCAAGTGTGATGATAATGAACAAGTGAAGCGGTATCGTACAAGATTAGTGATAAAAGGATATGCTCAGAAAGAAGGTATTAATTTCAACGAAATATTTTCTCCAGTGGTTTGACTTACTACAATCAGAGTAGTATTGACAATGTGTGCTACATTTAACCTCCATTTAGAGCAGTTAAATGTGAAAACTATATTTCTTCATAGAAAACTTGAAGAAGAAATTTATATGCTTTAACTAGAAAGTTTTGCTAAAAAGGGTAAGGAGAACTTAGTTTACAGATTGAATAAATCTATATACGATCTCAAACAGGCATTGAGGTATTGGTACAAGATATTTGATTCCTTTATCATGAGCTTTTGATACAATAGACTCAGTTGAGACCATTATGTATATTATAAGAGATTTAAAGATAATGATTTCATTATTTTCATATTGTATATGGATGACATGTTGGTAGCAGACCTTAACAAAAATTGAGTCCAACAATTGAAGGCACAATTGGCTAGAGAGTTTGAAATGAACGACTTGGGAACAGCAAATAAGATTTTAAGGATGCAAATTTATCGAGATAGAGATAACAGAAAGATTTGGCTTTCTCAAAAGAATTACTTGAAGAAAATCCTGCGAAGCTTTAACAGACATGATTGTAAGTCAATTTCTACCCCACTTCCTGTTAATTTTAAATTATCCTTAAGTATATGTCTTAACAATAAAGAAAAGAAGAAGGAGATGTCTCGAGTACCATATAAATTAGCAGTGCAAAGTTTGATATTTGCTATGATATGCACAAGACCAGACATTACACAAGCAGTGAGAATAGTCAGTCGATACATGGTGAATCCTGGTGAAGAATATTAGAAAGCTATGAAAAGAATTTTGAGATACATAAGAGAAACCTCAGATGTTGGATTATGTTATTCAGGATTAGAGTTTACTGTCAGGAGCTGTGTGAATTCAGATTTTACGGGAGATCTTGATAAGAGAAAATCCATTATTGGCTATGTGTTTACACTTACGGGAGGAGCTTTAAGCTGGGTTTCGAAATTGCAGACCTTTATGGCTCTATCTACAATAGAAGCAGAATACATGGTAACTACACAAACTTGCAAGAAAGCTATTTGGATACAAAGGTTATTAGATGAGCTCAGGTACAAACAATAAAAAATTTTTGTATTTTGTGACAGTCAAAATGCCTTACATATTGTAAGGAATTCAGCCTTTCATTTCAGGACAAAACACATAAGGATACAGTATCACTTCATTTGAGAAGTAGTGGAAGATGGAAGTGTGCATTTATAGAAAATTTATACTAAGGAAAACCTAACAGATATTTTGACCAAGTCGATCAGTACTGATAAGTTTGTATAGAGTAGATCCTCTTATGGCCTAGTAAAGATAAGCAACATGACAATAGCAAAGTAGAAAAGTTGATGTGGAGATTGATTAGTACTTAATTTAATCTGTAAGTGGGAGAATGTCAAAAGTTATGGCTAGCACCACCCTTCTAAATGGGCGATGCCATGCCATTCAACATGGCCTACCATTTTTTTGTGGCGTCATGTTGATTTGAATAAAAAAACAAAAAATGAAGAAGAACAAATGAAAAAGGATAGAGAATGAAGAAAAAGGGTGCACGCAAAAAATAATAATAATATTATTATTATTTTAATTGAAAAGGAGAAAGAAAATGAAGCTATAATTCTTGAATGATTAATGATTTGAAAGTTTTGGTGTATTGAGGTTTTGAGAAGTAAACAAAAATATCACAATATTTTGTAATTCCTTTTCACTAGTAAAATTATTTCTTTCTGTCTTTACCCATAAACGTAGGTTAAATTGTAATAAATTAAAGTAACATTAAGTATTTGTAGAAACAATTTCAAAATAAGCATTTTACAAAGATCAAACAAAAGGTTTGTTGCATAAACTATATAAAAGGGGTTGTCACACCAAAAACTTTGTTACAAAAATCACAACCAATTCCATAAACAAGCTTGTTGTATTTATGCTTAGGTAGGAACATAGTTGAGCCCGTTGTGCAACACAAGGTCTGTTATGACCATATGCACCTCGCCTTAGTTAGGACTTGCAGTCAGCTTTTTCCTACTCAGTTCCTGCAATGTAAGGACTACGTGAGCTAACGCCCAGTAAGTAAATACTTGATGCATGTATTACCTATCATGCATATGAATGACTTTATGAAATAAGTGTTAAATCTTTTACATGAAACTTTAAACTATAAAGAACGATGTTAGGGCCCTAGGTTTGTTGTACTATAAGGCTAGCATTCTATAACATGCCATGGGGCTTAAATTAATTGATCCGTTGGGCGTTACGTATTGCCGTCCCCAAAGGATCTCTTTAGCTTAGAGGGCTTACCCTCTTTATGAATGCTTGGCACCTAGTGGTACAACATCCCTTTCTTTCTTTAAAATTTTTTAAAATACCTATTTATCAAATCACTCGTGAGATGTATGAGACCAATGCAACTTATGTCACAGCATGTAAATTTTCTAAATATATAATAAAACACAACAATGAAACTAATTTAAGACAACAACATCTAACATAGGCGGCAGTGCCGTCCATACAGAAATTTAAAGAGATAGAATTATAATATAGGTGGCAGGGTTAACCATGTAAAGAGTCATAACAACATCATATTTTAAGCGGCAGTGCCGACCATGTAGAGAGTCATAACAACATCATATTTTAGCCGGCGGTGCCAACCATCCAATCAAGTAATTATTAAGCATAACATCCTAGGCTGCATAGCCGGCCATATGAGGATGATATCATAATGTAGGTGGCATAGCTAGTCATGTAAGATTTAATAATAACCAATCACACCACAATAATAATCATTTTAAAACAAGAGATTATTTAAAACTAAACTTAGCATAAGAGAATTATTACTTAAAGCTAATTTAACATATTATCCTTACATTACAGTTGAAGTGAAGTATTACTTACTTGTTTTTCTTTGATTCCCCTAAATATTCCTTCCTAAACTTGAGAATTTCTTCACTAGGGATGCTTTGGCTTAGAATGGAAAAAGATGAGATTTCTAGGGTTTATGGAAAATGTAAGGGTTAAAAGGTATTTATAGGGTTTCTTAAGGCCCATGTGTGGCTAGAATTTTGCCACCATATCATTTGATTAATGGTGCAGATTTATTTTTCCATAAATATCTTGGTGATTTCTAGAATGCTAAGATTTTGCCACCTAGCACTTAATTAATGGTGAAAATTTATCTCTTTATAAATATCTTGGTAATTTCTAAAATTTTTAAATCTCTATAACACTTCTTATTATATTATCACTTATGTCATTACTTATGTCATCATTACTTTTAAGTTATTAATTTATCTTTCCATAAATATCTTAGTAATTTCTAGAATTCCTAATATCTTTACAACATTTCTTGTTGCATCATCACTTATGTCATTACTTATGCCATCATTAGCTTTAATTATTAATTTGTCCTTTCATAAATATCTTTAGAAATTTCTAAATTTTCTAATTTCTCTACAACATTATTTATGTCATTATTATACATTATTATCATATTTATTCTTATAATACATGTTTAAGGGAGTTTGTTAGGTTAATTATATTATATTCAAGTAAGAAGAGTGTACCTCACAATCTCCTCCCTTTTTAAAAATTTCGTCCTCAAAATTTACTTACTGAATAGCTCAGGATACTTGTTCTTCATTTCTTCCTCTTCAACTCGAGAAAGACTTAACCTACGAAGAACGCCCAGTTCAAGTACTCGATAGAAAAATAAAAGAGTTAATGCACAAGAAAATCCCTCTAGTTAAAATACTATTTTCGGTGTCCTGTATGATTTTATTATTTCATTATTTCTCAATTTCACTTTAGTTGCGTATCAGCTTCACCTAATCAATTCTCCAACAAAAAAGACAGAACTACTCTTATAAAATGAAAAACAAAAATAACCACAAACTATGCTAGTAGTTACTTTGAAAGGTTAATTCTACCTTTTTGGTAGATAGTTGATCACTATAACAGAAAAGAGCTTTATCTACAAAAATAACATTACTAAAACACACAACTTTCATTGTTAAAGGCTATATCTGTGAAAAAATTTTTGTTTCCACTTTGCTGCAATTGGAGTATCGGATTAGGTCTTTGAAAATGAATTTTCAGATTTCATCTTTGAATATCTCTTTTTCCTATATCATGATACAAATTGTAAATTTAGAGTAAAAATTTGAACAAATTTAAACTTTTATAGTATTTTCAATAACATAGTAAACTTTAAGTGGATAACTAATAATTTCTTAATTTTTGTTTAAAAAGGGGATCAAATATGTCCTCTTTGCTATTTTTGTAAATGCACTTGCAAAAAATAATTATAACAAATTCACATCAATTGTAAAATATGCAAATCTAAAAAAGTTTAGACAACTAATCAATTAAATTCTTTTTATAGTTCGTTTTAGTTAGGTATCTTTGACCATTAAGTTATCTTAAAATAAAAGTCATGACTACCTTGGAGCTACTCTAAGGTAGAGCCCGAATCACAGTCGCACACGCAAAGTGATAAATAGTAAAAAATATGTTATAACTTTAATTGTGTGGTTATAAAGGCGTGTTCTAACATAATTAAATACTAAGATAAATATTAGTTGACTATTTTACTCTTATAATTTATAATAAGCAAATTGCTCCAAGAAGCATGATGTAACACCCCTTGTTTTTGTTGTTGTTACTATTATTGTTATTGTTATTGTTGTTGTTGTTGTTATATCTATTTTATAGAATATAGTATTTTAGGCTAATGATATTGAAGGGCATTTTTTTATTTTAAATTTCTAATCACTTACCCTTTTACCTATTTATTAAATACCTTATCAAAAAGAAATAAATTTCTTAACAGGTAAGCATATTATAAAAACTTCTCTTATGTTATATTGTTTCTTAAAACCTTAAAGGCTAATAAAGGAAAGAATACAATAGCAAACACAAGAGTAAAATGCACGATTTTGAATAAAAAGAGGAGAAGATTTTGATTGTATTTTTTTTCCCGTTAAAGAAATTCTTGAGTTTTGATTTTATTTTGAATGTATATAAGAACTTATAATCCTTTGAACTTTTGGATTTATAAGTAATTTTATGTGATTGATTGAATTATTTTTGTGTGTGTTATTTTGATAAAATTATGAAAACATGATCATATATTGATTTATAATGTTATTGAGTAGGAGTGATTGTTGTGTAAATTTTATTGAACTTGTAAGTGTACTAATCTATTATAGAATAGATAAGTGGTAACGAGTGTCGATCCCATAAAGAAGTGGATTTTAATTAAGTGGTGAATTAATTTTCTAAATGAGTGGTTGAATTGTGGTGAAATTAATTTAATCTATCTTAAAATTAAAGTTAAAATGACATAAATAAATTAAAGTAGCAACTATTATAATAAAACAATTGGGTATCTGAATTTGCATCGATATGCACCAGGGCTTAATATTTCTTATTAATACCAATTAAATCATAAGGGAGAAATCCACTCCTCATGAACTACGCTCTAATTAATATAGTGAAGAGAAAATAAATTTACCAATTAAGCCCATTGAACATGTTGAGACTTTACTTTCAATTCAAGCTTGAAAGAAAATTAGCTACTCATATTTGAACTAAGGGTAAAATGAGAATTTTATTTAAATACATAAAAAAAATACACAATGGAGAAGGAATTAGAGAGAATAGGGTTCAAAAATGAATTCAGGGGTATCAAATTAGGGGGAGAGCCCTTTTATAAATACAAAGAGTAAGTAACGGCTATCGGATTAAAATAATTTGGATGCTAGGATTGCGCCACATGGCAAGTTCTGATTAGTTTGAATACATTATCAAGGCTATTATCTCGTGTATATGCATGTACCGTACGCACATTTTTCTGATCCATTAACATACTGCCACGTCATCGATCAATAGTGCACAAACATTTTTATCTAATAAGATTGTGACACATCATCAGTCAAGCCACGTCATCAGTTAATACCATATAATTAGTCAATATCACATCATTCCTTTAATCAAATACTGCCACATCATTGGTCGGTGCCATATCATTGGTTAATGTCACGTAATCGTATAGTATATATGAATAGTATCATAAATAGTACCACAAACAGTACCATATATGTGAACAGTACCATATATGTGGACAGTGACATTTATATTTTTATACTCTTCCTAAGATTTTTAATCGTTCTGAGTTTAGATTTATCGTCTATTTTATCATCCGATATCTCGTTTATTGTGAAATGACCATGATACTCTAAAATACATAAAATACTTAATTATAATAAAATAGGCATAATTAAAATAACAAGAGTCTTAAATATATAAAAGTAAGAAAAATAATGGAACTTGAAATGTAAAATGATAAATTTTTTCCTTTATAAATATAAGTTTTTTAGTACTTAACAGTGGTGCTATTATGTTATACTGAAAAATATGAAAGAATAGATTGAATGCTATATGATTGTCATTCTAATGCAATTCTCATTTCTATAATTTTTACTATTATACATGTTATGTCTAGTTTCTACGTATTTAAATTTGTAATTTTTGGCTTCATATAAGAATCATTAAAAATCATATAATTGGGCTGCCACAATCCTTAAAACTATTTTTCATTATTGCCAGGGTTGATACTGAAGTAAGTTTGGGTTACCTTTTTATTTGTAAATGCCTTCTAAATTTGAAATCTAATTCCATATTGGCTCCTCTGATTGTCAAAACTCGAATCACTATTTTTTAACATATATAACTAAAGTTGTGAATGTTTGAATTTACAGTCCTCTATTTATATCACCATTGGATAATTTCGATGTTTTTGTAGGCAATTGGTTTTTGGAGATGTTTATGAACTTTAATTTATCTTCTAATATTTAATATTGAATGCCAATATAATTATATGTAACATTATAAATCTAACACGTGCAGAGTACATGATGAAGAAGGTTACTCATAAATTAAAATCCTTAAGCAAAAATCTTTGATTGAAATACCTTAAAATTTTAACTAAATAAAAACCACAAACCCATGTATCTAACACTAAGTCATCTCTCCTAAAGACATAAATAATATAAAAGTCTCCAAAATTCCTCATTACAAGCTCATAAAGTAAGCAAACTTAAAAGAAATATGAGTTTATCCTTCTCTTAATCAATTAGTAAAAAGAAACGAATCTCTAACTCCAATGATTAACACACCTCTCAATAAAGTACTTAATCTACAAAAAGTAATGACAAAGAGTGAGCCGTTAACTCTGTAAGTAAAATAATTATATATATATATATATATATATATATATATATATATATATATATATATCATAAATTTCATAAAATGACATATTATACTAAGATAACGTAAATTAATAGTAATTCAAAATATCAAAACCATAGTTAATTATGAAAGCAAATTGCGTGAACTATATAAAGGAAAGCAAAATTAAGAATAGAATATTATGTGCATATTCATAACAAAACTCCAGTATTAGTCCAGAACATATATATGCTATATTATACGATCAAAATTAGAATCAGATTATTTTGGATAATGAACTAAAATATTCAAATTAATTTTTCATATGTAATCACTTGTATATGGTACTTTGCACTGTATTTAGCATTTTGTCGTCCTCTAGCCCTCGAGAGATAGCCCCATATGATCTCAAAAGATGGCTTATGTGCAATCATAAATAATTTAAATAGTATATGGCACAAAACATTATTATCATATTCATAAATGTCTATAACAATAATTTAAATTTACAAAATATTTTATAGATAAAATCACAAAAGGTAATCATATAACAAAATAAATTATATATTTAAAAGTATTTATAATATTTTGTTAAAAAATAAAAATAACATTTTATTTTTTCAAAATTGAAAACATTTAAAAAAACTAATTTTTTTAATGAAAATCAATTAATCTTTTAAGTGGTATAAAAACACTTATAATAATATCAAAATAATTATACATATCTAATACATTAGAAATGAACTTACTTATCTTAATAAAATAAATTGATCTAACACATCTCCAAATATTTAAGAGCCTTAAATACACTCAACACTTTAAACAAATAGATGATACAATTATTAAAAAACTTTTCTAAGAACTCAATTTTCTAATTTATACTCATACAAGTCTAATTATTATAATCTTAACTCTTAATCTAAAAACTAAAACGACATAACATTTTATAGAATTATTGTGGATATCCATATGTATCTGATGTAAAGTTTTCAAGAAGATTTGATACCAAATATATTTTCAAAACTATTTTTTTCTTAAGAAATTTGAAATTATTTCACAGTGTCTTAACTAAACAGAATGAATTTTGAGATTTTTATAAAATTAGAAGTAATAAAAAATTATGAAATTAAAAAACTATGTGAAATTCTAACTAGACTACCCAAGAAGGGGGTGAATTGGGTTTTTAATAATTATAAAAATAAATCGCTCAATCACTCTCAAACAAATTTGAAATAATTGAATAAGTAAATAGACAGTGTTAAATAAATTAAGAGATAGGGAAGAGAAAACAAACACAATGGTTTTTACGTGGTTCGGCTATTCCCGCCTACGTCCACGCCTCCAAGCACTTCGGGCTTGAGGATTCTACTATGCAAGCCTCCAAGGCTTCAACAACTTACAGTTGACTTCCCAGGTGTCAATGGACCTTTACAATAAGAGATTATTCTCAATCTCTTAACCCAAATGTATCCCCACACTTGCAGTCACTCAATACAAAGAAATACAGATTGATTTATCTCTCACACAATCCTTTAAGGTTACAAGTTAAAGTGCAATGTATGAATGAATGAAGTACAAATCTATTTGAAGCTTTCTATAGTAGGTAAACTCGTATATAAGCTCAGTAGTTGTGTTGTCATCAGTCCTTGATTTGAATTGGATGAGCATATTTATAGTTGAAGCTAAAAACTAGCCGTTACTCTTCCATATGACAGAAAACGGTTTGTCGTTAGCTGTTAACGGTTAGCCATTTTTCTTTGGTTAATGTTACCATTGAGCATGATTTTAAATAAACGGTTGACCGTTAATAATTATCCTTTCGCCGTTAACTTCCAGAAACCTGCACAACAAAAATACTTGATCTGTTTTCTCTAAACGGTTAAGGGTTAACAAAGAATGTCAATTCTGAAACTTATCGGTTTACCGTTAAAATCCAGAATCCATATAATTCAAAACTCTGTAACCGGTTCCTTTTACTATTAAAGTATTTTAAAGAATTGACGATATCGGTTAGCCGTTATAAATTAACGGTTTGCCGATTACTTCCAGTATCTCACAAATTGCCTATCGGTTAAGTCTTAAGCTGTTAACCTTTTAACTTTAAAGAGTTCACGATATCAGTTAGCCGTTATAAGTTAACGGTTCACCGATTTCTTCTAGTATCTCACAAAATGCCTATCGGTTAAGGCTTAAGCTGTTAACATTTTACAGAGCTAAGACAGCTTCACTAACGGTAAACCATTTAATATATTAGGTTAGCCGTTTATACTTAGAATTTCATTTAACTTACAAATTGTTCTAGTTCTTCTAAGAAATGTTAAATACATAACTAGTACTGACTCTTAAAAGAATACTTGAAACTTTTGTAAGTCTTAAAAACACATTTATTAACTTAAATTCATTGTTTGTTATCATCAAAATCAATTACCAAAATATGTGTATGTTAACATTCTCCCCTTTTTTGATGATGACAAACACATTCAGAACTTTGCTCCCCCTAAGTATATGACTCAAAACACTTTTGTTTTACAAAATGCAATTTTAGTTCATTCATCTTTCCCCCTTCATCATCAAAAAAGGGTTAACCAAAAAAAAATTGGGCAAAGGTTCCTCATAAAATGTAGGAAATCCATAGTTACAATAAGAGAAAAAAACACTTCCAAATAATCCATATGCCAACACACTCCCAAACTCTAATATGATCCAAAAAACAGCAATGCAAACAAACATAACACAATGAAAATAAGTCATAACCAGCAATATCAATCAACAAAAAGAAGACATAGTTAAGGTCAACTATCAGTACATCCATCAATTACAACATATTGAGCTAACTTAGAAAATATATAGAATGGCAAAATAATAGAAACTAAGAGCCGCGTCATGAAATAGAAGGTCGAGTAGAGAAGGGTCGCCGAGAAGAAGGTCTCATAGTGGATGGTTGAGTAGGACGAGAGGAAGTAGATCGCGGAGGAGAAGCAGCTGCAGAGGTGCTTCCAGGTTCATAGCCAAAATACCCCAGAAGTTGTCTATATCCAGCAATGATCTCATATTGATGATCAAAGCTGACCTCTTGAAGAGTCTGAAGTTGAGTTCGGAGCTGCAGCTGATCCTGATAGATAGCATCTAAGCGATCAAGGATTGTCTGCTGAGTGTCAGAAATCCGGCGAACATCAACAACCAGCTGATGTAGGATGTCAGTGATAGGGGGCTGAACTGGAGTTGAAGGGTGTGCTGAAGCTGGAGACTGCTCACTAGCTGGAGGGACTGCGGAGACTGAGGGAGGAGTAAAATCCATCTTAGGCAAGTAGGAACTAGATGAAACTGATAGCTGAGGAACACGGCGAGGAGGGGCCGGAGAACGAGCTCCAAGTCTAAAGTCAGGAAGCTGATCAGGAGGATAGGTATCATTGAGCATCTGATCATCCTCAGGAGCAATTAAAGTGTCCAGGTTCTTGGCGTTTGCATTTTTGTGCCATTGGCCATCCTTCCTAGTAAATCCTATGCTACTCATAGCATCCCGACTAATTTTCTTAGGTTCTTTATACACTGCCTCTCGTAGTGGTACATGAAAATGTCTCAGAATATGGGTGATAAGACTACCATATGGAAGCAACCTATGGGTGACAGCAGGGGTGGATAACATATGGCACGCAATAATATATCCTAGGTTAACAGGTCTCCCACTAAGTAAGCTGTCCAACAATCCAACATCCATCCGTGTTACCTCATCTGAATGACCTTTCCTAAGGGTGATTATATGCTGCAAAATGCTATGGATAATGCGAACCTGAAGGGGCAGCAGCTGTGCCCGAAAAGGCAAGGTACAAATATCATCGCTAAGGTCCCTAAGACGACATATGTTTTTCACTCCTTCATTGTGAATAAAATCACCAAATGACAAAGTTTTTCTAGATGTATAAAATGATTCACCTTTATCCGAAAGCCCAAGTATGACTGTATTCGGAAAATGGACATCAAAATCAATTGCTATTCCACCAACTACGGTAACTATTTTATCTAAACGGGTAACGGAAATCTCCATATTTGAGTAAAATACCCAAACTAGATTGAGATAAGTCCTATCATCAATATTGATAGTTGTTTCCCAGGGTCTAAGCATATCACTAACACTTCTACCACATACAATTAAATCCTTAAAATCTCTAATATCTACAAAGTATGAGTCTAATACCTATCTACCCATAAAACGATCTTCGAATCGTTTCCGCAATATAGCTGTTGAGAAATGTAGTCTTTCAAATTCAGAACATTCCCGTGATCTTGTTGGGTTAACAATAGGAGTATGTTTTCTCCTAGGTCTCCGAGAAGACTCAACCATTAAATAAGAGCAAGAAGATTTTTTAGATGAGTATTGAAAGAAATGGACCGAGTATAGTGTTAAGGGGAAGTAGAGGAGAAAATATTATGCAACAAAGTGTCAAGGATTTGTGAAAAATTTGAACAAATTTCTCAAGTTTCAATCGGCTGCTCTTAGGGTTTCAATTTGGGAATTTTTGATTTCGATCACGATTTGATATTCGTAATCGGTGAAATTACTCAGAAGGTGATGAAAAAGATTCTTACTGATGTAATTTGGTGCAGAAAGAAGAGAATCTGAGAGAAAATTGAGATGAAAAAGCTCAGGTTTTGTAACAATGGCTGAAACGGTGAGAGGGCAAGTGAGAAGATGAAGAGAAAACCGTGACCAGTTATATACTTTCCGAAATCAATTAACCGTTTTCTGTAAACGGTGAGAGGTTAACGTTTGCGAGCCTTTCTGTTTTGAAACGGCTGACCGTTTAATTTTAAACGGTGAGGGAGTAGAGTACTAACAAAACATTCAATTTCTTAAAATAAACGGTGAACCGTTTACATAAAAAAGGTTATCCGTTTTTTGTACGACATTTCATAATACATTTAACAACTACACCAATCAACTAAAGCATATACACATAATCAAAATACATCATCAAAATATTAAATAATAATAATTTCAATAACATAGTTAATGATGTTAATGTGAAGACATCATCATCCCAAGTTCATGTCTGATTTTCAAAAATTGTTCTTCACAAAGCGATTTTGTAAAAATATCAGCAAGTTGGTTTTCTGTAGAAACAAACTCCAACACAATATCACTCTTTTGAACATGATCTCTTAATAAGTGATGCCTAATTTCTATATGCTTGGTTCTAGAGTGTTGAATGAGATTTTTTGAAAGATTAATAGCACTAGTATTATCACATTTGATAGGAATTTGTTCAAGTTTAATGTCATAGTCTCTAAGTGTTTGTTTCATCTAAAGGGCTTGAGCACAACTACCTGCGGTAATATATTTAGCTTCAGTGGTTGAAAGTGCTACTGAGTTTTGCTTCTTACTAAACCATAAAACAAATGCATGACCTAGAAAATGGCAAGTACCGCTGGTACTTTTCTTATCAACCTTATGACCAGCGAAATCAGCATCCGAGTAACATGTTAAGTCTATATGAGTTTCCCTAGGATACCAAAGACCAAGATCTATTGTTCCATTCAAATAACGAAAAATTCTTTTCACAGCAAGCAAATGAGATTCCTTGGGATTTGATTGAAATCTTGCACATAAACATACACTAAACATGATATCGGGTCTACTAGCAGTTAAATATAGTAGAGAACCAATCATACCTCGATACATCTTGATATCAACTTCTTTGCCTTTTTAATCTTTGTCTAGCTTGATTGTTGAGCTCATTGGTGTGCATTTTACCTTTGAGTTCTCAATTCCAAAACGTTTGAGCAGATCTCTTATGTACTTAGCTTGATTTATGAATATTCCCTCATCGTTTTGTTTTATTTGCAGTCCAAGGAAATATTTCAGCTCTCCCATCATACTCATTTCAAACTCTTTGCTCATATATGTAGAAAATTCTTTGCACAAGGACTCATTAGTAAAACCAAAAATAATGTCATCAACATAAATTTGAACAACAAGTATGTCTTGGTTCTTATGCTTAACAAAGAGTTCTTATGCTTAACAAAGAGTGTAGTATCGGCTTTTCCCATTAAAAAATCGTTATCAAGTAAGAAATTTTTAAGCCTATCATACTATGCTCTAGGTGCTTGTTTTAATCCATACAATACTTTTGATAACTTATAAACATGATCTGGAAATTTTTCATTTTCAAAACCAGGGGGTTGTTTCACATAAACTTCCTCCATGATATATCCATTTAGAAAAGTACTTTTGACATCCATTTGAAATAAAATAAAATCTTTATAACATGCATATGCTAGCAACATTCTAATGGATTCTAATCTAGCTACAGGTGCAAATGTTTCATCAAAATCAATTCCTTCTTCTTGGTTGTATCCTTAAGCCACTAATCTAGCTTTATTCCTTACAACCACACTAGATTTATTCATCTTATTTCTAAATACCCATTTAGTTCCTATAATGGATTGGTATTCTGGTTTAGGAACTAATTCCCACACTTTATTTCTCTCAAATTGGTTTAACTCATCTTGCATTGCCATAATCTAAGATTCATCATTTTCCACATCCATAAAGGATTTTGGTTCAATTTGAGAAATAAATACAGCATGCTCACATGTATTCCTAAGTGATGATCTAGTTGTAACACCTCTAGATGGATCTCCCAAAATGGCATCCTTTGGGCAAGAAGAAACATACCTCCACTCCCTAGGGAGTACTTGAGCAGTACCTTGATTTTGTTCTACACTTGTTTCTTCATGTTGCTCCACTTGATTTTCTGCATTCTTTTGGTTGCTCTTTGATGAATCTTCTTGTATATTTTCATCTACATCATCACCTACAGTGACTTTCTCCACAAAGAAGGTATTAGACTCATCAAAAGTAACATGCATAGACTCTTCTACAACCAAAGTTCTTTTATTATAAACTCTATAAGCTTTACTTGAATTTGAATACCCAAGAAAGATACCAACATCAGATTTTGAATCAAATTTTCCAAGATTATCTTTTGTGTTCAAAATAAAACATTTACATTCAAAAACTTTGAAATAACCAATGTTGGGTTTTCTACCTTTCCAAAGCTCATAGGGAGTTTTATTGAGATAAGATCTAATCAACACCCGATTTAGAACATAACAAGCAGTGTTGATAACTTCAGCCCAAAAATATTTAGGTAGTGCATTTTCATTTAACATGATCCTAGCTATTTCTTGAATGGATCTATTCTTTCTCTCAACAACTCTATTTTGTTGTGGAGTTCTAGGTGATGAAAATTAATGCTCAATGCCTAAATCATTGCAGAAATTTTCAAATGCATGATTCTCAAATTCTCTACCATGATCACTTCTAATGCAAGTAATAGAGTGTCCTTTTTCATTTTAAACCTTTTTACATAATACTTTAAAGACCTCAAATGCATCATCTTTATTAGCTAGGAACAGTATCCAAGTGTATCTAGAGTAATTATCTATAATTACAAAAGCATAATATTTTCCACTTAAGCTAACATGTCTAGAAGGTCCAAATAGGTCCATATGAAGTAACTGTAATGGTTTTGAAGAAGAAACATCATTTTTCTTTTTGAATGAAGTTTTAATTTGTTTACCAAATTGACAAGCTTCACAAATTTTATTCTTTTGAAAACCAATTTTTGGAAGACCTTTGACTAAGTCCTTTTTCAAAATTTTTGATATTAAATCCATGCTTGCATGTCCTAATCATCTATGCCACAACCAACAATCATCATGTAATGCAGAAAAACATTTAATATGAGTAGATACAACTTCTATATCAATTGTATAGACATTACCACAACTACTTCTAATGAATAAAGTTTTTCCATCACAAGTATCTTCAACAATACATCTAAATTTGTCAAAAATTACTTTATAACCTTTGTCACACAATTGACTAATACTAATCAAATTGTGTTTTAAATTTTCAACTAAGCAAACATTTTCAATTAAGGTTGACGAACTCTTACCAACATTACCGATTCCTAAAATCTTCCCTTTTGAGTTGTCTCCAAAAGAAACATCTCCGCCATTTTCAATTTTGGAAAAACTTGAGAACTAGGAATAATTCCCGGTCATGTGTCTTGAACAACCACTATCCAAGTACCATTTATTATTCTTCTTCTTTGAGCTCTGCAAAGAAAATCTCAAGTCTTAGGTACCCAAACTTTTTTGGGTCCTTGAGTGCTAGCAATGGTCCCTTTTGGAACCCAAACACATTTAGCTCCATGATATGCATTTCTTCTAACATGACATCTATTTTTCATATGACCATCTTGATTACAATAATGACATACAATCTTAGAATTGTTTGTATAGGTAGATTTAACAAAATAGTTTTTATAATATTTTTGCTTAATACTAGGTTTATAACCTATTTCACTTTTGTCAAATACACATTTTTGAGTGCTCAGCAATTTCTCTAAATTATTTTGACCATTTGTGAATTTCAACACAATTTCATTGAGTTCAATACTCTTTTTCTTTAGCACTTTATTTTCTCTCAACAATTCATTAACATAAAGTTTCTCATGTTCATATGAATTACTAGGTTTCTCATTTGATGATGCAATCCTATCATGTAATGTTTTATTTTCTGATTCTAGACATGTTATCTTTGCATTTAATGATTCATTACATTTTTGTAATGCATCATTTTCCTTTAAAGTTTCTACCATCTTATTTTTAAGGCAAACATTCTTTTTACCAATTTTCATCAATTTATCATGTAATTCTTTAAATGCATCATACAACTCATCATAAGTGAGATCACTTACCTCATCAATTTCATTGTCAGATTCATCTCCAATAGCCATAAGTGCCAAATTTGACAATTCTTGGGATTCCTCTTCATCACTTGATTCTTCTTCACTGTCATCCCAAGTAGCCACCATGGCTTTCTTCTTAAGCTTACTGAGAAGTAGGCATTCTGATCTTATATGTCCTGGCTTCTTGCACTCATAGCATTTAATTGCTTTCTTTTTCTCTTTTTGATTGTTGAAATCACTGAATTTTCTTCTATCATTGGTTTTCTTGAAGAATTTTCTGAATCTTTTTCCCAGCATAACTAATTCTTCATCATCTGGCTCACTTTGTTCATCACTCTCAAGTTTTGAAACTTTGAGAGTAATATTTTTCTTCTTTTCTTCAGTTCCTCTTTCAGCTGCTAAATCTTCCTCATAAGAAATAAGAGAACCAATTAAATCATCAATAGGCAATGTATTTAGGTCCTTAGCCTCCTCAATGGTAGTTCTTTTTTGTCTCCATTCCTTAGGTAAAGATCTAATAATTTTCTTAACTTTCTCACTGTTAGAGAAAGTTTTTCCTAGAGCTCCTAAAGTGTTTATTATATCCGTAAATCTTGTATACATAGAATAAACACTTTCATTTTGTTTCATTTGAAATAATTCATATTGTCTAGTAAATCTGCTAATTTTAGACTCTTTTACCTGATTAGTTCCTTTATAAACGACTTCTAGTTTATGTCAGATTTCATAAGCACTTTCACAGCTAGAGACTCTATGAAATTCTTTCTTATCTAATGCACAGAATAGAGCATTCATAGCTTTGGAATTCAGAAAAGCTTTTCTTTTTTCCAATTCATTCCACTCCCTTGAGGGTTTAAGAATGTCATCTCCTAATTCATTTTTTATCATTGGCATAATTGGTCTATCACACACAATTTCCCAGATTTCATAATCTAAGGCTTGCAAATAGATTCTCATCCTAGTTTTCCAATAAGGATAATCATTATCATCAAAAAATGGTGGACGAGTTGTGGATTGTCCTTCCCTGAATATGGATTCATACTGGGTAGCCATGGATCTTTTACTCTAGACGATTAAGTCTTGCTAAGAGAACCTTACTCTAATACCAATTGAAATTCTAACTAGACTACCCAAGATGGGGAGTGAATTGGGTTTTTAATAATTATGGAAATAAATCGCTCAATCACTCTCAAACAAATTTGAAATAATTGAATAAGTAAATAGACAGTGTTAAATAAATTAAGAATAGGGAAGAGAAAACAAACACAATGGTTTTTACATGGTTCGGCTATCCCCGCCTACGTCCACGCCTCCAAGCACTCCGGGCTTGAGAATTCTACTATACAAGCCTCCAAGGCTTCAACAACTTACAGTTGACTTCCCAGGTGTCAATGGACCTTTACAACAAGAGATTATTCCCAATCTCTTAACCCAAATATATCCCCACACTTGCAGTCACTTAATACAAAAAAATACAGATTGATTTATCTCTCACACAATCTTTTAAGGTTACAAGTTAAAGCGCAATGTATGAATGAATGAAGTATAAATCTATTTGAAGCTTTCTATAGTAGGTAAACTCGTATATAAGCTCAGTAGTTGTGTTGTCGTCAGTCCTTGATTTGAATTGGATGAGCATATTTATAGCTGAAGCTGAAAACTAGCCATTACTCTTCCATATGACAGAAAATGGTTTGCCGTTAGCTGTTAACGGTTAGCCGTTTTTCTTTGGTCAATGTTACCGTTGAGCATGATTTCAAATAAACGGTTGACCGTTAATAATTATCCTTTCGCCGTTAACTTCCAGAAACCTGCACAACAAAAATACTTGATCCGTTTTCTCTAAACGGTTAAGGGTTAACAAAGAATGTCAATTTTGAAACTTATCGGTTAACCGTTATGTGTTAACGGTTTGCCATTAAAATCCAGAATCCATATAATTCAAAGCTCTGTAACCGGTTCCTTTTACTATTAAAGTATTTTAAAGAATTGACGATATCGGTTAGCCGTTATAAATTAACGGTTTGCCGATTACTTCCAGTATCTCACAAATTGCCTATCGGTTAAGTCTTAAGCTGTTAACCTTTTAACTTTAAAGAGTTCACGATATCGGTTAGCCGCTATATGTTAACGGTTCACCGATTTCTTCTAGTATCTCACAAAATGCCTATCAGTTAAGGCTTAAGCTATTAACCTTTTACAGAGCTAAGACAGCTTCACTAACGGTTAACTGTTTAATATAATCGGTTAGCCGTTTATACTCAGAATTTCATTTAACTTACAAATTGTTCTAGTTCTTCTAAGAAATGTTAAATACATACCTAGTTTTGACTCTTAAAAGAATACTTGAAACTTTTGTAAGTCTTAAAAACACATTTATTAACTTAAATTCATTATTTGTTATCATCAAAATCAATTACTAAAATATGTATATGTTAACACTATGAATATTAGACACATATAAAAATCTCTTTTTAAAATTTCAGAATTTTTTTAATTCATTTTGGTACCACAAATAATTTTGCAAAAGTTTTCATTCTATTGAAGTTGCAGATTTATAGTCCAGCAATGCTAGTTTCAAAAATACATATAAAATTAAAAACAAAGTCTTCAATAAGCCCTACATATTTAGTTTTTAGAAAGATAAGATTCTTCTTAAAAATCATTTATAAAACATATGTTTAATTTCGAGATATCCATGCTAAGTATATTCATTGCGTCAATAATTGACTAACAAGACTCAACAATAAATTAAATATTTAAACAGAACTTTAACACATCATAAATCATGCATAACGTCGGTAACAATCTAAAATCATATCAATGAAATCCTTAATAGAGTGATTGGAAAACTTACGGAGAATAATGAAGTAAAACTTACTAATCATTAAGATTTTTTTTTTCCAGTTAAAGGTTTAAATCCTACAGTATAAGTAAAAGAATAAAGAGTAGTAGAGAAAAATATAATAAAACATTGGACTTAGAGTTATGTAAGAGGAAAAGTATAGATTTATAAGGAGTCTTAAGAATCCCTATTAAATTAGAGAAATAAGTATTTTTTTAAAATTACCAGATGAATAATCCTTATTATCCTTATTATGAAGGGCAATAATGCCATTTATAAATTCTAATAACACAAAATTCCCATAATTTAAATTCATGAAAATTTTGGCATTACATTACAATAGCTCTTTGTAATATTTATGATTTTTCAATATTTATAACTTGTTAAAAATCAACACCTATAAAATGATTGGGTATAGTTTAGTGAATTGATGTACTTAAATAAGAGTTAATGATTTAAGGATTTTTGAATTTTCCTATCAAAGTCATAATTCAGTTGGATATTGATAAGAATTTGCTTTAATAATTATAAGACAAGAGTGAGCTCGTGTGATTGGGCTTATTGTTGATTGCTTTGTTCATGCATAATGTTTATTATATGTATACATGTAAATATATAAGAAAAGATTTCATATGGCTGGTCATTTTATGGTTCTGAAGTAATTTAATCGTTGTAGTTTATGATAAAAACTATATTTTGTTAACATATTATTTAAAATATTTTCTTAAATTTGTCTTAAAAATATTTATAAAGCTTTGCTAATTCAATATCTTATAAGTGTGTTTTACTGAAATATTATTAAATGATTGATAATGAAAGACTGAAAACTATATTTAAGGTTTTAACTCATTATCTATAGTTACAGTTATTGATTTAACCAAACAACTAGTCACATTATGTGCACCTCCTGACGTTTAATGTGAGGTAAAGTTCCCTGATTGGACTACTGGCCAAGTCATCAGAATACAAGTAACATACTGAACTACTGGGCAAGTCACTGAGAAAATAGATGACATTATGTGGCATGAGCAAAATGAATAAATGAAAGGTTTTATTGATAAATAATTTCTTAAATGATTATTTATTGAAAATGATTATTACATTATGACTTAATTGATTTTGAGCATTATTGTACATAGGAATTAGATTATGAAGTCATTACTAGTTTTTAATTTATGGTACTTCATAATAATTATTTTGTATTTACTTAACGAGTTAATGACTCACCGTTGATTTCCAACATTTTACAGATTAATTTAAAAAATGTGGGCTTTTCAGTTTAGAGAAGCGGATTTGTTACCTGCAAATTTTAGCGTTATTTTGATGAATCATTTGTGGCCACTTTACTTATTGCTTAGAGCTGAATTTTGATTTGGAGGATTATTGTTATATTCATTACTTTTGAGATTATGTTTTAACTATGGATGATAATTATTATTATTATTATTATTTTGGAGTAGTAATGAGATTAGTAGTATGAGATTTTGTTCCAAATTTTTCTTGAGATTTTTGGGTAAATTTTGGGTGTTACACATGAGCTGCTATATCTAATAAGTTTAGGTATTTTCTTTTATTTGATTAAATCCAAACTTCTTTATTTAAATCTTTTAAAAATAGTATGCAAAAACATCATTACCTTTAAAAAATCTCTCCTGCAACATGGGCATCGTATTTATTTCAATTTTTCTTTTATAAGTATTGTCGGAATTTTATCAACGTAAGAAAGCATCTTATGTTTTTTATTTTTATATTGACAGTTAATTGACATTAATTTAATGGATGATGATCAAATATCTAACACGCAATTTCGTTTTTAAAATCAAATACAAGTACTGAAAGAAACAACTTTCTTGATGCATGCATGTGACGTTAAGGATGATCGCTTTAATAAATTAACAACACCAACTAATAATTAACTTCATTCCAAGTCAAGCGTATATGTAGAACCAATCTTATTGGCTGTTACATTATCATTTGCCGTATCGCCACGTGGCCAGATAACTCAAACAAATATATAAATTAACACAGATAAAACTTAGAGCAAGAATCGTCTTCTACTTCAAACATGGATGGGCTAAAGTGATTGACACTGAATCCAAGTTCCTCGATTGAATCATGTTCATGCACGTGGTGGCTTTCATGCATTGGTTGGGTTGTATAAATTATTTATTAGAGCAAATTACAACCTAATAATACTTCTTATCTAATAAGTTTTATCTGGGGATTAGAGGTTTCAAATTTTACAAGTATCATAATTCAATTCTCACTTCTAGAACTCATTACATGTTACCAAACTGCCATTAACTCTAATCGACAAGGTATAAGGAAATAACTTAAGATATTTCTTCAGAATTATCCTAATCCATGAGACTATATATTGAGATGTTTTGTTATGCTTACAAATTTTCTAAAACGGACCGAAAGAAACTAATTAAAAGAAAATAATAAAACACTTCATTCAGTGATCTGTTTGATGAAGTATTCCAAATTTTTTGAAGAAGATCCTCCTTCCGTGACACTCTTTTGAGCCAATTCCTTCAGCTTCAATGCATTTTTTCTTACATCATCATTGGAAAGCAGTTCATTCACCTTCCTCTTAATTTCGTGCCTCCTGATGATCCCATTACCATCTGGTTCCAATGATAAGCCCACCTTCCAATCGTCGCATATGCAGCTCCTAATATAAAGATGATCATGACCCCAAGGCCAACACAGAAATGTTACCCCCATGCTTATGCCCTCCATTGTCGAATTCCAACCACAGTGTGTCAAGTAACATGCAACAGAGGGATGAGCCAGAACCTTTTCTTGAGGTGCCCATTTCACCATTTTTCCAAAATCAGCTACTTTTGCCTCGAACCCATCTGGGTTATCGGTAGAACTGCCATTAATAAAGCCTGGCCTAACAACACATAAAAATGGTTGGCCAGCAAGCTCAAGGCCTAGTGCTAGTTCATTGAACTGCTGCTGGCTGAACTTCGAGATGCTCCCAAATGCAGCATAAATGACAGATCCCGGAGGCTGTTTATCAAGCCAGCTTATGCAAGTTAAGTCCTCTGACCAAATGTTTCCAGTAGGTTGCCCGTTTGCGATCAAGGGACCAACTGGAATAATATTTGGAAGTATCTTGTTGGCTGACGGAGCAAGCTCATGAAACCAGGTGCACAAAATCCGGTCGGACGCCTCAATAGTTTGCCGAATAACATTAACATATTGAAACATCGATGTCTGCAGGGATGGGTTTCCTGGACAGTTCCAGAGGAATTCAGCAGGGCTAGCAGCAGGTAAATATGGTGACAGCTCAATCGTCTCATTCTTTATCACGATACCTACAAAACCAGTTTTTCCAATTAAATACTCTTTACGGAAATTTACAAAAGCACTGCAAATATGAACATCCTCATCTTTAATCATTTTCAGCATTGACGGAATTCTCATTAATGTTTTGGAGGGAGAAATCTAACAGCATTACTACTAAAAGCACAGAGAGATTTTGACTACATAACTTCATCAGACTTTTGCAAGCTCTTTGGATTATGCCGTGAGTAATTCCATTATCTGAGATACAATGATCAACAAATTCAAATCAAATATTAAAGAAGCTTACCATCAGAGCTGATAATGCCAGCCTCAATAAACTTCGGAATGTTCATTATCATGGCTAAGATTCCTGGTGCTGATGTATAAACTGACGCTTTTTTTAGCCCCAATTTCGCTGCAACCTGCAGCGCCCACCCGATAGTTACATCAGCAATGACGCAGGTGATTTTCTCATCATCTTCCTGTTGGTTAATTTTCTGAATCAGCTCCTCTAGATAACCAGGCATGACTCTAGAAATACTCCTCGTCATCTTGGTGCCGTCTTTTCGATCATCTTCTGGTTCCAATCCATCTGGTAGCGGGACTATTCTAACTGGACGTTGCGCATCTCCCATCTCCGTAGAACTTCCCAGTTGGTGGGACTCCTTAATTCTTTCACATATGAACTCTGTAGTTACAAAAGTGACCTCGACTCTGGAATCAGCCAGGCGGTGCGCAAGTTTCATCAATGATGCTACATGTCCTTGAGCTGGAAACGAAACAAGCAGCACATGAACATTGGTTTTGTTCAAGCTGTCAGACTCGGATGCAAGGCATCTGAATTCCATCTTGTATTTGAGTTCTCCACTTTCTGTAACTTCTAATTGTGTACGATTACCCCTTAAATACGATTAATATTTACATCCCCGAAGTTAATGGATAATTATGATTTTTTAAAAAAATTTCTAGAAACCAAACTCAATTCACAGATAATTAGCAAGAATTGTGTAAGTTCAGTTATTTCATCCCAAAAAGACTTTCAAAAAATCATTAGAAATTTTATTCATCAATTGTTGCCATCACTTATTGCATGTATAAAACGCCTGGTGTGTGTTTGTTATGCAGTTTCAACACGGGTTTCCCATTTAAGATTAAAAATATATATATTTATTATTTCATTTGAGTTTCGTGTTCCTCGACTTTCTTCATTCATACGGCAAATGCATTTAGAACGACCATTTTTTACTTGTTTTAGTTTCCATTGATCATACAACTCATTTAAGTTAAACTTATCACCAAGCAAGTAGTCCAGTCACGAATGGATAAATATACCATTGTCTCTCAAACAGGTAATGCCAAATCCTATTGGGACAGAGCATCCGTGATCCAAGTATTACAATAAAGTTTGGCATCACCACCACAAAGAACTTCGAGCCATTTGCTTATTTGAAAATTTTAGTACAAAGTAAAGAGAGGATATGATGGATTCATACTGAACTTAAATACAGATCTTACAATATGAAAAAATTAATAAGAAAAGAAAAAGAACAGGAGCTGCCCCAAAATACAGATAAATTGCAGAATTAAAAAGTAAAAGAGAATCCTAGCATTTATGCTATTCTGGTTTCCCTCCCTATCACAGCAAATTCTCACTATTATGTCATCAGACCACCAACATAACCCAAAAAGGACCGAACTGAACCACATATAGTCAACAAGGACAAAAGAGAAACAAACCAAGAGATTCTAACAGCTTATCTCAATTCCACAACCTAGGATCTCTCAACTCTTTGCGCCTGATCGAGCAGGTCCCAAGTAGTTTGTTACCAAGCCCATTACAGCAAACCTGATATTCAGTCATAAAGTTAAAATCAATCAAACCCACAATAATAGAGAAAGAAATTTCAAGACAAAATGCTGAAACAGGCAATGTTTACAGCATTAAAAAAAAAAAAACCAAAAGACAAAAAACAAAAAAAAACAAAAAAAAAACAAAACAAAAATGCAGCAAGTGCTTAAAAGAGCCACAAAATGAATGTCACATCAACTGAACATGGATCAGTGCGACATTCTTTCCAGTCACAGTAAGGACCATCCTACTTGTTGAAATACATGCAATTATGACAAACACATCTATGGCAGAACTGATAGCCTTGACATAATCAAGAATCCAAACACCTTCTACAAGTAAAGGTTCATTATAACATGGTAAACTCGAGAATAGGCATATTCCCCACTTTTTTAAAAGTTACAATGCACCCCAAAACTAGCCTCCCTCTAAAATTAGTGTGAGGGCAGTTGAACCCTTGAGTAGGGCTGTTCGCAAATCGGATTTTACGGATTAGGTATCAATCCATATTCGATCCGCAATATTGCGGATTTTATAAAATTTTAATCCAATCCAATCCACAGATTAGTGAAACTCAGTTCAAATTCAATCCATACGTCTACGGATCGAATGCAGATTTAACCTAATTCATATTCAATCCACTATTTTACAGATTTTTTTGCAGACTAAAAATTTTTAAATCTATCTAATCCGCAAACTAACTAAATAAAAAAATTTCATATAAAAATAACTTTACTAACGACCAAATTTGAAATTAAATAAGATTTAAATAAATAAATTATTTAAGTAAAGCTACAAAATACATTCAAATTTTCAAAATATAACACACTAAAAAAAAAAAATATTATTTGTTTAGATAGGTACATGAAAATTAACTGTTTAAGAAGTCATATTTGATCATTTAATTATTTTTATATTATATTATTATTAGATAAGATATAACATAGTATTAATGTAACTATATTTTAACTTATTTATTTATCAGTAAGTGCTAATGTCATATTAAATAAACATTTTTATTTTTTTGCGGATTTGCACAGATTTATAGAAGTAAATGCATATCTAATTCATCGACTACGGATTTTTAAAATATCGTTCCAATCCATCCAATCCACAGATTAAATTTCTATGGATCAAATGGATTGAGCAGATTGGATTGGATTCTAAACACCCCTACCCTTGACCTCTAGTTTCCACAGAAGAGACCGAGCCAACTGGACCGTTAGTTAGCAAGAAAATCATTTGACACAATTGACGATAACGACCAACTCATCAACAATAAACAGAAGCCACACAAAGATAAAGCCTCTAAAGCAATTAACCAAACATATAGATGTAAGAATACTCAAACATGATATGAGAAACAAATTGACTCCATCAACTGGTTGATTTTGCAAGTCCAATGTTTGCCAAACACAACTAGAATGATCAGCTAAAAATTAGTTAAGCTCTGGGACTAAATTCATTGATTTTTAAAAGGTCATGAATCAGCTAGGACCTAATACATTAAATCAAAATGGAAGAGAGAAAATAAATTAAAAGGAACCCCAATGGCACTCCAATTAGTTAGTGGACTGTTAAAAAAAAAGTTAAAATGAAAAAAAAAGGACAACAACAACAACAGCAGCAACAGCTACTTTAGGTAGATGGACTTCAAGATCAACTAGCTTCTCAATCAAACATGGGAGTACTTTTGCACAGACTTTTCACACTAGCAAGCTCACTGGTTACAACAAATAGATCCACAATCTTGCAAACAAGAAGGACTAATATCAAATAACCACAAAATTGTTACATAAAGCATTCAATTTTCAAGCAAACAATAATTTTTCAAAAAATTTGAGATAATTATGTATCAACATATGAACAAGTAGAAATATTGGGGATAACCACTGCAACAAGCACCAGTCAAGCACGTATCTAATAGTAGACAACGAAGCAGTTGGCTGCTTTTATAAGAAAAGAAAATGCATGAGATAATAGAAAATTTATACATGAGTAGCATCTGCTATTAAAGCTATATCTGAGCAAGCCTTGCATCTTATTTACTTAGGATGAATTATAATTGTTTTTCTTTTTATTTCTAGCTCACATGAATGTAGCCCACAGATAATTAATTATTCAAGATGACGTGTAATGCTTAAACAACAATGATCTCCGCAAAACAAGCGCTACATTAGAAGCTTATATGCACAATCACAAGCAATTGTTCGAGATGACATGTAATGCTTAAACTACAATGATCTCTATAAAAACAAGATCGACATTAGAAGCTTATATGTACAATCATAAGCAACTAATCCATAAAGCTTAGAACCTATAGAGAAGAAGCAAAAACTCACATCATAGCCATTGAAATCTGCTTAAGATCAGTCTCCGTGTTCCTCATATTGGCCACTGACTGGGCGCAGCATATGATTGCGAGCCACGAGCATAGCTTGTACTGCAACGTAATTAATAACATAAATAAATAAATAATATATGATTAAGTTATAAAATTTACTGGATTTTTTTAATAGTGATCGGGACTAGGACCCTGAACATGACGCCGGCGACACCGAAAATGAAGGCGATGAAAACGGAGTAGTCGACAGGTAGATCCTCGGGAGCCACCACCTTTGGCACGTATGGCTTAGCCGCCGATGGCTGACGTGGATCGTTCGAATTGTTGTGTGAAGACATTTTCGATTCGATTCAGTTCCGATCACTGGCTTGTGACTTCCTTCTCTCTCAATGTAAACTTGTACTGTATGCGTTTGCACAATGTTTTGTGGGTTATCGGCCCACGGGCTGAAAGGTCCATTTGATCAATTTGTTCGACCCGATTTTCGAGGAAAAGAAATGGAAAAGCCGAAGACGTGAAGGGAAATTAAATTAATTAATATCTGCACCCAGAGCTTTGATAAAACCTCAAGATTAGCTTGTACGTGGCTCTTTTTCTTCCACCCCCCCCCCCCCAACAAAAAAAACAGTTCCTTCTAACTGATAAGTCAAAATTAGCAATGATTTAATGGGACTTGATTTCGTGCATAATTATGAGTGTGTCAAATCCACATTAGGAGGCTTGTAATCTGGGGATCATAGTGCACAATTATATGTACTTAATATTATTTGATAATTTAATAATTATATTTTTAATATAAGCTATCTACTTAGACTCAATAACAATTATCATAAATTGACAAATGTTATACTCTTGATAATTGGAGTTGTGGGTTCTATTTAGGGTATAATACCCTGAGCAGAGATATCTAATTAAAAGACGTTTGTTCATTGATGAAAAGGTATTGAGTGACCATATACACGAGCAAAATGCTCGTAGGTGAGCAGACATCTGGTGTGGTTGCTTAACTGAATACAAGAAGAATCTTGGGGGACCAAGGTCAATAACACAGTCAACAACAATTATCAACACATCAACAGTAGTTACCAGCGCATGGGACTTCCCCTGATATCTTAAGCAGGAAACCCACTAAGCGACGATTAAGGAACTATAGATAGCATGACTCGTGAATAGGAGAACATGGGATAATGGAAGCTCTATGCCCAAGCAAGCTATAAATTAGATTTGGAAAGACTATAAAAGGATTGGACAAAAACAAGAATAGGGAAAGAATTATAGGAGTGATATTTTGAAGAAAAATAAATTATCAAAATTGAGAGAGAGTAAGATTGTGAAAAAAAAACTAGAGAGAGGCCACAGAATTAACAGCGTAATTTTTTTAAAGTAAACCCATATTACTGATATAAGCATTAGAGAGTTTATGTTGGAAAATCACAAGCATCTCTCTAACTGGTTGTTCTATGTGTAGGGACACGAAGAGGAGAAAAAATGCATTCTGAGCCTTAGTCGCAAAAGAGCAAAGTAGTTTAAGATCATCCTCTTCTGATCATAGGTTTGAGTATTTATAAGGAATTCTGGTGAGAAATGAGTAGACCAGACTTTGCATCAATAATTTTTAGCACCATCTGTAGGGATTCGAACAAGAAGCTGTCATCAACAAAACAAGACAAAGAGAAATAAGTAGTATAATAATGGAAGTAAGAGAAAGTGGCAATCAAGAAAGGGAGCATGAGTTCGATGAAGCCATTACCTTAAGGGAAATAGCAATTGAGGTAAGGAAAAAAGAATTTATGAAAAAATGAAACGGATAGAAAAGCAAATGTCCTATTTGACCTAAAGAGTGAACAAAAAGACTTTACAGTGGGAGCACGAGAAACGACAGTATTACCCTAGAATAAAGCAGTAAGAAGAACCATAACTAAGGGTTCACTACGAAGAGGAAATGATTTAGTGGGTTATATGGTGGTGGCCCTGCCAAACAATTTGCAAGATGATCAATTTTTATACCAAGAAATCAACACCAGGGGAGAGTAAACATAGATAGTGATTATATGAGGGCAAATGCTGAAAAAAAGGGAGCTTAGACAATACCTACATGATATTGAATAAGAACGAGATCAAGTTACTACATGAGATCCTGGTAAAGCCATGGAACTCGAAAGAGAGGTACGAAGGTTGGCGCAAGTCATCGATGATATGCAAGGTCGTAGGCAAGCACCAAGTTAGAGAATAATGCTAGATGGTGTGTCATTCTCTCAGTAGAAATCATGAGCACTGTAATCCTAAGGGATTTTTATTTTTTCGATTTGAAGTATGCCGGGAAAACTAATCCACTTGTGCACATCAAGCATTTTAATAACATGACCAGAGTACAGGATTTGTCACCGGCCTAGAGATGTAGGTTGTTCCTAATAACGTTGGAGGGATAGGCACTTGAATGGCATCGAAGACTATTAGGAGGAAGCATTAAGTCTTTCAAGCAAATTTGCTAGGAGTTTATAGAATAGTTTCAAGGCACTGTGGCCCCAGAAGATGACATGATGGAGCTAATGAGCATGAAATACAAGAAGCATGAATCTCTTTGAGACTTCGTTAAAAGGTATCATTGGGCTCTTCTCGACCTTGAGGCTTTAAATCACCCTTAGGCCTTAAAAAAGCTCGAGCAAAGAGTAAAGATAGGGCGTCTTTGGTACAATTTGAGGAGTCTTGCTGTGTAATCTTATTTTGTAGCTTACAACCAAGCGAAGAAATTGCTAAGTATTAGAAAATATATATTTATAAAAAAGAAAACTATCATTTTACACTTCAAGTTCCACTAATTTTTTTACTTTTATGTATTCAAATCTCTTATAATTTTAATTATGTATGTTTTATTATAATTAAGTATTTTATATATTTTATGGACATTATGGTTATTTCACAATAAATGAGATATCAGATGACAAAACGGACAGCTAATCTGAACTTAAAACGGTCGAAAATCTTAAGAAGAACATAAAAGTATAAATATCACTATTCACATGTATGGCATTGTTTATGACATAGTTTATGTACTGTTCATGACACTGTTCATATATACTATACATGGTATTGACCAATGACATAGCACCGACTAATGACGTGGCAGTATTTGATTGGATGAATAAAATGGCTTTGACTGCTTATGTGGCATTAACTGATGATATAATATTGACTAGTGATATGTCACAATCTTATTGGACTAAAATATGTATGTATTATTAATCAATGACGTGTCAGTATATTAATGGATTAGAAAAATATGTGTACGGTACATGCATATACATGAAATAATAGCCTTAATGATGTGTTCAATCTAATTAGGACTTGCCATGTGATGCAATCTGTGCGTCTAAATTGTTTTAATCCGATAATCACTATTTACTCGTTGTATCTATAAAAGGAGGGCTCTTCCCGCTAATTTGACACCCTTAAGTTTATTTTTTAGTCTAATTTTCTCTAATTTCTTATTTATCTTATATTTTCTACGTATTTTAAAAAAATTTCTATTTTACCCCTAGTTCAAATATGAGTAGTTAATTTTCTTTCAAGTTTAAATTAAAGGTGAAGTCTCAACATGTTCCATGGGTTTATTTTGATAAATTTATTTTCTCTTCGCCTCTAATTTCTATAAATGTTTTGACTGTTCGTTGACAGACAATAACAACATAGTTATTACTGTTTTGTACAATAAACTCTACCATTATTAATTAGAGTGTGGTTCATGAAAAATGGACATCCCCTTATGATTTAATTAGTACTAATAAGGAATATTAAACTTTGGTGCATGTTGATATGGATCTAGATACCCAAAGTGGCTCATTATAATAGTCATCGGTTTAATTTATTTCTGTCATTCCAACTTTAATTTTAAAATAAATTTAATTACTTTCACCATAATTCTAATCACCCACTTAGAAAATTAATTCAATACATAATTAAAATCTAACTCCTCGTGGGATTGATACTCATTACCATTAATTTATTCTATAATATATTCGCACACTTGCAATTCAATAAAATTTACATAATAAGTTTTTGGTACTATTGCCGGAGAGATAAGTTATTTTAATTTGTTAAATTAATTTTTTTATTTTGTTGTATTTTTTCTTATAAAAAATAATTTTATAATTTAATTTTTGTAATTTAAATTTCTTTAAATTTATGTAATTAATTTTCAAATTATTTACCTTGGTAATTTTTTCGTTTTATCTTATTAATTTATTCGTTGAATTAATTCATAGAATTAATCTTTTTTAAGTTATTTTTTTAGTTGTTTTCTTTTAAAATTATTATAAAAAATTAAAAAAATAAAACAAAAAAGTGAATCTACAATTCCTGTAATTTAATTTATTTTCCTTTTCTATTCTTTATATTTCTCATTTTTTTAATTTTTAATTGATCTTATTATTTTATTTAATCTATTTCTTGTATTTTTTTAGCACTTGAATTTATTTTCATAATAAAGTGGTAACAACGTGATAAGGTTAGTATCGTAATTTTTTTCTCTTCTTTATTTTTATTAATTTTGTTCTCTTTTTTTGTTGTATTTTTTATTATTTTTTTATTTAGAGTCAAAGATCACAATTACCTAATCTTGAGCCTATAGACTTAGAATTAAAAAAAAAAACACTTTGCACATACAAATACATTACAATTAAAGAAAAAATTTAAATAGATTTACAACAATAAGAACCACCACAGGAGAGGCCATTTAAGAATTACTTCAGTCCTTTAGCTAACTTAAATACATCATACATTCAATACTCAAATGTAGTTGTTAGAAGTTTTGAATTAAAATCTAATGTGCTAAATTATCTCCCAACATTCTATGACCTAGAAAATAAAGATTCATATAATCATTTAAATGATTTTCATACTGTTTGTTAAACTTTTAAATATGAGAATTTTTCAGATGATGATATTAAACTAAGATTATTCCTATTTTCATTAAAAGATAGATTTTGTTCATAATTTAATATATTTCTTGCTAATAGCATTATATCATGGGAATAAATGGTAACAAAATTTTTAAATAAATACTTTCCAGTTCATAAAACTAATTTTATTCGCAGAAAAATTTCAAAGTTTACCCATATTAATTAGAGCATAGTTCATGAGGAGTGGACATCCTTTTATGATTTAATTGATACTAATAAGGAATATTAAACCCTGGTGCATGTTAATACAAATCCAGATACCCAAAGGACTCATTACAATAGTTGTTGGTTTAATTTATTTCTACCATTCCAGCTTTAATTTTAAAATAGTTTAAATTACTTCACTTTAATTTCAACCACCCACTTAGAAAATTAATTCAACACATAATTAAAATCTACCTCCTCATGAGATCGACACTCGTTACCATTAATCAATTTTACAATAGATTCGTACACTTACAAGTTCAATAAAATTTTACACAACAAAGGGACATTGAGATTGAGGAGAAGAAAGCCACAAAAATAAGGAGTAAGCAGCTTGATGAATGAAGGAGGAAGAAGAAGAGAATCTCAAAGGGAAATGAACCCACTAAGTGGAAAGAACACCCTACCCAGAGAGTTGGCATAAGAGCGCAAGCACCACCCTACTAGATCTATTAGAGGTCACTTCAACTACAGCATGATAATGTCAGGCCACTTTATTCCCTGACCAAAAACTAATGGAAAAGATCCAAGCAAACATTCAACTTTCCTCATTATAATGCACAAATAACACATCATCCTCGAAATCTGAGAGATAGCAGAACATGATCATCCAATTCAGTCTCTCCATAAAATGGTGTGCCTAAAGAGAAAACTATGTAAATGATTAAGGAGTCTTAGGGCTATAGGTAGTACACTCTGTTGAAGTTACCACAAGATGAGTTGTATCATATGATAAAGAATCATGGTCTACTCTGTTATAGCACCCACGTTTATAATTAAAATGTAATACCCCACGTTTATAATTGTAACTAAGGTATTTAAAAATATATAGAATATTCAACACATTTAATATAAATGTAGATTTTAAATAGGCTTTTTATAAATATATAATATAAAAGGTTTATTACATTAAAAAAAAACTTCATTACAAAATATAAAGATTTCTTAGTAAAATATCTTAAAACCAACTCTATAACTAAATAAACTTACAGTATCTATATTTAGATAGAAACACAGTTGAGTCCATTATACACTCAAAGTCTGTTATATCTTATGTACTTCACCTCGGTTGGAATTTAACATCCGCTTGCCCTATATATTATTTCCTTTAATGTAAGGACTACATAAGCTAATGCTCAGTAAGATAACAGTTTGATGACTTGATGAACATTAAATCTTTAAAATGACTTATCCTAAGGCCACATTCAACGATTATTCTTTTGGGTATTATGTATCACCGTTCCCAAAAGACTAGCCATATTTAATCATTGATCTTTTGGGTGTTACGTATCGCTATCCTCAAAAAACTACTCTTTGCTTAGCTTTGAGGGCTTGTCCTCCTTAGGAATCTTTGCCACCATTTGTAGTAGTAGCCACCCATGAAATGCATGTATAATGTAAGGTTAATCACATCATAGTAGTCATAACAAGATAATGGATTATTTAATAATGAATTGAAGTATGAAAACAACTTTGTTCTTATATTACAGTTAGGGTGTTACTTACGTCTTTTCCTTGACTTCTTTAAAACTCTTTTCCTTGAGAATTTTACTACAATTGATGTTTTGACTTAGAATAGAAGTTAATTGAATTTCTAAGATTTATGGAAAATGAAAGGACTGGGGCTATTTATGGGATTTTTTAAAACTAATGGGTGGTTAGAATTTTGCCACCATAACTTTTAATTAATGATGAAGATTTATCTTTTTATAAATATCCTAGTAATTGCTAGAATTCTAAATTATCTTTGTAATATCTCTTATTGTATCATTACTTATGTCATCATAATTTTAGAATTTCTAAATATTTCTACAAATATTCTAAAATTTTTAAATATTTGTACAAGCATCTTTTATTACATCTTACTTATGTCATCACTCATGTCATTATTACTCTAGAGTACACAATGATGAATATTTTTATATTATTGTTATTATTATTTTAGTGTTCAAAAAGATTTGTTAATTAAAATCAATCTTATTATATTCTAGTGTGAAAATTGGACATCACATCTATCATCTAGCACTAATTGAAAAAACACCCAGCAAATGAGATCGAAATCAATTCTATGGTTTCACGCTACTTATGGCCACACGACAACACAGTATAAAGACCTCAAAAACCAAATTGAAAATTTGGTGAGGAGTCGCTACTTGGATGATGTCATTGTAGGAAACCATCTAGCCGGACACACCCTCTAGAGTATAATAGAATGTTGAAAATATAAGTCAGGAACAGCCCACTATCAGACTCATAGTTGGGGGACCAAGAATGGCAGGATATTCTAATAGGGTAAAGAAGAAGTATTCGAGGTACGTCATGACCAGTAAAGATGTATTCTTTAATATTCAGCTGAAAAACGAGTAAAACTAAAGTAAGTGTCAATCATATGGACAGATAAAGACAAAGAAAGAATAATCCACTAACATGATGATGCGCTGGCAACTGGGGCCACGATCGCCAGCAAGAAATTCAACTGAACATTGGTTGACATGAGGAGCTTAGTGGATGTTCTATTTAAGTCAACCCTCGATGAAATAGGGATAGCAAACTTAAGGTTAGAACATGTTAATACATCATTTTTTTTCAACTTGCAAAATAAAAGAAAATTTTTGTTCCTCACACACTTCCTTACGTGTTTACACTTAAATCATATTGTTATCACTTATGTTTTGCACTATTTTGGCTTTTTTTCTTAATGATAATCTCTCTTGCCTTTTACCACTCAAGCCAACCCCCTTTATGTTCTTAACAGAATAAAAAAAATTCAATAAATCTCAAAGACCAATTAGTCAGATAATGACAAATCTCAAGAATTATAACTTTAAAACTTAGTTGAGACAAATGAAAGATAACTTTAAAGAACCAACGAATTTACGAAAACTTTAGAAAGGAAGCAAAAGACATATTAAATAATTCACTAGAATGCAACTAATATATAAACAAGAAAAAGACACCTAAACAGCCTTGTAGATTGATAATCTTTCTTTTTTAAAAAAATTAGAATCAGCTGCTAATATTTCAAAGAAATACAAATCAGAAATTTTCTTTGGTCAAGCAACTTAAGAAACTAAGAAAGAGACACAAAAATCTTATATGTCTCCATATTTTTAAGATAGCAACTCTAATTCTTTTTTTTTGTTTTTTTTAAATATATATACCAAACAAACAAAATAGAACTGAATTGAATCTTTTAGGATCAAGAAATAAAAACAAAGGAAATAGAAGAAAGGCACAATATCAAGAACACAAAAAAGAAAGAAATAAAGAGAGAAAATAATAAATAACATTTGAATGCATTCTTGATTGAATGCATGAATTTGACTTATTAAGGGAGTAACCAACCTTTGTGGCATCTCAAATTAGGTTTTAAAAACTTAGTTTTCTTTAAGTTCTAATCTAATCATCTATAATTTATTCTTAGTGATCTGGAGTTTTCCAATCCATTGATTCAAGGGTTCCTAAAGTTGGTTGCATAAAGGGTCCATATCAAATTGTTATCAGAGTCAGGTTCTCTAAAAACAGGTTATTTATCATCATCTTTCTTTATTTTTTTTATGTTCTTGATATTGTGCCTTTCTTTTATTTCTTTTGTTTTTATTTCTTGATCCTAAAAGATTCAATTCAATTATATTTTGTGTGTTTGGTATATATATTTAAAAAAATAAAAAAATGAATTGGAGCTGCTATCTTAAGAATATAGAGACATATAAGATTTTTGAGTCTCTTTCTTGGTTTATTGAGTTGCTTGATGTTGAGTGTTAGAAAGTGTATATTTATAAAGGAGAAAATCATCATTTTACACTTTAAGTTTCACTAACATTGCTACTTTTATTTATTTAAATATTTTGTTATTTAATTATATGTGTTTTATTATAATTATGTATTTTATATATTTTAGGGGCATCACGATCGTTTCACAATGAACGAGTGATTAGACAGCAAAACGGACGTCATATTTGGACTCAGGACGGTCGAAAACCTTAAGAGGAGCATTTAAGGAAAAAAGTCATTATTCACATATACGATACTGTTCATATGTACGGTGTTGTTCATGATACTGTTCACGACACTGTTCATATATACGGACCGATGATGTGGTAACTACCTATGACGTGGCAGTATCTGATTGGACGAATTATGTGGATTGACCGATGACGTGGCGTTGACCGATGATGTGTCACGATCTTATTGGACTAAATTTCTTATGTACTGTAGATCGATAACGTGACAGCATCTCAGTAGAGCAAAAATCGTGTGTACAGTACATGCGCATACATGGGATTATTTACTATTCAGACGGCGTTACTGTGCAAATGTTAACTGTTGATTGTTGACTGATGACGTGGCGCAATCCTGAGCATCCGAACTGTTTTTAATCCGATGGTCACGATTCACTCAATGTATCTATAAAAAGGGGGCTCTCCCCCCTAATTTGACACCCCTAAATTCCTTTTTAAGTTTAGATTTCTGAAATTCCTTCTCCTTCTTATAGTTTCTTTGTATTTTAATAAAAAAAATTTTTATCCTTAGTTAAAATATAAGTAGCTAATTTCTTTTTGAGCTTGGGTTGAAGGTGAAGTCTCAACATGTTCCATGGGCTTAATTTGGTAAATTTACTTTCTCTTTCCCTCTAATATTTGTGGTTGTTTTGACTTTTCGTCGATAAATAATAATAGTCTTGTCTAGATACAGCCCTGGTTAAACCGGCACCCTAGTACAAGGTTATTATTATTTGGTACGATAAGCCCTTGGCACCATACTTATTGGAGAGTGGTTCATGAGATGTAGAATCCCCCCTTATGATTTAATTGGTATTAATATGGAATATTTAGCCCATGGAGCATGTTGATGCGGATCCGGATACCCAAGTGCTTTATTATAACAGTTTCATTCTTAATTATTTCCGCCATTTTAATTCACAATTTAGGATAAAGTTACCATAATTTAATTGTTTCCATTAAAAGAAAATTAATTCTGCACATAATTAAAATCAAACTCCTCGTGGGATCGACACTCGTCACCATTAATCTATTCTATAATAGATTCGTGCGCTTGCGAGTTCAATAAAATTTGCACAACACTTGACTAAAGAGAATTTCTTATTTGTGTTTCTTCTAAATATTAGCAGCTGATTATAATCCAAAAAAAAAAGAAAGATTATTAATCTACAAGATTGCTCAAGTGTCTTTTTCTTGTTTATCTATTAGTTGCATTCTAGTGATTTCTTTTGTTGTGTAAATTTTATTGAACTTGCAAGCGCACGAATCTATTGTAGAATAGATTAATGGTGACGAGTGTCGATCCCACGAGGAGATTGATTTTAATTATATGCCGAATTAATTTTCTTTTAATGGAAACAATTAAATTATGGTAATTTTATCCTAAATTATGAATTAAAATGGCGGAAATAATTAAGAATGAAACTGTTATAATAAAGCACTTGGGTATCCGGATCCGCATCAACATGCTCCATGGGCTAAATATTCCATATTAATACCAATTAAATCATAACAGGGATTCCACACCTCATGAACCACTCTCCAATAAGTATGGTGCCAAGGGCTTATCGTGCCAAATAATAATAATCTTGTACTAGGGTGTCGGTTTAACCAGAGCTGTATCTAGACAAGATTATTATTATTTGTCGACGAAAAGTCAAAACAACCACAAATATTAGAAGGAAAGAGAAAGTAAATTTACCAAATTAAGCCCATGGAACATGTTGAGACTTCACCTTCAACCCAAGCTCAAAAAGAAATTAGCTACTCATATTTTAACTAAGGATAAAAAAGAAAATTTTATTAGAATACAAAGAAACTACAAGAAGGAGAAGGAATTTCAGAAATCTAAGCTTAAAAATGAATTCAAGGGTATCAAATTAGGGGGGAGAGCCCCCTTTTTATAGATACATTGAGTGAATCGTGACCATCGGATTAAAAACAATTTGGATGCTTAGGATTACGCCACGTCATCAGTCAACAGTCAACATTTGTACAGTAACGCCGCCTGAATAGTAAATAATCCCATGTAAGCGCATGTACTGTACACATAATTTTTGCTCCACTGAGATGCTGCCACGTCATCGATCTACAGTACATAAGAAATTTAGTCCAATAAGATCGTGACACATCATCGGTCAACGCCACGTCATCGGTCAATCCACATAATTCGTCCAATCAGATACTGCCACGTCATAGGTAGTTACCACATCATCGGTCCGTATATATGAACAGTGTCGTGAACAGTATCATGAACAACACCGTACATATGAACAGTATCGTATATGTGAATAATGACTTTTTTCCTTAAATGCTCCTCTTAAGGTTTTCGACCGTCCTGAGTCCAAATATGACGTCCGTTTTGCTGTCTAATCACTCGTTCATTGTGAAACGATCGTGATGCCCCTAAAATATATAAAATACATAATTATAATAAAACACATATAATTAAATAACAAAATATTTAAATAAATAAAAGTAGCAATGTTAGTGAGATTTAAAGTATAAAATGACGATTTTCTCCTTTATAAATATACACTTTCTAATACTCAACATCTTTCATATGTCTTTTGCTTCCTTTCTGAAGTTTTTGTTAATTCGTTGGTTCTTTGAAGTTATCTTCCATTTGCTTCAACTAAGTTTTAAAGTTATAATTCTTGAGATTGTCATTATCTGACTAATTGCTCTTTAAGATTTATTGAATTTTTTTATTATGTTAAGAACATAAAGGGGTCTGGCTTGAGTGGTAAAAGGCAAGAAAGATCATTATCAAGAAAAAAAGCCAAAATAGTGCGAAACACAAGTGATAACAATATGATTTGAATCTAAACAAGTGAGGGAGTGTGTGAGGAACGATAATTTTCTTTTATTTTGCAAGTTAAAAAAAAAGAGTATTAAGACAAGAGGTTGACATGAGATTGTTCATCAAGGCTATTAATGACCAATTTAAATTATTAAATGCGAGATTAAATGAATTGGAATTCAATTCTGGATCTAAATCTCAAAGAAGACGTGAGTTTGATAAAGAAGAAGTGAATTCTAAATTAGAGAGAACATGTTCTAAATGAGACAAGATGGTTGAATCTAAAGGAGATAACAACTTGGGCAACATCAAGATGAAGATTCTAACATTTAAAGAAAGAATGATCTTGAGCTATATTTGGAGTGGGAAAGAAAAATTGAAAATGTATTTGACTGTTATAATTACTCTAAGAAGAAGAAAGTGAAGTTAGCAGCCGTGGAGTTCATAGATTATGCAAACATATGGTGGGATCAATTAGTGATCAATAAGCATAGGAATAGAGATAGGCATATTCAATCATAGGAGGAGATGAAATTAATGATGTGCAAGAGGTTTAAACCTAGTCATTACTATAGAGATTTGTATAGGAAGTTGCAAGGGCTTGTTCAAGGTTCCATGAGTGTAGAAGAATATTATAAAGAGATAGAGATTGCCATGATTAGGCAAACATAGAGGAAGACTGAGAAGCAATAATGTCTAAATTTATTGGTGGATTGAAAAAGGAAATTACTAATGTGGTTGACTTGCAATATTATGTAAAGATGGAGGAACTTTTGCACAAATCCATTAAAGTAGAAAAACAAATAAAATCAAAGGGGTTCAAATCTAGTTCATTTTCTAGATCTTTAAGGAAATTAAATTAGAAAGATGACCAAACTGTCTTAAAAACAAAAGAAGAAACAAAGTCAAAGAATTCAATTACTGTTCCTAAAGGTAAAATTGACACTAAAAATCCTTCTAAGTCACATGATATTAAGTGTTTTAGGTGTCAAGGATTTGGGCATATTGCTTCCCAATGCCCAAACAAAAAGGTTGTGGTTGTATCGGTTAATGGAGAAATCAAAAGTGCTAGTTCAAGTGATGAGGAGACGTCATCATTGAAGGATTGTTCTGATGTTAAAGTGGAATAATTGGTGCAAGCTGATTTACTTATTACAAGGAGAGCCCTAAGTATACAACCTAAAAATAATGGAAATGAAAAGCAACGTGAGCACATTTTTCACACATGATGCCACGTGAAGGATGAGGTATGTATGTTAATTATTGAAAGTGGGAGTTGTACTAATTATTGAGTACTAGAAAATATATATTTATAAAGGAAAAAATTATCATTTTTCATTTCAAGTTCTACTAATTTTTTTACTTTTTGTATTCAAGTTTTTTGTGAATTTATTTATGGGTATTTTATTATAATTAAGTATTTTACGTATTTTAGGGACATCATGGTTATTTCACAATAAACGAGACATCAGATGACAAAACAGATGGTAAATTTAAACTCAGAATGATCAAAAATCTTAGAATGAGCATAAAAGTAAAAATATCATTGTTCACATATACGGCACTATTCACAAATATGGTACTGTTCATGGTACTGTTCATAACACTGTTTATATGTATTGTACGATGATGTAGCATTGACTGATGATGTAGCATCGATCAATGACGTGGCAGCATTTGATTGGAGGAATGATGTGGCAGTGACTGATTATGTGGCGTTGACTAATGACGTGGCTTGACTGATAAGGTGTCACAATCTTATTGGACAAAAATGTTTATGCATTGTTGATCAATGGCATGGTAGTATGTTAGTGGATTAGAAAAAACACGCATAAGGTACATGCATATACACGGGATAATAGCCCTAATAATGTATTCAAACCAATCAGAATTTGCCACGTGGCGCAATCCTGTACATCCAAATTGTTTTAATCCAGTGGCCATAATTTATTCATTGTCTCTATTAAAGGAGAGCTTCGCCACCTAATTTGACACCCCTGAGTTCATTTTTTAGGTTCATTTTCTAAAATTCCTTCTCTATCTTGTATTTTCTTTGTATTTTAATAAAATTTCCTTTTTATCCCTAGTTAAAATATGAGTAGCTAATTTTCTTTCAAGCTTAGGTTGAAAGTGAAGTCTCAACATATTCCATGGACTTAATTGGTAAATTTCTTTTATTTTTTTCTCTAATTTTTATGGATGTTTTGACTTTTTATTAACAGATAGTAATAACATAGTTATTACTGTTTGGCACGATAAGCCCTTAACACCATATTAATTAAAGCGCAGTTCATGAGGAGTGGATTTCCCCCTCATGATTTAATTGGTATTAATAAGAATATTGAGCCCTGGAGTATGTTAATGCAGATCCAGATACCCAAGTGCTTTATTATTACAGTTATATTTTTAATTATTCTGGCCATTTTAATTCAAAATTTAGGATAAATTCATTATAATTTAACTACTCACTTAGAAAATTAATTCAACACATAATTAAAATTCACCTCCTCGTAGGATCAATACTCGTCACCATTAATCTATTCTACAATAGATTCGTGCACTTACGAGTTCAATAAAATTTACATAACACTAATGTTGGTAGTACTTTGTTGGTAAAAAAATTAAATTTATATACCATAAAGCATCTTAAACCATACAAGCTACAATGGCTGAATGAATGTAGAAAGGTAAAGGTAAACAAATAAGTTTGAGTTTCTTTTTCAATTGGCAAGTATGAGGATGAGGTTCTTTGTGATATGGTACTAATGCATGCTGGTCATATACTGCTTGGCCGACCATGGCAATTTGATAGAAGGATTTTGCATGAGAGATATAAGAATCATTACTCTTTTGTAATTAACAATCAAAAAGTTATATTAATCCCTCTCAAACTTTTACAAGCCTATGAAAACCAAATTAGGATAACAAGAGAGTGGAAATTGAGAAAAAAATAAAAGTGTGGGGAAGATAGAGAAAAAATAAATAAAAAGAAGAGAAAAGTGAGCAAAAAGGAGAGAAAAGTAAACGAATAAGTGCATTTGCTAAAAAAACATAAGGTTAAAAGTGCAATGATGGTAAGACAGCAAGTACTTGTGCTTATGTATAAGGATATTTATTTTTATACTAATGACTTTAACTCTTCTTTACCTCGTGTTGTCATGTCTTTATTGTAGGAAATCAAGGACCTATTTCCTAAGGAGATTCCCCAGGGATTACCTCCTTTAAGAGGAATTGAGCATCAAATAAACTTCATACCCAGTTCTACCATACCAACTCGACTTACTTATAGAGCTAACCCTAAGGAAACGAAGGAAATACAAAGACAAGTTGATGAGTTGTTGCAAAAGAGTTTTGTAAGGGAGAGTCCTAGCCCATGTTCAGTTTCTATCATCTTAGTCCTAAAGAAAGATAGAACATGGCACATGTGTGTGGATTGTCGAGCCATTAACAAAATAACGATAAAGTATAGACATCTTATTCCTAGGTTAAATGATATGCTTGATGAACTATATGGCTCTCATTTCTTTTATGGGAAAATTTATGATAGTTTACTTTGATGATATCTTAGTTTATAGCAAAAATCTAGATGAACATATGAAACACTCGCATGTTGTTTTTAATATCTTGAGAGAGCACCAATTGTATGTTAATCATTAGAAGTGCATATTTTGCATGGAATATGTTATGTTTCTTGGATATATTGTTAGTTCGCAAAGTATTAATGTTGATAAAGAAAAGGTAAAAGCAATAAAGGACTGGCTTACACCCAAGAATGCGAACGAGATGAGAAGTTTTTACAATTTAGCAAGTTTTTATCGAAGGTTTGTTAAAGATTTTAGTCCTATTGTTGCACCTTTAAATGAACTTGTTAAAAAGAATGTTATTTTTAAGTGGACTGATTTACATGACCTTACTTTTCAAACTTTGAAAGATAAGCTAACTAATGCACCTTTATTGGGTTTGCCTAACTTTAATAAAGTTTTTGAAATAGAATGTGATGCATATGAAAGTGGACTAAGGGCTGTTTTGATGCAAGATTCCAAACTAATTATATACGTTAGTCAAAAACTAAGTGGGGCAGCCTTGAATTATCCTATTTATGACAAAGAGCTTTATGCATTAGTAAGGACTCTTCAGACATGGCAACATTATCTATAGCCAAGGGAATTCATCATTCATTCTGATCATGAGAGCTTAAAGTTCTTGAAAACCTAAGGTAAGCTTAATAAAAGACATGCTAAGTGGTTGGAGTTTATAGAAATGTTTCCTTATGTAATCAAACACAAACATGTATAGGAAAACGTTGTGGCTGATGCATTGTCTAGGAGGTACGCATTACTTACTTTTTTACAAACTAAATTACTTAGTTTTGAATTGCTTAAGGATTTGTATGCTAATGATTCTGATTTCAACCAAGTATAAAAGACATGTGATAAGTATGCGTTCAGTGACTTTTACAAGCATGAAAGATTTCTATTCAAGATAGATAAATTATGTGTGCCTATTTATTCTATTCGCAAGTTGCTTGTTAGAGAAAGTCATAGGGGAGGTTTGATGGATCACTTTGGTGTTCTAAAGACTTTAAGTATATTACAGGAGCATTTTATTGGCCTAATATAAAGCATGATGTGTAATCTATTTGTGATAAATATATTACATGTAGGCAAGCAAAATATAAAGTTAAATCGCATGGCTTGTATACTCCCTTACCTGTGCTTAATCAACCTTAGATTGACATATCTATAGATTTTATTTTAGGATTACCGAGGTCTCAAAATGGTAAAGATAGCATATTTGTTGTTGATGATAGGTTTAGTAAAATGGCGCATTTTATTGCATGTTCTAAAACAAATAATGCAATACATATTGCTGACTTATTCTTTAAAAAAGTAGTTCGATTGCATGGATTGCCTAAGACAATTGTTAGTGATAGAGATGTTAAGTTCCTAAATTATTTTTGGGGTAATTATGGAATAAATTAGGAATTAAACTTTTATTTTCTATTATTGCACATCCTCAAACGAATAGTCAAACTGAAGTAGTTAATAGGAGACTCACTACTTTGTTACGTGCTATCATTCAAAAGAACTTAAGGCAGTGGAAAAAGTGTTTATCACATATTAAGTTTGCATATAATAGAACTGTTCATTCTACTTCTTCATTTTCTCCTTTTGAAATTGTTTATGACTTTAATCATTTAACATCTATAGATATTTTACCTCTGCCTACTAATGAGCATATTAGTCTTGATGGCAAGAAAAAGACAGATTTTGTTAAGGATTTACATGCCAAAATTCAAGCCAATATTGAAAAGAAGTATGAGCAATATGCTAAGCAAGTTAATAAAGGGCATCTAAAGGTTGTCTTCTAACCTGGAGATTAGGTTTGGGTGCACATCCATGAGAAGATGTTTCCTATGCAAAAAAATCAAAATTATAGCCTAAAGGAGATAGATCTTTTCAAGTCTTAAAGCGAATCAATGATATTGTCTACAAGATAGATTTGCCAAGTGACTATAGTAATGTTAGTACAACATTTAATGTTGCTGATTTATCTTTATTTGATATAGGTGATTCAAGGATGAATCATTTTAAAGAGGAAAGGAATAATGGAAATCAAGGTGCTAAAGGTGCTGACCAAATAACTTAAGTTAATATTCCCAAATATTCTTAAGATCCATTGCAAGGAATTAGTGGTCCATTAACTAGGGCAAGGACAAGAAGGATGACAGAAGCTTTACAAAGCTTAATTATGGAAGTGCATTATAAAGAGGCTGAGCTAGGAAAGTATTCCAAAGCTTCACCATAAATAGTAAACTTTCTTGTTATACAAGGCGTAGATTTAGACAAACACGATACGTGCACGGGTTAATTAAAAATATAATTTCATTTTATGTAATTATGGACTTTTATGTCTTAATTGTTGTTTAATTATTTAAGCCCACTTTTGAATTTAATTAAGTCCAATTTGTTTGTTTTACTAATTAGAATTTTCTTTAGGGTTTTGTTACATAAAGACAGCAGCTTGTTATGTTAAAGGAAGGAAAAATTTTTAATTATTCAGAGAAGCTTTGCTTTGCCTTCTTGTGTTCTTGATTAAATGCATGAATTTGACTTGTCAAGAGAGTGGTCAACTTTTGTGGTGTCTCAAGATTAAGATTTTAAGGACTTAGTTTCTTTTAGGTTCTAATCTGATCATCTATAATTTGTTCTTAGTAATCTAGAGTTTTTTAATCCATTAATTCAAGGGTTCCTATAGTTGGTTGCCTAGAAGGTCCATATCAACATGTTAATACATCCTTGAAAGGATTTGATGCGGTAAGTTAATTTCTCTCAGTGTAATAAAACTACCAATCATAATAGGCTTCATTCCATTCAAGAAGACGATGATACTAGATTTTGTTATAGTCGAGGCAGATAGCTCTTATCATATGATTTTAAGGTGACCCTTCTTGAGGGTAGGTAAGGCAGTGATGTCTAACCATTACCTTACCCTAGAATATTGAGTCAATGGCATCGTAAGGGTTGTAAAGGGTGACTAGAGAATTTCTTAAGGATTTTATGCAACTGCAGCAAGAGAAGCGATGCAAATTACCACACTCAACTTATGAGTAGAGCCTAAAGGGGAAAAAAGAGCCAGCTGAAGAATTAGAAACAGTGAGCTTAGACTAAGAGGGTTCAAAAAGAATTGTAAAAATAGGGGAAAGATTAAATGAGAAGCTTAAGAATGACCTAGTTAACTATCTACGAAGATATTCTAATGTATTTACCTGGTCACATGAGGATATATCAGGAATCGACCCTAAGGTAGCTTGCCACAGGCTAGCTATAAAGAAATGTGTTTGACTTATAAGACAAAAAAAAAAGGTGTTTCAAGTAAGAGAGATACGAGGTTATAAAAAATGAGATGTGAAAGCTCATAAAGATAAGATTCATTCAAGAGGTGAATTATCCGAAGTGGATATCAAATATCATCTTCGCAAAAAAGGCCAGTGGCAAGTAAAAAACGTGTGTAGGTTTCACCGATTTTAATAAAGTATGCCCAAAAAAATGGCTTCCCACTACTAAAGATTGACTAACTAGTTGACTCAACTACTGGCTATAGCTTGCTCAGTTTTATGGATGCATTTTCTACATACAGCCAAATCTTTATGAACGAGCAGAATGAAGAGTACAGATATTTTATTATTAAGCAAGATTTATTTTGTTACAGGATAATACCTTTTGGCCTCAAAAATACGAGAGCAATGTACTAGAGGATAGTGAATAAGATTTTAAAGCCATTGATTAAACATACAATGGAGTTTTATGTTGATGACATGATAACCAAGTTGAAAGACCTAACCAAACATACCAAGCATCTTTATGAGACATTTGAACTTTTGAGGAGGTACAAGATAAAACTTAATCTAGAAAATATATTTTTGGAGCTGGTTTGGGAAAATTCCTTGGATTTATAGTGAACCATTGAGGAATTAAGGCAAATCCAAAAAAGATACGAGTGATTGTAGAGATGAAGTCTCTTCGTAATTTGAAGGAGATACAAAGCCTCATTGAAAAATTGACAACGCTAAATATGTTCATATCTGAGGCAACACATAAGTGTCATGTCTTTTTCTAAGTAATGAAAAAGAAAAAAAGACTTAATAGACCCAAGAATGTGAATAAGCTTTTTAAAGATTAAAGCAGTATCTACACCAAGCCCTCTTATGGTTTACCCTACGATAAAGGGACGTGATATTTTTTTTACTTAGCTATTTCCAAACATGCAACAAGCTCAACATTAGTATAAAAGAAGATGGAATCTAGTATTCGGTATACTATACCAATAGAGCTAAGCTTAATGCCGAGACTAGATTCTTGAAAATTGAAAAGTAGCCCATTGCCTAATGGTTACTGCTCAAAAACTAAAACCATATTTTCAAGCATTCCCTGTCATAGTGGTGACTAATCAGCCATTGCAACAAATGCTACATAAGTTAAAAGCCTCGAGTCATTTGGTAAAGTAAGCAATAGAACTAAGCTAATTCAACATATGTTACAGCAATAATTAAATTACAGGCATTGGCTGACTTCATTGTAGAATTTGTATAACCACTCAAGGATTGTGACTAAGAGAATATTATTGCAGGAGACAAGGAAAACCAATTTTGGCAGGTTACAGTAGATAGATCCTCGAACGACGAAAGTGCAGAAGCAGGGGTGATTCTGGAAAAGCGCAGAAGGTGAAGAAGTGTGTTATGCCATCAGTTTATAATTCAAAGCCTCGAACAACCAAGCAGAGTATAAGGTTGTAATAGCAGTCTAGAGTTAGCTCAAGCTATTCGAGTAGGTAAAGTGAAAATTCGAATAGATTCACAATTAGTGGCTAACCATATCAAAGAGAGTTTCCTACTTAGAGATGAAAAGATAGAGATGTATTTAAGAAAAGTAAAACTATTGATTAGGAAGTTTAAGGCCGTTGATATAGTGTAAACTATAAGGATAGAGAACCACCAAGCAAACATCCTTACTAGAATGGTGACTATGGCAGATGCAAAGATGGTAAAGTCAATCCATGTTGAAGTAAAAGTCTCTCTTAGCATTGAGCACAACTAAGAAATTATGCAGATCGACCAAAAGAGCTCTTGGATGGATCCAATAGTGTTATACATTTGAGAGGGTGCACTAACAGTAGACAAGGCAGAAGCTCAGAAAATCACATGCCAAGCATCAAGTTATACGCTAATTGATGGAATGCTATATAGGAAAGGATACACTTTGCCATTCCTAAGGTTAGCGATGACAAGTTTATCCAGATCCACAAAGATCCAGAAAATTTAGATCCAGAAAAACTTAAATCCATATATTAAAAAATGCGGATCCAAATTTGAATATTTAAAATTTGAACATTTCTATATTAGGATCCAAATACACTTGCATCCAAAAAACTGAATATCCAGATTTGGATAATTTTTATTTTAAATTAAAAATTAAATTAAAATATACATTAAAAATTAAATAAAAATTTAAAAAATAAATTTTATTTATAGATTTATAATGTCGTTGGATATTTTGCACGTTGAATTATTAATTGTTGGGTTATGATTGAATTTCATTTGATATAATTAAAACTATTGAATTTTATTTTAAATTAAAATATAAATATAATTAAATAAAAATAAAATTTATAATTTATTTGTAGATTTATGGGATTATTATATGTTATTCACATTGAATTATTAATTGTTAAACTATATCAAATTTAATTTATATTATTAGATAAATTATTAAATTTTAACTTAAATTAAAATTGAATTAAAAATTAAAAATTAAAAATTAAATTTTATTTATGAATTTATGATGTTGTTGTATATTATTCATATTGAATTATTAATTATTAAATTATGATTGAATTTTATTTGATATTATTAAGTAAATTATTGAATTTTTAAATTAGATTTTAAATTATTAAATGTTACTTTTTGGGAATTCCGATATTTGGAATATCCGCTCGCATCCATTGCGGATGTTATCAACATCCGAATCCATAAAAAAATATGTGGATTCGAATATATATCCAAATAAAAAAATTAAAATATAGATATGGATCCAAATTTTACCAACCCTACTTAAGGTGCTTGGACGAGAAAGAAACAAACTGCATAGTAAAGGAGATACATGAAGAGGTCTATGGAAATCATTTAAGAGTTAGGTCCCTACTTTTAAAGCTCTAATGTAAGGGCACTTTGGCCCACAATGCACAAAGATGCGCCAGAGAAAATTAAGAGTCGCAGAAGCCGTCAATATTTTACTAGTTTTCCAGCCTAACCACCAATAAAGCTCACCATTGTTTTTTTCCTTGGTCGTTTGCTCAATAGGAAATCAACTTAATTGGGCCTTTACTCAAAGGATGGAGAGCTGCTACACGCAATAGTCATAATAGGTTATTTCACAAAATGGGTTAAAGTAGAGCCACTTAGCAAGATCATCGGGAAAAAGATAATATATTTCATTTAGTGGAATCTAGTTTGTCGTTATGGAATCCCATATGAACTAATAACGACCAACGACAAGTAGTTTGATAAACATAACTTCAGGGAGTTTTGCTAAAACCTTAAAGTGAAACTGAAATTTTGCTCACCCGCACACCCACGGTCTAATAGGCAGATAGAGGTGGCCAACAAGGTTATAAAAAGATTATTGAAAACCAAGCTAGGCAAAAAGAACGGTGCACAGGTCGATGAGTTATCAGGCATCCTATAGGCATATAAGACATCACACAAAATAGCTACTAGGGAGACTCTATTTGCATTGGCCTTTGGGCATTAGGCAGGCGTACCGGCAGAGATAGGGTAACAATCCATTGAACAGAGCACTTCAGTGAGAGCGAGAATAATAAGTAGATTTATTTGAACCTAGACCTGTCAACTGAGAAAAGAGAATGGGCATCAAATAAAGTAGTCAACTACTAGTGAAGAATATCTCGTTACTATAATCAAAAGGTTCGAGTGAGACAATTCCAAATAAGAGATTGGGTACTAAGGAAAATAAACTAGAACACAAAGATCCAGTGCATTGGTGCTTGGCCCCAACTGGGAAGGCCCGTATAGAATCTCGTGACTAGCCGAACCACTAACTTATAGACTTATCAATGCGGATGGCCATGAGGTTAAACAATCGTGGAATATAAAACATCTTAAAAAGTATTTCCAATAAGATTTCTTTGTATGGAATCAAAGTAGTAATGCTTTGCTCTTGTTTTGTTACTTGAATTTCTGTAATAAAGCTTGATGAAAATTTGAATGAACTTTGTTATGCGAATCACAAAAAATTTTCTAAGGTATTGAGAGGCTGCAAGTCTCAAAGCCTGCTCGAATGCGAGACTAGAAACCATGTTTGCTAAAAGTCTAGTCGTTATAGTTATGACCATTAAATCAAATTTATATTTTAAAAAATTTTCTAAGGTATTGAAAGGTAGGGATGTCAGAGAAGCCCTTGCGGCCCGGACCCGGTCAATCTGATCCGGGTTAATAAAGAAAAAAACTAGATCTGGGTTTAAAAAATTTAAACTCGGACATATCCGGTCCCGGATCCGGACACAATATAAAAACCCGGGTTTCAAGCCCGGACCTAGGTTATAATTAAAAAAATTAAAATAAAACAAAACCATAACAAAATAAATTAATATTAGTATTGAATATTTTAGAATTTTTATTGAATATTTTAAAATTTTTATATGTTATATTAGTAATTGATAAACTTATAATATATTAGATGTTATTTAGATTTATTTATTGATTATTATGTTGTTGAATTTAAATTTTTTTTATATAAATAGAATGAATATAGGTTAAAAATTTTGTGTTTCTTCCAAAAAAATATAGGTTAGAAATTATATAAGGAAAATAATAAATTAATAAATTTTATTTTTATTTCTTTAGAGATTTAGATATGTAAAAAATATTTAATATTTGATTTATATGTTTTTATCAATAAACATTATGAATTAATAATTTTATTATATTAGTTATCAAAAAATACATAAATATTAAGAATTAATATTTTTTAATTAATCGGGCTTAGAAACCCAGATTAAAAAATCTGAGCCCGAAGTAATACCGGACCTGATCTGGCCCTCACTAAAAAATTCGAGTTTAAATCTGGGTACAGGTTTCATTCCTCCCTCATCCGAGCCGGTCTCGGACAACACTAAATCCGGCCGGACCCGACTTTTGCCAAGCCTATTGAAAGGCTTCAAGTTTCAAAGCCTCCTCAAAGGCAAGACTAGAACCACGTTTGCCAAGAATCTGATTGTTATAGTTATGACCAACATGCCAAATTTATATTTCAAAAATTTATAAGCATTGAAAGGCTAAAAGTCTCAAAGCCCAAGCGTTAAACTAAAATGCCATGATTACGATAAATCTACTCGATTGAGAGGCATCCAATAGACAGAAATAATTTAAATATCAAAGAAAGAAAAAATATAATCGCTGTCAATTATAAAATATTCGTTAATAGTGCAAAAAGATTATAAAGTCCAGAGTATATTGATTATAAAGGCCAGAGTCTGTTGTTTATAAAAAGGGCCATTGAGGCATTAAGGAAGATGATGGGCCTGGAAGAATTTCACCGCAGCTAGCTCATCAGATGAAAGAGTGGGAAGAGTTTTGTTGGTTGCACTAGGGGTATTCACATTAGTAACACTGGTAAGTTCAAGAGAGGGAGGAGTGGTTACCTCAGCCGTGGTCGCCCCTGCTCCAGCCTTGCTTTTTGTAAGCACCTCTTATCCGACCTCTTTTTCACCAGTAGCCTTTGCTTGTACCCTTTTTTTTAGCTTCCTCTTTGTCCATGTATTCGGTAACATCAGCAGTCAGATCATCCATCTCTAAATTAAGATACTGCCTCTTGAGGACAGTCATGATGCAATAATAAGAATTTCACAGCCTATCGATATAACTGTCCTCGACTTTCTTCTTTAAGGCCTCGATCTATGTCTTATGCTCACTTGAAGGGATATTAACTAAGATTCATTGGAAGCTTTTTGTTTTCAAGCTCTTCTCAAAGCCTGCATAGATCTTCCTCGAGCTTAATTGCCTTGGCATCAGCAAGAACCGTCTTCTCAACTAGCTTAAGGTTCTCAGTGTTGAGCTCTCTTGCTCTCTTCTCGACTGATTCAGCTTTATTCTTAGCTGACTGGATGTTGTCTTTTATTTTGCTATCATAATGACAGACCTTGGCTTTGTAATACAAAGCCAGGCAACTTAAATGAAAAGCACTAGACTAGAGAGATCCCACTAACTCCCTACATGTCTTGCATCAAAATTCTCTAGGTCCTTTTTCTTTACGAGATTGAAGAACTCATTGATATAAGGCACCAAGAATTTTGGTCGGTCATCAGGTAAACGAGGTTTGGAGCTACGAAGAACTTAAGGTGATATGGGACCAAGACTGCTCGTAGCTTCGCTGGACTTACCATCTTGCGACCAGAAGGTGGTAGAATCTTCAATAGGGGAATTTTCTCACCAATGCTTGAGTGTTTCTCCAGAGAACCCTCTTTGCTACACTTCTCCCTAGCACCACTAGGATGCCAGCATTTTAGTTTAAAACTCTAGCTATAGTATCCTCTATAGCAAAATCGTCAAGCACTAGGCACGACTCTACCAAACTATAGGTAGATAGTAGACCCCCATACGAGCAAAAGTTGGATAAAACAGATGACTATAAACAAAAGATTAACTATTTGACCATCCGTACGCGTAAGGCATGCAAAAACTAGCAGACAACCTGAAACGTGAAACGAGAAGAAATATGAACATTCCCACCATCAATGGATGCCACTTGACCAGGCAAAGAAAAATCTGTTCTTCCAGTTCCCACCTTCAATCGGGAGGTTAATTTATGGGTTCTCTGGTCATGGTACTTGACCTAAAATAGTACCAGCCAATATCCTCAAGACTTTTGTTTCACTGATACAGGTGTTTTATCACGTTTATCACTGGTTCACTTAGTTCATACCTACTCTATAGGACAAACAGACTAGAAAACACTACCCACCCCTTGAAATTCAGCTGACCAAGAGCTAAATGTAACTTACCCAACATTTAGTCAAAATAGGGTTGTAGAGGAAGCCTCATCCTTAATTTAAAGTACTCCAAGAATAAGTAACATATCGCCGAGAAGGCAAACTAGGGGTATCTTTCTTTTTCAGGACTCTTAGGTCTATGTTACCAAGAATTTTATAAACCCTGCGAAGCTCCTCGAGGTCGTCAATGGTGGTTGTATAAGTAATGAAATCAATAGGATAATTCTCGGCTAGGGTTCTACCACTAGGTTTTTTATTCTTTCCCGGTTACCTTATTTCTAGTAAGAATGTTTCACTTGAATTGCCCCTTCTGTGTTCACTCAGGGTTTCCTTCGAACAAGAAAACCTATTCTAGTCACTTTTATATATGAAGTGAAAGTTTCAGGGGATATCCTCTTAGCACTACTCTTACACACTAGGGTTTCCTGGCAGTTCTAAAGGGATCCTAGGGTCAAAAACAGACTCCTTTAGGAGACCGGATAAGAAGCCTAGTTCGTCATCATCATCGTCAATTTGGATTATTTTACATTTTCCTTTCGACATTCCTAGAATGCTATTGACAGACTAAAATAGAAATCTCCTTAAATCCAAGCAAAATATTAAATGCCCAATATCGAAACAAGATGAAATAGAAAGTACCTAAAGTAAAGGGTTAACAGGGCCAGGGGAACATGATATGATCCTCGTATTATGTGATAGATCAGGTGACAGAGAAGAGAAAGGAAAATCGAAGAGGAAAAAGAGAACTTTAAAAAAAAATGAAGCCCTCGGAAATGTCAAAAGCCCTTAATAAAAGTGTCATTTAATGACGCACATCCTAAAGGACGTAATAACTGTCAGTTTGAAATTAAAACGCCATGGCTAATCATTCTCACCTCATCTAAAACTTGGTGATGTCACGGCTCTTCAAATAGTAGGATTCTAATAAGTCAAGGATCAAGGGAAAGTAACAGGCAACGAGTCACCTATAATAAGGCAATTAAGGCTTGTCTGGTTGCAGCAGAGCTTCTAAGTTTCTGGTCTTGTCATGTTGCACAATCAACACCAGAAACTTGGGGGAAACTGGTGTCTGGGTTATGATATCCAAAGCAAAGATATCTAATTAAGAGATGTTTGCTCATTGATGATGAGGTATTAAGTGACCACGTGCACGACCAAAGTACTCGTAGGTGAAAAGACATCTGGCGTGGTTGCTTAACTAAATACGAGGAGAATCTTAGGGAACTAAGGTCAATGACACAATCAGCAATAGTTATCAACACGTCAACAGTAGTTACCAACACATTGGACTTCCCCTGATAGCTCAGGCGGGAAACCTACTAAGCAACAATTAAGGAGCTACATGCAACATGACTCGTGAATGGGAGAACATGGAATAATAGAGGCTCTATGCCCAGGCAGGCTATAAATTAGATTTCGAAAGATGGTAAAAAGGTTGGACAAAAATGAGGACAGAGAAAGAATTAGAGGAGCCATATTTGGAAGAAAAAGAGATTATCAAAATTAGAGAAGAGTGAAATTGTGTAAAAGAAAACTAGTAAGAGGCCACAAGATTAGTGGTATAATTTTTCTAAAAATAGACCCAAATTGGTGACTTAAGTGTTAAAAGGTTTACATTAGAAAACCACTGACATCTCCTTAATTGGTTGTTTTATGTATAGGGATACAAAGAGGAGAAAAACTATATTTTGAGCCATGCTCGTAGAAGAGCAAAGTAGCTTAAGATCATCCCCTTTTGATCATAGGTTTGAGTGTTGATGAAGAATTATGGTAAGAAGTGATCAAACCAGACTTTACATCAACAGGTTTAATATTTATTTGTAAAAAATTATATTTTTTCTTTGAAAGTCTATTTGATTAATTTTCAAACTGTTTTATTTAGGTAGCAACCGAAATTTAAATAATTATAAATTTAATTTGAGTTTTATCCAAGTTCTATCTTTTAACAATAATAAACACAAAAAATAATCATGTATTCTTATATGTTCAAAAAGTACATTGTTTAGCTGAATTATGGAAATTCTTTAATTTCAACAAAAAAAATTCTTTTGAAATATTAAAATTTATGTTTTGTCATCTCGCAATATAATCCTATTCTTGTTAAGAACTCACTCCCTTGAGTAGAAATGTATATTGAAACACTGATAATTAACCTTTATAAAAAATGTTATTTTATATCCTTACTCGGAATAATTTCAGAAATAAGGGATTTCAATGATATTATACAAAAGAACTATTTCAAATGATTTCCACCTCGGAACCTTGGCTCGTGCAAATAACGAGTTAACGACAGCCATTACATACACTGCCGTGTATCATCATCAGTGGCGGACCAACATCGATTTTCCGGTGACAAAAATGGAAACCCTAGAGCCGTACTCTCAAGAATCAGAAACAAATTCGAAACCGGAAACAGAAAATCCTAGCACCAGTTCGGTTTCTTCATCAGCGCCCCCGCCGGCATCGGTGTTAAGGCTATGGAGACCAGCTGCTCAGCGAAACGTGAGGAATCAATGGTCCAAAATGGCGTCTTATCGTCAACAATGGAACCTTGCTTCTTCCAGCGGCAGGTCCCACGCTACTTCACTGGTCAACTCTTATTTATCTCAAAGGTTTTTCCTTCTCTCTCTCTCTCTCTCTCTCTCTCTCTCTCTATATATATATATATATATGCATCTATGTATTTGTAGTAAATTTCTTAATTTAGTACTTTGTTGGGTTTCTGAGAAAAATGTAGAAAGGTTTTGTGAAGTTAAAAAGTGTAACTTCACTTACAAGCTCTTCTCTTAAGATCACCTATAAAAATGCCTTTTTAATCAATTTATTAAAAAAAAAATGCATTTCATTTCTAAAGAACACAATCATGTGATTCCAGAATTAGACAAAAGAGACTATCTGAAAGCATTTCTGATAATGCTTAGAGCAATTGCCAACACATTTGAAATTGATGAGTTAAAAAAAGAAAAAAGAAAGAGAAAGAGAAAAGAAGAAGAAGAAGAAGAAGGTGGTATTGGTACATTGTGGTTTATATGTTGCTCTAATTTGTTTGATATAGGTACCTGCCTTCAATGGAATTGGGAGTTCTGAATGATATGCCTGATATTCGAAAGAAAGCTTCCTTCAAATTAGTCAAGCAGCAGGTAATTTGTCTTGTACTAATCAAGTTGCATGTTATGAATGGAATAACATGCAACTTGATTAATGAATGGAATAACATTAAGCCATACCTTTATATTCAAGTGTGTTCTAACAACTCTACATGCTCCATTAGAATTTTTTTATATTGTTACATGGTCTTTATAATAGTAGACGTGGAATGTTTCTCTAGATTGGCTGAGCATTTTATAGTCTCTTCATACTTTAAGGTATGTGTTCTGGATCTTTTACTACAGAAAATGCGCTGTCATTTTTAGCATTTTAGGATCACTGATAGCTAGTTGAGTGCAAAGGGCTTTCTGGTTTTGCAAAAGGAACAGAATTGAGGGCAAATATTCTAGTTACAGAACATGTATGGTTTTGAAAATATTAATTGGCATTAATTGATTAAATCATGATAGTAAACGGCAAATTTGTGAGTGTATTTTCTTGTCTATAAACTAACTAGTTGCTGTTAAATTGAAGGCAACTAGTCTTATCATCAAGCCAAAGGAAGAGGTTATAAGAGAACCTAGCTTTGAGTCACCAACCAAGAAAGCAGTAGCAACTGAAGTACCTACTGAGACAAACAAGTTGTGTCTGAGCTGACATTTTCACATTTCTTGTTTCTTTATGGAATTTGACCAAAGCAAGAATAAAGTTGAAGTAGTCTAAACAATTTGGTCCCCTGTATTGTTTTAAATATTCAAATCTCTAATTTCACAATCTTCTTGCGTGTACATGAAAGTACTACTATAATCTTGTTCCAGGAGCATCATCGGAGTAAACTGTTATCATCTTACAAGGATATGGTATGTATTCTTAACTTGTATCTTGACATTCACTATAATGCCAAACACATATATATTCAGCTCCTGATTTAGAAATCCATTCTTCATGTATGTCTAAGCCACATAGTGCTTAGTCTCCCCCACCCCCCCCCCCCCCAAAAAAAAAAAAAGGCAAAAGCTATATAGTGCTTACCTTTTTAAACATATGGTGGTAATATGGATCTAAGAATGGGCTCATTCGGGAGTCCCTGGGGCTCAATAAACAACCATATGAGCGTTTATAAAATTTCTTGCATTGATAAATTTTATTCTTTAACATTTGGCAGAAGTTTTGAACATTCTGTTTGTTCTTTCACAGGTGGCTGCTGTAAATTACATGGTAAACGCTAGCAGATCCATGCGATGTTTTCTCAAAGGACCTAGCACTAGTCCACTTGTGCAATTTTCTAGTTATTCTGAGGATGTAAATGACACTGGTGATGGGGGCGGAATGCCAGTCTTTTCGTTTTCTTCAATTGCTGCATTTGGTATTTGTCTATCTTCCCATCCCATATGCTCCACCAAACATCCAGAGAGTTTGAAAGCATCAATTCATTTAATGATCTTATAAAGGGCTCTTAAAGCTTCAATTCCTAAATTGTTTATGGGAAAAGCTATTCTCAAAATGAAAATATTCATGGCTTTAAGCTTTGGTGGAACCAGTCCATTTGATCCAATAGCATTCCGTTAGATAGGAACAGATTTGATAAATACTGATAACTCTCGGATGGAGTATTAGAACGGAAAAATCCATTAGATAATGGTTAACTGTTTATTAATTAGGTTTATTTAATTAAGTGTATTTACTGATAAATAGCTTTTAGCATTAGAAATAGAGTTTATTTGATTAACGCATGCTGAGACTTTATATAAAATAATATTGCCTAAGTTTTATATGATTTTAGATATTGATTATAATCTCTGGATGTTCTCAGAGAAATTAGCTGAGGAGCTTGTTCAGATGTTTGAATTTGAACTGAATTTGAAGGTAAATCACTTTTCCTTTTTGTTGTTCTTTTCGCCATGGAAGTTTTAAAATTTCTACATGCCATATATCACTTTCTTTGTCTATAGTTTCACTTAACTTCGTGATTTTACTTGGCTTGTGCAGCGGTTGCTTGTCATAGAGTTGTTGTCCATTAGTTGTGAAACTCCACAAGTGAATCAGTTTTGCTGGTCAGATGAGCTTTATCCAGGTGAATTTGATGATTTGAGCATGTGCAACTTGTATTCTAAAGAAAATCATCAACTAGTTGCCCCAAGACTGAAGGATTGTAATTCTGCCATGCAAGCTCTGCCCGTTCAACATAATCATCAGCCCAACCAGGAGATCCTGCAGGTATTGGGTTCATTGTCATATTTGATCAACGGTTGCTCTTTATTTTTTTATTTATTTTTTTTTTTTGGGAAAAAAGAAGGGGGGTACAAAATAAGTATATTTGATGTAGGAAATATGCATGAAGAAGGGGCAAGAAGTCCACAAAGACGAAAGACAAAAATCCCCAAGCCCAAGAGCTACAAATCCTATAAGATAAAAAAATTCTAGCTAATGATTGCACCATAGCTGCTTCCGAATTAATCAAAATAAAGAAGAAAGATAAATCTTTATACTCCAGGGAGATAGAAGCCTATATAATCAAGGTTTACCGATTGTATCATATCAACCATCTCCAGTGTGCTTTTTAAACTGGAATGTATTTACATTTATCTTCAAAGTGGATTTGGCTTGCTTGTATGTGGGCTTGGAATTATAGTGGAGGAAGGATTAGTTTGAAATTGCTCTTGTTCTCTTAAGGGTTTAGGAGTTTCTCTCTTATTCTTGTGTCCCTAATCTTATTCCCTGTACAACTATAAGATCTTTACACCCTGCAAAGCATAAAAAAGACAACTTAAATGGGAGATTGAAGTAAAATCTGCTTTCACAAAGCCTCATATCCATCTGCAACACTGGAGATTTAAGAAATGAATCATCAAAGAAAAAAGTCTGATGCGTCAATTCTTAGTAGATTGTAGTAATTTAGGTTCAAACCTTCCTTGCTTGTGTACGGTGACTTATCATGCTAATACTTTTTCTTGTACGAGATTTTACTGGATTCGTTGACTTTTATATTGCAGGTTTATCTAACAACTTGGCTTACGGAGGTGAATGTAGATACTCATAGGTAATGTGGGAACTATAAAGCAGACAAGCTCCAGTTAATTGCATTTCTATTTTAAATTTACCACTTACAACGGAATATCAATTATCAGCACCAACCATTTCTTCAAATGTGAAATTGAAAATAGTAGAACCAAATTTATTTAATAATAGAATGCAAAGTGGTAATGAAGTTAATTTTTATCTCAGTGATGCAACGCTTTTTATGCATTCAATAGCTACAGATGTCCTGATAGTCCATTGTTTCGTTTTTACAGGGTCAATGAAATATTCACTGCAATTGGAGAGGAAATGCATGTCAGCATTTCATGAGCATCTTTCCGGTGGAATGAATTATCTTATTCCTAAGAGATTTCTCATGAAGGTCAAATGTTATGGTTATTCTATTGTCAAAGACATCTTATCTGCGTCAATGGTCTTCCGCCGGACGTAAAACTCCGGCTCCCACAAGTTACCCAACCCCAAGAAAAGTAAGAACTGTCAACCGTGAAAAAATCCTGTCATCTTTACTAATGCAAGTGATTATTGTTACCGCTTCACTTTTCTGTATGCATAGCGCATTTCAGTTGGGGATACCAGAGACAGACACTGCAACGCCACATGAAAAGAGAATTTCTGAAACGCATGTGGAAGACATGTGATGGACACAATTGTGTCAATTGCATTAGCGGATGCGAAATTTCTATGGGGGCATATGACGCAATGTATTGTATTATGATCTATTGCATTATTTTAAGATAGGTGTATTGTATTATGTTGTATTGAATTAATATTATATTATAATAATATTGCAAAACGTTTGATGCTAGTTGAATTAATTTTTTTGTTATGAATTTAAAAATACTTAAATATACAAGTTTTAAATTTTAGAAATCTAACATTTTTTAAATATAAATGTTAAAAAATGACATAATTCTTCATACAGATTAAAACTTATAACCTTAAATTTTCAGAAGTATAATATTTATTTTTTAATATTTTTTAAATACATAACTTGTGAAATAAAAATCAAAGCAAATAATTTATTAAGATAATCTCTAAATAATATAATAAAATAAATAAATAGTTAAAATCAACGATATTGGTTCAAAAGTAAGTTCACACATACTATAATACAGTCACAAAATAATACAGTGATATAATAGTTGTAACATATTCACTAATAAAGTGAATTATACTAAATAATCCAAATAAAAATTCTAATGTATAAGTAATAATACTTTATATTATTATCTATATTGCCATTAATTTGAAGTTAATATTATTCAAATTTAGGATCCGCGTTTAGTACCACATATTTAAGCCGTTAGATGCATGAAATAAAAAAAAAATCGAGAATCCAACAACTTAAATTACATATGGTACCATACCACTGTGGTATTGAACGCGGACCCTCAAATTTATTCATATTTATATTATTATTATTATTATTATTATTATTATTATTATTATTATTATTATTATTATTATTATTATTATTATTATTTAGGTATTTACTATTAGTTATGTTAAACTGTTAAATAATAATCAATTTTTATATATTAATTATTATGATATAATTAAATAATGGATATTATGTTACATTTTTATTTTTATATATTATTAAGTATTTATTATTAGTTATATTAACTTATTGAACATTAATCAATATATTTATTAATAATTATAACATAAAAATAAAATAAATATATTATATAATAAATTATTAAATTAAATATTTATTATTGTTGTTATTATTATTAATAAAAAGAAAAACTACACCCCCAAGAGCAAAGGTTAATGCATTTTAATCAATTGCCAAACGTGAGATTTGTTTAACTGATGCTGTATCCACAAACTAATGCCCTATAATGCTACATTCCAAACATCCCTATATGTACTTAAAATAACATAAAATTTAGTACAAAAGGCACAAAAGACAAGAAAAATTCTTATCTTGCACTGAATCTTTTGTCATATAATTATCATTTTTCACACGTAGTAAATAGAGGTAGTCAATGGGTCAGATGGCACGAGGCACGATACGTGTTTGTACAACATGACACGACACGACACAAGGCACGATATATATTTATATAGTATGGCACAACATGACACGAGTACGTTTTAGTAGAGTACGAAGCACGGCATGCTTATGAGTTGGGTCAAGCTTAAAATTTTAGGCACGTAAATTTTAAAAATACGACACAATTAGAAATGAATCAAAATATAATATATGAAAAAGCACGTAAGAAGCACTTTTTTTGTAATAAAAGTAAATTTAAAATTTTATAACTTTTATAGATGACTTGAAATTGAATTTTTTAATATATTTTATTAGCTCAAGTTTTTTAAATTTATTTAATTCTTAGTTTTAAAAAAATTATAATTGATTTATATTTATTATTTATTAAATAAAGATTTGATATCATGATTTTAATAAATAAAATTATAAATATCATGATTTTATAAATATTTATTAATATTATTTAAATTATTATCTATGCCTCTATATAATTTTAAGTTAACAATTAAGTTAACCCTTAAAAAAATTATTGTTGTTGTTAAGTACTAAAAAAGAATTCTAATACTATAGAGTTAAACTTAATAATTAATATTACATTCTCTTATTATTATTAAATGTAAATTGAGTTTTAAATTTTTTATTTTATTAAATTTGAATAAAGGCATATACATTCAAAAAAATACATAAATTTGAAAAAGAGTAAAATAACTTGGCATGGGCTCTTAAAAAAATAAATAAATAATGCTTGATATGTTTTTTTTCTCAGGCAGAGGATATGACACGTGTGGACACGACATGAGTGGACACGGCACATGTTTCGAATCAGGTTTAAGTAAAAAAAAATTAGACACAAAATGACTCAGCACGAAACGTATAATGGGTGTGGTACGACATGAGTGCGACACGTATGGACTTTTCTTGATGGGCCTGGGCCGATATGGCACAGTCCGTTGGCAACCTTTAATGGTAAAACTTGGATTGGGTTGGCACAGGATAAACATAATGGCCGAGCACAATGCATCTTCAATTTCTTTTATTGAACCGAAATTGCGCCAACGTTAGCCTCCATAACTTGTGAACTGCTTGGTATCCTCAGACAATTCGACTTATTAGTTGACAAATTTTTGTTAACCTAATCATCGTTTCGCCCATGCGGACATTTGCAGTCTTATTTGCTATTGGGAATTTCTTAGCACGAAGCGCATATCATCGGTTTGTCAACACAAGTCACATTAAATTAATATTTAATGCAAAAAAATCTGCCTTTATGGCAATTTTCCCACTTCTTTTACGTTCTCTATTTGCCAATATGAAATCCTAATAAACATTTCATTACCGATCTTTATAACAAAAATATGTCATTGTTTATCAATTTACAACTACTTACACATCACCTACATTTGTGATAGGTTCTGTAACTAGGGACCGACAAACTAAATCCAATCCAATAGACCCGGTCAAATTTAGTTTAATTTTAATCAGCTGAGTGAGTTATTATGTCAATTCTTTCAAAATCGATTAATAGTGATAAACATGTTTTATTCAATCCAACCGATATAAATAATAATAATAGTATGTTAATCCTTAATTGCGATACCTTAAAGGCCTAAACAACTAAGTTAATTTTTAACTTCTTTTTCTTCTTTTATGAAAGAAACTATTTCATTCCCAAATTTACTATTATAGGCTCTTAAGTTCAAAACAAAATTCACCATGTCCATTTTTAATTCTCAATCAAAGTTGGGTACTTCTTTCATTTATTCATTCATTCTTAATTCTTTTTACTATATTTTTAAATTATAATGTTAAATTTTTTTTTTGTAATTTTCACAGAACATAATGCCTAAAAGTTCATTATTGAATTTTTTTTTAATTTTATGATAGTTGATTTTATAACTTTCTTTAATGAACACTAATAAATGAATAATGTTTTTCATATTATAATAAATTTATATTTGATTTTAATAAATTCATTTCAAGTTTTACAGTATTTATTTAATTAATTATTAATTTAACTTTTCAAGCTTCCAACCTAATCAACCCCACATGATGATTTAAAGATTAGATTTGATCAAATTGAATATGCTCATTTAGTCAATTATGAGTTAATTTTATTCCAATACATTAAACTCTATTCAATCCAATTCATGACCACACCTAATTATAACCACGAAATAAGGAGAGAAATACCATACTGCAACTATAAAATACAATCCTCCTATATAAACAATGCCCGCTGTGGGACCTCACAAGATAAAGAGACGGGTACATTACAATTGCTACAATCCTCCCACATAAACAGTTTCTACTGTAGCTTTAAGTAGTGTTCATACGAGAGGCTGCACCTTACAACAGTTGTAAAGTAGCCTTCGCAAGATAATTATGGCAAATTACATAAAAAAAATTCCTCCTACCAACAAAATGCCAGCACAGTAACATTTCTGGTGAAGTAAAATCCGCTGTATCAAAAGTTGGTTTCGTCTTTTGCTTAAGTAATAAAAGAGGGGGAAAAAAGAAAGAGGAGGGGGGGGGGGGGGGGGCGGCGGGGGTAAGAATAAAAGGGAGCAATGGGGCGCGATTTCATTGTTTGGTTGTCTCTCTTCAGTCTCTCTCTTCACTTTTCTTTCCTCATCACTTAATTAAGGACAGAGAAAGCTCCCACAGCACTTTTTTGAAAATATCAGATTAAAAAATGGGAAACGTACGCGAACTTGAAAAGCCAACACAAAAATGCTGTAAAGGTGCGACTGTTGGCTGGACTCACTCAAAAATGGCGAAAATGGTGTTCTTGAGTGTCAAGGAAAACAAAAGTCAACTAAAAACAGCAAAATGCTACAGCTTACCTTCGCCCTCAATTTAATAAGATCAAACATAATATTCCTAGTGTGATTAAACATAATAACAGACAAAAACACATTCATGTTATGCATTCATAAGAACAAAAATAAAATGGCCAACTTAGCCTACAAAAAGCAAGCAGGAGGCCTAGCAACTTAGCCTGTCAAAAAATAAATAAACCATACCCACATCTGATTAAAATATTTCCAATTAAAGCAGACACTAAATATGGCTGTTTGGTTTGGATAGACAATAGCAAAAGACTTGTAAACAGAATTGAAGTGAAAAGATGCCCACAATAAGCTGAATTGTTAACAGAATCCATTTGTAGTGGTGGGGGTGGCATACAAATCCATTCAGCTCACAATGGAGTCTTAATTTGACATCTAATTAAAAAAAAAAAAAAATTGGATGCAAAACTAAAGAGCAAATAAATATGCAAAAATAAAAATAAAAAATGCTTCTCCACTAATTTTTTTAAAAAAAGTGCTTGACACATAAAATTGAAAATAAAAATAAAAGTATAAACCATTTAGTGGAAAAAGGCTAAACTCGTATGGAATCCATAAAGCTCCAATTAGTAAAATAACAGCAGTAATAATAATAGATGACATGCATGATCAACAAAGTACCAGCAGCCACATAGACTCCCCAACCAAAAAAATACTGGTAAAGTAGAATGTATTGTCAAAAAGCTCTCCGATAATCAATAGTTTTCTTCTAATACTTAATAACAGCAGAGGACTAGAACCCACTTGCAGAAATTTATCATTAGCAATCTATCCACTTTTTAAACTCTAAATTCACATCTCAAGGTTCTGCAGTATAAAATTGCGATACATAATTTGGCAAACCAGAGTTCAGCAACAAAAGAAATTATTTGATAAACTAATTAGCTCATGGCGGAAATACTAATTATTGTCACCAGAACCAAGACTGCCACTATCAGATCAATACGCTAACTCACATATCCACCCACTTATATCTCAGATGCTAGGAAAACCAAGGGCACGAAACACAGTGCCAAAACTTAAGGTAAACCACCAGAATCTGTAATAAACAAATCACTCTAACCCAGTAAAATAGTTTCATCCTCGAAGGACCAAACTAATTTCTAGCAGTAGAGCGACAAAAAAGATTCTGGACCAGATGTAGTTGTATGGAAAATCATGACATGACTGCTGAGACCTGAATTTAAGATTTAAAAACAGGAAAAATATAGAAATTACCCAACTAGATTTATTCTGACCCCTGAAGAGAAACAATTAGCAAGTACACACAACACAATTATGAAAATACAACAATTATAAATGTTTTCCGATTCATATCTCAAGTGCATAAGAATTAAGCTTAGCAAGTTCCAGTACTTCCGATTTGCCCCAGATTTTACAATAGCCAGCCCAAGCAAACCACCTTTTTTATCTGATGGTGGAGTGGAAGACTCCCTTCCCTTGCTAGCCTGAATTGATACAACTCACAATTTTCAAGGACACCTATTCCAGTAGGCCTTAAGCTATTTGGTTTTACTAACTATGCAATATTGAATAACATTCACTACAAGTTAGTCATCTATAACGAATTACACATGAAAGCAATTAATGTGGTGTCCAAAGACCATCTAACTTAATCTATTATAGACTGACAAAGATAGCCACAACACCTTAGCCTTCCATGATGGATTGCACGTGAAGACAAACAATGCATTTCAGGATTTATTCGAAATATTGAATAACTTGATTTATAATAATGAGGTTAACCTTTTATTTGTTACTTTGTCTGCATTTCTATTATCAAAAAGAAAGTGCACTATTCTCAATTTTTTGAAGATGCTACAAGAGAAAGATAGTCAATGACTTCGCGATGCTAAAGAAAATTCAAAATGGAACAGAATAAAGGTGCTTTTTTCCAAAACTGGAAACAAAAATTTTTCTGAACTATTCATTGAATTTGGTTGTTTGATATTGGTCCATTTATGACAAAATTCTGACCAACCATGTTACAAATTTGTAAGACTTCAGACAAGATATGCAAAGTAGTAAAAGCATAAAAAGAATAATTAACTAGCCTAATTCTTGAAATAAAATAGCCAATTCAAGATTTAGGGCCATCATTGCCCCTCCTTTGCTCCCATCCCGAAAGATCCCATGAGAAAAGGAAGAATGGTAAAATCTCATGATCCATGAATAGAACCCCATGATCTGAACCTCAACAATGAGAGTACACGTGATTTACCTGGGCCCTAGCTATGTGCGAACACCTTTGAAAAAAAGCTTCAGCTCTCCCCATTTACTGAAAAAACATGGGGCACCTAGTTTCTCTACAGATTTCCAAAGAAGAATACGAAGACCAATTTATACTTTCAAGAATTGAAATCAATGGCCTAACTGAAAATCTAAGTCTCCACCACTTATATGGAGATGTTCTGCTAGTACGTTCCATTTGTGTGGTTCAGTTACGAGCAAGTGCTGAGTTTTTAAGTTGGAAGAGATGAACAAGAGAAGCACGAGGGATGTGGAGACAATTGATGAAGAAAGAAGGACAAATCAAATAATTAATTATCAAAGTGAAAGACATTGTACCCTGTCAGGGAGAATCCTAGGGATAGGAAGTGCAGTAACATATCTCTGGGGAAAGAATTTCTGAGCATTTGCATCAGTAGACGACGAGGCCTCAGCCCCCTCAGCTTGGGCCCGGCCATGGAACTTAGCAAAACGATTGATGACAGAAAACTTCTCTAGATCTTGACATTCCACTCTCAAGTCTAAGATTGAGGCTCTCTTGTCCAGTCTGCATAATCAGAAAGCGGTACAAAAGCATGAGAAAGAGAAATACTCTATGTACAATAAATATGAAGCTGAGGAAATGATTTCATAGCGTAATGCCAGTACGAACACCATGCAGCTACAAAAGAGAACTAAAACGGTAAAACAATTTTTCTCTCCATGGAGATCCCAATATTAAGCAAGAAAAATACTAAAGGCATTAAAACCGGGCATTGATTCTCTGTCCCCCATTTCACTTCTTCCTACATCTAAAACTAGCACAGATGACCCTAGCAACTGAAATAAAGTTATAACATTTAAACACATAGATTTAATGACACATTAATATCCCCAGCAATAGCAACAATGTTATTCAATGAGTGTCTGAGAAGAAAAGCATTGTACAGAAAATTGAACTGAAGATTCATTAACACGCCGAAGCAGGTTAGATTTCACACAGAGAACGTGAAAACCTCATTCGACAGAAATGAAGGCAATAATAAAGAGGATATAAAATTTTTGAAGACAGATTACCTTGAAATGCACTCTTCCAGCTTTTTTCCTCTATCAACGAAGTCTTCCATGGCTTTTGAGATGTACTGATCACCGATTCTCTCAGAGGTTTTAAGCTTCTCAGAAAGGCTGAAGAATGTATTTTACAAATCATGTTATTTATATCCACAAGTTATTATCCTTCCCTAATCAACTACAGAACCTCAATGATATAGCAGAAGCATGCTTGAGCAATGTCAAAGAGCAATTCTTACGGGTTTCCATTGTCATGCACAGAAGCATCACTTTTGGAGCAAGATATACTACTGCAAGCATCTCCTAGTGCTGATCTGGCAACAAAGTAGGTCACACTCTCATAATATGAACTAGCATCTGAAGAGAGAACTTTTGCCTGAGGAGGGTGAAGCAGTTGCTGCATAAGCTGCGTAGTCAAAATAAGCCTTCTTTTTGATCTAAGCACTGGTGGCCCATCTTCAATCAATTCAGTTTCATCTTCCACCTATTTTCAGAAAGAACCCATAAGAATACTACTATCATGGATTAAATGACAAAAAAAACAAACAAGAGAACACAGAAATATTAAAAGAAGACCTTCTCCAACAATCTATTTGCCGCTCGGGCCCATTCCGCTTCTGCCATGCTGCGAATAACAGAATTTCAAATATTCAATTCAGGGAAAGAGAAAACAAAATAAAACATAAAACACAATTATCTTTTTTAATAACTTAATATAAAAGACAACAGAAATAAACGAAAGTATGCTTTTCATAATTAAAGAGCATAAGAATTTTAAAAACTTGATCTATTGCCTATATATCACAATCACCTGATATTCCGAAGCCTTGCAAGACCCTGCGCCACTTCTCTATGCCAAGGTAGAAGTTCAGAAGTGGCGCTTTTGCGCTTCTTTGGTCTCACGTGAACCAAACTTTGATCAGAGGTAACAGAAGACAAAAACTGAGAGGAAGAAGAATGGTCACTTCTCACTGACATGGGAATCGAAGTTTGCTGGATATTGCCAAGCTGCCTAACATCAGCAACAGAATTGGTTTGTGGTGGATGACCAACATCTAAACTATCAGAAGGCTTTCCAACAATGAAAGGCTGTTCCATAGTCTTGACAGCAGTGATTTTCCGTGCATCATAGACAGGTAACATCTGCCCATTTTTAAATGTTCCATACTGATCAAACCAGGATGGAGCCATCTGTGGACTGATCTCAGAATTCTCACCTCTAACAGCAACTGCACTATTACCATCAGTAGAGCTTTGAGAATCATTATGACAAACTGTGAGCATATCACGGGAAGATGAATTTGTCCTAGGATTATCGCCTAGCTTTGATGAAAAGCTTAGCATCTTAGAGTCTCCAGGTGGAACTGGGGTATGATTTGTTGTCAATTGTTGTACCCCCACAGGAGCTACCTGAGAACCATCAATACCAGAGTCCGGACCCTTGAATCTCTTCACACTCCTATTATCTGGATCAGCCTCAGTACTTTTCATTGCCTGCATTTGGTGCAGCAAGGAGTAATTTTGGTGCTGTAAGTTGTTTGGCTTTAAAGAACGACCAAATGCCTCAATATCTCTTTGGGTAGTAGTAGAATTTGCAAGAGTAGAGTCAGCAAAAGAATTTGCAGCAGATTCTTTCCCTTGCAACTGTGAAGCATTCATTAACTTTTGGCCCACATCATTCTTTGACAGTACTTGCTGCTCTTTTACCAAATGGTTTTCCCGAGCAGAATATGCTGCAAAGCCAGATCGGCCATTATCTCCTTTGTGGGCAATTTGATCATCTCGCTTCTCTGGTCCAGAGAGAGTTCTTTCTAAATTATTAACAGGTTGAAGATGGGTCTTAAAAAAATTGGGAGGAGGCTTTGAAACTGATGAACTTTGTTGGTTTGAAACACTGGCCCATGCATTATGAGACATTTTTGAAAAAGCACCCTGCTGAGACATGCCAGGCATAACAGACAGCTGAGGAACTGACATAGCCTCCAAAACAGGAAACTGTTGTGCTGACCCTCCCTGGTTTCGGATGTTACCACTTAGCTGGGATGTTTCAGCAGCAGAAGTAAATTCACCACGGGAAGTGCCTTTTGATATGTCAGGCACTAATGCCTGAGCTGCTTGACTAGTTTGAGTTCTCTCAGAAGAATCCCCTATCTGTTTGACAGGCTGGCTTGGCGTTACTTGACCACCAGTACCACTAATTTGCTGGTTCTGATGATGACTTCTGGGATATTGAAAACCCCCAGAAAAGTTCCCCTGGACATTATACTGTGAAGCATTGCTGCTAATTTGTCCTGAGGCACTAGAACTATGATTCCTGGAGTCACCTTGAGATGTTTCACGAGAAGGATGCAAGGATTGAACAGAGGCAGTGGAAGCTAACCAAGAATGACCCTTTTTCCCCATATCGGAAGTGACACGTGTCGAACTTAGAGAAGCCTGAGAGGAGCTCTGTGAAGATATAGCATTGTCTGCAATGGACAACCTTTGGGATGGGGGACCCAGTTGCAAACCAAAACCTTGTGAGGCAGAAGACTGATTTTGCTGAAGGTGATCAACAGACCCATCAGAGATTTCCGCTTCAGGTATCTGAGATTGATTGCGATCAGTAGAGCCGAAGTTTGTTGCCTGGCTGTGTTCCTTTGACTGATCCACCTTATGCAGAAGCTCAAGCATATTTTGACTGAAATCAAGTTATAATATTCACAAAATCACAATCCAATCATCCAAATCATAATTTGATAACTTAATTAGTAAATTCTGAATAAGAATATCTCCGAAGCCAAGTCAGGAAACCAAACAGCTAAGTCTGTCAGCTATTGGAAACTGTAAAATATCAGAATAATTTCTTAAAATCCCAGTTACCAATCTTCAGTAAACAATGTTTTGCTGAAAATAATTTTAAAAAAAAAAATACAAGCAAATAAATTGACAAGCCAAAACAAGAACATGCAGAAAATGACAAATATTCAATTACCTCGATGGAGCAGTTCTGTTGGGACCATAGTTTCCAACAGATTTGTCGACAGAAGCAGATGCAAGCGATCCATAACCAGGATGCATGCTTCTTGAAGGCCTCTCATCCATGTATTTCATATCTCCTTGAAAACGGCCCTGTAGATATAAATTGAAAGGAAATTAAGTCTCATTTTCTTATATACATATGTATGTGTATGCATATGTGTACATATATGTATATATAGACCCCGAAAGAGAGGGAAAGAGTCATTCTCTCCTGTGGATGCCCACATTTTGTTAAAGCAAGAGTCTGCATAAGACAAAAATTTGGTACAACTTCTATGTACAAAGAGTTGGATAATTAATGAATTGGAATCCACAATGTCTTTAGCAACTCTTGACTAGTCTTGATCCTAAAAAATTGTGCACATCTACACAGAAGATTTCTTTTGTATGTCCATGCATGCATGCACATGTATTAGTACATCATTCAATCACCTTCTCATTGTCCATAGGATTTTTCCCACTGTGACCGAAATATTTTGACTGCCCAAAATATGCTTGGTCATGACCTGTCAATCCTCGGGAAGATTGTTTGGTCATGGCCTGAGAATGTGAAGTATTTTTCATTCCAGCAGAAGATTCTGTATCTATGTCAACATCACCCATAGGATGATACTGAAATTTGCGAGTCCCAGAAGGTTTTCGACCAAAATGACTGGATGGCTTTTGCTTTCCACCAGGCAAAGTACATGAATCACTTCCATCTAACCAAGTATTTTCTTTAAAACCTGCACTTGTACGTTGGGAGATGTTAGAATGAAAACTGTCACTTGATTTTTCTCTTCTATTAGAATTCTCCAACTCTCGTTCAACTGCCATGTTATCAGGGCCATCATGTCCTGATGATTCTATATTTTGTGGACTCTTATCCAGGTGTTGCTGATATTTTCCTTGAACTTCACTACCTCTAGGATTGATGGAAGAATCAACATTTTTCCAGAAATTTAGATTATGGCTATTTGGAAATTGTTGGCCGCTTTTCTGATTGGCCCTTACAGTACTAGAATCTGACATTGCAATTTCATTATTCAAATTAGAACCTTCCCGATTGACCTGTTGGTGCTGCACGGCAGAATTAGCAAGCTCAGTTGCACTAGAAACAGAATCAGTCATAATAATACCAGCACTCTGACCCATTTTTTCATACACGGAACTTTTAAGTTCAGTATTCTGATTATGCTGCAGTAAGCTTTCATTACTCTCATCTTTCGAAGTTGAACCACCACCAGCTGATGCGGATTCAATAAAGTTCCAACCATTTAGTCTATTGTATGGTTGGCCACTTGCAGAGGACATGCTCTCTAGAAGGTTCCAAGAAGCCGAATGGCCCTTCACATGTAGTTCTGCATCTGAGGAACGGGCAACATTGCCATTAAAATGACTTGCTTCAGTTACTGGTTTTTGTACAGGGCTGCGATCCAACCATTTGCTTCCTTCTCCAGAGAACTGCTGAACAAACCGCTGAGAAGAATCATTCTGCAGCTTCTCACTTTGTTCTTGAAAAGGCTTGAATCCTGACTGCTGAACACACAAAATGCTAGAATAATTAGTACTTGTATTAGCCTCACCAGATAAAGGGAGAGGTCTTAAGTTCACTGTAGACATAGTCTGCATATTGCTATCAGCCCAAGGAGATAACTGTTTGCTGCCATCATTAACATATGAGGAGGGCTGCTGAGTAGCAGCCAGAGGCTCACTACTTCGGACACCCAAACCACTCCATCCTTCCTGTAGCCCTACATCACCACTAGAAGTTTCTGCTACAGCGGATTGCATAAGGGCACTCCAACTCCCACTTTGCAGAGAAGGAACTGCACGCAAAAGCTCTGTACCATCCAATGTATTAGAGCATCCAGACCCCATGGTACTCCTGCCAAAGGCATCCCACAAATTGTCATCTGAGCCAAACAAAATCTTCTCTTCTTCTGGATCTAGGGTAGCTGCATTTTGCGAAGGCGCAACCTGCAGCACTGTTTTTTCCTGTGATGTTTCTGATGGACCAACTAACCCTTCCCTCTCATGAAATTCTTGCATGGATGTGCTTCTTTGCTGGATATTCATTTGCTGCAAATTTTCCAAATTAAGTCCACTGCTTCCCACAGCAGACACAAACATGTTTTTCCCTTGATAGCCCTGCCTAGAAGCCATGGTTTCATCCTCCATGCCAACTTGATCTGGAAATGCAGGGTACTGATTACCTGAAAAGGAATTACTGCTGGCAGGCATCTGCGGCATTGTAGACTTATCCATTTGGATAGGAGAATACTGACTTGGATTAATCCTTGTGCTAGAGACAGGAACGCCATAAAGAGATTGATCTTGTTGGGGGACAAAACCCATCACCCGCACCTGGCCTTGATCAGGTGGAAGCATAAGTCCACTAGAGGAGCCTTGCATAACAGGAGAGGCACCGTGGTGCTGCCAATTTGTGTTGGCTGCCATTAGCTCAGGCTGCCATGAATAGTTAGATGCATCTTGCATGGGTATGCCATTGAAAACACTAGGTGCATGACTGACAGCTGGTTGCTTTGCTATGGAAGAAACTTGATTTATCGAGCTCAGTTGCCTTGCTTCTTGTTGCTGAAATTGTGGATTGTGTTGCTGCCTCTGAAGTTCTTGTAGTTTCTTGAACATTACTTGTTGATGCAGTAGCTGCATGTCACTAATACCTGACTGATGCCTTGGCAGTGATTGCAGCATGCTAGAATGTTGACCGCTCATTTGCTGCTGACCCCCAAAAAAATCATAATTAACAGGAGCTTCAACAGATTCCAACCCCATTGAATTTTTCTTGTTAAGTTCAGGACCATTTCCTAACTGCGGGTCAAGAACTTGCAAGCCTACTGATGTCAAATTATGCCGATTATATTCTGAATCCATTCCCAAAATGTTTGATTCATTCTGCCTCGTCTGTAATGCCTGATGTCCATGCATATAGCCATTCAGAGTAGGTTGGTTGTGAGACTGGCTTCTAACAAGCTCTGACTTCAAAGCTGACTGAGTTACGTTTAATCCATGCTGCAGGCTTGAAGACTGACCGCCATGTCCTCGCTCAGAATCAGCTTGTGCCAGAAAAAGAGGAAACTACATTTAATAAGAGAGTAACTTGAAACCATATCACAAATGTCCGCTTAAAAGTCAAGTAATCTAAAGTGTAATACCAAAAAGATTAGGAGGGATAAGAATAATCAGCTGTAAGAAGATATCCTTCAGGAAACTATATGAGGCACTTGAAACCAAATAATCAAGATGGGCATGATTAATACCTGAAGGCTGCACACTGTAACTCTTCAAATTGGAAGAAATAAGAGGTGCACCAATCTGTCTCTGGCTACCTACCCACAGATTGTTATTTGGCCAAGTCCCGTCTACAACCCGTGAGTGATGCTGGCCTTGGTTCAAGTTTTCTTGGCCAAAAAAATTGTGGATCCTGTCTCCTACTTCGTTGCCAGGCATAGATAATCCACCTCACAAATTTTCAGCAGCAGCTAAAATGTTGTGAAAAGAAAAAGACTACCTAAAAGGTTTTAAGAAAAATCAAACCTCCACTTGCAGACAAACATTAAAATAATAATAATAATTATAACCTTTTTCCCCAAACTCAAAAATGTTTAGAATCACACCTTCTTTCCGTACATTTAATTGTCTCTCCAACTGCCAAGGTTGCACTTAGAAAGTTAACCTGAGGAAAACTAATATAATGTTCATCATACGTTAACAACGAACTAATGAAAAAGTACATCAACTAAAGCGGTTATACACAAAAAGTCATACCCTAACTACCACTGATGATTAAATAAAGAACTCCATCCCATACCAGGATAAATTCCCAATACTTTCTTTCCAAAAAACAAGCAGAAGACAGATGCTTTGAATTAAAAAAAAAAAAAAAAAGTGAAAGTGAAAGTGAACCATTATTGAACCTCCAAACTCCAGCCGAAACAGCATCATCGCAGTTATTATAGTGTATAGAAGAATGAAAAGACTGCCAAGAAACTGACAACTTTAAATAAGACAAAAAACTCATTATCCCAAGCATCCATGGAAATTCTTCAATTTCTCAATTGCAAAAAGCCAAAGTTTGATCTTTCTTGAATACGCAATATTATTCTCGGATACCAATCATATTGTTGAAGAGTATATAAAATATGAATATCAATATACTATGGATCGATACCCCACACCTATGCCAGACCCCTTCAATTATTGACAACCAAATTCAAGTAAAGTGAATTAAGAGTCAGTGAGAACAATGGAGAGTGGCTTATGACACATGTTTTGTCCATTTTGATGACCACAATGAGTTTAGGAAGCTTGTGTACCTAGGAACAGTTATTCAATCACAACAGTTGTTATTAAGGGGAAGCACTGTATCACGTAGGAACATTCAAAACTTTATTTCTTCTCTGATTTGACAATATTCAAACAAAACTGTTCACCTAAAAATTCCCATTCTAAGAAATTTTTCCTTTCTACGATTCTCAAGAACGTCAGCATAAATTACATCAGTGTTTTTGCTTCAACACACAGAGCTGAACCTCTCATCTCCCTTCAATCATGAAATCCCTCATTAAGAAGCAAGACATGTGAGGCATAATGAAACTATTTATTTGAAGTGTTGCAACCCAAAAAAGAAGAGACCACTAAATACCAAATTCAGAATCTCATATTGGAACCCAAATCAAATCTCTGTTAAAAGCAAAGTGAAATTCGGACAGAAAAGAAATTCATAGCAGAAGTAGCCACTGCCCAACAGAGTGCCCCATCCCAAAACCTTATCTTCTTGGATGTGCTGTTCCAAGAAAACACCATTATGCCACACAGAAAGACCATCTTGGATGTACCGTTCCAACCTACAATTAAACTTATGTTATAAAAAAATATAGAATCAAATGGCTTTGCCTATGTTCAGCATCCAGGTCATGTGATAAATCCCCTGATTACAGAGGCAACGATCAGACCCATAGATAAGATTGAACTTTACAAGCTCAGGCAATATACATATGATGAGACACTGATATGGACCTAAAATTAAGGAGTCTCAACTGTTAAATATACCCTCAAATGCATGGTTTGCAGGTCTCTCTTCAAAACAAATATTCTAGCCACTCTGAGGTCTCATGATTGTATCCTAGCTTGTTTTGGGTTGTCTAAGTTCAATTTTAGTTTCTGCGGCCGATTGGTACTAGAGAAGCTTTAGCTTGGCCAAACTTAACTTGCTTAAACGAAAACTCTTATCTTCTTTTGTCAACTGTTAATTTCTTTACAATCAACTCCCTATCTGAAAAACATAACAAGAGGAATCCCACTGGTCTACAGCAAAAAGTAAAGAGCTTACAGGATCTAAAACATGCATAGACAATGAATGCATCAGTGAAACACCACACAGCATCTCCTTCATAAAATATAGAATTTCATCAACTGACCTTATGTGGTTGCTCAAGAATTGCAGGGACCACACAATGCATAACTCCAAAATACCTTCCCAGGCTTAGAAACTCAAAATTATTCTCAACCAATCAAGGATGTAAATAACTACAAAATGACATCAATTGCTACACAAGTTCCAGATTTTCTTTGGCAAAGAACATAATTTCAGTCTCTCCCAAAAATAAAAAGAATATTATGAAATGATAAAGGTAAACATAAACGTTTGTCTTTAGTTGCTGGTCTTGCAATCAAAATATGGTTTTTTGGTCTATCATCGGGTGAGACTAGTAGATGGGAACCACTGGTTTGGTAGATATGGTTGTAACTGCAGTCAATGCTTGTCAATTTCAAGCTTCAACTTCCTTTTTAAATGGCACTGCAGGAACTCAGTTTGATATCCAACACATGCTTGTGGAAATAATGCAGGCATGCCCCCTCTATCAGCCAAGTACCGAATACTTAAATAAGTGTCTCTCATATGCAAGGTGAAAGTAAGGGCAGCAGAGGCAACCAGGTCAAAAAAAGATGGAAATTCCCGCCAATGCAACAACTTAAGTTTGAATTTTGATTCGTTAAGAAGGCGCCATGATTAACATCAATTACTCATCAGACATACAAATGCCAGTCGAACTGAAGATAATCACAGAATTAGCAACAGACAAAAAAGTTGACATCAAACTTAAGTCCTTTTTCTACGGAAGCATCATCGAGTAGAAATGAGACTATATATTACACTCACATCAGAAACTAAAAGCAAAACAACAAATGCTCCCCTATCCAAGCATCTATTTCTCAATAACACACAAATCAAAACTTCTGAAAGCAGAAATGAAACAGAAATGAAAATATTTGATTATAGTCTTCAAATTGATGGATATATCCAGACAGAACAAAAATTCAAAGATTTTATTTTCCAACATTATCTCAACAATTAATAAAAAAAAGTCTAAGCTACTAAATTCTCTCAAAATATTGCATTAATCAACGAAAACGCAAAAGATCGCTCAAAAATGAAAACACCACAAACTCCGCGATTAGAAATAAACGACGGCATAAATCTCACACTCAATACAGAGAACAACACAATCTGTCACTGCCCCTACCTAGATTCGGTCTCTAAATGTAATCAATTCCAAGATAGAGAAAGTTAGGGTTTCTGGATAAAGAATTAGAAGCTGTGGCACTCACAGTAACGATGAGAGACCTCAGCTGAAGCTTGAAACCGATCCTCCCGAACTGTGAATCTGTCAAGTTTTAGGGTTTCAATTGAAGATAGGGATAAATTGGCTTTGCTTTAAGCTCAGAGAGAGAAAGAACGCGAGAGAGACAGAGAGAGAGAGAGAGAGAGAGAGAGAGAGAGAGAGATAAAGTGATCGAAATAGTGCGAAATTTTCAACGAACAGAGGAGCAAAACTGAGGTTCGGATCCGGCGCTAAGGTTCGTGGGTCGAAGCGGGAGATATGGATACGAAGCAAAGGAGGTATTTTCTTTCTGGGTGAAGGGAGTTTAGAGAAAGAGGGAATTGGAAGAGTGGTTGAGTGTAGAGAGAATTAAGTGGTCCTACAGCTATAATTTGACACGTGTAAGTTAAATAGTGGGCACCCACAATGCACGTTCGATTTGCAACGAACAAGCTTTTCATGATTTGATTTTGGCCGTCGATCTGCATCCTGCGCGTGATGCGCATACGAATTTTCAAAAGAACATTTTAGAAATGATATTTTAAAAGAGGGATCCGCTCGGAAACACGCTTGCTTAATTTAAAAACTCGAAAGGAGAAAAAAAAATGTTTTGATGCAATGAAAATACTACCTCATTTATCATTTCTGGCGCGTTTATTTTATTTTATTTTAGCCGATTGCAGGTGTTTTTGTTTAGAAATTTATGTAAGTCTCTTTTAGGAATCCATACAAGATTACTATAAAACATTTTTTGAAACTGATATTTAACGTGAGTGTTCTTAGTTAATAAGAACATAAAATATTTTGTTTTTCATATAAATCATTTCAATTATTTTCCTATTTCCAGAGTATTATTCTTTTGCAATTCATCTGCAAATTAACAAGTTATTACGAAGTGGTTGTGGGTATCTAAAATCACTATCACCGGTGTCATATGTACACGTATAGTACCATACGTTCTTAAGATAACTTTATTAGTTTACTTTCATTTCTTTAAATTGAGTTAGATGAATTTTCAAATTGAAAGCTTTTGAATATACACCAATAACCCATAGGATGTATAAAAATAAATGTCATATTTATTGTCCACTACTTTTTGTTTGTTCTCTTTTTATATTTGTGTAAGTGGCATTTGGATAGCAATCAAGCACACAATCGTATAAAAAGCTCATTGAAGGAGTAAAGAAAGAAGTACAATCGACAAAACTAATTCCTTTTATATAATGGATTGTGAAATGTTTTAAAAAATTAAAAATAAGGTTTGAAAATAAATATTATATTAAATGAATGTTTTTGCAAATGGAATTGAAAAATCATAGATTATTTATTTATTTAGCTTTTTCCTTTTTTATTTTTTCTTTAAGTGAGAGGGCTTTTTTATTTATATTTTCAAGGATTTTTAATTTTTAATTTTCTTTAGATTCTTAAAAACCAAAGGAAAAGCAATGACGATTCAATTGGAAGGATTTTTACTCGATCATCAAATCACGCGGTACTGTTTTGTACTATAGTGGAACTTTAGCAGCCTTCAAATATCCCAATAAAACCCCACTTTCTCTACATTTACAATTTTAACCTTAAATTTGTTTACGCTCCTATACCATCATTTTTAATTCTCATTGTACTGTAAAAAGAACTGAAGACCTATTTGTAGCACCACTTTTTTAAACGCCGAAACTACAAAAGATTTTCATTTATTAAAACTAACATCGAACGAGATTTGAAAGAATATTATTTAAATTTAAATGAGAAGTTAAAATAAAATCAAAACAATTAGAGAGAGAATATAACAGTGAAGGAAGGAGAGGTCATTAACAAATTCCTTCTAAGAATTGTTTAATTATTATTTCACAAACAAAAATCCATAATATTAATGCCATTAACCAGAAGATAGAAGAAGATTTTGTATTTTGTAATTTTCATCATTAAGATGGATCTTTAATAAATTTTCTTAAGATAAACAAAACTATTATTAATATATTTCGGAGGGATGAACCTTTTATTATTTAAGAATATCGTAATTTGAAAAGTGTTAGAAAGCTCATTTATAAGAGAAAATACAAAAAGCAGATTAGATTAGTAGATAATTGTTTTGGTTATTTTTAAAGATAGCACGTTGGGAGAGACTCGTATGTTTCGAGGGTTGAATGAGAAATTACCACGCAAGGGTTATTTATATAATAAAAATGGATGCTTTTAGAGAAGATATTGTGCATTTTTTGTGGGTATACTTAGGAAGCGCGCGATAGCTCCACAATTTGTCGTATATATATAAATATATGAAAGTGTCAAATAAACAAGCTAGTCTAATTCCAAGCCCGTAGATTCTAGTCTGAATGGTTGATCGGGCTAGACCAAACCATGAAACATGCTAATTTATTGTATTTTCGTTCGCTTCATGTTACTTACGTTACATTTTATTAATTTACATTTAAAAATTCATCGTAACATTCTAAGTCAATTATTTGATGATATAGTTTGAATATTAATTAAAATATTAGTTATACAATCTAAGAGGAGGTGAATTGAGTTTTTAAAATTTAATCTAAGTAAATTACATAATAATTCAATCTAATATCCTAACAAAATAAAAAAAAAATAAATTTGGTAAAGTACAATAATAAAATAGTAAGAGAAGAGAAATCAAATAAAAGTATTTTTACGTGGTTCAATAATCTCCTTTTACGTCTATACTTCTAAGCAAATCAAACTTAAAAATTTCACTATTCAAATCTCTCAATATTTTAAATTCTTTACAATTGATTTTTAAGGTGTTAATAAACCTTTACAATAAAAGATTATCCTCCAACCTCCTCACTTGTGCGTTTTTCATATTTATACATTTACAAATTTGATACAAAAATAAGGATTATAACAATGAAATTCTTTTCAAGAGTAGATGTATAAATTATAGCACAATAATGGTTTAATCTAAGATGATTTGTAAATTAAAAGCGTAATCTATGATGTGCATATTGGGAAAATATGCTCTTTAAAAACATATATGTTTATTTAATTGTAATAAATATTTTTTCTAATTAATAAAATAATTAAGGTATTTTATTCAGATATCTTATTTGCATTAATTTTTTAGTAACGTCTATTTAATCATATTATATGTATTTATGTGATCACTATGTGGATTCACATAAGACATAAATACAAGTTATCTTATGATTTAATAAATTGAGTTCGCAGTTGATCAATAAAGTTAGGCACTTTATTTAGGTATAAACTATAATAAATTCATTGAATGATTTATCTTAATCATGTATGAATTTATTGATATAGTACGACTACATTGAAGAGGATATGAGATTTAATTAACTTTATATTAACTGTCAAACTTATTAAATCTCATAGGCATTGATTTTACTGTAATCTTAATCTTGAGTTAATTGTAATTTCATGATTGTGGTTGTCATTCCATTTGAGTCACCAATGGGCACGACACATACTTGTAGTTAAGATTACCCAATATCTTGGTGGAAGTAATTATAAGTATTAAAGTTATAGATTAACAATATAGAATTTATACAGCATATCTCTTGATATGTTTTCGGTACTTGATCATAAAATTCTCTGGCAAGAGTGGATTGATATATTTAATATGTTGAAAATGATCATTAGAGAAAACCAGTAAGTATCAAGGAATAAAATGTTATTAAATTGATTGGACAGTTGAGATATCAATTTAATTAACGACGCAGATGAAAAGGATTTGTAAAGAAAGAGATCAATGTTGGCATTTAATTATTATTCGAAAGATACTGATTATGGAGATCAGTTTCAATCTTATAGTGGAATAGAATTAGAATTAAATAATTAAGCTAGTTTAATTACAGACTTAATTATTGTAACCACTATTGTATGTTTCCAAATGATCCCCAACTTAGCTCATTTAATTGACTACACCACTATTGGACTAAAAAATAATAAAACTGGTATATTAAGTGATAAACCTAAATATAATATTTGTTAAGGCCATATGTGTTATATTTAAATGTAAATGGGGCCTTGTGATATTTTACAATGTGGGTCCCAAAGTTGTTACACTTTATCTTCACTTTTATGTAAGTGGAGAGGAAAAATATTAAATATGATATATTTAATATTTTGAATTATTATATAATAAAGATAACACAATTAGGGTTTTAACTAGAGTAATATTATATATATAAGTATTTTTTTCTCTTAAAAAATAAGGGAGACATCTTTTGAGAAAACACTGAAAAAAGAAAGGCCAGAGATTTTTGAGAGTGGTGAAACGAACGCCCCCACGTTTAGTGCAGATTAAACTTGAGTCATATCCTGAAAGATCGTTGGGTGGCGGATTTATTACTTGGTGTCGTTCATCTTCTCAGATTATCAAGGTATGATTTTTTGGATTACGAATTTCTTATATATTATATGAGATCGGTCCTTTATTTTTATGAGAAAAATTATGATTTTTCTCCAATAGTGCAAACTTGTTTTTATTTGTTCTAAGGATTAAAAATGAGTTTGATTTGAGTTTATATAACTTTGACTTTTAAAATAATTATTATAGGTAAATTCCAACGTCAAAGTGGCTACTCTTTATATTATAGCGGTTAATCACTTGTTATAGTAAAGTTACCATTAAATTTAAATTTTGCTACAATAACATTATTTACAAAAATTATAATTTTATCCATAACTTTTTATAACTATACAATGACTTAAAAACTCATAAAATTTTACAAACATGTCCATTTTCGAAATAGTTTGAAGTTGCTATAATATCACTGTTCACAAATTTATAATTTTACTCAAAATATTTATAATTATACTATAGCTCAAAATATCAAAAATCTTTACAAATAAGTCTAATTTAAAAATTTTTAAACAATATTTCTCATTCATTCAACTTTTTGAAATTATGATATAGTCAAAAATATTTTTGATTTTATAAATAAAACTAAATTCATATTTAAAACAATACTTATTAAAATCAAAGATTATTAAACTTTTTTTTATTTTTGTTCTTATTTTGAAAATCAATTTATTTGTATGAAATACTTGATTTGTACTTGTAAAACTTTAAATTAATGAAAAATAATGATCAAATTATTAAAAACTTGAATTTCACGAACGCGAAAATCATGCATAAATTAAATTATACTGATTTTATAAGAATTTTCGTAATATTGAGTCCGTTGAGTTCCAAACTCATTATTAATCGAGCCGTTGTCTGTTGAATATCTTAAACTTGATTTTACTTGATTTACTTATATAAATACTATCTTTCAAGAACTTAGTGAAAATATAAAATATAATATTATTTAAAAAAAATTAAGATACATATTTGTTATAATCAAAATTATATTATGTGTACCTCTTTTAGCTAACATTAATCATATTTTTCTATATTCAAGTCCATTTTCAAAGCTTAAAAAGTTTAAATTAAAAAAAAAGTGTCATAAAAAATTTTCAGATAATTGATTTTTTGAGATGTTTGTGGATGGAATCTTAATTTATGGGGTATTGGGTTAGAATTAAATTAGCGAGTGTACAACAATACTTTACATCAAGATGGACGCAAATCTTAATTATTTGTACTAAATAAATAAAGAAATAAATAAAAAATTACTTTAAAATGGTCATTAAGCAAATAAGCGAATTGTAATATTGTCGATTTATGAAAGATTGTCAGTTTTTTCTATTAAAACTAATATATATTGCTTATCTCTTCATAATAATTAATAACTTTCTTGACAATATAGTTTTGTAATATTATATTTTTATTATAAATTAAAATAAATCATATAAATGAAAATAAAAATAAATTAAACTAAGAATAAAAATTAAAAATAAGAAATTTTCTTTTACTTTTTATTATTTTTAAGCACTTTTCTTACGTTGCAACTAATATATTATATTTTCAAAATAAATTATCAATTAAATGACTTATTAACCCTATACTTCTTTATTTTTTTGGTACAATGAGAGGGTTTTGAATATTATAAAAATAATAGGGGGCAAGTGATATCTATAGATTATATTAGCGAGAAAAGTTGCAATCTCCTTTAATTTATTATCTGTGTAATATGATTTTAGCGTACTTTCTTCATTATTTCTAGTATTAGGTATCCAAACCCTAATTTGTTTCATTTCAAATATAAATATTTTTAAAAAATACGACAATGAAATAGTTTTAGCATATCATTATTGAACCAAAAGATCAATAGTGTTGCAGTACCTTTGACTACGTTGCTCCATTAGCATACCATCAACTTATCGTACCCGCAATTTGGGATGATTAGCTAACATGATTTTGTTAACCTTCAGAACATTAGACGGCACTTAAGCTGCTGTAGTGCTATGGGATATTATCAATTTACTGGCTAACTATTTTCAAACAAAAGAAACCGACGTTAAAACAGGGACCCACCTTGGCTAAAATGGCAACGTGGGACCCACTGCGACCTCCCCTGTTGCCGCATTACCTATTTCGACGTGTCAGCAGATTCGTCTGCGGTTACGATAGTTGGGAGCCAAAACAAGTTAATACGTTATACGTGCGGCAATCAGTGAAGCCAGAGTCACAGATCTGTGAAAATAATAATACGAAGCAACATAAGCTTCTCCTTGTCTTTGTACTACTCGTGATCAAATCACCGAGCGGGAAAGAGAGAGACAGAGAGAGAGAGAGCGATGGGAGGAGAAGAGAAGAGGCACCAGATGATGCAGAACCTATTCGGCGATCAATCCGAAGAGGAAGAAGAAGAGATTGATTCCGAGCACGAGTCCAATCCTCAGCCCAATTACGCTTCTGTAAATTCCTCATTCTTCCCTTTTGCCCCTCTCTTGCTAGGTTTTAATTCAATCGATTACTATCGAAACGCATATTTTTAGTTCAATTCGAGGCATTGCGGCTGTTGGCTAATTAATCATGCCCTAAAACCGGTGTTAATTCAATTTCAAATTTCTAGGTACTACACTATATGTTTTGTTTCGCACTCATGGCAACTAAATTGAGTAATGAAGATAGCTTCCATTTTTACTGATTGGCCGGAACGAGACATGCATGAATTTGTAAAATTGTCTGTAGCGTCATCTGTAGATAGGGTTCCATCTTCCACATACCTGCAGCTCAAATGATATCGCTAATGCTTATGAACTAAAATTCAAAATATATTTTGTTTGCTTGATACCATAATGTTCTTTTGTGGTTCTATGTCTAGGATGAAGCTGAAGGGGGGCTGGAGGCTGAGGTTGAAGTTGAGGGTGAAGGTGAAGGTGAGGTTGAGGGACATGGAGAAGCAGAAGTGGAAAGTGAAGGTGAAATGCGTGATGTAGAACCTGATCCTGGAGAGAGTGAGGGTGAAAGAGATCAGAGTTCTCAAGAGGTAGACGTTGTTTATCAAAGGGAAGAAAGTGAAGCTAGGTATACAGACAGTGATGAAAAAGAAGAATATGGTCAGCGAGTAGTGACAAGCAGGAGACGGGAAGTTATTGAAAGTGGATCAGAGAGGTCTGAGGAAAATCATTACCCTGACAATGAAGATGAGGAGGTTGATCAGGCTAGAAGTCTAAGGTAATATTCTCTCTTTCTATATAGTGATTCACTTGTTCTGTGTGTGTCCTAGCATGCTGCACTTGTTTATCATTCAGGATTATGTCTTTAAATCATGTTGGCAATCATGATTGCATGCAATCCCACTTGGACTCACTGGCCAAGTTGCTCCAACATATAAAGTGGAATTGCACATTGGTGGAACCAATTTCTTAGTTATTGTCTGCAGAATTTCATTTGAAGAGTTTCTTGGTTTCCAATGAGGATGGGTCCTTATTCTGGTTGGATGTTTTTCCCCATGATAGGCTGACTATTTATGACTTCACTCATTAGCAATATATGATGTCACTGCATAGAATCTATATCAACCAGTACATTAAAACAAAGATCCCTATGTTTTATTTTAAAGAAGCAATCTTGCTAGTGAAGTTGTGTATTATGATCAGCAATTACTATTGTGGAAAGTTGACTGTGCGTAGTAGGTCACCTGGAGGGGAAGAGAAGGGTCAGATTCACATTTCACAATCAGCTGCCGAGATTCGTGATGTATTTGGTGACTCGGATGAAGAAGATGTTGGAGAATATGCTATCCAGAATGATGTTGATCAAGATTCAAATGTGAGTCTTCGTGTCTCAAAGCAATTTAACTTCTGTTTTTACGTTTCCTGACATTGCTAGGAAATATGTACCCGTGGTTTCTGGTAAAATGTTTTTGTTTCTTAGAGATCCCCTATCGAAGAGGAAGGAAGCTATGAGAAAAGTATTAAGCCAGAAGATATAGTGCCTGATGAGGATATGCAGTATGAGTCAGAAGAGGAGCAAGTTGAACCTAAACATAAAGAGAAGCCAGTTGGTCCCCCCTTAGAGCTAGAAATACCACTGCGCCCGCCGCCAGCTGATCCAACTAAGGTGTTTTATGTTACTTCTACACTCTGCTCTTATGATATCTGAAACAACTGCTTCTCTTGTCTTATGAGATGTACAATTGGACAAACGGAACTTTGTTTGTATTCCAGTGTTATCAAATCACTATTATTTTTTAAAGTTATATCCCTCATTGCGTTGAAATTGATTTAAATGAAATCATTTCATGTATTACTATGAGATCAATTGCATGTCTTATTTTGATTACAATTCAATAAGGCTAGGTAGTGCTTGCTGAAGTGAGCAAAGCAACTATGGGAACCTGTTTCGGAGAACATTGCTTCAGCTGAGCATCTGTTTAGGCTAGGGGAATTATACTTTTGCGTATGTTAATCTAAAAAGATGTTTGTTTTGAAAGACATTATCACATCCATATGTATTTCAGCTTGTTATCTTGAAATTTACCATTTTCATATGCATGCTAATTCAATGATTAGTGTATTGTTCTAGTGCCTTAAGACTCTGCACTACTTCAGAAAGTAGATGAATTTCGACATGTTTACCTCAGGGAGAATTTTAATGCATTGCACATATTTTTTTGCAGATGAATATGATCAAAGTTTCTAATATAATGGGCATTGATCCAAAGCCATTTGATCCTAAGACATATGTGGAAGAGGACACCTTTGTGACAGATGAGTCTGGAGCCAAAAAACGTATACGCTTGGAAAACAATATAGTGCGCTGGAGGACTGTAAGAAATAAGGATGGCACGACATCAGTGAGTAGATTAGCATTAGCATGATGATTTCATATTCGCATGTGTATTTATTATCTTTACATATACTTGAAGTACTTTTATGCGTGCATGTGTTTCCTTCTTCCTCTTCATTTAATAGATCCCATATGTTGTAATTTTCATTTATCTTTTTGTTGTTGCAAATATGAAGCATGTTGAGCTGGTTATGACGTTGAAATTGATTACAGATGTACAGAAATACATTTAACTTGCAAAAGTGTAAAAGGATTTCACATCTTTTGTTGTTGCTGTCCTCATGCCCTACAATGGCACTTTTAAATCTTGTGTGATAGTTTTTATCACAAAAAGGGTGAAAAAATTATGCGGCGGCAATGCAAAAGTCAGAAGTGACACAAGGTCCCTTTTTTTTTTTTGGTGGTTTTTGGGGGGGGGGGGATAGACTGGAACAGACTGGTAGATGAAATTGTTTGTATGTGTCTAATGTGATGATGTTTGTTAAGGAATTTTGATTTTATTTGAATTACAAAAGTTAAACATTGGTTTTGGAGCTATGTGTTGGATTTATTGTTACTTGCCAATCTGACTAAAATGACATACTTGTCAAAAAATTCCTTTTTCCATTGATAAGTGTTTTACTTTATTAGGCGATAAAAACTAATGAACCACCAATTGTTTATGTACATATTATGTACACATCTAAGCACCAGGTTGGCAAACAATAATCATCCATACCTTAAAAACAAAGGAGAACCTCCTAGTCGAAGGATAAAAAAGGAAGATAAATTATGCATTAGAAACTATGCTTCATTTTTATTCCCTTCCCTCTGCACTTCTGTTTCAACTACTGCAGTTGCACAGGACAAAAAAATTTTGGCTCTACTCTATAACCTTTTTCTCTGACCATGTTTTTTAACACTTTCTTTTCAACATGTAGTATGAAAGCAATGCACGCTTTGTGAGATGGTCAGATGGCAGTTTACAGTTACAAATTGGGAATGAAGTTCTAGACATTACTGTACAAGATGGACAACATGATCAAGCACACCTTTTCCTTAGACATGGAAAGGTATCTCCTTAAATTTGTTTGATATGCTAGTTGAGAATATAATATCTTCAACCTTTAAATCTGTTTCCTTGCTCTATGCCTGTCTTGTAGCCTTTGACAGTGGTGAATTTTTTTTTTGTATTTGTCAGTCCTTCCATCTCAGTGTGGTTTTCACTTTTAGGATGCATGAGAATAAGAGTATCTTGATCATTAGTCCCACTTTTGATCTTGATGCTTTGCATCATATATGTAAGTTTCAATTCTGAATTTTACGCTGGCTACCAGTTGATAAAGATGTTCTATTCTTGTAGTGCGAATCCAAAGAGTTGCATGTCGAAGTAGTTAAGCTTTATATTTATCCCAGCTGTTGAAATGTCTGGACTGTTGATCTCAGCCATTGGATGAGAACAATGTCTAAGATTCACAGCTGAATTAAAGTTGAAAATTTTGATACTTGAAGAGAGAGGATTTTCAGGCAGTTTTGGATTTGGAGAAGCTGCCGACTGCATGTGCCGTTAAAGCCCTTTAAAATTGTACATTCTGAACAGTCCTCATCTTTCTTTGTTTGGGGGTGTATATATATCTACACACACACATTTTGTGTGTGTGTGTAATGCTTTGTACATCTGATCTCCCACATGTTGAAATCTGTCTGGACAAAGGTCTTAGCAGTCAGATGAGATCAATGACTTAGATATACAGATGATTAAATATTGTAAATGGTGTTATTTAAAGAGAGAGGATTTTGGGCAGTTTTGAATTTAGAGAAGCTGGCTTACTGATTATGTAATTAATGCCCTTGAATGTCCATTCGTAAAAGTTCTCTTCTTTCTTCCTTATTTCATCTCTTGCTTTCTTCGTAACCATATTATTATCTCAAAAACTGTGATGGTTGCATCTTTGTTCCTTTTATTTTGTTGAAATCTTTTCATGCGAAACTTTTCTCCAATGTTTTTTAAGAACGATTGACATTCATCAGGTTACCGCAACGGAGAGTTTGATTTAGGATTTATTTTGTTGCTTTTTTCCCTTTTGTGATGATTTGACCTTTGAACTTTGATTTAGAAGAATCAGATTAATGTTCCCAGTTCTTGATTCCGTCTTATTCCATGTTAAAGTGAAATTCTAGTCACTGGTTTGGATGCAGAATATCGTGCAATCGAAAAAATTACAATGGTCTCATTCTCCTTTTATTTTTCATTGAAATTTTTGTATGTGAAGCATCTCTCCAATGTTTTCCTTAACAGTTGACATCCATTAAGTTACAGTAACAGACGGAGTTCGGTCTAAGTATTATTTATTTATTATTTTTGCCATTTCTGAGAGGTTTCAACCGTTTGAACTTTGAAACAGATACTGATCTAGGTATTGCAACTCCAAGAGTTCACTATAAGTTTTTTTTTTTTTGGTTTTATTTTTGAGAGGTTTCTATGTTTGAACTTCAATTCAGAAGAATTGGCATATATTTTCATTTCTTGATTCTGTTTAATTCAATGTGAATGCAAAACTCTTGTCACTGGTTTGGACTCAGTAAAGAAGACCTTAATGTGGGGGAAGAAGGTTGGGGTCGCAAAAACACTTGAAACGCTAATTAGAATATATATTATTTTTATTAAGTTGCAATTATTAATTAATGTCTTGTAGAGCATTTAATACTTGTTGCGATGAAGTTTCCTACTATATTTACACTAACAACATCAGATATGGTAACTCACTGAAAATCTTATTTCTTTAAATAACGAAATTTATAGTTTTATCAATTTTGTGAATCTCAGCCGTTGGTCTCATCTAATGGCTGAGACCAATGATCCAGACATTTCTCAACATGTGGTTGACCGGTGTGACTGTTTAGTTACTGAATGCTCACAAACTTTCGATTTTGGCCTGAATACATGTAATGCATCTAAATCTGTTGGTTTGTGTACTGTTTGCAGAACTCGATTTTTACATTCTGATCTTGGCCCTTATAGTTCTTGAATTTCACGTGAGATCTTCTTTATGAGTGCATCTTTACCTCGTGCTTTCTTCAATATATATATATATATATATATTTTTTTTTTTTAGCATGGAAGAGTAGAAAATTGGGCAGTGCTTCACATATTCTTTATGTTAGAGAGCAGGATTTGTGAGATTTTTTTCTTGCATTCTTATAAGTCGTATTGCAGGGAATCCTCCAATCACAAGGAAGAATATTAAAGAAGATGAGGTTTATACCATCATCCTTGACATCAAATTCACATAGGCTATTGACTGCTCTTGTTGACTCACGGCATAAGAAGGTTTATAAGGTTAAGAACTGCATTACTGACATTGATCCCGAGAGAGAAAAGGAGGAGAAAGAAAGGGTAATCAATTAACTTACATTATGGTTGTTTGTGTTGGTATTCATTCCATAATTTTATTGTCGTAGTTGTTTGTAGGCCGAAAGTCAAAATATTAGAGCTAATGTACTTCTGAATCGGAAGAGGGAAAAAATTAATCGAAAGTACACACAAACTGTAGAAAGGAGGCGCCAACTTTCAACTGGTTATTTGGAGGATGCACTTGAAGAGGTTTGCACTTTATTTATGTTTCTATATACACGTAAATATTTTTATATATGAAATTTATACTTCTCCACGCCATGCTACTAATCACTATGCCATCTTTTCTGTTTACTAGTACCTTCGGAAATGTATGAAAATTGCTTTTGGCCTTTTTTTTTTTGGTTTTTTTTTGGGGAGAGTTATCATTCTATCTATTTACAACTGAACTAAATCTCTTGATTTGTTTGATTTTAACAGGATGATGAAGCTGATTATCATGACTCTCGTCGTTCTCGCCGCCGCTTTGAGGAAGAACTGGAAGCAGAAGTTCGAGCAGAGAAACGTATTATTAATGCCAAGAAGGTATTACTGCTTGAACTCTACAGAAAATTCCCATTTCATTTTCTCCAAAAAAAAATTTTCTTCTGCTGATTGCTTTTCATTTGTATTATCAGCCTCAGGGACACAGAGACATTCCTCGCAAGTCATCAACCTTACCTGTGGCTAAATCATCTAGGCGACCAGTAGATTTCTCTGAAAGTGAGAGAGAGGAGTCTGAGTATGAAACTGATGGGGAGGAAGGTGAGAGGTCTCCCCTACGTAAGAGGGTGGAGGGGCCAGCACAGGATTATGAAGAAGAGGAAGAAGAGGAAGAAGAAGAGCAAGAAGAAGAGCCAGACATTAATAGAGCATCGGATGATGAGGAGGAGGCTGAGGTATGTCAATGTTTTAAATGTTTCGTGTTTTGAGTTCTTCTATTGGATTCATATTTACCCCGGATAAGTAGATATAAAAAATACACCTGGGAGTTCACTTTTGCAATTATGGCATTGAAATTTTTTGTGATATCATGACTTTGAAAGTTAAAATTGTGTCTTAACGCAACTGTTAGTTACTCATACATCCCTGAAAGAAAACTTGTAGCTAGTTATTTCCTTCAGTCCTGTGATGCAGTGGGAGGTTGAATAATTGCCCTGCTAGAGTTTCTGGATGGATATCCTCTGAAATCTTGTGTATTAACTTGATATTGTCTTCTTCTTCTTGTTATTTTAATGTAAGGGAAACGGTTAGTACTCCGTTATTATGTTAAAAATCAAGTTTTTCTTTTTCTAATATATGGAATCTTTTTTTTTTTTGGGGGGGGGGTTATATATGCAGGAACCTAAGCAAAATGCAAGGGACTCTGGAGGTAATCTCAAGCGCAGGGGAATTGAGTCAGACGAGGATTCTCCTCCAAGGAAGATGCCAACACATCGTCGGATGGCAGTTGTTTATGATAGTGACGAGGAATAAAAACAAGAAGTTCTTTGATACAAGTTTTCATGTGAGTTGGTATCTCATGTGCTTGTTTGTAGTAAACTTCTGCTTCATTATTATTTGATTTGCCTATATTGGTCTGGAAAATGTTTGTATTTTTCATGAAAAATACACACTGCAGCACTATTTTTTTAATTTTAATTAATTAATCTTTTGAGTATCAAATGTACGCGTTCTTTTGGACTTACCATTATTATGTCTGGTAAACAACTGAAAATAACTACTTGCCGCACTGTTAATCCATGAAAATCATGAAACACTGTTGGTTAACCATATAGGTTTCTTATTCATTGTAGCCTTTCTACATCTTCGGATGCCAATCATTGACTGTCTTGAGTTGCTTCTATTCCTTCTGTTCGTTCTGGAATTCCACCCAATCTACCAATCATTCTTAGGTTTTAGCTCTGTTTATTGACGTCTGTTTGAGAATGACTTGCCTTTTGCACATTTTGTGTTTGTTTAAATACTGTAACCTTTTCTAAACTTCACGTCAGTTAAAGCAGGGTAATCATGCTTGTTCATATGTCATTAAGGCAAACCATAAGTTCTAAGCATTCTCCCATGTGCAGTCCTATGAAAATAAGCTATACTCTGAAGGTTTAACATTTTGTTGGAGAAACTGTACCACGAGATAACTTTTTATCAGATATTCACTGGGTTATTTTGTGCTTCATTTTCTTGTGTTTCTGCTGCTACTTTTTTTCATCCTTGTGTATTTTGCTGTATTTTAACAAGTTTTTAGGATGACTTGCTATCTGGAATGTTATCTAGTTGAGAAAATGTTGCTCGTTTATTGTGCATATTATTTTACCAAGAGGTTAAGCTGCTTTGTTGAGCTTGTATGGATCTCAAGTGTGGTTCCATTATTGTGTTTATTGCATGATTTCTGGGTGTGTAGTATCTTCTATATACGAGAATTTCTTGGATGTTGCATGAAATCTAGGTCTATCAGTTACTTAAGTGTTAAGATCATGGCTTGAAGCACATATCCAGCTTAATGTATCAAAGGCCTTTGGTATTTGATATTACCAACTTAAAAGACAAAAGCTATGCATTGTTTACCTTTGTTGTAATTTGTATTGGTTTTTCTCAGATTAGTAGATTAATTCATTTACACTGTTAACCATTGGACAGTTGGTGTGAGAAAATAATTTAAATTTATACATGTCAAAGTTTTTATTTTATTAGTGATTTGTTGTAATGTCAAGTTGAATCTTGCACTTATTAGATTTGACAGGACAAATGTCTTGCTTGAGAATTCTTAGCTAGTTCAGATTTGAATTACTGAATTGCTATGTTTCAGCAGAAATCTTGTTATTGTGAGGAGTGGCCGAGACAACTTCATTGCATTTGGAGGAAGAGGTGCTTGTCGTGGCAATGTTACTGCAATTGAAACAAACTGCAGCATAAGCTATTAGAGGCTTAAGTTTCTTCCGCAGCATTGTTAGTTCCGTTTGCAATTTGCATGTACAGAAAAATAATATAGGGGAAGGCGTAAGGAAGGAAATTGTTGGATTCTGAATTTCTTTTTTTTTTTTTCCTTTGGTATTTGAAGGTGCCATAAATTGTGTAACTTTCCCAAATAGAATTTAAAATTAAATTGCATAATAAGTTGTTGGGTTTATACCTGAAAAATCGTGGACAACTGCATAAGGTATTTCCATTACTCTCTAATTTTCTTTGTTCTCTGTCGATTATGCACCGTCCATAATTTCGAATGTGCATAAGTCCAAGAATATTAAAAAAAAAATTTTTGAGGCAGTTGTTACGGTGAAGTTCGTTCCACCATGGAGCATTGATGAAAACCGTTTGATTATAACAATAAGTGTAAGTTTAATATTGATCTCTGTGATCATCAACAAAATTTTATTGCGTAGTAGTTTGAACATAGTCGAATCTTTTTCTTAAAAGTTTTCTGTGATAGTCATTTAAACTAAGGGTGGTAAGAAATCTTTCCTGGTTTGGATTTGGACCATACTCCAATGGGCTAGGTAATGGTATGAAGTCGGATCAGTTTGAGACATTACTTGATAAATCTAAAATTTAATTTAAAATTTAATTTAAATTTTAAATTTTATTAAAAAATATTATAAGATATATATTATTTAAATATTTATATTTATTTAATTTATTTATTACATACATTACATACATGTGAAGTTTTAAACACTAAAAATTTATATTATTATTTCAAATTTTATTGAAATAAATTTAAAACTTATAAATTATGAGAAAAATAAAAGGTATACATACATATATATAATTTAGATATTCATATTAAAATGAGTGTTTAAAAAATATATATGAACATAGTTTGGGCATTGCGATGCTCGGATATAGATTTATATTCTATCAATCCTAACTTAGAAATTAGAATTAGCTTAGGTCTAATGATCTTGAGCTTAATTGTGGCGGCTAATAGTCATTGATGTTAATTGATATTGTAAGAGAATTAAGTAATTTGATTTGATTCATTGTATTACTTCTACGGCAATATCTCAAAATTCTACAGCAATATCTGAAAATTTTAGGCTAAAATTTTCTGAACATTTTGTGAAATTTTAGTTTACCATATTAAACTTAAATGATATTAAATAAGTTGTCATTCACAACTTACATTACGAAATCATTTGCTCAAACCATTTCTTCAACTATTGTAATTTTGGGGCTGGGCATCAGTCGGATCGAATTGGATCGATCTGATACCGATTCAATTTTTATTAGATCGGATTCGGATAAAAATTTTACAATCTGTTCGATTTATTCGGATCAAATCAGATCCGGATCAATCCGATTGATTTGCATTTGTAATTAATATATATATATATATATATATATATATAACACTTAAATATAAATAAGAAATAAAAATAAAAAGACATCCTAAATCCTTAATTTCCTCGAAGCAGAACGGAAAAGAATATCGGAGAAGCAACTTGCAGCCGCATCACCCACGAACCCAGCCAATCTCTTTGCGAAAAAGCCGTCTTGCTGTTGAGTCGGCTACGCCAGCCGCACGGTGCCACGCTACCAGCCGAAGACGCATGCAAAAATCTCACTCCCAGCCGCTGCATTTATTTGTTTATTGCAGGAGTTTCCCATGGAGTCGGATCCAGCAAAGCTTGTGAGGTGTAGAGATTATAAGAATAGATACTTTTGACTTTGTAAAACTTGCAGAGTATTGGGTGTTTTGAATTGCTTGGGAATCTGTTTTCGATTTTGCCTGCATGTCATGCTTCTTGGTTTTTTGGTGATTGTAAAGTTAATTGATTTTACGCTTTAGCTTTCCTGCTTTTGGGATGCAATTGTTACTGGAGATCTTAACAGAATAATTGATGCGGAAGTGAACAATTTTTTTTTTTTTTTTTTGTCTTTCTTTTGTCCATTTGCTGGCTTGTTCCATTTCTTTTTCATCTGTGGGATTTTAATTTTGTACTGCAATTTGAAATGATCTGGATTCATCTGATTTATTTGAACACATGCGGATCCGATTTCAATTAATTTACCGATCCGATCTGAATCCGAAGCGATCCGAACTTATCATCCGATACTTGGATTGAACTTATCATCCGATGCAATTTGAACTTATCATCCGATTTATTTGAACTCGGCTTGCATTCGGGTGATTCTTTGTCAATCCGAACAATCCGAATCAGATCCGGATTGATTCGAATCGGATCCGCATGTCCACCCAAAATCCTGTTAAGGCGAGGAGTGTTGGATCAACCGGGCTCCTTTGCATTAGTGTGGTTTTGTCGTTTGTAAAATAACAAATGGAGACGCCCCTTTTAGATTTGAGGAAGCAGGATAGATCAACAACTACCCTTTCCCCAATAAATACCAGCAAAATCGACATCAGTCCACCCAAAGCCATCGGAGAAGGGTAGCATTTGCAGTTGCATTTGGCGTTTTAATTGCATTTTCTTTTAGTTGAATTATTAGCTGGAAGACGAAACTCTTATTAAGCATATCATTCGCTGAAACTTTGCTGCTTCTTCTGCATATATAGAGGCAATTATTCTGTGGAATAAGCTAATGGCAACAGAGTCATCAGAATCAGAAGAAGAAGGGAAGATCACTGGAGGAAACCGTCAACTATTAATTGATGAAGATCTTAGAGAAATGGGCAAGAAAGCTGCTTGGAGTGTCAGTTCCTGCAAGCCTGGCAATGGCGTCTCTGCTCTTCGCGATGACAATCTCGATACTTATTGGCAGTTACCTCTCTCTCTGTCTCTCTCTTTCTCTCGCGTATAAAATAAGTAGCTATGATTTTACTTTATTTTTCTGGGTTTTTTTTTATTTGTTAATGTGTATATTTTGTGGGTTTTACTGTTTTAGATCAGACGGTGCTCAGCCACATTTGGTTAATATTCAGTTCCAGAAAAAGGTTAAGTTGCAAGTATGTATTCGTTTTTTATTTTATTTTTTTACCTATTGAGTTTTTTGTGGGTTCATAATGAGTTATGGGAGTTTGTTTGTTTGTTTTTTAAAGTTAGTTGTGCTTTATGTGGATTTTAAGCTTGATGAGAGCTATACACCTAGTAAAATCTCTGTTCGAGCAGGTGATGGTTTCCATAACTTGAAGGTAATTATTTCTTTAATCTCAGATGAGAACTATAGTCTACAATTAAAAAGTACATTTGTTCATCGTCAGCAATCTATTATATGATTGGTTGATTTAAGACTGCAAATTGAAACTTGTTTTAGGAGATAAAAACTGTGGAACTTGCCAAGCAAACTGGGTGGGTCTATATATCGTTATCTGGAAATGATCCTCGGTAAGTGTGAATGCTTCACTTTCTTGTTCTGTTTGTGTTGCTTTGTGAATAGTTCACTATTTATCTTGTTGTATATCTATTGATGGGTCCTGATTTCCTTTTCCATTCTTGGATGGGTTGAAAGTGTAATCATCTTGATCTGCAGTTTCAGTTAATATCTTTTCTATTTGAACTGATGGTCAGTAAGTATCTGGTAGCTCTAGTATCATAATAGTTAAAGGACTGTGTAATCAGTGACAAGCTTAACATGGAAGCCTTTGAATCTGAGGATTTTTCCTCCCTAATTAAATGAAATTTAGGATTCAAGTTTTAAAGTCCAACTGCATTGACACATTTTTTAATTTTAAACCCGGTAATGAAATTTGCGAGTGCTTATATTTCATCAAACTTTAACAGGATCTACCCTGTTGTGGATAGTTACAAATTAAAAATGGCATTAATGCTCTATGCCTGGAAGGTCTACACTGCAATATGAGACACAAAATTCGGGAGCGTAAAGATTTGTGAAAATGCAGTTCCTTTTTGGATTTTGATTAGAAGTCCTTTTCCTAAAGGTTTAAAGTGGCCATCATAATGCAGGTTGCCTTAATTCCAAAGAGCTGCCAATTGACAATTGACTAGATTAGAGCTGACTAATGAAGTAATTAGATTGCCTTATTTTCTTTGGCTTTATTTGTTCCTTTGAGCAATGATCTTTTAAGCATTAAGTTCTGTTTCACCTAATGGCAGGGAAACTTTTGTCAACACTTTTATGTTGCAAATTGTTGTGTTGTCTAACCATCTTAACGGGAGGGATACCCATGTGCGCCAGATCAAAATTTATGGACCTCGACCGTATGTGACCTTCCTCTCTTAATTTAGTTTCCAAATGAATAGTGGTCTTTAACTTTTAGTTGTTCTTGTAATGATTTGTTGCAGGAACCCCATTCCACATCAACAATTTCAGTTTACATCAAGTGAGTTTATCACTTATTCTACTGTAAGGTGAGGTCAGAAATTTGCTGCATGGTGAATGATCTGAAAAACCTTGTGGCATTTTCTGTTGCAAATAAAGCTTGGAAGCTCAAAAATATTCAGATAATTTAAGATTTGTACCATGCTCTTCAAGGCATGTAGTGGTGTTAATGATCTCTCATGGAACTGTGTATCGCTTAGCCTTAGGAGGCTTCATACTTCATGAGCTACTGCTTATGGTTGTATCCCTCGAGTTCACTCAATAACCGAGATAGAAGGGAAGAAGAAACTGGAAGGAGAAGACGATGATGGAATGTGAATGCTGCCAGTTAAATTTAACGGCCTTCTTATGATGTTTCCTGGCATTGTTTGTTTTGATTGCAAAGCTTGCATTTTCACATTTTTATTTTTATTTTTTATTTTGTCTGAAAGAGAGTCATTGAGCAGTAGGCGCGTGATGCTCTTTTAAATTCAATCAAGCAAACTGCTGCGTTTTGTAATGGGATATGATGCAAGTGGTGCGTCATCACTTAGAAACAAACAGAAGATACAGAACACGTGCCATAGATGCAGTCAGAAAGCGAGGAGCATTTTTGTCGGTTAAAGGCAACCTTGTCCGAATCAGTTAAATAATAAATTAGGGAGATCGTCAATTATTAATATATATTATTTATAATCTTATTATTTTTATAAAATTAATAACTTCCTAATAGTAAATTTATATGTCATTTTATTTTTAAATATATTTTATTTATATTTATTATAAATTATATAAATTACATGGATGAAAATTAAAGTAAAAAAATATTAAAAATAAGAAATATATAAATTCATTTGAAGAAATATATAAAAATATTTTTTAATATTTTTTAATTTTTATAAATATTTTTTAAATAGATATATAAGAAAATAATTATAAAATGATAAAAAATTATTATAAGAAAATGTGATGATAAATAAAAATGATTACAAAATAAAAAATGAAATATTTTTACTTTTTACATTTAATTTTGAAATATTATAAAATATTTATTACAAGAAAGTATTTACAAAAGAAGTATAAGATAAAAATTTAATTAAATTTTTTTCATATCAAAACATATATTTCTTATTTTTGATACTTAACTTTTTATTTTTATTTTAATTTATTTAATTTATAATAAATTTATATTTAAAAATAATATTATAAATTTATATTGTTACAAGAATTATTAATTATTATAAAAATATTAGAGATAGATGATATATATTATTTATAGGAGGGAAGAACATCAACGATCTTCCTAATAAATTACTTATTCATACAAAGAGGTGTTTTGCATTAAATTTATTTTTTTTTGTATCTTCTAATTTAATTAAAAAAGCTTATGATTTAATTTAATGCTAAATTAACCCATTTTTCCTCAATTTAAAGAAAAAAAGAATTAACTTTGTGAGGATAGTTCTCGTTCATTTTTTTGTGACAATTTATTTGTGCCGAAATGTAGATAGTGTGAAATTATAAGATATTCGTAAATGAGATTAAAAAGTACTTAAAATCACACAAAATACAAAATAAAATGTATTGATATTCTTGCAGTGTTTTTTTTTTTTTTTATGAGAAAGTAAGTCTTTCTATTAATTACACTACCATTACACTTGAAATATTTGTAGGAATTGAATCTATCCAGACATCATGAGTATATCCCTACCTAGTGGTAGCTTGGCCAAGACATGGGCACAAGCATTACAGTTTTTGGGTACATGATTTACAGTAACATTATGAAAGTTCTTCTGTTGAGCTTGAATATCTGAAATCAACTAGAAAATTTATGCTCTGCTATCCTTAGTATTGTTTATTAATTCCAACACCTCTAGACAATCTAACTCTATAATCAGGGAAGGTATAACTGTCTCTCTTGCCAGCTGCACACCACAGCAAACTATTTCAACTTCTGCCATACTAACACAGCCCCTAAACCTACCCTTTGATCTTCGATGCTTATAGTTGCATCCACATTCAACTTAAAAATAGATTCTAGGGGAGGAGTCCACATCCACGACTTCTCTTTAGTATAATTATCAACGTGAGATGCCAGCTTTTGCCTTATTCTTTGATAAGCCTCTATTATTGATTTTGCCTTGGTTGCTGAGATTCAAGATCTGATTTCCTTAACTTAAGTTCAAGATCAGATTTCCTTAACTTAACACTTAATTCCTAGAAGTAGCTGAAAAAGTTATGGGGTTATTCACCAAATATTCTTGTAGAGACTTTGAATAATCTTAAGAGTAACGCTATTTAAACCCACTAAAATACTTAACAAATCGATTATCATAATTTAAAATTTTATATTTTACTTGATAAGCCCTTCTCAATACCTATTATAGCCTTACTAAAAACAAAACCAATATAATTTGTGCAAATTTTTTTCACTCCTTTGTCCTTTCTCTATCTCTACAATTGTTTATGGGTTTTTCTCCACCATTATAAATGCTAAGGTTTTACTCCCACATTCATTTTCCCGTCCATTGTTTTTTTGTCCCATTAACCTTTGATTGTATTTTCATAAATTAAACCAAATAACAAAATCATAAATCCCACAAAAAAAAAAACTTTCTCTACTGTTTATTTGTACTATATTCTCACACATGAATATAAAAATCTTGACAAAAAACATACCCAAGTAATAAGAAGTTGGGTTAGAAAAAAATTATTACACAAATCCAACTTCCTTCAATCTTTATTTATGTTGTATGTGAGAAACAAAATTTAAATTCTATCATCTTTAAACTTTGAATAAGGTCAGATTAATCAAGCAAACAACTTTCATTCCTCGTATACTTTTCTTCTTTATTTGATAAATAATATCTCTTTAAGTAATTATCCTATTTGATTTCATTGAATATGATCTAATCAATATCCATTGAACAATAAGAGAAAACAATACAAATAAGATGAAGATGAAAGAGTTTTTTTTTTATAATTAAATTATATTATTTTATGTATATTTATAATTTATTTTTGAGATATTTTAATAATAATAAAATTTATTAAAAAATAAATTTAATAAATATTTTAATAAGTCTTAACCCTAACTTTAAAATGCGGGCCTTTAAATATTATTAATTTTGTTTTCTTTGCTAAAGTGGGAAAGAATCTTTTGTTTTGTTTAACAATCATCCCACTCAATCTCGAATGGGCAAGGGTTGTTAAAAAAATTTTAAAACAAATAAACTAGGAAGTTGATCACAATCTCTTACATAGCGCGTGCGATAAATAAGCGAGCGAGTTCGAGTACATTCTAGTTACCAAAAATAATAAAAAAAGGGACAAAGGAACATTTACGTTTTGCGACGTTCTCTGGTAGTTTCTAGCAACAAGTGTGATTCTTCCAGATGCCTCTATTGCCACAACTTAAGGAAACTCATTTCTCGCTTCTCATTAAGACGAAGGGAAACCAAACAAGCAGACGATCGAAGCGCACACAAAAGTTTTAAGAAAAGAGCTATTCGTTTCTCCAATCTCCCACCGAGGAAAGTTTCGTAGGTGAGACACGAACTCTTCTCTTTCTCATTTCTATTCTGTTATTGCGCTGTTGCGTCAATGAGTGTCGTGTGTGCTGATGATAACTTTGCTCTTAATTTGCAAACTCCATCATATATGGTTTCCGTCGGCTGTCAAATCCTTTTGCTGAAATGCTCTTCATTTCTTTGTGTTTCTTCTGGAAAAGTCTGTTTGGTTGTGGAGGGAAAAAAAAGGGGCAAAAGGGAGAGAACGGGAAATGTTTGGATGTTCACCTTATTTTTCATTCTTTATAGAATGTCACTTCTCCCTTGCACTGTTTACCGTTAGAATGTTGCTGGCGTGATCAAACCTTCTGTGCAATTTTAATGTCAACTTCTATGTTTGCTTGGTCTTCTTTAATTATTGTCATTATTATTAAAAATTGAAAGGGTTGGTGGTTTAACTGTCACTCTGTGTTTTGTGTGCTTTGCCATTGTTTTTATTCTGTAAATTACCCGTTGGTTGTCCATCGATTCTTTGATGAAATTAAAAGTGCTGTTTCCATATATGCATATACGTATACAAATACATGAACATATATAGCCTTTTCTTGTTCAAGTATTAGTAGAACTCAACTCGTGTGTATATCTCGGATCTTATTTATATTTTTGGCTTTGCTACAGGGATTGTATACGGTAAACAGTACAGATGAATCCTGACAAATTCACCCACAAGACTAATGAGGCCATTGCCATGGCTCATGAACTGGCAACAAGCGCCGGTCATGCACAGTTCACTCCGCTGCATCTTGCAGTTGCTTTGGTATCTGACCCCAGTGGCATCTTTGTTCAGGCAATCAACAATGCTGGTGGTGAAAATGCTGCACAGTCAGCAGAACGAGTGTTCAATCAAGCAATGAAGAAACTCCCATCTCAAACTCCAGCCCCTGATGAAATCCCAGCTAGTACTACACTCATCAAAGTAATTAGACGTGCCCAAGCTGCTCAAAAAGCGCGTGGAGACACCCATTTAGCTGTTGACCAGTTGATTCTAGGACTCCTTGAGGATTCCCAGATTGGGGATTTGTTCAAGGAAGCTGGAGTTGCTGTAGCAAGAGTGAAATCTGAGGTGGAAAAGCTTCGCGGGAAGGAAGGAAGGAAGGTGGAGAGTGCGTCTGGGGATACTACTTTCCAAGCTCTCAAGACATATGGGAGAGACCTTGTTGAACAAGCAGGAAAGCTTGATCCTGTCATTGGCCGAGATGAAGAAATTAGAAGGGTTGTTCGTATTTTGTCAAGGAGGACTAAAAACAATCCTGTTCTTATTGGAGAACCAGGAGTTGGTAAAACCGCTGTGGTAGAAGGATTGGCTCAGAGAATTGTGGGAGGAGATGTGCCTAGCAACCTTGCTGATGTGAGGCTTATTGCATTGGATATGGGTGCTCTGGTTGCTGGTGCGAAGTATAGGGGAGAGTTTGAAGAGAGGTTGAAGGCTGTTCTGAAAGAAGTAGAAGAAGCTGAAGGGAAAGTGATTTTGTTTATTGATGAGATTCACCTTGTCCTCGGAGCTGGTCGAACTGAGGGATCAATGGATGCTGCTAACCTCTTTAAGCCTATGCTTGCAAGAGGCCAGCTTCGATGTATTGGCGCCACCACACTCGAGGAGTATAGGAAGTATGTGGAGAAAGATGCTGCATTTGAGAGAAGGTTCCAACAAGTATATGTGGCTGAACCGAGCGTGGCTGATACAGTTAGCATTCTTCGTGGATTGAAGGAGAAGTATGAGGGTCACCATGGTGTTCGGATTCAAGATCGCGCTCTTGTTGTTGCGGCACAACTTTCAGCACGGTATATAACAGGTATTGAGTCTTTTATGATTTTATCTAGAAGTAACAATCTTCTACTTATATTTGCTCAGTTTTGTTTCTGTGTGCATTTGGGGCGGGACTGGCTTGTACTAACATCTCTTTATTTTTTCTTATCCAGGGCGCCATCTCCCAGACAAGGCGATTGATTTGGTTGATGAAGCTTGTGCGAATGTGAGGGTGCAGCTTGATAGTCAGCCAGAGGAAATTGATAATCTAGAGAGGAAGAGAATGCAATTAGAGATTGAACTTCATGCACTTGAAAAGGAAAAAGACAAGGCTAGTAAAGCACGACTTGTTGAGGTAGGCAGTAAGAGTGTGAAAGAATGGTGTTTTGATAGTTTCACTGTTTCTAGTTATTTGCCTTTTGATTTAGTATCTAACTTTTGTTGATTGCTAATTTAGGTTCGAAAGGAACTTGATGATTTGAGGGACAAACTTCAGCCTCTGATGATGAGGTACAAAAAGGAGAAGGAAAGGATTGATGAGATTCGAAGGCTTAAACAGAAGAGAGAAGAGCTCTTATTTGCCTTGCAAGAGGCTGAAAGAAGATATGATTTAGCGAGAGCTGCTGATTTAAGATACGGGGCAATTCAAGAAGTCGAAGCTGCGATAGGCCAACTTGAAGGAAACCAATCTGATGAGAACTTAATGCTAACAGAGACTGTTGGCCCAGACCAAATAGCAGAAGTGGTGAGCCGATGGACTGGTATTCCTGTCACTAGGCTTGGCCAGAATGAGAAAGAAAGATTAATTGGGCTGGCTGACAGGTTGCATGACAGGGTGGTTGGACAAAATGAAGCAGTTAATGCTGTTGCAGAATCTGTTCTGCGTTCAAGGGCTGGATTGGGCAGGCCGCAGCAACCAACTGGCTCATTTCTTTTCTTGGGTCCAACTGGTGTTGGTAAGACAGAGCTTGCCAAGGCCCTTGCGGAGCAACTCTTTGATGATGAGAATCTTCTAGTGAGAATTGACATGTCTGAGTATATGGAGCAACATTCTGTATCACGGCTGATTGGTGCTCCACCAGGGTATGTGGGACATGAGGAAGGTGGACAACTTACTGAGGCCGTGAGGAGAAGGCCTTATAGCGTTGTGTTGTTTGATGAAGTGGAAAAAGCTCACATTTCTGTGTTTAATACTCTACTCCAAGTTTTGGATGATGGAAGATTAACTGATGGCCAAGGCCGTACAGTTGACTTTAGAAACACTGTTATTATCATGACCTCCAACCTTGGAGCAGAGCACCTCTTATCTGGAATGATGGGGAAGGTCACAATGCAAGTTGCACATGATCGAGTCATGCAAGAGGTATGTTACAATGCCCTGGAATTGTTGTGTTCTGTATTGCTGTGGTTAATTGCTAAATGCTAAATTAAGCTGTGTTACTAAACAGGTGAGGAAGCACTTTAGGCCAGAGCTGTTGAACCGTCTTGATGAGATTGTTGTGTTTGATCCTCTCTCGCACGAACAACTAAGGAAGGTGGCTAGGCTGCAGATGAAGGATGTTGCAATTCGTCTTGCTGAGAAGGGGGTAGCATTGGCAGTAACTGATGCTGCACTTGATATTGTATTAGCTGAGAGTTATGACCCGGTAAGCATCATTATATATTATTTTATTTTATTTTATTTTTGTTTGTTTTTACACACTATTTCTATGGAAAACTAACTAGCACTTGTTTCAGATTTATGGTGCAAGGCCCATTAGGCGATGGCTGGAGAAAAAGGTGGTGACCGAGCTATCAAGAATGCTTGTTCGTGAAGAAATTGACGAGAATTCAACAGTGTACATAGACGTCAGTCCAAAGGGTGATAGTTTGGTGTACCGGGTGCAGAAGAATGGAGGGTTAGTTGACGCAGCTACTGGGCAAAAATCTGATGTATTAATTCAAATCCCCGATGGGTCACGGACTGACCCTTCGCAGGCTGTGAAGAAAATGAAGGTCGAAGAAATCGTTGATGATGATGAGATGGTGGACGATTGAACTGTCTATTCACAAGTGTTTGAAGAGTTTGTGAGGAAGCACTCGGCGTGTAATAAAGTCTGAAGTTGGTTTTATTTTATAATTTGCTGAATTTTATTATGTTTACCCTTGTGAAAAAGGTTAATCTTCCCTTTGTTGTGTTTGTAAAATGTGAAAATGTTAATAGTTAAGGGAATCTTCCCTCTGTTTTGGGATTTTGTTTTTAACCGAAATATCTATCATATTTTCGAGAAGACATTATTAGCTTAACCTTGCTCCTTTTATATAGGGATGGTTGTGTGAAGCGGCAGGGGGTCATAAGAATTAGAGAAGATTTATTGGGGAATATTGCGCTGACCTTTTGGAAATGGGCAAGAAAGTTGAATTAGTGTGTCAGCGGTTGCAAGGCCGGCAGGCGATGATTTGGATACTTAGTGGCATCAACCTCTCATTCCCTCGTCTCAGGAGAAGTTTAAGTATATTTATAATATTCTAAATTACCACGAATAATATAATTTTTATTTATAAATATTAAATTAATATATTTTAAATTTTTATAATAATTTATAAGTTATTTAAAATAATAAAATTTTAAAATTTAAATTACAAGTTTATGATCGAAATAAATTAAAAAAAAATATAAGTTTATTTTTTTTTATTCAAATATACTTCTCAAAAGAATTTAATTTATAAAAAAATAATAACGAAGGGTGAGTCGTTAATTTGATTTAAAATTATTTCTAACATATTAGGTCTATTGAAATTTAAAAAAATATATTGTAAGTCTTTTTTAAATAAAGTATATTTCATAAATCTATAAGTTTTACAAAAATTATATTTTATGATGAAGTAATGTATTTCAATTAGATAATGTAAATTTATAAAAATTTAAAATATCAAAAATAAAGTTATTTATTAAGATAAATTATATTCACATGTATAGAAAATGAAATGTTAGCTCATGTCATATAGTGTCACCTACAGTCTCGGTGATCTAACCCAAACAGAATCAGAATTAAAATATTGTGTGTACATTCAGAACTTATACCCAGTACTAGTCTAGATAGATATATTGTGTATTACGATCAGAATAATTATAGGCAATGAGCCAAAACATTAAGAATCTTATAATCATCAATAACTGAAATTACACATGAGTACCAAATATTTGTATTAAATTTAGAAAAGTCCATAAAAATTTTTATAGGCTTGTAAACTGATTTACAAATAAAATTATAATGAGAAGTCATGTCACCAAAATAATTTACATATTGAATGACATTTATAAAATATTTTATTAAAAGAATTCATATTTGAGATCATTCTCATAAATTAATTTTGCTACGAAAATCTTTTAATTTTTAAATAATAAAAATTCTTATAATAATATCAAAATACTTATACTTATCCAGTATACTAAAAATGAAGTTACTTATCTTGATATGAGAATCTTGAACTACACACCTCTAAGTCCCTAAGAGTCCTTAACACCTTAACAAATACAAAATATAATTATTAATAACTCACTTTAAGAATCTGCCTTTCTAATTCATTCTTATACAGGTCTGATCTCAGAATTTTAACTCTTAATCTAAACTTCAGAATAATATAATATTCTACAAAACTATTCTGGACATCCATAAGTATCTCATATAAAATTTTGAAGAGGATCCGAGATCAAAAACATTTTTTAAACTATTTATTTCTCAACAATTTCAAAACTGTTTTCTCATAACCTTAACCGAACAGAACCGTTTCTGAGAATTTTATAAAATAAAATACTTATCAGAAAATTATGAAATTAAAACTGAAGATACTATACACGTATCTTAACATCCATATAAAATTTCATAATTTTCCGAGTTCATTTGATAGTGAAAATAATTCTGTAAACCCGATCGCACTGCTGGAATCGCAGTTTTCCAGTGCAGTAGTTTCTAATTCGAAAATACATATTAAATTGAAAATGAAATCAAATTTGATTAAATAAAATTTATTAAGGAGGCTCTATATGTCTATTTTTCAGAATATGAATTTCTCATAAAAATTCGTTCACAAAATATCAGTTTAAAAATCAAGATATCATGTTGTCCAGAATCATCTTATATTATGCTAAGGGTTGATTAACCAAACTCCTAATTAATCAAAACACAAAATAAAGCATAAACACATAATATGTCATGCATCAAGATCTATAAAAACAAATCTAAAATCATGCCAAACATAAACCCTAAATAGAGTGATTTATAAGAAATTCTTGAAGGGAATAAAGAGGATATATATACCGTTTGCTTTGATTGAATTCTAGAATTTGAGTGAAGAAAATTAAGAATAATTGATAAGAGAGGAAATAAGAATATCATAAGTTTTTTTAGGGTTATGAAAAAGGGAGATAAAAGATGAATTTATAGGGAATGAAATCTTAGAAAAATAACCTTTTATTCCAAAACTATCTTCTAAATAAGCCTTATTAATAACTTAATATTCTTTTTTATCATTTTCTAATAAAAAGGCCTCCATAAATCCTAGTGAAAGCCCAAATTCCATAAGGAATTCTTCTTTTTTTTTTTTTTGGCGTTACCACATTGTTGCTTTGGGCATTATATGTTGGTTTCACGAATGGTCTCTTAAGTTTTCAGCTTGAAGCAATCGGATATATTGAGATTGATACGCCATGTTCTTCAAGGCATGTAACATTCTAGCATCAGCATGTCAACAGTGAATATCACTTTGAAGCCTGGGGACTTCACAATCAAGAGCCAGTGAACGCTCATAGTCGCATTCCAACAAGTCAGTTGGGTCACTTCCAAGTCAGAAAATAAGAAGAAACTGAAAAAGGGAGAGGATGGCGCGGCCTCCAGAGTTTAACGGGCTTATTATGATGTCTCTCGGAGCCGTTTGGGTTTTATTGTCTCACATCAAGTCTCCAGGTGATAAGTCTTGTGATCTGCAATCATGATAAGAAACCAACACGAACAATTTGAGGCAAGATTCAACATTGAGGTTGGCGATGAAATTAATGAACACACGGTGCATTGAACGCCAAAAGGATCGAGGAACAGCAGTTTCTACTTGTTAATAATTCACTCGGAAGTGAACCGTTGTAAACAAGGCATCCACTCTTTCACAAAAACAAACAAGAATCATTCCCTTTGACTCAGAACTGACTTCACAAATTGTCTCGCCACTGAATCATTGTTGGTCGGCCTTATAAAGTGATTTCTGGAATCTGTAATAACGATTTTAACGGATTCTTGTTTTGTCGCTTGTCCACGTCCGCATAGAAAACTTCTTTTACTGGGATATAAGCCCAAACTCATCGACAAATTTGTCCACAAAACATTCTTTTTTTGAACAATGTCACCTGGAGATAAAAATATGACATTGTTTTGATAAAACCCATAATAATACTAAATTATTCCATTTTTTAATTATTATTCATTTATTTGCATCAACGTAGGAGAATGAAATAAAATTTTATACACAATAATGAAAAGTACAAAATATCCAATGCGTTCATGTCACAACTAACTTTGCTTTTTTTTTTTTTTTTCTTCTTTTAAGTCTCGGAAAGGGAAACTGTAATATTTACGTGTATATATATATATATATATATTTATTTATATTTTAATAAAGAGAGAAGTCGAGAGAGAGAAAGAAAGAAAGAGAAAGAGAAAGAGAGACTCGATCCGGATCCGACCGCGACCCCGTAATCCCGACCTGGATCTCCCAATTCCGCCACCGTTTCGACGATCTTGGTATCGATTTGAAGCTCTTGAGACGTTGGTCGTATCTTTGCCATTCTCTCACCGCTGTCGGAAAACAACCGGAACGTCGCCGGTGAAGCTTGAAAGTTTCGGCCAAAACACCCGTTCTTTTTTGTCGATTGCCGATTAGGATTTTTTGCCACGCCACCGGCCGGGTTCCATTGCTCTCACCTCCACTTCCATTTCCGACCGGTCTCGTCATCCGAATCGGTAGGACACGGTGAACAAAGAACTTGCAACCCGCGGCCTTAGGAAGCTCGATCCCGGCTCAGTTACGCGCGTGGAAGGTCACCCCGTGCATCGTTGGACTCACCGAGGCCGGAACTACAAGATCTAAGCTTCCGTCACCGTTGATCGAAGTCCGGTCACCGTTGACCGGTGAGGGGCAATTCGGTAAAGACCGAGAATTTTGGGGTTAATTTTGTAGTTTTTGAAAGTTGTGGGTAATTTGATAATTATGGATAAGGATAGTTAGGTAATTTAAGATTTTGATGGTAAATCGGTAATTTAAGTGATTGGAGGTAATTTGATAATTTTACACCTCAGAGATAATTTAATAATTTCTAATATGTGGATATGTTATTAATTGACTAAATTAAGGATAAGTAATAATTTATGATCTTGAGGATTAAATTGGTAAATTATGATTTTTGGGATATTTTGATAATTTTGAATTCAAGGTATTTCGGTAAATTTAAAGGATTTGAGAATATTTCAGAAATTGAGAATTTTATGGATAAATTAATAAATATATATTATTGGGGGCAATTAAATAAAGTTTGATATCGAGATCATTAGTAATTTTTGGGAATAAGGAAAATTTAATAATTTTAAATATTCGGGGGTCATATTATGAGAATTTAGGTGTTATTAACTACAATTAGTTGTAGTTTAAGTAACTAATAATTATTATGCGATTTATTTGATTAGGAGGACCCGTGAACGAGAACCAACCCACGGACATCGACGATACCGGATTTGATCGTCGTCACTGTGAGTGGAATATACAAAACTTATTTTCTCTGTGGATTATTATGATTTTTTATTATGATAAGTATGATTGCAAATGAATTTTTAAATGCTTGACTTAATGATTTGGTGGAAAATAGATTTTATCTGAATAATGTTGTTTATTATCGGAATTGCGTATGATAAATGATTTTATTTCTCATTTTGAATATATGCGTATTAATAATATTTTTAAAGAAAAGAAAATGGATTTTAAATGTTGTTGAGAATAAAAGAGAATGTGATTTCGGATATTATCAGATGTTTGTATACATGTGTATTTTCGATTGTTTTTAAGTCATTAGAAAAAGACCTTCCTCGTATATCTTTGTGATGTGATGATATGAGATATAGGCGCTTTGGGGCCGTCGAGATCTGAAAGACACATAGAGGCTTTGGGCGTGTGCTTGGGCGCTTTTGTCCTTTGGGGACTATGCATGCATAATTATGATGATGAGATATGTCGATATGAGATGACATATGAGATATTATTTCCCGTCTATCTGTGTAGCTCAGGGGTATGATGGTTTCTTGATTGCCCGTCGCGTTGAGGTCCGGATTATCCGTGTAGCTCCGGGGCATGATGGTTGCTTGATTACCCGTCGTTGAGGTCCGGATAGGATGAGATTATTTCCGGGTACTTGTTTGGTGAAAGTTTTGATATTCGAAATTGATATTATATGTTGCGAATTTTCTTCGATTTTATGCAAAGATTTGGTGATGATTTGATTGAGTATTTATACAATGTTATGACATATACTTCCTTGGTTATTTCACATGTTTATATATATGTTTTCGAAGTTAGTGATTTGATTATAAATGTGAAGTGATTTATTAATATTTCTCGTTTATGATTTGATGGAATTGTGGATTTAAAATTGATACAGTTATTTTAAGAATAAAATTATTTTCAGAAAAACTATTATCCACTCACTGACCTTCACTGAGTTTTATACTCACCCCCATTCTTTTTGTTTTATTATATTTTTCCCCAGAGACTTGCAGTGACAATGATTGACAATTGACTCAAAGAACGCTAGTTATGTGTATTTGGCCACGTGTTTGTCCTAGGATTTGTGAAGTTCTGTGTAGAATATTTCGGATTGTATAATATTACAATTTAGAATAACTTACTGTGTTTGATATTAAAATACTTCGGATGATAATTGGTAATTATTGAGATGTTGATTGACGGAGTTGGTTGTATATGGAAATTATTTTGGGAGTGTTATCTTATTAATTGCAAATTCTATCGGAAATTTTAGTAGAAATATTATTGTGGTTAATATTAGAATAGTTATTAGTCGAATTTCGAGGATCAGTCGCGATTCGTTCCAGGGTTCGGGACGGGTCATGACAGAAACCAAAGCCAAAACTAAAAAAAGAAAAAAATAGAGAAGTGTCTTATTGTCCCCCCTGAAGTCTATTTGTTCTTGTAGCAGCAAAAAGTTCGGAACTCGAAATTAACAAAAAGACTGTCTCCGTCGTTCTCTCTTCTCGCCCTCAAGAAACAGAGCTCAAAATTAAAAAAGAAAAAGAAAAAAAGAACAGAGTCTCAAAGGAATTAACACAAGAGGAGCAATTTTCTTCTGATAACTTCCCATTCAGAAAATTTCGTCAAAAAGGTATTTCTTTCTCGTGCTCTTTTACTTTCTGTTATTGCTTTGTATATGAATGAATGCATGTCAACAAGTTATGAGTTTTTAAGTCTTTTGGCTATGTCTCTGTTACCTTTAAGTCTTTTTGATTGCGGAAGCTCTCTCTGTTTGGTTGCAGAATATTAGAACCAGGGAAAGGAACAGTCTCGGAAAAGTTTGAATCCTGAAACTAATTTAAGTGTTGAAGGAAAAGAAAAAGATAGAATAGGTCGTTGGTAATGCCCACCCTTTATTTTGCCATGTTCTAGCATTGTTTCTGTTTCATAGATTACTCATTGATTGTCTGTTGACTCTTGAATAAAATTCAAAATAATTCTTTTGAAATAGAATTTTGTCTTTCTTGAAGTTTGTTTAATAGAGCTCTGTGTTTATCTGTAAGCAAATAAACATTATCTTGTTTCTGTTACCAATGAGGCCTTCTTTGAATGGCAATGGTTGCTACAGAATTCTGCGGTCTCGTAATAATGGTGCGTTACAGATAGCTTTAATTTCGATGATATATGTTTTACATTCTCCCTTTTTGTTTTGAGTATTTCATTAGTCAATTGAGCGTGGAAATTTTTTCTTATTCATCTTGCCGGTGGCAAAAATGCTGCACAGTCTACGGTTCGATTCAATCAAGCTATGAGCCCCGATTCAGCTCTCCAGACATATGGGAAATACCTTATCCAACAAGCAGGGAAGATCGATCTCGTCATTGGCCGAGATGAAGAGATCATAAGGGTTCTTCATATCCTCTCAAGGAGGACTAAGGACAATCCTCTCCTTATTGGAGAGCCAGGGGTTGGAAAGACTGCTGTGGTAGAAGGATTGGCCCAGAGAATCGTGAGAGGAGATGTGCCTAGTAACCTTGCTCATGTAAGTCTCATTGCATTGGATTTGAGTAATCTGTTCGCGGTCCCCAACTTAAAGGCCGTTCTTAAAGAAGTGGAAGAAGCTAAAGGTAAAGTGATTTTGTTTGTCGACAAAATTCACCTTATTCTTGGAGGTGGGACAGATATGGATGTTTCTAACCTCCTCAAGCCTATGCTTGCAAGAGGTCAATTCTGCTGCATCGGTGCTACCACTATTAATAAGTACAGGAAATATATGGAGGAAGATGCTGCACTTGAGAGAGGGTTCCAACAGGTTTATGTGGCCGAGCCTAGCATTTCTGATACAATTAGCATCCCGCGCGGATTGAAACAGAGGTATGAGAGTCACCACGGTGTTCAGATTCAGGACAGTGCTCTCGCTGTTGCTGCACAGTTATCAGCCCGATTTGTAACTGGTATGCTGAGTTCATTTCAATACAATTGTCTCAATTTTTTTGTGCTATTTATATATCTATTTATTCTACCTTTGTGGCTCGTGCTAACATCTATTCGATTTCATGTGTCCAAGGCGCTATATTCCTGAAAAGGCAATTGACTTGATAGATGAAGCCTGCGCAAATGTGAAGGTGCAGCTAAACAGTCAACCTGAGGAAATTTATAATCTTGAGAGAAAAAGAATACAACTAGAAATTGAACTTCAGGCGCTTGAGAAGGAGCAAGATAAGGCTAGTGAAGCACAAATTGTTGAAGTAGGTAGTGAGAGTCTGAAGAACGATTAAATTGAACTTTATTTTGTCCATTATTAGCTGTATCTAACTTTGTAATTATTGTTTCAGGTTGGGAAACAACTTGTCGAGTTGATGGACAAACTTCAGCCTCTAATGGCGAAGCATGAAAATGAAAAGAGACGGAATAATAAAATTCGAGGGCTTAAGCAGAAGAGAGAAAAGCTCTTATCTGAATTAAAAGATGCTAAAAAAAGATGTGATTGGGTCAGAGCTACTGATATGAGATGCGTGGCGATTAAAGAAGTGACAGCTGCTACCGCAAAATTTGAAGAAAACCAATCTGATAACGACTTAATGCTAACAGAGACGGTTGGGCCAAACCAAATAGCAGAAGTTGTGAGCTGACGGACCGGCATCCCTGTAACAAGGCTTGGCCATGGTGAAAAAGAGAGATTGATAGGGCTAGCTGAGAAGCTGCGGAACAGAGTTGTTGGACAAGATGAAGCAATTAATGCTGTGGTGGCATCAGTTCTTAGGTCGCGGGTTGGGTTGGGCAGGCCACAACAACCAAACGGCTCATTCCTTTTCTTGGGTCCTACTGGTGTTGGTAAGACTGAGCTCGCCAAGGCTCTCGCTGAAAAACTGTTCGATGATGAAAATCTACTTGTGAGAATGGACATGTCCGAGTATATGGAAAAGCACTCTGTAGCGAGATTAATTGGTGCTCCGTCGGGCTTTGTTGGTTATGACAACGGCGGACAACTCACTGAGGCTGTGAGGAGAAGACCTTACAGCGTCGTGTTGTTTGATGAAGTCGAGAAAGTTCACATTGACGTGTTTAATACTCTGCTTCAAGTTCTGGATGATGGAAGATTGACCGATGGCCAGGGCCGCACGGTTGATTTTAAAAACACAATGATTATTATGACTTCAAACCTTGGAGCCGACCACCTTTTATCGGGACTAACAGGCAACGTCACGATGCAAGTTGCACGTGATCGAGTAATGGAAGGGGTAAGTTGAATGGCCTTGTGTCAATGTGTTCTGCATTCTTTTTTTATTTTTAGATTATACTAATTTGGACTCTAGTGCTAAATTGAACTATATTTCCAAACAGGTGAAGAATCATTTTAGGCCAGAGCTGCTGAATCGTCTTGTTGAGATTGTGGCCTTTGATCCTCTCTCGCACGACCAACTAAGGATGGTGGCGAGGTTGCAAATGAACCGTGTTGCCGCCGGCCTTGCTGAGAAGGGAGTCCAATTGACTACAACGGATGCTGCGTTGGATATTGTATTGGCTGAGGGCAATGACCCAGTAACCTGCATTTACATTTGGCATTTTTCGGTGTTCTTTTACATGCAAAACGACAGTAACAAGAATCGTGTATCTCTTTTTCAGGTTTATGGTGCAAGGCCTCTTAGGAGATGGCTGGAGAAGAACGTGGTGACCGACCTATCAAGAATGCTTGTCCACCAAGAAATTAATGAGAACTCGGCAGTGGGCATAGACGCCAGTCCAACGGGCGACGATTTGGCATACCGGGTGGAGAAGAACCAAGGGCATGGCAGTGCAGCCAACGGACAAGTATCTGATATACTGATTCAAATCTCGAAAGGACCACGAAGTGATGGTACGTGGGCTCTAAAGAAGATGAAGATTGAAGAAATTGTCGATGCTGAAGTAATAGTTATCGACTCAATTGTCCACCTAACATAATCTGTTTCAAAATTCTTTGTGAGGCTGTCCTTTAAAAAATGTTTGAATAGGTGGTGGGGAAAGCATTTTCTGTCCTGTAAAGTAGGTTTCGTCATTTAAAATTTTTTTATCAATTTATGTTGTATTTTAAGTCTAACCTAATTAGGAGACGGTCCCCCTCTTTGTTTCGCTGAAATTTGTTTATTATATTTTAAATTAAATAGGAGACTCGGCGCTCGTAAGGAAGTAGCCAGGTTGTCTCATAATTAATAGATAAATATCGTTCCCCCAACTTTGATCCTTCTTCGTAAACAAATATTGCGGTCTCAATATTGTGTTGATTTGCAACACATAATAATTCATTTAGATAAATCGGCAAGAAAGCAACTGCTTGGAGTGATGGCTTCCCCTTTCCAAAAAGGTGATTTCTTTAATCTTAGATGAGAATTTTCGTTATACTATCAATGAAATCAAAAGTGTGTTTGTTCATTATTAGCAATCAATGAAATGTATCGTTGATATGAGTCCGCCCTTGATAATTGTTTTAAGAGATGAATGCTGTGAAACTTGTCAAGCCAACTGCCAATGATCCCAGGTAATTTTTTAATGCATTATTTTCTTGTTCTGTTTGTGTTGTTGCTTAGATAATATTTTTTCTGTGCAATGTGCTTTCTTGTATGATTAACTTTGCGCACGAATGCTTGATACTGGGCTAATTGCAAAGCCTGCAGTTTTGCTGTTCTTCGCATCTTGCTTAGATGTTCGTTTGAGCAATGCAAGGATCTTGAAGTTTTTCGGCTCAAAGTAATCGGATAATTTAAGATGCATACAATTTCATCAAGTTTTTTGGCTCAAAGTAACGACCTCATCTCAAACTCAAGAGGGCATCCCTTTGCCTTCGGAGGCCACATAGTCGCACGAGCCAGCTCTTACATGGCGGCAGAGAGCTAGCTGCCTAGGGGCTTCTTATTATGTTTCTCAGCATTGTTGATTTTGGCTTTTGACGGCAAAGCTTGCTTATTTTGTAAATTCATTTAAGCCACATGCAAAATGTGTTTGGTAGTGTTTCGAAGTTTCAGTAGAGTGATCAAAAGCTCCATAGATTAACATTCCAGTAACGGATAATCCCAGTTAAATTATGTTTTTTACTAGCTGGTGGCTTATAGTCAATGTGCATGAAGTAAAACTATACAAGTTTTACCGTTTTCGGACGAAAAATACGCTCCGAATTTTTATCATGCCTTCCAAAGAGTTTTACATAAATCTAATAGCTAATAGATTCTCCTAATATTTTGTGAGTTTTCTTTTTTTTTTAAAAAAAAAATATCGTATAAAGTTATTCCTAAGGCCAAAGGACATATAACACATGATTTTGGGTCTTCAAACGGTGATTCCACGGTTTCAACCAAAGGGTGTGGAATTTTGGAACTGGTCGTTTGCAAGTAACTCAAAATCGGCTTCTGTGTTTTTTTTTTTTCTTCTTCTTCTTCTTAAGACACTTTCACCAATATGGCCACGAAGATTCAAAATTTTCACAAAAAGTGCGAGTACATGGTTTTTTGACTTTTCCTTTTTAGTCGAAAAATTAGCTCTAGAGTTTTAGCATTATTTTCTTAATTTTTTCAATCCATAGCTGTAACGCCTTTGGAATTTTTATTTTTATTTTTTGTTTGGTTTGTTTCCTTTTTCTTTGATTGTTTTACTAAGGGATTTTAGAGAATAATTCTAGACTTTTCTAATTTACTAGAGTTATTTTGAAATTTTCTAGTATTACATTTATTAATTACATAAGACATGTATGCTTTCCATCTATTATTTACATTTACCATAAAAGCTTGCATTTATTCAAAGATACAATCATGAACTTTTCATACTTATTCTTTATTCTTACATTATTATTATATTTATGATAATTTAGTTTATATTTAGGATTATATTTGATAAAGTTTGCTTTGTATTTATTTTTGTTTTATTAAAGCTTGCTTAAATTAGTAATACATTTATGATAATTCAATTTATAATTATGATTATATTTGTTAAAGTTTGCTTTATCATTGTTTTATTATATTTGTTATTATTGTATTACAGTTTCTTTATTAAAGCTTGCTTAAATTATTATTACATTTATGATTATTTAGTTTATATTTAGAATTATATTTGATAAAGTTTGCTTTATATTTATTTTAGTTTTTATTAAAACTTCTTTATTAAAGCTTGCTTAAATTATTAATACATTTATGATAATTCAATTTACAATTATGATTATATTTGTTAAAGATTGCTTTGTTAAAGCTAACTTTACACGTATAATTTCATTTGTTAATTGCTTGCTTTGTGTTTATGCTTGATTGAAAGCTTGGAATTGAAAGAATGAAATATTGTGTTCAAGTCATTTTCTTTTTCATCTTCTTTCTCTCTCAATCTCAAAATTCTAAATTATAATTCTCTCATAGCAAACTTCTCCATTTCTACAATAAAGTTAAAGACCTTAGTTTAATTGGAAGCTTCTTGATTTGGTGAGTCTTTGTTACTTATGTTTTTTTTTTTACATGCTTTATTTGAAACTCTAGTTGTCCGAAACATGTTACAAAATTTTATGAACAACATGGACATTTCTTAATAACACTTATATTACATGAATGATTTTTTAGAGGAATCTTATTTTTATGTAAACTAAACATGTAGAACTTATTAAATAATTTGATTCATAAGATTTTACTTTGTTTTTGATTTCATACGGGTTTTCAAAGCTGATGCTAATGCACTGGAAAACTGTAGTTCCAGCAAAACGACCAAATTTGTAAAATTATTTGTACTGCAAAATGAACTCTAAAAATTTTGAATTTTTAAACAGATGTTAATATATGTGCCTAATATTTATAATTTCATAATTTTTTGATTAATATATACTTTTATAAAAATTTCGGAACTCATACTATTCAGTAAAGACTTTTTTTAAGACAGTTTTGACTATGGCATGAAACAAATAGTTTTGAAAATATTTTTGGCACCGGATCCTTCTGAAACTTTTATTGGAGATACCTATGGATGTTTGGAATATATCTATATGATATTATGTTGTTTTGATCGTTCGAATAAGAGTTAAAATTTAGAGAATCATACTTATATTGGTATGAAATAAAAAATTAGGTTCTTGAAATAGGTTGTTAACAATTGTGTCTTATATCTGTTTAAGGTGTTGAAGATGTTTAAGATTGTTAGAAGCTTAGAAGTGTATTCCAATTATTACTTGATCAAGATAAATAACTCTATTCCTAGTGTACTATATTTGTACATTAATTTTAGTATTTTAATATTTTAATATTATTACAAGTACATGAGTTTTTCCTAATTCTTCATACACAAAAAATTAACTTATGAAAAGGTTTTCAAAACTGAAAATTTTGTTATTTTTTTATGATTTTCACAAAATATTATAAATTCTTTAAATGTCTAATTTATCTTGTTAAATAATAATAACTACTATTATTTTTAAAATTATTTATTAAATGTTAGAATAGAATTTGTTTTGCAAGCCTAAATCATTGTCATGATCTTTTATGAATTTGATATAAATGTTTTAGTTCATTGTCTATAGTCATTTTGATTTTGATTTTGATTATATAATATGATATATACGTTCTGAATCAGTAATAATTTTTATTCTGAGTGTGCACACGATGTTCTAATTCTAATTCTGTTTTGGTCGGGTCACTTTTAATATAAGTGACACTATGTGATATGAGCTGATATTTTGTTTTATGCATTTATATATATTATACAATTTGTTTTTGCTATTAATTATGATTTTGATATTTAGAATCATTTATAAATTTGTCATTCTATTATAATTTATCATTTCGTAAAATTTATGTTTTTATTATAAGTATCGATAACAAAAAAAGAGGCTTGTAATACTTTGGGTATAAAATATATCTACTTTGTTAGAAATAGTTTTATTTACTGAGTTGACGACTTATCTCTCGTTATTACTTTTTACAGATTAAGTGACTTATTCAGAAGTGTGGTTACCTTTGGAGATAGAGATTTATTTACTTTTGCTAAGTTAAATAAAAGAAGGATGAATTTCTTGAACCTTTAAGTTTATTGGTTTTTTGAATTTGTATTTAGAGAGTTTCAAGATGTTTGTTACTTTTATGACTTGGGAGGAAAATGTCAAGTTTGACTTATGAACATATTGATGTTTAATAAAATTTAAGACATTTTAGTTTAAGTTTTTATGTAAAAATTTTTGGAATTGTAAGTAACTTCCTATTACGACGTGCTCTGCACGTGTTAATTTGAAGTGTTATAACATCAATATTTACAGCATGAGAAGGCCCCCGAACGAATTTAGCCAGCCAGTTTGACCAGACCTGCTTGCTGGTTTGCTTCTGGATTGCAAATTGATTAGTCGCTTTCTACAAGAGGATAACCGTTTTCTCGATCCATAAGATTTGCGTGAAAAAAAAAAAAAAAACATGTGTTTATATATTTGTCCGAACAAATCTAAATACAGTAAACAGATGCTCTCAATAAAACCGTGCACCAACGATAAATAGATGATCAATAAACATTGACATACTCTATAAGAAAATAATTTACTAATTTATCTATTTATTAATCTTCGTTGAATTACTATAACATTTTTGGTCCTGAGTATGTAAATGTTTTAAAGATTTATTATATTCATATTCTGATCACCCAATATTTTGAAACGAAAGAAACAGAAAATAGTTCGTAATGCAGCAATGTATATACTATGGTAGCGTAACACGAGCAATTTGCTGCATTTCTTTTAACTTCCCACAAAGAAAGTTTGGTGAATGAGTTAACTAATTCTTCTCTTGCTCTATTGCTTCCTGATGTTTGGGTGTATTTGCATGACCATGAATGCCGTTGGAGGAGTTATTTGTTTGTAATCTCTCTCTTTCTTTTCTTGTTATTTTTCTTTTTTTTGGTGGGGGTTATGTCTCTATTTCTAAGTTTTCGTTTACCACAGGAAAAGTCCTCTGTTTGGTTGTAGAGAAAAACAGGCAAAAGGAACAGAGTCGGAAAAGTTCAAATCTTGACTCTCGTTTAGTAATTTAAAAGAAAAAACGCGTAAGGGTATTCATTAAATGAATTGCTTTAACGGTACATTATAAATGGTTTATGTGGCTGAGCCTAATTCTGATACAATTAGCGTCCTCCTGGGATTGAAGGAGCAGTATGATCGTCACCTCGGTATTCGGATTCAGGATCGTGCGCCCTTGTTGTTTCTGCACAATTATCAGCTCGATAAATAACTGGTATGCCAAGTTAAAATTTCATACGTATTTTTCATCAAAAGTGGTCTTTTTATTCTTCATTTACATATTCTATCTGAGTGTGTGTTTCAACTGTTGTCTTGTGCGAACATTTATTTGATTTAATTACCTGTCTAGGGCGTCATCTTCCTGATGAGGTGATTGATTTGGTCGATGAATCCTGTGCAAATGTGAGGGTGCAGCTAGATGGTCGGCTTGAAGAAATTGATAACCTTGAGAGAAAGATAATTCAATTAAAAATTTAATTTCATGAGCTTGAAAAAGGAGAAAGATAAGGCTAGCATAGTGCGACTTGTTGAGGTAGGTGCTATTAGAAGTCTCCAGAAGCGTTTAAGTTGAAAACTGTTTTGGTTCTACTGTTCTGTTGATTTGGTATCTAACCCCCTAATAAACGCTTCAGTTTCGGAAAGATCTTGACGACTTCAGGGATAAACTCCAGCCTCTGAAAAAGAAGTATGGAAGGAGAAGGAAAGGATTGATAAGATTCGATGACTTAAACAGAAGGAAAGAAGACATGATTTGGCTATAGCTGCCTATTTGAAATATAGGGCAAGTCAAGAAGTGGAAGGATGCTACCTTCGCGAAATTTGAAGGGAGCCAATCTGATGAAAACTTAATGCTAACAGAGACTATTGGACTTGGACCCGACCAAATAGCAGAAGTTGTGAGCCGATGGAACGGCATTCCTGTTGCAAATATTGGCCACAATGAAAAGAGGAGTTTGATTGAGCTAGCTGACATGTTTCATAACAGAGTAGTTAGATAGAATGAAGCACTCAATGCTGTTGTGGAGTCAGTTCTCGGGTCTAGGGCAGGGTTGGGTAGGCCAAAACAATGAAATGGCTCATTCCTTTCTTGGGTCCAACTGGTGTTTGTAAGACTGAACTTGCTAAAGCGCTTGATGAGCAACTCTTCGATGATGAAAATCTACCCGTGAGGACAGACATGTCTGAGTATATGGGCAAGTACTCTGCACGCGGCTAATTGGTGTTCCACCTTGGTATGTCGGACATGATGAAGGCAGACTACTCACTGAGGCCGTGAGCGGAAGGCCCTTACAGTGTTGTGCTGTTTGATGAAATCAAGAAAGCTCACGTTTCTGAGTTCAAGTTTTGGATTATGGGAGATTAACCGATCGCCATGGTCGCACAGTGGATTTCAAAAACACAGTTTTATCCGGATTGATGGGCAAGATCACAATGCAAGTTGCCTGAATGCCTGTGATCAAGTTATGCAGGAGGTAAGTTAAATGCCCTAGCTAGTATCACTGCTGTGTTCTATATATTTATAGCTCGACTCAAGTTCTAAAATTGAACTAGATTAACAAACAGGTGGGAAGCACTTTAGGCCAGACAGCCAGAACCGTTGAATGGTCTTGATGAGATTGTGGTCTTTGACGACCAAATAAGAAAGGTGGACTGGTTGCAAATAAAGAATGTTGACATGTTATCCTTCGCCTTGCTGAGAAGGGTGTGGCGTTGGTGGTTTCAGATGATGCATTTGATGGTGTATTGGCTGATGGTTATGACCCAATAAGCTTAACTTTGCAGGCACCAGTGTTTGTTTTTCATCCGCAAATTAACCTAGTAATTTTAGGAGACGGCTAGAGAAGAAGGTGACATGTTTGTTGAGCTAATGGTCACGTCCCGTTCAATTGAACAAGTCTAAAGCAGTGGTATAGTTGAATAAGTCTAAGTTAGTTGAGATATTATCAACTTAGTTTGTTATGTTTCCAATCCCTGATTTGTTGGGATTATTATTTCTTTTTCCTGCTTCTGTTTTCTTTGGTCTGGCTTGTATAAATAACCCTTGGTTGAATAATAAAAGGGGAGGAATCATTTTCCAGAAACACTTGTGTACATCTCGGAGGAATTGGCTTTCCTCGAATTAGCGAACTGTAACGTTCCCTAGTGCAAGGCAAGATAGGAAGAGACAAGCAGAATAAAAGTAGCTTGCCTGTACCAGAAGGTGATGACGAAGCTATCAAGAATTGCTTGTTTGTGAAGAAATTGACGAATGAGTGATAGATGCTAGTCCAAAGAGCGACGATTCGGAGAAGAAGGGCAGAGCAGCCAGTGACCACCAAATTGAAGAATTTTGTGAGGAACGCATTTCGTATCGTCTGAGGTCTGAACTTTTAAATTTTTGTATTTCGTATATGTTGAAGCGACTAAAACTAATTTTGATAACCAAAATTGGTCATTTATTTTACAGGAAAAAAAACTTAAAATAAAACTCTAGAAATATAATAATTCTTTTTTAATATATATGAAATTTCATATACTAATTATTACTGCTTGCCTTGAATCTGTTTTCTTTTTACCCCACTTTTTAAAACATTGGCAAACGAAATTGTAGTTCTATATATCATTATATATATAATGGTTGTGGTTCAACAGCTAAATTGAATTATATTATTATCAAACTAATAAGGAAACACTTCAGGTGTGAGAGCTGCTGAATTGGCATGGGGAGATCGGTCATTGATGCTTTTTCACATGATCAACAGGCAGAGGCGAAATCATTATTATTATTTTCTTTTTTAGACCGGACTAAAATTATTTTTAATGAAGAAACTATTTGAAAGATTTATTTTTATTAAAAAACAGTTAAAGCTCAACTGTACGTTTATTAGAAAATATATTTACTAACAAAAAGATAATATACGCAAATGTTAAGTTACAGCTATTGTAATTTATAATACATAAAAATTACACATGAATAATAATAAAGGGTGGGTCTTATCTGATTTTTGTGTTTCCTATAGTTAGCAGCTCCTAAGAATATAACGTGTATTCCATTGAAGGTTTATCTAGGAGATAAGATTAAAAAAAATATTTTTGAATTTCAAGCAATATAAATAGAAATTAAGTGGGCTCGTAATTTGTTGAGCACTTGAATGGTAGAACTATGAAATAAAAGAATCACAAATTTTCTCATGAATCAAAATGTTGAATTAAATAAAGAGTGAAAGCCGCTAAGAAGATGAGAGAAAAAAATTGAAGTTGAGATAAAATAAATTAAAAAGTATGAAGAAAATTAAAAATTCATTTATTTATTTACTATTATTATTATTAATTCCATTTAATTAGAAAGCTTATTTGGAATTTTATCAATATTTTAGTCATGGCCAATAAGTGGCTTCAAGTCTAAGGATGGCAAAACCTGCCTGTCGCAGATAATTTTGTAGGTGAGTTTGGTATTATAAATTAAAACTTGCACTTAGATTCTCAGGGGAGGGGGTTTGGTATTAGCTTAATATCCGGTGGATACCTATATGGATATTCGTATTTTTAAAAAAAATATTTTTAATTTAATTTTAATTAAAAATACTTAAATCTAAAATATACATAAAGAAAATAATATAATTATTCAAAGTACAAATAATATTGTATTAAATTTCATTTAAAGATATTGGAGGCTTTAATGTGTACTCAAAATTGGTTGTGTGTTGAATTTAATAGTATGAAAATGCATTTTTACTTAATTTATGGATTATTATAATTTTTATGGATTATTTTTGTTTAACTTAATACATGAGTTATTTCATTATTATAATTTTTTCTTCGAATTAATATTTAAAAAGTATTATTGTTTAAAAAATATTAATCTTAATCATTATTATAGATATCTTGTTAGATGGGTGCCAATAGTGGTTAATGAAATGAAAAATTTCTCTTGAACCTTGTGTTGAATGATAGTATGAAATGTAATTATTATTTGTAGATACTAGTTTGTGAATTTTTTTAATAGATTTGTGTTTTACATTTAAATTTAAGAATTTGTGTTAGATTGATGTTGAAATTTTAAATTTTTATTTATATTAGTCAAATTTAAAATTGAATATATTATATAAAATTTGAGGTTATTATTGTAAATTTGTATATCAAACATTTATGATTTTAATGTACAAACTTGTAAGAAATCTGTCGAATACCATTGTAAGTTTTGGTAATTGTCAAAATCTGAGTAAGTTTTCTTAAAAAAATTAAAACCCATTACGAGTTGTAGATGAATTTAGTAATTTAAATTTTGATTTGGCTTAGAATGACAAATCTATTGTAGGCAGTATCAATTATAAATTAATAATTTATAATCAGCTTAAGCTTGATTTTCACACTAAAAAATACATCTTCATTGGTTATAGTCCACTTCATAAAGGTTACAAGTGTCTAGATCCTTTTGGTAAAGTGTTTGTTGCTAGGCATGTCTTCTTCAATAAAACCGAGTTTCCTTATAAAAAGTAGTTTGAAAAACAATCCATTTCAAATACTTCAAATTCTCATATCTTGTCTACATCAGTATAGTTCTCCTTTTTTCACAATCCTACTCATGTTGATAGTAGTAATGCAAAGCCACATTCTGCTAACCTTGATCCTGCAGTATCACCAGTCTCCAACTCTACAAATCATTCTTCTCAAACTCCTTCTTCTTTCTCAAACAATTCCCCTTCACAACCGACCAATTCTGTATCATCCTTATTACCAACTCATCCCATGATAACCAGAGCCAAGGTTGGCATTTTAAAACCCAAATCTTATCTAGCAGCCACTCAAGACCTTGAACCAACAAGTGTAAAAAATACCTTAAAAGATTCTAGGTGGTTTCAAGACATAAAAGAGGAATTTGAAGCCTTACAAAGGAACCAAACCTGGACATTGGTGCCTTCTGAAAATACTACTAAGATTGTTGGAAATAAGTGAGTGTACAAGGTAAAATACAATCCTGATGGAAGCATCTTTAAATACAAAGCCAATTTGGTTGCCAAGGGTTATCATCAAACACAAAGGATTGATCACTTTAAAACTTTTAGTTCAGTTGTAAAATCTTGTACCATTAGAGTGGTGTTAAGTTTGACAATAATGTATCACTGGGAGATTAAACAGCTGGATGTGAATAATACTTTTTTGAATGGTGTGCTCCAACAAGATGTATTCATGTACCAGTCTGAGGGATTCATAAATTCTACATATCCATCTTATGTCTGCAAATTAAACAAAGTCTTGTATGGTCTTAAACAAGCTCTCAAAGCTTGGTATGATAGATTAAAAAACTCTTTGATCAACAAGGGATTTCAGCCTTTAAAATCTGACACATCCGTGTCCTTTTAGCACATTGGTGAGGACATTCTAGTTATTCTCATATATGTTGATGACATATTAATTATTAGTTCTAATTTTAAACAAATTGAGATTGTTGTTCAATATTTACATTTAGAGTTTACACTTAAAAATTTAAGGGAGTTTAATTACTTTCGTGGAATTGAAATGACACCCTCTATTTAGGGACTGCGTCTGTCTCAAATTGATATTCTTAAAAAGGCTAATATGCTTGATAGCAAAGGGTTCAATACTCCTATGAGTCCAGCTAATAAGCTTCAAAAGGATAATGGTGCAGCTTTTGACAATTCTTCACTATACAAAAGCATTGTAGGATCACTTCAATATGTGTTTCTGACCAGACCTGACATAGCTTATATTGTCAACAAGCTTAGTCGGTTCTTGGCTGCTTCAACAATGTCTCACCAGCAGGCTTGCAAATTTGATATTACAATCTTCTTCACATTTTTCTTACAATTTTTTGGATTCGGTTCAATCTCCTTAACAACATTTTCTGAAGCTGATTGGGCAATTAATCCTAATGATTGTAAGTCAATTGGAGGGTATTGTGTTTTTATAGGACACAATCTTATTTCTTAGTCATCCAAAAGGCAGACTATTATTTTCCGCTCCTTAACCGAATCTGAATATAGAGCTCTAACTTTAGCTACCTCAGAAATTCTTTGGCTCACTTGCCTATTTCAAGAACTACAACTTAAGCTTTCTCAACCTCTTATTATGTGCTGTGATAATCAAAGTGCAGAGGCATTAGCTAGTAATCCTAAGTACCACTCTCGTACAAAGCATATTGAGTTATACTTTCACTTTGTTGGAGATCACATTGCTCAGAAACAACTCACTGTCAGTTATGTTTTCGGTGTTAAACAAGGTGCTGATATTCTCACGAAGTCCCTCTCATTTGACCATTTTGCTTATCTTCATAATAAGCTTAATGTTCTTCCCAAACCTTAAGCTTGAGTGGGGATATTAAGGTTATATGGTGATACGTGTATTAAGTTAGTTAAAGTTTGTTAAGAAGTTAGTCACGTGGCAGTGTAGTCAGCAAAAGTTTGTTAATATATTATTAGCGAGTTGGCAATCACGTGAATTTTATGTATGCATGATGAAGGTTCTGGATTAACGTATAAGCTTGTAAACTAATTCATTTTTAATAATGATAAAAGAGAATTTTCTCAACTAAATTCTCTTTATTTTCTCTGAAATTTTCTCAACAACCAAACACTCCAAAACAGAATAATAATAACTACTCCAGAGATTGCAGAGGTCTTGGCCCGCGGCAGTTACTTCAACACTTTTGGTGGGAATCCCGTATGTATAGCTGCAGGGCACGCTGTTTTGAAAGATAAGCTTCATAATAACGTACGTGTTGTTGGATCATATTTAAAAGAAAGACTCACTGCACTTACGGATAAGTATAGAACTATTGGAGATGCGAGGGGAAGGGGATTTATGCTGGAAGTTGAATTTGTCGCACTGATCGCCAATTGGGAACATTTGCTAAGGCTGAAACTCTAAATATAATGGTCAAAACGAAACGTATATGTGTTTTCTTCTCCTCTCAGTATTAACCCAGTGATATTACTTTGAGCTTCTAGCTACATAGAGACCTCTTTATTATAGAAATGAGAGTATTGATCGGCAAAGGTGGATTTTATGAAAATGTTTTCAGAATTGCTCCTCATTTTTGCTTCACAAAAGAAGATGCCGGCAGGTCTTTTATACTCATTTTGTTGCGAGGGATCATTTACTATAAAATGTGAATATATCATATCATGTGTTTCTTTGGTTTCAAATTACCTTGTGGATGTCATGGACTACTCGGTGACGAAGAAGTAAAGCCTCCGACGTAAGTGTGAATAAAAAAGCGTATCTGGTTGTTCACAACTTAGTCTAAGTTAGAACTGCATAACTTAATGCTTGTTGTGAGTGAAAGTATTAATACATACAGGAAAGCTACTACAGTAGAGACTCTGTACCCACATACAAGCTACAGCTTAAATGTTCCGCTGCCATGTACTAAAATCCGGTGAGTCAAAACTAGTTGTCCCTTGCTCTCTCACTCTTTTTGTCCTTACTTGGATTAGCCTACGAGCATTGTCTCTCTTGCCCCTCTCTAGTTGAGCTCTATATTTTTTTTACATTTGATTGCGGGATAATAATATAGTTATAAATTTTTATATAATTTTTTTTTATATAAATTAATATGATATGATTTAATTGATTAGTATAAATATCTCTTCATCTATATAATTGATTTTAATTATTTTATATTTTATTCAACTAATGAGTTAATATTATATCATTTTATATAAAATAAATTTGTATAAGAGTTTATACTTGTATCATCGCTCTTGGTTGAGAATATTTGGATGGAAAGATGAAAGCATTAATGCGGAAAAAAAAAACTCATTAAATTTATTTTTTAATTTTAATATTTATTTTTAAAAATCATTAAAACTCATTAATAGATCTATTTTATTAAAACTACCTTATTTTCTGGCTCAAACCCAATACAAGATTATCATCAAACGAATATATTAAGTTACTTTTGAATATTTACAAAACATGTGTGACCATCATGCATCAATTACAAAAGAAACATTGATGCCAAAACAAGTACTATTGATCTATTTGCAATTAATCCACCATTCCAGTTTTATATTTTAATAACAAAGGAGAGGAAATTTTATCATCTTAGAGAACAAGGTACATAGAATGGATTTATTCCAAAAAGAAACTAGTCTTATAATGATAAGTTTGTTAAGTAAATGTTTATTTGGTATTAAGATAGGTTTGTAGAGTAAAATATGGATTTTCAAATTGTTATGGTGGATTTTTTTTTGGTTAATTAGTTAACAAGTATTTTAGTCGATGTAAATAACCCATCCTCTGTTATTTACTAATATTATTGTTTTTTTTAATTTATATTTCTGTAATTATATATTTTTTTCGATTATAATGATATAATCTGAATTTTTTAAGTACAAAAGGGAGCGTAGTTGCGTCCCAAAAAATTCTTTAAAATTTAGGTATAATCACGAGGATTGTTAACCCATTATATAAGTTTCAGAATGAAACACGTATCGCATCCTGGGCAATTATTAACTTACGGTCACGGTATCTTATAGCTAATCTTATACAATAAAATAAAAAAAAAAAATGCGTACTGTTAAAATTTATAGTCATTTTGTGAAAGTCCAACAAACTACGCGTCCCAAAAATTTCTTCAAGGATAATCACGAGGATTGGCTATTAAAGTTTCAGAATGAAACACGTATCGCATCCGGAACCCAACAAGTTGTACACAAGCCGACGACGCCGACAGTGATACGGACGAGTTCCAACCGATTCCACAATACCTCTCTTTCGTACGCGAAGCGATCGTGAGAAGGATAAGATCCCCTCCGGCTACGTTCTTCACTGTTTTTGTTTTGTCGTTACTTTCGTGCGGGACTCACGTCTAAAATATCTGCTCCTTGTTGTTCTATTAAATAAATATATATATATATATATTTATTTATATATTTGGTACAAATATCTGTTAAATTAAATTTATCGAATTATTTTACCTCTCAATTGAGTCATATTCTTGACTTTTATTTTATTTTTAATAAAAAATTAATTCGGCAATGCTAAACCAAATGTCAGACGCAATAACTTTGCCCGCTCCCCTGTTGTAATGTTGATCGCAAGGAAGCTTCCCGTGGGACCGCTTGCAATTCAGACCACGTATTGCAACGACAACCATTCAAAATTATTATGCCCCCACTGTTAATATGAAATTAATTAATTAGTCAGAGAAAAAAAAAAGGAATAATCAATTGTACTAGCTTCCAATCGTGTTTATGGCATATCTCGGCAATCTAATGATGAGCTGGATGCCGTCCATCTTGAGGTTAGTTTGAACGTTTATCATGTGAGGTATTATTTATTTTCACAAAAATGTAGAATACGAATAAAATTTTCAAATAATCTGGTTAGATTTATGAGTCATGCACTTAAAGTTCTTAATAAGTTTCATATTCTAATAATATTGGTCGGTTACTAATATAAAAGTAAAAATTTTTATTATTTATCACGTACAATTGATATGACACGTGATAAAGAGGCATTAAATTTATAGACTTACAACCACACACAGCAACAATAATGCAGTAGTGAGATCCGTATCAATTATGTGTGTGTTGTAAAATATAATTATTATAAATTAACATTTACCTACTCGACAACTCTTTGTTTATGAAATACAAAAAGCTCACACATGCATAGGACAATGACTGGTGATTCAGTGAGACTTGTCATACGGATTTTTATTTTTTAAAAAAAAAACTTTTAAAAAAATCTCGAACTCTCGAAGGATTTTTGTGAGTTAGTTGCCATTTTTTAATGTAAAATGCTAAAATAGGTTTATATGCTAAAAAAATGACAAGCCTATTTCAACCGATAATCGGCCACTATCAATTGTACTAAATACATAACAATTATATATTTTTTTTTGGGTAGAATACGTTTTTTTTTATTATAAGAGATTATTACTTAAAATATAATATATTACATAATATGATAATTTATATTTATAATCACACAATAATTAAAATTAATTTATATCAACTCTTATATAATATTTTAATTTTTTTAAAAAATTTAAAAAATTTTAACTTTCACCTTAAAAAATAATTTTAAATTAAGCCAACATAATGCCTCTGCGCAACCACTTTTCTCAATTCACTGATGCTATACTTGTATTAGCTTTTGGGAAGAAAGGCAGCACAATGAGACAAACATATTTCACCCACCACGTGATCAGATGACTGCACCCTTGAATCCTTCGTGATATGTCCAAGATTACTCTGTCATTGCTCAGAAAGTAAGATATTTGGAGTTTAGAAAAACTTGTAACAATTGGTTTCGAAGGTATAGACAGCTGAAGAACTAAAGACTTGTAAGGCCTTCAAGTGTTCCGAAGATTAATGAAAGATAAAAGAGTATCAAGTTCGACTGGGCTAGGTTGCAGATTCTGCAACTAACAGCCTGGACATGTGAGGGCGCGTGGAGTCAGCATCAGCAGGCCATTGTACCCTATCCAACACACGTGTAACCTGCGCATTTGCTATGTTGCAGAGTACATACCGCATTTGTACCGTAGCAAGGTCCAGTTCAAGTTAGGATTTAATAAAAATTTGACATTTAATGTGAAGATGGTTTTAAAAAGTTAAATTTCTTTTAGTGTCTATAATTGTAAATTGATTTAGGAATATTTTAATTATTAAAAATAATTTTTAAAGATAAATTTAATGAGTATTTTAATGGGTTCAAATAAGTGCACTCTTGTTTTCTTAATTAAAAAAAAAGAAAAAATATTTCGATTGGTTAGAGCTCGATTAATATTAAATTTTTTTATTTTTTAATTAAATTTATTTAATTCTTGTAACTTAAGATTTGCGATGATTGTAATATATAACTATTTAAATGAAATTTATACGTAAAAAATTAATTATCTTTCTAATGAATTAATGCATAATCCTTTATTGTAGTATAATGTTAATTTTCACATTAGTTGTAATACAAATTGTCAACATACAAGACTTTTGATAATTTAGTTTTTTAATACTTAAAAATTGTAGACCTTATCTAACAATACAACCTTAACTTTATACTTAATGAATTGGATTGTTAATAATACTTGAAAAAAGTCTTTTATGCGCAATTAATTAATAGAATTTCCCTCTCTTCAACATTATCGTCTATTTGTACTTCAAATTAATTATGAAACCCCAGTTCAATTGTAGCTGGATCCGTTTGTTCAAAGCCTCTTCAAAGATTAAAGAAATTGGAAAAAAAGATTTTAATCCAAAATCAGTCTTTTTTTATTTTTGAATATAAAGTTCAACGAAAAACACACTTTATTAATTGTTTTGTTAAATAATGTGATGCTGCAAAAGTGGGTCTCCTGAACATAGAGTTCAAGAAACCATTTAAGAATCATTGATAAATTAGTATTGTGCTTCCATGCATGTAACATATAAAAATTATTTACAGGATTGTATAGCCCTGTGTCTTTTTAGTAACTTCTGTTGTCATGTTATTCCTCGTAGATGCTTTATTTTTATGATCATTGCCAGGGGCAGAGCTCATTTTACTCATCCACCGGTCCTGTAAATGACTTTCTATTGTAATATGGTTTCTTTAATATAACATTTGAAATAGAAGTTTTTTAAATAGAGTTTAAGAGATATTTATAGAATTTTCACCAAAAGAATTTTTTTTTTTTGCCGTGAATGAGAAGTTTTATTAAAAATTATAAAATTATTTTGTTAAATGAATTTTTTAAAGTTGTGTTATGAAATGAATGAAATAAAATTATGAAATAAATTAAGGATATTTTAGATAATTTAACACTTTAAACAAACTCTACAACCTTTATTTCTAAAAGTCTAAAATATAAACTTTTATTAGTAAATATAAAATAGCATATTTAATTTTAAAACCTCTAATCAAAATGCAGTTAAATAATAATAAAAATATTTTAAAAAAAGTTCATGAAATTAAATAACACTTATCACCATTAGATAATGCCAAACGTGCACTAAATTTATGTTTTCCTAGGTTATTTACTAATTATGTATAAGAGCGGAAATGAAAGTGAAAAAAAAAAAAAAGTTGCACAGGGTGGCCCCCGAAAATCGATGAAGACATGTAGTTAGAAAAGAAGATGATGTAATGAAAAATGTTTAGTGTAGAAAAAGATGATAGAAATATGAGAGAAATAAAGAAGAAAACGGAAGAGAGAGAGTAGGCAGGTAAAGAAAGAGAGGATAAATTTCTCTTATTTTTCTCTATACCAAGCTAAACTATGATGTAATATGATGAGAAAATGGAGATATTGAGGAAAGAGAAATTATATTAATGAATTGCTTATAAGGTAAGGAGCATAAAAGATATTTATTAAGTATTACTAGAAATTTAGGTTATAACTTCATTTAATCTTGATCATTGATTAACCATTAATCTAAAGGTTATAAAAGTTCGGAGCAATGATACAAAGCCTAAAATTTTGTTTCAAATATAAGGGTAATTTTTTATTAACTAGTGAGATAATGTAATTAATTCACTTGAAATAATGATATAACTATAAATTTTTTAAACAAAATAATTTAATATTAACTCATTAGATAAAAAAATATAAAATAATAATAACAAATCATATAAATCAAGAGATATCTAATTCAATCAATTACATCATTTTACACCAATTTATACAAAATAAATTTATATAAGAATTTCTGACTGCATCACTACTCATTCATTTATAATTAATAAAAAATCATCAATCATCTAATGAATAACATGTCACATTATTTTAGATAAAAATTTACGATTTATATCATTACTCTAAAATTATATCAAAATTTATAAGAAAATTAAAGGTGCACAGATACGCGTCAACAACTCTCCTACTCTTAAGTTTTTGTAATCCTTGTAAGAGATTTTAACCCATGGCATTTAAGAAATTCTAAAGCGCGGATCTGAGTTACAAACGATTTTCGTAATTAGACCCCCAAACGAAAAACGTGTTCAAACTAACCAACGACAGTTAACACGTCACTTCTTTCTCCCCTGGACAACTCGTTCTTGTTCCCGTGGGAATCTAAATAAAAAGAAAAAAAAAAGAAAAAAGAAAAGAAAAGCAACGAAAAGTTATGTCTAAGAGGAGAAAGAAAGTCACACTCACGGCGTTGGCTTCACTTACTTCCCAATTCTGGTTGGTTTATGAAAACATGGAGTAATTAGGTGGGAAAATTATGAATAAATTAAATCCCACTTAAAAGTTCCTAAACGGGTCAAGATCTCGAAAAATTAAAACAACGGAGAAAATGCATATCCAAGTAAATTAAACAACAAAAAGAGTTTCTAAGTATGCACGCTCTTTACCTAACGTTCAATTTCAAAACCTACCACCGCCGAGCTAGTAGTGGCAAACCATCCAAGTTGGGGGGCGGGTACGTACGTGACCACCTTCCTATATGAAACTCCAGTCCCCTGTGTCACTACTCCAACCATTTCTACGCTCTCTCTGGGAAAACAACCAAAAAGCTATGTCTACTTTACTACTACTACTGCTGAACACATTACTTCTGGCAACTGTCGTTTATTTTCTTTTCAGCCTCCTCCGGAACAGACGCAGACACTCCTCCCACCGTTTGCCTCCCGGTCCGAAACCCTGGCCCATAGTCGGAAACCTCCCTCACTTGGGGCCCATGCCCCACCAATCCATAGCAGCCCTGGCCCGAACCTACGGCCCCCTCATGTACCTCCGGTTTGGCTTCGTAGACGTCGTCGTGGCTGCTTCCGCTTCCGTGGCGGCCCAGTTCCTGAAGGTCCAAGATTCCAACTTCTGCAACCGCCCTCCAAACTCCGGCGCCAAGTACATCGCGTACAACTATCAGGACATCGTTTTCAGGCCGTACGGCCCCCGCTGGCGGATGATGAGGAAGATAAGCTCCGTTCATCTTTTCTCCGGCAAGGCCTTGGATGACTATAGGCACGTTCGCCAGGTTAGTTTGGGCTTTTCACCCACTCTCAATTTCGTCGTAGCCAATTTTTTTTTTTTTTTCCCAGTGCAATTCCGGGTTTTGCATGTGAAACTTTCTTTTCTTCATAAATTTAGTTAATTTCTTATAATCAAATAACAAACTAAAAACATCCTACAGGAAGAGTTCGCGGTGCTCACGCGCGCGTTGGCGAGTGCCGGAACGGAGCCGGTGAACTTAGCTCAACGGTTGAACTTGTGCGTTGTGAATGCTCTAGGGCGGGTGATGCTGGGCTACAGAGTGTTCGGTGACGGTACAGGTGGGAGCGACCCGAGGGCTGACGAGTTCAAATCAATGGTTGTGGAGCTGATGATGCTGGCGGGTGTGTTCAACGTCGGTGACTTTATCCCGGCCCTTGAGCGGCTGGACTTACAGGGAGTGGCACGTAAAATGAAGAAGCTGCACAAACGATTCGATGTGTTTTTGAGTGGTATCTTGGAGGAGCGCAAGATGAGCGGTCGTGACGGAGGGACTAAGCATGCGGACTTGCTGGGTACCCTGATTTCCTTGATGGATGATGCTGATGGGGAAGAGAAGCTCACGGAGACCGAAATCAAAGCTTTGCTTTTGGTATGCTCACTCTCCCTTCTTTCTCTTTTTTTTTTTTTTTTTTTTCTCTTAGATTTTGCAGTTTTTTTTAAAGTTTATTAATACTAATTTTAATTAAAATTAATGCTACGCTAACATACTTTAAATATTTAATTAAGACATTTAATGATTCGATATCTTATATCTCGAGTAAGTTATGAAAGTATAAATTAATAATTAATAATAAAATTAATTAATATTATATATATGATATTAAATAATTAATAAATATTTAAATTAAATAAACTTAATATTATTTTTTAATTCATATTTAACAGTTAAATTTTTTACCATTTAACTGTATTTTATATTATAAAATTAACTATCAATTATAATATTCGTCAAAATTGAAATTGCCAAGATAATAACAAGGCACGAGCTAATTAATTAATAGCCGATCTCGTCCTTGAATATAGACTTTTTTTTTTTTAATTGAAACTTACTTGGATATAGACTTTTGTTTTGGCTGAATTCTCTTGTACACCCAGATGTTATTAATCTACTAAAATACATATTTAGATGTTATAAATTCTTTTTAATATTTTAAAAATATTTATTTTATTTATATTTCATAAGAGAGGGATAATATTTAGATATTATAATTTTTTTTAATATTTGAGAGGTGTCTATATTTTATATGAAAAAGATTATATTCACTCAATTATTAGATAAATATTATAATTTTTTCTTTAACATTTGAGAAATATCTATTTCACTTATATTTTGTAAAGAAAAAATTGTACTTAAATACTATAATTTTTTTAATACTTTAAGAATATATATTTTGTAAAATGAGATTATTTTTATTTAATTATTAAATAATTAAAAAATTGAAATTTATTCTTATAATATTTTAATAAAAACTTATAAATATAGATTTAGTAGTGTAAGTGTTGGGACTGTCTGGACCAAAAGGTCATTCGTACTTTATTACGGACTTGAATTGCTTTTAACTATTAAATTCTCGGTTGCCGTTACAATTAATATTGCCCCTTTTGGAGTCTGAAAACTGTTCTCTTGATGGCCGATTAAATTGCCATGATATCACCTTAATCAGATTGTTGACTTTCTATGCGCTAGCTCCTAAAAATAAAGGAAACATTCATGACCGGCAAATTCATGTGGAAGTCTCATGATCACTTGTGATGGTTGCCACGCGGCAGTCGGTGCTTATACAATCTTTTATCACGTTTGACTGTGTGTGGTATTTTTGGGTTGTAAGATTGTGATTTTTTAAAAGAAAATTAATTTATTTTTCTCACGCTTTATAATGTTGTGAGATTCATATAATATTATAATATATGAAAAAAATAAATTATAATAAATTATAATTTAATATTTATTAAAAAAATACTAATTAAATATTATTATTATTATTATTATTATTATTTGTTGTAAATGATTAGTCCAACCACCTTTATAGTGTTTGTGGAATTGAATTGTGGTTGGATAGATAATTACTATATTTGTTTTCTAACTTATATCCTACATTGATTAATTAATGATAATTATTTCACCATAATCCATCCCTATGAGTAGAGAAGAACTCTTTTCTTGTTAATCTATTATTTTAATTACAAGGTAATTTCTTAAGTGCTTTGTTTATTAGGTCAATTATTTCTCTTTACTTTTCTTTGTCGTGAGAGCCTTATGAATTATATGACGTGTTGGATTGTCGCAGAACATGTTCACAGCAGGCACCGACACGTCATCAAGTACCATAGAATGGGCCATTGCAGAGCTCATCCGGCATCCCAAAGTCCTAGCCCAAGTCCAACAAGAGCTGGATTCCATCGTGGGCCGAGATCGACTGGTCACCGAATTGGACCTACCTCAGCTCACCTATCTTCAAGCCCTGATCAAGGAAATCTTCCGGCTCCACCCATCAACACCACTCTCGCTACCTCGAGTAGCTTCCGAGGGTTGCAAGATCAATGGATACGATATTCCGAAGGGCTCCACACTCTTGGTCAACATATGGGCCATTGCACGTGATCCGAATGAATGGGCCGACCCGCTAGAGTTCCGGCCGGAAAGGTTTTTACCTGGGGGAGAAAAATACGATGTTGACGTTAAGGGAAGTGATTATGAGCTGATACCATTTGGTGCCGGAAGAAGAATTTGCGCTGGCTTGAGTTGGGGCCTGAGGGTGGTCCAGCTGGGGACTGCGACATTGGCCCATGCTTTCGATTGGGAGCTGCCCAGTGGGCTGAAGCCGGAGAAGCTGAACATGGACGAGGCTTATGGGCTGACCTTACAGCGTGCTACACCCTTGGTTGTGCACCCAAGGCGCAGGTTGTCACCGAATGCCTATTAAGCTTGGAGTTGAATAAATTAATAGACCGGCCGACTTTGTTGTATGTTATTTGCGATGCTATTGGTGGGCAAGCTTGTGCACCACACTGACAGTGTCTTCATTTGCGTATATTTCCTTTTTATATTAAGTTAATGTTTATCAAATCTAATTTATCTGTATTATTATTATTATTTTTATCATTGTAGTTATTACTGCTTAAATCTAATTAATTTTAAATTGTTGTAATCTACACAAAAGAATCGAAATAACTACAAGAAGAATCAGTAATAACTAATAATTTCCCTATCATTAAAATGTCAAAGATTACGATTAAAACTTAAGAGACATTGGAACACTTCAACTACTTTTTTTTTTCAAATTTATGATAATTTAAATCTAAATATTTTTGATGATATGACTTATAATATTTTTCATTTAAAAAATACTTTACGTAAAAAGAGAAAAATTATTTAGTAGATGTTAAGCTTCCCAGTCCCTATTTAATTTAATTTATTTTATAAATATAATAGAATCAGTAAAATCGCATTCGTATGATCAATGAAAGTAATTTTCCCATTTACTCACTTTTTCATATTAATTAAAACACGTGTAATTTTTAAAAAACCTCCCCTGAGGTTTTAAACAATTGCATGTAGATGGCAAAAATTGATTTATTTGTAAATACACCCTTACGTTTTTATTCTATTCAATCTCCATTTAGGCAGCTGGGGCCATTTATGACAATTCGTGAGCGGCATCTGGTGGCATATAACTGAGACCTGCCATTTACGACAAAACTCACTGTGCTCTGATATCCATATTTCCTAGGCTTCCAAAACCCTTTGATTGAATGAGTTTTGAACTCATTGTTATCAAAGCTTGAATTGTTGGACCATTAACACTTGACCCACAAAAACATTTTGTTGAGTGCATGCACGCCATTGGCTTTAGTGCAGAATAATCTCTAGTAACGAAAAAGCAATTGATTTGAGCACCAAATCTTGCAACCGATGATTGAACCCATGCGGGACTCGATCCCCGAACTAACTCAGCAGCTTCACCAAGTCATTCTCATTACCACAATCTCGATACACATGTTTCAAAGCCTTTGTAAGTCCCTAGACATGCTCACTGTCAATCTAGTCTTCAATTTCAATCTTGATGGAGCCAACGAACCGAATGATGGACTGAGTCAAGACTGGCCGAGTTAAGAAGCTTTTGAGGCTATTACGGCTGTGCTATCTATGGAGGTTTGGAGGAGGGTTTTGAGGTCGACGAGGTGTTGAGTGAGAGTAGAGAAATGTGGGTCCATGGAGAGGAGGGTATCGAATTGGGTCTTGAGCTGGAGCGAAGCTTTAATGGCGAATGAGCGGAACGTGGCCGTGTTGGAACTAGGGTGTGCTTGGAGGTCAACTTCTCAACTGAGGCTTGTTTGAAAATTTCACTAGCAATGTCGTGTATACAAACTATCATTCGGACAATTTTGTCTTTTCAAAGTCAACTAATTGTGAATGCAAAAATTAATTAACGGTGAGGGAGTACTTACAAGTAAATTGATTTTCGTCATCTACTTGTAACTGCCTCCTTGAGGTTTTAAAAAACTACCCATTAAAACATTCATGATGGAATTGAAACTTAGCTAAAGTTAAAAATAGATTTTTAAAAAAAATTATAATTAAGAGAGGAGTTATTTTTACATACCTCCCCTGAGGTATCACATAATTATAGTTTAATAGAAAGTATGTTAGTATTTTAACATCCGTCCCTCACAGTTAGTATAAAGTTATGTATAATATCAGTATACAAGGCTAAAATTGTAAAAGCACATTTAAAATTAAAAAAAGCTTACAAAGTTAACTGTACCTGTATTGGTAAGCGTGAAAAACCTACTGTAACATTTAATTACCCGATCCAATTCATTATCCAAAAAATAATGGCTTGACAAAAGCGTAAATTTGTTTGCAAAAGCTTTACACTTGCACAATTTAGTTTTCGGAAAAATCCATCCTATAGCAGAAATGTGAAAACAAGTATTATCGAACTTGGAGAATCAAGATTCATTATAACTTTAAACTTAACTGTGAATAAAATAAACTTAGATGATGATAAAAGACTACCGATAAGCGAATACAGATGGCAACGTGGTTCCGCAACTGGCATTGGACCTACAAAGAGGTTAGTTTTTTTTTTAAAAAAAGAAAAAACTATTGTAGTAAATTATACCTTTGATTTTTTTTCATTTTATATAAGTTGGAAAAATTGGTGTTGCTATGTTGTGTTGCTGTATCGTGAATGTTTCAGTTTTGATTTATATTGAATTAGTAGAAAAATCATGTTAGTTTGATTACCAGTTCATCACGTTCATGTGATACATCAAATTTGGAGTGATTTCGAGTCCCGACCCGACCCCGACTCGACCCGATTTTATATTCGGGTTTCAGTTCTATTCAAGTCAGCTCAAAAACAAAACAATACCATTTTACAAATCAAATCCCCAAAACCGATCAACCTACCCGTAACCCGTAACAGCCACATCCTCTCTAATTTGGTCACCTTTCCTGGTGATTCCTTCATGTCGCACCATGTCTTAGGTTGTAGATCACGATTTCGCTCCACCAGGTCCCAATTTCACAAAACAAAACAAGCCCTAAGAGCCATATCCTTTCTTATCCAGTCATTCCTCTTCGTTTGTCGGTTCCTCCACCATTCTCCACATCTGCACAGCTTGTTGTCGTTGCAAATGACTTCAGCTCCTAACTTCGTGCATCCCTTATCCAGCCATTGGGCGGTTCACCTATTTTCTTTTTGCTCAGCCAAAGACCCCTTGGACTGTGCATTCGACTCAAGAGAAGAGAATCTTTCGGGTTTTTCCTGACAAACCTATATGGGCTTCTGAGAATCGTGAAAGTAATGAGGATGACGAGTCAATAAAAGTGCGGGAGGAAGAAAAAAATTGTTGGAAGAAGACACTGTAGCAGTTAAGGGAAGAACAGTGGAAGAGGGAGAAAATGGAAAAGGAGAGAGAACGAGTATTGACTATGGAGAAAAGTTGGAGAGATGGTCGTTTTCAAAGAGTAGTGGGTTTATCTGGAGGTGTACTGATGAAACTATAATTGCTCTCATTTTTTATATTGCTGTTTTTATACTTGTTAGAATTTTGTTGGGCTATATATTTGTTATCTGGAATTGGCTTTTTCCTGGAATTGATCACTTCACTTCTGTCATTCTTGTAATTTTAAGATTGTAAACCTTAATGGGTTAACTCTATAATTTTTTATGCTTATGAAATTGTGCTTGATGAGAGTTTAAACATATTGAGGTATGGTTATACTTTCACAGTGGGTTAGCTCAATATGAACTAACTATTTTCTTAGAATTCTACCGTGTCCCATTTCAGTTGACCTTATATGTTGATTTGCTTGTGTATTTATGGTAGTTAGAGAGGACAGCTTTTATTTTCGACCTAAGTCTTAAAGTGAATATATCTCGATGAGCGGGACGGGAACCCAAAGTGGCCTGGTATTTTTGTTTTGAACTTTTTTTTTTCAGTTAATTAGATTTCAGCTTAATATTTATTATCAGTCAGTTTTTTATAATGTTGTAGTCAATTTTTTGTTTGGTATTGATTGGCTTTTGCCTATAGTTTAATTGAATCGTTCATACCTGTTAACTCAGTGGTGGTGGTTCTTGAAGTTTTTTCTCGTGCTGGAGATATAATTTCCCGTCTATTGCCTTTTTCTCTAGGATTTGACTGTTTGTTTATTACCTTCTTCTATTACTTCCTCGATTTTGCCTTCCCCTGTAATCATACTTTTTTTTTCAATTCAACATAGGGCAATGCATCTTCCACCATCATATCATGATGTGCTTTATGAAGCTTTTTCCTAATTTGCATTACCTGGAAAAAAATTTAAAAAAACAGAAGGTTGTTGACTTGTATGTATATACAATGTCAAAAATTGAGTAGATAAAAATATTTCATAGTAACTTACAACTATCTTGTAATTTTACAGTAGCAAAATTTATTACAAAAAATTCAGACATAACATGAGGCAGAATTAAGTGGAGTGTCAATTGGAATTTGATATGTTCATGCACTCATACTTTTAATTAGCACCTCAAAATGTCACAAATTATAAGTTACAGCCATTGTTCTATGTAATGGTATATTATATTTCTCTGACTGGTTGGTGAAGTTGATAAGGGATTTTTGGGATAACAATGATGGTTGTTTGTTCGTTTATTTCATAGTGCTTGACTGTAGAAGTGTGAAATTTCTTAATTTGTCATCTATTTCATAAGGTTTAGCCGCTGCAATTGTTAGTCATAAAAGATAGTTTCTGTCAGTATACAGCTACTGATTTAATGGTTTAAGGTTTGTAATATATATGATGTTTGTAAATTCATTATTGAATATATCTGCTTGCATCGATAGCATAGTTAGTGATAGGTGGGGTTGTTGGAGGTGACAGTGCAGTTAATGCATAAGTTGTTATAATGTTCAGTTTTAGTCTTTTATAAGATATAAGCTATGTAATATCATAAATGTACCCATGATCTCAGTAAATGTAATTGTTTTAAATATTTGTTTTGACTGTGTTAATTGTTAATCGATGTTTATGTAAATTTTGTTTCCAGCTTCGTGTACATGGATATAGAGGCTGTTGTAGGAGGTGACTTGCTCACTGTTGCATCAGTGATACTAGAACAGTACATCTTAAAGAAGTTATAGGCTAATATCAAGGATTTATGCTTTAACCAGCCTATTAAGCATGCAATTGAAGTCAGATTTCAAGTTATGTTATCTTGGGAGACGAGTTATGCTACTTTGAAGACAGAATCTGATTTGTAAGATGCATTCAACAAGTTAAGGGAGAAGAAATATGGTTGGGCTATTTTCATTATCAAAACTGAATTAGATGAGGTGAAAAAAAATGGAGGCAACTCAACTTTGCCTAAAGATAGAAATAATGAAGATGAAAGCCCAGATGCACAGTTCAAGGTTCTATTGGCTCCTGAACCAAATGTGGAGTGGGTTGACTTTGCTGAGGAGAAAGAGTTTGCTCTGCCTGATTTAAATAATGAAAGTAACATTGTTGATTTCGCTGCTGCAACTCTTGTAATGCAAGATTCATATGAAAGCATGGCAGTAGTGGGGCTTGGTGACAACACACATGTTCAAGAAATTGAACCTGAAAAAAATATAGATGATATGGGTGTTGGTAGTGAAGGAGACCTAAATCAGTTTGAAGTTGATGAGCTTGATGATGCCTTAGATGACTATCAATCTGGAGATGATAGTGGTACTGAATTGGATTACAATGATAGTAAGGATGCTCAAGAAGCTCGCTGTAAATATGAGCAAAACTCCGGGGGGGGGTTCGAGTTTGCAGCTGACGATGAGAAAATTATACTTAAGCCTGGTCAATTGTTCAAGAATGTGGATGAATTTAGAAGGTTCTCAAGGTATTTATGATCAAGAATGGCTTCAGACTTAAAAGGGTAAAGAATGAGAAGTCAAAAGTGACACTTTATTGTGCTGTTGAGGGCTGTACATGGAAGATACATGCAAGTCCAAACTGTAATAAGAGGCATTTTTAGATCAATACACACTATTCAGAACACACTTGTGCAAGAAATAGTGAAAACTATGAGGCAACCTCAACCTAGATCGGTATTATCTTTCTTCATTTGTTTAGAGCTAACACTGAGCTACCAATTGATGTGCTTAGATCAGAGTTATTTAGAAAATATGGGATAACCTCTTGTAATTAGAGGCTGTATAGAGCCAAGAACAAGGCTTTAGAGCTTTTGGGCCAAGATCATAAAGCAAGCTATACGAAACTATTTAGGTATATGCATGTAATTATTGCTTCAAATCCTGAGTCTACAGTATCTTTAGATAAAAATTGGATGGAGGGTGGGGTTAGTCCTCATTTTAAGAGATTTTTTGTGTTCTTTGATGCTAATAGAAGGGGTTTCTTTGGGGGTTGTAGGCAATTTGTAAGATTAGATAATTGTTTCTTAAAAATGTTGTATAAAAGAGTACTATTATCTACAGTTAACATTGATGCCAATTATGGCATTTATCCTTTGGCTATTTGTGTAGTAGAGAATGAGAATACCGAGTCTTGGGTGTACTTTATAGAGAGTTATATAAGCAAATAGGCTGTAATGATGGAGAGGACTTATGTTTTATGAGTGACAGACAAAAAGGAATATTAAATATATTAGAGAGAGTGTTCCCACAAGCTTTGAAGAGATACTATTGTAGGCACATCTATGCTAATTTTAAATAAAAGTTTCCAGGTGTTTTGCTTAGGAAAGAGTTTTAGCTAACCTATAGAAGTGCAAATGCTACTCAGTTTAAGTGCCATATGGCTGAACTGTATAAAATCAGCCCTGCTGTCTATGACTGATTGATGGAAATTTCAGTAGTTTGTTGGGCTAAACATTGTTTTCCCATACACACCAAATGCAGTCACGTCACTAACAACATGACTGAGTCATTCAATAATTGGATCACAAATTTCAGAGCAATGCCAATCTTGAGAATGCTTGAGGAGATAAGAAGGAAAATGATGACATTAATCCATAAGAGACAGCAACAAGTACTGTCTTGGAAGGATGAACTGCCTTAAATTGTAAAGAGAAGGATTATGGTAGTTAGAGAGGAGTTTAGGTCATTACAAGTGATCTTTGGGCACAACCAAACTTTTAAGGTGATGGAAGATGTTTCTAAGAGAACTACAGTTGATTTGTTGGGTAAACACTATGATTGTAGGGAGTGGGATGTGTCGGGATTACCTTACAAGTATGCAATATGCTGTATTGATGCCATGAGGTTCAATATGGATGATTATGTTCACCCTTTGCTCAAGAAGACCTCATTTAAGAATACATACACTCACCAACTTTATTTGATACCTAATGAAAGTAATTGGCCATTGCTGTTACATGATAATTTTCTACCCCTAGTGATTATTAGAGCTGCTGGCAGACCTCAAACCAAGAGAAGGAAGGAAGCTGGTGAAGCGAAGACCTTTAAAAGGAGTTCAAGTGTGAAATGCTCTAGATGCGATCAATGGGGCCACAACAAGAGGGGTTGCAAGGAGCCTATGAGATCTTTGAATATCAACAAATCTAAAATGAAAAGAAGATCGTCCAAGATCAACATTTATGTTGTTTTATAAATTTATTTTATCATTATCAAATTGTTATGTACATAATACAACCTAATTATCTATATGTGTGCATGTGTATGTGTGTAGAAAAGCAAGGAATGCTCTAGCTCGGTGCATTGTGATGATGTATTTGCTTTAACGGCTGCATTTACTGAGAATAGCTTAACTCAATAGAGTGTTGTTGGACCTGGTATTTTCTTTAACCTTTCTTTATTTTTCAGAATAATTTATCAAATAGTCGTAAATAAGATGAAAATAAAGGTCTTATTGGGTTCTTTACTTGATGAAGAACAAGTTATTCTAGAGTAAGTAGTATGAAGTTAATGCATTAAGTAACATGTCAAGATTATATATATATATATATATATATATATATATATATATGTATATATATTTGCAAGAGGATAGCAGCACCAAAGCTAATCCCGTACAATATATTTTTTTAAGGGATTAGATGATACTATATCTCTTTCACTGTAAGGTTTGCTACCAAGATGTTGTATCATCTTTTGTTACTCAATCTTATACATAGGATTGAGTTTTTGTATATTTTGTAGAATTGTCATGTAGATAAACTCACAATACATTGGTAAGGGCAAGCATGCCTTGTAACTTGTCTGATTATAGCACACTAAGAAAATAGTTGCCTTTTTTGTAAATATGGGTTGCTGTTAGTTGTAGAAGATGATGAAATGCAGCCTTTTGTAACTATCACAAACTATTGTTGCTGAAATACATATAATTAATTACTACAGTTCAATCTCTAGTGAATTTTATTTTAATTTATTACAGTACTAGTTCTAACTGTGGTTTTATACTTGATTATGCTGGTTTGATGTTGATTTCACCTAGTACTTAAATTTAATCTTGTTGTTGCTTTAGTTTTCAATGAGACATATGGTATATAATTAAGCTTGTTGGTTTGGTGCTAAGTTATGAACTATTATTTATGGTTGACCTTGTTGGGTTAGTGTTGATTTCATGTGTTGTATTTAAAGCTGAGCTTGTTGGTTTAATATTCATTTCATGTATACTACTTAAGGCTTTATTGTTGTTTTATCTAATTCGTGAACACTGATAAACTACTGATTGACACCCCTTTAAAGTTCAGTTTATTGGCTTAATGTTCGACTGATATGAAGATGATATTTGTAGGCTATTTGTTCATTTATTTAATGATCTTCTTGTTTTTTTTTTTGCTGTTTTAGATGCATTAAAAATTGACTATTTAAATTTTTATTACTCTATTACTGAATCGGTGTACAAGTAGCCAGATTCTACAACTTTAGGCATTATACGTCCTAAACATCATAACATTTACTGCCAGCAAAACTACATTACAATACATCATTATTTTCAATACATCTTTATAGTGTCCAGGTTTCAATAACTTCTTTACAATGCTCTTCACCTCTTTTACATTAGTATCAATTGTATTTATGACATGAGAATCCACTATGGCAGTCGCATTCCCTTCAAAAACAACCCCATTGTTGAATTCAGTTTTATCTGGTACCCACCACTTGAAGTAGCCGCATTTTGGTTTGTTCATGCATGTGTAATAAAGCTTGTGAGGATTATCATCAGATTCTGATATCTTCACTTTAGCTTTGGTTTGGCATCTGCATATACGATTTGAGAATCTAATTAGCCTGCCATTAACCCAATTTCTCCATACTGGTTCATATTATACTTGCATGTTTGATCTGCATGATGTGCTTGAGCTTTGGGAGTCCATGGGTTTGTTGCTGTGTTTTCTATTTTTGGCTTGTATATTAGTGAAATATAATGTTTCACAAGAATGTATAGCATGACCTTCTTAAGTTCATGCAATGACTTTTTTTTTTTCTTCAAAATAAATGCCAACTGGTCATGGGAGCTAAGCATTGTGATATTGAAGTATTTATAGGCAAAGTTACTGTCAATATTACCGTTGGAATCAACGGTAATATGTAATATTATCATTTTTGAAAATTTTTTTACTCCAAATCTCCAACTTCTAAGCAACGTAAAATTTATGCTTGATGTGGATACTTTAAATTTCTAAATATGCTTACACTACCAAATCTATCAAATATTAACTAGGAAATTGTATTTGTCAGTTTAAAAGGGTATTTTCATCCTTTTGTTGGTCCACAAACAGTCAACTGACGGAAATATTAACTAAAGAGGAGGGATGTAAAAATATTAACATACTTTCTATTAAACTATAATTATATGATACCTCAGGGGAGGTATGTAAAAATAACCAATTGAGAGAGACCCAGTAATTTTTCGTGCAGCACATTATTTTAAACGAAGGTTTTTATCTCACCTTTGACTTTTAAAATAAAAAAATTGCATTTATTGTCGTGGACCTGCGGTCAAGGGAAGTATATGAAACGATGTCGTTTCTTCAATTGCACTTAGCAGCCGATGTCTAGAAAGATCTCTGCCACCGAACTCACGATCTCTAATTACTCGAGTCATATCACCACCACCACCACCACCACCACCACCACCACCACCATCAGGCGATCATGATCCGACCAAATCACAGCCGTCCATTTTAGTGTTTTCTAGTACAAGATAAAAAGCGATAATGGCAAAAAATCTAGAAGCAACGATCAACGTCACCACGGCGTCCGACAGCTTCTCCGTCTCCTTGCCGCCAATCGCGGAACTTCCGTTTCCCGTCAAAAGCATTGGCGGGAACGAAAGCGTAAGGCAATGCCACGGGTTCTTATATGACGCCGCTTTGCTGGTCCCCGCGGTGCTGTTTGTGCTTTACCTGGTGGTTCACGCAAAGAAGAATTTGACGAAGCTGTGTAACGGGAGATCGTATATTATGATATCCTATTATGCCCTTCTTTTGCTCGCTTGTGTCCTTAATCTCGCTTGGTGTTCTTTTCAGGTCCTTTATCTATTTATTTCTTCTTTTAACGGATCTTTTTCTTCTGTTTTTTCAGTTTTTCCCCCATTGAGCAAAAAATTAAAATGAAGAATTTAAGTGTTTTTTTATATAAATATTTGGAAATTTGGGTAATATTGAACTTTATTCTTACTAATTATTATTACATTGTTTGAAAAAATAATTTATGTTATTAATTATTATGATATTATTTGGAATTTGCTGTTGGGCGCTGAGAAAATGACAATACGCAGTTAACTTTATGATGCAACTGAAGGTTAAATTTGTCGGGCGATATGATGAAAGACAAGGTTAATATCTTGAAAGTCATATTTGATAAATTTTCCAGGATATGATAGTGTGGATGTATGAATAATTAAATTAAGTGCACGGGATTAATTTATTAAATGATAAAGCTAATTTTTTGTTTCATGGTCGATCATGTTTTCAGGCGTTCAGTGTGCTTGATTGATTAATGTGTTTGGTTGTTTATTTCCTTTATGATGAGCAGGGTTGGCAGTGCTCTGCTGGGAAGGAAGTTGCTTAGAACCTCCTGTCATTATTTACAGTGGCTGCAATGCTGTATTTAGAAATCAGTTTGATGGCTTTTCTGCTCCAGGAAAGTTATGCTAGTGGGTTGGAGACTTTAGCACGTACATTCATAATCTCAGGGATAATTGTTGGTGTTGATATGCTTCTTAAGGTAATATTGATATCTGCCTGAATGAAACTTGTGCACCTCCATGTGTTTGTCCTTTTGTTGAGCACATGGTTAACCTTCAGAAATGGGGTGGCTCTCCTATCCCTAAAGCTCCTTTCAAGTTATTACCAGTTTCCCGCATATAAATGTTGGACCTAACACACCTAATTGCATTATGCTAATTTGATACCATTAGAGATTAGAGACCTTGGTGCATGCTGTTCTACATGCACATCATATCATTTTTGTGGTGTTGTCGCTACTTCAAACTTGATTGTGCTTATGCTTGATTAATCAGTGGCTGGTATTTGTATGGTCTGATATGTGGTTGCTCATGTACTTATTAAATTTTCAGCTCCAGCTTCAGCTTCTGTTGCTGTTGTTTGTTGTCCATGCTGCTTTTTAACTTGGCAATGACACACGCCAATTGTTTTCTATCCCGCTCTCCTATTGCTTGAGTAATGTTGACCTGTTAACTTATATGATTAATTTTTTATAGAGAAGCTTTAAATTTAACCTACTGAGCCTGTAGGGCAAACATGGGTTGCAACATCACCTGCAGATATACAGTGATTAGGTAACTTGAATGAGTTTACTATTTGCTATAGTTTTTGAGTTTTCTGATGGCGGCTACGTTAAATTTTTTTTTTTTAAAAGAGTTTTTCACTGGCAATTGAACAACAACCTATTAGGCGAGCGAAACTCTAAACCCAAACCCTTATGACTTGGCATAATTATTAAACATGTGTTGCTGTATTGATCCATTATGATTATTAATCATGCAACCGTAGTTAAACCTGAACTTACTAACTTCACATTGTGTTTGTTGGGTTGACAGGTTGTTTCACAAATTGCCACCTCTATACCCTGTTATGTAATTTTATTCACTGTAATGTCAATCACTTGCATATATTGTAACTGCACTGCAACCATTTTGAATATTAATCTTGTAAAAATTTCACCCTTTTCTTTTTGGGATGCTTCATTATCAGGTAATCTATGTCTTTGGATTTGGGTTTCCATTGTTCATTGATGTGGATAGTACTTATCGCATGAAGTGGGGCTTTTGGATAATCCATGAGTTATTACTTACTGCAGTTTATGGGTTCATCTTATTTGTGCATTTCTCGAAATGGAGAGAGAAATTGCCTTGTGAGTACATAATTTTTATTGTTTATTGGTTAATAATGACTGAAATGAGGTGTGAGAGTTAACATGCAGTAATCTTTTGTCTTTTGCAGCTAGACCAGCATTTTACCACTACGTTGTTGTGATGTTTGTTGCTAGTGGAGCTGCATTTTTCAGCTGTGTGCTTGCGGGAATAGGAGCTGATCTTGGCATTTGGTATCATAAGATCTATCTTTATTTATGAAGAAGAGATTTGCAGGGCAATTCAGTTTAGAACTTACGAAATGGTCTCTCTTTCCTTTTGCAGGTTATACAACTTGACAGTAATCTGCTACCATTCACTCTATCTTCCACTTCTGTATGCAACTTTTCTGGCAGATTTTTTCCAGGTGATCTCTTTATAACATTGTCAATTAAACTGCCTAGTTTTTCCTTATTTCTTTTCAACCAATTATTGTTGTAATCTTCCTTTCAAAAAAAAAAAAATTATTGTTGTAATCAAATGTGCTGTTATGATGTTTACAGGAGGAAAATTTTCTTCTGGATAATGCATATTACTCGGAAATGAAGGATGCAGGGTTCTTTGATGCAGACTGGGAATAGCAAATTTTCTTGATGAATGAGAAACACAGGCGCTTAGCTGTTTAGTTGTACACACTGTAAATAAAATTAACAGAATTTTTGTTTTTGAGCTATAACTGTAAATGCTAGTGTAGCGTACGACATTGGCATACTATGAAATTTGATTGCTTGCTGCATATCTTTTCCGCTTCCGGACCAATATAAACAAATTATTTTATATTCATCTTAGATGATGGGACTGCATCGGCGGCTACTTTGACTGCAAGCTGAGCTGTAATGTATTACGGTTTTTTTTTTTTACCTCCCCTTTTTGCCCTTCTAACAAACTAAATGAAAATGATTTTACAGATTCTGCTTAAAAAGCAGTAGTGTGTTAAATTGCAACTACATACATTTACTTATATCCGGTTCCTCATATGGCTCCTCGAAAATCAATCTTGAACATTCACGAGATTTCTTTCAGCTTCCTTTTTCACTAGGGCTTGGTGAGGACTAGACAGCTTCAATGTTGCGCTGGGGAGGACTTCAAAATTTTTTCATAACCCTCATTCATTGAATACACTACTAATGAGAATTTGTTTAGGTCCAAGGCATCTTTATACTTATATTACCAATTGTTCAACGAGGGCTTCAATGGAATGCTCTTGTTCAAAACCAAGATAACAATCTGAAACTACAATCAGTTTCATCCCCTGAAAAACAGAACACAATTTAAATATTAGATTTCTTGAGAGCAAACTTATCATAAATATTATAGATGACACCACTTGAGGGGATCTAAAATCTACTGCCTTCAGTGGAAGGATGCCCAAGGTATTCTTCATGCACGACATAAAGAAAAGGGTAGTGGATCCTTTTCTTCTCCGAAGTCAATGCCACAGGAAAGTGGCCAACCCTCATTCCCAAAAGCTTCATGTATGACAACCCTGCTTACCCCTAGTCTTTAGAAGCCTTTAGACTACCACTATGATAAATTATTGTTTAACCCAAGCTGGTATCATAGTTGCAGGATTGTGACTAAACAAGAATTCTTTGACAGTTAAAATATAGATTTCTTTCAACTTTAAATCAAGAACCTTTTAAGTCACCTTGCAGCAGATACTAATATTTCTCCTGTTATTTCATTCTTTGGGAGCTATTTTACATTTTCACTTGCCGTTCTCTTTTCCTGCAGCCATGAGGCTAGATCAAAGATGAAATGGACAAAATTCTATATGATGCAATATGCATTACCCTGATATTTTAAAAGAGTAAGCAAAAACATATTGGAAAAAGAAAAGGGAAGACCCTAAATGCTCTCTGACCTGAAAAGTGGTTATGCCTGATGGCAACTCCATGTGGGTATTTAAGTGATCAGAGAAAGAAATTCTCTTCAGAGCATATAATTCTGAGGTGTTTGTGTTGCCAAGAACCAACCACCAAGCTTCATCTTTTATCTGCAAATAAGCATCAAAGTTAACTCTGTGCTAAAAACTAAAATACAAAAATAAATAAATAGAGGTACATGATCTACCTTAGGGAACTGAGGAGCAAAAGCCCTGGATGTGTTCTTCCGTGAATTCATCTTATCCAATCTGATGCTTACAGCTAGAGAATTTTCACCATCAATATCCCTTCTCTGAAGTCTTAATTTCACTTGAATTCTTGGGAAATGTTGCAGATCCTGATAAAAATTATTTACAAAACCAAAGGGTGACATCAGAGAACATGCCCAACTCCAAGAATAAAACAACAAATGTTCTCCAACGAACCGATTATTGACTATATTGATCGAAATTTACTTGTTACTCAAATATTAATCCATATGTCTAATTTTGTTCACCTTCAACTCAAATTTCATTTGTGCTTATACTTTTATCAGGGTAAGTAATGACTATAGGCAAAGTGCCTGAATTTCTCCTGCTAAAAACTATATAAATCAACCATTTGGTCTGTCTGTCTGTATCATATTGTCTGTCTCCATTCTCCAGATTTTGGTTGCAAGTTAATCTGTATCAGCCATATGCATTCTTTTTTACAAAACAATTATTTTTAAATATCTTTTAAAACTAAATTTTAGAGGTTATAATTCCTTTTAAGACATGCTAGAACTGTCCAGGAATAGTGGACTTTTTCCCATTCTTACATTATAATAAAAAGACATGAACCATGTATCCATGTTACAACACTATTGATGCTTAGATCATAATCCAAGCAACAAAATATATGTAACCACATGTTGAACTCTCTAATTGATGAATAGAAGACAAATTAATTTAAGAAGACATAGGATGTCTTCTATTTCTCTACATCAAGAAGTCATTACATGTTTACTACATATCACATCTTTTCAGCAGGAATGGCCTGTCCCTGTAACCATAATCTTAAACATATTCATTGATGGACCTCTTAACTATATTGTTGAACTGTTTGGGTTAGACTAAATGCATCTCCAAAATTATTATTGCCAAATAAAAATTTCTTATTCTTTCTATTTCCCCCCCCTTTTTCTCATGTAAATGCACACAGATAAGAAAGTCTATAGCATTGAACCATACACCAGCTTCTGGAGAGAATGCACACCTGATGTAATTTCGAAACAGGGAAATTTCCAATCACCGTTTGCAAATTTGCCTTTGGAATATCCAAGAGTTGCTGCACAGTGGAAATTCCTCTTGCTCTTAGTGTACCTAAAAGATCATTGTTCATGCATGGCAACATCCACAACCCAGAATCTTGTTCAAACCATAGGCCCTGTGGTGATGGAAACAATATCAGAGATGAGACACACCAATTGAATCAAATGTACAACCAAATAACAAATAAGGCACGTATGAACCAACCAATAGTAGGAAGGGGTATTCTAAAACTCTTTATCATTCGAGTGATAGCTATCATCCGTTTGGAAAAAAACGAAATTGCAATATAGAGTGAGGTACCTGCATAATCATTTGCAAAAGATGCATGCAAGTGATTGAACTTGAAAGCCACCCACTGTTAGCACATATATCTATCATGGCCTGGATGACGCGTATACTTTGATCCAACACTGACTTCAAGTCAGTGACATAGTCGCTGATAGGCAAATCTAACTGAGAAAAATGTGCCTAAATGCAAAACATCACATGGAATGAGTGAATAATAAATGAACACAGAGGAACTAAAGAAGAAAAATAATAATAATGTACAAACAAAATTCATTTTCATTTTCACCATTTCAACAGATATCGTTCAATGCCAAAAAAAAAAAAAAATCACTAATAAGACCTGAAACAGCAGATTTGCTTTGACATGTGGATCATCTAGGCGATTATTGTCTAGTGCAAATCGTACTCTCTGGGACAATGCTTCATTGTGATTATCCTATGACAAACAGGAAACAAATAGGAATTCAGCATCAAATTAATATTTCATGCACCCATCCGTATAAAGCTCAAATATGCCAATGAAAAGACCTATATATTTAAGCGGATTCTTTAAATATATATTTTCTTTTTCCTTTTTCCAAACATATAACGGGAGGGAGGGGGATTGAACATCAGACCATTTGTACCACCCAAGAACTGTACCACCAATGGATTCACATAGAAAAGGATGAGAGTTCCTCGTCCAAGTGAGATGGCAAAAGGATGAAGAAACCCTTTGTTGCTAAAGGCATTAATCACAACTTAACAGTTATAACAAAAAGTATAAATGCAAAATGCCATAATGGAAATCAAAGGCAAACACCAGTTTATCGTCAAGTCCTGATAATTACATGTAAGCATGTAAAGTGATGGAGCCAAACATTTTATAATATTAATATAACTTCTGACATCAGGTCATCAAGTCAATACTCATGGAGTGATACTGTTATCAGATAATTTAACCTGTCGGGTAACTTTCTGCTTGAAAGAAAATTGAGGTGATCTGAGACAACAAATTACCTCATTGTGGCGCACAGGAAGCTCATCATATTCAGAAGCAGCAGAAAGAATATGCAAGAACACCTAACATGAACAACAATTCTTAGAAAGATGATTTAAAGGAACAATGTGAAGAAACATTTAAAATAAACAATAGGACATTCATATTACCTCTAGAGATGTATCTGGTCCTATGTTAGATCCAAACATTGATACAGTCATGTAGCTGAGGTAATACTGAGATGCTATTGTGCCCAGCATTGTTGGCTCCACACCGTCTTCAGTCACCTTGATGCATCCACTATCTTCCAGATCTTCAAATGTGTTCTGCACTAACCTGCATAAGTAGTTGTTATATGTAATGCCTTCAAGAAAAAGGGATGCACCAAAAAAGGAGGTTCAGTAATCTTGGTAATTATGCTTTTACCTGGACAAATATGAACTCAGGCCTTCAGCTTCTGTATCCTCTAACCCATAGTAGGCTGGATTAATGGTCTAAAATGCAGAATTTCTTTAGTAAAAAAATCTAACACAGAGACAACATTTACTGTGGAAAGGAAAGAAAAAGAAAAATCATTAATTTTGGATCTCTTCTAAGCGAAAAAATTTTGGGTCTTTACTAAGCAAATCATTCATATTAGGAATGTACTGTCAAGATATTTTCTACCTAAGCAGTAAATTGCTAGAAGTTATATTAGAAAGAAGCTTAACATAATGGAAAAAGCATTCCTATCACAAAAATGGAAAAATACCAACTAGACAAAGCAATAACAGTTTCTTTGCTCATTTGCATATTTCAACACTCACAAAGAAGTTGACCATATTACAAAATTTATCCTTTCAAACTAGCAGATGACTACACGGGATAAGACCATAAAAGCTTTACAAGTACTTATTTTATGTCTTACTTCTCCTGATAATAATAAAAAACATACCAGTCTACGGAACAAGTAAGTCCATGAAAGATAATGCACTGCATCTTCCCTATGGCAAATTGTTCCAGACACTATCTCTGCATTGAAGTGATCATGCAACTGGTCCCTCAGACTACTCTCAACTGGAAATGGTTCATATAGAAACTACAAACATAAAAACCACATTATTTCCAACATGCCCAATAGAGAGGCTACTCAAATCATTATTAATATACACCACTTCTAACTCCACCTTTTTGTAGAAGCTCTTCTTTGGTTCATGAACAAGAATTACTGCTTTCCCATGCTGATCATATTGTGGGCGGCCAGCACGACCCATCATTTGCAAGATATCAGTGATTGGAAAATCAACATATCTCTTTGTTTTTCCATCATAGTACTCTGTTCCCTGCAGAGCAATGCAATACTTATTAAAATAGCATCATCTGTGAGATGGAAAGGTGGATTCAAGAATAGAGGAGATCAAGCATGAAGCTGCTTGAGAATTTAAAAAGAAAATTAAAAGAATTCTAAATTTCAAAGAAGGCAACATGACTACATATGTCTTCAATCATTACAAATCAAAGTAAAGTCTCACTTTCCTGTCATGGAGTTATGCAGGATAGCATGATATTTCAAACAAGAAAAAGTTATAGTGGAGGGAAAAAACCATGTAGCTCAATTTGAAAAAAGTTCCTATTTTCTTATAATTCCAAACACAATGTTTTAACTCCTAGGAATAATGCATTAAAGGAATCTAAGATTAGTCTGGGCTTAGAAAGTTAAACAAGAGTAATTTGGGAGAGAGGATGGGTATTTGCCAGCTATTCATTTTAGAGACTGGCTCATAAAGTGCTTGATGAGCCTGGTATTCCAGTGAATTAGACACCAAATTTTCCATGAAAGATTAGGTAATAAACTAGAAAAACTCGCGAAAAATTAATACTTATTTATTTATCTGAATAAACTTCTTGTTTGCCATGCCAAAAGAATTAGCAACAGAAGTATTTGAAAACCAACCAAAAGGTGAGCTTCCAAAGAATATCTGAACTCATAATTTCCTGCAAGTGCATTCATAACTATGGGAAGTAAATGTGCGAACAAAAGATACATGACTTTATCTCACCTTAATAATAACCAAATGAGCAGGAAGATTTATTCCCCAAGCCAATGTGCTGGTACAAACCAAAACCTGAGAAAATAGGCAGTTGAATTAATTTATCATTATTATATTTCAAGGCCAGAAAAGAAATGCAACTGAAGTAATTGGGAGGTGCCTGAATCTTGTTGTTTGCAAAAAGTTCTTCAACGAGAGATCGGTCTTTGTCATTCAGACCAGCATGGTGTAACCCAATACCAAACTGTAAGGTTTGCCGCAGGTTCTGCTCAGTGACCTGAGAAAGAACCATTTGTAGATCTTCTTCTGGCATACTCAGAAACTGCCTTGGAGTTTCATCTGAAGCTGCAAACTTCAGTTACAGAAAGAACACAACAGTTAAACAGATACCATCACAGAAAATTCGTAACTGTGAAGTACAAGATCTAACTTGGATATGGTCACAGAAAAATCATAATTATGAAGTGGAAGATCTGACTTGGATAAGGTCCAATGCTGTAAGCCTTGTTTGGCGACGAGATGAAACAAATATGAGAACTGGTTTGGTCGGTGAATGGGTGCATATTGCAGCATATGCTGGTTTATTCATGCTATTCATTCTTGGGCAGTAGAACTTTCCAGGATATCCCTGCTCATAAAAATTAAAACATTATAATTGTTAAAAGCAAAAGAATAAAATGCCCATCTCATTAGGCATCAACCACAAAATGTGATCATCAACAACTGATTGTATAACAGCATCTAATGATTATTAGCACAAGCCTTGTCACTGCAAAAATTAATATGCATCAACCCAGACCAAAAGATTCTCATTTGCCACACAATTTGAAATTATCCACTTCTCAAGCACCTTTATGACAATCATATATTACCAAAACGATGCACTTGTTTGATGTATAGTGAATTTTTTTTTTTTTTAAACATAGCAGCCCTTGTTTCCTCCTTAGAAAGACATTATAGCATTAATATGATCCAAACTCATTCCATATGCCTACCCAAGGCCGTAAGATTAAAATTACTCTCTGGTTCTCTCCCTTCCTCACCTTAGTAAATTATTCTAATTTCATTCAGGAAATGCTTGAAGATCATAATCAAATACTTTAATTCAAAGTAAAGAAACATCTTATAGGTTAAAGAGACTTGAAATTATTTTTCATCGGAAAATTGATGGAAGAATCTAATCTCTGATCTGCCTATCCTCTTCCAAATCTTAAATAATAAGGTAAATTTAAGACTGATTCATTTGTCAAACTAGATCATGCTAATTAGTCAACAGGTCAAATTAATAAGTTCTTTTTACATTTATTTTGAACATGTTAAAAAAGAATTAAACCTCTAAGCCATATTATCTCTGCGAGAAATTTTAAAGAGGCATTTTCTTTGCAACTAAGAAAGGTCACCATGCAAGAGATTAAGATACCAAGGGTTACAAGTGAAAAAGTAAATAAAATGTGCATATATCCACAGATCCACTTGCCTGAATATGAACTTCAAGAGGCACGGGCCTCACGCTTGGGTTGAAATTGAAGAGTCCGATTTCTCCAACACCCAGCCAATCAGCCAAATCACTGGAAATTGTTTTTTTTTTTTGGGGGGGGGAGTAAATCATTAATAGAAGTTGCAAAAAATGTATCTCCTACATAATAAAACATTTTCCATCAACAGATCCACACAACACTGCAGAGTCCCATTTCTATCCTGTTATCTATAGACTCACAATTTAATAACAAACACTTGTTGTCACACTACCTCACCCAATGTCAGACCAAACATTTCTCTATCATTCTGGAAACCAGCAAACTGGACCAAATTTGGACTTGATAGCACCAAATCATTAATATGGGGTGGGGGTTGTGTTTGTTGGGAAATAGAAGTGATCTTCTTTAATTTTACATGATGCTGGATCTAATATAATAAATGTTGATATTAATGCACTCATGCAATTCAAGCCATTAAGAGTTTTTTTCATGCAACGTAGGTATGTCAAAATTAATAATTCTTCGTAGTAACTAAATAAACTTTTATGTTGAACAAATTTTGATAATATACAGCCACAGAACATTTGCTTTAGCAGTTTACTTGTACAAAGTGAAATGCAATCATGATAGACCATGATGCTGGAAAAGCAAAATGCTGTTGCCATCAGACAGCTAATTTAAACCCTGCCTCAACTAACTGGCTTGTAAGTTGTAATATTACAAATAATATTAGAAACGTTAGGTCATTAACGTTAAGACCCAACATAAGAAGCAAGAATATCTAGAAATTCAAAGATAGCAATAATATTTACACATATATATAATACTAACCCTGCATTTGCCAGAGCTGTTGAAAGACCAATGAACCGTACATCACGCTCTGTCTGTGATGATATGTATCTCATCCTTGATACAATAACCTGGAAACATAAACTTTCAGAGTTTAAATTTCAACTGAATCAAACAGTACTTTTGCAAGTTGATGAAACACAAATAGAAATTGGCTTTCTAGAAAGATTTGATATGTTTACTTTCACTGAACAACCAAACTCCACAAAAAACCTTTACATTTTAATCAGTTATGGTATTATAATATTAGTGTCTCTTTCAAGATGAGCTTTTATTGGAAAAAATAACGATGATGATTTCCAGATTTCGACAATAGGCAGTTATTTGATTGAACATACTTCAGTAAACAGATACATAACTATTGAGACAACATACCGACAGTTATTGGTTTGAATGGGGAAAAAATGAAAATAAAAAATAAAAATAACTGGTACCAATGATCAGACAAATTATATAGAACAAAGACCAAAACAACAATTTTGTTGTTCTCAAATATCAAAATATTTTTGCTTAAGCAAGAGTCAAGCTGTATATTTCAAATACACAATTATAAATAGCATAAGGCGAATGTAAAATCTATAGGCATGAGAACAACTAAAGGTTGATAATAAAATTTTGATAAGACTACAATATTTTGAAGCATACCCCTTCAAACTATGCTGCCAACAACCTTCTTGTCTGAGTTATAACCCTAAGGAGAGACTTTTCAGTTAATTTTTTTCAATCCCTACAAATCTCATGAATTTTAAAGCAGGCACATCTAACTATTGGTAAAGACAGAAAATGTGGGGACCGAAACAAAGAGGTATGTTTACCCTTTTCTAATTTTTATCATTGATTCTTCTTTTTCTTTTTTACATGAAATAGTCAAACTTTAATTGTCATAAAAAGTAAGCAGAGAGATCATTATCCAAAAACCAAAATTGCTACAGAAACAAGAACATCAATAGATTCCCCAACATCTTACAGATCAATGGGCAAGATTTTACAATAACCAAAACAAAAGGATAATTACCCAGCCTCATAATTTCCTCCTGTAATATGTTATGCATAACATTCTAAAAATGGCTAAAAATTAAAACTTGACAATTTAATAAGCTTCTCTATCCAGCTTGCAAATTGACAGAGGTTGCAGAAAAGGAATTGTAAAGTTCTAAGAGTGAGATTTAATAAACAAATAATTCACAAATAAGCCACAGCAGCAGATACGTAAATACCTCGAGGATGGGTCCTCGTTCAGCACCCAGTAAGTGAATCTCATCCAAGATCATAAGTCCAACCTATTCATTAATTGTTACATAAATAATTATTAAGCAGTCAGCACAAACAATAGGCATACAGTTGAGTTTAGAAAATTGACAATTTCCTGAGATACTTATAGACAAATGTGAAAAGTGCAACCTTTTTGACATAACTTCGACTGTGCCAATTACGACTTATGCCATCCCACTTCTCAGGGGTAGATATAATGATATCTGCTGACAAGAGGGCCATCGAATCAGGAGTATAATCTCCAGTCATTTCAACCTGATTCAAGGTCAACGTTAATATGAATACAATAAATACATGCATGTGTATGCAAGACCAATAAATAATTGTTATACCATCTCTTTCCCAAGCTGAGGCACAAGACGATTTTTCCAATCATTCATTCTCTCCCGAACAATTGCCTTCAATGGTGCTATGTAAATAACCTGCTTCCAGACAAATATTAAATTCCAGATGTCAAACATGTAACAGTTGTAACGGGACAGAACAGAGAAAATATGGCACGAAATATTTGCTTAATGTAACAAGGATTCTGCTTCAAAATTCCAAACTTTTGTTGTTATCTTAGAAACAAACTAAACAGAGGTTAAGCAATACCAGAGTAAGCTACACCAGATCCAATTAACACCTTTCAAATAGCTCAGAAGAGCAGCTGACTAAAACTTTAAATTTAGTTAACAAGTGAATCAACAATCAAGTAGATGCCATGAAGTTTACAGCTGTACAGCATGTTGTTGGGCAAGATAACTTTTTATTTCCTTAGTAATAAACTAAACTATAGAATCCGACCAAAGGTTGACCTCAGTTTCTTGAATATGGAATAAAATTATACTTAAAATTTGACCAAAGACATTTTTTTTTTTTTGATATGGAAGAGGAGCAATAAATCTGTCATTTGTAACTTTGTGATGCTATCAGCCTCCCTATGGTTCCCTTATCAGTAGGCAGCAAGGAATGACAGCAACTGGAAACAAACCTTTCTGGTTTCTTTTCCTTCCCTAAATTCTCATTTCTCTTGAGACACAACCTCTTAATATTAATAATATTAATTCTCATACCTTCATGTCAGGTTGAGTATTGAAGAGACGGAGCATAGCAAGCTCAGCAGACACTGTTTTCCCACTTCCAGTGGGTGCTCCTAGGAGAACATTATTGTCTGTGTGATACAGGATATGAAAGATCTGCATGTTCAAGAAACTAATAGTTTTAGATCCAACTACAACTAAAAAATATCAACAAAAATCAATAGAACTTGAGACAAAATTTATTAAATCACACCTGTGTTTGTATCGGATTAAAATGTGAAAAATTGTACAAGGCTTCATAAATACTGTTTCCAAGAGCGCTCGCGGGAAGGGGTTTTAGATCTAAGAGCTCTGTGTGTGAAGTACGAGCCTGAATGAAGCAAAACCTTCAAATGAGACAGATTTTTGGAAAGGGAATTGACATGCAAAAGGCAAAGGGATTTTCTTTATTTTTTGTTTCATAAATACAAAAGCCATCAGACAAGCAGGTAAAAGAATGACGAAAACATAAGTACCTGAGGTAAAGCTAGATTATGAAAAGATATACAGTAGAATGCCTCAGCATGCAACCAAGAATCAGACACAGCACGGACGTAGTATTGCGGTGGATGTGGTTCGAAAATTGGCACAGTGAAGGAAAGTTTCTGAGGTTCCCCTCTAGCCATTCGCTTTGTCAATGTAAACAGCTCTGAATGATAAATGTGGTCACTCTCAGAATCCTGTTAACAAAAGTTCCTCCAGTTTACATGCAGTATAATTGCATCTAATAACAAGAATTACATTAACCATAAAACAAAGAACTATTGTTATGCCATACCAAAAACTACAGAAAAATTTTAAATTAAATTTTTTCCATCATAAGGTAATTACTTGAACAAGTATTTGATATCTAAAATTTCCAGCAGCAGAGAGTTGGGAAACAACATAAACTAATTGAACTGTTAAGATAGCATAAAAGTTGGAAATTTCAAGATACTTTAATTAACTGTTTAAAACATGTCCATTTAGGCATAACCTGAAAATTGAGACGTATAGACAACAAGAATATTTTTTTACAGCACCCAGAACTAAAGCGACCTTCAATGCCACTTATCCATCCAGTAAATAGCAATCAGAACTCTACGATTACTTTTTCATTCAAAAAGCATTGGATGTTGAAGTAAAACCTGAACAATGATCCACCAACGCTGTGCAGCACCATGAAACCGCTCTTTCCATGTGAACTCTGGAGTTATTGCCAAATCAATCTGCAAATTGGAAAGTTATATATTTATATTAAAAAAAAAAATCATCTTTGACTAGGAATCTTCAAGGAATTCAAACTAAAAACTTAAAGAATCAAACGAATAATTCTGTACAGTTCTTTCAACAAAATGCCTCACCTTGACCAGGAATCTTCAATACTAACAATATAAGTACAAAAAAAGTTAAAGATAAAATGTAAGATGTTCATACTGTGGCTACCTTTAAAACAGTTCTGGTGATTGGACTCACAGTAGCAGACAACTGGATCGAAGGGAAATATCCTAAATATTGCTTCACCAACTTGTATTGCCCAAATAAAAAAGGTTAATTAAACCAAAAAAGAATTATAAGAAAAATAGTGTGTTGGAAATTTTAAAGGTCCCTCCTATTAGAAAAGCCATACCCTTCCCCCAGGAGTATAACGAATAAGTGCCCCGATGTCTTTTTCCTCCATCTCTTGCAGGCGATCAAGATCAGCCCCCTGTTCTTCAAGTTTCCTCAATATCTGAACGAATTGAGAGAAATCATAAAAATATATTAAATGATAAATAGAGTTTCAAGCAATTATTCAAGATAGCAAATTGTTTGACAAACTTCTGTGGGGAGCTCCTTATCAAATTGTCTGAGTGGATGTTGATGAGGCCAAATTTGGCGATCCACAGCCTTGCAATATTCCAACATGAACAAAGACATCTCACACCACCCTTTACGCAAACAAATCTCAAATAAAGCCCGCATAATACGAGCCAAACTTGCACTTATATAAGCAGCATCAGAGACTAAGGAGAACGTATCTATCCACCCACGTGATATGTACAACTGAAAATTAGAGAATAAATGCATAATTTGTCAAGTGTCATAGTTTGTTTTACTGATTTATTCTACTTCAAAATCAGTAAAAACCATCAATGCTGATGCTAAACAAGAAGACATGCCTGAATAAGAATTGAGATTTTCCCATGTTTGTTTGAAGGACCACCTTTAACTTCTAAGGGGCATAATGTCCGTACCAATGTCTCCAACTCATTCTGCTCCTCATCTCGAACAACAATATTTTCAAATTCAGAAGAGTGGGAAACCATTTCAATTACCTGTAGCGGCAGCAACAATGCACTAATATGACAATAAGCAGATAATGGATACTTAAAAAAAAATGATAATCACTCATCATCAAGATACAATAATAACAAGCAATTGTTGGATTTTCAATACCCTGCCAGCATTTCAATTATATATTAAAAAATTTTAGAAAAATCTACAAACATAACAAAATTAAATAAATAAATAAAAACATTATAAAAGTGTTATAGCATAATTAATAACCTCACTGTCATTCATGTGGCGTCTTAACATTTCATTGTATGTTTCAACACTAGAATATTGAATATAAAAATGGCTGGCAATGCGACCAAGTTCTGTACAATAAAAGTTGCCACTTTTCTCATCAAACCGCATCATTTTAGCTTTGTCAAGTGCACGCGCAGCATCAGTTACAAGAGCTCTTTGCTTTAAACTTAAAGAAGGATCGGCAATTACCTGTCAAATACAAAAGTATAGGATGTTATATAAAAAACATGTTGTCAACCAATAATAACATGAAGACAAATTTTGAGAGCCAGGTTAGGCCAATATAGAGAGGATGATCAGCACCTTGGTGGAGCAGGCATATGACTTAGATCCAGAAAATTGTCTAAATGTGATAATTTTATGCTCAACACTTCACCTTATTTGACAAGACATTGTTAACAAGTAAGCACCTTATCTAATACTGGTTACAGGTATTAGAAAGCACAACTAAAGAGGTAGAACAGTGAGCTCGATTGCTTAATTTATTTTTTCAACTCCTGCCCGATGGAGCAATATTACAGTGGCAAATGCACATGATAGATTAGAGGAGCTGATAGTTGGGTATATTCAGTTTTATGTTAAGTAGAAAAAAAATCAGCACTTTAGTGTTAAGGCTCATAAGAACTCAATAAAATAAGTCCATCATATCACTTAATGTTAATGGTTCTCAGACTCACCAAAGAAGTGTTTCATAAGAGAACAATAGCAATCAGAGACAAGATGCAGGATCATTGGAATAATCAGTGAGATCTGACATACCAATTACCCAGGTCATAAAAGCAGTTCTTCTTTTGCAAGTTCAATGACATCTAATTCAAGAACTCAATAATGCACAGGCAATAGCCATTTACCGCAAAAACTCTGAAATTCAATGTATCTTATCAAGCATGTCAAGCATAAGCAAAAGCAGTGACTGCATATAGTTACCATACTAACTTTTTGAATCTAGTAAGAAGTCCTCCCATTCAAAAAATCTACAAAATCCACTTGCCTGAATTCTACCCTGACAAAGGTTGGCTGCCAAGGAAAAAGATACTGTGGTTTCGTTTACCCCCATAAGATGTAGTTTTCACAGTCATTACACCATAGGTCACAATTCAGAGTTTGCTCAAGCATGGTTATCAGTTCGTCTATTGCCACTGAAACTAGGGATCAAACAGTCAGATGCAGAAGGGTAATGATACATACAGAGAAGGACATGTGGCAATGATATAATGTCCCACATAAGTTTCTACAATTTTAATTCATATAATAGTTTGTAGATGTATCATTATTGGATCCAAACTAGGTTTTGAAAAATAGAATTTTCAATTCGCAAGTAACAGATATTAGGAGCATTGCAACTCTTCAAACTCACATCCAGACTGCTGGCCTCCTCTTTTTAATATTTAGGAGCAATTTCTTATCACCCACCCCTGACAACAATCACTAATATGATCCTCAGATCTTTCATCTTTCCTAGAGTTTGTAATTCCATAAAGCAAAATTGATCAGATACAGATATACACAAATTGTCTCTTAAACCCCACACAAGTGTGGATGTTAGTAGCTAAATTGGTAGAAATTCTTAAGGCTGTACAAGAGTTCTGGGTTTGGACGGGTGGGGAGGGACTTGCGATGAATGGTCTCCATTCATGCATCAATTAGAAAAGAGAGAAAAAAGAAAAAAATGGTAACTAAACTATTTCATTTGGACAGTTAATTGGTAATCCTACCACATGCAGGTTACGAAACATTATTTCATCAGTTGAAACAAATTGTATCAGCTAACCTATTTGTGATATCCCCCTTTTTAGACGTGCTCATGAACATTTTCTTCCACTTCTGGCAAGTTCTGTAATTGTTGGTATTGAAAGGAAATTATAAATCACATGGCCAAACATACATAAATTTCTTCTTCCAAAGAGGAGCCTCACATGATGGCTTGTGCCTCAGCATTTATAAATGATGAGATAATTTAAGATTAACAGAACCACAATTCTAATTTCACATAGCGAACTAATAACCCCCCCCCCCCCAAAAAAAAAAAAAAAAGGAAAGAAAGATAGCTGAGGGAGAGGGGAAGAAATCACATAAAAGTCTATCTTATCTAGCTCAGTTAATCCAGTTCAGTTACATCACCAGACACCATATTCACAGAAAACAGAAATGCATAAACCATACCTCGTCCCATCCTATACCATATGCCAAAGGATTTAATTTCATCCGGATAGAAAGATAGGTGTAACCAAGCCATGCACAAGCTTCCCTGACATTGGTCACAGTACCCAATGCCACCTCTGCATTTAGATTATCTTTCAAGGAACTAATAAACTGCAAACATGAAGAAAACACTGTAAACAAACAGAGAAGAGTGCTCAACATAATATCCTTAGGATCTATCTAGGAAGCAAGAAAGTGGAAGGTAAAAACTTAAAAGGAATGAATAGAAGTCCAGAAGAAATCTCATGCAATAATATTCACAAAAACATATAATCATTTTTATTTTAATCCTATTTAAAATGACAAATTACATTACAACAAAGCACCATCATGTTCTGTTCATACTGAATAAATTTGCAGGGCTCTGTCCCCTTTTGTGATTCCTGTAACCAAGTGAGAACCACTTTTTGGCCCTCTTAATTCATTTAAATATATATTTATTGACCTAAAAATGTAAAGCAAAGCCAGTCCCTGATTTTTAGCATCTTATTTTGTCTTATCCAAGCTTTTTTGAGCACTAAAGATTTTAAACATAATCATCAGAAAACACTCTTTAGCAGGTAAATTTGACCAAATGCAAGAACAGAAAACTTCCATTTGTAACTGCAAACAGATTTGCATTACTAAGACAATCATTTTAGAAGCATAATAGATAGGACAAAGTAATTCCACTACCCAGGCAAGCTATCCAGAAGCACTCTTTAAAAAGATAATAATGGATGACAGCAACCCAAAAGGTAAGTAAATGATAGCATAAAATTCAAAACTTCTGCACCTAAAGCATCATGAGTTTTTCATTCTTTTTCTCAATAAGTAAGCCTGTCACATGCAAGAGCAGTCTTTTGAATTCAAAGGGAAAGTTCTTAACACGACACATCAAAACTACTTTTTCCTGAAGTTATCTCACCAACACTGACAAACATTTGTTGTGCCTAAACTGATAAAAGTGCATCTAGCATAACTTGTAGAGGTTCAAATCAATCAAAATCCAAGTAGTTACCTGACTTTCTATTGGCAGTTGACTTGTCAGCAACCGGAGATAGTAGGCCAATTTGTCATGAGAGGTGATTATGATGCCTTCACCACTTTTGTCAAACTGAGGTCTCCCAGCCCTTCCAAAGATCTGAAAAAGCAATAGAGAAAGACCATAGAAGACAGATATACTGCAAGTCAAAATCAGGTACCAACTTATTTTGTATATATTTTTGAAAGGGAATTTAGGCCAACCTGCATAACATCAAGCATGCCCAGGTCTCGCCACCCACCAGCCTTTGGATCATATAATTGGGTCCCCTGGAGGATGATATGAGACAAATAAAAACCAATGAGACAAAGAAAGCTATTGTAAACTTACTACTGAAAATCTATCAAATACCATCTTTCTAGAAACCAAGCGCAAGCAAGAAAATTTTCAGAACAATATATATATATATATACATATAAGTGTGTGTGTGTGTGTGTGTGTGTGTACTTTCTTTTTTGACAGGAGACAGAGATACTTTTTGTAGAATAATGTAAGGGAATTAATAGTACTTATGTCAACCAGAGGTCTTCAACCTAAAATCTTCCCTACAGTGTAGAACACCAAAATCTATATATGAAACAAAACCAACAAAATTAGCCCAAAACTGCATCGCAACTAAGCTGAATGAAAAAGAATGAGGAATCTTGAAAATCCTTCGAAGTCAACAACCAAATTGAGGAAAATAATTGAAATCTGTCTCATATAACCCATCGATATTTTCCTTGGATGCCCGTGACGTGTGCGCGTGGGATGAACCAAATCCGCATTGAATTTGATTTTATCATTAGAAAGGGCTCATACATGTTTTGCAGTGCCCCCTGTAAATACGCCGCCAGTATGAAAAGTTCTTAATGTTAGTTGAGTCCCTGGGGGAAGATTAGAATTAGAGATTGATAGAAAAGCAAGGATATGGGCTCATGTGGGTAGGAAACAGAAAGTATCTATTCTACTTCTATCAACAGCTATGGGTTCGAATCTATCAGAAATTCTCGAGAATATTTATTACCCCGAAATTTTCTTTCTTTGCTAACAAAAAAGGAGGAAAAAAAAAATTGCATCAAAAGAAATGCCATTTTGGAGTTTTATCAACAATTTGCTTGTGTAGGCGGAGATCCAGTATTTGCGGAATCCTTATGTAAGGAATTGCAAAAGAAATTTTTTCACCAAAGATGCGAATTAGGAAAGATGGGTAGACGAAATATGAACCAGAGACTGAATCTTAATAAACCTCAGATGAGGGAGTCAGAAGAAATCCCTGATCGCACCTCTGGAGAAGAAGCTGACTTACTAACCTCTAACCTCTATAGATATACAGTTGACTCAACCAAACTAAGAATATGTGGAATCCGCTTCAAGCTTTGAATGAGACGTGAAAGCATAAATATTCTCCATCAATAAAGCCTTACAAGAGGCTGAAGCTGCCCAAAAGATATTAGTGGCAACACATAAACGTGCCAATGTAAAGAAGGCAACATCACAATGAAGAAAAAAATGGTTGCTGGTTTCTTCATTCTTTCTGCACATAACACACAAGGAAGGAGAAAGACATATCTTAGGATTTCTCCTCCAATCTTCTCTCTAGTATTAATTATTCCAAGAGCTACTGTCCATGCAAAAATTTGGACTTTAGGAGGAACAGTTACTTTCAAGACCATCCCAAATTCAATGAAAACAATATTAGAATTGTCTTCTAACAACCAAGAAAAGTAGGACTTGTAAGAGAACATGCCAGAGACATCTGTCGAGAATTTAGGGATCCCTAGCTATTTTCTTGTCATTTGAATAAAATAGGAAAATACCATAAACCAGGAAAGTAAATAAATTCTGATCCTATGGTCCTAAAAATTAGCCCTAAAATTGCTCTCCAGTTTTCCTATTTATTCCTACATATCACTGTCTTTGAATAATAAGAAAAAAGTTCTATGGTTTTGTCTCTTTTTTCCCTTTTTGTTGCTACATCTGGCTTCGAGATTCTAGCATAATCTTTACCAGAAAAATAGTGTCATCAACATAAAATCTTAATACCCTAGACATCTGCTTAATAAAAAACTCAGTATTCTGACTTTGGTAAGAAAAGGATCTCACGTGCAGGTTTCAAACACTTAGTTGAGCAAATTAAGGGTCAATCATCAAAACAAGCTGACCACCAGGAGATTCTATATTTGCACTAGTTCTACATTTTAGAAGAATGAAGTTGAAAAACCAACACTCAACTCTTTTCTTAATTTTGCAAGCAGGGTAAAAAGTTGTAGCAGCATAAAGCAGAAAAATCAAGGTAAAATTCTACCCACTGTAAGTTCTTTCCCTCTTTCTCTTTGATGGATAAAAATATCCAGATATATCAATATATTTAAGAGTCTGTTTAGTATTGAGGTGCTTTATACTTAAAGGTCTATTCAGTATTGAGCTGCTGTGGGAAAAAACCTACAGTTGTTTGCTGTTTGGTAAATCACTAGATTTAAGATAAAATTTGATGATATTTGTAAACATAATTATCAAAATTTATGAAATAATATGATTTATACCATTCTTTTCAACTAATATTAAATTTATTTTAAAAAAAAAGCTGCGTCAGCTTTCAAAGCTGAGCCGGTGCATTTGGTTTAGCTGCCAATAATATTAACATATAATATCAATGGATGTACTTCATACACATGAATAATATATCCCAGGTTCCTTGCAACTGGTTCCAACTTTCTCTTTCCAATAAAGCATATAATTTCTCAAGAAAGTACACATGCACAGACCTTAATCACAACAGTGTGAGCAGGCAGATTTACACCCCAAGCCAATGTGGCAGTGCAGACGAGCACCTGAAACAGCAAATAACATCGACTTACAAATTACGTTTGGCCAAAATCCAAAAGAACTCTAGAAGCTATACCTTCAGGAGTCCTTCCGAAAAAAGACGCTCAGTCAGACTTCTATCAGAACGTAACATCCCAGCGTGATGAACACCAATAGCAAGGCCAAAAAGTTCAATAAGATCTTTGTTTCGGGACTTCATAACGTCCTTCTGAAATGCACAGAATAGGAAATCCATGACAAAAAGTTAACTATTAATATGAGGGAACCCCAAAAGCAGTGAAGCATTTATGTTTCTCACCTTGATTAAAGGAAGCTGGGGATGTGTATCATTGTTAAAGAGCTCAAGGTCTTCATATCTCCGAGCAAGATCAACCTGTTCAACATGATATATAGGCATGTGTGAATAGCATGCATGTGTATTGATGTCACTTCACACAATAAAACTCTATCAATAGATTGACAAATAGTACCAGTTTCTGAGCTGTTTTTACAGTATCCTTCCGTGAATGAACAAATACCATAGCTTGATGGCCTTGCCTTAATGAATCAACAACCTAGCAGCAAAAGCGTATCATCAACTCAGTAAATTACCATCAAAACCTTCAATTGCATATAAGAAAGCTAAGTTCTAAAGGAGAACCTTCTTATAGCATATTTCACTCAATAATTCATTTCGAGCTGCAAAATTTGGCTCACTGATTCCAATATACTGTTGTGCAAGAGGAATGGGACGATAACTAGAATCAAAGAAGAAAAGGCCCATCTCTGGATTCACTCTCAGAAATTGCGCAACCTAGGCATTGTGAAAAGATACATAGTAAAAACTTTAGAAGTGAATGTGAGATCAAAGCGATCAGAGCAAATGAACTGAAAAAAAAAAAAAAGATTTCAAAAAATGGCAAGAAACCTCCAGATAATTTGGTAAAGTGGCAGAGAGCCCCACAATACGTATCATCCTTTGTGTTGACTCCACCTGTCCAAAGAAATGGACGATGTGATTAGAAACATCATAAAAATGCAAAGCATTAGTGACACCATCAGACATAGATTAAATGAATTGGGAGTACAGGAAAAAAAATTTTGGAAGGTAAGTCCTTCAAGGATCAATTCTTGCAAGTCCCTCTTCAATAAATTGATTGATGATCAAGTTCTTTTCAACTTTCAGCCTGCCCATAAGATTTGGACAGCAAAAGTCCCAAGTAAAGTTCAAATTTTTGCTATGTATTGGTTCTTGGTAAACTTAGTACTGGTGACATTTTTCAAAGGCGGAATCTTAATGTGTGTTCGTCTCCTTCTTGGTGTGGCATGTGCAGGAGAAATGGCAAAATGTGGATCATTTGTTTTTTTGGGCATTGTCATAATGCTGTCCAGCTGCGAAATAGATTGTTTCAGAAAGCTAAAATCTCTTGGATGATGCAAGCTTCTACCATGTCTATGCTTTCAGAGTTTATTCATGCTTTTGGAAAAGATGAAAAAGCTAGAGTGCTGCGGAAGTGTTCAGTTACAGCCACTTTTTGGCTGACTTGGATTGACAGAAATAGTAGGATTTTTGAAGATTCAGAGGAAGATATCATCTATTTGTGGGAAAGAGTGCGATTATTAGCTTCTCTTTGGACCTCAAATACTAAGGAATTTAACGATTCTTCTTTCTTCTTCATTCATCTAAACTGGGAAGGGGTGTTGGCTTAATTCTGTGTTTTTTGTTTTTTGTGAAGCTTTCATAGTCTCTTAGATCCTATAATTATATTGTCATCTGATTAGCTCTCAATTATATAGACCTTTTAAAACTTTTAGCAATATTTTGGGGGGTTCTTTCCTTGTGGACTAATTTCTTTGTTTTCTATCACCAAAAAAAAAAAAAAAAAAAAAAAAAAAAGAGAGAGTCAGGGTTACCAAAATATAAGTTATTCATGGCAATCCTGATGCTAGAATGCAAAAAGCTCAACATTCAGTGAAACTGCCAATTTACAAATCAATATCAACAGAAAGGATAGAAAACCCTGATTATCCACCTTGTACTTCGTTTTTCCACACTTAATAAAATCTTCTGTTACTTAGTATTGAGCAAGAGAGTAATTTTCCAGTACGAGATCACTTAATAAGTATAAACTTAAAAAAAAAAAAAAAATCCTGTGATGCACCGAATTGGGATGTGCGTGTGTGTCTATATATATATGTAATTATTTTCAGGTGAGGGCACCTCATTTTCTAAAATGCCGACACACTGTTAAGCTGTGTGACTTAATAGAGTTAATTTTCAATATTCTATAAAGTTGTGCAGTTTATGAGCCTTAAATACTGACTCTCTTAAACTCCACAGCTTAAAAGTGTACTTGCATAAAAAAAATGAGGCGTACTAGAGTAGGACTATGTTGGGAATTGTAAATATAACAGTTATCTAGCTTCAATTAGTCAATAGTTGTTAATTAACTATTATTAGTGGTTGAACGTCAGTAGATAGTGGTTAGATTAATTAATAGTTGGGAGTAGGTAAGTTTTGTCTATATAATATTCATATAATTACTGTAAATAAAATAAGCTGAGAAATAAAAGGTCTTTTCTCTTTAGTATGTATGTATGTATACATCATACAATACTGTAACTTAAGCTTTCATATCATCAATAATCTATATCTCCCATACCTTACAAACCAAAAAGAAGAACAGAATTATATAAATACTTCCAATGAAGCAAAAACAACAAAATAATGCTCAGAATAGCCAAGCCACATATCTAAAATATCTGAATTCTCTAAGCTGGCAGAAAAGAGAAACAGTTAAATAAAGCCATGTGGATTCTTGGCTTCAAATGTCAAATACTCATCAAAATACGGGAGTAAAGCAACAACAAATTTGGTAATGAACATCACAGCCATAAGTTATAATGGTTCCCGCTTAGATCAAACAACCGACAACCATTAAACAAAGCAGTCAGAGATACATTCAATTATATACCTGACGCAGGGTCCGAGCAACAAGTGCCTCTATAACAGGGCCTCTGTCATCGTTTAAAAGATGCACTTCATCAATAATTAAGAGCTTCACCAGCATTGAGAGGGACATGTCACTGCTCTTGCGAGTAATAACATCCCATTTCTCAGGTGTTGTCACTATCATCTGATTCACAAAAATACACGTAGAAAGTAGAGGTGAAGCCTTAAATCCTCACAACAAGACAAAACGTACTTAATTTAACAAGCAACCTGAGTTTCTTCAAGTTCATTCTTAGAAAGTTGCATGTCGCCAGTAAGCTCTCTCACAATCATATTTAGTGGTGACAAACGATTGCTGAATGTTCTTGTGACCTCTGCAGCTAATGCCTAGGAGACCAACGCATAGAATAAGGAATTATTATCTGCCCAGAATCCCATATAAATAAAAAGGATGTGAAGTAAGATAAGACTGGGTTTTACCTTCATAGGGGCAACATAAACTATCTTAAATTCATCTTTATGTAAGTATCCATCCCTAAAGTGCTGTCCGATCTGCAAATGAACATCTTTCGTTGACCTCATAAATTTCTCACACATATCATATGCTACAATATCATGGATAAATTCTATAATTAATGCAAAGCTGGTGATCTCAACACCTACGCTTAAAATGAAACTTCAATGTCCATGATTGCATAGCCACTATTGAATGGATATAATATCAAATTCATCATTTTTACTTCAGCTGAAAAGTCTTCCTATAAGATTTTCGAAAAAAATATAGAGAGACATGCAGAAAGAGATTTCTTAGTTGAAAAGTTCCACAAACCAAAAGCCAAAATAATTTTATACATCCAAATGAAATCAGACAAAAAAGCTCACAATACAACGTTGGACTCCTGTCCCTGCAGCATATAGTCTCTCATTTTTTTGGAAGGCTACATATGGTTATTTCGAAGACTGAAAATATCACATGTTACAGTACCACAATAGAGCAAAGATCTAAATATCAATCACCAATCAAGTATAATAAAATAACCAAAACTTCCCTTGTTTTAGTTAGTAGATTTAGATAACTAAAGAAAAACTGGAACTTCATGTCTGCCTATACGTATGCAAAGGTGATGACTCCACATAACTGAATGTAAACACAAAACCCACTGAAAAACCATACAAGAAAGACAATAAAGGGTCTTCCATCCGAAATCAAACAAAAAATAAATAAAGAAAAGCAGAGAAGCAAAATTCAGACTGCAAATAAAGAGCAGAAAATTTCTGGTACACCCAGTGATTGCACACCTCATGCAGAATAGAAATCATAGCTATATTCGTTTTGCCAGCTCCTGTTGGAGCACAAACCTGTGAATGCATGAAAATCAGAATGGTTAAATCCCTCACACCACGATTGTTTAATACGTAAATACAAAGCCAATGACTCACTAGGATGTTCTCATTTGTGTAATAAACAGTTTGAAATATCCGACTCTGGATACGGTTCAGCGATTTATAGCCATGAAAAGCAGCTTGAGCAAACTCATCTAATTCCTTTATCTCAATCTGACACGTGACAGTGAAGAAATGCAGTAAGAGAAGCATCTAGATCAGCAAATAACACAAATAATAAAACAAGCAATGGGATGACTAGCTTCACAAAACTCAGGAGAAAGTAATCACATAACAAAGCATTAAACATTTGGTCAACATCTCATTACTATAAAGACAGGTGATAACACATTATTGCAATCTATTAAGCAATTGTCTCAAATGAAAGTATTATCCCTAAGCCCCAGCTGATAGGTAACATAATTCCGGGTAAAACTTCTATATAATTGGCGAGCGTAGCTACAATAATCAACTTTGAAAAGAGAGATTCCCATGATGTCAACAAAAAGATAAAGAACAAGTACAAAATCTCCTCCTTAATGCCCATTTTTGGCTAAAGATGCCAATTTCCTGCTGCATAAAGCTCTACATAATCTTGCTTCTTGCACTTAACCATTTGTCACTGCTGATGGAATTTACTTAGTTTCTTTAAGGAAAAAGGAGAAGGAAAAAAGGGCAAATTTCCCCTTGTAATAGATATAGGCTCAATACTACAGTTAATTTAAAGTAAGGCCCAAGATTTATAAAGATTGGCCAACATAATACTGTGTTCAACACCCATGTTGAAAGATACCCTAAATCCCCAAGGTCCACAGATAAAGCAAACAAAAGATCCCCTCAAGGTCCTTCAACATGCCAATCATGATTCATAATTTATTAAGTCAGTACCATATTTTACATAGAAGACATTTCAAAGTTCAATTCTACAGAATAAAAATAAACATTTCAAAGTTCATGGACCTAGTGGGCATTTCTTTTTATATGGTAAAAACTGAAGCTTTACAAACATCACCTAAATAAAGAAGTGCTTACTGAACATTTATCCTTAACTTTATTTTATTTTTTATTTTTTCCTAACAAGTTCTCCTTTTTTTTTTGGGAGCAATCTCGGTCAACAAATTGATGAGCATGCCTGTAACTTAACAAAATGAATCAACAGACAAAATTATCAATTATTAAACATTATGGATCGGAATAACATCTTATCAGATGGGAGTTACCAGCTTTTCTCCAGGTTTCATTTGCGCCGTAGGTGTTGGGGGGATAATAACCTCCTCATACCCCTTCAAGTGCTTTCGCATGGTTCCTCGAGGAAGAGCAGTAACTGCAACAGACCCTTGGCCAGATCCAATCAAATCATCCAATGGATTTTTCCTTTCACTTGCTTCAAGTAAAGAAGAAAAACTAGTAGATGTCACATCATTCTCAGCTGCATATTCAGTTCCACGTCTCTGTCGCTTCTCTTCCTTGCGCCGAAGCTTATCAATTTGCCGTTCAGATTCTGTTTGAACAGTAACCTAAAAGAGAAGCAGCAAGTGACTACTTGTTGGAGCATTTGGTGACTCAAAACTCAATGCCAAAGATTTTTCATCTTGAGGGATAATCCAGACATACCTGTGTGCCATAACTAGGCATACGTGATTGAGAGTTTGAAGCTGTCTTCTCAGATTTCAGTAACAGCATACCATGATGTATGGCATCAACAAGTTCCTTTCGATGCTAGAAAGTAGGATGCAGGTATCAATTATAATCCCCAAAAAAAGTATTTAATGACATTAGAAAAAACAAAAATTACAGAGAATAGACGAAAAAGGAATAGGTGCTTTCAATTTATTAACAGATGAATGTAATGATCTTGAATATAATACTCATTCATACCGATATAAGGTCTTGAACAGTTTCAAATGCACTATCACCAACCAGATCCAATAAATCGCCAGCTATCTACATAAAAGGATTTACAAAATTACTAACAACATATTTGTTGTGAAAGATGTGTTGACAATTGCACCAATAAACTTCTAAGCAGAATAACTATCAACTAGTACCTCCTCGCCTGGTTTGTCCGAGTCAAGTACTCGACAGATGGCCATTGCTAGATCATCTCGAGAAAGATGTGAAATACTTTGTCTAACAATCCGATCACACGCGTCTCTTAACCAATTTAAATTGAAATTTCGACCATCAGCAGAAGAATTATAATCCATAGCATTACTACCATCATACCACCTGTCATGAAATGAAGAAGGTGCAATGCTTTCATCACCCATTAATGCCCCATCTTTGAAAGAAACATCGACCAGAAACCTAGCGGGTGCTTGAAAAATGAGATCAGAGCCAAATTCAAAATTGTCACTACTTCCATTTTCAAGGCTTTCCGAAAAAAGAGCAACATTATGTTCACTAGGCTGCAATTTAGAAAGCCCTTGTGCGAGAGAAGCAACTTTATACAAGCTCGTGTCAGAAACAGCATGACCAATTAATATCTGCAATTTTGACCTGCATTCCGGCATCAAGTACCTCAATCACAAATCTGGAAAGTATCAAATATAAAACATCTAAAAACTATAGAAGCCAGCTTTATTGTAACACATCAACCAGCATTTCCAAAACAGGCATTCCATGAATCACACATTTTACACCAGATAATGCAAAGTCTCCAATCAATTGATTCATTACCATAATGGTACAACAACATGATCCAATGCAATTGCATAAAAATACTGGCTATACTTCCATCAAAATGATCATAGTCATAGCATCAAGTGCTGGAAAATTAAATGCATACTTCTTTTCAACAATGTCTCTATCGACGCTGCTACCCTCATCCTCTGCTGGCCTACCAAAAAGACGGTAAGCGGCCAATGCAATCTCACCAAACTCTTCAGAAGGCATTTCTCCATCAACCAATTCCACGACCGCCCCAATGAATTGCTTGTAAACTTGTCGCACTTCGGTTGAAGCTACTCCACAACATTCAGTTCAAAATTGAAAGGCTAGAATCAAATTTCAACTAATACAAACATCTTCAAACATATTGACAACATTATAAGGAATTAAGGTGCTACAATACCTTCTTCCCATCGATAAACTATCTTTCGCGCAGTCTCTGACTCATCAAGCGAGTTTATGGTACTAAATCAAATAATTATGAGTTTTTAGAAAGTATTTCTATAATATCACAGACACAAGAGTTTTAAACTTAGGGCTAGAACAAAACCATTTAACTAATAAACTTTGTTTTCTTGGAGTTGAAATTCTATGTTTCTTAATTTTCTTGCATTTCCTTGGCAACCAAACAGTAACTAAATAAATCTTTATCGTAAATTGAAAAAAAACACGTATATAGCAGTTCCGTCATCAACGCTAGAACAAGCCATTTAAATAACAAATCTCATTTCTTGATGTCAGATTTCTTTATTTTCCTGTTTTCCCCAGGCAACCAAACCATGGTAAGAGAATCATTAAATTAACAAAGTAAAAATCTAAAATACATTTAGCAGTTCCACGGTGAAAGCTAGAGCAAAAGAAAGAAAAGCATACAAGAAGCCATTTAACTAATAAATTTAATATTCTTGGGGTTTCTTTGTTTTGTAACATTCCCTTGGAATCAAACAGTACCTAAATGAATCTTCAGATTAAAAAACAATTAAAACGTACCTATACCAGTTCCACAATCAGACATAGAAATGAAGGGAAAAAAAAAATAAACAAGCCATTTGGTTGTCGAATTTCATTTGCTTGACATCGAAATACTATATCCTTTCCTTTTCTTTCATTTTCTCAGCAACCAATAAATAAAAGAATATTTAAATGTTAAAAAAAATTATTTAACAGAATCCATTTAATTATTTTCTTGACGTCGAAACTCAGGTAATTCCGTTTTCACGTCACCAAACAGCAAGGGAAAAAAATTATAATTTTAGAAATTAAATGAAATTAAATGTGAAAGTAAACATTAGGGAGGAGTTTCTGAATTCTACTTGCGCGGCTTCTGAAGATTCTGGAGAATCGATTTGCGTTGGAGATAGGCCTGGTCGATATCGAACGGCTCTCTCAGAGAGTTTGTCAAGCGAGGAAGTTGTAGCAACATTCTTTCTTTGCTCTTCTTCCTATTGCTTGCTTTCTCTTTATTTTTATTTTAATTTATATATTCTTTCTTTTTTTCTGATTTTTCAGGTAACGGCTTTATAATTATTTAAACCCAGAGAGGGTTTTGTTTGGCTGATCAGTACTCAGTAGAGAGAAGAAAGAAGAAGCTTGGGGACCAATTAATACAAGATTGATTCTTGACTCATCCAAAGTCTGGAGGTGGCTTTTGGGTGCCCGTTTCTATATATAAACATTTCGGGTCACCCGGTCCCGGCCTACTAATGGGCTTGGGCTTAGGCTAAGCCGCTTAGCCTTGAGCACAGTTACATGGGAGGGGTCATCATGATTGATGACGGCTATTTGTTTCCAAGGCATTTAAATTTTCACCGTTTTCTGTTTTAAATTTTTTATTTATGTTTCCTATTAAATTACATTTTCAATGATTTTTGATTTCCTGATATTTGGTCACAAAATTTTCAAGTAAAATTTTGACAAAGCATCCATCATTTCCCTAATTATAGTTCAACTTGCATTGGAAACTAGTTTATTCTAGCCATAATTGATTTAGATGCTCTTTGAATGTCATTTATCTCATTATAGTTTGATAAGGATATTATCACCTAAGTCCTTAAACTTAGAATGGATGGCACAGCATAGGTGGAAAGTAGTTACATGAATACAATGCTTTGTTCGTAGATACTTCCCCAACTCTTGAAAAACGTTATATGGGAGTCGTCAAGAGAGGACTTCATGAATAATTATAGTGGGAAATTTTTACCGTACTCTGTGTAGCTACTGCTGTTGATCTTTTAGAGCAAGTAGATGTAAAGAAGGATAGTTAAGGCCTTTTTAGAATTGAGGTAAAATAATTTCTAAGTTGCAGTTGCATAGTTGCTAGGAGATCAAAGTCGTAGTTATAAAATTAAAGTTGGCTAATATTTGGTAAACATCTTTAAATGGGCCTCTGCTACCATGCAAAGCATAAAATTCCCTGTATGGTGTAGGGGTTGGCTATCAGCCATTGGATTCAATTTATTTGAATCCAACAGTTGGGGTTTTAATTTGAGGAAAAATTAAAGAAAATGTGAATAAAAGAAAAAAAAAAAAGGCAATCGATTCAAGTTGTATAACGGAGAAAAGTTCTCACACCATCTCTCTCTTTCTCCCCCCTCTAAAACTGAATAAGAAAACCATCATCTTTCTCTCTTTCTCGATTAACCCACATTGCTTTGCTCTCACTCTTGGCTACTTTTCCGCTCTCGCTCATGGTCTTACTTTCATTGTTGTTGGTGGAAAATTCTCTTACTCTTTTTTCCAACCCACACTCACAATTTACCTTGGTCTCACTCTCGCTCTTACACTTGGCTCTCACTCTCGCTCTTACTCTTGGCTCTTTTCATTAACTTTACTCAAATTTAAACTTAGTCTTGTAATTGTTAAAGTTATTAAATTTATAATTTATTGTATTTGGAGAAAATGATTTAATAATGATATAGCGTGGAAATATAATGCACACACAATATTTGATAAAATGCCACAAAGAAGTATTTGTTGTCTACTTTTAAGATCATAGGTCATTTTTTTTTATAAAACACTGTAATTGTGTTTTTTTTATTTTTTATAATAATATGATAATGAATAAAAATTAGACTTGGTCATTCATGTGTGGTAGTTTTGTGTGATAGGTTGGTGTATGAATTCATGTGGCGTGAAACACATTATATATGCATTTATTTAGATGTGTATCAATTGATACCTATCATATTTGTGAGCTATGTTTTGGTTTGATAGGCACTTGTCCGACCAAACACGAGTGTGATAGGCAATAAATTTTGTTTATCAATTGCTTTCTTGTAGCTTTTACAAGAAGACATGGAATCCGTTAATGGTAAGAGAAAAAAATCAAAAGAAAGATCAATATGGGAGGAAAAGTGAGAAGTGAATAAAAAAGTATGGATATATTATTTGTAAATATAAATTATATGTATTTATATACTTATTACTTTAAAAGGTTTAATTATTTTTATTAATGTAACTTTAAATACTGATCACAGAAAGGCAAAAGCAAAACCACCAAAGCTATTAGGGGTTGAAAAGGTAGATAAAATGACATGTAATTTAAATATGACCTGCTGAATATTTTATTTTTTGTTACCTAAAATACTATGCCACTGAATGTATATATATTATCATTATTTTAGGTTAGAGCCCATATTGCACGAAATTAAAAGAAATTAACCCTTGAGGAGAGGTATAAATGGATACTTAATAATATGAAGGAGATATCTACCTTAAATATTAGTGAAAATAGTGGTGTAAGTAAAAATATTGAGGAATCTGAAGAGGATAAGGCTAATGGAGGCAACCTTCTATCTCAATTGCGTGTAGCCTCATTCTCAAAGGTGGTTTTATCTTTTTTAAGCGATCAACAAGCAGTAGTGAAAGAAATTGACTTAAAAAGTCTAGTTGACTTAAAATGTGGGTGCTTAAGACAAGAGTTATATGGAGTGTTGTGTAAATTTTATTGAATTCATAAATGCACGAATCTATTATAGAATATATTAATGGTAACGAGTGTCGATTTCATGAAGAGGTGAATTTTAATTATATGTTAAATTAATTTTTTGAATGGGTGATTCGAATTATAGTGAAAGTAATTTCATCTATTTTTTAAATTAAAGTTGGAATGACAAAAATAAATTACACCGACAACTATTTTAATGAAGCACTCGGATATCTAGATCTATATCAACGTATACCATGGGCTTAATATTTCTTACTAGTGTTAATTAAATTATAAGGAGTATATTTACTCCTCATGAACTGTACTCTAATTAATGTTGTACTAAGGGCTTATCGTGACAAATAATAATAACTGTATTATTACTATTTATCAACAAAAAGTCAAAATATCTATAGAAAATTAGAAGGAAACAGAAAATAAATTTACCAAATTAAGCTCATAGAACATGTTGAGACTTCATTTTCAACTCAAGCTTGAAAGAAAATTAACTAGTCATATTTGAACTAGGGGTAAAATGAGAATTTTACTAAAATACGTCTAAAATATAAGATGAAGAAGGAATTGGAGAAAATGAAGCTAAAAAAAGAACTCAGGCGTGTCAAATTTAGGGGGAAGGGCCCTCATTTTATAGATATAACGAATAAATCATGGCCATCGAATTAAAATAATTTGGACACACAGGATTGTACTACATGACAAGTTCTGATTGAATTGAACACATCATCAAGACTATTATCCCATGTATATGCACGTACTGTATGCAAGTTTTTTTTAATCTACTAACACACCGCTACGTCATCGGTCAATGGTACATACACATTTTAGTCCAATAAGATTGTGACATATCATTGGTCAATATCACATCATTAATGAACGCCACATTAGTAGTCAAAGTCACATTATTAATCCAATCAAATGTTGCCATACTGTTGATCGGTGCCACGTTATCGATGAATGATATGTTATCGTACAGTATATATGAACAATGTCAAGAACGGTATCATACATATGAATAGTACCATAAATATATAAAGTGACGTTTATACTTTTATGCTCCACCTAAGACTTTCGACCATTCTGAGTTTAGATTTATGATCCATTTTATCATCCGATATCTCATTTATTATGAAATAACCATTATACCTCTAAGATAAATAAAATACTTAATTATAATAAAACACACATAATTAAATCATAAGAAACTTAAATACATAAAAGCAGGAACGTTAACGAACTTAGAATGTAAAATGAGAATTTTTTTCCTTTATAAATATATATTTTCTAACAAATAATAAACAACATTACTTAAATAATGTGATGTAGTTAGGCAAAATATAATTTACATGGGAAAAAATACAATTTAGGTCTTATAATGTTTGTGATTATAATGAGGTTAGAGATGCAGGCACATACATGTGGAATTAAATAACCAAGTTGTTGATATAACATATTTGTGAGTAATATATAAAAGTGGACCCAGAGGTATTCATAGAATTAAGGTGAAAAAAAGGCCAATGAATAGTTTAAGTTTTATGATGAATTTAAGACACTTTTTAGCCTTTTTGCATTTAGAGCCATATTATGTTCCATATGTGTAATATGCATTAATTCGTTCTTTATGCATTGAAAGATATAAGTTCTATCGGAGAGAAAATTAGACTAATTTGTGCTTTACATTTTTATAGGAAGATGTGAAAAAGTGTAAAAAAAACAAAATAAGCTTTGTAAGTGGCTATGTTATTTTCTTAAAGGTTCGTTTAAAGAAAAAAAATATTGTTACTTATTTATTGTATTATGGTTATTTCAGTTTATGACATACATACTTTGCCATTAATGCACAACTATTCTATTTATCCTTTGCTGTATATGATTGATCTTTTAGAATAGTGTGTCTCATCAGTATATGGAATAATGATGAGATTTGACAGTTTTTGAAATGACAAAAAAAGATTGGTGGCATTAAAAGCAAGAAAGTATAGAATGCGTGTATATTATTTTAATGAAATTGATTAACCATATTTTGAACTAAATTATTATTATTTAATAAATTATTTTAAGTTCCAATGCATGACCCTGATCGTTTTCATAAGCCCGAATTATCGAAACCTCCTCGGCAAAATATTATTAATGATGATGCTTCTCAATTACTAAAGAAAATGGTTGGATCATTCTTTAGTCAAAATAAAGAGTCGTTCTAAACCCTAGAACGGATATTGGAAAGTATAAAAAAGTTATTGAATGAATTGACATCAAAGTATTGTGGAGGATCAACCAAATTAACACTAAGCAAGAGTTTTAGATCTCTACTAGCAAGAGTTCTAAATCTCTACTAGCAAGAGTGTACCAGCAACACGATTAATAGGGAATAGAAAGGCCTCGACGATACCAGCTTTCTCTTTATGATAAAGTGTTTATTATCACAAGACGAGAGTTTATAAGCAACAATCCCGCGTGGTACTTAGGTGACTTCTAATACTTAAACTGCTAAGTAAGTCTAAAATATTTTTCAAGCTAGCTAAGTAAGAATGTTTGCTGGAAATGTTAGAGAAGTGATAACAATGTTGGTCAAAAATAACTTTATTGCACATTTAAGAAAATAATATATAAGAGAGATATTTTACAAGAGTTTGAAAGCTTTTATGTGTGTTATGTGTGCTGGAATGTGTTGGTATGGTAAGCAAAATGGCATGGGTGATGGGGAATTTATAGGCTTGAGGGGCTTATTTTAGAGCTCATCATTCAAGCTAGTAACTTGCACAAATATCTTCCTAAGACCTAAATGTAAGATGCTGGAAAGTTTTAGTTTATTTATAATTATGGAGAAATCTAAAATTCGGGTCGAGCTTAAATGATTGCTAGTCATCTTTATCAAATAGCTTATTACTAAGTGCATCTCATTGCTAAGTGCATCTTGTCTTGAATGTTAAGTGTACTCCACTTCTCAGCACACTTTACTTTTATTATTAAGTGCAATCCGTTTCTAAGGATACACCACATTTAGGTGAACTTTTACTAAGCATAACCGTGCATGAGAAATTAGTCTTCGATTCGAGCAAATCGAGCAGGCCGTGAGATTAGTGAATGCTAAGTTTAAAGTTAGTTATTTCTATGTAAATAACCCTACTTTTCTTGACTAATTAAAGTTTATCCAACATGCACTTGATAGAGATGGTAATGGAAGGTTATGGTTTATATGGATTTGTATTTTTTATTCTCTTGTAGATATGTCTTAATTACCTAACACTTTATTATGTGTTTATGTTTTTAGTGGAATCATTGTCTCTACTCATGATCAATTTATCTCTAGGTATAATTTCATAAGCCTTTTGCCTAACACACCTTTGAACGGCATGGTATATTAGTATATTAGCACTAACTTTATATATAATATGTTTGTATTGCTTAACAGTAAATTATCATTTTTTCACTACTATTTTTTATTCTTACCATGATAGCATATCACCTATTTATAAATGAGCTAAACGTGATAATGAACTAATAAATTTGTATTTATCGATACCATATGCAATAAGTATTTAGTCCTATTACTTCTATATTAGTTGAAGTTATTGTTTATATATACTAATTTTTCAAACATTGTTACCTATAGTATAGTGTTTTCAATGAGATATTTATTGATATATCACTTGTTTATTTATTAGTCTTTTGAAGCAATTAATATTTATTATTGGAGCTGATGTATATGGTTTTGCACTAGCAATCAGTGTTGGAAAATCTTTTACGTTAGACTTTCAAAGGTATTAAAAGGTTAATTTTTCAACTCTTAACTAATTGGTTGTTTTCTTATTGTTAAACATCTTATATTAGAAAGAAATTAATTTTTATTTTTTTAGAGTTATATTCCGATTAATGATGATGTCTTTCATTGGTTCTTGTTCATTGTGAATGTGAAAGATGAATATGGTGAGATTTGAGATCCTCTTTCTAATGGTTGAAACAGTAAAAAAAAACAAGAGCAATAAGCTAAACACATAGTATGTTACATGTGTATATGGTGTTCTTTAATTCTTTACATATATTTATTTACTAAAGTTGTCAATTTATTGTTAACTTGGCAATTGAATTCTCTTGATTCCATATTTCATTTTAAATTACCTCAAAATGTCAAGCCATCAATGTTGAGTGTTAGAAAGTGTATATTTATAAAGGAGAAAATCGTCATTTTACACTTTAAATCTCACTAACATTACTACTTTTATTTATTTAAGTATTTTGTTATTTAATTATATATATTTTATTATAATTGTGTATTTTATGTATTTTAGGGGTATCATAATCATTTCACAATAAACGAGTGATCAGATAGCTAAACGGACGTCATATTTGGACTCAGGACGGTCGAAAACCTTAAGAAGAGTATTAAAGGAAAAGTTATTGTTTCACGCGTCAGATCGCATTCACGCGACTCGCTCATTCGCTCATTCGTTCATGTATACGGACCGATGATGTGGCAACTACCTACGACGTGGCAGTATCTGATTGGACGAATTATGTGGATTGACTGCTTATGTGGCGTTGACCGATGACGTGGCGTTGACCGATGATGTGTCACGATCTTATTGGACTAAATTTCTTATGTACTGTAGATCGATGACGTGGCAAAGATCTCGGTGGAGTAGAAATCGGGTATACGATACATGCGCTTACATGGGATTATTTACTATTCGCGGCATTCTTTGTACAAATGTTGATATTGACGTTGATTGATTTGTTGACGGTTGACTGATGACATGGCGCAATCCTGAGCATCTGAATTGTTTTTAATCCGATGGTCACGATTCACTCAATGTATCTATAAAAAGGGGGCTCTCCCCTCCTAATTTGGCACCCCTGAATTCATTTCTAAACTTAGATTTCTGAAATTTCTTCTCCTTCTTGTAGTTTCTTTGTATTTTAATAAAATTTCCTTTTTTTTATCATTAGTTAAAATATGAGTGGCTAATTTTCTTTTGAGCTTGGGTTGAATGTGAAGTCTCAACATATTCCATGGGCTTAATTTGGTAAATTTACTTTCTCTTCCCCTCTAATATTTGTGGTTGTTTTGACTTTTCGTCGACAAATAATAATAGTCTTGTCTAGTTCTGTTACAGTTAAACCAAGACCCTAGTACAAGGTTATTATTATTTGGCACGATAAGCCCTTGGCACCATACTTATTGGAGAGTGGTTCATGAGGTGTGGAATCCCCCCTTATAATTTAATTGGTATTAATATGAAATATTTAGCCCATGGAGCATGTTGATGCGGATCTGGATACCCAAATGCTTTATTATAACAGTTTCATTTTTAATTATTCCCGCCATTTTAATTCAATAATTTAGAATAAAATTATCATAATTTAATTGTTCCCATTAAAAGAAAATTAATTCAGCACATAATTAAAATCAACCTCCTCGTGGGATCGACACTCGTCACCATTAATCTATTCTACAATAGATTCGTGCGCTTGCGAGTTCATTAAAATTTGCACAACAATCAACAAAGTTCATTTAGTACCCCATCCAGTCTGGTGAAGGGATTCCAAAATAACCAAATGGGTTTGATTATAAAATTTATGTCATCAAATTCATGGAAACTCTAGATTTCACTCCTAATAAGTTATATATGGTAAAAATTAAAATTTTTAAACTTTTATATTAACTCACAATCACCTCATCATTTTAATCAAACAATAGAAATTTTATATACTATTTTTTTTTCTTTCGCACCATGACTCTTAAGATGTTTATGAAAAACTAGCGATTCAACTTATAGGCTCAGCTACCAATGAAGCACAAGTCCAACTACTTGCTCAAGTAAATGTAACATTCGAGGAACATGCTATCTAGACAAAGGCTATAGTGTCTGTTGAGTGTTAGAAAATATATATTTATAAAGGAGAAAATCGTCATTTTACATTTCAAGTCTCACTAACATTACTACTTTTATTTATTTAAATATTTTATTATTTAATTATATATGTTTTATTATAATTATGTATTTTATGTATTTTAGGAACATCACGATCGTTTCACAATGAACGAGTGATCAGACAGCAAAACGGACGTCATATTTAGACTCAAGATGGTCGAAAACTTTAAGAGAAGCATAAAAGGAAAAATATCATCTTTGTTAATTAATATATATATTATTCATACATACAAGATTTCATTCATAATCGCGATCATTCATTCACGACATTGTTCATATATACGGACCGATGACGTGGCATCTACCTATGACGTGGCAGTATTTAATTGGACGAATTATATGGTATTGATTGCTTATGTAGCTTTGACCGATGACGTAGCATTGACTGATGATATGTCACGATCTTATTGGGCTAAATTTCTTATGTACTCTAGATCGATGACGTGGTAGCATCTCAGTGGAGCAAAAATCGTATGTACCGTACATGCATATACATGAGATTATTTACTTTTCAAACAGTATTACTGTGTAAATAGTATTACTGTGCAAATAGCGATCGTTACTGTTCAAACGTTGACTGTTGACTGATGAGGTGGCGCAATCCTGAGTGTCCGAACTGTTTTTAATCCGATGGTTACGATTCACTCAATGTATCTATAAAAATGGGGCTCTCCCCCCCTAATTTGATATCCCTGAATTTATTTTTAAGTTTAGATTTCTGAAATTCATTCTCCTTCTTATAGTTTGTTTGTATTTTAGTAAATTTTTCTTTTTATCCCTAATTAAAATATGATTAGCTAATTTTCTTTTAAATTTGGGTTGAAGGTGAAGTCCCAACATATTCTATGGGCTTAATTTGGTAAATTTGCTTTGTCTTTCCCTCTAATATTTGTGGTTGTTTTAACTTTTCGTCGACAAATAATAATAGTCTTGGCTAGATACCGCCTTGGTTAAACCGGCACCCTAGTACAAAGTTATTATTATTTGGTACGATAAACCCTTAGCACCATATTTATTTGAGCGTGGTTCATGAGGTGTGGAATCCCCCCTTATGATGTAATTGGCATTAATATGGAATATTTAGCCCATGGAGCATGTTGATGCAGATCCGAATACCCAAGCACATCATTTAAATAGATTTTAGTTCAATTTAATTCATGCCATTGTAATTTAAATTCAAGCATATTTTATATCAATTTCACCCCAAATTTATTCACCCATTAAAGAAAATTAATTCTGCACATAATTAAAATCAATCTCTTCGTGGGATCGACACTCGTCACATTAATCTTTTCTACAATAGATTCATGCGCTTGCGAGTTAAATAAAATTTGCACAACAAGTTTTTGGCGCCGTTGCCGAGGACGTAAGTTATTTTAATTTGTTGAATTAATTTTTTTTAGTTTTTTTATTTTCTTGTATTTTTTTGCTTATAAAAAATAATTCTATACTTTAATTTTTGTAATTTAAATTTCTGTACTTTAATTTTATTCTGTGATTTCTTTAAATTTCTGTACTTTAATTTCTGCTTTACTATTTTTTTACAATTTTTTTATCTTGTTGATTCATTTTAATTAAATCGTAGAATTAATTCATAAAATTAGTTTTTTAAAATAAATTTTTGTTGTTGTTGCTTCCTTTAAATTTCTTTAAATTTCTTTAAATTTCAATAATTCAATTTATTTGTAATTTCTTTAAATTTTTATAATTTAATTTCTAAGTTATTTTTCTTTATAATTTTTGTTTATTTTGTTAATTTATTAATCCATAAAATTAATTTTTTTAAGTAATTTTTTTGTTGTTATTTTCTTTTAAATTTTTTTCCTATAATTTAATTTCGTTTCTTTTTCTCTTCTTTATATTTCTGTAATTTAATTTTTCAGTTTTTGTTGTAATTTATCTTGTTATTTTATTTTTAATTAATCGATTTCTTTTTTTTAGCACTTAAGTGTATGTTCATAGTAAGGTCGTAATCATGTGATAAGGTTAGTATCGTAATTTCTCCTTCCTTTTTATTTTTTTAATTTTGTTCTCATTTTCTTTTATTTTGCATACTTTGCATGCATGGTCAAATGACATAATTATCTAATGTTGAAACCTTAAATTGGAAAAAAATAATTCGCATGCACAAACACACAATTTTTAAAATAAAATTTAAAATTGATTTGTAAAATCAGCAACCAGAACTACAAGAGATGTCATTTAAGAATTATTTTAGTCCTTTAACTAATTTGAGCACATCATGCATAAGGTATCTAAATGTAGCTGTTAGGAGTTTTGAATTAAAACCTAGTGTGCTAAACTGTCTCCTTACATTCTATGGCCTAGAAAATGAGGACCCATATAATCATCTGAATAATTTTCATGCTATTTGTCAAACTTTTAAATACGAAAAATTTTTAGATAATGATAAACTTAGATTATTCTCATTTTCATTAAAAGATAGAGCTCGTTCATGGTTTAATACATTGCCTGCTAATAGCATTACATCATGAGAACAAATGGTAACTAAATTTTTAAATAAATATTTCTCAGTTCACAAAATCAATGCTATTCGCAGGGAAATTTTAGAGTTTACCCAAAAAGATGACTAGCAGTTTTTTGAAATATAGGAGCGATTTAATGGACTACTCTTGAAGTGTCCATATCTTGGGTAGATTATTGCCATATATGCAAGAATGGTTAATGGCAACCAGTGGAGGAGAACTAATATCCAAAAGCGCATCAGAGATTTGAGAATTTTTCTAGCGGCAATCGGATAATTCCCAACAACGAAGTCAATCACTCAGAAATATCAGGAGAATTAAGGGAGTGAATGAGGTTAACATTGGCGAGTCAATCTCAGGAATTAAAGAAGTCAAAGAGATGGTTAAAGGTCTTGCTCGACAAATAGCATCTTTGACGACTGCTAAATCAACAGAGTCACATGACCATGACTCATATTCAGATCAACCCAATACCATAGGTGTCATGAGAAAACCACCAAACTACAACTCTTACTCCAACACATATAACCCTAGATATAGAGACCACTCCCATTTCTCATAGACTCAAAGATTCCAACAAAATGGACTATCAGCTCCTCCTCTACCAATGCATCCAGTTTCTCAAATTTCCCAAGCCTCTCAACCACCATTTACACCATACAATCAGAATCTAAACCATTCTCAACCCAAACCATGGGATGATATATTCCAAAATGTAAAAAATCTTACTAACTCCAAGATCGAGCAGTAGAACCGCACCATTGATGACCTATGAAATAAGATGAAAGCAGACTTCAACTCACAAGTCCAATCAATTTCTAACCTTGAGAAAATGGTAGGCCAACTTGCCTTTTCAATTCAAATCTTAGCAATGACTGTTGAGAAAGGTAAATTCTCAAGTCAACCAGTGCCAAACCCTAAAAGAGTGCATCAGGCAAGTAATAGTTCACTTCAGCAATATGGAGAGGTTAAAGCCATCATGACCTTGCGAAAAGGAAAGGAAGTCGACAACAAAGTGGAGTTACCAGTGACCAAAACAACTCAAATTATACTTGTAAATGCTGAGAACTCATCATCAGAGAAGAAAGAAGAAACCAACCAACGAGAGTACATTCCTAAAGCTCCATTTCCCCATAGGTTAGCCAAAGTAAAGAAGGAAAAATCCACAGGTGAGATTTTTGAAATCTTCGAATAGGTAAGTGTCAATATTCCTTTGCTTGATGCTATAAAACAAGTGCCATCTTATGTAAAGTTTCTTAAAGATCTTTGTATAAAAAAGAGAAATATTTATATTCAAAAGAATGCATTTTTAACAGAAAATGTTAGTTTTATACTCCAATACAAAATTTCTCTAAAATGCAAAGATCCAGGCTCCCCCACTATCTCATGTAGTATAGGGAACTACACAATTGAGAATGCTTTGTGTTGTGCAAATTTTATTGAACTCGCAAGCGCACGAATCTATTCTAGAATAGATTAATGGTGACGAGTGTCGATCCCACGAGGAGATTGATTTTAATTATGTGCAGAATTAATTTTCTTTTAATAGGAACAATTAAATTATGGTAACTTTATCCTAAATTGATAATTAAAATGGCGGGAATAATTAAGAATGAAATTGTTATAATAAAGCACTTGGGGATCCGGATCTGCATCAACATACTCCATGGGCTAAATATTCCATATTAATACCAATTAAATCATAAGGGGGAATTCCACACCTCATGAACCACTCTCCAATAAGTATGGTGCCAAGGGTTTATCGTGCCAAATAATAATAACCTTGTACTAGGGTCTTTGGTTTAACAGGTCGTATCTAGACAAGACTATTATTATTTATTTGTAATGAAAAAAGTCAAAACAACCACAAATATTAGAGGGGAAGAGAAAGTAAATTTACCAAATTAAGCTCATGGAACATGTTGAGACTTTACCTTCAACCTAAGCTCAAAAAGAAATTAGCTACTCATATTTTAACTAAGGATAAAAAAGAAAATTTTATTAAAATATAAATAAACTAAAAGAAGGAGAAGGAATTTCAGAAATCTAAGCTTAAAAATGAATTCAGGGGTCCCAATTTAAGGGGGTAGAGCCCCTTTTTTATAGATACATTGAGTGAATCATGACCATCGGATTAAAAACAGTTCGAATGCTCAGGATTGCGCCACGTCATCAGTCAACAGTCAACAGTCAATATTTGTACAGTAACGCCTCCTGAATAGTAAATAATCCCATTTACGCGCATGTACTGTACACACGATTTTTACTCCACTGAGATACTGCCACGTCATCAGTCTACAGTACATAAAAAATTTAGCCTAATAAGATCGTGACACATCATCAGTCGATGCCACGTTATCGGTCAACGCCACATAAGCAGTCAATACTACATAATTCGTCCAATCAAATACTGCCACATCATAGGTAGTTGCCACATCATTGGTCCGTATACATGAACAGTGTAGTGAACAGTGTCGTACATATGAACAGTGCCGTATATGTGAATAGTGATTTTTTCTTTAATGCTCCTCTTAAGGTTTTCGACTGTCCTGAATCCAAATATGACGTTCGTTTTATTGTCTGATCACTCGTTCATTGTGAAACGATCGTAATGCCCCTAAAATACATAAAATATATAATTATAATAAAACACATATAATTAGATAATAAAATACTTAAATAAATAAAAGTAACAATGTTAGTGAGATTTAAAGTATAAAATGATGATTTTCTCCTTTATAAATATACACTTTCTAACACTCAACACACTCCCCAACTAACTTATTGCTAGTCCCTAGCAAATAAAGTGAAGATAAAATTCAAAACTTTTTTTTTTAAAGGAAACACATGTGTTTATTCAATCAGATTAATGATAGCAATCAAATAAAAGTACAAGCATTATCTCCAGTCTAAAGAAATATCACACCCACATCAACCATCCATATGCATCAGTCCAGCAGACTTTGTTGTAGCAATAGTAATGAGGCCACTTTCAAGAATGACATATCCAACCCCAAAATCTCACCGGTTGTAGTGACACTCTCACAAAGAAATTAATCCCAATAAAATTTTGTCACTACAATGAATGGTAAATTGAGAGAAAATAATAAAGAAATATCATATGCTCTCACCAGGATGAAAAAATATGCCCATAACTTAGAAATAATACGATCTCAAATAAAGTATTAGTCAACCCAATATATTCATTTTTTTCTTTTTCTTTTTTTTTTATATATGCATCACTACATCTTAATTTCCCATATAACTAGCTTTTATTTCAGATTATAGTTCCCTAAAATCAAGAAGGACTTTTATTAGGACGTAACGTAGGTTAGGAACATGGCTAATAAAGAAAGAGAAATAGGAAAACAAAATATGTTTGAGAAAAAGTTCAAGAACTTTTAAAAATTACAAGATGCATTTTGCTTATTTATTGCTATTGTATTTTTCTCTTTTTTTTCTTTTCTTTTTTTTCTTTCTTTTCCTTCTTTTTTTTTATGTAGCACAACTTCGCTGAACAAAATAATTATTTATCATTTTTTTCTCAAACATGAATAGGTAGATGGAACTTGTATGATATCGGGTAATACTCCAAATTGAAATGGGTCAAGATGATAAGTTAATAAAGAAAATGGTTCTTTTTTTAAATAAAAGGCTCAAAAGGGTTAACTATGAATATTACATAATAGGAATGGCTAGAAGGCTCAAACGGGTCAAAAATGGCCTTCCATCGTCTTTTAGAACTCTAAATAATCTTCCATATTTACTAATTAAGTGGGCATTTAAATGCAGTAATACACACTTTTTTTTAAGGGTTAACTCAAAGAAAATCTAGAGATCATGTATGAAATAATAAACTGCTAAGCTACATGAAAAATGGACAAAAAGGGTTACTCTCTAAAAAAACTTGATTGGCTCAAAAACTCACTTAGAATTTATTATGACATGTGCATTCCTTCAAGTAACTCATATTTGTCCGAAACATCAACATGTAGAATAGCAAATATGGTGTAACATCACTCAAGACCAAAGATAATACAAATACTAAAATTCGAAAGTCATCATATCATACAATAAAAACTCACACAGATTTTTTTAAAACAAAATTATTTCCCCCAACCTATTCTAAACATAAAAAGAAAACATACATGCAGAAAAATTAAAGAAAAATAAAAAATTTTTTTAAAAGAAAATGTGTTTCTAGAGTTACTACACTCCATATTCAGCCATTTTCGACTTTAAAAACCTGAAAACATATATTTATAAAGGAGAGAAACGAAAGGTTAGAAAAGAAACACACACAAATATATATTTTGTTTATTTTGTTTTTGTTTTGTTTTTTTTATTTTTTTAACTAAGAAGATGCATTTCTAGAGTTACTATACTGCATATTTAGCCATCTTCTATTCAAAAAGTTAATCATAGTTAGTTCAACATTCCATAATTGTCAACTATTCCCTCCCCCCAACCAGAACGAAACATTGTCCTCAATATTTGAAAGGAAAGAAGTAGAGTTTAGAAGACATCACCTGGGTGCTGCAACACAGAAGAAAATATTTATAAGCGGAGAGTTAAATCTAATTTGTACTTCTTACTGCCGCTACTATTACCATCATTATTTGAACACTCCAACACAATAGCCTTGAGATCTGGCTCTGGTTGATAAGCTTGTAACAGATCAAGTAGCGCATTAGCAGTGTGTGCACAAATAAAGATTTTTTTCACTGAGGAAGGAATGAAATAATTTTTTATTGCATGGTTAAGAAATGCGAGAAAACCATCATAAAAGTTATTGACATTTAACAAACCAATGAGTTTCTGATGAATGTTCAGATGGGATCAAGATGCTAATGGCATTAGTGCCTCAAGAGTTGTAAGATCACCTGGAAGGAAAATTAAAGTATTGGCATGATTTAACATTTCAGTTATTCGTTCTTATATACCTGAGAGGACTAACTCTTCTCCAATTGGTGAATAAGACAATCAACCCAAAGGTTTTAGGATTTAAGTGATGATGCCTAACACTTGACTCCCTCTGACAAAAGCAGCTTCTGATACCATTTTGGATAACCCTCGGTCACCTCCTCCATACACTAAGTGCAATTTTCTCTCTGCTATTTTTAGACCAAGATCTATGGCTGCCTCCATGAACTCTTTATGTTTGCCATAATAAAACCTAGAAAGCACACAAATGTTCTTGAATTGTTTACTGGAAGTAGCTGCCATTAAGATAATACTCAAAAACAACTTGTGAGTGCTCAGTAAAAAGAGAATCGTATTTAAAAACTTTGGTGACAATTAGTTACAGCTGTGTATGGGACATTATGTCAATTAACGTGTAAGGCACATGGCTCAAAAAGTCAAAAAGAAAATAGTAAAAAGAAAAAGTAAATAAAATTATTAAAAACAATAATGTAAATAGTAAAATAACAGTGAAAAAAAAATAGAGAGATAAAAGGATATTTACAGATAGTTGTGATTATGGCTCACATCTTCCTCTGATTTTACATCTAGAAACGGCTTGAACGCCCTCTATGGGTCAAGGATAGGCTTCCCATCCAGTTTTCTTACAAACTGACAAACATGGTCTTTTATAGTCAGATTCCCGAGACTATAGTTTGCACATTCTTTCTGGAATAATGGCCATAATTGAAGTATTGCATGTTGGACGTATCTACTGGGATGCGTTTCAAGAGACAAAAGGATATCATCCAATGACTGTTGGACGTATCCACTGGGATGCGTTTCAAGAGACAAAAGGATATCATCCAATGACTCCTTATTCAAGTCATCCCTAATGAATTGAATCTTATCTTCTCTGTTATCAGACACTATTCCTAAATAACATGATTTTTTATTGCATACCATTCTGACACATTTATGACAAGCAACAGAAAGTCTTCGAGCTCGTCGTTTTCTCGTATAATTTTCTTTAGCACAACCAGGCATGTATACAATAAATTTAGGAGGTAACTCACCTGTTAAGCAAACTTTTGCCTCGATTAACCAACGGATGTCAGCAGAGATGTTATTCTTCATAAGCAATCGCATACGTTCGAACTGAACTTTATAAATTAAAAGTAAGGCATTCTGAGGAAGCGAAGGGAATCGTTTGTGAAGCTTTTCTAAAATCTCATTTCTGTCCATACCTTCGTCTTAGAATATTAGTTTTGTGGGAAAACTGAAGTAACCGACATGATTGTCACGGAGTACCGTTATCCGCCACTTGACCGGGATTACAAACTTTAAACACACAAAACAAACTAAAATCGTCCTCTTATTGAATTTACCTCAAGCTCCAATTGGATGTTGTATATGCCTCTCTCAATTTCTCGGAGTTGGCTTTCTAAATCCTCAACATGGGCTACTAACTCTGGTGGTTGTAGCTGCCAGATACGATGTGTTTTACAAAATCGTATCTGACCTCTGAGATGAGATTGTATACGTCGAAACTGTCTAAGAATGTTTAAGAGGAACTGTCTCATGATTAAATTGATAAGAAAAACTTAACAGTTAAACAAACACACTTAAACAAAAATAATTTCAATCAGCAAAAGAATGAACAAAAGAAAGAAAATAAAGAAAATAAATAATCAAATCACCGAAAAGCAAAACCTCAATTTAAAATAGGTGGGTCACTCAAATTTATTTCGTTGTCCTCTCCATGTGGTTGGTATTCTAGATATGGATTTAATCTTTGACCATTAACTTTGAAAGTGACACCATTCATTGGGTCCTTAATTTCAATTGCCCCATGTGAAAAAACAGTATGAACAATAAATGGGCCAGACCATCGAGAGCGTAACTTACCTGGGAATAAGTGTAAGCGAGAATTGAATAAAAGTATTTTCTGACCTAGAGTGAAAGATTTTCGCATAATTTGCTTGTCGTGAAAGACTTTCATTCGTTGCTTCGTTGCTTGTAAATTTTGACATTCTCATACGCATCATTTCGAATTTCTTAAAATTCTGCCAATCGTAATCTTTTTTCTGAGCCAGCTTGCTATATGTCAAAATTGAATTTCTTGATGGCCCAGTACGTACGAAGCTCGAGTTCCACAGGTAGGTGGCATGCTTTTCCATACACTAGCCTATAGGGTGACATCCCAATCGGAGTCTTAAAAACCGTTCTATATACCCATAATGCATCATCAAGCCGCAACGACCAATCTTTTCTATCGGACCTCACTGTTTTTTCTAAAATGTGCTTTATTTCTCGATTGGAGATCTCAACTTGGCCGCTAGTCTGTGAGTGATATAGGGTCGCCACTTTATAAGTGATAGAGTATTTTGTCAAAAGTGCTTTGAAAAATTTATTGCAAAAGTGGGCACCACCATCACTAATTATTGCTCGAGGGAATCCAAAGCGGGAAATAATATTGCTTTTCAAAAATCCTATTACCACTTTATGATCATTGTTCCTATATGGAATAGCTTCTACCCATCTCGAAACATAATCAACAGCGACCAATATGTATTGATGGCCAAAAGATGGGGGAAAGGGTCCCATGAAATCGATACCTCATACGTCAAAAATTTCAACCACTAGAATTGGGTTTAGTGGCATCATATTCTTTCGTGTAATGCTCCCCATTCATTGACACCTATTACATGAAGATCAAAAGGTGTAAGCATCTCGAAATATAGTTGGCCAGTAGAAACCATATTATAAAATTTTAGTAGCTGTTTTCTTAGCACTGAAGTGGCCTCCACAAGCTTGTTCATGGCAGAAAGAAAGGATATTCTGAAATTCATTCTCTGGGACACATCGTCTAATAATTTGGTCTGCACAGTATTTAAATAGATAAGGATCATCTCAAAAGAAATTCTTTATTTCTGCAAAGAATTTGGCCTTGTCCTGTTTAGTCCAATGCTCTGGAAGTTGACCTGTAATAAGATAATTAACTATATCAGCATACCATGGTACTACTTCCACACTCATTAATTGTTCATCTGGAAATGACTCATTCAAAGGTAAATATTCTATTGTTGTGTCAAAATGGAGACGAAAAAGATGATCAGCCATAACATTTTCTGTTCCTTTCTTGTCTTTAAATTCTAAGTCAAATTCCTGCAAAAGTAGTACCCAACGAATTAGTCTAACTTTTGCATCTTTCTTTGTGAGAAGATATTTAAGAGCAGTATGATCTGTAAATATAATTATTTTATAACCAATGAGATAAGATCAAAATTTTTCTAATGCAAACACAACTACTAGCATTTCTTTTTCAGTGGTTGAATAATTCAACTGTGCATCATTCAATGTCATACTAGTGTAGTAAATCACATGGGGAATTCAATCAACTCTTTGTCCTAATACTGCTCCTACTGCATAGTCAGATGCATCACACATAAGCTCAAATGATAAGTTCTAATTTGGGGGCTGAATGATGGGTGATGATGTCAACAATTGTTTTAGTTTTTCAAATGCCACAAGATATGAATTATCAAAGACAAAAGGTACATCCTTAGCAAGTAAATTATATAAGAGTCTAGAAACTTTGCTAAAATCTTTAATGAAACGTCTATAAAAACTAGTATGCCCAAGGAAAGATCTTACTTCTCTGACTGTTTTAGGTGGAGGAAGATTGAAAATGAGATCCATCTTGACTTTATCAACCTCAATACCTTTGCTTGAAATGATGTGACCGAGAACAATACCTTGTTTAACCATAAAATGACATTTCTCCCAATTCAAGACTAAATTCTTCTCGATACATCTCTGCAGAACTAATGTTAGATGATGTAAACATTGATCAAATGAATCTCCAAAAATAGAAAAGTCATCCATAAAAACCTCAAGGAATCGTTCAACCATATCAGAAAAAATGCTCAACATGCATCATTGAAATGTAGCATGTGCATTACATAATCCAAATGGCATTCTTCTATATGCAAAAGTGTCAAAAGGACAAGTGAAGATGGTCTTCTCTTGATCTTTTGGTGCTATGAGAATCTGTTTATATCCTGAATAACCATCTAGAAAGCAATAAAACTCATGACCTGCTAATCTATCAAGCATTTGATCGATAAATGGTAAAGGAAAATGGTCTTTACGTGTCACAGAATTCAACTTTTTATAATCAATGCATACACGCCATCCTGTAATTACTCTAGTGGGTACTAATTCATTATCAGCATTGATGACTACTGTAACTCTTGACTTTTTAGGAACAACTTGCACAGGACTGACCCACGAACTATCAGAAATGGGATAAATGATACCTGCATCTAATAGCTTAAGGATTTCAGTGCGAACAACCTCTTTCATGTTATGATTTAACCAACGTTGCATTTCTCTAGTCGGTTTAGCATTTTCATCAAGATGAATGTAATGCATGCAATCCATTGGGTTTATACCTTTTATGTCTGTTATGGTCCATCCTAATGCTCCTTTATGTTCTTTTAAAACATCCAACAACTTACCTTTTTGTTTGTCATTGAGGGAGGAAGAGATGATTACTGGTAAAGTGCTTTTTTCTCCCAACAATGTGTATTCCAAAGTGTTGGGTAATGGCTTGAGTTCGAGTTTTGGTGGTGATTCTGATGATGGGCTAAGTTTCTTTTCTGACAGCACTAGTTGTTCAACTCTTGACTTCCATTTATTAATGTCCATGGATGGTGCTGAGTCAAGTAGAGCGTTGACTTCATCAACTGATCTGTCAATATCAAAATTCAAACCAAAATGAGTTAAACAAGTTTGCAAAGGGCCATCACTAAGATTTGAAAGAAAATTGTTATCAACTAGTGTTTCTATTAAATCCACATCAACAATTCCATCATCTGCATTGTGAAGTTGTTTAGCAATGTTAAAGATATTGAGTTCCATGGTCATATTGCCAAAAGACAACTACATATTTCTGGTTCTGCATTGAATATGTGCATCGGCAGTTGCCAAGAAAGGTCGGTCCAGAATAATGGGAATGTACTTCTTTGAATCCTGCACTGGTTGAGTGTCAATTACAATGAAATCAACAGAAAAATAAAACTTGTCTACCTGGATAAGCACGTCCTCCACAATACCACGAGGTATTTTTGTGGACCGATCTGCAAGGTATAACACCACTGGAGTTTGATGTAATTCGCCTAGTACAAATTTCACAAAAACAAAGTAAGGCAACAGATTTACACTAGCTCTTAAATCCAACAAAGCATTATCAATTGTATGGTTCCCTATATTACAGGAGATAGTGGGGGAGCTTGGATCTTTGCATTTTAGAGGCATTTTATGTTGGAGTATAAAACTAATATTTTCTATTAAAAAGGCCTTTTTCTGAACATGAATATTTCTCTTTTTAGTATAAAGGTCTTTAAGAAACTTGGCATATGATAGCACTTGTTTTATAACTTCAAGTAAAGGGATGTTAACACTTACCTGTTTGAAGATTTCAAGAATCTCACCCGTGGATTTTCCTTTCTTTCCTTTAGCTAACCTCTGAGGAAATGGAGCTTTAGGAACAAATTCTCGTGGGTTGGTTTCCTCTTTCTCCTCTGATGATGATTCCTCAGTGTTCACAGATATAATCTGAGTTGATTTTGGCATCTCCACTTTGTTGTCAACTTCTTTTCTTTTTCGCAAGGTCATCACTGCTTTGGCCTCTCCATACTGCTGTGGTGAACTAGAACTTACTTCATTCACTGCTTTAGGATTGGGCACTGGTTGACTTGGGAATTTACCTTTTTCAACGGTCATGGCCAAAGTTTGAACTGAAGAGACAAGTTATCCTACCATTTTCTCAAGACTTGAAATAGATTGAGCTTGTGAGTTGAAGCTCGCTCTCATCTCATTTCGTAATTCATTAATGGTGTGGTTCTACTACTCGATCTTGGAGTTAGTAAGATTTCTGAAATTTTAGAATGTCTCCTCCCATGGTTTGGGTTGAGAATGGTTTGGGTTCTGATTCTATGGTTTAAATGGTGGTTAAGAGGCTTGAGACATTTGAGGAACTGGTTGCATTGGTAGAGGTGGAACTATTGGTCTATTTTGTTGGAATCCTTGAGACCATGAAAAATTGGGGTGGTCTCTCCATCCGGGGTTATATGTGTTGAAGAAAGGATTGTAGTTTGATAGTTTTCTCATGACACCTATGGCATTGGCTTAATCAGAATATGAGTCATGGTCATGTGGCTCTGTTGATTTAGCAGTTGTCAAAGATGCTATTTGTCGAGTAAGACCTTCAACCATCTCTTTGACTTCTTTAATTCCTGAGCTTGATTCGCTAATATTAACCTCATTCACTCCCTTAATTCTCCTGGTATTTCTGAGTGATCGACTCCATTGTTGAGAATTATCCGATTGCCACTGAAAGAATTACCAAATCTCTGAGGCGCTTTTGGACATTAACTCTCCTCCACTGGTTGCCATTAGCCATTCTTGCATATGTGGCAATAATCCATCCAAAAAGTATTGGCATTGGTGCCATTTCTCGTACCCATGATGCGGACACTTTAAGAGTAGCCCATTAAATCGCTCCCATGCTTCGAAAAACTGCTCGTCATCTCTTTGAGTAAACTCTGAAATTTCCCTACGAATAACATTGATTTTGTGAACTGGGAAATATTTATTTAAAAATTTAGTTATCATTTGTTCCAATGATGTAATGCTATTAGCAGGTAATGTATTAAACCATGAACGAGCTCTATCTTTTAATGAAAATGGGAATAATCTAAGTTTAACATCATCATCTGAAAAATTCTCATATTTAAAAGTTTGACAAATAGCATGAAAATCATTCAGATGATTATATGGATCCTCATTTTCTAGGCCATAGAATGTGGGGAGACAGTTTAGCACACTAGGTTTTAATTCAAAACTCCCAGCACATTTACGTTTAGGTCGCTTATGCGTGATGTCTTCAAATTAATTAAAATGACTAAAATAATTCTTAAATGACCTCTCTTGTGGTTCTGGTTGTTGATTTTGCAAATCCATTTCAAATTTCTTTTGAAAAACAGTGTATTTGTGCGTGCAGAGTATTTTTTCCAAATCAAGGTCTAAAGGTTCAATATTAGGTGATAATGACCTTCGACCATGCATGCGAAGAAGAAAATAAAACAAATAAAAATAAAGAGGAGAAAGAAATTATGATACTAACACTCAATCTTACTATGAATATACACTCAAGTGCTAAAAAGAAAATATAAGAAATAGATTAACTAAACATAAAATAAGAAGATAAATTACAATGAAAAATGAAAAATTAAATTACAGAAATATAAAGAAGAGAAAAAGAAACAAGATAAAATTACAGAAAAATTTAAAAGAAAATAACAAAAAAATTAATTCTATGGATTAATAAATTAACAAAATAAATAAAAATTATAAAGAAAAATAACTCAGAAATTAAATTATAGAAATTTAAAGAAATTACAAAGAAATTAAATTATTGAAATTTAAAGATATTTAAATTACGAAAATTAAATTACAGATCACTTTTTTTAATTTTATTTTTTAATTTTTTAATTTTTTAATTTTTTTAATTTTTAAAAAAAGCAATAACAAAAAACTTACTAAAAAAAACTAATTCTATGAATTAATTCTACAAATAAATTAAAATAAATTACGAGATAAACAAAAAAAATTACGAAGAAAAGTAAAACAAAAATTAAAGTACAGAAATTTAAAGAAATCACAGAATAAAATTAAATTATAAAAATTAAAATTACGAAAATTAAATTATAGAATTATTTTTTTATAAAAAAATACAAGAAAACAAAAAAAATTAATTCAACAAATTAAAATAACTTACCTTCCCGACAACGGCGCCAAAAACTTGTTGTGTAAATTTTATTGAACTCGCAAGCACACGAATTTATTGTAGAATAGATTAATTGTGACGAGTGTCGATTCCACGAGGAGGTTGATTTTAATTATGTGCAGAATTATTTTTCTTTTAATATGAACAATTAAATTATGGTAACTTTATCCTAAATTGTGAATTAAAATGACAGGAATAATTAAGAATGAAATCCTTAAAACACCGCTTTAGAATTTTATTTCGCAAGATACCCTTAGCTAAATTGATGAAATAATCATATTAAGGAGAATTTGACTCCGCAGGAAATTAAGCAAAAGACTAGAATTGGCCTATTTATTAGGTGTAATGATTGAAAGATTTTGAAAATTTAAATCTATAAATTAAAATTAACATCTTAGCCATAAACTTCTGCCCTAAAAGGGGAGCCGGCTACTTTGCCCTGTGCTTCCAAATCCCCCAATTTTGTTTTTACCAAACCTACTATTGGATATTATCTAACGGATAGAAAAGATACACACAGGCACGCGAGATTAACCTGACAAACAAGTTAAGAACCGATCACAAAAAATTATACATTTACGTGGTACACAATTACAAGTAATTGGTTAAAAACAATTAACACATTCTTAAATGCAAGAACCCGTTACATGCAAGTTTGCGTCACATGCCAATTACCGTTCGAATAAATTTCAATGTAATGTATACAATAAGTTCTTGAATAAATTAATTCATTTACTGCCTATCGGTCAATAGACGAGTAGTTGGCTCCTCAGCTGCTTACGTTCGGAGTTGAAAAGAATTCAATTATTAAGGAGAAAAAATAGAAAATGGGGAAAGCATATATAATAGGGCTAATTTGCTAATGGCCCACTCCCGTCAATGGTGGCAGCCTCTGCTTCTGATTGTTCCCAGTCCCGTCGGTTATTTTGCTAATGGCCCAATGAACTTCTCCTCTTTCTACTTTGCTACTTCTTCCTAATATGGGCAATCTGAACTGTCCGATTTACCTAAATGGCTCTTGTAACACCAATCTTCTCACTTGAATGATGCAGGACTCGATCGGTACTTCTCACTTGAATGATGTAATCCCAGCTGGGTACAATTATGTAAAAAAGAGTTCATTCTTGTGTTTCCTTTATTGTTGATTAATGATTCATTCCAATTATTGCTAGCCCCAAATACAATCCTAATTTCTTTCAAACTAAAATTTTTGAAACTGGATTTGAAAGAACTTGACATGAGATTTGAAAGCGGGCAAATTCAAGAACATAGTTTATGCTAATTGGGAGCTACAAACCGAATTTTTAAGTTCAACCTGAACAAAAAGCTAATTTCTTGATTGAGGTTATTGGATTGGAGAAGAAAAAATATTGACACCAGTAAAGCTGATAGCACTTAATCTCTTTTATCTCACCTATTCTATTTGAGCCGTTGGATTACAAGACTTTCAATCCAATGGTCGTTTTTATAAAAAAGACAAAATAAAGAGGTTACTTATTACTGTAACAAAATAACCGGACCCCTAAAAGGATATTTTTTTAAAGTTTCTATTTATAAAATTCTATATAAATCATAAAATCTTAAATTATTTTATTTTCATTATGTAATTTTTATCTCCAAAATCTAATTCTTCTAAGTTTCTTTAAAAAAAAGTTTTTAATCAAAATTTAAATAAAACTGTGAATTGCGGAATGGGGTAAAAAAATTATTAGATGAATAATTTATTTAAGTATTAGATTGAATTTTCTTTCAGAATAAATAATAAGTTAATTAATTTTTAGTTATTTAAGTAGTTTTAATTAAAAATTAATTTTATAAAGAATTTAAATGCCTACTCTTTTACGAAAATTTGACGGGGGCTTGTGGTTTGTACGAGCTGGGAACATCAAGCAGATTTGAGATTGCACAAAATATTTGCTAACATCGATATTTATATGCTCTGAAATCGTTTCTTTCACCATTTTTTTTTTTTGTAAGTGTAGAAGAAAAAATTCATTTGGTTAATAATATGGATGAAAAAGTAAACAAATAAAAAAGAGATTTGAAAAGAAAAAAAATAAAAAAAATAAAAAAATTAAAAGAAAAAAGAGCGAGCAAAACCTTTGAGGAATGTACTGTTTTGAGTATCACTCAGCATAGCTGTAGTCCACCCGAGCTTTTAGGGCATGAAGCGGTCTTTCACCGCCATCAAAAATTAAATCGGCGCTCGCTCGGCGGTCCATGTTGGATGTTTGTTACCCAGCCCAAGGCGGGCAACATCGAATATCTTATGAACCCCAAACAAGACAAATAGTGGGAGACTGATTCTTCAACCTTTTCTCCATTTTTTTTTTGAATTCATTTATTCACCTTTTCCTATATATATATAATTAGGATTATCAGAGTTCGGGTTGTTGTAACTTATAACACACACAATTATAATATATAAATTCTACGCTACGGGTAAGCTTATCTTGCATTTAACGTAAGTAACAGAGGTGATGTGACCATTTAACTTATGTAAAAACAGCATGTGGCAATAAGGGACAGTATGAAAAACTATTTGAAACCGGATGGCAAACAGTTGCAAGAAGTGTCAACGGTAAGGTCAATCCATGCATTACTTATAATAGCCGGTTGGTCATTAGGCGCGTATTGATGAAAATTTTGAAACGAAAAAGAAAATTTGAAATTGAAAGGGAGGAACAGGTCCCTATGAAACGTCATATGCCACTATTCAACAAAAAGTGTCAAAAATATAATCAAAGACTCATTCTTTCCAATAGACGGTTGAATATCTAGCGGAATATCGATGAAAATTTTAAAAACAAAATTAAAATTTGAAAAATTTTTCCCATCCTGATTGAAATGTGGCCGTCCGATTTTTGGAATATATTAGCTCTTATTCTGTTTATTAGAGGGAGCAACATCTCCCTCCGACCCTCTCTAACATAATCAACGAAATATTCATAGTTTGATATTGAAATTTATTCATTAAGGGCTAAAAAAAAGTAAGAGATCATCTATAGGTCTGTATGTTACTATACTGATTATAAAATAAGGAGGAAATGCAGCTTGAGAAACTATGAAGAGTTTCGAAGATTGTCAATTTGTTAACCTTAAACCATACGCTTCACTCCAACTTTCGGTTACAGCCTTAACCCATACACGTTACTCCAGCTTTCGTTAGGGTCGCTTCTGGGAGTTTTGCAAATACAGGTATTGAAATAATAAGGAACCCACCATAACAACAAATCATGCATGGGAAATTATTTGGTCAAGACAACTTGCGAAGATGAGGTTTCAAATTTTACCATTTTCAGTGACATTCTGGCCACTCTTGCTTCAGTTTTGGTGAGCTGCAATTTGCTAGGTTTTCAAATTTAAGTGAACCTGAAAAACTGAAAGCAGAAGTTTATAATATCATTTGGTGCTACTGTTATTTTAACCTCTTTCAAACCCTAATTACTCTCATTTTTCCCTCTTCAATTTTTCATGCCTAAAATATGCGCCCATCACTTTCCTTCTCCCTCTGTCAATTTCATTACCCATTACCCCTTCAACTGCGATTTTCTAAAACTGTTTCGGAAGGTAACCCATATTTTGTTTATAATAATCGTTTGACCGTTGCACGTGTACCTCATTTTGTGTTAAATTTCTTCACATCCGTTGGATTTGAAAAATGACAAATCCAACGGTCTATATGGTTGGGCTGTTTGTTGCAGCAAATGCAATATAGGTGCTGCCCTACTCAAATATTATTACTGTATAGTATTAGTTATGACAGTAACTATAACTTAAGATTTATATAGAACTCTACTTAATAAGAAAATAAGTTTTTGTCATAGGCCATGGGTTCTGAAGCCAATCTCCCATTATTTTCAGGCTATTTCATGTTGTGCCCTCTGGCCCTGTGATAATTATCAAAATGTTACTTTTTCTTTTTTTTCTTTTTTTCCACGTAGATTCCGTATGTTTTTGCAACGAGAAATTTTATAAATTATCGATATAATATTGAGAGTTTGTGTCCCCTATATCAAGGTAAATCTATACAATAAAAGATTGAGTTATTCACACTCTAAAAATATTCATAACACTATTATTTTTAATGTTCACCTATTAAATTTAAAAAATTAATTTTTACCTTGTATGCTTTATCAAATGTGGGGAAAAAAATTCCTTAGATAAAACATTTAAATTAAGGGAGTTACTTACAATTTAATAATTATTCTGTACACTCAATTACTTAAAATACTTGCATGTATAAATTAAAAAGCAAGCATTTATTACGCACACATTCTCTGTCTTCTTTGTTTTTTTTCTCTGTTTCAGCTTTCTCGGGCCAAATTTTTAATAATAATTCATTTATTGAGTAATTAATATTCACTCAATAATAAGTTTTCGTAATTTGAGGTCGAGGGCGAGAAGTTGGCGGCAAAAAAAAAAAAAAAAAAGCAAAAAACAAAAAATCAGGACCAGAAATGCCGTGAGGACGATCGGATCGAGAAGAAAGGATCAAAGGACACGATGATAGATAACAAGAAAGATCGGACCAAGGTTGGGTCCACTGCCAGCTATGATCCTTGGATTTATAAAGGCCAAGCCTACAAGTAACTAGAAGTTTAAAGACCGTATGGCATATTCATTTCATGCCTGAGGGAGTTTCGTCTCTTTTCGTTTCATTAATGCTTCATAACCATATGACCGGAATTTGAATTCAAATTTCACTGCACAAAAAGTTCTTTTTTTTTTTAAATTAAATTGTATCGTACTCTTTTCATTTTTTATTTCGGCGGAAAGAACTTTCGAGATGAGGATCTTGTCACGTTATCGTTTGCAGTAATATATACATATGAGAGGAACAATAATATCGCATGGATCTCACAATATTATTGCTTTTCTTATGCGTAAGTTACCACATGTAATAACGTTAGTATTGTCTTGAAGACAAAAATCTCTTGTATTGTCCAAGCGGTTAAGAGAGAGAGAGGAGGACTACTTTACAGCTACCGTAAAATCCTTTCTTATGAACAACATCAAGACTTATTATAAATATTATTTACGTAAGAGATTATATTTTATAATAATTATAAAGTAACAGCCTCTTTAAAAGATCTCTTGCAATCAAAATGTTGACATTTTCTAAATTACGGCACTTAGTTGAGTGATTTTTACCTTTACTTTTCAAATAAGAATAACGGGTTGAGTAAATTTAATATGTTAAATTAAATCCATAATTATAAAAAAATTTAAATCTTCTACCTCATATCCCAAAAAAAAAAATGAAATATATATTAATCCAAGTGAGAACTTATTATAGTTTGAAATACTTCATGACACAGAATAATTATTATTGATATGAAATGAAATTCTTCCTTTACTTTATTATCAATACATATATTATTAAATTTTGATAAGCGTTCACATAATAGAAATTTTTTTTAATATTAATTATATATCATAATACTATATTATATAAATATTTATAATTATTATTAAAATAAAATTATACTGATATTTATAATTAAATATATTTAAAATAAAAATATTTTTATTTTATTCGCATTAAAATAAAAGATTTATAAATTAATTTTACTTAAATAAAAAAAAAAAACTGAAGCTATCAAAATTCAAACCCTAACCTCAAAATCTTCTTAACTTTTGCTAAAGCTCAGGTAGCCCACATGAAAGAAACCAAAACAAGAAGATTAGCTCCTCAATCATTCAGTCAAATTTTTCACCCCACATTACCAGTATAAAATAGTACCACAAACGGCGTGGCCCCGACCAAAATCAAGCTCTTGCTCAACTCCCCACGAAAAAGTAGTAATTTTTCCTTCCTTGATAAAACCTAAAGACGATGGAGAAATAAATATGATATAATATAACTAAATACTGTTTAGTGGCACGAGTACAGTGTAAGCTGTAAGCTTAAGTGAATCGAGCAACAAACGGAACCCAAATAAAAAAAGGGGCGCTCACAAGCCGACACCACCTTCGTCCCCCCACCATTTGTCTAGATATACACCCCCTTGCATTTCTCTCAGTCTCCTGTAACGTCACCAACTTTTTCACCTCTCTCCCTCACTCTCTCTCAAAAGCCTTAGCTCAGCTGCTGTGGGTGTAGTGACAAACTTTTCTCGGAGCAAAACGAGTATTTGTTATTACTATCTTCCCTCTAAGCTTCTTTTGCTCAATCAGTTATGGCTGTTTTGGTGCTTTTAGCCCTCTTCCTTGGCTTCACCGGCCATTCAAGTAAGCTCCTCAAGTCACCTTTTAAATTTTCTTGCTAATAAAGCTGCACAAAGCGAGCCACCATTTTTTTTTTTGTAGACATGGAGATTTGAGATCTCATTTTTATTTTTATACCTTGACATTACATTTTGAGTATAAAGGAATGATTTTTTTTTTCGCTTTCTACGTCCATGCCCATCTGCTGGTTTTTCAGTTTTTAAAAAATTTTTCTGATTGATTTTAATTGGTATGAGAAATTGACATTTTACTTGCATACACTGGCGCAAATGTCTCCTTTATATCTGGTGCCTCACTTTATTCTTATTTCAAAGCAATTTCTTAGTCTGAAACTTAGCTATTTTCTTAGTTAATAGAAAGAAAATTAAAAAAGAAAAGATTTAAAAAGAAACCAAGTTTCCTTTCATTTTTCTGAGTCTATTTTTTGCTATTTTTATTTTGCTTCCTTATTCTACAAGGGTTAATCTTTTCTTTTTCTTTTTTCTTGCTCGTCTGTGTGATTATGGTAGCTGCAAACTGGTGTATTTGCAAAGATGGAGTGGGTGACTCAGTTTTACAAAAAGCTTTGGACTATGCTTGTGGAGCTGGGGCTGATTGTAACCCTATCCATTCGAACGGGCCTTGTTACAACCCCAACACCGTCAAAGCTCACTGCAATTATGCTGTCAACAGCTATTTCCAGAAAAAGGGTCAAGCTCAGGGCTCTTGTGATTTCGCCGGAAGTGCTACCGTTACTACTACTGATCCGAGTAATCTCTCTTTCCAGCCACTCACTTTTACTTGCCATTTTTCCTATTTTACCCTATGGTAATAAAGTAAAATTCACCAAGATTTCCACATGATGATTTGCAGGCACTTCTGGCTGTTCTTATCCTTCAAGTGCTAGGTATGCATGGCCCCCCCTTCTGTTCTCTCTATAGATCTATTTTTTTTTAGTGTTTCCATTTGGTAAATTTTCTCTATTGCCGTGACACGCATACATCCTCCTTTCAAACTTTGTAATGTAATGAACTGTACTACTGTAGTAGTTCCGTCACTGTTCGTTGTTGGTGTTTCGGGGTGCTCTTAGTTTTTATTTGGGGCACCCGACATGTTCGGGGACTGTCAAATCATAAACGTCGTTATACAGTATGCAGGATATGATTCGGTATGGGTTTTGAATGTGTTCCATAGGATGCTTGGTTTGCCTCTTAAAGAGTCCACACATCCTCAACAAACTTTATTGGGGTGGCCTTTTTTTATTTCTTTTGAAACTTACACATTATGCTGTTGAACATGGAGAAAGAATCTAGGTTAGAAATATAAAGAAAAATCCACATGGACAAAGAATAACTTTGGAATTTTGTGAGAAATTTTGGTATATACATCTGGCATATTATTATTGTTATATGACGAAAATGCATGTGCTGGCTCACTATAAGATTTATATTTTCGTTATTACACTGCATTATGATCTTACCGAAGGTGGGTCGAGATAATTTCTTAGTATTTTTGCATTTCAAAGTCACTGCGGACTGAATCGTATGGAATTTAAACATAGAGGGGTAGATAATCACCAAGTGGTCATGAAGGTGAGTATATTTTATTTTGGTGGCGTCATTGCCTAAAGACCTTTATTTTTCACGCTTAGAATTTCTTGTGTGTGGAACGGGGCATCTTAACTTTTTTCTTAAGATGAAAAGGTAGCTTTTGTTATTATATTATTATTTTTTTAATAACACTAGCAAAACAATTCATTTTGAAATGAAAGTAAATTCAATATAGTTGTGAAATGTATTGCCTCTCCTTTTTCTTTCACTTTTGATCTTATTCTAAATGAGCCCTTTTTGTCGTATTCACTGATGTTGTCATTGCATGAATGATGATGTTCCCTACTTGATCCAAATTGGCCACCAAAGTTGTTAAGAGCCACCGGTAGCACTTTTTTCATTGTCGCAAAAGATGCTGCAATTATTGGGATCTCTAAATCAAATCCAAATAGGTTTTGCCAAATGTGAAACTTGATTTTAACTAGGATTAAAGAAATTAGTAAAACCTAGAAACAGCCAAGAGTTGAACAGGGCGGAGGTTTAAGCATCCCATTATTATTTGTGCCTTCTATTTCACTCTCTTTTAGTCTCACTGTTAGAAGTGTGATACCATCTTGACCGTCCACATGTAGCTTGATCGCTAATAAACAACAAAAAAAGGGGCAGAAAGTGGAAACATTTCTGTCACCATCTGCTGTTTTATTGATGACCACCCATAATTGTGCTGAAGGAGATTTCACGCTAGGCTTGTCCACATTGAAACAAGAAAAAGTGTGCCACTCCTGGAATGGTGGGCCTGGTAGAGCTGCCTTCAAGCCGTATGATGGGCATGTTAGTTTTGTGATTTGAGCCAACTTTTGAAATTATTTTGATGTCTCGAGGCCTGTGCGTGTTTAATCTATAAAAAAAAAGTTTCTTGCGTGATTCCTTCAGTACAACCAATGTTATTGGAGCACTCCTGTTGACGTTGGTATGATAGAGCACTTGCATCATTTTTCCAGTAGGTACAGTAGATATCTAGTCATTTGATAAATTCAAAGCTCATTTTACATCTCTATTGGGTTTTTGACTGTATATTGATATGGTGAGTGGGACTTGCAGCCCCCTTGGTTCAAATTTCTGAACACTATTTACTTAATTTCATTCTGTGGTATGCTTGTTACCGTGTAAAAGTTCATTTGTCTCAGTGGTTTTGTACTACTTGCTTGGCTTTTTGCATTTACAGGTTAAGTCTGTTTCAATAATATGACACTGTGACCATAACATGAGAATATTATTAAAATTGCTGATATGTGCTTCTGTTCAGTTTTCTTATTTTCTTTTTCTCTCTGTTGTCTTAAAGTGGCAATATTCACATGCTTTTGATCATTGAATGGGAATAATTGTAATAGAATACGCAGAACATGATGTATGATTCTTTGGTCCACCAATCAGCCCCCTGCCTAGGCTAATCATTGTTTTAAGGTTCATTTAAGTATATGAAATCCATCGATTTTAGTGGGAAGAAGATGAACTATAAGTCTTAAGATTATATTGGTTGGTATGTGCTGCTGCAGTATTTCTATTTGGACGCTATGTTATGCTCAAATAGTTGAAAAATGATTGTGTGGTAAGCTTCACAGATTTAATGTGTAAGTTGTTGAAGCTGAATTTAGGTCTTCTAAACAAGAACGTGGTATTTAGAGAGTAGAGACTTTAAAGCCTGCAGGTGATTCCTTTACACAATAGCTAGGCTATATTATCACAAGCATTTATGGTTGCCATCTAGCTTTTCACTTGTTAACATTCCCTGAACTAACTTTTTTATGGATGTCTTGTTTTTGTGCATTGTTCAGCACTTCAGGCACCACCACAACTTCCCCAACAACACCGGTCACAGCTCCAGGCACAACCACACCCACCACCACTCCGTCCAATACCACTCCAACCACTAACACACCAGGCAGCACCACTCCTTACACCACCACCCCATCAACTGGAACTGGAGTGTTGGGAGGAGTTGGTCCCGGCTTAGGACCTTCGGGATCCGGTATGCCCAACACAGACTATAGTCATGGTGGGTTGAGACTGCAAAACTCTGGCTTGTCTTTTTTGGTCGTCCTCTTGGTCCCAGCCTCTATGCTCTTGTGGGGTTGAAAGAACCAATCAACAAACATGTCATCCACTATGATGGAGATATGGTACTATAGCCAGTGTCCTTGATGCTGGATATCAATGTGCAGAGATGGATTATGCATGTGATTCTGTTAATTATCTAAAGACGCCTTAATTAGCTGGCTAAGTTTCTTTTTGTTTTCCTCTTCTACTTGTCAAAAAGAGATGATGAGCCAGCCTTTGGCCGGTGGAACTGTGGAAGTGCTTTCTCTTTCTCTCACGCTTTGTCACTTTTTTGTTTCCTGTTTTGTACATCTAGGTCTAGAAAGCAGCTATTTTATCACTTTAAGATGATGATAATTTAGAACCTCTTATCCTCTTATTATTAATATTAAAAGCTGTGTTCATGCTTTATTTAGGGTGCATTTTAACATAATGTACACACTAAAGAGTAATCTGTATCATGCTACCATCGTAGGGGCTCGCTCGGTTGAAATAAAGTTTGGTTGATTAGGATTATTTTGGATCAAATAATTCTAATCCTATGTTCGATGCTAAAAGGTTAAGCCGGGATTCGTAAGTACGGGCCCACCATGTAGTCTTGAATAATAACAAAAATGTTTCGTAGGGGTATCTTTGGATTTACGTTTCTAAAGTTAAAAATTTTATCTGAATGGAACATTTGATTTAAATTCATTATTTACTTATTGTAATATTTTAATTATGATTTGTTATAAATATTGCAATTTATTTGTCTGACTTTAAATTATAATATTATTTTAAATTTACATGTTCAATTATTATTTTGTTGTTGAAAGCGAGTGTTATATAATTCGTAGTTAAATTTAAACTAATAAATAATATAAACTTTTCATATTTCATAGATAAATTGTATCAATATAATAGTTAAACTATTATTTTATTTTTACGATTCTATCTAATTCTGTGCGACTGAACATAAAGCAATATTATATCCTAATTATGTAGCATCCTATTCTATTCCAACTTATTATGAAAAAAAAAAAGTAAAAAAAGTGAAATGAAGCAAAATAGGAGATTATTTTTTTGTACAATTGCGGAGAGTTGGGTCCACAGTCTGCTGGAGTTTCAGTTTTACCGCCAAGAATCTCCATCGTAATTGTTCTGTCGTTCTCATCGTTCCCTGGCTTCCAATTAAATTAAATAAAATATTACTTGGAAAAAATCTCTTAGCTTTTAATAAAATAAAAGATTTCGGAGATTTGTAATTGACGCCCACGTGGTTGAACTCTTAAGTGTATAATGCATTTGATTCTCTACATCACCATTTCTTTTAAGTCCTGGTTTGAACGTTTTAACTGACATGCTTCTTGATTTTCTTTGCATGTGATTTTATGTCAGATGGTTTTGCAAATTTATTTCTTTTTTATTTTCTGTTCATATTTTCAAGCAAAATTGGTTCGTATGAAGAAAAGACATACTGCTAGCAAATAGAATACAGGAAGAAATAACTATTATTATCATTTTCTTTAAGTACGTTCATATGATTAATATTTTATATATATGTTTATAAATATATTAATACATTTTTGTGTAATATTATGTTCAATTTAATCATTTATATTCTTATAATCGTTTAACTTTTATTTTTTAAATTATTTTTTTCCTAAATCACCATTCCTTAAATGTGAGGCAAACATATGCTTCCTGATCTGTTCTGCCTGCATCCCTTTCCTTGGTAGAGAAATTAAATCATTGATTCTAAAACTATTCTTCTGATTGGCAACATGAGTATGTGTTTGTTACGTATTTGTACAATCTTTAAATTATTCTTTTTATTTGTTGGAAAGTTAGTTTGAAGGAGTGAGTTTTCCATATTTGTTAGGGAGTTAGTAATAAAAATGATTTGCTTTTCATTAACAGGTGATTTGTATTGATGATCATCCTTCTTGTTCGATACATACTGAAATCATTTGTCCATTGACAATCCCATGAGCAGCAAAAAAGATTCTACTTTGACTTTGCATCAAAGCTTTAAGTTTGCTCTGAATCTCCTGAAACACAAAGGCATACCACGAGAACTAGGACACCATTAATTAAATGCACAAACAAACAAAGATTAAAGATGAGACATACAGTGACTATGTTTCTTTCCTTGCTTCATGGGGTTGTACGCAAGTGTCGTAAATGGCAGATACAATTTTTTTTTATTATTATTATTATTTTTTTTTGGGTGAAAGTTTCACGGTAGTCAATGACGCTACAAAGAAGTTGAAACTTGATAAACTTATTCAATATCTTAGCGGCAATAGTAATTGAAAAGGGTAGAGAAAAACGGGGGGGGGAATCGAAAAGGTTGATTATGACAATAAATAGACTCAATTATGAAGTATGGACTAATGAGATAAATACAAAGAGTCAAATCAAATATCTCAGAATTCTTACTTATTTTTCGAGACAAATTAAAAAAATTATGAACTGTAATTAGTGATACTCTCTAATGTACTAGTCTTGGCGAATGAGCTCGGGATCTCAAGATTTGGACTTGAGTGATTAATTAAATAAAATTATTTAAAAATAATTTATTATTTAATTTTGATAAATGATAATACAACTTATATAATTTTATATCATCTTGATATTTATCTTTAGGAGCAAGTAATAATTTTTATGCCTATAAAAAATAACTTTTAAAAGCTTGAAATAATATAAAAACTCGTAAGCATGATGATTGATAATTTATTTTGTTTGAAACAAAATTTGATGGGAATTCAAAATTTTTAATTAAAATTCCTTATGACCCAGAAGAACATAATTTATAAAAATATCAAATCTAGTGGTAAAGGATATTTATTACCAGCCTTTTTTAAAAATTTACAAAAGTTTCACTAAGGCCTAATTTAGTAATGTTATAACCTTTGAAATTATTATTATTAATTATGCTATAAAAATAATTAATTGTGAAGAGAATTAATTAAATATTTGATAAATTTTATTTTTAAAAGTCTTGTAAGTTCTAAAAGTAGTTATATTTATTTATTAAATATTTCTGTTAAATTATTATAATAATGAAAATAATTGAATTAGATATAATTTTAAATAAAATTTATTTATGTGTATATAGATATGTATAAAAAATATTATTTTATTTTTTTATATACTAATTGATTATTAAAATAAATATTTATATATTGCTAATTTTATTTTTTTAGTTTTGTCAATAGAATTGACAATAATAATAATATCTTTAAATTAAATGATTTTATTTTTTTATTAACAGCGATAATTTTAGATTTTTAATATATGTGAGGATATACATATAATTGTATTAAATTTAAAATCAAAACTCAAAATTGGATTTTAAAAAACTACTCTTTTTATTTTCAAAATTTATTATAAATTGGAGTGATTTTGACAAAAATATTTTTAAAAAAATTATTAAATATTAAAATTAACTTTTAATTTCTTAAATTTAAATTTAAACATCTAAAAGACTGATCAATATTTATTTTGTTAACCCCATTGATTACTTATTTTATATTAATTTATTTTGCATGATCGTAACTTCGTAAGTTAGTATCAATGAACCTTTGGTCCAGTGAGAGAGATGTTTCACTTACAATGTTAAGTGTAAGAGTTTGAGATTGTAAATATTCGACTATCTATAAAAATATTATGAAAGATAGTTTCAAATTTTTTTATAATTATCTAATAATTGAGTAAATAAAATCTCACACTTACGAGAAGTAAATATTTTTTAAATATTAAAAAGTATTTAAAGTATCATAATTTATTAAATATAATCTCTCACTTACAAAATATCAATAAAGTATATATCACTCGAATATTAGAAAGAATTTAAAATATATGAATAAATATTTTAGTGAGTCAATATATGATAATAATTTTATTTACATAATTTGATATGATATTAATTATAAATATTAATTATAATATCTGATGTAATATTACTAATAATTTATATAAAACAAAATAAAAAAAAACTTCGTGAGTTTGTTGGGCAAAACTCTTTCAAAATCGAGTGAACGGATCAAGAAAATTGGGAGAAATTCAAATAAAAAGGACAGAGAAAAGCCGAGAATGGGTCCCATCCAATTCATAGTGGCACCAAAACTGAAACGTGTCAAATTATCTATCGTTCAATAAGACTCATGTGAGTGAAAGTAATCAATTTACTGGCCCTCGGATGCAAAAAGAACAGTTAGTGCGATATTTGACCCCACTATTTGACCAACCAGTGACAATGGAAAGGCCCACTGTCTCTGAAACGACACCTTCATTGTTCCAAAAAAACGAGAAAATGAGAGGTTCAAGAACTTGCACGGTAAAAACCCTAAAACGCCCTTCTCTTTAAATCGACATGCACGTTCACGGTTTCTGCTTTGTTTTGTGGTTGCTCCTGTTTGGTTGCTCCCACTTGTTTTTTTTTGTGTTTTTTAATTGCTTTCTTCAGTTCATTATTTTATTGCTATTATTGAAAGTGCCGTTCGTCGCTGTTCATATTATAATGAGTTGGTGCTTGTAAAGCTGCTGGCTTTTTGGTCCCACTTATTCTTTTCTTTGAATAATATTTGCTTTTCTTTGAAACTGGTTTATTTTTTATATTTATTTTGGGAGACAAAAATACCCACCACTGTAGTTAATAATAATAATTTGCATAGAACTGAAAATGAATAAATAGATTAATTTTTTATTATTAAAATTTAATATTTTCTCTCGAATGACCGAGTGCGAGCGAAACTCAAATTAAATTTATAATATCTTATTTTTTCCAACTCGAACTCGGCGGCAACCTATATGAAACTGGGGGAGGCGAATCATGTGACTAAAAGAAATATTTCCATTTTGGGAAAGTATGATAGCTTATCCGGTTTGCAAAATTGCAGTTAAAAATGTTGTACCAAAAATCGTCTCAAAACGACGCAGAATGTCTTGTATTGCATGCTATGGGCTGACGTGTGTGACTTTCAATTCTAACATGTATCGGCAAATTGATGGTCATCAGTCATCACCATGATTTTGTTAATGCTGTTGAATTTTGATCATTTGTGTTGAAGGTTAAACCTTGTGACATATGCGGTGATGGAGGTTGGCCGGAGCAGATAGCAACTTGCTATCTATGCAAAAGTGCTCGAGAACATATGTATGGCTGCTATTTCCCTTCCTTATTTCCTCTGTTTGTCTTGTTTCTAATGCCATATTTATTGTATTTGAGCACCATCCAGCAAGCCTGCAAGATCAATAGAAATGGAAAGAAATTAATGAATTTGGTGTTGTTGTTCTTTCATTGCATCTTGCATGATCAAAGTACCTGTACAAAACAGCTAGGAAATGGTTTAGATTATGAAGATAAGGTCCATCATCTGACAAGCATTCAAGGTGCATTATAGTTGATCTAACTTGATCTATTGTATAAACCTTTTAACACTTTCTATTGAATCATGTCGCCTTTTTTTTTTTTTTTTTTGGCTTTCCAGCTATTGCATGAAATTGCTTCTCTTCAGTCGCCCAACCGTTTGGTTTTGTGAAGAATGCCGTTCAATTAAAAGCCAATTATTTCCAAAGTCTGTTGTGCAGGAGCTCCGTCATGGGGCCTTAACATCAACTTATATCTCCAGTAGGGATGTTCGGCAGTCAATGGGAGGACCAAATGTCAAATTGTCTACCCAGAGTGATTTGCACTCAAACCATGCTTGCCAGGCAGATAAGTTGATAACAAAGTTCAATGGATCTCCCAGATTTGAAACTCCCCTTTCAAAGTTAACCCCGCAAGAGGTGAATGCTGATCCAAGTGTTAGAGCTGTACCCCATTGCAACCCTCTTCTAGGAGGCATTGAGGAGATCCATTCAATTACTCAGCAGCGAGTGCCGCAAACATCAAAAGAATTGAAAGGTGCGAAGACTCCTTGACAGTTATGGCCAGGAAGTTTTACATCAACAGGTTGATAAACACAGAAAAACTGAAATCTGAATTAGTACAATCACACAATATGCTCCTAATCTAAATTTTATTGCCATTCCCAAAAGCATATCAATTATGATACCGACCATTAAGAACTAGGACTCATTACACTGTCCATAGATTATTTTACTTTAAGGCAATTCAACTTGACGATGTCTGCCCAAGTACTCAGCATTTGAGTCTCAATACATAAATGGTGGATTTTCCTTCCTTGTTGTTCCCCTCCCTGTAAATTGGTGTTTACATGTGGATGCTCTTTTTATGTGTGTTTCAGGTAAAAATTGGATTGTTTGCAAAGAAGAGCCAGTAGAAATCCTTCAAGCTGAAGGTTCAAGGGTAGATATAGCAGCTGATACTACTCCTCCACCATCAGTAAATGCTTTACCTATTATCAGTTCAGGCAAGAAATTTTCTCTTGCCTCCAGTAACTTTCACTCTTTCAGTCAATCTTTATCATTTTATTGTTTAATTGAACTCAGTTTTTAGAAAACTTGTCCCATTTCAGGTGATGTCCTGTCTGCTGATGTTCTAGCCCAGAGCTTTGATATCCAAGCAAGCAATCTAGATCCCAAAGATGAGCCAGATAATTCTTTTTTGTTGACTTCATATGCAATTTGGTGGTGAGTGACCTATTTCATGATATTTTATACTCTCCGTATTTGTTACTGAGCACATGTAGTACATAGAAAGTAATGAAAGTTTCAGACTAGTAGAATGCAGTATGTGCAGTTGTTAACATACACTAATAAGAACAATCATGTTTTATTGTTTTGTTAATGTCAGAGAGAATAAACTAGATATTTCTGAGTATCTTCTGTGTTTGAGCCCAATGTATTATATAGAAATGTAATTGAAAGTTTGCTTACTAGGTTGCTAGAGCAGGCCCCTGTATCCCTCATCATTATACTGTAAATTATAGTCCCTCTCTTACCTAATAATTTTGTTATGCTTTGTTCGCTTTTATCATTAGGAAACTCCTCAAAAGCATCTATAAGAGAATGCCATATTCTTGTTAGAGCTTTAGGTTGTTGAAGGAATTGAACTTTATGTTCTGGCTTGCAAATTAAAAGGTAGAGAATTTTTTTCTTTTGAATAATCTTTGCATTAATTTTGTGATATACTTCCAATAGTTTTTGCATTCAACTCTTCTTTCTTCTTTATCTGAAATTTATGACACCATAATAGTTCAGAATTAGTTTTCATTTTGTTTATGGTCATAATTAGGTCAGTACAATGAGCTTTTGGATCATGCTATTTCTGGCTCCTTGCATGGTCAATTAGATCAGCTTATTCAAGGATCTTTATCTTTACTCGAGTTACATTCCCAAATGCTTGAACTGGCTGCTGATATTTTTGGCTTGCTCTTGGACATCATCCTCCATTCGGCAATACTTCATCTTAGTAGTTTTGGATTGGTCCTACTTTGTAATTCTTCTATCTAATTATGTTTTGTTAGTCTCATCATGTGTGCATCACAATCTTCAATGTTTGTAGCAGTCAACATCTGGAATTATTTGTCCTAACTCAAATAAAACTAGAACTAGAATGTAGTGAATGTCCATCCAAAAAATGCACCATTGTCAGTCTCTGACGACAGTGATTTTTCCTTTTCTAGTGGAAGCATTGAGATGCTTAGTTTGGATACTTCTAGCAAGTTTTATGATGGATTTTGGGCTTATCTTCCATGTAAAATTCACCGCAAAGTTCTTGAGTTTTCGAAAGAGATGCCTGGAGTGATTGCATGTTCATCAGCTCCTTGCTGCAATATTGGCCTGGAGGTTTTTCAAAATGGCATGCCCAATGTAGATGATATTGCACTAATATTCTTCCCTGGGAATTTTCAGAGGTGAAACCAGTCTTGGTTAAAATTTTACTTTCCAGAACATGAAGATCGTGGGATGTTATATTAGGAATCTTATTATTGTAGGTCCAAAGAGCAGTACAATAGTCTTTTGGAGCTGTTAGAGATGCGAGATCTTGTCCTGAAGAGTTGCATAAATGGTGTGGAACTATTGATCTTCTCCTCAAAAATTTTGCAAGCAAATTCCTCGGGTGAGCTTATTGAATTTATTTATAAAATAAGATTCTTTTATATTTTATCAATCATATTTGCCAATGCTTGATTACTCATACCAGTACATTTTGTGTTTGTGAATTTGATTAAGATAACAGGATGCTTACATCTCATGGCACAACTTGTTTTAACTTAAATTTTGCAGAGACCTTGGATATCCTTAAGAAAGCATTTCAGTTCTTCAGTCCTCTTTTTGTTATTATGCAACATATAATTTTTTTCCATTAATATCTTGAAGACTTGAATGCACATGTACAACATAAAATGTCTTTATTGGCACAGAATTTTGCTAATGTTATAGATACAACATTAGCAAAATTGGAGAAGAAAAACGTGTGACTTTATTTAATTTACTGGACCTTAGAGATGCAGGAATAGAGTCATTTAATAAAATTTGTGACCTGCATGCGTAAAAGAGGTCCTCATTACCAAGTTCAATGATCTCATTTTTTTAGGTTTCAAATTGGGATCGTTTTTGTGGGGAGTATACCGCGAGGTGCAAGGTAAACTGGAAGGCACCCCTGTTCTTTCCCCTGAAATGACTTCCCAAGACGGTCCTCACATTCAAAGTAATACCAAACAGTCCCTCTCCAAGGTGAAAATTGAACCAGACAACCACTGTGATGTTCCTCCTGGATTTCCTAGAAGAGCAGCGGATGCTGATGCTAGGAGGATTAGTCAATTATCTTACACTAGTTAGGTATTTATTTTAACCCTTTTAAACTAATCAGTGATATTGCTGAGGAACCATGAATGACTCTTTTACTGTGTAAAATGTTAAATTATTTATACAACAAAGGTGTTATAGTATAAGGAGGGCTGAAACCAGAATAAACTTACTTGTTCTCGTTAAAAAAGGAAAACAAAGAATAAGAGTCGTCAGATGAATGTTTGCCGGCTATACTTACGGACTGTGCAAATCCTAATCTGTTGTTAAAATGTTGCAGAATCAGTGGGAGTTTTTGATTTTGGGTGCACTTGAGCCACCTATGGCAGGCTTACTGAGGATGGTTTGGCAATTGATCTTTAACTCTTAAGGTTCTTTAGCTCTTAGCAGTAGCAAATTAACCTTGTATGAAATTATGTACGCCCATCAGTGATATCATAAACTGTAGCACCACAGAGACTTAAGAGTCAGTATTTTAAAGATCATAAATTCGGAGTGTTATTCAACATATAGTGGTTTATATGCTTATATGGAACGTGATCTCTCTTATTATTATTATTTTTTGGTTATGCATTTTTTCATGACTTTGATAATTGCCAAATATTTGACCACGGCGAGGAGCGGTGATGTAGTCAGAAATTTTGTTCGGGTGGAGCATGTTCAAAATAAATTATAAACTGAAAATTCACGCGCAATAATATATAAGCACAGCCACTATTTAATAATCGTTGATAGTATTTATGCTCCTCAATGAGTTTTCGTGTTTTTAAAACTATACATGTATGATGGTTTTATTGTGTTAATATATGCTTTAGATAGCATACACTTGTTAGTGGTGGCAAAGAAATGACAAAAAGTAATAAATTGGTGTGTTTGATGAAATTAGACAAAGTATTCATAGTTTGCTCTTGTTACCTGTTGATTTTCTATGATGATGAAATTAGAATAGCAGATCTTAGTTGTTTATATCTTTAAGCAAAATGAAAAAGAAAAAAATGTCAAGCTTTTTGTTTATTTTTTTATACGTGAGTTATTAGAGGGTGGATAATACATTTTGTAAAATCAAAATAACTAAATAAGTTTGAAAGAATTTGCCAACTTTTAGACATGGAGCATGTGGAAACTTTGAATTAGCCTTGGGGCATTTTCTTAGAACTCAAGAGGGGACGCTTTTATAAAATTTTAAGAAAATAGGCGCTTTAAAATCACACCTTGAAATTTTTCAAAAGCCAGGGGGCCCGTGCCCGCCTGGTTGATTCGTCCTGCAAGGAGGCGATCAAATAAAGTTAAAAAAATTTATTTATATGATTTCGGGTAGAATTTCAAATTATATTCTAATTTTGTCAATTTAAATTTTCGGTGCACCCTTAATTATGAGTGGATTTATTTAAACCTATTAAGATACTCAAATATACATTTTTTTAATAAAGATTTTTTTTTACTAATTACTCATTGTGTTATTTACTGTTAAGTGCAGCATAAGAAAGTTAAAAATAAAAATAAAAATTTACTCTTGCATCTATTTCATATATGTAATTACTTTAACACAATTTCCCATCTTGCATCCATCAACACTTTTTTTTTTTTTTCAAAAGGGAACTTGGGGATTCTTAATAAATATTTTGTCCCTTTTCCAGCGAAATTCGTCTGCAAAAACAAACCCAAAGTGAATTGCAATCCGGGCGACATCTAACTTGACCGATCAAATCTCTATATACAATGATTTTTTTTTTTCCCCTGGTGCAGTGGATGGTGAAAATTAAAACTTCTGAGCGAGAAAGTTTCGCATTTTTGAGAGCAAGATAAATTTTGGAGAGAGAAAGCTTTATTTCTAATATATCTTTTACTGTAATTTTTTAAGCCATTGTTATTTGAACATTTGTACCAGTTTTTGTTTGACCGCTAAAATAATAATCACATAAATCAAGCAAGTTCGTTCAGTGGATCGTAAATAAAATTTCAGTTTCATGTTTTTTATTAATGGGTTTGTAAATAACTGCAATGAGTTTATTTAAAAATTATTATCAACATAATAAATTAATTTTAAAAGTTTAGTTTTGGTATTTGGTATGTATCTAGACTATAAATTTTATTCTTAATTTTTAATAAGTAGGTACAATAAATAAATGGGTAGGGCTTTTCAAATCTACTAAAATACTCTCTGAACCCAATTGTTTATTAAACCTATTGCTAGATTTAAAATTTTTAAAATTTACTAAATTCTTTGTATAACATGAGTTACCGGAAAACAATGGAACAATGGGAATTCTTTTTTTATTTTGTTTTTTGCTGATTGAGTCAAACATTGAAAATGTATATTGCAGTCTCTGTTTCTTCTTGCCCTAGTGCACAGCAATTTCGCTATTTTTTACAGTTGAAAAGTGTTTTTTTAATTAAAAAAATTAGAGCGCACCACGAATGAAATTAATTTTTTATCATTCGGATCTCAAAATTTTAGGACGCTTCAAAAAGTTGATCTTTGATTGAAAAAAAAATGCGTCATTCCACTAAGAGAATTGAAACAATTAAATTATAAAAAGATTATCTTCTTTTTTTTTTTATGAATTGAATTCTAAAGAGATTTAATTGATAAGAGAAGAAGAAATTTAATAAAATTCAGTATCAAACACCGCATATCCAAATTACTAGAACAAGAAAAAAAGCTGGAAAAGGCTCAACGCTGGATGAGGGATAACTTATTGAAAACTCAACGACGCTTGTTCACTCTCTGCAGAAGAAGAAAATAAGCGTACTTTGATTGAGTTTTGCAATAGGGAGTACAAGTAAAATAATTTTATATAATTATTGTTTGTCTATAATAATAATTTAGATTATGGGTAATTATGTAATAAAATTATTAATAGAAAAGTGGGTTTGAAGAGTGATTTGGTAGATTCAAATATCCTCACTCTAAATAAATAGGTTCGAAGAGTACTTTAGTAGATTCAAATTATCTCATCCCTTAATTATATATATGATTTTTGTTCCTAAAAAAGGAAAACTATATTTGCACTACCTCTATTTTATCATATATACGCCTAACCAATACAAAATTTTGACATTTTCTATACTTATACTAATCAACTACTTTGACACTAAGAATTTAAATAAAATAATCATTTTATCCCTCAATGAATTGAAAGACCATTTTATCCTATTTTAAAATAAAAAAACTATAATTATAAATAATACCTCCAAATTTAATAAAATCAATAAATCTCAAAATCCAAGACGTTCATTTTTATAATTATAATTTTTAAATGATAATTTTTGTAATTACATTTTTCGATCATTTTAACTTGGTTTTAACTATTATTATTTTAGTGATTAATTTAAAGAATAAAAAATCATTTGATAATTGTGATTGTATGATCTACAAAAAAAAAAGAGAGAATATTTGAGATGAGTATTACACTTTTTAGGATTAAAAAATTAATAAAATTTTATTTATTAATTAAATGATATTCACACACCAATTTTTCAATAATTGATACCTCTAAATTTAATAAAATAAATTGTTATAAAAAAATATGGGACAATCAAATAAGGTGTACGAGAAAAAAGTGATGCAAGAATAAAGAGTATATGAGAGTTAACAAAATCATGATCCCCCAATAATGGAAAGCATGCTCCCTTTCAATAGCAGAGTTATGCTCTCATGGGGCAAAATTATGCTCTCTTAAGAATGGGAAGCAAAGTTATGCCCTCATAGAGCAAAATCATATTCTCTTAAGAATGAAGCATATAGCCATGTTCCTTTTCCTGGGGAGCAAGACTTACGCTCCCGGGGGCCTAGGAATGAGTAACAAGAGCCATGCTCTCCAAGGACAAGAAACATAAGCCACACTCCCCATAAAAAAGAGACCATACTCCTAAAAGAGATGTATAAAAAAGTATATTATTTTTCCCCTCTAGAGAAAAGAAAAAGTAAGAAAAATAAAAGAATTTTTATTGTAGGACATGCCTTTCAAAAGTATAGAACAACAAGCACACTCATCAGGAAGTAGGAACTATACTCCAAAGAGTGGAAGTATACTCCAAAGAGTGGAAGGAGCATAATCACGCTTCCCCAAGAATGGGGAGCAGAAGTATGCTCCTATAGGAATGGGGACTAAAGCCATACTCCAATAGAGCAAAATCATGCTCCCATTCTTGGGAAAGTAGGAGTTACGCTTTTAGGGAGCCCAATAATATGAATCAAATTTCCAAAAGTGGTAGATAGTAAAAGTCATGATAGCAAAAGTTACGAATGTCAACCCATGAGTCCCTTGACCCAATTTCAAATTAAAGATCACATGGGAAAATTCAAAGTCTAAATGAAAGAATTATTGTTGAATCAAGCCTAGTATGATGAAAATCAACTATGAAGAAATATTACTTGGTCCAAAAGCTAATTAAATAAAATTTCACTAGGATACAACTTAGAAAAGATATAAAAAATTCTATAACACATATCCAAGGAGACTTAGGATAATTAGAAAGAATTTAAGTGAGAAAAAAACTTTATCTATAGAAGGTTATATAAGCAGAGGCCTCTCGATGGAAACAAAGTTTTTAATTGTAACCTTGGCATAGTCTGAGGTGTTTGGAGTAACTCTTGAGTAGTTCTAATTTTCCTAGGAAGATGATCCCATAGATAAATTGGTTTATCCTTTAGTTTTTTTGCTAATCTTCAAAGTTGGATATTTGCTTTTTTTTTTTTCTTTTCTTTTCGTGCAAAAGCATCACTAGGAGCCATAACTTAAAAAAAAAGTGGGAAAAGAAAAGAAAATCTCACAACTTTTCTATAACATAAAAATTATGATGCTAAAATAGAAACTCACTTGGTGATGGAATATTATTGGGGAGCAGCTACTATAGGAAATATAAGATAATCAATTAAGGTATGCGGAAAAAAAAATGATGTAAGAATAAAAAGTATATTAAGAGTTAACAAAATCATACTTTCCTTAGAGAGTGGAGTTATGCTCCTATAAAATAAAATCATACTTTTCTAAAAGTAGGAAAAATAATCATACTCTCCTAAAAATAGAGAATAAAGTCATGCTACTATGGATCAAAATCATATTCTCTTAAGAATGGGCTATAGGAGCATGCTTCTTTAAGAATAAGGAGCAGAGCCATGCTCTCATAAAGCAAAATATAGTCTTATTCTTTAGGAAGCAAGAGTTGCACTTCCAAAGGGCCTGAGAATGGAGAGCAAGATCTATGCTCTTGAAGAATAGGAAATAAGAGCCATGCTCATCATGAAGTAGAGATCATACTCTTGAGAACGAGAAGCTGGAAAAAGCATATTATTCTTTTCCTTATAAAGAAAAAGGAAAAGCAAGAAAAGCAAAAGAATTTCTATTGCACAAGAAGAAACCATGCCCTTCAAAAGTAAAAAAATAGTAGGCACCCTCATCAGAAATCAAAAATCATACTTCTAAAAGTGGGACCAGTTGAAAAAGTTAACAAGTTCTTTATCTTATGTAGAAAAAAAAATAAAAAAATAAAAGAATTTATGCTACTTTTACAAAAATCCACAGAAGCAATTAAAGAGCAAGGATCAACAAGTCACAAATACTAAATATATTACCAAAGACAGCAAGATCATGCTTAAATTACAACTTTATTATTGGAACAACCTCATCGCAAGAGCAAAGGAAAAGAAGGAATACAACTAAAAACCAAGAGATAATAAAAGGAGTAGCATTCTTGATGTAATTAATAGTGAGCATCATCAGTCTTTTTAAAAAGTGATAATCAAGTTGAGATTAGTGGCTCTCAATCATGGCTTTAACTTTGACACCACCTTTTAAAAATTCCTCATTAAGAATATTCTCAAAATTAGTATAATCTTTTAACTCTTCAACAGTTGAAACTTTCATACTCAAAATTTAGAGGTTTAGTTAGTTAAGAAAGTTCAACAATTCTTCAACTCCGGATTGAGAATGAGCTAAATCTTCTTTTACAGCATTAAGTCCCAACTTTAATTGAGTCACAAGAGCTTACTCTTCACTCAAACACTTTTCTAGCTCATAAATCCTTTTTTCTAGAAGCTTGGCCTGACTCAAGTAAAGCATTCCCTTCCAACGTCAAGGACTTTATCATTTTCTTTGGTATTTAAACAATACAACCAAGGTGCAGGGAGATTATATAGTTAGGATCTAACTTTATACTAGTAATGGTAGCATAAAAAGCAATTATGATTACCTGATAAATGTTAGTAAGTATGGCATCAACAGGATTAGAGTTCTCAATATGCCTCACGTTATCGACAAAAATATATTAAGACCAAGACTGAATAAAGGAATTCATATATATCTAAGAAAGATCTTCTTAAGTAAAGTTTTGTAAACCATCAAACATAGGCAAAGTTGTTAGGCTGTGCTCGTTGAAAGAGGTGTCACCATAGGAACATAAGTGGAAGCAAATACAGAGCTAGAGCTTGTAGATTGTGGGCATGAAATCTCATGAGTGGAATTTGGAAACAAAATTCTTATTGTAATCCTGAAGTGGTAATAAGAGTTTAATGCAGCCCTTGAGCGGGTGCATTAGTGGAGGTATATGTAGAGTGGAAGTTAGTGGACTAAGAAAATGGAGTTTCACAGGCACTCAAAAGTAAAAGAGGGAGGGAGAGCTAAATTGTAATTGTAATATTAATAAAAGAATTATTTTCTTCACTCGTAGACATAAGTTGAAAGTTGAATTACGTTAATTTTCTATGTCTCCTTATAACGTCCTCATTTAAATTAATTCTTGGTTTGACTAGAAATCTGCGTCAACATAAATAAATTTTAAAAATAGAAGATGTTAATTTTTATAACTATAATTATTAAATGATAATTTTAGTAATTATAATTTTTTTATTATTTAAAGTTAGTTCAAACTATTATTATTTTAATGATTAATTTAAACAATGAAAATCATTTGATGATTGTGATTGTATAATTGAGAAAAAGAAAAAAAATATTTGAGATGAGTATTACATGTCTTTATGTTAAAAGGATTAAAAAAATCAAAAATATTTTATGAATTAAATAAATGCTACTCACACACCAATTTTTCAATAATATTTTATCAAATAATTGAATGCTAATTATAATTTTTTATTTTTAAAAATTTTATAAGATAAAATGGTCTTTTGATTTATTTAAGGATAAATGATGGTTTTATTTACATTTTTATGTTATATTTACTTATTTAAGTAGGAGTAAGTGGTGTAGATCCCTCTCACCTTCATGTTTATTAACATATTTTAATGAAGAAGTAGGAATCCTACTACTTAGGTCCCACCTATTTTTGGAGTGGGTAATATGGTTCTAATTCCCATTAACTAAGGTAGAAATGAGAATCCACTCCCACCTCATTCTTTTTTACTATTATTTTATTAAATTTAATATAATTAAATTTAATAAAATAAAATCATGTTTATTTAAATAATATTATTACATTATTTTATAAATTACATTCATTAAAAATAATAATATTAAACTTATTTAAATATATATTATCATATTTAGTTAAAAATAATAAATTGATTCTAACTTAATTAAAAATTATATTATTGTATTCATAAAGAATTAATAATATTACTATATATTATTTTTATTTCAAAATATTATATTATTATATTTATTTAAAAGTAATACTATTATATTTATTTAATATTAATAATTAATATTAATAAATAGTTTATTTTAATAAAATACTAATATTATACTATATTATTAATAATAATATTTCATATGTGTTGCTCTTATCAATAATTTTTAATTTATATAATTAAAATTAAAATTAATAAAAAATTATGATTTACATAATAAAGAATATTAATAATTTAAAAATATAATAAATAAATATTTTATTTTTTAAATATTTATTTTATTAATTTTATAATTAAAAATATAATTTTTAAGATAAAATTTTTAATTTAAAACTATTTACTCTCAAATTAAGATAAAGTGAATATATAAATTGGATTATAATTTTAGTTTCGTAGTCCCATTTAGTCTTCTACTTTCATTTCATACTTCTAATTATCGAATTCTCATTTTGATTTAAAAATATAAGTTTAGAAATAAAGATAATTGAGAAAACATATTAAAATTTTTATCATAGTTAAATTTATTTATGATAAAACAAAAATAGTAGAGAGATAAATGTTTTTAAAGTGAATTGTCAAAAAGCAGAGCATGAACTAGGGTTGGCAAAATCCGGATTCGGATCTGCATTTTAATTTTTTTATCCGAATCCGCATCCGAATCTATATATTTTTTTCCGGATCCGGATGCAGGTAATATCCACAACGGATGCAGGCAAATATTCCGGATATTTAGATCTGTAAAAAATAAAATTTAATAATTTAAAATAAAATTTAATAATTTAAAATAAAATTTAATAATTTATTTAATAATATCAAATAAAATTCAATCATAATTTAATAATTAATCATTCAACATGAATAGCATACAACAACATCATAAATTCATAAATAAAATTTTAATTTTTAGTTTTTTATTCAATTTTAATTTAAGTTAAAATTTAATAATTTATCTAATAATAATAAATTAAATCTAATTATAATTTAACAATTAATAATTCAACATGAATAACATATAATAGTCTCATAAATAATAAATTGTAATTTTTTTTATTTTTATTTAATTAGATTTATATTTAATTTAAAATAAAATTCAATAATTTAAATTATATCAAATAAAATTTAATCATAACCAATAATTAATAATTTAACATGCAAAATATTCAATAATATGATAAATCCACAAATAAATTTTATTTTTTAAATTTTTATTTAATTTTTAATGTATATTTTTTATTAAATTTTTAATTTAAAATAAAATTATCCAAATTCGGATATCCGACTTTCCGAATATAAATACAACCGGATCTGAATCTAAAAATATTTAAATCTTAGATGTTTGCATCTATATCTATATTTTTAATATGTGAATTTAAATTTTTCTGAATTCGAATCTTCTGGATCTATATAAATTTGCCAACCATCGTGAACATGGTCCATAAGAAGAGGCCGTCCATGATCGTAGAATTTGGGACCCATTGCTGGATTCACAGCACCACGGCTTGGCCGAAAGGGATGCGAATTGCCGAATTGCACTCTATACTTGCCATAAATAAGACAATATAAAACTTTATAGCATGCCTTTTATTTATTGCTTCGTATCGTAGGAAACCTCACGGGCAAGCTGACTTGTCACGTTTAAATATCCGCGGTTTTGACCATGCAGCTCAGATGGTGATGCATTATTGGGGTCTACGAACAACTAAAATTTATAAGTGTTAGGTTGTGCTACGTCCAAATATAGAAAGTATCAAAAGAGTAACATGAAGTGACCTTTAGTTTTAATGAATTAATTCACTTAATTTTAACTAGTTAAATAATTTATTTTATTTATTTTTTGAACTTAATTAAAAATTTTAGTCATTAACTTATTAAGTCAAAATTTTAAATTTTTTACTTTATTTAAAAATTTTAAATGATATCATTAAAATATATTTTTTAAAATATTCATACCTAATTTATTAATTTTTCATCATTGCTTAAATAAAATTAATAATTATTATAATTACTTATCTCTATAACTCGTGATAGACTATTATTATTTTTATCTTTTTATTTTTTAAATTAACATTATTTATCTTCATAATATTTTATTATTTTTTATATAAAAACATCATAAACTACAATAAAATTAACATATACTAATTTATAATATTAAAGGGTTGTATTTAATTGAATATTATTTAAATTATAATTATATATTATCTTATTTATTTTCTTTGAAATATTTATTATTTGTTTAACATATAATTTATAAGAGTACAAATGTAAAAATGCTAATTTTTAAATTTTTAAATTTAAAAAATTAAAATTTATTTTTAGCGATGTTAAAGTTTATTTTATAACTTTTCTATTAAAATAATTTTATAACTTTTAGTAAAAACTTTGAGTGATAATTAAACAACTAGTTTTTTAGTAAAAATTTTATTTATAAAAATTCTATTAATAAAAATTATATTTAAATAAGTTTTATTTAAAAAATTATACTATACATAATGTAATCAAGATTGTAACTAACTTTAGATTATAGTACTTCATAGTAGTTACAATGTAATTAAATAATTAAATTTTGTTAATTTTTCAATCATTTAACAATGCTTCGGGTGAATTTGGCTGTCTATCTGTCTAAGTATTTAATAATATTTTTTAGTTTAGTTTTGGCCACCTATCAGCTTTTTTTTTTCCTTGCTCGGTCGGGTATAACTTTTACTCCACACCAATTATAGCTTAAAAAGTATAGTATTTCATTACAAAATGCACACTTAATTAGTGAGTACTCGAACCACTAAGTGAATGTAACAAAATCCCATCACACACAATCAATATAAATTTGTCAATAACTTTCTATTTTAAGTTTTTTTTTTCTTTTTTACACGTTAACACATTTATTACATGTTCACATAAAGTGTTTTGTCAAGTTATAACCAATACAACTTACAATCCACACAAAATATATAAAATTAATAACATAACAATAGAATCCACTGTCATGTTACATAAATTATAAATTACATTGGTCGTAACTTAACAACGTCCTCATTCACATGAAACCAGAAGGCCTATCAGTCAAAGAAACTTTGACCAAAGGATTTTCCTATTTGTTTCGCTCTCTTCAGTCTTCATTATTGCTGCTTTCTTGCTGCAATATATACTAAATTAAAGCTACCCCACCGATCTTTTACTCTCTGTGCTCAGAAAGAGCAAAGGACACCAAAAACTGACAGCACAGGAAGACAGGGGGGGAAAAAAAGCTTTAAGAAAAAATTATCAACCTTCTCTCTGTCTAGAGTTTAAAACAGGATGCAAGGAGAAACAAGTGAAACCCACATGGTAAAATACTAAAATAACCCTTAGTGTTTCATCTTTTCATGCCTGTTTGTCTCCATATTTTTTGGCTTTCGTGCTGTGTTGTCTTCTCCGTTGGCCCACCCTTGCTCTCAAAAAATGGTGCTGCTGATTCTCTTTGCTGTTTAGATACTTTAATGAGGTCCTTCATGTGTCGAACTGTTGATCATTGATGTAATGAGTATCTTGCATTTCGGTGATAGCCGATATTTTATGTTGCTAACAACTTTATATGCTTATTTGTATTGTATTTTAGTGTATTGCTGTGTAGCTTCAATTTGCTTCTGTTAAAAGGGCAAAAAAAGTAGTTACTATTTCTGGTTTTGTTGCTCTGCTTGCAGTCTTTATTCCATCGAGATGCATTATTTTATTGCTCTGTGATGAGGATATGCATTTTTTTAATTGATATTAAATAACGGGTTTACTTATGCTAGACTTGAGGTGTTTAAACATTTTTTGCCCTTTTTGGTTACTGTGCTGTCGTAATGGAGATAAAATTATCTTTATGTGACAAAGCGTAGAACATGAGAGAGAAAGGTGCACATGACAAAATCTAACTAAAGTGTGTGTAAATGTTGGAAGTATTTAAGTTGTTAAATTAATGGACAATGATGCATAACTGAAAAAAAAAAAATTAATGGACTATGAGGTGACATAATGAAGATTGTTTAGTCTAAAACATGTTTAGTAGACACATTATTTAATTATCCTGAGTTCTTGCCATGTATGGATTTATTTTTTCATGATTGGTTTAGAGATACACGTGACAAGAATATAATGGGAGAGAGGGTATATCCGGGGAGTATCTAAGTTGTTTCATTAATGAACGATGCAGTGACATGGTGAAGACAGTTTTATCTATTTCTTATTGATTACATTGTGAGTCTCTAATTGAGATTAATTAAAAATTGATTCCCCAGATGAAGGTGATGACATTATGCACTGTATTGGCAGGGGAAGAGTTCCACGCGTATATTTTGCTTTCAGAAATAAGGACACCTAAATTGTTATGATGGCATGTTAATGTGTTTTTGCTATTTAAATAATTGTCCATTAGTTACAGACCAATTTTTTGATTTTGTCTTCACCTCGACTTTCCCATATGGTCATAGTGCACAGGCGGTGGGGATAAGTTTGGATTTTGATTATACCAGAAATTTGGAGATGAGTTCAGATTTTGAATATAACAGAAATCGATTTTGAATGTAAAGTGCAAAATGGAGACACATGATATCTAATTTGTAGAAAATTAATATGATTTTAGAAGATCTGGATGTCCCTTCGAAGGTTATGGTTGTTCTATGTTTCCCCTGGGAGTTGTAACATGGTTTTATCATCTTTACTTGTTGTTGTGAAGCATATCTGTTTGCTCTTCAAATTTCATAGTTTGGTGTTTGATTTGACTGTTCTTCACTTGAGCGGTCATTGAAGAAAAATGATGATTGTAATACTAATCTCCATTTTACGATGTAATCTTTTCTTGACATGAAACCTATTTATTGTATTAACACTACATATGGGAGGTTGCCGATGATGCCATAACAGTTTTAAGGCGATTATATTATTTGAGTACCTTGGTTAAGCTGAATTATTGTTACAGTTAAGGATAAATTTTTGGGGTGGTTACTTTCTGCCTAATGGCAGCAGTCCTGAAACCTGGCTATCTTTGTGTTCCTCCTCTAATCATCCAAACTGTCTAAGTACTTATTGCTGGGAGCATTATGTGATTCTTTACCTTCGTCATTTGTAATCTTCCAATTATAGTCCATATTTAACGTCTTTGTAATGTATTCATATAGTCATTCAGTATTGACATTTTTCAGAATTTCCATGTTCTGCAATGTAATTGTCAGCGCAGATAAACTGATGTCTTAAATGTACATCATGCTTTTGGTATTAAGACCGAGTGCTATCAGCCTTGTTATATTGGACACTGCTAAGGACTGCAAACTTCACCATAGCGAGTTTATAAAATGGATTGATTCCACAGTCTGATGGACAAAACTTGTTTACAATTAGCTGATGTTAAATTTCTTCTTTTCTGGTTCTTTTATAAAGTAATAATCATCTTTGAAATTCTGATGTGAAAGATTTTTCTTCTGCAGGACAAACCGTGTGAAATATGTGATCGTGTTGGTTTCAAGGAATGTATCGTGACTTGTTCTCGTTGTTGTACAACTTGTGAACATATGTAAGATGTCCTTATCTCTCTATGTGGATGAGTTGTGCACATGCTTGTCCATTTTCTTTTTGGTTGCATCATCAGTTCTACCATATATGTTCTTAATATCATTAATCAAAGTACGAGCACGGTGCATCGTGAGTTTTGCTAGCTTCTTCTTCATCCAATTACTCCATTGTCCCGGGTTGTCTTGAACTGCTTATAGTGGTGGCTACTTGTTCTTTCTTGACCTTTAATACCTCATACTTAAACTATAATTTGGGTGGAATGATTTCTTGTTCACCTATTGAGACTTTACTTATCATTTATTTATAGGGTCAAAATTTTTTTCATTAAATAAGGATGATTATGATTGCTGTTATTTGTCCTTCTCAATCCAGTATGAATGCAGGGCCCATATAAAATGTTTGTCTCTAGTTATCCTTTGTGTGCTTCCACCTTTCTTGTTCCATAATTTAATGGGTGCCAATGTATGTAAATATGAAGCTATTCCAATCTTATTAACCCCTGGTTTTTTATTTTTGAAAGCTAGTAACCCTCATTTCTGAACATGGTACAAATTCTATTTTTCAGTTATTGCATGAAGAAAAATCTTACAGAAGTCCCAGATTTTTGGATTTGTGAAGCATGCACATCAATTGATGACATAGTTTCTCCAAAATATGGTAGGGAAGAAGAGTTTTTGGATTCCTTTGGTGTGCTCTGCCATGAAGGTATGCATCCAGGAACTCCTGGCAAAGTTTGTGCCAATCCAGGACAGCAGGTTAGCTCTAAGAAGCTAAAGGTGGAGACTGGTAAAGTGAAGTTCCTTCCTACTGAAGAAGTTATTAGGTTATCATCAGGAGCCCTGAAAACTGGATGTCCTGGATGTAATAATACTGGTTTGAAATATGGTCCATCAAGTTCCATTGGACCTATGTCCAGGAGGACTTCAAGTCCATCTGAAATTTTAACTTCAAAGTTCTCCGTTCTGGGGGTGAAAGCAAATCCTAGTGTAAAGTCTTCAACATTCATGAAATCTCCTACACATGGTGTGGAGATCAATACTATGCTTGGTCGACATGCAGCTAAAAGATCAAAGGAATCAAAAGGTGATTAGTGTTTTCACTTACTTTTTCAACACTATATGTTTGTCAGTATATTTGGCCTACTTAAAATATGCAGGAAATTTAGAATTGACATGTTCATAACGATTTGCATCAGTTGTGGAAATGTTTTTTTTCTTCTTTCTTGGGGTTAAACTGTAGCAACGCTTTAAGTCCACAATATAAAGTAAATCATGAAGGCTGGGTTTTCACTGGGTGAAAAACTGATTTGGTGCAATTTCAATCAGTTCAACTTGATTATTGTGTGAGTTCATCAATGAATAGCAACTATGGAAAATATTAAAACTTGACTTTTTTTTACATTGAATTTAACTGTTTCAAATGGTCGTCTGTATTGCTTTCTGTTATGTTAATCCATTATGATGCAATGCATGACAGTTTCATATTTTCACTTCTTTATTTCATTTTTCTATCCAAGTTGTTTCAAAAGTTGTCTTGAAAATTATGCAGATGAGTGTGGTGGGAAGGAATGCCCAGCAACTATTTTTATGCCTGATAAAGAAGATAAACATTCCAAAGACAAAACTAAAGAAGTCAAAATAATAGATGCCAATAAAGAGAAGACAATGTACAAGGTTCTTTCTACACACTCTGTACCTTCTAAAGAAGTAGAAATTTCAAATAGAGAAATAGAGAAGGCTGTGAACAATGCATCTCCATTAACTGTTTCACCTATTACTAGCTCAGGCAAGTGGATTTCTTTAATAAGTTAAGAAGTACTATGGAGTTGAATTTTCACGTTTTGGATTTTATTATGTTACATGTTTTTAGTGAAGATCCGCAAATTCGTCATAAGAATTTGAAAATAAAGAGACTTGTTTTTGTTTTCACTAGTTACATTTTGTTTATTCGATATAAATTAAATGAAAAAGGAGAAAATTTACATTCAGTATTCTAGTAACTCAGTTGCTTTGTTAATTGGTCTATATCTGTTTTCTTTTCTATTATTCAGGCAAAAGTTTTCATGTTATTGGTGAACCTGAGAATTTTGCTGTGGAAGAACAAGACGCTCTGAAGTTTCATTCTAAACTTGAGCTGTATCGTCAATATCGCCCTGCTTTAAAAGCTACTTGGACGTGAGTAACATATTCTTGCATGAATTTTGATGAAATGCACTACACTGATCCATCATAACAATAATTAATTAATGTACAACAGCAATGTTTTCTATAGCAGTTATCAAGTAGACACTAATGAGATTATTCGGTTTTGTTTAAGTGGATTTTGATGTCTCCATCTGTTTTAGCGGATTTTTCGTTTTGTTGGGCAAAGAAAGGCATACCATTCTTTAAGCAGTAAAGTAGGGATCATTTGCATGTCTGTTTAAGAATTTTTTTTTTTTTTGTTGTTGTTGTAAGGAGGGGGGGAATGAGCATCTTTCACCCATGGGAGGAAAAACAAGGATACATTATTGAGAATATTTGCATCAAGGAAGTTAGAAGTTATAGCTACTGTCTGATGCATGTAGCTGCCAATTTTTGGCAAGTAAAAACCTTTCATTCACAGGCAATTAACTTTTGCTAATTCTAAGTTTGAGGGGACTAGCAATGCTTCATAATTCTTTTTATTATTTTCCATTCATTCCACCTCATCCCACCCAAACTATTCCCCTCCAAGTTTGCTTTGAGAGGATCTGAATCCCTGATCTCTTACTCCCACTCTTAAGGGGCCAAACCAACTGAAGTGTCGTCTTGAGGACACCAAAGACTTCTTAAGAAAATTTAGAAACCAGTGATTAATATATGAGTTAATTATGTAGATCACATGATATTCCTCGAAATTATATGAAACATTTTGGTTTCTTGAAACTCAAAACTTAGCATGACAGGATATCAAGTTAGCTGTCTTCTTGACACTGAGTGGTAATTGCTTATGTTGTCATTTTAAATTACTTACAAAACATCCTCATCGTCCCATATTTTTTTGAAACAGTTTCAGTGATCCCAATGTCCTTGCCATCTCATATTTTTTTGAAACAGTCTTGGTGATCCCAATGTCCTTGCCATCCCATATTTTTTTTTGAAAGAGTCTTAGTGATCCATGATTTTTTATGTCCTTACCACAAAAGGTTTTGTAGATTGAATAGGTTTTCCTTATTAGCTTATTTGAGTTAGGACTGTGGTTATCTTGGTTACAGTTATCTTATAAAAGCTTGACACTTTGTCGTATTACAGACTGAATTTAGGGTTTGAAATCAATAACAATACAATTATAGGGGGAAGACAAAGGGTTGTCGGTACTTGGATGATGGTTAAGGAGGGGTAGGGTCTTAATATATATTACAAGCAAACCATTTTTCAGTTGATGAAGAAGAAAAACAATTTAACTTCTTAATTTCTAGAAAAGAATCAGTAAAAGTGATCTCTTTGTTATATTGTTGTGCCTTTGTGACTTCAAAAATATAATGAGAGTTTCTGTAGCTCGCTCTGCTATATTTGTTGGTAGTTTACTGTTTGAAGTCTGTGTTAGGGAATTATATTATTCATTACACCATCCAAGTATTCTTGGTTATTGCAGTTGCACTTAAAAGTTTGCTTGGTTTTGGATGTGATTTGGCATTTTGCGGCGGTATTCTTATGTTCTGTCTCAGCAACAATTTGTCCTGGTTGTAATGGTGGTAATCAACAGCAATAGGATCAATCTGACGATTCGTGAATCTGTGATCTTGACTCTGCAATAGAGTATAAGGCTATAAGTCATACTTCAAATCTTAAGAACTAGTATTCTCTAAGACTACTACTGCAGCTTTCTGTTATGATGTGTGAGGCTTCTATTTACGCACAATTAGAAGAGTAATTTCTTTGGTAATAGATAATATTCCATGTGTATTGAAGCATTTTATTTTACTATTGTAAATTACTTTTGATTTACTCAAAAGCAGAAAGCACTGAAGAATTCCATTATTCTCATTCTTGTTCCCCTTTTCAGGGGTGGATTCAAATTTTTTGATACTGCCAAAATGGGCAGCTTTTATGGTGGATTCTTAGCTCAACTTCCAAGGAGTGTCCATCCTAAAGTATTTGAGTTTTCAAAAAAACTACCCAAAATCCTTCAGGTTAGGCTGCTTCAAAGAGACCATATTTGGGCCGATTTGTTCGGAAATGATTATCCTGATTTTCCCGATGTTGCACTCTACTTTTTCCCTTCTGCTAATATCGAGAGGTTTGTATGCCATTTGATTTTTTGTGTCTAATATTTTATTTTAAGGAAGAAATATTGTTAACTACTGCTATATGGTCTAAAAATATTGACAGCGCCAATAACTTGAAGAATATTAATAAGACCTCCTGAAATTTTAATGACATTTTGAAATATATATTCTAACTATCCAGAGTTCCTCTTTTTTTTTTTTCTTTTGGCTGGGGGGGCGGGGGTGGGGAATTTCTACGTTTTCTGGAGATTTTTTTGATATGGTTTAAAACAATCGAATATGTCTTTATTTATGCTACACTGTAAGAGAGCTTGTTGATATTCACCCTAGCATTTAATTTGAATTTGCTCAGCAATTTTCTAAGTAAATTTTTCAATTGACTTGTAGATCCAAACGGAACAATTCTTGCTTGTTTGATATCTTGGAGATCCAAAAGTCAGTGATGATATGTTACGTTGATGGTGTGGAGTTGCTTATATTCACATCTAAACAGCTTGATGAAGAAAGTCAGAGTGAGTTCTCTGGTTTCCTTATCAGTATACCTTCATCTTTCATTGCAGATGAGGGTGTGAAAGATGGATGTTTAGATTTTGGCTTTTTGTTTCTTGTCATGCAGAAATTTTGTATTTACATATAAATACTGAACACAAAATTCAGTATCAGCCAGTGACATAGACCCCTTCTTCATACTAGCAAGATTTTTTGAGGAAGCAATATGAGACGCTTTAAAACTAGTTTTTCCTGGTGATTCCAAAGGACACCTTGTTGAGAAGGCTCTTGAAATTGTGCGCTCTTTGTAATACTACCTTGCTATTGTATTACACATCTTATTTTTGTCTTTCTCAAAGAGTGCATAAAACCACTAGATTGTGATCCACTTTTTGCCCATGACAAAACTTGAATTTTGTACTTTGAAGTTGGTCATTTTATTTATATTTTGAGTTTGATTGCATGAATTGCTGGATATGCGTACATTCTTTTGATGTGTTTTCATGAAGGTAACCAAAAATCTTTTGTTTACAGAAATTGTTGCCAGGTTGGACACGAAATACTTTTTATGGGGATTATTTCGCAATGTGAAAGGGGATCATATTCTTCACGAGTCACATAGAGAACTGCCTTCTTTAGTTTCTTCTATGGAATATGTTTATGATGGCCCTGCCGCTATGGATAATGCCAAGGCTACTGATATGGATGTTGACATGGAAGGCGAAAAGATTGTGTGGCCAGTTGATGTTGTTGTTTCAAAAGAATTATCTGGGAAGGGATGTGTAAGCCATGAGAAAGGGAATGTGAATCCTGCTACTGAAACGACGTTATCAGAACCTAAGCAAGGAAAAAGTAATTCTTCTGATTTATTTACTAGATCGTCTGAGAAAATAAAATTCAAGATTAGTTCTGCACGTCCAGTATCAAAAGGGAAATTGGTAAATTCTATGATTGATGCTGACTGTCCACTGGGTTTCAAAGAGATCCCTAGGCCGAATTCTAGAAGTATAGAAGAGAAGGCGGGACTGGTTGATGGGGGAGCTATAAATCATGTGAAAAAGGAGAATGTAGGCCTTTGGGGGCTATCAGAATCATCTTTTGAAGCCTCTAGTCCACATCAACTTCAGAGGCCTTTGGAAGATTCCAAATTAACAACGTCGCAGGAGCATCGTAAGGTATTGATATTTGTTAAGTACCAAGATATTCGTTTGAACTGTTTCTGAATTTGTACCTCATGTGCTTTCTGCAGGAACCTGGAAGGGATGAGGCATATGATCCATTGGCTGCTTTTTCTCCCCCTTTGGTTGAGAAGGGCAATCAGAGAAGGCTGAAAATTAAAACTGAAGCGAATGGTGATGAAAATCCCCCTAGAACATGGCAGAAGAAAGAATTGGAAGTTGAAGCCAAAGCCAAAAGGAAACTGAACATATCAGTCTGCTGGATGCCGCCTCCAACAAATTGGGTAAAGTTAAATATAGAAGGAAGTTCAAGCAGGGTTCAAGGCTCTGCAGGAGCTGGTGGAATAGTTCGTGATGAATCCGGCAAATGGCTCCTGGGTTACTCCAAAAACCTGGGAACAAGCAGCAGTCTAGCATCGGACTTGTGGGCACTTTATCACGGCTTAAACCTTGTTTGGGAAAGGGGATTTAGGAAAGTTCTGGTGGAATGCAACTCCCATGAGGCGGTAAAATGTTTGGAACTACTCACTTCATTCCTGGATCCTAATAGAGCCCTCGTCCTAAGCTGCAGGGAACTTTTCTGTAGGAACTGGGATTGTAAACTTCAACTTATCCATAGAGAAGCCAATTTATGTGCTAATTGGTTAGCCGGTCACTGTGAAAACCAGCCATTAGGGTCACTGGCTGTTTTCAACACCCCACCTCATGCTTTGGCTCCTATTTTTCAGAAAGATTCTACAGGGATTGTCCAGGCTTGTTCTCATGAGTCTCCCATGCAGCCTCGTATCAAGCACCAATTGTACAGTTGAAGATCTGAGAGCTGAATGGCAAAGATTTTTACTCATGGATACAGATATGATTCTGAAAGGTAAACTTCAATTCTGCAGAGTGAAATGTGAAACTGACTTTTGTAAACAACACATTGCTCCCATGTTTGGGGTTGCACCAAAAATAAAAATGGTTACTTATCGCTAGCTAATCCGTAGTTTATCAGTAATCAATCCTACTACTTAAAAAAGTTTTGCAATTTGCAGCAGTTTTAAGAGTTTGTTCAATGATATGTCATTATAGTGATGCAAAATATTTTTTTCACAATTAATAAATTAAAAACTCTCTTAATGCTTTTATCTATTGTAAGTCTATTCACATAAATAAATATCTAGAAGCTAGAATCCCCAAGATGATGACATTCTCTTCCTCAATAAAAAGATTAATAATAAAAAATAATTTAAAAAACCAAAAATTCAATTGAAACCCGCAATTTTCCGAATTTTGACTCTATGCTATCATCTGAGAGAGAGAGAGAGAGAGAGAGAGAGAGAGAGAGAGAGAGAGAGAGAGAGAGAGAGAGAGAGAGAGAGAGAGAGAGAGAGAGAGAGAGAGAGAGAGAGAGAGAGAGAGAGAGAGAGAGAGAGAGAGAGAGAGAGAGAGAGAGAGAGAGAGAGAGACTAGGAAACGAAGCGTGGATCCTGACATGTTTGTTATACGTGTTGTTGTTCTTAAGACCGAAGAGGTAGAGCAAAAAAAGAAGTAAGGTTCTGTAAAATTTTATTAAGTTTTCGTATGAAAAGTTAACCCCTCAATTGAATTCTTCTTATATAGGGAAAATTCGAAAAAAATAAGGAAATAAACTAATAAAAGGAAAGCTAATAAAAGGAATAACTAAATAAGGAATAAACTAAATCAAAGTAAATCTGTCTTGAAGGAAAATTGCCGTAACATTTCCTCCTCTGTTCAAGAAGCCTTGTCCTCAAGGCTTAAATTCTGGAAATTTCTATCGAATAATGTAAGCATCCTTCCATGTAGCATCTTCAGGAAAAGAATTAGTCCAATGAATCAACCATTGAACTATAGGCCTGTTGTTTCTCTTAACCGTACGTCTCTCCAACAATGCTAGCGGCTCCAACTGCATCCTCCCATCTTCTTGGATTATAGGCAGCTCTGTCTACTGAACATTAGCAGCGCCCAATTTTTTCTTCAAGCAAGAAACGTGAAAAATTGGATGGATTTTTTAGTGTGAAGGAAGTTCTAGCTTATACGCCACTAGTCCAATTCTTTGAAGCACCTTAAAAGGTCCGTAGAACCTATGAGCCAACTTCCTATCCCTTCGTAGAGCTAGATATGCTTGTTTGAAAGACTGCAGTCGAAGATAAACCCAATTATTTACCTCAAATTCTCTCTCTGTCTGATGCTTATCCGCTATTTTTTTCATTTTGCTTTGAGCCTGCTGCAAGTTCTCCTTGAGAAGGCGGATCATTGAGTCTCTATCTCTTAAAGTTTGATCCACAGATGCTACCAAGGTCTCACCAGGAATATAAGTAGTATAAGTAGGAGGCTCCCTGCCATAGACAATCTCAAATGGGGTCATCTTAGAAGAGAAGTGAAATGAAGTATTGTACCACTATTCAGCAAGCGGCAACCATTTACTCCACTCCTTTGGCTTGTCTCCAATCATGCACCTCAAGTGTTGCTCCAAACATTTATTAACTATTTCCGTCTGACCATCTGTCTGCGGATGATAAGACGTGCTCATAAGTAAATGAGTACCATGTAGAGTAAAAAGATGTTTCTAAAATTGACTTGTAAAGATTCGATCTCGATCGCTTATTATGGTCTTTGACGGGCCATGAAGCTTATAAATGTTATCTAAGAACACTTGAGCTACATCTTTCGCTCTGTAGGGGTGTGCCAAGGCCAGGAAGTGAGCATATTTGCTCAATCTATCAACCACCACCATGATAACCTCCTTACCCTGAGATTTCGGAAAGTCTTCTATAAAATCCATGGAAATGTCAGACCAAATCAGTTCTGGTATTGGCAACGGCTGTAAAAGTCCTAGAGAGGCTATAGCTTCAGCTTTATTTCTCTGGCATGTGTCACATTCAGCTACAAATTTGCATACTTCTCTTCTTATTTTTTTTTCCAATAAAAGGCTTTGCGTACTCTCTCTAACGTTTTCTTCACCCTCGAATGTCCACCCTCTACTCCACCATGAGCCTCTTATAATATTGTCTTCTTTATTTCAGATTTCTCTCATAGCCACAACCTTCCTTTATACCTCAGCTGATTATCTATCCAAGTAAATTTAGAATGTAAGTTCTGATCTCGTTGAATCTCATGGATGAGTTTTTGTATGTTCTCATCTTTCTTCCATTCATCTTGCAACACGCCCAACCAATTTGCTATAGGGAATGACAAGGCCATAACAGTTAGTTCTTCGCTTACCTCATGCACCCTCGATAAGGAATCTGCAGCTGTATTTTCCTTGCCACTACGGCAGACAATTTCATAGTCATAACCAGCTAATTTGGTAAGCCATTTCTGTTGCATCGAAGTTGAAACTTGTTGATCTAAAAGGAACTTTAGGCTGAGATGATCAGTGATTATCTTAAAGTGCTTCCCTACCACATAAAGCCTCTATTTTTGTACTACCATGACAGCAGCTAACATCTCCTTTTCGTATGTCGAAAGACCTAAATTCTTCGGTGCTAAAGCCTTGCTCAAGTATGCTATGGGTCTGCCCTCTTACAGCAATACTGCCCCTATCCCATTTCCGGATGCATCACACTCGATCACAAAATCTTTCTAGAAGTCTAGCATTGCCAATACTGGTGCCGCACACATGATGCATTTGAGCTGGTCAAAGGCGTCTTTTGCAGCTTGAGTCCACTGGAAATTATCTTTCTTCAATAGGATAGTAGATGGTTGACTAAACTTTCCATAATCTTTAATGAATCGCCGATAGTAACCTGTGAGCCCCAAAAAACCCCTTAAAGACTTAAGGGAGTTGGGTTTAGGCCACTACAACATGCTTTGAATTTTTGCCGGATCAGTGGCAACTCCTTCCTCTGAAATTACATGCCCCAAATACTCAATCTTCTTTTTACCAAAAGCACATTTTGATTTTTTAACAAATAATTGGTTCTGAATCAATACACTAAACACCAATTTCAAGTGCTCTAAGTGTTCTTTCCAACCACTACTGTAAATTAAGATATCATAAAAAAATACTAGTACAAATTTCCTCAGAAAAGATTTAAAAATCTCATTCGTTAAGCTCTGAAAGGTTGCTGGTGCATTAGTCAGCCCAAAAGACATGACTAAAAATTCATAGTGCCCCTCATGGGTCCTAAAAGCAGTCTTATGAATGTCAGGAGAATGCACTCTGATTTGATGGTAACCGAAACAGAGATCAAGCTTAGAAAAATATGTAGCTCCATATAATTCATCCAACAACTCATCAATTACAGGAATAGGAAACTTATCTTTTATGGTGATTTTGTTGAGAGCCCTGTAGTCAATGCGCATTCTTCATGTTCCATCTTCTTCTTGACCAATAACACTGGTGAAGAGAAAGGGCTCACACTTTTCTAAATGGTGCCATTTTCAAGCATCTCCTATACTAATTTTTCAATCTCACTTTTCTGTATGTAAGGATATCTATATGGACGTATATTAGGTGGAATAGAGCCAGGTTCAAGGGGAATTTTATGGTCATGTTCCCTTTGAGGAGGTAGCCCTTTCGGCTCATGAAAAACCTTATTATAGTGATGCAACACTTGCTCCAGTTCCGCAACATCTCCAGCCCCAGCATCTGCTGATTCCTTGTTAACTTTTTCTGCTTCCTCACCCTTTACTTGGATGGAAAAAATGTGAGCTGCTGATGCTTGAGACAAATGTTGAAGTTCCCTCTGAATGTGCTTTGGTGAAACCATTTTTGTAGGGCTTGGTGTATCACCTTTCAGTAAAAAATTTCGATCGCCTACAGAAAATTCCATCGTCAACTTCTTAAAGTCCCATAATACCGGTTCTAATTCAACAAGCCACTGTATTCCGATAACCATATCACATCTTCCCAATGGCAAGAGCCTTAAATCAGCTCGAAATTCCTCTCCGTGCATATTCCACTTTAATTACCAGCAAATAGCATCACTAATTATTTTGGTTCCATCTGCCACTGATACCGTCATTGGACTAACACGTTGAAATTTACAGCCTGCTCTCCTTGCAACCGTAGGGTCAAGGAAGTTGTGAGTACTTCCCGAATCAATGAGTATGGTGATAGCCTTCTTTTTTATACTGCCGCGAATTCTCATCGTTTAGTGAGTGCTGGACTCAGATACAGCAAGAAGGGAAACTTGAGATTCTTCTTTTCCTACCACTTTGTCAGTTTTGTTTGGCTATTCATCCTCGCTATTTTCACCTTATAATAGATAAATGTGCTTCTGCTTGCATACATGACCAGGCTCATACTTCTCATCACAATAATAACAAAGCTTTTTTTCTCTTTTCATTTGCATTTCTGCTGCAGAGATCCGTTTCACTGGTGGTAATCGGCTATTGTCTGACTTTCTCGGCACAAAAGAATTCACAGTACTCACCCCAACTTTGTTAACCACTTTAGCCTCCTTAAGGATTGCTTCCATAGCTCCTTCTTGTAACAAAGCTAAACCAATGGCTTGGGTAAGAGTGTTCGGTCGAAACATGGTGACTTGGTTCTTAATGGCATCTTTCAAGCCACTAATAGAACATTGAACAAAGAAATTCTCTGGCAGCCCCTTCGTTCTAGCCATTAATGCCTCAAATTGTTCTTGATAGGCTTTCACTACAGTGGTTTGCTTCAACTTAGTTAATTGCCCAACTAGACTATCATAAGTACTATGACCAAAACGAGCAATGATATCTGTAGAAAAACTCTTCCAATTGATGCTTTCATGACCAGCTTCATACCCCTGAAACCATTCGAGGGCATGTCCCTCCAAATGTATCGAAGCCATCTCCACTTTCTCTTCTTCAGCAATTCCATTGATGTTGAAAAAACGGTCACACTTGTAAATCGATCCACTGGGATTTTCGCCCTTGAATTTGGGAAAATTCAGTTTGGAAAATCGAGTTTGGACAGAATTCTTACCAATATGTTTAGTATTCGAACTCCTATTGGTTGAGGTACTTCCCCCATTATTGGAATCCCCTATCTTCGTTGTTGTGGATTGATCAAGTTTCAGGCTTATAGCAGCCATCATCTTAGACAAATCCGATAGAAGAAGGCCATGTTTTTCTGAGGTCTCCCGCAATTGCTTCAAAGACTCATCCACACGTTTCTGCTCTTGTGCTCTCGTTCCGTCAGCCATATTAGTGCCAAAATCGAGCTCTGATACCAAATCTTAAGATTGAAAAGGTAGAGCAAAAAAAGAAGTAAGGTTCTGTAAAATTTTATTAAATTTTCGCATGAAAAGTTAACCCCTCAATTGAGTTCTTCTTATACTGGGAAAATCCGAAAAAAATAAGGAAATAAGCTAATAAAAGGAAAGCTAATAAAAAGGAATAACTAAATAAGGAATAAATTAGCTAGAATCAAAATCAAAGTAAATCCATCTTGAAGGAAAATTACCGTAACAGTTGTTTAAGGCTTCGGTATATTATTTTTGAAATTGAAATGCCTGATCTTTTCTTTCTTTTTAACTCAGAGCTGCCAGTGCCATTAGATGTTTCAAGAAAAAATTTAATAAACATAACTTTTAAATAATAATTTTAATAAAAATAATAAAAATATTATAAATTTTTCATCGTACGTTTAACAAACGGTAGCCTTAAACTAACTGCAATTTTTGCACCATACTTTCGAAGTCCACAATAACTAACCAGAGTTAAATTTATCTAAATTGGCAAGTGCTCACGTGAATTTCCAGAAGACGTCCTTTTGAAGTTTAGTTTGACCATATCAATTTTAATGACTTCCCCAGACACTGTTACAGAATATTAGAGATAGAAGAAAACAACAGAGTGGACAAAATCTGCTGAAATTCCTTCCCTAGAAATTTTTCTAGGCAGGAAATTAAAACTTGCAAAGTTTTTTCCTTCTTTATTTTTCCTGAGGATCATTTTTAAGATCCAAATTTGGCACACTACATGCCGCTAGCAGTCTCACAATCTTGTATAAACGAAGCTGTGTGTTTCATCAACTCATAGGATATACTGCTTGGAGTGTACGCAGATGTGCTTAATTGGAAATAAAAAGATTCGACCGAAATTGATTTTTCATTTATTTTCTCTTCTTTCCCTGCGTGAGTAGGTTGCAGAGAGTGTTGCAAAAGGAGAATTGGATTCTGCTTTTGCCATAATGAGTCCCCCCGCCCATCATGCGGCACAAGGTGAAGCACTGGGATTTTGTCTGTTCCTCAGTGGAGCTCTTGCGGCCAAAACTGGGGATAAACAAAATTTTGATTGTTGATGGGATGTTTCACCATGGCAATGGCATTCAAAAGAGTTTCTTCTGGTAAATAAATTTCCTATCCTTAGTAGCTTATAAGTTATAACCCATCTGTTGCTCCAGCAGGCGAAGAGTATAAAGAATTGCCTGAAGGATGCTAGTCACGAGGATAAGAATGAGTACGGAATGGGGAGAAGAAATTACAGAGTTGAGGAAGATGAAGGCCTTCATCGTCAGGAGAAAGTGGGAAGCGGCAATGGGGAGAAGAAGAATATGGGGAGAGGCAAAAGGGTACTGCCTCTGTGAACGGATTCATCTATGGATGCAGACATTTTCAGTATTGGAGAATGCTTTGATCGACGGGAGCCGTGGGACCAATTTGTTCTTCGAGGGTGACAAGGATGCTGCCTGATTTGCCAAATATCACTAGACTCCAATAAAAGAAGCTTATTACTTTATGTACTTAAAAAACGTTGGGATTATTTTAGATTGTTAACTGATTACATATTTGATAATTTAACACTAAAATAAAAAGTCTATCAAACACCTTCCAAAATAAATTATTTGAAAAGAAATTTTAAAAATTTAGAAGTTAATTTTTATATTTTATAAATATTTAAGAAAATTATTTTTTAAAAAATAATCTGTCATACAATATATTCTATAAAATAAGAAAAGAATAACTTATTATAAATCAAAATTTTTGTAATTCTACCATTAATGCAACTTGTGTCCGATGACTGTAGAGTTTTTGGGGGTACAATATATTCTCAAAAATAAGAAAACAATAACTTATTATGAACTAAAATTTTTGTAATTTTATTATTAATTCAAATTTTGCCCGATGGCCGTAGAGTTTTTGGGAGTGATACGATACCTGTTCAATTGATAGCTTAGAGTATCAATAAAATATTCTTCTAATTTAACTTTTAAAATATTCATTTATTTATCTATATAACAAATAAAAGAGAGAAAAAATTAATCATCTCTAAAAAAATTCTTTAAATAAAAATAAATTTATATTTTTTAATCAAATATTTTTTTCCACCAAAATAACAACATATTTTTCTTAAAAAATGAGAACATAAAAAATTGAGTAATACTAAATTAAAAATTCTAAAAAGCTCTTCAAGTGAAATTCTAAACAAAGAACGGGATAATCTTATTTGAAAAGGATTTTAAAATATTTTGTACCTAAGCAACTCTTCAATAATAAATAAAATCTCGTTTCAAGAATTTTTTAATAATGCCCTTATATAAGGGGTAAAAAATATATTTAGACAATTAAGATATGAAAATTTTTATAATTTTTATCTAATTATTAATAATTACGAGATAAAAAAATTATATGAGTAAAAAGTGACGTTGTTATGAAAAATTAAAGATTTTTATAAAATTAATTAATCCATCTAGACATTTTAGAACAAAAAATAGAAAGAATAGTAATATAATATAGCATTTCCATGTTTAATTGACGTGTAATTATTTGATTGGACATAGGAAAAGCATCTTCCCTCCCAGATACTCAAATTAAAGGGACCCAACAACAAATATCGATAAAACAATTTTTTCTTCAACCTCATATTCAATTCGAATCATTCTCTCAAAGTACATCAGATCGTCACTTTATACATGAGCGAGCTCTCCTCGGTCCTCTCTCTACACTATTCACGTTGACTTATACATACAGAAAATTAAGAATTACTGATTAGTGTTGCTGCCGGCCAGCATGGAGGTTGAGTCAGGTAAAGGTGGGGCCATAGAACGACGCGTGGGCCTACTGTACGATGAGAGAATGTGTAAACATAACACGCCTGACGGTGATTATCACCCCGAGAATCCCAACCGCATCAAAGCTATCTGGAACAAGCTCCAAACCGCTGGCATTCCTCAACGGTAATATATTTTCTTCTTTTTCTTTGATTTTTTAAATATAATTCATATGATTTTTTTTTCTTTTAAATGTCGTATTGTTGCTTATAGGTGCGTCGTTTTAAATGCCAAAGAAGCCAAAGACAAAAATCTACTGTCTGTGCACACGAAAAATCATGTTAATTTGATTAAGAATATAAGCTCAAAGCAGTTTGATTCCCGAAGAGCTAGTATTGCGTCAAAATTAAATTCAATTTATTTAAATGAAGGATCATCGGAGGCTGCTTATCTGGCTGCCGGTTCAGTTATAGAGGTAATTTTCAGATAATGGTCTCATATGTTAGAAATTTTTTTTTTTCTAGATTTTTTAAAGCATATAGTTGACATATTCGCTAAGTATTAGTATATGATTTGAACAATCACAAGGTGTAAGTTAAATCGTAATGCAATTTAATGTAGTTTGCAGAATGTTTCTAGTGATTTGCAGGTCATTGGGTATGAAAGCTATGGAAGTTTATTGAATATGTTGATTAACATTCCTTCTTCTTTGAAACAATGTAAAATGTTATAACAGTTCTTTCAGGTGAATTATATTTAATTAGACCTTAATTCATCTAAACTGTTTGATGGCTTTCAAGTTTCAAGTGGATTTCATTTTTGAAGTTAATTTGACTATATGAATATCACTGACTTCGACAGACATTTTGCCGGAATTTTAAGTAGTATGGACAAACAAGTGTCCGAATGGATAAGCTTTGGAGACCCCTCTTTCTTAGAAAGCTCTCAAGTCATCGACAACTAAAATGTCCAAATGTTTCTCATCTTACCTTTCTTATATTTTCAAGTATTTTATTTAAATCTGAATTTCGTACTCAACTTACTACTTAATAGCAGTCTAATGGTCCAGTATGCATGAAGCTCTTGAAAAATATACAGGTTTGAGGACAGCTGTTACATTTTTTCTAAGCTAGAAATTTTAGCATTCATACTTCTTCTCTCCTTCTTTTTTTTTTTTTTAAATAACTTCAATAGGTTGCTGATAGAGTTGCCAAAGGAGAGTTGAATTCTGCTTTTGCTATTGTGAGACCTCCTGGTCATCATGCTGAACCAGATGAAGCTATGGGATTTTGTCTATACAACAATGTGGCTATTGCTGCAAGTTTCCTATTGAATGAAAGAGTGAGAGCCAGTGTTCTTTCTTCCCTCTGTGTGTAAAGCAAGTGATATGCTTTCCAAAGTTTACCACTGTTTTTCACAATCAGTTAGTTACTTACTTGTAGCCTCACCCCCATTTATTGCCATGTATATTACAGCCAGAACTGGGAATCAATAAAATTTTGATTGTCGATTGGGATGTTCACCATGGTAACAGTACTCAAAAGATGTTCTGGAAGGATCCCCGTGTCCTCTTCTTCTCTGTTCATAGGTACATATGACCATTGGGCACATAATTATTCTCTTCCTTGATCTTTATCAGAATATTGATATGATTTTGTATTGCTAAAAGTTGCATAATAGATTTCTTGACATGCTTCAAGATCTCTTTGATCACCTTATAGATTTGTTTCTAGAATATTTTATTTAAAGTAGTTATTTGCTCTTCTCAAGGATTCTGCTGATAGCATAACCATCCCCTTTTTGTTGTTTATTTAAAATTTTTCCGCTTTTATTGCCTGCTCAGAGGGGTTTAGTCCCAATTCTTATGTGTTCTGTCCCATAAGATGTTTGGTACTTGGTAACTAGATGTGTTGACCATATGAAGTTGCCCTTTTATGCAGGCATGAGTTTGGAACTTTTTATCCTCCCAATGATGATGGTTTCTATACTATGATTGGTGAAGGACCCGGTTTGGGATACAACATTAATGTCCCTTGGGAGAATGGGAGGTGCGGTGATGCAGACTATCTGGCAGTTTGGGACCATATTTTACTTCCCGTTGCAAAGGAATTTGGACCTGACATAATCATAATATCTGCTGGATTTGATGCAGGTTGGATAGTTTATTTAAATTTATGGGGCTATGTTAGAATGAACTACAATTATCACTCCAGGTTTTAAATCTCTGTATTGGTCAAATGCATTTTAATAACCTGATCTTGGTGGCTATTGGTCAGATAATTTATTTTTAGTATAAAAATATTTTGCATGATATATTCAATATCCTAGTCGGTGAACAAAAATTTCATGATTAATTTATTGGCGTTGGTGATACCATTATGCTTTATGCATTTGATGAGATAAACTAACTCGACATGTAGATGTTTAGCTTTGGGGTCTCATACTTTTTTTTTGCTTTCCCCTCTTTGGGAGTTGTCGTTGTGAGTTTCTTAAATCTAGTTGATGTCTGATGTCAGTGTAGTTAACAAGCAATGACAATAAAAACCTTAAAATGGTGGCCTAATTTAGTTAATAAATAAGAAATTTATGAAGTTGGCAGTCACAATGCAGGGGTCTCAAAATATTATTTATTAGCAAAGGTAATTAAATTTCTTGCCCTTGGGCCTTGACCAAAGCCATTTTCTAGTTGCTTCTTTTAACCTGTGACAGTGAAGCATGTTTTATTGTGGCTTTTATTATTTGGATTTATTTATTTATCACTTAATATTAATTCTACCTTTTTCTCATCTTCTTTAGTTCCACTTCTCAAAATAGCTTCTGCTATCAAAATCAACAATAGTTGGGAGGCTCATGATTTGCCAAGTTTGTATCTTGCTTTTATGAATGAGAAGTTAATCCTTTTCTCAATATGTGGACATACTGTGGTATATTATTACCTTTTTTTTTCCCAATGAAATGTATTTGTCACTTCCAGATTATTCCTTAAGAGAATTTTATAATCTGTTTGCATTGTAAATTTACCATAATTAGATTTCTTATCATCAAATATAGCTCTTTATTCTAGAGTGACATGCTGATTGCTTCTGGCGGCTTGTTTTCTATCACTTTTTACAACTAAAATATTTTTAATTTCATGCTTGAAACAGCTGCTGGTGATCCTTTGGGAGGGTGTCGTGTCACACCGTATGGATACTCAGTTATGTTAAAAAAGGTTAGCATTTAGTTTAAAACTAATTCTTAGTCTTCTCTTTTAGCTTTTAAATAGTTATACTTTCATGGTCTAACATTAGCATTAAGTTGGGTGATTATTTTTCCCTTTTCTTGCAAGCTGCTCTTATGGATTGACTTCTGAATTTTATCACATTCCCTATTCTGTGTTTCTTTTTTCTCCAGTTGATGGATTTTGCTCAAGGTAAGATTGTTTTGGCATTGGAAGGTGGCTACAATCTCGGCTCTATATCAAATTCAGTCCTTGCATGCATGAATGTTTTGCTGGAAGACGAGCCTGTTGCTGGATCTTCAGAGGCCTATCCATTTGAGTCAACATGGCGTGTGATACAAGCGGTAAAATATGATGTCTCACCATCTTCTTTGTTCTACTTGTTTGGAAATAATAATTTTACTCTTTGCCACCCTGCTTCTTTATCAGCAATAACTTGTTATGTTGTTTCCGTTAAGGGAGTTGTTATGTCTTCCAGGTTCGTAAAAATCTAAGTGCTTTCTGGCCAACACTAGCTGATGAACTACCAACCAAGTTAACTAGTTTAAAAGCTCCTCCCGTGGTGAGGGTTTCTTCTCTCTTCATTACAAATGTACTTCCACGTCACTATAACATTTGTCTCAGATTTTAGGTTGTTGGTAGATTTATATGAAAACAGTTGATTTTATTTAGCAAGTTCCTTTTTAAGCTGTCCTTCAATTTTCGAGGGATAAAAATTATTTATTAGTCACAAGAATACGTTTATTGTGGTCCACCATGTTGATCTTTTGAGGGGTCCTTTCTTTGAGGACTCCTTGTTCACTTTTTGTAATTATTGTTCTTCTTCCTACTAGTTTTATGAAGTGAAGGGACTACGAATAAAATGGAATTGTTGTGTAGCTCTTAATATGAATGAATTTTGGTACTACACTATCCAATCAACCTGTATACCATGTTGAAATAGTTGATTTGCATCTCAGCATATGATCTCAAGCTCTGATTCCGAAGATGAGCATACGATGGTAGAAACTCTTGAGGCAGTTCTCCAGGATGCCCTTTCCAAGCTGAAAGTTGACGATGGTCATGGTAGTAATTCAAGTCAGAATATCTCAAGTCTGAAATTCTTCTCTTTTTAAGTTCATTTGATTATCTCCCAATTAAATGCAGCTGAACTGGGGACGGCTACCCCTTGGAGATCAGAACTCTCAAAAGTTGATGTTTTTTATGCTAGTTTTGGATCGAATATGTGGAAATCAAGATTCCTCTGCTATATTGAAGGTGGACAGGTAATAAATTAAATTACAACGATATCCCCGGTGTTGAAATTAGGCTATGGGATATTATTTCAAGTTGAGATTAATGATGCTCCGAATTCGTTAATTTTACCATAAGCTTGAACTATTTGAATTAGTAATTGTGTTTTCCTTTTCTTATTTTAATCTTTTATCGGCATCAGTTACTCATGCTTCATCCTGTAGAACTAAGCACAAAGGGAAATGAAACGAATGAATAATAAAGGAACAAAGAGCCGGTAGAATAATTAGAAACTTGCCTTTATGTTCTTATGTTTTTCATGAATTAATGTCTTTGCCCGGGAAGTCCCTTTCTTTTACCAGAAATTGTTCAAATATTGGGCAAAAATATTAAAGAAAATATGAGTCTGTGTTAGCAAAGAGGAGATATGACTTAATGAGAGCAAGTTTAATGACTGTCAAGGTTTCATGTTACTGTCTTCCAACGAAGGAAGATTTGCTGTTGGGTTATACTTGTAATCATTTACTTGGAGTCTGATTGTCTTTAGTTATCCCCGTCATTGTTGTTCATTGTTCGGCAATGATATAAATTTATTGCTAAGCTGTCTATTTCTCGCATACTTCTAATAGCTACATATTGACATTCAGGCAGAAGGTATGAAAGAGCCATGTTCTGGTTCAAAGGATAGGAACCCACCGAAAGAGATTTTGTGGAAAACTTTCCCTCACCGTTTATTCTTTGGTCGTGATTCCACTCGCACATGGGGTCCTGGAGGCGTTGCTTTTCTTAACCCTGAATGTGACAGTCAACATAAAGCTTACTTGTGTCTGTACAGAATTACGTATGTCATTTCCTCTGTTTATGTTTTGCATCTCGAACAAATTGGTTCCTCTTTACCTTTCTTTGAGGGTGTGTCTCCACATGAAGTATTAATCTTAGTATGAATGACAATGATCTCCTAATTTAACATTGGGTGCTTTTGAAAGTTGAGTTTTTAACTTGCTTTGATCATCTTCTGAACTCATATTTCTTTTTCTAAACAGGCTAGAACAGTTCAATGATGTTTTACTTCAGGAAAATAATTGTAGTGATGACGTGAGTTCTCCTTTATTTGATATCAATGATTTAAACTCTGTTGCAAACAAGAAGTCTGTTTCCTTGGAGGCTCTCAAGGTAATTCTTCTGCAATGCTATGTTCCTTGAATATCTTTCTGCAAAATAAATTAAGTTATTTTTCCTTTGTTGTTGACTAAGCTGCATTGATTTTTTATTCAGAATGGCTGGTATCATAATGTTGTTTACCTGGGGAAGGAGCATGGTATCCCAATACTGACAATGACGTAAGCATAAGAAAGCACATTTTGTGTTTACATGTGTATTTCTTCCACCAAATCACCACACTCATGTAGTTTAACTCAGAATTTTCTACTGGTCAATCATTTACTATTTTTGATTCAGGTGCCCACTTTCAGCTGTTGGAAAATTCAAATCAGGGGAGTTCCCGTTGCGTCCCCCTGCCCCAGAATATACTAATGCCTTAATAAAAGGCCTGGTAGAAGGGAAACAGCTCTCGGATGAGGAAGCCAAGGCTTACATACATGAAGCTTCCACTAAGCGATTGTGATTGCAACTGCCTTGCTTGCTGTAAGTGAAGTGAAAACCTTGCCACATTAGATTGAAAGAGAAAGAGTGAGAGATTTTCCATTATTGTGTAGAAAAGTAAACTGAAATAGTGAATTAGTGATGGGCAATATATGTGGTTGTGTATTTTGAATTTTATTTATTTTGGAATCCTAGTTATTATCCTGGAGTTGTAAGTAAATCAAACTGCCTATGTTTCTTCTGGGTTTGGATATATTTGAACATATTTGCCGTTTGTAGCTTATGCAACATCAATTTCTAATTGATAGAGTCGGCAAAAAAGCCCGGATCCCGCCTGGACCTGGCATCAATTGAGAAACTCAGAATACGGGCTTATTAAAAAGAAAATTAGAAAAATATAATATTTTAAATAATTATATTTATTTTATTTATATATTATATGTATGTAAAGTATTAACCATTTAAGGTTTATGTTTTTTTAATTTTATTAAAATAAAATTTAAAAAGTATAAAATTATCAAAAAAAATTTAAAAATACATGTATATAATATTATAAAATACAAAATTTGAGTATATAAATCTGAACTAAAAACCTTGGCCTGGAGTCATGGCATTTTAAGCCTGGTCCAGAACGTCTAAAAATGCATTCGAACGGGGTTTGGGCATTACCGTAGTTTTGTCAACTCTACTAAATAAAGATATATTGATATTGCATTTATTAAATTGAAATTAAAGTGATCGAGAATCAAAATTATGAAAATGTAAATTAAAATAAATTATTTATTTAAAATTGAAATCGGAATAATTTAGATTATTATTAATATATTTCTTATCTTAGAATAAAAAATGAAATGAATTAAATTGTTATAAATTCTTAAAAAGTTCTTAATAATAATTACAATAATATTAATTAAAATAACACCAATGATGACAACGACAACAATAATAACTAAAATAAGAAAATTATTAATAATAGACTTTAATAATGATAATATTAATAAAATGATAATATTAATTAAAATAATAAATTTAATATAATTTAATAATAATCATAATGACATTCAAACAATGATAACAATCATTAAGATAATTAAACTAAGTATATTTTAATAATTGACAAAATGAATAATAAATAATAATGGTTAGTAAATTTTAAATAATAATAATAATAATAACATTAATGTTAGTTATAATAACAATTAAAATAAAAAATTTAATAATAATAATAATAATAACAATAGAAAAAATAATAATTAATTTTATTATTATTTAATAAAGGACCTATGTGCAACTAATCTAAAAATTGTAGGCATTTTCATAAATTCTATGGGAACCCAAATCCAAAAATGACAAGTTGAGGGTAATTTGAGAATTATAAAAAATTAATAGGGATAAAATGAAAAATCTAAGGAAGCGATATTAATTCTTAAAAAGGGCTTAAAAATCAATCTCTAATCCTCATTCTCAAATTTGAGTGGAGTTTATGATTCCGACTATAATTTTGCCTCTATTTTAAGAAATAAATACTATTAATAATTTTGATTTTGAATTTCATTCTCGAATCCTTAAAACACTACCTTAACGTTTATAGTTTGATTGATTAATAGTTAAAAATTGCCAACTAATATTGACACTCGTCATTTTGACCAATTGGAATTAATTATTACTTTGTTTTGAATCATAACGAAAAGTTAAGTAGGGGTGGGTTCAATAGATACATTTTTAAAGATGAGTTTAAACATAATATTTTAATCATTAGATTAAAGCTAATCAATGGTTGAATTAAAGCACACGCGACTTGTTTTCATTTTAAAAACTAACAGACTAATATAGTGGGTCTTCAATAATGATAGATTATTATTGATTTTTCCCTATCTTATTATTATTGTTATTATTGATCATTAATATATTCCAATTTTCAGGGGTGATGTCGTACAGGACCGACTCAAATTCATATTTGTTTGAACTTGGCGCCATTGCCAATGCCATTGTTGTGCAATTTCTAACTTGGAGAACATGATGGCAGCTACTAGTACTTTCCTGTTCCGTAAAGGTAAAAAGAATTTATTATTCCTCAGAGGGATAGTTTAATCTTTTCCTGCATGGGATTATTAGTGAAGGTGAAAAATCATAATTTTTTTTATAAAAATAAAATTTAGGACCGATCTCATATAATATATAAAAAATTCGTAATTTAAAAAAATCATACCTTGATAATCTGAGAAGATGAACGACACCAACCAATAAATCCGCCACCCAACGATCTTCCAGACTATGACTCAAGTTTGATCTGCACTGAACGTGTGAGCATTTATTTCACCACTCCCAAAAAATCCCTGGCTTTTTTTTTCTAGTGTTTTTCTCAAAATGCGTCTCTATTTTTTTTAAGAGAAAAGAACACTTATATATAATATTAACCTAGTTAAAAATCCTAATTTGTGTTATCCTTATTATATAATAATTTAAAATATTAAACATATCATATTTAATATTTTTCCTCTCCACTTACGTAATAGTAGAGATAAAGTGTAATAACTTTGGGGCCCACCTTGTAAAATATCACAAGGCCCCATTTACACTTAAATATAACACAAAGGGTCTTAACAAATATTATATTTAGGTTTATCACCTAATATGCCAGTTTTATTATTTTTGAGTCCAGTAGTGGTGTAGTCAATTAAATGAGCTAACCTGGGGATCATTTGGGAATATACAATAGTGGCTACAATAATTAAACATGTAATTAAACTAACTTAATTATTTAATTTCAATTCTATTCCACTATAAGATTGGAACTGACCTCCATCATTGTATGCTCGAATAACAATTCGTCCCAAGCCACATTGATCTCTTTACTGCACAATCCTTTGTACCACATCGTTAATTAAATTAATATCTCAACTGTCCAATTAATTTAATAACATCTTATTCCTTGATACTTACTAGTTTTCTCTAATGATCATTTTCAACATATTAAATATGTCGATCCACTCTGGCCAGAGAATTCTATGATCAAGTACCGAAAACCCATCAAGAGATGTGTTGTACAAATTCTATATAGTTATTCTATAACTTGAATACTTATAATTGCTTCTACCAAGATACCGGGTAATCTTGACTATAAGTATGTGTCGTGCCCATTGATAACTCAAATGGAATGACAATCACAATCATGAAATTATAACTAACTCAAGATTAAGATTACAGTAAAATCAATGCCTATGAGATTTAATAAGTTTGACAGTTATTATAAAGTTAATTAAATCTCATATGCGATCCTGTTCAATGTAGTCGTACTACATCAATAAATTCATACATGATTAAGACAAATCATTCAATGAATTTATTACAGTTTATACCTAAATAAAGTGCCCAACTTTATTTATCAACTGCGAACTCAATTTATTAAATCATAAGATAACTTGTATTTATGTCTTCTGTGAATCCACATAGTGATCACATAAATACATATAATATGATTAAATGGACTTTAATAAAAAATTAATGCAAATAAGATATTTGAATAAAATACCTCAATTATTTTATTAATCAGAAAAAAGTTTATTACAATTAAATAAACCAATATGCTTTTAAAGAGCATATTTTCCCAACAATTAAGAAATAGGAACAGTAGTTTCCTAATTATAATTTCTAATTCATGATTGTAGTATAAAATTTTTATATAATAGAGCTTCTTAATTTATCGAACATTCAATTACAAAAATTTTACTGTAATTTGCTAATTTCTATTAATAAATTCATAACCGCAGTTTCACTATTTAGCTTCTTATTGTTGGCGTTGCTGCCGAGCTAATAAGTACTCTCACTAGAACCATTATTTGAAGGTCAGTAATTTGTTCTTCTCCTCGCTTTTATTGGCACTGGTACCGTCTAAGTTACATTAAATACAACAACAGTTCATTATTTCTACTTTTCTTTTTCTTGATTCGCAAATTTATCTTGACATTCGATTTTTCGTGGCATGCTCTCAGAGAGAAGTAAAATATAACAATATCCCTATTAACATAATTAACGTTGTTTTGATAGTACTTTCACGAGTACTTATATGAAGAAACTCAAAATCATGATTAAAAAAATTAACAGCAAAAGTTTTAACGATTAATTCATCTAAAAATTAACATAAAACCAGTAGATTTTTAAAAGCAATCGGTAGTTCTCAAAAGTACAAACATGCATTCCATGCTTGACAATTTCATTAGTACAAAAGTGGACTTAGAAAAAAGTTGTAAGCTTTCATTTAAACAAAAAATAAAATAAAATAGAACAAGAATTTCCACCACGAGAAATCTAAATAGAAATAAATAGATCAAAATTGTCCCCAGCACATTCCATCAGAAGATAGTTTCTTGTTGATCGGTCTTCGGTCGACTTCTTTTGGATGCATCAACTGTTATAGCATGAAGCGTCAATCATAACCACCAATGTCTCAAGTGGTGTTCAGTTGTAAGAAACGGGAGAAGAAGAGAGAAGAGAGAAAAGAGAAAGAGAGAAAGGAAGAGAAAAAGAGAAATACAAAAGAAAATTCAATTTTTATTGTTTGATTTGATATGAAATTTTAAAAGGAAAAGAATTACGTATTTTTTATCTGGATAATTTTACCCTTTAATTTCTAATATTTATTATTAAACATTTCATATTTAAATTATGTTTATTTAAATTTATTTTTAAACAAATTGTCTAGAAATATAATTTAACTTGGGTTAAAAATTAAAACAAAACAATGCCACTAGAGCCCGCATTAGAACCACAGCCACTGCAACAACACCTTTCTCCGGCGCGTGATTTCATCATTCTGTTAAAAAATTTATTATTATTATTATTAATTTTTTTATCTACTCCACTGGTAGTGTCTATTAATCTTTCCATTCATTGGATTTAATGATATTTGGATGGATACGAGGATTTTGTCTAGTATTTGAACTAAAATTCACTACACTCCACGGTTGCCATTACGTAGATCGGCAGAGAAAGAATCCAATGGCACCGGCAATGAGGATCCACATGCGTACGGTGGTGGTGGTCTGACTTCTTTTAATATTTTATTTTTTATTTTTCCAAATTAATTGGATTATAGAATTGATAATACCACTATATCACGTAACAATTATAAATAAATAAATAAATCTTTAATAACTATAAATTAATTAATTAGATTTTTCAAAATATGTAAATTTAGAAAATTTGATTTGTTGTGAATGTAGAATTGGATTTTCTCTCTCGACAGATCCAAATTCTATAATTTAATATAATTTAAATTTATATCCAATATGTTATCGCCAACTAAACAATACAATGGGAAAATGAATACCAATTTTTTTTCTCTGCCCCACCTATGCCTCCAACCGAACACAGAACATCACCTCACTGTCGTGAAACACTAAAATCTGAAATATGAGTTTTTTAAGTACTCACCCTTGCAAAGTTTTGGTGAAACAATTTCCTCTTCAAAAACATATTAATCTCCTCCAATATTTTATAATTATTTTTCGAACTCCTCTATTTTATTTAGGATTAGGTTTCTTCAAGCGCACACTAACCCTGTCTGCATACGAACCATAGATTACAGAGAGAGATTGAAAAAGAAAAAGAGCAAGAAAAAAAAAATCAATAACAACATCAGCAGCTGCGATTCAATATGGCATCAGAAAAACAAAAACTGTACGACGTGATGGGGCTGGACAAGCCTAGGACCGCCGACGAAATCCGCTCAGCCTACAAGAGGCTAGCCCCGCAACTCCACCAGGACAAGCGCGTCCAATCCGGCTTGACCCAGCAGGAGCCGCGGCTCAGTTCCAAGAACTAGCTCACGCCTACGACGTCCTCTCCAACCCATACTCTGCGCATGTTATGACACAGCACTCCTCTACCACGATGATAACCAATCACCCGCCTCCACTAAGACTACCCGACGCAACATCCGGCCTTCCCAATCATCTTCTCCCATATCAAACACTCGGCCAACTGGGTCCCCAATTCTTTCGTGTTCGATCTCAGGATACTCTTGACACTTGCTGTAATGGGTTGAATATTAAGTATGAATTCTCACCAAACATATCTCAATGATTATGGTAAAACACATGGTCCCATGATGGGGTCAAATCTTTATGGTCTCCATTGTTATCGTCAACACATCTCAGTGATTATGGTCTCCATAATCACACTTATTTAATTTTCATATTGTGTACCAGCTTAATTTCTATAATCATCATGCATTGGCTGTATATGTTACAGCATCTGTAACATATTCATTATTACGTAAGTTGCTCCTAGAATACAGCTTTGTCTATAATTAAATTTTAAACTTTTCAATTTTACTTCACTTGTGTATATAATAATGAAAAATCATTGAATAAAACTGAAGTTTTTCATTATTCTTTTATCTTTTATATACATAAGTGAAGTAAAATTAAGAAAAAAAATTTGATTATAGACAAATTATACTCTAAGAAAAATTTATGTAATAATAAAAGATATATAGTTTAAAAATTAATAAGTCAAAACTGATGATTATGGATTTGAGATACGTGCAAGAATAATGGAGACCCTAAACATTTGATTCCACCATGGGGACCGTATGTTTGACCACAATAATTGAGATATGTTTGGTGAGGATTCATCCTTAATATTGTATAGGCTTTCTCCGCTTTGTTTGGTATAATCCATTAGAACGAAATCAGTTTTGCTAAGACATTAGGGTTACTGGGTTCAGGGTTCATAGACGAGCGGAAGGCCACGACTATGGGCAATTTGGAGAGTCATATCACTGTCAGATTACGGCGTTTTATGACTACTGGCTAGAATACGGTGATGAATTTCCGATGGGTGAAGGATGAAGACAACAACAACAAAAAGAATCTGAGGAAGAGAGCGAAGAGAGAGTCTAATGAGACAGTGAGAGAGTTTGTTAAGAAGAGGGAGAAGAGATCAGAATCAGTTATCAACGTTGATGATCGTGCATTGAAGAGCAGAAGCAACCTTAGAAATTACCGGAATGTGCGTGAGTGTGCGAGATTTTAGGATGATGAGAAAGCATATGAGATTGATGATGCGATCAACAACAAGAAGAGAAATATAAAAGTCATACTGCGCGGCGTGTGGGAAGGAGTTTAATAGTGAGAAGGAAAAGAAGTGTAACGCCTTTTGAATTTTCTTTTTCTTTTCTTTTTCTTTTCTTTTTCTTTTCTTTATTAATAATTATAGTAATCCTTAGTTAGATAATAAGATATATTTTTTTTTCTTTGTTTGGTTTGCTAAGGGATTTTGGGGAATGATTATAAACTTTTCTAATTTACTAGAGTTATCTAGAATTTTTTAATATCTATTTATTAATTACATCAGACATGTAAACTTGCATTATCGCTGGCATTTATTATTTATATTTATCATAAAAGTTTATATTTATTCAAAGGCACAATAATAAACTTTCATAATTATCTTTACTAAAATTTATTTAAATTATTATTAAACAATTTATCATATATTTATAATTATATTAGTTTAAATTTACTTTATATTTAATATTATTTTATTAAAGTTTCTTTATTAAAGTTTCTTTATTAAAATTTACTTTAAATTATTAATAATTTACTTTATATTTATGATTATATTTGTTAAAGTTGGTTTTGTATTGATTATTGTTTTACTAAAATTTTTTTTATTAAAGCTTACTTTAAATTATTATTATATTTATAATAATTTACCTTGTATTTATAATTACACTTATTAAAATTTGCTTTATATTTATTGTTGTTTCATTAAAGTTGCTTTGTACGTTGAAGTTACTTTTACATGTATGCTTTTATTTATTATTTGCTTGCTCTGTGTTTATGCTTGATTGAAAGCCTAGACTTGAAAAAATGAAACATAGATTTGAAAAAGTTATCTATTTGTTCATTTACTTTCTTTTTCAACCTCAAATTCGGAATTCTAAATCTCTCATAGCAACTTTCTTTATTTCGATAGATCTTAGTTTAATTGAAATCTTCTTGATTTGGTGAGTCTTTATTACTTTCGTTTTTGTTGTTGTGAATACATGCTTGATTTGAAACTTTAGTTGTATGAAAAATGTTGCAGAATTTTCTAGACAACATGAATATTTCTTAACAATACTTATATTACATGCATGATTTTTTAAAGGAACCTTATTTTCCTATAAACTAGGCATATAAGACTTATTGAATAAATTTTATTTTGTAAGATTTCACTTTGTTTTGATTTTATATGGATTTTTGAAACTGACACTGTTGCACCTAAAAACTACAGTTCTAGTAGAATAATCAAATTCACAAAATTATTTGTACATCAAATGAATTTGAAAAGGTGTTGTGGAAACGTTTGGTTGAGCAATTACTAAATTACAGTAAATGTAACTTTTAGAGAAATATAAATGTGATAAATAAATACATAAAAAATAGGGCACAATAATTTATATGGTTCGGCGTAAGGTTTACGTCCACAGGCAAAGACTAAAAGATAATTTTATTAATAAATAAAAATTTATAAAATGGAAAAAAAACTCTCAATACCCAATACTTTAGTAAACCTAAATAAATACTAATTAGAGCACTCAAGTAAAAGCTCTCTCAAATTGCTTCACTTGCAATTGCTCTCAAATCTCTCAAATTGGGATTCAATTCAAGTTCTTATCACTTATCTATTTATAGCTAAAAAATGGCGTAAGAAGCAACTGGGCAATTTGCCAATTTGTGCAAGCTTGCATGCTAGCTGTAGCAAGCTTGCATGTAGCTGTGGCAAGCTTGCTGCCAACTGGGTAAAGAAAATCAAATTAGCTTTGACTTTTTAACAATTCTCTACCTCGACAAAGATTTAATAAATCTGAGCTAACTATCAACAAACCATCCTCTAATCTCTGCCTTCTTTAATTGCTTTCAAACTGGTAGGATATTGATCAATTTTAGATAATGCTCAAACTTGATTGTTGTCATTTCTCTATTTATAGCAAAAAAAAAAAAAAAGCCTAAGAATCAACTAGACAATTTTGCCTATTTGTGCAAGCTTGCATGTAGTTGTGGCAAGCTTTCTGCCAACCGAGTAAAGAAAGCCAAATTGGCTTTGACATTTCAACAAAAGGATAGCCGAATAAGCAACTACCATCAGCTAGGCCAAAACTCAAACAGGAACTAAGTCCGAGTATGACATGATCCAAGTAAATAGATTATTTAAAAAATCAATAGCGTAAGTAATCAAAATGGCTAGTTTCAGAGGGAGTCTTTATTTTAAAACGATTAATAAACATTAAAATACCCGCCTTTAGCATCAAAATGTTTCTTAAATCCTATAATAGTACAAAGGATGAAGCCAATAAATTTCTATTACAATAATGTTGTGGTAGATGGATAGTTATCAAAGATCCTGAACATCAATCAGTGAACCAGCCAAGAATTTCACTTTAGGGGAAACAATGCTGATTTAAGGTGGTATCTTCAATTCCTGTAGTATAAAAAACACGATTACTGATATAATTAAGTAGAGAATATGATTAAGTATAGAAAAAAAGAAAAAGAGAAAAAGAATTCCATATTTGTACCATATATTCTTGATAGAATAGTCTCAGTGATGCACTTAACATGTGTTGAATTCTTGGCCATGAATCTACCAAAATGTTATTTTTCCTTCTATTATTCAGCTTCAGGCGATTAGTAAATATTAACTCCATTGGACTATCATGGGAGTGTTTATGTTTAGATAGTGTTTCCAGAGCCAATGTATCGAATCCTTATAGATACGATGTAAGCTCTGGCAATTATTAGACCTACTTGTTATTCCTTGCTTCTAACAATTTCAATCACAGTGGAAGCTTAGGTAATGTCTGAAGCATATTGCAATTGATCAAGTAAAGATATCTCAGTCGCAAAATTTGCTTCATGCTTGCAGGTAAAGTCTCAAAGTTATTTCCATTTAGATCTATTATTTCTAATACAGATACATTGGCAATATCTTGAGGGACTTATGTAATGCCACAATCTTTTGAATCTAGCTTTGTTAAAGAGCATAGACCTGATAACAATGTAGGCAATACTATACCTCTACATCCGGCAAATGAAAGTGATTTAAGTTCATTTAAATCTACAATAGAGGCTTGTACTTGACTAAGGACTGATCTCTCTACTTCAACATACCTAGAGACTTTAGACTCCCCAAGTTCTCTAGCAACCTAAGCCCTTATAGATGATTAATCAAAGATTACAACTCTTTAATCTTTGTCCAGCTTAAATCAATAGATGATAAACGTTTCATTTTCTCTAAGATCTCTAGGAAACTTTCTAGGTTTGTGTAGTTATTAAGATAAAGCCAACAAAGAGATCTCAACTTACAGATACTAGTTGAAAGGCTCTTTAGCCTTGTGCAATAACTCAAATCTAGCTTCACAAGAGTAGTTAGGCTCTCTATTGATAAGGAAACTTTTTCTATTACAATATCCCTTAAATCAAGAACGCTTATGTTGCTGGAAATGCTTGGAAACTCTGTGAGATTAACACAATAAGAGAAATCAATCTTTACAGGAGATGTAAAATGAATGTTAGGGGGAAAGTACTTTAGACTTCTGCAGCCCCTCAGATATAAGATACCGAGGTTGATGAAATTTTGGATGTTACAAGAATGTAAGCCAAGTTTGTGCAACTCCAAAGATTCATTTTTTCAAGATTTAGGATTTCTGATGGTTATGGTATTCTAGTGATATATTGGAAGTAGTGGAGATCAATAGTTTTTAACTTGAAAGTTTTCTGCAAAAAAAGATGAATAACTAGTATAATAAATTTGCATTAAAAGAATTCCATTATTAGTGGTATTCATTATATATATATTGGCATTATACCTTTTTTCCTTTCTAAATTTGTTCAATTTTACTGTGAGACAAGCTGAGTTCGATAAGATTGTCTAGATCAAAATTAAAAGGCAATGTCTTCAAAGGATATCTATGCCAGTAAAGATATCTCAATTCCTCAAGAAGATAATCAAGACCTTGGTTAATATGTACTTTCGAGCTCATGTTCTCAAACATGTAGAATTTAAGTAATCTAAGATTTGACATATTTATAAAGGCTTTAGAGTCAAGATGTGTGTCCCTTATTTTGGACATATTCAAGAATATACCTTCAATTGCATTGGTCTGCTTGTAAGAAAATAAATAAAACTATAAGAATGAGTTAGTTTAAATACCATAGGCTCATTGAGTGAAGAGGAAATTTGCATATTTGAAAAAAGTATAAGATCGTACCCTAAACATTTTGATTATAGAATTGACTCCATTTCTCTTGACACTTAATAATCATTCTCATCACTTTTTATATATAGTCCTCAATTTTTCTTTCCTTTTTATAAGACATGGCTATTGTTAGGAAAATTTAAATGAATAATCCTACTTAAAAAAGAAATTAAGTAATGTACATTCTTACCCTGTTTTTCTTAAGTACATGATAGATATCTTTATGATGCCACAACCTATTACGTTTTGCCACCTCTTTGATGGATTCTTGACGAACAATCTATTATCCCATTTCTTGCAATAAATCATGCATTTGTAGCTTGTTGAAACATGATATTGTTACAAGTGACTTATCAACGAGGACATTTAATAAATAATATGTAAAATTAGGATTGTCTTGTTACATTGCCACATAGTCTTTATCCTCTCCTTTGAAGAAACATGCAATGTCTAAAAACATCCTTTTCTCTTCCACCTTTAATTCATTATAACTAAATTTCGATACATCAAGATATCAGGATCACAAATCAATTTTAAGTTCTCTAATGTAATTTCTCAATCTAATTTGTTCCTCTAGTGAAGAAAAGAACCTAGCACTCTAAGTGCTAACGAATTGCCATTGGCATAATACAATACGAGTTCTAAGAGGACCAACAGGCCTTTAGGACTTTGACAAGCTCTTAATAATAAAATTTGATTCTCTATAACGTAACGCAATATATAAGGTTCCTCTGATATATCTCATAATTTTCTTTACAACTTTCCAATACTCTCTATTAGAATTTGCTATGTATCGACTGATTGTTCTTATTATTTGTGCAATATCTGGTCTAGTATAAATCATAGCGAATATAAAACTTTCTACTACTAATGCATATGGTACTAGAAACATCTCATTCCTCTCTACTTTATTACTTGGACATATTACATTCAGCACTGAATTGGTGCTTGAATTTGACAATTCAAGCACCAAATCTTATGCGTGGCTAGTAATGGAAAAAGGAGTTGCAAAAAGAGAATTAAAAAAAGGGAGAAAGAAGAAAAAAAGGTGCCAAGCCACTAAAAGAAAAGAAAAAATAATAAAATAATTACATGAATGGTAACTCAATTTTAACTATATAAAGAACGAGGTTTCCTCATTTAGAGAGCATTAAATTATTCAATTCTTTTTCTCATTTAGAGAGTTTTAAAGAATTTAGTGATTTGACAATTTGAGTGTATTGAAACTTTGAGTAGTGAGCTAAAATACCACAATACTTGTAATTTATTTTTAATAATAAAATTATTTCATTCTATCTTCACCTGTGGATGTAGGATAAAAGTCGAATCCCATAATTTTTGGTGTTCCTGCATGCTTCTATTATCTCATTATTTCTTAATTTCACTTTAGTTACATATTTAATTCATTTATCAGTTTTCTAACAGTAGTATCAGAGGTATTGATTGTAATTTTAGAGTTAAGATACTATTCATATAAAGGATACTATTCACATGTACGACACTATTTCCGTATATGATACTATTCAATTTTAGCTATATAAGGAACGGAGTTTTCTCATTTATAAAGCATCAAATTCTTTTATTCTTTTTCTTATTTAGAGAGTTTTAAAGAGTTTAATGAATTGATGATTTGAGTATACTGAGATTTTAGATAGTGAATTAAATTACCACAATACTTATAACTCATTTTCACTAGTAAAATTATTTCTTTCTGTCTTCACCTGTGGATGTAGGGTAAAAGCCAAATCACATAATTTTTTATATTCATGCATGCTCCTATTATCTCATTATTTCTTAATTTCACTTTAGTTGCATATTTGCTTCATCTATAATTTTTCTAACAGTGGTATCAAGGCTATTGATTGTAATTTTAGAGTCAGAATACTATTCACATGTACGGCACTATTCCTACATATGGTATTATTCATTTATATAGTATTGTTCACAAAAAATAATGGGAGCAATCTAAATTTTTTTATATGTTGTAAAACAGGGAGTAATGGCATGAGTAGAGCAATAGTGTTGTTTTGTACATGTCTAGAAAAGTTCTGTTATAAAAGCAATAAGAACTTAAGGAGTCTGAATTTTAAGTGCAATCATTTTGACCTCTGTATTCTTTTTTCAATATGTGCATTTTCAAACATACTCACTGAAATGCAAATGTACAACCCAAGAGGGGGGATGAATTGAGTTTTTAAAAGTTATTTTAAATAAAATTTTAAACGGTTCAATCTAATGCCTTAATGCAAACAAAAATAATAAGTTTTATAACAATTAAATTAAATATAATAAATTAGACAATACTTGCAAAATAAATGAGTAAGAGAAGATAATGCAAACACAGTGATTTTTACGTGGTTCGGCAATCTCCACCTACGTCCACGCCTTCAAGCCAACCGAGCTTGAAGATTTCACTATCCAAACCTTCAAAGGCTTCAAATGTTTACAATTAACTTCTAAAGTGTCAATGGACCTTTATAATTAAGAGATTATCACCCTAATCCCTTTACCCTAAGTGTTTTCCTCACTTGAACACTCTTAATATGATATGAAATGAAATGAAAATTGCAACAAGAAACTCTCTATACTAGTAGATTCACAAATAATGGCACAAAAATGATTTAATTTATGATAATTTGTAATATGGAAACTTAATATATGTTTTATCAACTTGTTTTTACTTTCTAGAGAGTTTAAAATGAAGTTGGAGTTGAATTTTTATAGTTAAAACTCGAAAACTAACCGTTATTGATAAATTCCAATGCTTAAGCGTCACCGCTTACCGCTTAATTTAACCAAACCTCCCACTGAATAAAGGTGAAGTTCAGTTAAATTTGAATTTTCTTCACAAATGACACCGTTCACAAAATTATAATTTTACCCTAAAACTTTTTAAAATTATAATATGTCTCAAAACGTCATAAAATTTTACAAAAAGATCCAATTTCAAAAATTTTAAATACTATTTAATTCCTAAAACTTTCTAAAAATACTATATGGCCCAAACTAAAGAAAATTTTTTTAAATAAGTCATTTTTGAATTTTAACTAAATCACCATAATCTTTAAAGTTCTCAAAACTTTTCACTTAGACCCCTAATTTTTTATAAGTTACAATGTAGCTCAAAAGTTTCAAAACTTAGCAAATAAGTCCAACTCTGAAATTTAATACTTTTTTATTTTAACCCAAATTACTCAAATCCATAAAATATTTTATCTCATAAACATAAAATTAATTTATTTTGAAAAATAATTATTTTATTAACATAAAATTGAGCTTCACAAATGCTAATCCAAGCAAAAATTAAATCATACAAGTTTTATAAGAAATTGTCACAATAAATTATCCGTTGAGCTCGAAATTCTATCCTTGATTTCGCCGTTGTCCGTTGAGTATCTTGAACTTGATTTCAATTGATTCATTATCCTTCAAAACTAGTGAACTTGTGAAATACAAAATAAAATATTTTAATGTATATGTTTGTTATCATCAAAATTATAATATTTATACCCTTTTAGACTAACACTCACAACTATTCAAGATGGTCATTAGCTTGTGTGAAAAGAAAGTCTGATAGCAAAGTTTGAAATTGAAAGTTCAAAGGAAATAATTTCTCATTGTGGAAATAAAGATGTAGTACCCATTGAAATTGAAAGTTCAAAGACTTTGTTGTGTAGTGACTTGACTTCGTATAGCCTGGAGAAAGTATCTCATATTTTCTTTACTATTTTTATATCTGCCACACTTAATAACACCCCATTTGCAAACTCCTTAGTCTCTTATTACCTTTATAACAAAACTTTTCTAAAAATGTATAAAACCACATTATTGCTCTGCTCATGCCACTAATCGATGCTTTACACCACAAAAATAATTTTAAATTGCTCCCATCATTTTTTTGTGAACAATATGGTATAAATGAATAGTATCATATATGGAAATAATATTGTATACGTGAATAGTATGCTTTACGCGAACAATATCCTGACTCTAAAATTACAATCAATAGCTTTGATACCATTGTTAGAAAATTGATTGGTGAAGCAAATATACAATTAAAGTAAAATTAAAAAATAATGAGACAATAAAATCATATAGGGACACCATTACTTTTACCCTACATCCACGGGCGAAGACAGAAAGAGATAATTTTACTAATGAAAATAAGTTGCAAGTATTGTAGTATTATCTTACTATCCAAAACTCTAATATACTCAATCTCTGAAATCATTAAACTCTTAAAAATTCTCTAAACAAGAAAAGAAACTGAAGAATTTAATGATCTCTAAATAAGGAAACCATATTCTTTATATATCTAAAATGTGATTATTTTATTACTTTTTTCTTTTCTTTAGCGGCCCAACACCTCTTTTTTTTTTCTCTTTTCGCTGCCTCTTTTTCCACTATCAGCTATGCACTAGACTTGGTGCCTAAGTTGTCAAAGTCAAGCACCAATTCGATGCTCACTTTGACATGTCTTAGTATGAAGTAGAGAGAAAAGAGATATCTCGAGTACCGTATGCATCAGTAGTGAAAGTTTAATGTTCGTTATGATTTATACTATATCAGATATTACATAAGCAGTGAAAGCAGTTAATTGATATGTAATGAATTCGAGTAGAGAGCATTGAAAAACTGTAAAGAGAATTCTAAGATATATTAGAGGAACCTCAGATGTTACATTATGTTATGGAGGATTAAAGTCTATTGTTAGGGATTATGTGGATTCAAATTTTGCAAGAGACCTTAATAAACAAAAATCCACTACTGACTATGTGTTTACACTTATAAGCGTAGTTGTAAGTTGGGTTTCAAAATTATAAATCATTATGGCTTTATCTACAATAAAAGTAGAATACATGGCAATTACACAAACTTACAAAGAAGCTATTTGGATAAAAAGATTATTAGAGGAGATCAGGCACAAATAAGAGAAAATTTCTATATTTTGTGACAGTCAGAGTGTTTTACATATTGCAAAGTATTCAACATTTTGCTACCGGATCAAGCACACAGGAGTTCAGTATCACTTTGTTCAAGAAATAGTAGAAGACGAAAATATAGATTTACAGAAAATCTATACCAAGAGGAACTTAATAGATGTTTTGACCAAGTCGATCGATGCTAATAAGTTTGTATGGAGCAAATACTCTCGTGACCTCATAAAAACATAAGCAACATGACAATGGCAAAGTAGAAAGGATAATATGGAGATTGATTGGTTCTTAATCTAATTTTCAAGTGGAAAAATATTAAAGTCAACACCGAATTAGTGCTTGACTTTGAGAATTCAAGCCTCAAATCTGGTGTGTAGTTGGTAGTGAAAAAGGAGCCGCAAAAAGATAAGAAAAAAAAAAGGAAGAAGAAAAGGAGGTGTTGGGCCACTGAAAAGATAATAAAAGAATAATAAATAATAAAATAATTTATAAATAGTAACTCAATTTTAGCTATATAAGGAATGAAGTTTTCTCATTTAGAGAGCATCAAATTCTTTAATTCTTTTTTTTTATTTAGAAAGTTTTAAAAAATTTAGTAATTTGAGCGTTTAGTTGTATTGAGATTTTAAATAATGAATTAAAATATCACAATAATTATAATTGATTTTCACTAGCAAAACTATCTTCTTCTGTTCTCGCCTATGAATACATACTAAAAACTGAATTACGTAATTTTTAGTGTCCCTATATGATTTTATTATCTCATTATTTCTCAATTTCACTTTAATTGTATGTATGCAACATTAACCTTATATATGTTACTCGCTCCAAAATTATCAAGAACACATTTATCTCTAGTAGTTACAATGATTTTACTTTTAAACCAAATTGATCAAGCCCAGCAACCAAATAATCTAATGACCCGACTTTATTCACATCATCGAGAACTATAAAAACATCCATTTGTCGGGGCCTTTTCTTGGTACGCTCAGAAAGATTGGGAGTTCGTATTTCAGAAAGAATACGCTCTCGTAAACGTACAAGTCCACCTTCTTTCTCAGATTCTTCCCTCACATTTGCCACGAAGCACTTTCCTTCAAACTCCCGAGAAATCTGATTGAAAATAGCTCCGGCTATTGCTGTTTTGCCTATACCGCCCATACTTCAGATTCCTACAATTCTGAAAACGGGCAATCCAACACATGGCAATGATTTAATTTGCTCAACTCGTGAATTCAATCCGTCTAGGCTATCTGAGTTTCTTGAGATTGTTACACTTTCTAATTTCTTTAAAATATCTTTAACAATTACGTCTACAACTTGCGCCTTAGACCTAACAGGTGTCAAGATTAAATTAAAAAAAATGCCGATGAATTAAATTAGACTAAGAAGACTTTCGTAATTGAGGACATAAATTGAGATGGTATATACACTGGCCCAGCAAGCCTTGCTCTGCCAAATGGTAGAGCAATGAGTCCAGCGATTGGATCAATAATGGTCTAATCCGTGCTTCTGTCGAATAATATTCTGACACATATACTTTTTTTTTTAGCCAGCTACAAGGACGAGTTGAAAGAGATAACCTGAAATTCGTGGACTCCCATCCAAGTAGATTAGATGCTTCTGTCAGCACAGCCCTCCAAAGTTGAACCTTTTCTGGCATCTCCCTGGATCTTTGTTCAAGCATAGAAAATGCATCCCCTAAACTTCCAGTTTGCTTCCGCACGTCAGATGGGTCCACGTGCTAGAAAACTGGCACAACAAACAACTTGGTCATTCATATTCTTGCATTCAAGGATCTTGACAAGCTCATCCAAGCACCACTTCGAAGAAGCATAATTTTTTGAGAAGATAATTACTAAAATCCTTGAGCTAATGATTGCATTAAAATTGCAGGTGAGATATCGATTCCTCTCTCGAGTTCTTCATCAACGAATGCTTCTATTTTCTTTCGAGACAGAGCGGCAAGAAGATGGCTAGTAAAGTTATAGCGGGTATCCTCCCCTCTGAAACTGAGACAAACCTCAAATTTGCGTGGAGTATTAAGGCAAGATGAAGATGATGATGATGAAGATGTAGCCATAAATGATTTTTTTCAAAAGTTTGTGAAGAAACAGAGATCCTGAACGGTAGATGTGTAATAGAATAAACTATGTGAAATAAGTATTTCTGCCCACTGATTCTCACGAAAGACTTTTCCGCTTTACTTTCCTCGGAATTTCCCGTTGCATCTTCCGCATGGAAATAAAAGTCAATTTTTTGACTACTTCGCAACTAGTATTTGATACGGTGGACTATTTGCATTGTGGAAAATGAGAAATTCTGCCAACAACTCTTTGATTGTGTTGGCTGGCAACTCTTCACATTAGTTGTAAGGTAGAGAGTTTGAGTGTCCCAATGACAACGAAAGTGTCCAAAATATAATTTATAGTGTAAATAGTTTCACTATTTTATATATAACCGACGTATATAGCCCAGTACAGTATTAACTTAGAATTGATGATCTTTTTAAGTCATTTCTCTCCTTTTCTTTTTCCTTGTTTCTTCTGTGTACATGTGTTTGTTTGTTTCATTTTGACTGAAGGGAGAGGGTTCGCACTAATAATATTAATCAAAGACATTTTCCATCATTAGAATAAAAAATTGATAAACCATGAAATTGTTTAAATGCAATGAACCACAGTGAAGTCAATTCGAGTCTTGGGACGTGACCAGCTGGCCACGGCCACGTTACCACATTACTAATGGCTAAATGAACGCAGACTATTTACAGCAACGCGATGTTTCTAAAAGCAAGAATATAAGACTTCGAAAAGCACTTCTTGCCCTGGACAAAATGCACTCCATAAGTTTCTCTGTTTGATTGATTAAACTGGCAAACTTAAAGTTACATAAATATAATACTTTGAATTCTTTCGGTTTCCTCTTCAGTTTACCTGGTTGGCAAACACATTAAACTTGGTGACGTTCAACTTCTTGTTGCATGTTATTAGAGAACAAATATATTTTATGCCTATGAAACAATGATTGTTATGCACTATGTGATTAGAGTATTTAACGAAAATTTAACTCAAAAACCTAGGAAATAGTTAACAACAGTGAGAAGTGATTTCCACTAATTTTGATGATTGACAATTTCATTAACAAAAAGTATTAAAGTAGAAGAACCGAAAAACAACCTGTGCTAGCAGAAATTTAAACAGGGGGGAAAAAAATTTATCTTCTGCACATTCCATCAAATGTTCCTTTGGTGGTAGAGGTTGGTGGGTGGTATGTATGAGCATGACCACCATCCCAATGTTTTGATGGACATTATTACTGTATCTTTTGCATTAACAATGAAGCGACAAAGTCAGAAATCTGAGATTGTAAGCATTCACACTAGCAAGACTCGAGACGCGCACCACAATCCCTTTGAAGCAGATCAGAAATATAGTGCCCTTCATCATCACCACCACTTAAAATTGTATAGAGAGGAATGCTGAACGATGCATGGAATTCATCGGGGAATGTAATATCAAAAAAGATTTCTTCTCTTTCATCTCATTCTTCTGATTGAAACTTCACCTGCCATCGGATGCGTGCGGCGCAGTTGAATCTTAACACGAGGAGTACTAGTACAGAAAGATGGGTCTGTTGGTGGCTTTTCATGACGTGTGATGTCGTAGAGGACAGACTCAAAATCATATGTAAACTTTTTTGGTGCAATCCCAGGGTCTGTGACCTGTAATGTTGTGCATATAGATTTTAGAATGCTGATGAAGTGAATGCACTTGCATTTATAGAGAATAGCTCTCTATTCCGAAAAGGAAAGAATAGTTTCCTATTCCTCAGAGAGATTGCTTTACTTATTCATTTTCCTGAAAGGGATTAGGAAACACTGTACATATATATTAGTTTCCTAATTGGTGATTACTATTTCATGCATAATGGAGTGTGACCCGTTTACTGATAGTCCTCAACAGATAGCTGAAACTGGTGATGAGGAATCCTGTTAGTTGCAGTTATGTTATTGGTATTCTTGGAGATCGGATGGAAGTAAATGGCTGGTGAGTCTGGGCTGAAAGCTGAAGCTGATCGTGGGATTTCTGATAGGACACCGGGGTGTCGTACATATTCTGGTGATTGTTAGAAAGTTCAAGATCATGCAATTGTCTGCAGATAATTTTCCTCTCGGACCCTGCAGAAGTACGCCAGCGTTTGTTGCGTCAACTAATGATTCTGAAAAGCTGAAGATGGTCATGAGGAGCTAGTTGAGCGAAGGGCTGTGGTTGAGTTTCTAGCACACAATGGTATTGGTGATCCCGGACTAGAACAGGTGCAGGCTGATCAATGTCTTATTCAACAACAGGTTCATCAAGCTTTCTCTTTTTCCTTGAATTTTGCATCCCTGGCTCACCATTCTTGTTAATTCGATAAAGAAGAAGGTCTCTGGATTGAAGGTTTTGCGGCAAATGTGAAGGATTCAGAGAGTATTCATGCATAATCTAGCAACCATCACGTGGAGACTTGTCGTTCTCAAATCGAAACCTTTTCTTGGAACCAATTTTTCTCTTTAGAGCTGCAAGACACAACTACCTTGTCAGCATCTTCTCCTTGCCACGTACCGGAGAAAACCGACTCTGTTATCAACCCTGGAACCATTAGAGTTCTTCTTCTTCAAGCGGGTGAAAAAGTAAAGATCCTCACCATCTTCTAAATCTGGTCCTCCGAATTGCATCCAAGTCTGCCAAGGTTACTAGGAAGCGTAGAGATTTTCAGTCCTTACAAAATTAATCAGGAAAGGGGAACGGGATTGCATAAATCGTGTTGAAAAGATAGAATTGGACAAGTTGCTTATCAGAAGGCTGGAATTTGCAGCCCAAGGGAAGAATACGATTTCCTTCAGCATAATTACTCACATGTCAATTTATTAACCGGTTGTATTATAAATTCTTATCATAGATAATAAAAGAGGAATTTTCTTAAACTGTTTTGTTTTGCTTGTGATATAAAAAAATTAAAAAAAAAAAAACCTCTTAGGTGTTTTAAAAAACCTGTCTTTAAGCTAAATTTTATATGTTAAGTGTGCTGATATTTTCTTTCATTATTTGTGTTTTGAATTTTTTTTATTGAGCGTTGTAATTATTGCCATGGTTATTAACAAAAAGAATATTGAATAAAGTTTACAGAAAGCCTCATATGCAACTTTTTTATTATTTGAAAAGTCATATATACAATAAAGGTAGACAAAAATTTTGTTGTTTTGTAGACCTTGGAACATCAAAGGTTTTTGTTTTGCTTTAATCTGTGGCCCTTGATAATTATTCAAAATATTTAGCAAGGTTAATATATTTCCCTTAAATTTTATGGTTCTCTTGGAGGGTTAAATGGAAAAGTTTTTTATTCTTCTTAAATAGCAAAATTTCTCATTCTCCTAAAAAATGTGTTAAAATAGTAAGAAAGTGTAATGATTTTGTCTCGAATTTTTAACCCTTCTTTTTAAAAAAAAAAATTATGAAAGCTTATTTAATTTTGTTGCTCTTGTTATTTAAAGTCAATCAGAAGTTTTGGGGCAGAGACGTTGTCCTAACGATCAAACTGATTACGGTTTTTAAGTTCTAAATTAAATGGATAATCTTCTTTTTGTTTTCTTCTTGAATTAGCATGACTATTTTTAGAATTTGAACTGTGGTGACAGGCTAATTAATAATGGATACTTCTCATCACTGTCTTGCTTTCATTGCCATTGATTATGGATAATTTTATATTAAATTATAACAAAAAAAAAAATTTCTACATTTGCATTTTCTTATGGCATGTTATCAGTTACACATGCATGAAACTGCGACATAACAACATCTTTGCAACAAAAGTTAAGCTTCAATTAATCAATTCAAAAGAATACAGTGGATGCACAAATTAAAGAAGTCATAAGCTATCTTCTTTTAGTACAAAACAAGCTAAACAGAAACTAAAAGAACCAAATTGTCCACTGTTATTTCGTCATTATCATCATGTTGACGATTGTCAGTCTCTGTAAACTCGTCGTCATGAACGCACTCAACTTTGGTAACTTGAAGCACGACCGCCATGTGAATCACTTGATGCCCGACGTCCCCTTTTGCAAGTAACAGCGAAGGTGCAAAAGCAGAAATCTGGGCTTTCAAGTGGGCACATTCGCACGGCTGGAGGTGCACCCCATAATCCCTTTGCAGAACGTGTGAAATATAGCCGCATTCATTTAATCTATCAAGGGGAATGCACAACAAGAAAATGAATTCAGGGGTAATGTTTTCAATGAACTCTTCATCACCACCATCATCATCTGATTGAAACTTGAGCAGCCATCGATGTGTGTAGCGGAGTTGGATGATAAGGCAAGGATTATCGGGCGATGGGTTTGTTGGTGGATTTTCAGGAGTGATGTCGTACAGCACTGACTCGAATTCGTATCTGATTGAACTTGGCGCCATTGCCATTGATGTGGAAGTGTAACTTGGAACTTGGAGAATCGAATATGATGGTGAAGGGATCTACGCAATAGAAGTAAGTATTTATAGAGAATAGTTTCCTGTTCCGTAAAGGAAATAATAGTTTCCTAGTTCTGAAACTGAAAGGGCCGGATTGGTCAATCCACTTCTCTGAATGGGATTAGGAAAAACTATTTACTTTCCTAATTTGTAATTAATAAGATTACATTAGTTTCTCCTTTTCTTCATAGGTTAGGAAATTAACACCTCTGACTGTGGTTTCGGCTCTTTCTTCATCTACCGTTGGACGAACCTTAATGATCAATGAACAATAGCTGTCTTTAAAAAAAAAAAAAATTGTTTTCCAGTTAAAATATTTTTTTTAACTCTTTCCAAAATAAAGCAAAAAAAGAATTAGTACCATCTAGAAAAAATCATACGAAATTATTCTTCATATGCAATTATTTTTTGAAGTTCAAATCGATGATATTTGTAATTTTTCAGTCAAATAAAATTAATTTAAAAAAAAAAAAAGCAAAAAGGGCCTTCAAAGCAAGACTCTTCCGTAAGACAGATGCCATGTGGGCAGCGCCTCGTTCGGTACTTTGGAAACTAAAACGACAGTAACTATGTCCCGTGGACATTTTAGTTTTTAAAACATGACACTTTTATATCACAATTAACTCGTAGTACCATGTCAACGTTGTCATCGATCTAAAAATTTCGAATTACTGGATTAAAAAAAGACTAAACAACAGTATTAAACGCTAACATTGGATTGTTGTTCACGAAATTGGCGACACACCCAAAACACCAGCAAAATATATCTGTACAAAAATCAAAAATTAAATAATCCAACTGAAAATTAACGATCCTTACTTCTTAACATTTGGAAAAGAAAAATATAAAAAGTAAAATTATTGCAATGAAATAATTAATCTACAGTAAAGTCAACAAAATTCTTGACAAGATGATTTCAAGCCAATAGCAGTTCAATAGCCAGAGCAGCCACCCGCAATTGCATTCATGTTCAATACTTTTTATACAAATTTCTGATTTTCAGCATTACAGTTGCCACTCCAGAAGACATAATTGCGTTACATTAAGAATAATGCATCTGTCTGAATTACCACAGAGGCATTTCTTACAAATTCCTTTAACTATTCTTCTAATTTGCTTTTGCAACAACAAATAAATTAGCAAAATTGGAAAAACAAATACAAAAATACCAGCCTCTGTTGACCAGTTTCTGGAACTCTGTTTTATGGTCTAAAAATTCAATCAATATGTGGAACTTAAGCAATGGATTCCTCATCTGAATTTCAAGGAGGCATGACCTGTATCACCCAAGTGCTTATGTAATTTATTCCTGCCATGTTAAAGGAAACAATCAGACCATTTTACTCCAAAACAAGTGGCATAAATACAAATGTTCGGAATTTAAAGCTGCAAATGCAAATAAAACATTTACAGACCTTGATTCGAATTCCTCTCCACATTTCTCACACAAATTGCTGGAATTCTTCGATGCTGCCTGCATTATATAATACATATTTAACAATTAGATCGGAAACAGCAAGTTCACCAGCATACCGGACAAGCGGTAACCTCTCAACAAAAGAACTATTATTACAACTGTATAAACTATTCCAGTTCTCTGGCAGGTAGACCTCCAGAAGATAAAGCGAAAGAGTAAACTTCAGTGATTTCTTTTGATTAAGTACTTGCTTGTAATTTTTAAGACCAATTGGCTCCTTCTATCATAGAGTTTCTATGCATATCCAAGGAGCTATCCAACTAAAAATACCACCGAAGAAAATTTAGTTTCTTCCCTATTTAATAATGTATTTTTCTTTCTTTTCTTCTTTCAAGTGATCATTAATATAGTTCCCATTAAGGTTTCAGACCCACTGGTGCCAAATAAAGCTTCCTGTGTATCGGAAATGGGCAGATTTTGGCCAAGCATACAAACCATGTTTCAACAGGCAAAATCTGTTCATTAGTCAAAGAATCATTCAAGACTAATGAGATAAAAAACAGCTCTTTTTTTAAGCATGTGATATGAAAGTTCAGAAGATTAAAGATGCTCAGTAATTAGAAATGTAAATTATCAAATATCTAATGGAAGGACACAATGATAAAGGAGAACAGACATTACTAATAAGCTTACCTTTGTTTTATTTCCTTTGGACGAGTTCTTCAATTTGGCTTTTCTGTCCTTCTTTGTCCCTTTTCCATCAACTGGCTGGCCTGGAATCTTCGGATCCTTTTCTGGCTGATTATCAGATATACCATTGTTTTCGTTTCCCGCATAAGTATGTGACAAGGACTCATCTATCACACGTGAATTATGATGCCCATTGGCTTCCTCATTAGTGCTCTTAAATCCATCTCTATCAGCCTTTGCAGCATCTCCTCCACTCTTTTTACCCCTATCTTTCTTGTTTTTCCTTCTCATATCCTTGCAATTATCATATTCCATAAATTCACTCTCACCAATCTCATTCTCAACATGAACTTCAGTCTTCCAAACTTCATCCTCCTTCCTCACAGCTACCCTCTTCCTATTCTCATGTCCTGATAGCATCGCCTTAAGCATATTCATTTCATCATCTGCATCTTCATCTTCATCCTCATCCTCCTTTACAAACCTGTCATCAACCTCATTCACCTCAACACCATCACCAACATCAAAAAACTCATTTTCAACATCCTCATCACCACTCAATCCACCAACACCATTTCCAATTTCTCTCTCCTCAACCCCTACATTGTCTTTAAACCTCTCACTCAACTCTTCCACCTCACCATCCAATTCCCCCAAATCTGCCATCTCCTCATCCTCATCTACAAAACTCTCCCTCAAATGTGCCACCTTCTCCTTGTGCTTCTTTGACTGCTCATGATTCTTCCATTGCTTCTCACTCTTAAACTTCTTCCCACACACCACACAATAAAACTCACTTCTCTTCTTCTCAATCTCCTCCTCCTCCAATCCCTCCTCATTCCCAGTATCATTATCCCCTTCATCGTCAATTCTCGCCCAATCAGGCTCTTCGTACCTCTTTGCTCGCTCCATTCTTTCCTTCTCCAACCTCTTCTTCCTCTCCCTCTCCTCCTCTCTTTTCCTCTCAATCTCTTCATTCTTCTTCACCATCATATCCATGACACGCTTATCCCTTTTCTTCACAAACGCAGCCAACTCCCTCACTGTATCATTATACTCCCTCTTTGCCTTCTTCCTCAGCTTCTTATTCTCCTCCTCCATCACCCTCCTCGACTTCCTATTTGGTCCTGCCATCACATCATATTCATCCACCCAACAAAAATCCATCACCGTACTAAATCCTAACCAGTAATTATAAAATGCTGTAACCTGAACATATGGAGACTCCAAATTCCCCATTATGGGTGCCTCCCTCAACACATCCAATCCTAAACCTAATTTCTTCAGATAACTAATCTCAACCGAATAAATCTTATTAAACAAATCCGAGTACACTTTATAAAATCCCTTACCCGAATCCGAATACCCAGAAAAGGCGGTGTTAGAGAAATAGGAGTAGAGATTGGGGACAGAGCCGGAGTTGGAGGCGGAGTTAAGATCGGAGAAGAGGATTTGGGAGCGGTGAGAGTCGTACCAGGCGCGTTCTTTCGGGTCGGAGAGGACCTCATAGGCGTGGACGAGCTCTTGGAACTGAGCCGTGGCTTCGGCTTGGCTCAAGCCGGATTGGACCAGCTTGTCCGGGTGGCGCTGCAGCGCAAGCTTCTTGTAAGCTGAGCGAATTTCGTCGGTCGTGCATTCCTTTCGCAGGCCCAGCACCTCGTACAGGCATCGCTTTTCCGATGCCATTGATCAATTCGTCGTCGTTTCCGGTCTCCGATTTTCAGCTCCCGAAAATTCGCTTAGCTGGCTTTCTTCTTTAAAAATAATATAAATAAATAATTGCTTGTTGCTGTAATTAGGGTTCAGGGAGAAAGGGTTGGTTACACGGGTTGGATAGTCGCTTTTAATAACATGTAACCGTTTCTCTTCACTTCCTCGTCCAACTCCGACCGGGACTCTCTTCACCTCTTGCTATTTGGTAATTTATATCTACTTGCTCTCGGAAATATTTTAGTTAGTTCTGTTCATTAGGACAAAATATGAATTTTATTTTTTAGAGTGATAAATATGTTCCCAAAAAGCTAAAAGAGAAAAGTTTTTTATTTGTTAAACATATGAACTTTGAAATTTCATTAAGTTTATTTTTTAAATTTATATATTTATTTATTATATGTTATGTTTAATTTTTAAATATTTATAAATAAATTTATTTATTTATTTTATTATTTTTATTTAAATAAAAATATAATAAATAAATATTATATTTTAAAAATATTTTTATGAAATATATTAATTTTTAAAATTATAAAATTTAATATTTTTATTTTAATTTATAAAATCATAAATATTAAATAATTATTTTTAAAGTATTTTTATTTAGTTAAAAAAAATAATTTTAAAAAATTTAAACTCATTTAAATTAATAAAATTTAAATTCATTTAAAATTTTTTTATTTAGTTAAAAAAATAAAAAATAATAAATTTGAAAGAGGTCTCTTCTCTGCACGACACAGTTAAATGGGCAAAACTTTTTGGATTAACTGCACTGCAATCTAAGGCTAGGAAAGCGCCAGAATTGTCAATTCTAGGCTCGCCCTTGAATATACAAGCGAGATTAAAAGAAAAAACAAATTCATTATTGTCCCTTTACGTTTTTCAGATAAAAATTTTTCCTGATCTCGTCTTCTTAAATATCTCAATTCATTCTATTATCTTGAACAATATCAAAATTTATAAATAAATTTTGATTTTTTTTCTTTTAAGAATTATCATAATTTAATATAATAAAAATCTTAAATAAATATAAAGTAAAACAATTAGATAATAATTTTATTTTGACTACATACATATTTGAATATAATTTTATATTTTTAATTAATTATTTATTTATTTATTTTTAATATTTTATTAAGACTTCTGTTTCAAAAACTATAAATTTAAACAGTAATTAACTTCAACCATGTTAAATATCTAATAATTCAATAATTTAATAATAAACCAAATAAATAACTAAAATTGATAATGAAATGAAATGAGATGAGATTTGTTAATTTTAATCTTGTCTTTATATGTAAATGAGATAGAAAAAATGTCTCATTCTCATCGTTTTATTTTTTTTTTAAATATGTTCTAATTTTATTCCAAACAGACTAAGACTTTACAAGATCTCATCCCAACAAGAAAAATTACGCTCCCTACTACAGTCTCGTTTATGTGTTGTAAAGTGGAAAAAATCAGAGATTTCTAAATTTTGACAAAATAATACTGCTTATTTTAATTTTTTTTTTCTGTTTATAGAGATGATTGAACACAGGTGGAGTATTAATTGTACATTCTTGCCCCTGGTATCATCTAAACCCATAAAGACAAAAATTCCTTTAAGTAAATTTTCTTAAAAATAATTTTTTTCCTTCTCTTCTTTCAAATCCCCTCCTTCGCCCAAGATTTCAATCACTTTCATTCATATTCCTGCAATCCAAACATGGACATAACCACCACCAATCTCTGCTCATCCCTCACCGCTTTACAGCCTCATTTCACACCATTTTCATCCAAAAGTTCCTTTGCAAAATCACTCAATTTCACTAAAAACCTAATAACGAGAAAAATCAAATTTGGAACTCATGTTCGAATGTTTATCCAAAAAAAACCTACTAGCAGAATAGTATTAATCTTTGAGAAATGGTTATCCAAATCAAATTTCATGTGAATAGAAAATTACAGGCACCGAGCTTCACGAGAAATAGAGAATGAACAAAATTATCAATTGCGAAATTTTCAAAACTACCGGACCAATTCCTCATACCTATTTGACAAATTTATCAGTGTAATAAAAACATCGGTTCAAATTATGTCATAATTATCATCTTCAATTGCCGAATAGACTCGTTAAAGATTTATGGTTGAGTCAAAAATTGGATTTTGTCCTATGCTACCTCTCTTATAGATCCTTTTTTCTCTATCATCAAGCTTGCAATTTCTTGTGTATCATCATCACTAACTAATTTTTCATTGAAATGGTCTCTCAGGAATTCCACAGCCATGAAGGTAAGAGCAGAGGCTGGAATGTACCATGTAATCCTGGGGATACTTCCTCTGAACATTCCCTTCATGCCTTCAGTCATCCAGATCTTACGAACTGCGTCTGACCATCCATTATACCTATAAGTTTACAACAATATTAGAAAATTCATATTCACCATCCTTTCTACCCAATTGCAGGGATACATAAACAGAGGTATGTCCGTGTGGAATAAACAAAAGCACAAGCATCACCACAGAAAAATAAATAGAAAGTGATGATACCTTGCTGTGGATCCCTGCACTTGCATCCTTGTTTTGACAACATCCAAGGGAGTAGTGAGATATGCACTAAAACCTGTACAATATAAGAGAATAATGAACCAGTGTCCAGTAAAATTGATCTTTGGATTAAATCACACATGACTCAGATGGGTTTTAACGGGGGATAAAAGAGAAGCAAGATGCATACCACCAGCTAACCCTCCTAAAACAAGTCCCTCAATGGAAATATTAACATAGCTATTTAAACTGGGTATCCATCTTTGCTTTCCATACTCAGTGAGATCTTTGAGGGCTTCATAAAACATGACCTGCAGTGCTCAAACCAATAAAGTACCATTAAATCAACATATGAAGAAGATAAAGGAGCAAAATTTCCCAACATTTTGTGTTTGTCAGTAAGATCCTACATTAAGGGGATTAGAGTTAAAATGACTTTGAGAACTAACACTATGTTCAGTGCCCTTGTAATATACTGAAAATCAGAAGTCAGGAAAAACTGCAGAGAAAGAAGCAGGTTAGCACAGAAGTAATAGGTTTTAATAATGGTACCAGAGGCTACCACTTCAGAATCCTGTCTAATTATTATCAGACGTAGAAGTGGTGTCAGATTGGACTAAGCTGTAACCCACTTTATCATTGCTAGGACCTTAAAACACAAACACTCTCCAAATGATGAGAGTTCCGCCAAGACTCCAACTAAGGATGCAGATAGGAACAAACATGATGTCAGCAAGACCAAAGATAGATCACAAACCATTTCACGGATCCCAAACATAACAAGTTTTTGTTTAACACAATCTTCTTATAGGCATGTAAAGGCCAAGCAACAATGCGACAATAAATTCACTCCCCACGCATGCACCTAGAACTTACGAATTTACATAGTGCAATCTCTTTTTTACTCCTAGAAAAGGAGTGAATTGTTATTTTAAAAAAAATAATAATAACACTACTTAAAAGAATCTAATTTAAAAAATTACAAAGATACACAACAAGTTCAGGAAATAAAGTATTAGCCAGCAAAAATAACATACCATGAGACCAGCAAAAGGCACATCCCTAGCAAGTGTAGACCAATACCTGCCAAAGCAACCAAAAGAAAAAGTTAGAATTGGCTGGCTAGGGAACACTAACCAACTAACAGGCCAACGAACCTTAAGATATTTTTTCCAGAGGTCCATAGATGCCAGAAAAGACGGTGTTCATATTCGGTAAAGTGTATTTGGAATTTCTAACCTACTCACTAGCATATCTTACAGAAAAAATAGATCATGCATTCACAAAAAATATCTTACAGCCAAAATAAATAAATATATAAAATCATGCATTTACACAAAATAAGTAGTAGTTAGATCTGTTTGTCACAGGCTGTATGTGTCTATATTCAATAAATCAGATCCAACAAACAATGACCCATCCAAAGAATCTAGAGGTGTTATTTCGATATTTACCCTGCATATAGTCCCCTTAGCCCCTGCTCCCTCCATATTGAGCTGCCAGCTTGATACATTCCTGTATAATAACCATACATTTGCAAGTTGGATTTCACACAGATGTTCTCTTTCATGAAAATAGAACTCCAAGACTTTACTGTTCCTTGAACCTGCATCCGTTGCTTCATCACTTCACATGGGACATACACAAAAGAACCAAGAGTGTCACCTGAAAAGAATGGAGAACAAGAAAGTAAAATCTTGAGTCTTCTGAGGCATACCAGTGGCCAACAAGTCCATATATTCTCAATTGCCAATCCAGTGCACTGTAAGGGCTACCTCATTGGCATCACATGAAAAATATAACTCAGTAACATTATTTTAACGTGAATATGCACTGGGATGATCTATATTAGAGGACCCCATATAAAAAAAATAAAATAGGAAAAAAAAAAAAGATCAACCACTCATAATGCAAAGTGAGTACATATGCAGAAACAGATGCAGCAACAAGAATCCAAGACAATAATAATAGGCCATGAATTAAGAGAAAGAAATCTCACAGAACAAGACCATGGGGCACCCTGAACTTCACATAAATGTGGTGCAACATACAACACAACACCAAGTATACATCTTAGAAATTAATAGAAGTAGATACAAGTTAATAAGCATATGGATAACACAAAAGCTTGAGAATTCCAGGGCAATTTCACCAAATGATGGTGGGTTTATGGTTGACTGCGATCTAATTTCAACATGATTGTCACTCACTGGAATGACATGCGGAATCTCATAGCATGAGAATTACAGCAGATACTAATCATTTGACAATTCTCTTAGTACACACGTGTCCATAACATATTTGCAACAAATTCAAACGTGCATTATGGGATGAATTACAAAGAAATAGGAAATCAACAACAGCTTACCAACAGCTCCAGCAATGAAATGTGCCCAGTGGCCCCCAAGACTAGGATGTGATCCTTCAATCCACTTCTTAGTAGACTCAATAAAACCAAAGTATGTTGCTCCAGTTGCAAGAGATCCAGTAACACCAGGAGTAACACCTCTATAAAAGCCTACAAAGACGACCATTCCAAACAAAATTATGGATTGCATCAACAACTAATAGAAGAATTCCACATGACGCAAATTATCATCTAATAAAATACAAAACAATAGTGTACCTCTTAGTCCATCAGCAACCCAAATTGATCGGACCAATTGCAATAAGCTCTTCTGCTTCTCAAAGTAACAGAACCATTAATACACTGTCACATGATAACAACATATCCATCATAACTGCAGCTAAAATCTTTTAAATTTTCAGTACCTCAGTTCCACTAAGAATTGCTTGACTTTGAATCCGAGTCTTTACAGTATCAACAGGATGCATCATTCCTTCCCCAAATCCCCCGGCGATACCTCCCCACAAGAACTCTCTCCACACTACACCCACAGAATAAACCAGCAACAAAAAAAGGAAATTAATAACATTTACATTAATTCTTTATTTTAAATATATACGACGGAAAAATTACATTAACACGAGATTCAACAAAAATGAAACAGAAAAAAATAGAGTAACAAATTAAATGAATACCAAAGAACTGATTTCCAGAAATGGGATTGGTGATATGTGAGAAAGGAGCATGAAATTCGCTCGAAGTGGGGCTATGACCAGCCATCGGAGCTTGGAGGGAGCTGGCTTTAGCTCTGGGTGGATTAGGGTTTATGGGTTTAACGAGGGCGGGCTTGTTTTGAAATGTACGCGCCTTGTTTACCTCTAGAAATGAATCAGGATGCTCATGTTTTAATTAATTTTTTTTTTTAATAAAAACACCCATAAACTAAATTACCACTGAGAGAATAATTTACAAAAATAAACAAAAAATAACAATGTTACTTTAAACATTCATTTAACACACCCATTCACTAATATCAATTCTTTTACTTTAAAATTTTACTTTACTTTTTTTTTTTTTGGGTATTATCATCAATAATTTTATTTATTCAATTTCTTTTATATACAAAGCAAGCTTTCATTATTTCATTGAAATTGTAGTTGAGTAAGCTGGCTTGTCTCGCCCATTTAACAGACATGTGATGTTCACGTTCAATTCATTAGCTGATAAATTTGTGTTTTTTTTTTAAATAATAATAATAATGACGCTTCATTAAACAGAAATATTAAAAGAGAATTGCAATTTCTGGAGGCGAATCTTGCAGTTGTGTACAAGATTGTAACCGACCAAGAGCCATTTTAGCAATTTTACGAGCCACTGAGTTACAAGAGCTTGATATATGTTTCACAACGAGCACACTTTCATAACCCAATCAATTTTCAGATTGCTAATAATTCTCCTGACTTAATGATGTTAACTAAATCAGACTTGATCACTAGTGGAATAAACTCAAATTTACTACTAAATTGAGGCAAAAATAATTGTTCTTATTTTGTTATTTGTCTTGTGTTATAGATGATGTTTTTTTTTTTTTTGGTAACAATCCTAATTGATGTAACACAAATATTACTCTTGTATAAGTGATAAGTCAATCTGTGACAACAAATATATAATATTTTGAAGCCAAAGCATGGTTCATGTAATAAAACATAATACATAATTTTAATCTCTATTCACAACAAATTACTATGATAACTAACTTTAATAATATTTTATTAATATTTATCAAATCGCAGATCATCACAACTCGAGTAATTTTGAAGTATACCTTACTGACTTTCTTTTATTTTTATTTCTCTCAAATGTGTCTACATTTTTAATATTTTATTAAATCTGGACTAATTAAAAAATAAAATCAACAACGATCAAATTTTCCAACTAATACAAACGGCGTCGTTAAGTTATCTGCCTTGTACCACGCGAACCCCATCGGGCCATTACCGTCTCTAAGTTGGCAGAAGTAAATTCAATATAGGTGAAATTTGTTTGACACCGGAGCTCGAACGACCCAAACAGAACATTAAAGCTTTCGATCTACAGCGTTCAAAATTAGTATTTCTAGGGTTTCATACGACGACGGTTCATCAGAAAAATGGCGATGGCAGCTCTGAGGCGCGAAGGCCGGCGATTCGCCACCCCTCTCATCTCCCCGCGTCCAATCGCCGCGATCAGATTCCCTTTCCTTTCCGAGTATGAATTATTTCCTTTGAATCAAACCTCACCTTCTGATCTCGACTTATTTATCGATTCGTTCACTTGTCCACTTACTTCTCTTTTGTGCTTACAAATATTAGTGAGAAAAAAAAAAACTTTTTTCTTTGTGTGAAGATAATTTTGTGGTACATTGTCAAATGGTTGTATTATTACGCACCGCTTACTTTTTAATTTTATTCCTTTGGTTTTTACTTGTGCTTGTTTTTTATGAACATGTTCCAATGATGCTGAGAGGCTCAGTTGTTATATATCTGGCTTGGACCAAGCTTTTTGTTCTGTAATTGATTTTTTTGCAGAAGTATATGTTTTACAATTTAAGAAATGAGTTATCATTCTTCAATAGGTTTTATTTTGAACTCTTATTGCTGCTGTTTTGCTATGGATTACTGAGTAAATTTGCTTGAATGGGCAGGGAGGATGCCCCTCTGGGAGTCCGGTCTATTTCAACTCAAATTGGTAAGACTTTTTTTTTCCTTTTTTTAAATAATTAATTGCCTTTCTCTGTATTTGTGTTGGATGCCTGTCCTTGCTGCATTTAGTCAACTGAGTCCTTTTAATGGTTGATAATAGTTATTCCCATACTACTTGTGCAGTTAGAAACCGGATGAAGAGTGTTAAGAATATTCAGAAAATTACAAAGGCTATGAAGATGGTTGCAGCCTCAAAGTTAAGAGCAATTCAAGTTAAAGCTGAAAATTCCCGTGGTCTGTGGCAGCCATTCACTGCACTTCTTGGTGACACTCCCAGTGCGTTACTTAGCAACTTTGGGCACTTATTTATTCTAGATAAGTTCAGTTAGTTTGTTTTTTTTTTCGAACTTAGTTTGACATTTCTGAGAAGGCAGCTGTTCTTTTGGGGCTTCGTGCTGCTTTCTGAGTATGTATCATCTTATGGGGCCCATTTATAAATAGGCTGGACCTATTTGCACTTTCAGCCACTTGAACTCTCAATCATACTTAGCTTGCCTTTCCAGGCCTCTTTATGGCAGATGGAATCCAAGTGGGTAACTTAACCAACTAAAGAGTAAATGGTTCTTATTGTGCCTTCACTTGGTAAATCTTATTTTTCAAGCTTTTAGCAGTGGATGCTTATTTGGCGTGGCTGTCACTTTCGTACTTTTGTGGTTTATCTTTTATACAAAATCTTTGGTTTGGAGAACACGGGAAATTTTGTTTTTGGAGAAACATGGTTTGTGCACTGTGAATTGCATGGAAATATTCTTATCCTCCTCACTATGTTTCAGCATGAACATTTTAAAAGTTGGAGAAAATTTATGAAGATTGGATTGAAAGAGAACATTTGCTGTAATTTCAGTGTAGGCTATAAGAAGTCCCCAACTTTTCAAGTTAAAAACTAAACAAATTTAGGCTGCCTCTTGTTAAGACCAAGTGGGAATGGGGACCAACAGCCCTCTGCCTGATTATTTGACAAATCATTTGCTTCGGAGTTTGTTTTATTGTTAGTGAATTATGGCATTTCTTCTTATGCTTTCTTTTTTCTTACCTTGCCATTTTTTTCTGTTACTTGGTTTATGTTGCCCTCATTTAATTTTTTTTTTCTTTTGGTTTTGATCAATTGGCAGGTGTTGATGCTAAGAGGAATGTTATTGTGACTGTCTCTTCTGACAAAGGTCTATGTGGTGGAATTAACTCCACTGCAGTGAAGATAAGCAAGGGTCTGCACAAGTTGAATTCTGGTATATTTTGCAAGCTAATGCATTCTATTTTTGTGGATGCTTATTTCTTGTCACTACTAAGGTTGGATTTTTTTAAGTGAAAATGTTTTCTGTTTCTCCAGGTCCTGACAAAGAAAACAAATATGTCATCTTGGGAGAGAAGGCAAAGGCAATATTAGTACGTGACTCGAAGAAAGATATTGAGCTCATCATAACTGAGTTACAGAAAAATCCTCTAAATTATACCCAGGTAGGGCAATGTGTTTTCATCTTCACATGATACTGGAAAGGTACCATTTTGTTTGTAATCTTCTATTCCTGATTTCATATTTTTCTTGCAAGATTATTTCCCTTCTGGCTTTGGGTTTTATGTCTCTTGAGCTTTAGAACATCTTTTCCCATGCGCTAGTTCATAGTCGGGTTTGCTGGGCTCACTAGATTATAGCCTTAAGCTTAAGATTCACATAATGCAATAAATACCACTGCAAGAGCATATTGTTCCTGCTTTACCTTAAGCTTTAATCAATTTCTTTTTGTGCTTTCAGGTTTCCGTTCTTGCAGATGATATCTTAAAGAATGTAGAATTTGATGCTTTGAGGATTATCTATAACAAGTTCCACTCTGTGGTCTCCTTTCTACCAACAATGGCAACTGTATTATCACCTGAGGTGACTTAAATACTTCATCTTAATGATTCTAAACTTCTTTATTTCTTTTCCCCTTTTCTGCATTTTGGTTTTTGTTTCTTGGAGTTTTCTTATGACATCTTAATGCAGCTTGTGGAGAGAGAAGCCGAATCTGGGGGAAAGCTTGGTGAGCTAGACTCCTATGAAATTGAAGGCGGTGAAACAAAGGGTGAAATACTTCAAAATCTGGCGGAGTTCCAATTCTCTTGTGTAAGTCAAGCTGTTTGAATAAAAATTTTCTGTAGCAGCATCTATACAGAGGATTATGGATAGGCAATTCTGGAGTATTGCTGCTCTCTTAGTTTCTTTTGCTATCAATGAGATCAAGGATATGAGATACTTTCAGCAAAAACTATTAATGAGCACCTCCGGGGCTAGGAGGGATTCAAATTTATTTAGAGCTAATTCCAGAAAGTAATCGTTGTGTGATTACATTGCAAATAATCTAGTGATACAGCGTTGCAATTCTTCGAATCATTGCCTATTTCCTAGAATATAAATGGATAATTGACTAGGAGTTTAACCTTGAATCTATGAATATTATGCATATCCTTGTGATTAATGCTCTTAATTAGCTTCTGTATATGATGAGTCCTGTTAGTCTAGCAGCATTATTTTGGCAAGAATCTCCTCTTACATTAACTTATATCAAGTCCTCTCACCTTTTCTTTGTCTTACACTTAAGCATTTGAAAAGTTAAGAGTTTTAGCTCTGATATTTTCATGATAGTGCTGGGAAAGATTTCTGCCTGCTGCCTTGGGGTTCCAATGAGTTATGTTCCAATGAGGGGCAATTGCTCTTTTATTTTAAAATCTACACATGGTAAGGGTCACCGTGTGCAACTTTTAAGAGCCAATTGATTTGAATCCAATGGATCCAATTGGGATCCCACACTTCAACTAAAGTGTGGGATCCCTTATTAGAACCTAACCAGATAAGTGTATATAGAAAATGCTTGTCCCCTTCTGAAACAGCAAAAAATGGAATGTGGATCTAAAATTTTAATAGAATTCAAATATTGGAATTTCATTTTATGGTGGTTCTGTAAAGATTATCAGGACCATGGAATAGCAGACAGATAATTTTTTTAGATTTTTTGACATATGATTCTTTTAATTGCAATGAATGTGCCTTTGTGATGATTCTGTTAGTAGTTTATTATTTTCTATACCTGACATGTTTGAATTGCAAGGAATGTGCTTTTGTGACAATTCTGTTAATAGATTTTTATTTTCTGTACCTCATACGTTTGAATGATTTCTGGATACCATCAGGTCATGTTCAATGCGGTATTGGAGAATGCTTGCAGTGAGCAAGGGGCAAGGATGTCTGCCATGGATAGCTCAAGCAGAAATGCTGGAGAAATGCTTGATCGCCTCACTCTTACTTATAACAGGTCTCTCTTTCTTCCCCCCCCCCCCCCCTCTCTCTCTCACATGCACAGGTGCTCACACACACAAAAGGAAAAAAAATACAGCCATTTTGATTGGAAAAAGGGTAGTTTGTCATGGATTTGGAAAACCAGTATGGTTAATCCTTTATTAATAGGGTTAACATGTATATTATGGATTAGAACTAAGAGATTGGTAACTTTTTATGTTCTATAATGTTGTTCAATGTTTGTAACAGAACTCGTCAAGCATCTATCACCACTGAGTTGATTGAGATTATATCTGGTGCATCAGCACTGGAGGGCTGATTACAAAAGCGATGGTGCTTGCTTGTCTTTACAGTGACGAAATAAGTCCTTGGTGGAGGCTTTCTTTAAGCTTCAATGTGGTACTTTTGTAAGTGTTTTTGTCGAGCTATTCTAATAATCTCTCCCATGTCAAAACTTCTTTTTGGGGAATTAACAATTATACCTGCGATATTTTCAATATAGTTTTTGATTCACAATTATTGTGCCCTGCAAGTGAACATAAATGGCTTGGTGTTTGGGACTTCACACCCTGTGCACGTTAATGATTTTATGACCCTGTTTTTACTCTTTTCAACTCCATTTTAGTTCAGCTGCTGGTTGATTTTTCATATTGGATCCATGAGTTTGGATTAAGCTGACGGAGAAGTTTGCTAATGTTTATGGGGTAGAAAATATCGAAGAGAATATATTATTGCTTTAATCAAATAATAACTATCATTTTGGCAGACTTGTTCTACACCAGAGAATTTCCAAGTTTTACAAGGATCTCATTATTCTGAACAATATCATACTCCATTTTTTGTATCTTTAGTATCATTCTAGCACAAAAGATTGCTTCCTATTGGGCAAAAGAGGAAAAAGTGGCTTTGCCATTTCCTAATTTGCCTCTAGATATAAAAACCCTCTAGAAATGCTCCTTGTGAAATACAAATCTTGTATTGGTTCTGGAGGAGAAGGTGGTGCACAATCCCTCCAACTGCTTCCCCAATAGTAATGAGCCACAGTAGAAAACTCCTGTGACATAAAAAGCATTTTAGTAGTAGTCATGGCAACAACAAATCTTCATTTCCTTTTAACTTGATAGCACTACTCATCTGAGTTTCTGCTTGTACTTAGTGCTTATATATCATGAGTGTGCCTTAAACTTGCTTAAGGTTTCACTTTTTTTTTATCATTTAATTTTCTAAAGACAGTGGAATATTCCAACTACAATAGCCGTTAACAACTAAAACATAAAATGTGAAGTTGTTAGCTAAACCTTTTTGATAAATTCATCTGTCTTAAAAGGAGTAAGTTTGTATGCAATTCTTTTTTTCTCATCTAGTTTTATTTCTCACATGAGGTTAAATGTAGAACTATAAAATAGCACTACTATACTTGAACCTAACAAGCAATAGGAAAACATATTAGTCTCACCAATCCGTTCTCCTGGGTGTCGTCTTGCCAATTTTGAGAAGACGCTGAACCAATCTGGTCGAGAATAATGTGTCCACATCTGAAAGCTCCATTGTGTAAGATCATAATGCTTATTTACATTAAATAAAAATACTGAATCTTCCTGAATATTAGCCAGACTTAAAGTATTTGTATTAGCTATGAATTATACTTACTGGTGTTTTAGAGATGATGTCTATGCCAGTTCTGGCATAATGCAAGGCTTGAATTACACTTAATATTGCTGATCTTCCGTCACCTTCTTGATATACACTGGATAAAAAGTTATGCATCTCTATGACAGGCTAAACAAGAAACCGGGTAAAACAAATAGTTAGAAGAAAAGAGATCTATGCGAGTAATAAGCATGAAGGGAATAGCAATGATATAGCATTCAAATTTTCTGGGAAAATTGACAAGTGTATGTGCTGGGCATCTACCTGTTTTAGATATATTTTTGATATTTCTGTGATGACGTCTCTGAACCACTCAAAAGAGATTTGTTCTCTTGTAACCCAGTAAAGATAGGCTTTTAATGGACCCTTTGGAATCTTACACACACTACCTGCGACCTGCATATGGCCAGAACGTACATTGTTAATGGCCTTGAAACTTGGTTGCTGTATGCGTATATATTTTCTTTTCGATGCAGAACCAAACTGGAAATATTACTTTATCAAACTCTGCTTTCCGGGCATTATTAGCAACATCTCTGATGATGCTAATGAATGGGGTGGCTCCTATGCCGAGGCCAATCAACAGCACAAGATCATATTTGACATAGTCTTGAGAAGAAGCCCCATAAGGTCCATCAATGTAAACTTTTGTAAAACCCTTTGCTGCTTGTAACATTTCCTGCGAGAGCAGATTATTTATATCTTTGATTCAGTTGCTTAAGCTTTTCTGTGCTTCAAAGACTTGAAACTTGGTGCTTCTCTTAAACCGGTTTTATACCTCTTGGAAGATACCATATAGCTGATAAGTCCAGTCTCCAAGAGCTCTGATATGCACACTTAGGAAATCATCTCCTGGTCCTGAAGTTAAAGAAAATGGATGCCTGAAAACCATGAGAGAACATGAAAATTCAAGATCATGGAAATAAATTTATGAACATAAAACAAGTTCAGCTTGTCGTATCTACCATTCGAAGGGAGAAATTTCTGGGCACTGGATGAACATGTACATGCCAGCCCTGTACCTGAAGCCTTCTGGCTTCTGCATTTTGAGAGACAACACTTTTCCAGGATATAAACGCGGCTGCTAGTCGGGAGCAAAATTCTTAAATAAGTCAATATAATATAAAACCAGGAATCATTGCATCTTAGACTTGTATCAATTTGAGTATACCGTCAAGTTTTTGATCTCATAAATTCGTGATCTTACTATCCGATGGATTCGCTCTCCAGCATACAGTAAAACTGGAACAGCAATGTACATCCATGTCTGCATGAGGAGATTAATTTATATATATGCCGCGGGGAAATATTGCATGGACAATTCTTCAAGTTATCGTCTCATAGGCTTACCGTTTTCTCAAATGGATTGTTGGTGAGAAATAGGAACATGCCGTGAACAAGAAGCAAAGCATACACAAAGACAAACAGATGATGTGAGTACCAAAACGTATTGTATCCAGCGACATGTCTGACGGACCTCGGTAACAAAGTCGATCGCCGGCGAGCCCACTTTGTTGCCAGTGGAAAGGCGATGGCCATTAATATTACCATGGCTATTCCTGTGGCAACTTCTTTTGTGACCAAAATCTGCAGGTATGTTGGCTGTTGGTACCCAAATCCTGGGGCTAATATTTGCCCAAAAAGCACATGGTCGCAGCCGGTAATTCTGGGGAAATCACAAGCAAGATGTGTGCCCCCATGGAGAATAACACCTACAACGATACCACATGCAATCATCTGCAACAGGAAACGAGAAAAACAAGCAGGTGTCAGTTACAGTGTGTATGGTAAAGCACACGAGGACAGTGCTAAAAACAAATGGTTCTAGATTACCTTGTGGAAGTTGATGTTGTCATTAAATGGGATAATTGAGCTCAGCCAACGTTTCTTGCGAAGCCAAGTGATTGTATTTCGACAAACGGGGAGCAGAATCAGAGCCATGTTGAACTTCAAGGTTTCGGCTGCTCCTTTGGCAGTGCTGAGACAGTACCCCATGACTTGGAATGCTGGTCTGTGGCTATACTGTATGAATTTCCATGTAAAGAGTGCAGCGCATATGAGTAGCCAGAAGAAAACTATCCATGTGCGGCGCCAATATGATCGAAATCTGACTTCGTTCTTTGACATTGGCTCATGATAAAGATCACTTGGAGTGGGGGATGGTCGACCATATGAGCCCCGTGGTAAGCTTACTTTGAAGAGAGTATGTAGCTGAGGCGGCTGCGATAGATCTCGTAAAATGAGAGATGTGTAACGAAAAACTTAATTTGGTTCTCAGGTAATGTTATAGCACGAAATTACATTTAGGGGGATTTGTCACCTCAAGATAGCCACGCTTCTCCGTATCAAGAAGTTCCATGATTGAAGCAGCATATTCTTGTGCCTCCTCATGACTCATTGACAATTTGTTTACCGAAGCACTCACCAGAATAGTCTGCCACAAGTTGACACCACCAAATTGATTATCATATTTAACCAACCACCAAATTAAATATCATATTTAATCAACATACATGTGGTAAAAAAGTAGTTAATGAAGAAAATTAACCAAAAGGAAGGAATAACAAACCTGCTTTATATCTTTCTCATCTATTTTTCCATCGAAATTCCTATCACACCTGCGGAAAATTACAATAAAAAACCAATTATATATAATCCTTAAGACCCTTAAGAATTTAATCACCAAGACTTAAAATCATCAAAAAGAGAAGAAAAAAGAGCTCAATGACGATTTTTACATGTAAAAGAATAACTGAATTCTTGAATCAACAGGGCCAGCCATGCGACGCCAATAATCACGAAGTTCGTTCTTGGTGATATCAACTTTCCATTCACTTCTTCCTCTTAATGCCCTTAAAATCTCATTGGCAAATTCTGGTGTTTGTTGCATGGCTACAAAATTTAAGGGTAAAAAAGTTATAACGACAATTTGAGTTTTGCTATAGTTTTTTTTTTTTAATTTTCTTACAGCAAATTATCATAACAAATTGTTCATAAAATATAAGCTGCGTATGTCCTTGGGTGGTGCTTAATAGGGCTGTATTGTCAGAGCTTGTGTTTTATAATTTATTTTAGGGACATGATCTAGTACCTGCAGTTGCACAAGTTATTATGTACCTAGCAAGCTCTCAAAGCTCGTGGGTTTTATAACAAAACTCTAGTTATTCAATAAGAACTCGCCACGCGCCCGGGCGCACGCACTATAATATGTGCAATAGTATCATATATATGTGTGTGTATGTGTACGTGTGTGTGTATGTATGTATGTATGTTAGGTTAATCTCACCTATGCAAAAACCAAAATCCGACCATTTGATCACCACTTCAGTTCCATTTTTGGTATAAGCAAGCCGGTCGAAGCGGGCCTCGACGTCGGTCCACTCAAGGTCGGTAAATCTCAGCGGAGTGATCTCCAAACTGGCGATCAGGTTCTCCCCCCTAGCCCCCTGGTATCTATGGTTCCAACCGGCCGAAAATGGTACGGTTACGGTTCGTTGAACCGGAGAGAATGCCAGAGGTACGACGCAGGCACTGCATGAAGGAGAAGGAGAAGGAGAAGAAGAAGAAGAAGATGAAGATGAAGAACATGAAGAAAGAGTTGTTTGTTGTGACTCTGCATGCATGTTTCTAATATTTCAACACTTTCCCTGGAAAATGGTATATAAATATATTGTTTGGGAGGAAAGAAAGTGTATGATGAGTTAGTTTAGAAGTGAGGAGCCCTCAGACAAGTTGTTTTCAAGCTAGCTAGCTAGTGCAAGTAAGCTTAAACAAAAGAAAAAGAAACTAGAAAGTGTACACAATCTCCCTTTTCACCCTTTTTAATAATTTTTATTATCTCGGTGGTTGAGTGTAGAGCACTAAAAGAGAATATTTTTGTATATTTGGTTTGGTTAGGAATAAATAAGCTCTCAAGACAATGAAGGAGTAGGAGTAGGAGTAGGAGTAGAGAAAGTAAAGTGAGAGCAGGTAGAGTCTAGACTTTATAAAAGAATTATTAAGCTAATTCACGAAAATGGAAAGCTTATTTTGTAAGAGGGACTGAGGGAGAATGACTGGGGGGGACATTATATATTGGCAAAACCCAATATATAAAAACGTATGACCAAATTTTCAACTAATTAAGTACTGATTCTTTCCTCTTTCTTGTTAAATGAAGTAAATGAGCTGTTTTTGGGGTTTAGATTAATGAAATTGACCTTTCGATTGTTATTAATCAGTGTGGGGTTGCATTATTTTTGCATATGCTTGCTCGCTTGGGTTTTGTTTGTCAGCAGATTCCATCGTGCGTAGGCTTTTCGAGAAAATCTGGTCTAAAATCTCATGGATATGATTGGATTTTTGTGACAAAGCTGGCTCAAAACACAATGTGCTTCTATCTGCCCGTGCCTGTGGAGTACGAAGAGCCACACGATGAATGTGCATGTGATCGTCACATTGTTTAGGCTTGCATGCAGAGCCCCTGGCCTCAGCTACGTTGGGCTTCATTTGTATTTATGCAACTAATTAATATCCGTAATCACTTGCATCATGGGAAGAAGACTTGTTTATGCCTCGGGCCGTCAGGTACATTCGGCTTCATGTTACCGTATATATATATTATGCAACTAAAACCAGCAGCCACTTGAATTGTATGGCGCAGAACTGGTGAAAAGAATTGCCGTGGATTTTTTTTTTTTTTAAATATGCTTAGGTGATTGATGGTTAATAGATTGTAATATTAAAATAGTTCTTTAATTAAGTTAACGTTTTATAAAAGTTAAAGAGTTAGAATTTCAGAATAGATAATTTCGGTGATATATTATTTATGATTAATCATTATTTTTCTTTTCTTTTCGCACGTGTCCGCAAGAACAAAACCATCTTCACCCAGACAATTCAAAGGAAAATTAGCAATTTCCCTCCACAAATCCCACTTTATAAACCGTAAGCATATCGAGAAAATAGGACTATTGGAGGGACATTCTATGACTCTCATATTCTCTCTCTCTCTCAATTTGCACGCAGAGGAGACTTGTTATCCATCTCTTTCATTCAGAGCACATTTTCTTCCCTACTTCTCTTCACTGTCCTAGAAACCAACCCCTAACTTAAGTATTAGAGAATCTTTGGCAAATGATAATAAATGTTTAGGGCTTCAGGAGGTTGAAGACAAAGGATAAATCAAACACTTCAAGTATTCATCCATTTTGAAAAGCTTCAAGTTGTTGTCAACAAAATACTAAAATTAATTTTTTTAAAAAAAATATACTAATATATATCTCTTTCATTTTTTTCTCCTCACGACACCTTGGCTTTCAAATTTGAACCAAACTCTTAACTTTAATAATCATCCTCGATCGTATGACTTTTGCATTAATACAATACCTTACTAACTAATTTCGTTATTTTTAAATCGCAACATGTATGAAATCCAAAATAGCGGTAATAACAATCACGGCATTTGTATAATAAAAAAAATCCACATGTTTAATTTTTTTTTTTTTTTTTTACATGTTAATAATACATTAAGCATTTGTCTTGAATGAGAAACCTTGCCTTGAACGAGAAATTATATTAAGCCACTAAAAGAATATCGTTAAGATAGAAAATTAGAAATGATAATATTGTAGTATGAACAATAATTTCATTTTTTATTTTGGTGGTGTTTTTTTCGTGTTAAAAAATAAGTGCTTTTCTTGAATATATTGAATCGCCGTTTGGTGCCGATGATCCATTTTCTGTTATGTCAATAATACCCTCAACAATAGGTATGGTACAGTAACTGGGATCTGGTCAGAACACGACTAAATCCGCATAATTCATGCTGAATTTAACCCATATTAGAGTAAATTAAATCCCGAATTCGGATTCAATTTTATCAACCCGGACCCGGATAACTTATTTTTATAAATTTCTAAAACTGCTTTTAATATAAATAGAAGGAAAAAAATAAAAAAGAGAAAAAATATATATATGAAGCAACCCGGGCTTAAAACCCGCAATCCAAGGACCAGAATTTTTCATGTCTAATCAGGATTGGATCCTAAGCTGGAAAATTTGGGTTTATATCCGGGTTCGATAATTGATATATATAAATTGATCCTCGTGTCCGGAACCAGGAAGGCTCAACCCGGACCCAAAGCCTGATTTTGGCATCCCTACTCACCAACCTTGCGTTGGCCGTTGGCGGGGGCGGCTTTTGGATGTAAATAACTTATCCAGCAAAGTATTTTTTGCTAAATTTGTCAAAACATAAAGCATCAAAGTAATGGGCGCTTGTTGGATTTAAATGAAATTTTTTAATGATTGGCAGTTGCGGGAAAAAGAAACAGAACCGAGGGGGCAGACACTGAACAGATCCCAACAGCTCCCAACAACAGTACGGTCCAAAAGCTTTAATTAACTTCGAAAACTTTACGTTGTAAGTTTTAATTATTTTTGTCTATATTTTAACCTTTATTTTAATACACACTTACACTCTCGTCTCTCATTTCTTTTTTATTTGCTCTTGGTTATGGAAATTCATTTCTGTTTTTAATTTGTGTTCTCATTGAACAAATTGTTGGAAATTAAGAAGGGAATTAAAATTCGCTTCTGGGGTTGCCTCGAGATATCTTCTTATTCAGTTAATAATTTCTTTTCTTGCCAAAATAGAGGTATCTTTGTTTTATAGATTGCAACATTGTTTGCAGATCTATTTACTCATATTATTTTTTATTTTTTACCCGTTGGATTTTTGGAAACAGATTAATTTGATGGAGGGGTTGGTGAGACCACAAATCACTCCAGTTGGTGCTCATTACAAGCAAAACCACTCTGTTTCTATTCCGAAATTTTCGTTGAAATTGAGGGCAAATTTGTGTAGAAGTCGCGTTGGGATGATGAAGCATTCTAAATCATTCAATTCTGTTGCTGCTTCAGTCCAACCATTAGAAGCCGCGGCATTGGGCCGTTTTGATAACACAGTGCCCTCCAAAGGTATCATTAGTTCATTTTTGAACTTTTATTGTGTTCTATTTGTTACTGCTCGGTTGGTGATTTGTATACAAAGTTTCGAGTTTTATCCAGTGTTTGATTTTGATGAATGCTTTATTAAATTTATAGAGGTTCTTCAGCTGTGGAGAACTGCTGATGCGGTGTGCTTCGATGTGGATAGTACGGTGTGTGTAGATGAGGGCATTGATGAACTTGCAGAATTTTGTGGAGCCGGAAAGGCTGTTGCAGAATGGACTGCCAGGTTCTTTGGCCTCTTTGTTCATTGAAATTAATTCAGGTTTGATGTTCTTGGATGGTCTTGGTGAATTCATTTTTGCGTTTTTTTCCAGGGCAATGGGGGGATCTGTTCCGTTCGAGGAGGCCTTAGCTGCCAGACTTTCCTTGTTCAAACCTTCATTGTCCCAAGTCCAGGATTTTCTTGAGAAGAGACCCCCTAGGTATGATTTGGTCCTATCCTGGTTATATGATGTATTTGTTTCTCTCTTCTATTATTTGTGTACTGCTAACATTTGCAAAACAGAAAGAACCAGGTACTAAGTGAACTGATCTAAAATATCTGTGAACAACATATCTTTACATTGATGGTGCACGATGGTGTTTTTTTTCGTTTCTTGTGTTTTCTTTTTGTCCTTTCTAAATGTTTACAAGTGTTTGATTGGGTTGACTATTTCTTCTTTTCAATCCTTAGGCTCTCACCTGGCATAGATGAGTTGGTCAAGAAGCTGAAGGCTAACAATAAGAATGTTTATCTGATCTCTGGAGGCTTCCGTCATATGATCAATGTATGCTGCTGATAACGTGACTGTGTTTTATTTTGTTCTTTGTTACAAGTTAAGCATTCATATGATTTTTCATTTAGTTTTCTAAATAATGTAAAAAAATATAATCTCTGAGAAAGTTGCATTAATGTGTTGATTTTGAATAATGGATGTTAAACATTTTAAAATGGGATGTTCTTAATGAAAAGAGTTGAATGTTGTCTACTTGTCTAGAGTAGTCCCGATAACCTCCTAGAGCTTTTCTAATTGGAGAGGCCTTGAAATTGGTAACTGTGTTCTTGTAAGGAGCTTCATGCTTTCATGGCTCTGTAACCTTGCAAAAGTTTGGAATGTTCAAATGCAAAAGAATTAAGGTGTATTCATGAAATTTTGAAATCTTCACTTGCAATTATTCTAATGCTAGCACAATTCCCGGGATACATTCATTATAATGACTGTAAACGGACCCACATACATGCACATAGGGCCCACAGGTACATTCTGTTGACATGGGGCATAATTATTCAGTACAATGGTTATGGTAATTTTCTGTTATTTTTCCTTTCTTTCCATAATTATTCGGTACTATGGTTATTTTCTCCTCTTTCAGCACCTGAATGATTGAGGACTTATTTGCCAAAGATTAATAATTAAGCATTTTCCTTTGAAGCCTGTTGCATCAGTCCTCGGGATTCCTCCTGAAAATATCTTTGCAAACCAACTGCTGTTTAAGAGTTCTGGGGAGTTTCTGGGTTTTGATGCCAATGAGCCTACTTCAAGGAGTGGAGGAAAAGCCGCTGCAGTGCAACAAATAAGGAAGGTTAGTCTCATAGCTGTTTGACTCATGGTTGATCACTGAATTTGTTGCTAGCAAAGTTAATTATTTCTTTTTTGCAGGCTTATGCATATAAGGCACTTGCCATGATTGGGGATGGAGCTACTGATCTTGAGGTTAGCATATTCATCTAAACTTCTTAATTTGGCATTAAGTCACAGCCAGCCTTTATTAATAAGGACAGGCCTACCTCACAGCTTGCTGTAAGGTAGTGTTACCCTATTAATAAACAAGTCGAAGGTCTTCTCATTTTTGTTTTTGTTGTGTTTTATCATGTGTGTGCAAGAAAACATTTTCCATCCTCATTTTCCTCAAGTTTGATTTATAGATTCTATTTCCTGAAGTTGTGTCACTAAAATTGCCCTTTTTTTTGGGGGGGGTGTCTGCGAAATTGCAATGGTCATTAGTTTGTCCATAATGGTTACATTATTGAAGTTTTTGTGTCAAATCCTGGTTTTATAAAGAAATGTACTTCTGTATTGGCAGAGAGTTGGTTTTCCAATATATTTTTCATCGTCTTGTTCATGTAGGCTCGTCAGCCAGGAGGCGCCGACTTGTTTATTTGCTATGGTGGTGTGCAACTTCGAGAGGCCGTTGCAGCAAAAGCAGATTGGCTGGTTCTTAACTTCAAAGATCTGATAAGCTCCTTTGATTAGCTTCTTGTGTAATTTAGTCATATTCTTTCCATTCCCACAACTGCTTCACTGTGACAGGGAATGCATAAAAAACTCAATACACTGGAATATGAATGAAAGAGTGAACATATCAGCACTTGATTTTCAGTTATGTGTCAATACAAAACAAATTTTTTCGGTGCGTTCCCAATTTTTTATGCTACTTCTCAGGAATTAGTAACTGCATATTAGGAAACTACTGTTTCTGTTTCCTAATCCCCTTCAGAAAAGGATTAATCAATCCCACTCAGAATTAGGAAATTATTCTTCCCTTTACGGAACAGGAAGCAAATTCACTATAAATAACTAGTACTGTTTATTCACTTCACCATCATTTTCTCCAAGAGAGAAATCACACAATGGCATTGGCAATGGCGCCAAGTTCCATACAAGCACGAATTTGAGTCCGTCCTGTACGACATCTCTCCTCAAAATCCACCAACAAACCCATGTCCCAATAATCCTTGTCTCATCATCCAACCCGGCTATATTCATCAATGGCTGCTCACGTTTCAATCAGACGATGATGATGAAGAGTTTATTGAAAGCAATTATCCCTGAATTCGGTTTCTTGTTGTGCATTCCTCTTGATAGATTAAATGAAGACAGCTATATCTCACACGTTCTTCAAAGGGATTATGGTGTGCACCTCCAGCCCTGCGATTGTGACCACTTGAAAGCCCAGATTTCTGCTTTTGCACCTTCGCTGTTAGTCGCAAAAGGGGATGTCAGGCTGAGATCAAGTGATTCACATAGCGGTTGTGCTTCAAGTTGCCAAAGTTGAGTGCATTCACAAAGAGGAATTTACAGAAGGCACTACTCTAGTACATTTTTAAGGAAATTATGCCAATTTTGCAAGATATTTTGATTGATTATCAACTGTCACAAGTTAAAACCTCAACAAAAACCTTTGATATTCCAAGGCCTGCAAAACAACAAGATTTTGACTACTTTTATTGTGTATATGGCTTTTCAAATAATAAACAATTTGTATATGTGGTTTTACAGAAAACTCAATCTTTTATAATTAAAGTGCTCCATACAAAAAATTCAAAACACAAACAATGAAAGAAAATATTTGCCCACTTAACCTATAAAACTTATTTTATTTTAAAGACATGTTTCTTACAATGCTCATGAAATTGATTTAAGAAGGTCGTTGTTTTCTTCTTTCACGAGGAAAACAAAATAATTTAGGAAACCCCTCTTCTATTATTTATACAGTCCTATCACTACACTCATTATTGTCCACTATTCATTACCGTTAAGTGAATGAGGAATTTTAGAATACATAAAAGATGATGCAACCAACTAATTTTGTTTGTTCATTATTCTTCCGCTGGACTGCAAATACCAGCCATTTGATGAACAACTTATTCAATTCAATCTTCTCAACGAGATTTCTGGAAAATCCCATCCCCCTTTCTTGATTATTTTGTAAGAACTGAAAATCTCTACGGTTCCAAGGAACCTTGGCAGATTTGGATGCAATTCGGAGGAATCGATTTAGAAGATTGTGAAGATCTTTACTTTTTCACTTGCTTGAAGAAGAGGAGTGCTAATGGTTCCAAGATTGATCGCAGGGTCGGTGCTGGTACGTGGCAAAGGAGAAGATGCCAGAGAAGTAGTTGTGTCCCACAAATCTAGAGAGAAAATTGGTTCCAAGCAAAGGTTTCCATACGAGAAGGACAAGTCTCCGCACGATGGTTGCTGGACTACGCATGAATACTCTCCGAATCCTTCACTGTTGACACAAAATCTTGACTCCAGTGACCTTGTTTTTTGTATAATTAGAAAGAATGGTAAGCCAGCGGCAGCAGGAATGGAAAATTCAAGGAAAAAGAGAAAGCTTGATGAACCTGTTGTTGAAGAAGAAATTGATCAGCTTGCAGAACTTGTTCTTGCGGAGGATCGCCAATACCAGTATGTGCAAGAAGCTCAACCACAGCCCTTCGCTGAACTAGCTCCTCATAACCATCTTCAGCTTTTTTAGAATCATCGGTTGATGCAACAAATTCCAGCGTCCTTCTTCAGGGCCCCAGAGGAAAATTATCAGCAGTCTCCGACTCAACAAGATCCTCATGATCTTGAACTTTCTGACCATCACTATAATATGCAAGACAGTCAGGCAGCTTCAGCTTTCCGCTCAGACTCACCAGTTTTTTACTCAATCTGACCTCCAAGAATGCCAATAAATGCCTGTAAATGTCCAGATTCCTCATCATCAGCTTCAGTTATCTGTCGAGGAATATCAGTCAACGGTTCACACTCTATTCACCTCAAAAGAAAATCAAGATATGGCTGTTAGTACTCAACAGATTACTCATGTCCAGCTTGAGTGTTCAGCGGAGAATCGCCAATACATAGTTCATAAGTCATCCAACATCGAAGAGAATCAGCAACCGCCAGCTTCGGAACAGAATCCTTATGACCAACTTGAGCAATCTGTCGAAAGGCACCGGTCTATGCTTCGGAATCCATCCAACTTCCAAGGGAATCAAACTGTTGAAAATCACCAGCAAATGCTTCAGTCTCCATAAAAAATCGAAGGCTATCAACACCTGCCGGCATTTGATGACACTTTTCGGTGGCTGCTTGATTATTCTGATGATAACTTCAGTTTTGATTTTGCCTATTTTAGTGACATTTTGAACAGAGCACGAATGGAATAACGTTTATATAGTTATTTATAAAAGACATTGATACTTGGTATTAATCGAAGTTAGTAATAATTAATTAATGGAATCCCTGGTCACTGTGCAAAAGTTCTTACTATTTCATTAGGAAATACCTGTGGCAGACTCTTTTCGTACAATTTTGCTCATCTCTAAGTGCATTAGCACTTGACAGATTTTTGGAGGTCCCTTTGCAAGCACTAATAATGTAAACTAAAAAATATATTTAAGAAAAAATATAAATTACATAAATTTAAACGGCTGCACCCAAACTCATCTGATGAATAAATTGATGATGATTCCAATTTTAGATACATCTGCTTTTAGAAGAAATACTAAATCAATAGCACATTCTTCTGAATTGAATATAGATTTTGACTTCAGCTGTGCATGCACACATTGACATGATCTATTTGAAAAGTTGATAATTAGATTCGTGAGTATTAAGCTGAATTTCGACCTATAATTATTTTACACAGGAAATAGTAATTACAAATTAGGAAACTAATATATATATATGTAACAGCGTTTCTAATCCCTTTCAGAAAAATGAATAAGTAAAGCAATCTCTCTGAGGAATAGGGAACTATTCTTCCCTTTCTGGAATAGGAAACTATTCTCTGTAAATTAATGCAAGAGCATTCACTTCATCAGCATTCTAAAATCTATCTGCACAATGTTACAGGTTACAGACCCTGCATATGATTATGAGTCAGTCCTGTACGACATCACACCTCATGAAAAGCCACCAACAGAGCCATCTTGCAGTACTAGTACTCCTTGTGGTATGGTTCAACTGCGCTGCGCACACCGATAGCAGGTGAAGTTTCAATCAGAAGAAGAAGGAGATGAAAGAGAAGAAATATTTTTTGATATTATATTCCCTGATGAATTCCATGCATCGTTCAGCATTCCTCTCGATATAGTCTTAAGTGGTGGTGGTGGTGATGATGATGATGATGAAGAGCACTATATTTCTGATCTGCTTCAAAGGCATTGTGGTGCGCGTCTCGAGTCTTATGAGCGCGTCTGCTTACAATCTCAGATTTCTGACTCTGTCGCTTCCTTGTTACTCCAAAAAATTAGTAATAATGTCCATCAAGACATTGGGATGGTGGTCATGCTTCATACTACACAAGTTGATTGCGTTCAGAACAAGCTGACACACACCACCCGCCAACCTCAACGACCAGAGAAAGATTTGATGGAAGGCATCGATGATAATTTTGATTTTTTTGCCTCTGTTTAAATTTTTTCTAGCACAAGTTTTTTTTTTTTTTTTTGTTCATCCACTGCAATACTCTTTGTTAATTAAATTGTCAGTCATCAAATTAAATCTTTCATTGTACGTATTTGCTCAAATATTCATTTATACTAAAATGAATATCTGCAAGCTAATTGATCGGTGAAGTGGAATCTTCTTAAAGAACCGAAGAGAGAACTTATGAAGTGCTTTTTGTATGTAAATAGTCGGTGTTAATGTCAGCCACTAGCAATGTGGTAATGTGGCAGTGGCTTGGTTTTTTGTTTTCGAAATAATTTTCCGTCAATTATCCGGGATTGTCGTTAGTAAGAACAGCCAGCATTGAATTCCCCTTTTATCAATGACAAAGATGATCCTTTTATTATTTTTGTTAGTGTAGTTTCTTACACAACCATTAAAATTCTAGATTTTGATAGTTTGTGTAACATTAAGAAACGAGTACAGCAGGCAGCCAAATTCCATAAAAATTGGTCAGAAAATAGTAAGCCAAAATTCGTGCTTCAGTGAATTAATTAGTTCGAAATCCTTGAGAAGATAGGCAGTATGAAGCTTTAGAATTTGCTGAGATCGGTCATTGAGCTGCCGATACAAGTGTAACAAGTCTCAAGTACAGAAATACTGCCACGTCTAGCTTGCTGATTCTGATATATGAAAGTTGAGAGTATTTGATTTGAACCAGATCCTTCACACTGTCAGATGCGCCTCTTTCTACACTGGGCACATAGCCTGTTACCGTTTTATCATTGACCTTTACAACCCAAAACATGTCCACTTAGTTAGGAGAACCCAAACCTTTCAGAGACTCACTTGTTAGTGATGTAAGGTATTACATACTTTTTCTTTTTTTCTTTTTTTCTTTTTTATAGAAACTCACGTCCTCACGAGGGTCATTGGGAATAGTATTAGGAATAGTGCGAGATCATATCATTAATATATCTAACAATTCACACATTAGGCCACAAAATTTTATATTCGTCTTTGGAATTTTTATATGAACTATTTCTGACGGGTGTTGAATTTTGGTTATCAATAAATGAGCATACTTTGGGAGGAAAAAAAAAAAAAAAGAGAAGGATCAGCTTTTCAAAAGCTGAATTTAAGAATTAATTTTATACCTAATACTATTTTATATGTATACTCATATATATTATACAATATGAAATTATCTTTATTAATTAGAAAATAAATTAATTAACTTTGAACACATTATTATTATTACCAATTATATTGAGATAAAAAAATAATAATATAAAATTAATAACATAAAATATTTATTTTAGTTATCAATTATTATGTTTACACACATAAAAAAATTATAAATTTATTTCTTATTGTGTCTAATTTAATAATTTATATTCTTATAGTAATTTAACAGTAAAATTTACTAAATATATAACAATGATTTTAAGACTTAGAGTATTTTAAAATAAATTTTATGAAATAATTTAACTAATTCTTTTTATAACATAACTAACCACAACTATTTTAATAGCTATAATATTACCAAATTAGCCACTAGAACTATAATTAACATGTCATAATTGAAATGTATAATTTTTTATTTGAAAGTTAATTTATTAGATTTGTCCGAATTATAAAAGCCAAAGTGTCTTTTCATTTAAAATAATATATATATATATAGAGAACTTAGTAGGCAACCTAGATTATTATCGTTAATAGCATTACTAATTGAGTACTACTACACATCTTAAATTCTTTTAATCCTAAAATATTATCCAAAATGATATATATTCATCAATTAGTTGATGAAAATAATACAATTAATTTATAAATTTAGATATGTTGGAACAATTTTAAGGTAGAATACTCTTTTATAACTACACAATTCAAGTCATAATAAATTTTTTTATTACTTATCACCTTATATTTGTGGCTCAAATTCGTACTCTACTACAGATTAGTCTCAATATAACCATAACCTTAATTTATTTATATTTTGTAAAGAATTATCAAGTAATGAATAAATGAGGTATGATTTAGGATGAAATTTAAAATGAAAATTTTGAGATGTTTATTAGTAATTTGTGCATGCGGATCCAACTTTAGCATAATCGTTATTGAATTAATAAATGTGCTATGTTCTGGATGAGGATGCAAATAATATCCCTGTTGATTTCTGTATTTGCAAAGAAAGACCATTCAATGCCAAAAGTGCTTATTACCGATAAAAGCAACGAGAAAAGGACAAATCATTATCCTTTGATAATGAGATAATAAGTTGCGAGTTCTCTATCTCAGCGGCTGCAATTATAAAGGCATCAAAAATAAGGGTGTGAGAAGTGCTTCCAATTTGTCTTTGATCCAACAGAAAAATATAGACCATTGGTAAAGTGTGATGCTACATTCTTCCTAATCATGACATACCACATAGAAAATTCAATTAGGCCACGGCCAAGGGCGATTAAATCAAAGGCCTCACTTTCCTTGCAGGCAAGAAGTGCTTTTCAAGCCACATGGTCTTGCTTTAATAGTGTATAAAACGGGCAAGGCAAAAACGAAGTTCCAACCAAAAGCCTGAAAGGAAAGCTCCATTATTGTAGGCTAACTTCATATAAAATATCTAAACATATCAATATTTTATGAGAAATCAAGAAAATGCAATAAAATTTGAGCTTTGGGTTTTAGGTGAGTGAAGTTCAAGTCAGGGTTTAACCAAAAAATTAAAGCAAAAGAAAAGTGATTTTATAGTTAAACAAATGCGAGTTTTTATCATGCATAAATAAAATTATTTTTTAGCCACAGCAACAAGACATTGATAAGTAAATGTTGGAGGAATTAGATGAAATTCTCTCTAATAATTTTATAAAAATTCAATTGTAAAAATGTGAAAAGAAAAGGATTAATTAATAAAAAAAGGCTTTAGATTTTGTTATGTAAGAGAGTTTTTAGCCTTTTTTTTCCTATTATTTCATTGAGAGTTAAAACTTAAAACTAAGAAATTCCAAAAATAAGAATAATCAATGTAATCATATCCTTACAAATTAGTTGATTTTCTTCGATCATAATATCCGTCATCTTCGTCCACTAAAAAAAAAAAAAAGATAAAAGTTTCTCATTATAACTGTGTTTTAAAAAGACAAAAATTTAAAATATAATTTACAAAGATAAAAATTTTTTGGTTAAAAAAGATAAAAATTTACAAAAAATATTTATTTTCAATTTTAAAATTTAAAATTTAATTTGACAGAAACCTTGTGATTTGTTCAAAAATTTGCAGCTGCAAAAGCTGTGAAGATAACGAAGCAACGGGTCTTATTCTCCATAAGAATCCAACTCTAACCTCCATGATTCAACGACACCAAACAACTTCATCTTTCAAAGTTAGGGAAATCATATATAATTGCTACACAAATTGTCATAGATTCTCAAAAGTAAGCCTTTTTGGGCTTTTTTTAACAGTGTTAACAATCTAGAGGAGTTAAAAAGGAGCAATTTTTTTTTCTTTTTATTTTTCTCTTTAGCTTCGATTTTAGTAAAATGAGCCAGTTCCATTAATGGGTTTTGTTGTTGGTAGGCTGCTCTCAAATGGGTGAAGCTTAAATTTTTGGCAGCTTCTGCAAAAGTGGGTTCTTTTAGTTGGTTTTTGCGGTTTCAAAGCAGTTTTTAGGAAATGGGATTTTTAATGTTGAAGGAAATGTGGTTCTCTTCATTGATGGGCTTGGTTGTAGAATGAAGGCTGCTTTCAATTGGCTGGAGTTTGGATTTGTGATATCTGTTCACAAATCGGAGTCGTTTGTTTGAATTTTTGCTTGTGTCTCTGGATTCTGATTGTTTGTCTGAAGTTTATAGACTGAGGATTGAGGAAGGTAGCACGGATTCCTCTTGTTTAAGTGTAATCAACTTATGCGCCCCCCCCCCCCGCCTCCCCTTCACTTTGTCTCTGTGATTGATTGTTCTTCCTTCATTGGAGGGATTTCTTTGTGGAATTGATATATGCAACAGAGATTTAGAGGTCAATACTCAATTTGGATTTGAACATTGATCAGTTAGGTTTCAGAAATTGGGTATTGAGCGTTGTGGCAGAGAGGAAAATTTTGCTTGAGTTTGAGTGGGAACTGTGCCGAAGTTTGCTTGTAGTGTAGTAGATTATTGGTCTGAAAGTTAGTGGTTATCTGCTCTGAGAATTGAAAAATACTTTGTCAAGTTTAAATACATGGAAATTGTACCCTTGAGGTTTTTGATGTTGAGAATTGAATCAAAGGGAGATATTTCAGTTGTAGAATTTGGTTAGTGTTTGTTTTCTGTGGAAGGGAGAGTGGAAATGGATTTGTGGCTTGTTGTAGGAGCTGCTGCCGCCGGATATATTGCCAAGTATTGGCAGAATCTTTCGATGGATAGAGATAGCTTATCTGAGTTGTCTTCAAAGGGCTCCAATTTTGAGAAACCTGATTTGCCCAGCTGTCCCATCCGCAGATTGGTGCAGAGGAAGAAGTTACACAGAGATGCTTCTACAAATCAGAGAAAGGTCTTGGATGAGGGATACAAAGATATGTGCGAACGAGGTGGTGGTTCAGCAGTAGAAGTGGCTTCTACTGGTGAGTTTGATGGTGAAAATCTAGGAAGCTTAGGAAATTATGAGAATTGCAATTTTCTTTCTATATCTACTTTACCGTCTGGATTCTTGTCAAGTGATAACCCAAAAGGTAATGAGTGTGATAGTAGATTAAGTGGTGATATCTGTGGTAATTGTCAGAATCCTTCTACAAATGAATTGGGTTCTTTTCATGGTTCTGCAAGGAACAAAAGCTTTCTGAGTTCTAAAATTTCATATCAGCATTTGATCAGACCTCTAAATTCCCTTGAAAGTTGCCTTATGGCCCAGCTATATCAACAACACACCAAAATGGAAGAGTATGTGCTTAGTTCCCTTCCATCACCATCAAAACCGACAATTAGGCAATTGTTTGTTACTGATGGAAGCCAGATAATCAGCAGAGCAAGCACTGAATTTCACAATGTGAAAATAAGGGCTGATGATTACAAGCTGTATAATAAGGAAGCCAGTTTGGAGGAAAATGAAAACCTGCTTGGGGTTTCTCAGCTGCCCCAAATTGGGTCTGTGGATTTCCCCAAGAAGATGAAATTTAAGTCAGGAAAGGGGCGGTTTGGAAGATTGAACATTTCCAGTAAATATAGCGACGGGTCATACTTTCATTCACAAGGTGCTATAGTTCTCATATTTTTGGTAAATTTTTAGTTTCATTTAATATCAAAATCTAGTATTGAAGGAATTTATTCTTCATTTATTGTTCATTCACCTTTAAAAAAAAAAAAATCTTTACTGAAAATTGAATTCCTTGTTTACAGAGAAAATCCTAAAGAAATCCCTTTTCCTATGAGATGAAAAAATGAACATGTTCATTGCCGTCAAAAAATTTTTCTTTTACACATTTCTTATCATGAATATGTAGCCAATAACAGATAATTGACAAAACCTCATTAGCAATCACTTATTCGACTTTCACAGATTTGCTGCCCTACAACAATTCAGATTGTGTGTCTGTTACCCTATTCTTTATTACATGATGTTGTTCTCTTATTGTGACAGAATTTGTACTTATTTATTCTTCAGGTTCACAAGATGCAAAGACTCTCTTCTGTCTTGGGATTTCAATTGGTATTATATCCTCATTTATAGCAAACAGAAGGGAAGTAGACAAGTTGAAAGAGTTGTTGAAGCAGACAGAGAACTTGGTCCAAGATTTACAAGAGGAACTTGAGATGAAAGATTCATTGACTGTGAAGGAGCTAACTAATGAGAATAATGACTCATTATCTGCATGTGACAATTCCTTTGATGACAACATGCCAAAACGTTTTTGTCTGGAACAAAGTAAGGATAACTTAGCCAAACACGGTGGTAAAAAATCCTATGACAGGAATGCTGAGGATAACATAGAATCTATGAGTAAAATTGAAGCAGAACTTGAAGCTGAGCTTGAGAGGATGGGGTTAAATATGAATTCTTATAGCTTGGAAAGAAGATTGTCCGATTTTGTTGAGGCAAGTGTTTATGTTAAGTATGAATTAATTAGTTTCTAGTGGCATGATGTCAGTGTAGTGACACCTGAGTCTGTCTTTTGTTTGGGTTAGTGTATGATATTCTTAAATATGCTTGGAGAATAGACCAAAACAATAAACAATAATTCGGAGCTGTTCTTCATTATCTAGATTATGCAGAACACTTTTGAAATTGAATCAAGCAGTCCATCGCATAGTTTATTGGTCTATTTTTCTCATTCTGACTGCATAAGCAGACATAGGTTGCAAGGGTGAGTTACCTTATTGTATAAGTGTGCATGTGCATCCTTTTTGTCCATAATATGAACTATTCAATGCATAAGTTATGCCAACAGATACAGGTCTTATGTTTTTTCTTCCTTTATCATGCCATTGCTTAATATCTCTTCCGAATACCTTCTTTCTACACTTTCCTGTAAAATGAAATCAAGAGTGATGTAAAAGGTGGAATAACATGTTGACTATATGCTGACTAAACCTAACAAAGTGAACATAGAAAAGATCCAAAGAAACCTCTGACTGTTAGATCCATTTAACCTGTAATATTTCTTGCTTAGATATTAAATATTTTTTTTTGGGTAAGATAATTCATTGAGCTGTTTATTATGCAAGGGCTAACAGTGGTTAAATGTGCACAGCTTGACCCAGATTTTGAAGCAGATTTTGCACAAGGTGAATTGAAAGCCAACATGATCAATAGAGACAAAACCGACTGCAATCAGGATGCCAGTGGATCCTCCACTCGCCACTCAGGAAATTATGCTGTCTCTCCCCGAGAATTGAGCATGCGACTGCATGAAGTTATTCAGTCAAGACTGGAAGATCGTGTAAAGGAGCTAGAGACAGCCCTTGAGAACAACCAGAAAAAGGTGCAACTCATGGAATCACAGCATAAGAGTTCTTGGAGAAAGTTCTCAAACAATCCTCTGAAATTTTCTTCAGACGAAGAAAGTGAAGAAGAATTTAATGCCATGGCTGAGCCTCTGGTTATGAATTTGTCAGGGGAAGCACTAGATGCATACAATGAGGCTTATGAAGAATTGATGAAGATAGATGACTCAGAAGAAGAAAACTCGCCGTCAGGGGATTTTGAAAATAACCATCAGATCGGTTCGCATCCATTTGATCAAAGTGTATCGTGGGTTCACAATGGAATCATAAATGGATCCTCACTACATTTTGTACACAATAAAGAGAAAATATTGAATGAAGTTCATCCAAGTCAGAGAACACTGTCGGAAGAGTATAGCTTGAGGGTTCAAGAATTACTTGATGTTGGAATATCTGGAGATGAGAGCAGTGACTGTGAGGGTGAGATGGAGAAGCAACTGATAAAGCAGATTGTGGAGAAAACCAGAAGGGGTTCTCCCGTAGTGCTGAATGCACAGAAGTGGTTATTCTTGATGGATGAAGATAAGCACTGAAAAAATACAAAAGGAATCTTTAAAAGTATATATAGATACATAACAGATTCGTATTCTTAAACACAGTAGGGCTCACATTGTATTTGTTGATTTTGGCTCATAAACCCTCCCTGCATCCTATGATGCTCTTATTGTCTTTTTGATTGTAGCACCATAGAACTGGTGAAGGAGCATTCTGTGATTTCACTTCAGGGTCACATATAAACTAGTTTAGAATTTGAGATTTTGATGCGTTGGTTAAATTATAATCAAACCTATTTTCAACCTGATAGAGCTTTCAGTAAGTTATAATTTATCCATCAGTACTCATTTGAACTTGTTTTTCTATTGACTGCTCTTCATTTTCAGGTGTGAGGACATTTTTAAAAATAAAAAATAAAAATACCATTTATTCATTATTTGCAGTTTATGCTCTACGCGGAAAAAAGGATGAGATTGTTATTGTAGACAAAAAGGAATGATTGTTAGCTAAAGCCTGCAGAAGTCTAGTGCTATTTTCATTATTCCCACTTTTTCTCACCTTCTTTTCCTTTTTAGTTTATGAGCTTGTAAGTGTAGGCAGGCTCACAAGAGATGATGTAGATGGCATTTAGGAAACTCAAAAGGACGCAAGAAACGTGGCCGCTATCGTATATACTTAATCAAGAATCATTATGCATCAGTAATGGCAACTGAGGATTCCGGTCCTCTCCTTGAAGCCTTTTCTAACTCGTACTTGTTTCTTCTGTTGGTAGCACCTAAAGCCTTTTCTAACTGGTACTCTTCTTCTTTTGGTATCACTACCAACCGATGGCTGCTGTGCCTAATTTTACTTATCTCAGATGGAGGAATCTAATAACTAGAGTTACTGGGGACTACAAAGACACTCCTACTGAGAAGTTTGTCAGAAGATAGAGGAGGGATCCCCTGATTCCTGATTCAGTAGACCCCCAGAGCACTGAGAATAATTCTTTCGGCGTCCTTCGTATTGTAAAGGTAAGTCATTCGACTTGACTAGGACGAGGGATCCTACTCTATCTCCTATCAAACACTACTCTGGGAAGCCATTTAGTAAATTATTCAACCTAAAATTCCATTAAGTTGTACGTGTATGGGTATGCACGACAGATACTATAGAACAATAAATAGTAGAGATTCAAGAAAACTTTATAATTATTTATGAGTAATAATATAGGTATAAATTTTTGTATAAATTTTTTTTATACAAATTAATATGACATGATTTAATTAGTTGGGTTAAATATCTTTTGACTCATGTAATTTATTTTAATTATTTTATATTTTTATTCAACCAATAAATGAATATTATATCAATTTATATAAAAATTTGTAACTATATTATTATTCACTGTTTATATAATTAATTAATGACACGCAATTGAAACCACCGTTAAGAGGACTCAGCATCATAGTTTTTCATTGATTGAAATCTTGAGTAAAAACAAACACACCAACTGACATGGTAGAGTTCATTAACAACCCAAAAAGAAAGAGAAGAAGGAAAAAAAAAAAAAAAAAGCCGAGATGCCCTGGACTATGAAGTTTTGGCCATGCAAGGCTTACTGTCTCCCTACTCAGTACAGACTTGGGAGCGGTGACCACTATTATGGTGATTCAGGGGCTATCTCTGACCAAGTTAAGAGCGAAACAAGAGAACTCACAATGTTCGTTCAAGACGATCTTGGAGATTCTGAGGATTCATCAGTTTGGCGTCAACCCCAGTCCGCCAGATTTGAGATAGGCCATTTTCTGGCTCCAGAGATTTGGACCTTAATCTGAAGGCCCATGGATGCGTCTTCGTCAATCTTTAGATGATTATTCTCCATTTCCTCCTCTTCAATGTGAGAGATCCTCTTCCTCAGAATCCGGACCTTCTTTTCTGCTTTATGCTAGTCCTTGAATCATGCAGCGAAAATAGAATTGCCCATCGGAAGAGAGATTTCCTTGCAGAGAACTGAATCAATGATAAGATTCCGCATCTGATCAAATCATCAGTCTGGGCTCTCCTGGAAATCATCATGCCTCGAATCACTTGCTGGGCAGCAGGGATCCATGTTTTTCAGTTTATTCCTTCCGTTGAGGAGGATGGATGTAGAAGATCCAGCGAATAACATATCATGTACCATGATTTCTTTTCTTTCAAACTCGCAGAATTATTTTCCATTTTCAAGATTGGAAGGGGTAAAAAATAAGAAGAATGCAAGATTGAAGGCTGAATGAGGGACTTGTATTCTTCTTCTTCTTCTTCCCTGGAAACGAGATTGCAGGAAAGTACAAGAAAGAAATGGGAGAGAGAGAGAGAGTCTCAAAAAATTCGTTATACGCTGTTGTACTTTTTGTAGGGAGCTTTCGAGTTCGTTAGCTAAAGGGCAATTTTGCCGCGCACTATAAACAATTACCAGCAATGAATTTGAATTATCACCTTAGTTTTAATTTATACTTCCACGCACAACTTATGTAATTTTTTTTTTCAATGAATCAGAATTTTCCTTAAATAATTTATAATTAAAAAAAAACATTGAGGAGCCTATATGAGTAAAACAAAATAATTTAAGAAGTAACTTTACCTGATATAAATTCAATGATTTTTGTATATTAATAGAATAAAAAAATATGTGTTTAAAAAAGAGAAGTCCAATAAGAAAAGAAGAAATAAATTTATGCCAAATCAACTAATTCTCTGTCTATTTTCTTAACGGCTTTAGTTACTTTACATAATAATATAAGATACATAAATCTTCCACAATCGTTTGATGATAATCTAACAGTTGTGAAAATAACATAATTTTATTATTTTATATTTATACAATTGTTAGATTTTCATTTAACGATTGTAAAAAAATTATGTATATTACATAATAATATGACATAATAAACTCTATTAAACTTATAGAATGGAATGATTTGTTATTAATTTTTTTTTTCAAAAAAGCCCAAAATGATTATTGACTAGCTTATGGGTACTATGCATAAATATAGAGTTGTTTTTTATTATACTATTTTAATTTGATTCTCATTAATCTTAACTTCTTTATTATATAGTTATAACAGATTATGTTTTGATAACAGTGATGATTTAAAGTTCTTTCTTTCACCTAAAGTATTGTTTTGATGGAAGAAGATAGGATGGAGACAAGGATGATGATCGTGAGGCAAATAATTCGAAAAATGAGGAAGTTACTTTAGAGGATGATTAAACATAATCAAGATAGTATGATATCATTTTTCATGTACACATAAATACCACTTGATATTTTATTGTATTGTTGTATGGTGAATGTGAGATTATAAATTTTTTAAATCAATAATCCGAAACCGGATTCAAATCCAACATAACACCTATATGTACATAAGAAATGCATTGAATTGACTCAATTCTCATTTCTTATTGTTTATGGCAGGTGATGGGGAAAATCTCAGATTGGAACAAAGTACTATAATCCGTCCTCTCCTGCGGATCAGTTGACATTTTTTGCAAATTTTACGAACTAAAGTTACATTTATTAGACTTAATATTTATTATTATGTTTGTTATGTTACTTTCAAACGATAAACATATTGAATTTAACTCCTCAAAAATCAAAATGTGTCAAGTGCCATAGCGAGCACCGAGTCCTAAACGACTTGTTAAAAGATAGTAAAGACAATCCCTAAATTACATTTTACCCTTCACAACAATTAAAGACCCAAAAAAAAAAAAAAAAAAAAAAGAGCTACAAACAAGTGGTTAAAAATAAGGCGGATCTCATTAAGGAGGCCCAATAACAAATGGGAAATTATAGAACTGCGACGATACAAACGTAGAGACAATAGCCGATAACTTGTAAACAATTTATAGAATACACCATAATGGCGGTAATAATATAAAAATTATAAGATTCCCAGGCTTTCTAAACTGCAGCGAGAGCCTGAGAGTGAGAGACTCAGAGAGAGAGAGAGAGAGAGAGAGAGAGAACAAAGAATCTTAGAACTACAATTATTTGCTAACAAGCTCATGTTGTGTTCCTGATCCAAAAAAAAAAGATAAAAAAAAAACGAAGCATTACTCGTTCACCAAGAAAATCCAGCATAAACAAAATGAGCAGTTCAAAAATAAAATGCCGTTAACACCGAGACTAAAAATAGTCCAACAAATTACAGAATCCTTTTGCTATGATGGCTTCCATTGGTGGGATAGGGCAAAACCTTCTATGATACTGACACTCTCATTGCCTACCACCAAACCCAACCTCTGGATTTCCATCAAGCCCAGACTCTGGATTTCCATCAAGCCCAGCCTCAGGACTCCCATCAACTCCAGCATCAGTGCTTCCACTGTCACCTGAGAGGTCCCCGAACCCAGTATTTTCATCATACCCACCATCAGTACCACCAGCACCACCGGCAACACCAAAATTTGAACTCCCACTACCATAACCTCCAATGTTTCCACCCATAGAGTCACCAGCTCCATCATAGCCAGCATTACCACCACTACTGGCACCACCAGCACCACCGGCAACACCAAAATTTGAACTCCCACTACCATAACCTCCGAAGTTTCCACCCATAGAGTCACCAGCTCCAGCATAGCCAGCATTACCGGCGCTGCCAGTGTTTGCTCCACCTCCATCAACACCACTATTTCCTCCATAATTACTACCATAACCTCCTCCACCACCTCCGTAACCGCCACCACTGCTGTAGCCACCACCTCCGTACCCTCCGCCACCGCTTCCGTAGCCACCACCTCCATAACCTCCACCGCTTCCGTAGCCACCACCTCCGTAGCCACCGCCTCCAAAGCCGCCACCTCCATAGCCACGATTTCTATCAGCTGCATAATTCACCCTCACACGACGGCCGTGAAGATCCTGCAGTATTAGAAAGTAAACATTGAAGAACACACCAAAACCAAAAGCTTTCCTTAGTTATCACTAAATTTCGAGGGCGAAATCAACCATTGAAGACAGAAAAGATGTACAATCCAAGACACTCCATGATATAAAATTAGTCAAAGTGTGTCACAGACACCAGCAACTTTTAGCTGTCATCAAACTTAATGCACAAACAGAAACAGTCAATTTGTGGCACTTACATTTATGAAAACCGAGACCAATTAATTCTTTAGAAAAAACCTCACACATAAAGCTCTACATCATTTTAATCCACCTTTCAGCTGGTGGGGCCAGCATATCAGCTTAGAATGCCGTCCAATTAGATCAGAGCACAATATGAAAATGGTTGATGCTAATACTAGTGCTAGTCTACTCAGAGAACATATGACAGTAAAGAAAACCATATGCCATAGGGCAATTTGCAGGCACCAATGACTGTTGATAAAAAGGTCTATTAGACAAGCACACTAATACTAGTGGCTGCAGCAAATGGCAGTCAGATCAGCGACCAAAAAAACATATAATCACAAATTGAAAACATACAACAATAGCAAATTCACATTAACCATTTGAAATTCACAGAAACTAATTGGGAGCTTAAATGAGCATTCCCTAGATGCTATGGACTTCAAATCCTTATGTACAATGAGAAACCTGCTAACTTCCACCAAATCAAAACAGTAATTAATCACAATCTAATTATCCAAATAACTCGAATTTGATAATAGAACTTTACAAAAAGAATTGAGTGATATTCAATATATATACACACACACACACACACATCACATAACACCAAATACTCTTTGAAAGAGTCTGTAGCATTCATGTTGGTCACATAATACATACACCATACAGAACAAATGCACGCACAGCAAATCCAACATCATTTATTCAACCTAAAGTATTTCTTATAATAAAATCATACGCCAGTAATTAATATATATCTATATCATTTCAACAACCTATATTTAGCAATAAATTTCATGCCTGTCCCTCGACACAGGAAGCATTAAATGTCACCTGTCCATCCAAGGCTTGGATAGCACTAGACGCCTCCTCCACAGTGCTGAATGTGACAAAGCCAAATCCTCTGGATCTACCAGTTTCACGGTCCAGAATGATCCTTGCTGCAAATATATCTAGCTAATAAGCATCTATCTCTGAAAATGAAAAAGCTTACATACCAATACAAACTTGGAATGTGATCAAAATAATTAGAATAGGCAGGTTATAATTGGATTTGGTTTCTCTTGTTTTTCTTGTGCGCGTGTGCATTCTTGATGGTATAAAACAAACAACCCATCAAACAATTGAAAACATCATAAATTACTGGCATAAACTGTTTTAACAATAAAATGATAAGTATATAAATTTGGTAAGATCTTACCTTCATTTACATAACCATATTTAGCAAAAGCTTCTCTCAAGCTATTATCATCCATGGTATAAGAAATGCCTGCAACCATAAGCTAGTAATATCAACACAAACATCACTTACCCGGGGGAATGAAAGATAGGGATCACAACTTAAAAAATTCAGGAAGCACCTCCAACAAAAACTTTCGAAGATGACATGCATCGTATTGCTTGGTAGATGGATGGCTTGGATACAGATGATTCACAGCTGATCCGCTTGCTAGCAGTCTGCCTAAGTATATTCCCGACCTTACTAAAGAGAGCCATGGTAATAACCTAAAACAACATATTTGGGGAAAAAAAAAATCAAGCTTCAAAATATGCTCAAGCTTCAAAATCTGACAAAAAGTCAAGTGATAAAGCAGAAAAATGCTATCGGCATACCATCGAATTCATTTCTTCAAATAAAAACAAACCATTCAGCCCTTACCAGTCAATTACAATCTAATTAGGCAATGAAGTTAAAGCGTACAATAGAGACAAGCAACAAACACAGCCACAACCCTGGGCACATTCATATAAGCTCGTAGGACAAATACTATCAAACAGTTAACAAGACACCCAGTTCAATCAACCACCTAAAGAAAGAACAAGAAAATGGATCATGACAAAGAATCGCCAAATGATCTTTGAATAAACCAGCAATTTTTCATATTTTCATATTCGTTTTCCACGCTTTCTCAGTAACCAAGAACGAAAGTCAAACAGAAGCACTAAGATCCTAACATAAACATCAGAAAACCTAATAAAGTGCAATTTTTTAGACAGTAGATCAAACTACTCACGAAACAGAGCCCTAAAAGAAAAATTTTTTAAAAAGGAAAAGAAACGAAAATCGAAAATAAAATAAAGAGAAAATTGAACGATAGAAAAATCTTAATCGAGAATCCAGTCGATTAGTTTTCACGGTTCTTTTCTTTTTGAATTCAAAACATAGTTTCGAAGCATACCTTTTGCGGGAAGACGAAACTAAAACCCTATAATCGAAGAGGGGTTTATGTAGGTAAAATGAAGTAAGGGTTTGAGTCGACTCTGGAAAGGAAGAAGTGACCTAGTCCGTTGGATTTTGCACGTCCTGATTTTGGACTGTTAGATGCTATACGTGGCGGTGACGTTTGAGATATTTGATGGTGGAAAATAATAATCTCGCACGTGTGAGCTTATTGGGTTCTCAGGCTTTTTCCCATTTGCCCCTTTGAAAAAAAATTAAAACAAAGAAATTCAAATTACTTGCAGTAATTACTGATAATTGAGAGAGAGAGAGAGAAAAAAATAATAATAAAACTAAGGCGACAACCGGACAAGCAAGCATCATCACCACATAAATAAGTCGAGAAAAAGATCGGAAATTCAATCACGGACCAACAAACCTCAATCTCAGAGACTCGGAAATCAAAACCCTTCCAAGATTGAAAATTAATACGAAATTGAAGCATCCAAATGGCTCAAAATCAGAGACCAGTGAGCATTCTTGATACATTAGGTGAAGAAATTGTCAGAATAATAACACCTGTTTCAATCTGCATGCTCATGGTGGTGATTTTGGTATCCATTTTGAGCTCAGACGACTCCTCTTCATCATCAGCTATGCCAACTATAGCTACAATTGCATACTCTGAGACCAGCTCAGATTCTTCCTGGGACAAATTCATGGGTGCCCTTTTGAACTCTCTTGCATTTGTTGCTGTTGTCACTGTTGTCACCTTCATTTTGGTGCTGCTTTTTTATCTTAGATGTACAAAGTTCTTGAAAATCTACATGGGGTTTTCAGCTTTTGTTGTGTTGGCGTTCATGGGTGGTGAAATTGCCTTATTTTTATTTGAGAAGTTCAGTTTCCCTATGGATTGTGTTACATTTTTGGTGATTTTGTATAATTTTGCTGTTGTGGGTGTGTTGGCTGTTTTCATATCCAAAATGGCAATTTTAGTGACACAAGCTTATTTGGTTGTGATTGGTATGTTGGTTGCATATTGGTTTACTCTGTTACCTGAATGGACTACTTGGGTGCTGCTGGTTGCCATGGCATTGTATGATCTTGCTGCCGTTCTGTTGCCTGTTGGGCCATTAAGGCTATTGGTAGAGCTTGCTATTTCAAGGGATGAAGATATCCCTGCTCTGGTTTATGAGGCTCGGCCTGTGGCACACCATGATTCCGTTTTGAGGGATGGTGTAGTTCAAAGAAGAGTATGGAGTGAAAGGCGAAATGCTCCTCCTGATTCGGGTGGTGTTGTGAACTGTAATGCAATTTTAGGTGGTAATGCACGTTCAAACTTGAATTCTGGTGTAGTTTTATCAGCTGCTGGTGGTCATAATGACACCAGATTGGCTGGAGCTGAAGAGGGAAGGGTTGTGGAAGCAAATACTGAGCTTTCTGCTCCTTTAATTGATCGGAGAATGAACGATAATATGCATAGACAGGAAGAAGATGGTACGAGTGAAAATTTTTCGCTAGAGGGTATTGGATTGGGTTCAACTGGTGCAATCAAGCTGGGGCTTGGTGACTTTATCTTCTACAGTGTGTTGGTTGGCAGGGCAGCAATGTATGATTTTATGACAGTGTATGCATGTTACCTTGCCATTGTGGCCGGTCTGGGTGTTACACTGATGCTGTTGGCTTTTTATCAGAAAGCTTTACCTGCTCTCCCAGTGTCAATTATGCTTGGTGTATTATTTTATTTATTGACTCGAGTATTACTTGATGTTTTCGTTGTACAATGTTCTATGAACCTTGTCATGTTTTAGAAATATAATTTATGTTATCGACGTTCTGACAAATGGTCACAAAAGGTATGGTGTATGATTTCATGAACTGTTGTTGTAATTATATTCTTCAGCAATTTATTTCTGTAATTCAATTCTGTTTCTTGAAATGTTGGTTCAAAATTTTAACAAATGAGAAGCTTTATTTATCAGTCATGAACTTATTGCTTGAGTTTCTGAATTGATCATTTGAGGAAGTAGTTTTCTATTTTTGGCCCCCTTTATGAAAAGAAGAAATAATTGTTTATGAATATTTGCTGTTTATCTTCACAAGCTTTGGAAGCAGGAAACTGTGTATTAGCTCAGATCCTTCTGTATCAGGTCTGTGGGTAGGATTAACAGAGAGCTAAAACACAGATTGGAATTTTGGGGTTCAAGAATTTGATTTTAGCTGAGGAAAAGACAGTTTTTTTTTTTTTTCCAAGCTTTTGTGGAGTTTCAGTTTATCTGAAGGTTTTCTTGGAGTCATTGTTAGTAAATATTCAAGTTTCACCATTGTTATTGCTACTGGAATATCTCAGGTGGTGCGGCAAACTGAACTTAATTTTCTGCACTCAAATTGAATGTGAATTTTGCAAGCCTTAGTGGCATATTATGCGTACTTTACTCTCGCATTTAACTATGTTGACTATAATTTTTTAAAGTTCTTTTGGCATGATAATCCTGCAGAGAAAAGATTGTGCAACATTCCTTACTTTTCAGTTGTCTTGGCGAAGTTCCATTATTGAGTATTTTTATCATAGAGGAAAGATGCAATTGCAACCAACTTACGGGATTCATAGTTACAGGAAGAATATCAGTTGATTTTGTCATTGCCTAAATACAGGTACTGGCATACACAATCTAGATTCACCCACTTGAATTTCAGGTAGTATTAAATGATATAATTCAGTCATTCATTCTAACGAAAGAAATGATACTGGCAGTTGCCTCCATATTTATTGAGATACCTTCCCATCAACAATATAATCCAATCTTTTATAGTTCATCAATTCCTCACACATTTAGATAGTATGCTGCAGTTTTCTTGATATTTGAGAAATAATAATAACCTTCACAGCAATATGGATTGTAAACTAATTTCATGGAAGATTTCTGAACAAAGATTGGTAATTTAGGAGAAGTTTATGACAAATTTAACCATTTCTTTAAGAAAGAGTTTTATGAATTTCAAAACTACGAAATTCCATGTATTTTTGTGTAATGTCATGAGACAGATCAGCAATATTTACTCATTTTTGTTCGCTTCGTTTTAACAATCAGCAACCAAGTTACCATCTTCCCTTCTCTTGCTCCTTTAATTTCTGCAACTTTTTGCTAGTATCTTGGGCACTGATAGCCCCTAAAAGCTCTGGTCTCATGCACATGACATAAACTTGATGATGAGAACCACAAGCCATAGTCATAGTAGGTATAGATCAACTTCATCATATATTCTAATTTAACCAAGAAAAAAAGTCATCTGATTGTAGGCCCTTGGTACTAGAGATCATCACTCTGACTTGGACATGGTGCATTGTACATGGAAAACCATTCAAACCATACACCTAACCTCCTTCTGTATGTTGAATGTTGATTTTGTCTTCCATTTTTCAGTCATGAAAGCTACATGACTTTTTTAAGTCAAATGCATGTCTGTATTGGATGGTCATAACCATTTCACCTCTTTGTATTTTATTGAATTTGAAATCAAGTCTATTAGACCAGTATGTGGCTCAAATTTTTTTAATCAAGAAATTTTCCACTCAGAATTTGTAAATAACTTATCCAAAGTATTCTAAGATTATGGTTCTTTGACTAAGCTAACAATAAAGTTGATGAAATCACCAACATGGTCAAGTGTTGGTAAGTGCTTAGCGTCACAATTTGGCTTTGGGTTTATCAAACATGCTAGTCTTTCGAACTGACATTAAGTACTTGGCTTGATAAGTGGTATTAGAAGAGCATGCCCTAGTGCTTGTGCCGTGTGGCTCACACACGACTGTCCGAACAGAAAAAATAGCTGTCCTCAAAATTATATGTTCCTGAGGTAATTAAACCATAAGGGTGTTTAATCCAGCAGCCATATTCATTTTGTCTAGACAGCAGGAAAATCATAACACATAATTCAAAAAACACAGTCAGGATAAGAGAGAGAGATAGGACAAAATAAATGAAGAAGGAATAAACACATAATCAGGCCAAGAAAAGATGGAAAACACGGCCAAGGCCCAAGGCCATATGTCTGCTGTAATCTTGGAAATACTACAGAAGAAAAACTTACTGATGAAACAAAACTACGGCTAAGTTTTGCTAGAAATATTCTGACAGTACTTATAAGATAATTACAATTACATATCATCTATGACAAATACAGGAAAGAGAAAATAATGAGTACAACTTAGAAATAGAAGCTTTATCTTCTTCGTGAATTGCGTAAAGTTCTCCAGGTTCCTTCAAAAAAATCCAGGAGCAGTTTCTCCAGATCATCCACTGTGTACTTGATGTGCTTCTCACTGATACTGTTTCTCCCAATATAAGTCCTATATGCATGGATTACTTTCAGTGAAGTTGAAATTCTTAGATCCTCTTTAAGTTGAGGATCTGGGATACACCACTGTGTCTGAATTTTATAAACATCCTCAAAAGCATTAGTGAATTCCCTGCACCTCTCTTTACAACTTGTTTTTAACATAGAATTTGAGCGGTGGCCATCATCCCGGAGAAAAGATAGGACCGAACACCATGTAGCTCTCTGGTAGCTTGTTGCATGTTGCTGAAATTTCCCGATATGCTTTCTGATCCATTCATCTCCAAAGAAAATCCTGAGGTCAGAACCCTTAATCTTTTGTACAATGTAATGTATGTTATTCATAAGAAAGATATGTTGCAATGAATCCTCCTTGTATAATCTGGATTTGACAACTAGACTGCATTCTAATGCAGATGTGATTGACCGTAGGTGACAAGCCAATGGACAAAAAGTAATCAAAGATATGTCTTGTTCAATTTCTGACTCAACAGTGGAATGTGCATCCTCCGTATTTTGGTCCTCGAAAAGCAGATTCAAGGTGTCGTCATATATGGTAAGGGTCTTGATGTAGTTCATGACATACCTTGTGAGAGGGTGAATTCCACCTCGAGGGAGAGGTTTCATGGATGAATCAGCGGCAATGGCTTTCTGGAGTTCTTGAAATGCTTGTCTTGCTGAATGACCCAATTTCCTCAGAAGCTCATGGAACTCAATCCTAATGTAAGAACCGGCCTCTTCAAATAGCAAACTATCTATTTCTGGGAGAAGGTCATCCAGAACCTCATACATATCTAGCAAGCAAAACAGCTTTTCTGGCTGAGTTGATCCCATTGCTACGGCTTCCCCAAAATTCAAGAGGCACAGAAGTGTTGCCTTAGCTATCTCACCAAAGCAGAGTGAGCGAACAGTATCAAACCCTCCCAGGATCTTGTAGCATAACTGTTTCTCACTCGCAAGATAGACCCGGATGATGATCTTCATAGCCCAGTTCCATTTCTTGATCTCACTGCTCAGGGTGCCCCACTTCATTTTCAGCACATCCTCAATGCTAAATTTTTCCAGCTCAAGAATGACAAAAAAGTATTCATTCAATGCATCTTGGCGAACACCAATGAAAGCCTTGCAAAATTCCTGATCATAATTGGCAGCAATCATAGCATTTGCAATAGCCTTAAGATCAGGAACCACCAGAGGATGGATCAAGTCCACAATATATTCCCCAGATACAGAACCAGTACTGCCAACTCTCTGTGACGCTTCAACGGATTCATCCTCGAGTGAAACAAAGGACTCGTCATAAATCACATCCTCTCGGCAAGAATGAAAAGAAACATATTCCGGCTCGAAGTATAGCTTATGCTGAACAAGAATGTGGATTAGCTCTTCCTGAAGCCTGAGCATTGCCATCTGCAGTGTATTGTTAGCTCGGTGAAGAAGTTCCTTCACCCGTCCATTTTCATTGACAGACATGCCACTGAGACTGTCTATCAATGTTTGAACTTGATCAATGGCTCCTAGGAACTCAGAAACTTTGCCGGGGCCAGTATCCCATATCATACTTTGGTTCGTCTCCCAGCGCAAAACCATCTGCTCGGCACATTTGAGCCGCTTCTCAACCTCAGTGGGCTCCCCTCCATTGCTTACAGTGTTTCCAGTCATTATCGACAAATGCATATCAAGATCCACAAGGAGTTTTCTCGTATCATCACTCAAATTTTTGGTTGCCCCTAGTAACTTCAAAATGTGGTGAGCTGCGGCAATCAAATGTTGATCCCCTTCATGGTTGGGGTTTACAGATTGATAACCAGCCATGGTAGTAAAAATAGAGAAACTGAAATGATTGGAATTTTTTGGATTTCAAGTATTCCCCAAAAAAAAGAGTCAAGTCAAAGCCTATTGGAACTAAAGCACCATGTCTTGGGAAAGTGAACCCCAAGTTTTACATGAGATGCAAAGGAGATAAGCTATGATTTGGAATCAATAAAAGATCAGATAGAACAAAAAGTGGGCCTTTACTACAAAAGCAGAAGGTTTCACTTAGTTTATGCAAATTGGCTGATTTAAGGCAGAATTCTACTGGTAAATCAGCCCATTCAAGAGGTTTTGGAGGTGAGATACACAAAGTAATTTTTTAAAAAGAATAAAATTAAAAAAATAAAATAAAATAAACAACAAGAAGAAGAAGTAACTAAAGGTGACCTTTTCTCAATTGCACATCTAATATGACACCAGAAATGAATAAAGAGTTACACAAACAAGCAACACATACAGGATAAAAAGAATATTGAACAAACCTGAAACTCCCAACTGAACATTAGGAGGACCACGGAATTTACCAAAGTCATAAAACCTTGACGTTTTCTCACTTAAATCTCAATCTTGGTTGAAAGATACACTAGCAAAACTGATCAAAAACCTCAAAACCCAAGTACCCGTATGAATATTTGGCCAAGAAAAGAGGCTCACGCGATGAAGCCAAAACCTGTTGTCTCTTCTGTTTCTCACAAACTTCAGCTCATTCTTCAAGGATAATAAATGACAAAACATTAGCAAGAAAAACAAAAGGAGCCCATGTAACTGACAAAGCAGGATGAAAACTTACCTCAATCTCCGCATATTGACGGAGAGCATGTAAAGATCAACTAAATACAAAATGAAACACGACTAAAAACCCCTTCAAAATACTATTCAAGACATAAAACCTTTTCATCTCTTGATATCACCAAAGAAAAGTAAAATAGAGTTAACACAATAAATCTGAGTAAACAGAAAAACTTTCCCAGAAAAAAAAAAATGAGGTAGAGAATGGTAGAAAATGGAGGCCAGCAAAGAGAGCAAGAAGAAGTGGAAGTTGAAAACTTTATAATATAAGAAGGAGAACATGTAACTTCCTTGTACTTGGAAAAGTACCATACACGCTGGGCTTTTCCCTGCAACTTCTCTTGAGCCTATATTCAAATGTCAACCTATAATTTTGTTTTATTCTATTAAATCTTGCTATAGAACTAGAAGAATTTTATTTATATTATATCATAAAAATTAAAGAGAAAATAAGTAAAAGAATCCAAATTACCTCTCCACGGCAATACTATAACAAATAGAATCACCGACTACCTTTCTTCTAATACATTATAACCTATTTTCTAAATACAGAGAGAATATTATTTTATTATCTGAAGTTGTGTGCTAATTAAATTAATGTATTTGTTTACTTTCAAAAAACTATATCATAAATGAATGCATTAGAAATCTGTCTGAATGAATCTTGATGAAGGCTAGTTGAAATCACAAATTAATGCATTTGCTGTTGTTTTTTTTTCTTTTTTGTCCCTTTTTTTTTTATTTACATAAAAGATCTCTTAACAACCACAGTACCCATGATTATGATTTAAACTATTTGAGGTTACTTGCAAGATACGCAAACGGGGGGTTTTTGATATAATCCAACTTGAATAGACTTACCGTGACGTCCGAATGAATATTACTATTGGCTGTCCTTAATTAAAGATCCGTCTAAGTTACGATGTCTAGTTGTGATTTTTATTTTTTATGTGCATAATCTCATAAGACCCCTATATTTATTATTATTTATATTTTATTCATAAATATTATATAATTTTTTATTTATATATATTATAAAATTTCATTAAAATTTTTTTATTTAAATCTTTAAAATATTAAACCGACTCCTATAATTTTTAAATTGTCAAAATATTCTTCATTTTAATTAAAAGAATAAAAAGTATTAAATAGATTATAATTATAGTTATTACATTAAATTATTATTATTATAACAATAAAATTTTTATTTAAATTATTAATAATAATAACTAACAATTATTATTATTAAAAATTAATAAAATATAAATAAATTATAAAAATATAAATGAAGAGTATTTTTAAATTTTAGAAAAATTCTTTATTTAAATTAAAAATATAATAATTATTGAAGAGGTTATAATTATAATTATGATTGTTATATTAAATTATAATTATTATAAAAAAATTATTATAATTAATTAATATATCAACAATACTTAATAATAATTTTTATTTAAATTATTAATAATAATAACTAACAATAATTACTATTATTAAATTGAAAATTCATATCTAAATCACACCGCTATTATCTTATAATGGTCCTTCTCTCTCCCTCTCTTTATTCAATTTCTACAGTCAAATGTTTAATAAATGATATTCCTTTCTCAATATTTAATATATTGAATTTTTTAATTACTTAGCATAGTGTCTTCTTTTCTCCTTTTTTTTTTCAAATTTCTTATTTGTTAGTTGGTTTATTCTATTTCTTCTTTTTTTTTCCCCCTATTTGAAATTGCAGGATGAGATTTTCTTAATAAATTAGTACCTTTTTGTGTCATTTTACATTGATACCCTAGATAAGGAGAGGAAAAAAATCAAGAGTTTTATTTGAAGCGCATAATTGAAAATTGGTTTGATATATCATTGAATTTTATTGCCCAAATAATATTTTGCAAATTGTTATAATTAGCAATCATTATTGTGAATCTAGTTTAAGTTTTAGAAGATGACTCAAACCCAAGTCTTGACCTTCAATAAGGAAGCGAGAGCATAGAGGGGTTTCATCATTTACATACTTACAAATGAAAATATTATTTATTTTTTGAAAAGGATATTTTTAGTATTAAATTGGGTATAATTGAAAAATGAATTCTAAGAGGATTTTTCGAGAGTTCTAATAATTTAACTATTTTTAAATTCTAGCGTAAAAATATACATAGGCGATCAGTGACTGATAAATAAAAAATAACAAAAATTAGAACTTAATTATTATTAAGAGACATATAAAATATTTAAAAAAAAAACTGGCGAGAAGGTCAAATTAAGAGAGGATCATAATTCAAAATTATGACCGTCAACCTAAATGACGACTAAGCACGGAGGTGACGATCAATAAACCAAGAATTGACTAGTTGCATTTTTAAATTTATAATTTATAAACAAGGGTCGATCTAGCCTTGTCCTGTATGACGTACATTGAATTAGACTGTGAGCTTGAGAGGAGCGGCGGAGGCTGGTGTATCATTCCAAACAAATTTATTGTTGAGACCCCAAAAAAAAAAATTTTTTTTTTATGCAGAGTTGGGTGACATCTGTCAGTTCCTGGATAGAACACCGAACACTACACGTCCGTTAACTAGCAGACGGACGGTTCAGATGGGTTTAAGGTCTCCAATCAGCGAGCGCCGGCCCGGCTCACCAAATTACGGTATCTGTCAGCACCATTTTCAGCAGATCCATTGTTGACGGCGCTACCTATGTTGTTATAAAAAGTTTTCATAAAAATTAATTATTAGTTTAACGCGTTTTCGATCATGTCACCTAAATCTTCTACACGTTTTGTCCTTAAAAAAAAAAAAATTGTTAGGAATTGTTTTTTTTCAAATTATTATTTTTTGAATTGCGATTCAAACAAAATAGGGTTGAAATTCTCGCTCTCAAGTCACTGACTTTTGTTGGTTGTGTTGTTCGTGAGTGCCATCTTAATCACATCATTTGCACTCTTGCTTTTGTAATTATTTTTAAATCCAAGGTCTCGTAAATTCTCTTAGGCGCTCTTAGAAACAATTAAGTATACAATCAATTTCGAGTGTGCTTAATTAGCTCTCTGCGAATATACAAATAGCCACCTAGGAGGGCTTGAACAATCGACCACGGTGATTAATGCTTTCATCCAACCGCTATAAGATCAACAACTCCGTGAGCTCGGGCTTCTATTATTGACATAAAAATATCTCTTACTATATCTTCAGATACAATTCATAAAGACTTGTCCGATCTTTTTACATAAATCATTAAAAGGATTTCGCATTGGCTTAATAATTTTTTCGCATTCCGAATAATTTTTGAGGCAATAATAATTGGTAATATCATTTTTATTTTTACCCAACAACCCAACGACTTTTACTTTATTTTTTTTATTTTTTTATTAATTTTTAATTTTAGAGGTGACAGATTATTTAAGAATTTTATCTAAATCTATCTTAACTAAGTACAATGATTAATATAGCTAGTAGCACTGAGATTTTCTCAATGGTCCAACTATACAGGATTATTAAAATTAGTATATTTTCAAAGAAAGAAAGAAAGAAAAAAATTTCACCAACTCTCTATTCTAATAAAAAACATGCTTGGCTTACGAAAGGGATAAACATTTGACTTGCATTCCAAAATTGCGAATTGAAACATCAAATGCTAGAAAACAAAATTGAGACTTTGCCGTTGGCGGCCCCATAACAAATGTAACATAATTTTAGGGTCTTTAGTCGTTGTCGTTATATATAGATTCTCCACGAATGCTTTCGGCTTGAAGTTTCCTCTCCTCCCAGCAGAAAGCCTTATTATAGTGACGTTCTGGTCAAGTGAAATTTCAATTAATTATAAAATATATTTAAAAATAAAAAAGGGGGGGAAGAAATAAACCCCAATTTTAAACTTTCATTTGTTTTGTAATTTGTAACACGAATAGGCACGAGTTTAAGCATAAGTACATTTTAAAAATATAGTGAGCTTTTAAAATATGATTTAATTACTTAAATTGCTGATTTGCCGAAACGACACGTGGGAACCGGCACAGCTAAGGAAATGAAAAGTTAGTTTGGGGGGGTGGAATGGCGCGAAGAGAAGAGAGATAAACGCCTATACTTAAGCCGTGCCCTCAAAATAATTCATTCGCTAAACTCTCCCCCCCCTGTATCTGCTCGCGTCCAACAAGCAAACAACTTCTCTCTTCCCCCTTGTTTCTCCCTTTGTTTTCCGGGTTTATTTTATTTTTCTGGGTTTTTGTTTCTTTGATTGTCCTCCATTCATCATCATTTTGGCATAAGAGAGGGGGGGGACTTAGACTCGGAGGCCCTTGGTGGTTTTCCATGTAAGTTTTTCTTTATGCTTTTTCTTTTTTATAAAAAAAAAAAGAAAATTGTTGTTGATATTTTATGAATGATTTAGGAATTAAATGGGGTGATAACATTATGAGTTTAGTGTTTATAGAGGAATAATTTTGGGTTAGGGTACCCAAAAAAAAAAAAAGAAAAAAATGTTTGCTTGTCAAGGTTATTTATTAAGAAAGATGACGGGTTAGGGTTCTGCATTTGTTGAATGCAGGATTTTTGGAGATGTTGCATTGTAAGAAAATTTACAAATACCGAATGTAATACAACAATCAAAGATTAGTAGTTTAAATGTAATTGATTTGTGGGGGATTGGTTTATCGTGTCTTCTTTTTTATCCCTAAAAACTGTATTTGAACTTTGGCAATGTATCTTATACTCAAGTCTAAATGGCTGGGAACTAATTCTCCCGACAGATGTTATAAGTATACTAGAAACTAAGGTGTCATTAGCTGTGAACACTAAACACATTGAGGGCGTGATGAGAATCATGAGGGCTTAGGCGAGTGGCCAGTTTCGAGGTTTTAGGTGATTTATTCTATTAGATTGTTTGGTGAAAGAAATTGTGTGCCAATGAACTATTAAACTTGTGAATATCCATATATAATGCGTGTGTGTCATCTAAATCTCAATGTACGCAATGTGCTTGTGAGTTTGTCGATCTGGGGATGTTCAAATGAGATCAGAACTTGTGTTCATTGTTTACTTATTCTTGGATTATTCAAACTTTAAGGACGGCGTTTCTTTATTCATCCGCTTCATCAAAATCGGATCTTTCCGATATAATTTAATCTGTTTGATTTTAGTTACATATTTACAGCTGAATTGAACCCTTAGATTCGTACTTTCTTATCTCACAGCTGAATTGATCTCCTGTACCTGGAGATGGTATGGGATCCGTAGAGCCTAAATCGGATCAGATAGTTTCAGTTATGGAATCTGGTCTAGCCAGTAGAACTAGCAGTGCCACTTCATCTGATGCTAGCCCCACTGCATCTACTTCAGATAAAGACCCGCTTTTATCAGATTCAGATGAAGCTAGCGAGTACAGAATGGGTTCTGTTGACCCCCAAGAGAATAACAAAAATGCACAGTTAGCTTCAGATTATAACAAAGAGGATTTTCCAGTCAGCCCTGTGCCAAGAAATGAACAACTAAATGATGGGTCGGCAATAGAATCTCCACCAACTCAGGTGATGGATCGGGCCAGTGAAACTCCTTCCCATGATCCAAATAGGATTCCGCCTCATGTCTTTGCTAGAACTAAATCCACAGCTCCAGTGGAGTGGAGTGCTGCATCTAATGAATCATTGTTTAGCATCCATATGGGGAATATGAGCTTCACTAATGAACAGTTGAATTGGATGAATAAGTCCGGAGACTTTGGATTGATGAGTGATGTCCAACTTTCAGGAGACATCCCATACAGTCCACCCCCACCCCTGCCCCTGGTTAACAAATCACCTGAGCCTAGCGTAAAAAGTGGTAATTTGAACCAAGGGTTAGGTGCCACTGAAGCAGCAGCTGCTGAAACAATGAGGGAGGTCATAAGGGAAAATGCTTGTGATCATAATGATCAACAGAAGCTGCCTCCTCCAAAAAAGGATCCTCCTAAGAAAGCAGATCCCCGTACTATTTCAGCTAAACGTTCTGACGATTCCAGCATCAAATCTTTTGCATTTCCAATGTAAGTTCTTTCACTCTCAATTCCCAAGCTAAAAGATACTTTATCATGCATCTATATTAGCACGAAAGAAAATGCATACTTCTTTTCTTTTATTTTTATTTTTTTTTCCCCCCTTGCTTTAAAATTATTTCATACTTGCTTGGCACGCAAATCTGGCAAATGCAGAAAAAGAAAACAAAATTGATTATATACAATGTTACTCTCATATTGAACCAGAAACTGAATCATTTTCCCTACATATTCAGATTGACAGGGGATGGAAATAAAAGCGGTTCAATGAGCATACGCCATGAGAAGAAAAAGAAACAGCACTCACAGCCTTCAACACCTAAAACGGCTTCAGAGCCAGGAACCCCGAAATCAAAGTCTGAGCCGGGGGCTCCAACAGAGCAGACACTGAAAGCAACAACCAAAAATTCAGTTCTGGGCAAATGGTTCCCTTGCTTCTCTTGTTGCCCGTTCTGTTCATAAGGGACATCAGGGAAACCCCAAATGCAGGCTAATTTAATTGCATGATCATGATCATGATCAAAACAAAAAAGCAGGTCTTGTTTTGTCAAATTTGCACTTTTTTTTTTTTTTAACCCCGTAGCTTTTGCAGCCTCGTATCTCCTGTTATTTTAGCTAACATGATACATTCTTTGCAAAGCACACAAAAATATCTCATTGGATATATGTGTCAGGTTATTCATTTTCTTATCAAATTCTCGCTGATGGCGTCCATATCGACTGGCTTCTGCAAATTCTCCTTTAGATTTACCAGTAAATAGTAATATGTAATAGTTGTATAGTTGATAATGTATACATATTACAATAGTGTTTCTTTTTTTTTTTTTTCGAGAACATAATGGGAAATCGGTGATGATGTATTATTAACAATTTAATCGTATAATTATTTATTCATAAAACTCTTGGAGCGCGTTTGGTACTCTATTTTGCAAGCCACTTTACATTTTCGTCAAATAAAAATGTACGAGAGTATGAGACTTGTTTGGCTGGACTGTTTTTGCACCTTAACGTAAAATTATGAACCTTTGCCATGTTCTTGTAAAAAATAAATATACAGTAAAATATGATATGTCACATTTAAATTTATGAACCTTGCCGCATTTTTTATTTTTAATATTTAATAAAAACTCAAATCGATAATAATTTTGAAGTAATTAGTGTAACCTATTTTTCTGGAATGTAATAATTTGAAAAAAATATATTATTTTAAGGTAATTATATCATAAGCAAATATGTCTTTTAAGCAAAATAAATTATATGAATATTTCTTTAATTTATTTAGTCCCACTAAAATTCTTTTACTAGATTACAACTTTTTTCTTACCGTGTTCCATTGTCTCCACTTTAAAAGACCAACAACCAAATAAAATTTTCACTTATTCATTTTAAATACAATTTTAGAGAGAGACTACCAAGTGCGCCCTAAATCGGACCGATTGGAAAGCGATCCAATGAACGTGCGTTTTATATAATAGGCCCACAACATCATTGGGTTTAGATTCAATTAATACGGCCCAGTAAAAACCTTAGCAGCGATGCGATGGCAAGTTAGTAAAATTCCAAACGCTTGGACGATCGAAGCAAACCCGAAACGACGCGCGCCCGCCGAAAACCTTGAAACACCTTCTGGCGCCAAGCTGCCAAAGAGTCGTATTCAAGATCTGAGCGGGAAATCAAATTAAGATTAAATGAAAAGATGGCGCCTTTCACTCCATTTTACAGATACATAAAGAAACCTAATATGCTCTTGTTTCCATTTCATCATTCAAAATCTAAACGAAGCAGAACAAAATGGACAAAACAGTCAGCCCGGATGCAATTTTAACGATTTTATCAAACCCATCTCCTGATTTGTCCTCTGATATGCCAGAGATCGTTGTTCAGATTTTAGATCTCAAGCTCACCGGCAATCGATACATGTAATTCTTCTTTCTTTAACTTTTTTCTTTTTAAAATCTGGATTTCTGTTCTTTTTTTATCAAATCTTAAGTGGTTTTTATTTATTTATTTATTTTTTTGGGTTTTCAGGTTTAGTGCGAGTGATGGGAAGAAGAGATTAAGAGCAATTTTGCCTTCAAATTTATCATCGGAGGTTATTTCTGGAAACATTCAAAACAAGGGTCTTATTCGGATTCTTGATTATGCGCTCAATGAAATCCCAACTAAATCTGAGAAGTAAGCTTTCATTTATTTATTTATTTATTTTCCCCAAATTAAGTAAACTTTAATGTTAAGCTGATGTGGGTACTTTTCAAAACTGTTTTTAGATACCTGATTGTGACGAAATGTGAGGTGGTGTCTCCTGCACTTGAAAGGGAGATCAAGACTGAGGTGAAGAGTGACGAATCTGGAATAATATTGAAACCAAAACAAGAAAATGAGGTGAAAGAAAGTGGGCCTGGCATTGTTTTGAAACCTAAGCAAGAGATGGTTGCCAAATCTGCTGCTCAAATAGTACAGGAACAGAATGGAAAGTGAGTTTACTTGTTTGTAATCCTATGCTCATTTATCAAAGTTACAGTGAAGTTCGTGCATTGGTATAAGATTTACTTTGTTGATTTTCAGTATGGCCCCTGCTGCCCGTTTGGCTATGACAAGAAGGGTTCATCCTCTTGTTTCTTTGAATCCTTACCAAGGTAATTGGACCATCAAGGTTTGTGTTACAAGCAAAGGGAACATGCGTATGTATAAGAATGCGAGAGGTGAAGGATGTGTCTTCAATGTGGAGTTAACAGATGAAGATGTGAGTTTACAGTTAATCATTTCATTTGCTTAATAAATGTTAGGAGTTTTGGGGAGTAAAATTGGTATCTTGCTGCAGGGTACACAAATACAAGCAACAATGTTCAATGAAGCTGCGAAGAAATTGTATGACAGGTTCCAATTGGGGAAGGTGTATTACATATCTAGGGGAACTCTGAGGATTGCAAATAAGCAGTTTAAGACTGTACAAAATGATTATGAAATGACGTTGAATGAGAATTCTGAGGTTGAAGAAGCTGTTAATGAAACAGCAATCATTCCTCAAACAAAATTTAACTTTGTACCTATTGATGAGTTGGGGCGTTATGTCAATGGGACTGAACTTGTTGGTAAGCATCTCCATCTCCCATTGAGTATTGTTGTGTGAGTACTAATTCTTTTATGTATCCTAAGGTTTTATTGCATTTTTCAGATATTATTGGAGTTGTTCAAAATGTTTCTTCAACAATGAGCATTCGGAGGAAGAGTAACAATGAAATGGTACCAAAACGTGATATCACTGTTGCAGATGACTCGTGAGTTTATGCTTGTCTTCCTTGACTGATTTTATGATCTGTGTTATATTATGTTGAAGCAATGTATATATATTTGAAATCCAGGAAGAGGACAGTTGTGGTTTCTTTGTGGAATGAGCTGGCAACTAATGTTGGCCAGGAATTGCTTGACAATGCTGATAAATCTCCCATAGTTGCAATTAAATCCCTTAAAGTAGGAGATTTTCAAGGTATAATAAATTTGAAATTGTAAAATTGTGCTGCCAATTGGATGTAATTTGGGAATGTAGAAAAATATGCAGTCATTTGTAAATATGATTTATATGCTATTGCAGGCATCTCTTTGTCAACACTGGGCAGAAGCACAGTATTAGTCAATCCAGATTTGCCAGAAGCAAAGAAGTTGAAGTCCTGGTATGTTCAGTCCAGTGATTGCCTTTTGTTTCTTTCTTGTCTTGCATGCTGTTTTTTAATGTTATGATTATTGCTATTTAGGTATGAATCTGAAGGTAAGGGAGCTTCAATGGCTTCTATTGGCTCTGGTTTGAGTTCTTTGGCTAAGAGTGGAGCCAGGACTATGTACTCAGATCGAGTGTCCCTTACCCACATAACAAGTAACCCATCCTTGGGTGATGAAAAGGTATTCAGCATCATACTTAGTGAAAGAACTGATATTCAATCAACTTTCTCATTTGATTGGTTCATATATGCATGAAAGAAAATATGGTGACTTTTTAGTTCTTTTCATGTGGACATGTAATGATGGTCAATAATGTTGCTTGTATTTTGTATATATTTAGATATATATTCAACCTTCATGATTTTGGCTAATGAATTATGTAGCCTCTCACATCTTAAATGAAAGTGCAAGCAGTTTTAGTGATGCATTTGACCTTTTGCATTGCAGCCAGTGTATTGTAGCATCAAGGTATACATAAGCTTAATCAAGCCTGATCAAACAATGTGGTACCGTGCTTGCAAAACTTGCAACAAGAAAGTGACAGATGCCCTGGGATCTGGGTATTGGTGTGAAGGGTGCCAAAAAAATGATGAAGAGTGTAGTTTAAGGTGAGAGACATGATGTTGAAGCTTTCAGCCAATTAAATTGAGATCCAATAATTTTTTATTCACGTATTCTTCCTAACAATTTATTTTGTTCCATTTTCAGATACATTATGGTTGCAAGGGTCTCTGATGGAAGTGGCGAAGCTTGGGTTTCTGTATTCAATGAAGAAGCAGAAAGGATAATTGGGTGCTCTGCTGATGAGCTTAATGAATTGAAATCACAGGTAAACCAATACAAATAGTCATTTCAAAATACTAAAATCATATTGTTGGCTTCTTAATTCTTAAATTCCTTTTCTCTATTTAGTTGGGAGAAGATAACTCTTATCAAATGAAATTGAAAGAAGTCACCTGGGTTCCTCATCTCCTCCGAGTTAGTGTTGCTCAACAGGAGTACAACAATGAGAAGAGACAAAGGATAACTGTCAGGGCTGTTGCTCCGGTTGACTTTGCTGCTGAATCCAAGTTTTTGCTGGAAGAGATATCGAAGAAAGTTTCTCATCAGAACACCTAAAGCTATCTTTGTTCTATAAAAGATACTAGGTTGACATTTTGTTTATATTATGGGTTGAAATCTAGTTGGGGTAATGACAGTTGGTCAAAATATTGCTTGTATTTATCCTTGGGCAACCAAGAATTTGTTGTTCTGGTGGCTCTTAATGTAGTTCAGTGGTTCTATCAGTTGCTGTATAGCTTATCACTTCTGTTGGTATTTGGGACATCACTCTATGCCATTTTTATGATTCCTCGGATTTCAGGTTAGCCGTTGCACTTAATTGTGCGACTCCACTGTGGATCCATATTTGTTTTGTTCAGACTCGCAACTATTTGAAGTGAATGCGCTGGTGTAATGGAACACCGTAGGCATGAAATTAGTTAAGCATCATAAATGTACGGGGGCTCACAGGTAATTCAATTAAGTTCTCTAGTATGATCATCATTTAGGTGCCTTTGCCAGTAATTTCTCTTAACATTTGTTTCATCAAATCTCATTTGTTTTCTTCAGAATGTCTAATTAATCGAACAATGCAGAAGCTGCTAGTTTAGAAGCAGAAGAATGATCAAAGTCATTGTACCCAACTGGAAATTTATTGAAATGGTCCACAATTTCAGCAGCGTAGCATTATAGAATTTATAATTGTCACTGGTAAATGCACCAAGTACGTTGACAAGCCAGGAGAAAAATATGAGCAAAAAAAAAATTTTTTTTTCCAAATTTCATTCGGGGCTTATGTTGGGTCAAGTATCAACTTTCTACCTGGCACTTAATAAAAATATTCTAAAGTAATGTTTCCACTGAGGTTGACTGAGGTTCAAGGTGATGACTAGATTTACAAATGATTATCTATCTCACACTTTTCCATTTGAAGAGATCAACACAGCAATTTTGTGCAATAGTTTTGAAGCTCTGTCATCTTTAGACACAGGAGAGGTCAATTCTTGATAATTATGAAGGCTGCCTGGGAAGTCTGTAAACAGTCCATCAACTCCAATCTTGTTTATCCAGTAGTCGTACTCTCTATATGGGTCTTGGAAAAAGCTGAAGTGCAAGAACTCATGCTCGTTTCGGTAAGTATAAGGGTGCACCTAGGTTTAGATATGAACATGACATGTTAAAAGTGACACCTTAAAGACAGAAGTGAACTATAAACTACGAAAAGGAAAAAGAATTCTGCAAGAAATCGAAAAAGAATTCCGCAAGAAATCCTAGTCACAGGTATCTAAAAGAACAGGAAAGGAAAAAATAATAGCACAAAATTTCCCAAATTTTTGACAATGAATTTCGGTCCATACAAAGTTGTATGTGCTACTATCATGAATCATACAGAGATTGCCAAGAAAGTATACCTGTAGGTCAAGGGCATGTGCTCTGGCAACAAGATCTGTCGGTGTCTGCAAATAATTATTTACAACAGGAACTAGTGTATCCTTCCAAGGTCCGATGCCCACACAATACTCCTTGATGTAGTTGAGATAAGCATCAGAGGTTATCTCTGAATATGACTGCACATCATTACAATGTCATTTCTTCCATTGGATATCTCAAATTTAAAAGGACTTAGAATAAAAGAGAGACAAGACAAAATGCATAAACTGGAAAGTAAAGACGGTGAATTAAGTTTAAAACTCACAATCAAAGTAATGTCCAGTAAATCATGATCACTAAAAGCGATAGATCAAACGGCAAAATTCCTCCAATACGACAGATCATGTAGCACATCAGATTAACACAGGTTGATCTAATCACACTCTACATCTAGATAATCTAATATTTATAGATCCTTTCCAGGAAAAGCACACATGAATTCAGAAGAAAATATATAAAAAAAAAATACAGAAAACGAAAGTAAGAAACTGAACTAGTCGACAGTGAGGCTGCAGAGCGTCAAGTACAAACCTGATTTGTGTCTTCAGTTAGGATGTTGACATCATCAATTAAGAAGATCTTGGGTGAGTCTGTCTGAAGTGATATATACACAAGTGAAGTTGGAGCAAAGGATTGGATGAATATTGGTTGTTTCAACCACTCTTTTGACATATATGCACCCTTGTATCCATACTTCTTAAGTGTATCCACAAACTTGTCCTCAAATTTCTTACCATCTGCCCATTTTACCTGTTATGGGATCACTATATTGATTAGTAGCAGTAAGATAATTACTAAATGATTTAACAGTAATCAGGAAAATAACCCACCACATACTGAAAACACAAAATAAACATAAGGAAAAATTACATCTGTATAATCCAAAGTCTTATCTAGTTTAATGCAATAAGAGCTTTGACTGGGCAACCCTTTATTGGGACAACTGAGAGGAAAAATTACTCACATGCTGATTGATAAACACTGGATTCTTGATCTCTGGGTATATCCCAACAACTCTTCGCGCATCTAGTGCAATTGAAATGTACTCTTCAAATGTAATAATGGGAAATTTTCCTGAGAAATACACCACAAAGAGAAAGAGTTAACATAGTGTTAAATATTGCTCAAAAGTACAAAGGATTATTTTGTATGATCTCTGGAAGAGCTTAGAATGTATATCATTGTAAAGTCTAATAAAATATACATATCACTCGTGAAAACAAAAGACCATAAAGTTATTAACCAAATAAAAAGCAGTTTTGGGGATGTTCATCTTATAAAGAAACTAATTTTGAATTGAGCAAGTGGGATATTTATTGAAAAAAAAAAAAAAACACATACATGACTGAAAGAGGAGCTAACCATTGTATTGTTGATCTCGGAAACTGTACCTCTGCTTCGCCCTCAATGTTTTCAGTTCTTCCAGAGTGAAATCAACTGCACCCAATAAAAAATATTTTCAGAATGTTAGTTGAAACTTTAAACCAAGACAACTTATAAAATGTGCAATGCAGTTTTAATGATGGTAATGACATAGGACAAGCGAAGGCACCCAGCATCATGACAATCATGTCCAATGGAAGTGGAAGGCTAAAGCAAAGGAAGTTAAAGTGGGAATGTAGGTTACCAACAAAAAAGCCAGTGGTGTTGACCCCTTGAACCACATATGTCCTTTTACGATCAGCAAACTCCTTGTGCTCTGCAATATTAGTTGTATCATCAAGAACAACATCGTGGTGGCATATAAGAATGCCATCTTTGCAGGCAAGAATATCTGTTTCTATGAAGTCTGCACCCTCTTCAATAGCTCTCTGCAACAAGCAAGCAATCATTAGTCAACAAAAAAAAACCTAAGGGCAGTAAACAAGCTTATAAAATAGAACAAACAATCGACATCTCATCTAAAAAATTAAGAGCAGATAATAAAATTCAGAAAAAAATAGTGGAGAAGTACAGAAATACATGCCATGTAGGCAGCAGCAGTTTCTTCAGGAAACTCTCCATTCGAACCTCGATGTGCAAAGTTATATGGACGGGAGGTTTGTAGGGGTTGTTTTTGGATATCAAGTTTACTTGGGAGTGGATATAGAGGTCTTGCAGCACAACCAGCAATAAGTGATAGAAATAAAAGAGGGACAAAGCCTGCCAAGTGCCATTGTTTAAAATGGGTCAATCACTTCGATCCACCAAAAAAAAAAAAAGAAAAGAATTATACGGATATGTAAGCTCAGAAACCTAATACGAAAATTCTACCCCTTTAATCAGATATAAAATGAGGAAACAACCTAATAAAATTATTCTACCAATGGAGTAATAAAAGTTCTCTTCTTCTTGACCTGTGAGTTTATGCCTAGGAGTTCTAAACTAACTGTTGATTTAAGCAATGGTACATCCATGCTTGCATAGGACTACTGATATATCATGTAGTTTCTATTAGCAATAAATCTTTATGCTTCAGAATGCAATGAATGTGCCGCAATTCCTCCTCCAACCAAAACAGTTTCTACACACACACACACACACTCATATAATAAAATGCAACATTCTCTTATCATAATGGCACATTCAATATCTACAGAAGAATTAAAGAAAGCATATGGTCAAGTAATTCAGTCCAACTGTCCTCGCCTTTGTTGTAATCAAAAGGACCCTCTATTTGTCCAACAATAAAAATATCCAAAATTGAAGAGAAATATATATATATAAAGCGACAAAGTCAATTAAAAATTCACAATTGCTCTTTCAAAGAGCCTCAAACAAGAAGGCATCATCATCGTAACAAAGAACTCAAAGATAAATCGTATCTAATGAAATGGTCAACTGACCAGCATACAACGATATAACACACACCAAGTAAACACTGGCTAAGAAACAAAGGCCAAATTATTCATCAAAATATAACAAGATCAAATCCATATCAAACCACAAAAAGGTGACAAACCCAGAAGCCCTTTACATCTTATATAAGCCATATCTGCAAAAACATCATTGACGAAAAGGGTTGACAGAGTTACAAACTTACAGGTTGAACTTAAACCCATGGCTTTCTTTCCCCAGCTTCTTCCTCTCTTTTCTCTCTTTCTAGACTATCTTTAGTTCTCTTTTTTTTTCAAATGACATGGGCTGGCTAGGATAATGTGCATCCAGATGTATTGTTTTCGAAAAATCAATCATGTTTCAGGTCCCTTGATTCTCTCCAAATTTAAGAATATTCCTTGGATGATACTTTCCTTCTTACTGTTAATAACAATTTTAAAAAATGGAAATGAAATGAGGTTTAATATAAGTGGACCGTTGATTTAGACAAGCCGATGATGTGGAAGGTGGTGATTTGATCTTGATGTTGTGCAATCGGAGGAGGATAACAATGGAGATCAACAGAGTGTGCAATCCAACCACCAGTTTTATTTCGTTTCCGTTGACGGTTGATTGGTTTAAAGTCAAACGACATGTTAGCGGGCTGAGGTGTCCGTATTAGATTGGCAGGTGAGCTGTAATCAGCTGTAAGGAATGGCCGCCCGTCCTTTTTCCCCGTTAATTGTTACCAATGGGCATGCTTGACTTCACTCCCAGAATATGAAAAGTTCAGGGACTGATTTTTAATTACCCGCTTCGTGAAATAAAAACCTTTAAAATATATTTGAAATTATTATAAATCTTTATTTCTAATTATTAATTTTTATCTTCTTAAAAAGTAAAAGATGAGTTGAGGTTTCTAATAATTTAAGAAATATCTTAAAGATTGTCATTTTATGAGGTAGAAAATTTAAAATTTATAAGAAACTCAATTTATTTGATTTTTGTTCAAAAAGATGAGGACATATGAGAAGTATCAATGAATTTATTTATTTACTTATTTATTTTTTATCTTTTTAACTGTAAACGAGAGTAAATTAATATTCTTACACTTTGGGAACAAATTGAATGCTGTTGTTCTAAGTAAGGGCGAATTGAAGTTTACCCGTATTAGAATTAAGAACTACTAAGAATCTAAACATATATTAATATGATGACTCGAGAAGCTTATACATGAGAGGTTTATAAAATTTATCATCCACTGGGTAATGTAAATGTATGGCCTAATAACTTATTTTAAGAATGAGAAACCGTGAGCAGGGGTTAAGGAAAGTATAAAGGCTTAGCCTAAGTTTTTGCATATTTTTAATTATTTTTTTAAATGTTGTGAATATGTAATGAGGTAATAATCAACAAGTTGTTATAATCAATAATGAATTAAATGAAACAAATATTTTAAAATAAAATAATAAATAAAGAAAATGAAATGATTAAAAGTTTACATATTTAATTTTTAGTATTCGAATCTAATTCAAGTAACCTTTTAACTAATTAAGACTTAAAATAAAGTTTAGTATATTAGTTTAGGATTTTTGAATCATCATCGATTTATGAATTAAGATTTAATTTTTTTCTATTATTTTTTAGATTTTAATTTATAGATTTATTTTTAAAAAAAGAATATAGAATTGGACCTAACTGCAATTTTCATTTTTTTTTTTAATTTCAATCTTTGTCCAGGCTTTTTTCTGTAGGGTCGGATCCTTTAAGGGTGGCCCGCACTGAATTTTTTTGGGTCAACCCTGTCCTAATTTATCAAACCTAGAAATTATAAATCTAAAGCGATTAAATAGAATGTACATGAAATGGTAAAATTTCGATCGAATAATTTTGGGCCCCAGGCCTGGAATGCCAGGACTCTACAAATTTCGGCCCTAGCGTTGTAAGTGGGCATGGTTCAATTAAATTATTTATAAAGCGAACTCAACCACCCTGATTAGGCTCTAAGTTTTTGTGAATAATTAATTAATTAAACTTGAAACCGAACCGAAAAGGTAAAAGTCAAATCGCACGATCCCAGTTCTAAAGGCTCTTTAGGTTGCGGCGCTGTAAGAAAATAAAAAATAAAAAAATATAAATTAATAATATATAATAAATATAATTTTTAAATAATAATTTTAATAAAATTATTAAAAATATAATAAATATTTCATTATATGAGTAAAAAATTATATAAATATATTTTTTAAACTACAGCATTTAATATTTATTAAATATTTTAATACTATAATTTATAAAGTAAAACTACCAAACTTCAATTCCAAATATACTCTTAGATTTAACTAAATTGATCATTACTCATAGATTAAAAAAAAAAAAAAGTCATTTCGTTGTTGAATTGAACCGACAGTTTGGTTCAATTTTCCAATTTTCAGTCCAATTTTATCTATTCTATTACTTGTTTTAAATTCAACGTAAGAGTAAAAGAAGGTGGGAGTAGTATATTAATTGTGAATATTCGTGTTGATAATAATAAAGATTAAAGTTAGAAGCGTATTTACAATTTAAGGTCATTCGTGTGCGAATTCTCCGAAATCCTGTATTGAGAAAGTCATCTATTTCCACTTGATAACTTGATAGCTTGCAGCTAACAAAAGGCACTACTATCACATCTCTTTAGGCTTTTCCAGTAGATTTACCATCACATTCTTCTAATACCTGTGAAATCATCGCTAGGAGAAAAGGCAAAATAGACAACCATCGGAAAACTATTGATGTTAGATGGAAACCAAACTTTGTATTGATCCATCCAAAGGCAGTTCTTTAAGGAGCTCCCGGAGGAGAGCTTAATTCAAAATAAAAGAAAGTTCCATCTACCGATGGAAGTTTACTTTTCTATAGACATAAAGGAAAGGTAATTAGGTTCTAACTTCTGAAGAGGGGTGACAAAAAGCCACCACCGCAGCTCTAGCCATCGAAGGTCGAATAGACGGTTATATGTTTCATGGGGTTCGGCACATCCCTGCCGCCAGCATGCTTGATGAACTCTGCCGGAGTGAAAACAATGCCATGGCATAAGCATACAATACTCACATTGGTTCTTGTGTATGTATACAGAAACCCTTCAACTCTCCTCCCATTAGGTCCATCTCCGGTGGTACGCACGCTAGGCATTTGCCTCATCATATTCATCCCATTGCTCTCAGAGTTGCCATCAGGATCCCTAGCCTTCTTAGGTGGACTCTTGGGCATAGATGGGGTTGCTGCGGTGGCTGCAGGTCCTGCATTCTTTGGCACAGCTGGTACCTTGAAACTGCCTGAAGCATTATCTGTGGATTGACCTGCGGGCCGTCCTGCATAGAATTCGAGCAACCAAAGTCAAATATCTCTAAACAATAAAAGATGCTAAAAATATTTCAGCTGATGAGGAATTTCTCTTTTGGAATCTTCTCTTCATAATCTAGGTAACCAAGATCTTTAAGTAAATGCTCTTGATGTACAAAGCTTGCTCAAAGCACAGTCCATAGGCTCAAATGGATGATTCTGCTCAACAGAACAACCAGTAGCATGCTTAATATATACAAGACATTTGTATATCCATTTCATAAAGAAAAAGAAGATCATTTCAACTCAAGGAAACATAGATTCTAGGTTTGCATAAGCAAGTCTGAAAGCAGAATAAGGAAAGGAAGAATAAATCTCCATTTACATAAATTATTCAAGAGATCAGAAGCACAGCACAATGTTTCATGTGTGAAGTGACTCGACCCAAATTTTTATGCTCATACTGCTTGGCCTTGAGATGTAATTAAAAAAAAAAAAAAAAGCATCAAAACACATACCTGTAAGTGAAATATAGCATGTCAAGCTTTCATTGATCCCAAAAAGTTTCAGTTCACCGAAAAGGATCAACGCAGCTCATGATTTTGAACTCCAAAAATCTTTAAAAAGTGACTCACAGCAATATAATAAACTAAGGGAAGAGTTATGAAAGTAAAGCATCTAAGCCAGAGCGTAGATATAGGATGAAAGGTACTAACAAAGAATTATCAGCAGAATATGTAGGAATCCGGCATAACAAACATAGAAAACTTACTTTTCGTCTGGAAACATTCTTATTTTTTATCCAACTTTAGATAGAACTTTTATGGCATGTGGAATACTCAATCAATTTCAGCTCATGGAGAACTCGCAATAGATTTGCATTAAAAGAAATATTACTTCCTAATTCATTTTAAATTGTGATGTCATAAAAGCGTCATAAAAGTCTAATGTGTCAAACTCTATCTGGTAATTTATATGCCTGTAACTAGCTGAAAATTTGTTGACCCTACGTTATAAGGATAAACTATGACAAATGGGAAGCGATATCAAGAAACTTCTATGTTCCGGGTTTTTGGATTTAACTACACCGTATTCACTTTTGTCGATTAGCGGTTGGAGTTCATATGTTGTATTTGGCTAATCAATCATTTTCTTGTTTTGTCAATACATTGTCGGATTTAGATTCATTCTTAGCTACTGTACATTAGCAATTCAATTCACAATTTAGATCCTTCACTTTGTTGTCGTCTTCGAAATCAACAAACTGAAGATTTCTTAGAACATCTTTGCACATGGACGCCACATAAATCTACCTATACTACATTTCATTCTTTCTCTGCATGTTTGCTTTTAGTTCATGCAAAAGATACAGAAAAAACTCACTATCAGTAATAGCATGGCCATCACTTTGTTGTGAACTTACATCTATCATCCTGCTAATCTCAAATTCAGTTCATTCATTCCAATTCTCAATTAATCACATGTCTATAGTCCTACATTTATTCTAATGACTAGACTAATACAACATGGAACTCAAACACAATATTCTATATATTTTCAAACAGTAACAATGCTACTAAATTCTATTGAAATCGAAGCAATAAACAGTTAATGAATATTATCAAAGCAGCAAATAATAAATACAAATTGAAAACATATGAATAAATAATCACAGAGCACTTCAGCTCAACAGATAACTAGACAATAAATAAATTAAAAAAACAAAAAACAGACACGCACACACAACGAAAATAAAAAAATCTTTAGAAAGAAACAGAAACCATTTTACCCCTTTTGGTTGCAGATAAGCCATCATTCTTGATCTTGAGGAGAGCTCGGCAGAGGGTGGGGCTATTTGAGGCAGAAGCAGTAGCCCAAGTCGCCACTTCCGACGGCATAGTGGGCGTTAGCTTCTTTGGCTCTTTCTCTTTAGCCTCCCTAGCTTCCTTGGCTTCCTTGGATATCCTCTGCTTCGCAATAAGCCTGTTTTTGGCATGAATCCTCCTCATTGACTGTATCTCCCGCATTGTGATAATCCTCTGCTGTTGCTCTGCCCCTGCTGGCAAAGAACAAGCTCTGGGCAAACTGGGAAGGTAGCACTTTCCCACAGGGACCGAAGTGCTATTACTCACAGCTATGATGCCCCCAATTGATGATGACCTCTTTAATGGGTTTTCTTTGGAGGTCTCACTGGAGCTGCTGCTGCTGTTGCTGCCCACGGTGAGCCTTAGATTCAGGTCTGGTTCTTGCAAAGGGTTTGACGACGACGATGATGAAGAAATGGTGGAGTTTTGGTTCTGGTTTTCAGGTGAGAATCTTTCTAAAAAGTTTGTTGGTTGAGTTTTGTCTTGGCCTTGGTTGCTGATGAATTTGTTCTTATCACTTTTGTCTTTGCTGACTCCCTTGCCTTCTTCCATGTGTAGAGTTGAAAAAGAATCAAACTTGTTCTGTCTTTTTTTTTTTGGTTTTCCTTCTTCTGCAAACGCAAATCACACAATGTTAGAACGAAATTACGAATTCTTCGAACTGAAAAATCAAAATCAGCTTAAATGCAACGAAGTTGAAAACATAGCAAAGGAAATGAAACGGTGAGTGAGTGAGAAGGGCTTCGAAGAAAAAGGTGACAAACCCAGAGAAGCTTACAATGTCTCAGAAGACTGGAGATTGATTTGCACCAGGGTGAAGAAGAGAGGAGAGAAGTTACATGCTTATATATGTGCGTTTATAATAAGTATTATTGTTTTATGTGCATATGTCATATGTGCATGATGGAGTGAAGAGAAAAGAAACAGAGAGTATATAGTCATACGGAAAATAGAGACAATTTCTTTGGTTGTACGGGTGACAACACACTTTGGATTTGCCACGTGGCAAGCAATGGCGAGGTAGAAGTGCGTTGTTGATACCCATTTGCGGTTTCTCTTTCTGTCTCCGCCTGGCTTCAGTCATGCAATTGCAAGTTGCGGCTCGCTGTGCTGCAGTTTCTGACTGTTTAGTGTCGGCTTTTGTAATTTTCAGCAATATTTGAGGGTTGTTTTGTTGCAGCTATAATAACGGTCGGGTTTATGTAAATCACCTACTTGCATGAAAATGAAATAGGTCCCCGACTCGGACATATTTAGATCCTGGCATTTGCGTTGAGCGATTGATTTTATTTTACAGTTATTCCTCTTTCACTCCATCATGTGTCGTGATGCTTAGATTTTATTATCTTATTTATGGCAATGCCTAAATGCTTGTATGGCTCAATTTTGCATAAATTAATTACCTCCCCGATAAAACAAGCCTCGGAGCCAACCAATAATTTAGTTTTTTCCATGCCCATTGCGCCTATAATTTGCAAAATCTGTGTTAAACAAGTGGATTAATCAAACAAAAGACAGACTATACTTGCGTCTGTTTGAAAAAATATGAAAAATCAAGGATCCATATGTTATTATATACTACATTTGCAGGAGGTGCAACTCAAAAGGTACCGGAGACGGGGGAGTTTTGGTGCTTCCCCGCTGTCTTTTAGGAGGTTGTATTGTAGGAGATGGGTTAATGGTGTGGTTGCAAAGTGAGATTTGGTTTTAATGTGAAGTTGGAAAATGACAATATCATAATAAATTGGAGTGACGAAGGAGAGTCCGGTGCTCAAGCGGTGGACCTCTTTTTAGCTAATTTTAGAGGAGAGTGGTTTTGGTATCCACTGTTCCCGACTGACACGTGTAGCAACGCTGCGTGTTTTGTAACGTAAGAGCCCACTGTTATTGTAAATACCAATAATGATGAAGGGAAAAAAAAATGACGTAACCGCCGGAGAGATGTAGTTTTATTTATTGAAAGTCCTCAAGTAATTTTTCTTTTTTAAACCCTCTATTATTATTATTTTTTTCTTGAAGATTCAAATTCAACTAGATAGTTTCGTCTTTTAAAAGTAAAATAGTTTAAAGGCAGTGGTCTAGATGCTTTGATGGCATAGACATAAGGTATGTTGAGATTAAGATGTTACAATTTTTAAGCTGCAGTTGCTGTAGAAAAAAAATATAATTATGAAATAAAAATTAATAATGTATAATAAATATAAATTTTAAATAATAATTTTGATAAAATTATTAAAAATATAATAAATTTTTAAATTACATTAGTTAATATTTATTAAATATTTTACTATTATACCTTAAAAGTTACAGCCATTTAACATCAATTTTAATTACTCCTTAATCTATTTTGATATTGAGGTTGCATACGTTATAAGTTATAGTTGTTGTGAAAACTAAAAAATCTCTATTTTTTATGAAACTTGATTTACTTTGATAAATGTTTGATAAAACTTATAATACGTTATAAGATTTTTATAAATTAACTATTGAGGATTTTTGTTATTATTATTGTATATTCAGATTTTACTTCATTAATTCAAGTGATACATGCAAATGTTGATAGAATTTTACCTCCCTGCCCCCCCAAAAAAAGTATCAACAACTACCTCGCTTAACTGCTTATATAATTTGAATAGAATATTTGGAAAAAAAAGATAGATGCACCTCTAAGTTTTTAAATATGGATACCAAGACTTTCTTTTGCTTATATAATTTGAATAGAATATTTGGGAATAAAAGATAGTTGCACATCTAAGTTTTTAAATAGGGATACCAAGACTTTCTTTTGATCTTTATACTCTTTACCTCTATTATTTTAAAAAAATTGACTCTAATATTTTACAATAAAAAGAAATATAATATTAAAATAAATTTTGTAATAACATATACATTTTAAAATAATTTTATTTTTAAAAATAGTTTAATATTTTATAATATGTTAGATATATTTTGTTATATTAAAATAAATTTTATGATAAATAGAATCATATTATTAATATAAAAATATTAAAAAATTAAATTATTTTGAATATTATGTAAAATAATAATTTTATCAAAGTTAGTATGTGAGAATATTTTTAATTGTAGAATGTATTTAATGCAAATATTTATTTAAAATCTCTGTAATAAATAAAAATATATTATTAAAATAGATATAATAATTTATATATTAAAATATTTTAATATTATTACTCTACTGCATAAATTATATCATTTTTATGGTATTTATATTTACAAAAAAATTTAAAGTTAAATTTTTATAATAATAGAGATAAAGGGTATAATGGTTAAAATGAGATTTTGATGTCCCTCTTAGAAAATTTGAAGGTGTGAGTGATCATTTCTCTAAATGTTGAAGGTCTAGATGTCCTTTTTTCAATATTTGAAAAACGACTTGAGATGAGTGAAATAATGGGTCACATTATTTGTAGGGAATTTTATTTTGTGTCGACTCTAAAAATTATCATACTTTAACTTTAATTATACGTATTAAATTATAAATAAAAAATTACACTAGTGCGTCTTTCTAAGCACTGGGACAATTTAAACTCTTCAAGAGACATGAACTATTATATTATTATAGATACAAAGTTACAACGCAAATCTTATTAAGACTTCCATACCATTAATTTTTTTCATTATCCCTACTTTGAATGAAAATCTTATTAGTTTCAAAATTTGAGAAATACAAACTTTATGTGCATGCCAATTCGAGATTTTTTTTTTTTCCAATGTGTTCTCAGAACCTCATGTCTACTCATTATCCAGGTGAACTGCCTATCATGTGTCACGTGGGAATTGAGAACCATCGAACATGGAACAGTTCTAATATGTGCTAGTTGTACTTAACATTAAGTACTTGAAAAAATTACCAAAAAAAAAAAGTTAATGTAAATGGTTTATTGAGATATAAATTTAATATGATTAAAAGAAAGCGTATATCGAATGCACTGAAGTTAGATATTTTTTTTAGGAGGTGGAGGGGATTAAACAATTAGATTTTGCTCTTCACTGTCATGCTTGATCAAAAAATAATGCAACATTACTTAGAGACAAAATATTTAGAATATACACCAATGACATATTTTATTTGAAGACATGAAATTACAGGAGAGGAAAAGGAAAAATGGGGAGAGGGGGAACAAAAGATTATTACGTGTCAAATTGAATAAATGAAGTTGAGATTGATTTTTTTTTCCCTCTTATTTTCTCTTCTCCCCTCTCCTTTGCATCCTCTTTTTTCTACACATTTCTGCAAATATTTAAACATGTGCTAGCCTTTTTGTTCCCGAGCAATCTGTCGGTGGAAATTTTGAACAATCTAATGATGATTCATCTACCGAGAAGTGGGAGGTGCCTCCAATAGAATGGTACAAGTTAAATGTAGATGCAGTGATAGATAAAGAGAATGGCAAGGTAGGTTAAGATGCTGTAATTCGTAACGGTAATGGTCAGGTTATGGCTTTGGAAGTTGATCAGGGCATTTTCTCCGATGATGTTGATATTGCTGAGGTCGAAACTCTTCGCTTCGGAGTCTGATTTACTAGTGGGACTAGTTTGTCCCTATTGATGGTGGAGTCAGATTCATTGCAGTTTGTTCAATTTATTTCAGGTAAATGTCATGCAAATACAGAGTTATTTTGGATTATTTCATATATTCAAAGACTAATTTTAGTGCGGGAAAACTTCAAGTCCGTCGTATTCCTAGATGATGTAATCATGTGGCTGATTTATTAGCTAAGTTAGCTCTTTAGCGTCCTAATTCCCTAGTATGGTTGGAGGATTATCCAAAACTTTTTAAAATGTTATATCTAAATTGATTCCTCAAATAAAATACCCATTTTTATTATACACACACACATTTAAAGATAGTGCCGCCGAGATAATATTGGTAGCCCTCTATATTTTAATTTTAGGATCTTTCTAAAATAAAGTTAATGTATCTTAGAGTTTGTCTTGGTTTTATGGTTTAAAAAAATTATTTTAACTGTATCTTATTTTTCTTGAATTTAAAAAAAAAAAAATCCAAAAGACAAAAAAAGGATTTTATGGCCGAATAACTGCGGGGCGACGAGACTCCGTGGAACGTACCGCGCTAGAAAACAACCATTCCAATCAAAATACGCGCCGTGACGTTACGCCCGAAGCTGCTTTGCGTAGATAAATATAAACGCCGTAGAGTGTCAGAAACCCGCGGCGAGGAAGGTCCTCGGCGGGACCCACGGGAACTCAGAACGGTGCAGTTTTTCTAAACAGTGTCTGTTTGGGAAAAAGTGAACAGAAACGGGCGTCTTGAGAGCGCTCCACGTGGAGTGCGGCGTCAGTTTGGTACCCGTGGCGAGCGAGGGACGGTCAGCACAGCGAAGATTGGCTCTCTGGCTTTTAAGGGGCTCCTGGTGAGGATGACATCACCCCGTTGTCGCTTTCGTCGCGCGTTCGCTGGCTTTCTTCATGCGAAGCTGGAAATACCATGGAAGTATTGGGAAAGATCATTGTACTCCTCGCAAGATACTATCTTCGAACTCCAAATATAAAATATTGAAGTAGATTTTAGTATAAAAGTTCGATTGCTAGATCTGAATATATTTTCAAAATTGTGACTTACTTAGCTGAGGTTAGATTCCACATTATCTGAATATATTTTCAAAAAGTGGAGTATTTCTTGGCCTACGTACAAGTAAGTGAAATTGTTTATCTTGGTAATTTCAGAAAAACTCAAGTTTAGTAAGGTTACGTTTACATAGTTGAGATACATCATTTTTATATTAAGTGATTTGGCATTTGATGATTATCGTATAACTAATATTAGAAATCTCAATATTTAAGTACAAATTTAAATTATGACTAATGTGTCATTTATTAATTAAATAGTAAAATAAAGTAATAAATAATTTTATATTATTATTTAATAGATGAGTGAGATATAATATTGACATTCAAATATTGGAATATCTAATATTATTGGTTTTCTTATTGATAAGTGGAGTAAGACTATTAGATTAATGATAGAAAATAAAATCAACTAATTAACATGTAACATGTGGCAAAAAACAATTGTTGGCATGCACATCAATCGAGATACAAATTATGTTTCTGAATTATGTAAGGAGAGATAAAGATAACATTATTATTTGAGATTTACATATAAAATAATTTTAGTGTTTAACCATGATTTTGGTGTCTTTATTATTGTACATAACTATTAACTTCATAACGAATAAAATAATACCGTAAGAAAAAGGTTGAAAATGACCCTAATTAAAAGTAGTAAGCACCTGCACTGGAGAAAAACGAGATCTTAAAACAATTGTAAATTTATAATACCTACTTGAAGCTCTTACAATCGGAGGCATATGCAGCTTAAAACAAAGTAGTCTACATCATGTTTCATATTCTCCTCTTATTCTCATAGCTGATAAGTTAATTAGAACGCCTAATATGTGAATTTAGTTGTTTGGGGGGGGGGGGGGGGGTGGCGGCTTGTTGATGCCTCTACTCATTTATCATTATTATGTTTATTATGTTTCGTTTACTTTTCGGTTTGAGAAATTGAAATTTAGAATCAAAATATTTAACAACATTTACTTCATAAAAATGGAATAAGAATTAGAATTTTATGAATGAGGAATGAGAGATTGATTCCCATGAGGGGAGATGAGAATCAATCTCCCATTTCTTAAAATTTTCATTTTGCTCTAATGATATTTTAATATTTCAAATATACCATCTTTTGAATTAATAATAATAATAATAATAATAATAATAATAATAATAATAATAATATACTATTATAAAAATAAAAATAATTAATATATTTATTATATTTATTTGATATTATTATTATTATTATTAAATAATTAATTAATATAATTATTATTATTATTAACGTTTTACTACATTATCAACAAGAATATATTGATAGTTATATATTTTAATAAATAATCACAATAAGTAATATATTATTAATTAATTAATTAACTACCATAATAATCATTGATAGAATTATTTTAATTAATTCATATATATTATTAATTAATATAATTATTACTCTTAATTAATATATTAATACATCATTAAAAATATATTAATAGCTATAGTTTTTGAATAAATAATCATAATAATTAATATTTTTATTATTATATTAATTAATTAATAATAATATATGAATTAATTATAATAGTTATATTACTAATTAGTATAACAGTATATTAATTAATTATAATAATATAATAATAATAATTGTGATTATTTATTCAAAAAATATAATTATTAATATATTTTTATTAATAATGTATTAATATATTAATTAATAATAATAATTATTATAATTAATTAATTAATATATTGTTATAATATTAGTAATATAATTATTATAATTAATTCATATACTATTATTAATTAATTAATATAATAAATATTAATTAATATATTAATACATTATTAATAAAAATATATTAATAATTATATTTTTTGAATAAATAATCACAATAATTATTGTATTATTATTATAATTAATTAATTAATATATTATCACAATAATCATTGATATAACTATCATAATTAATTCCTATATTTTTATTGTTGTTAATAATTACTATATTATTATCATAATTATATTAGTAATTATTATAATTAATTAATATATTATTATTAATTAATATATTGATACATTATTAAAAATATATTAATAATTATAGTTTTTGAATAAATAATCACAATAATTAATATATTTTATTATTATAATTATTTAATTAATAATATAATATCATAATAATCATTAATATAATTATTATAATTAATTCATATATTATTATTGATTAATTAATATGCTTATTAGTAATTAATATATTAATACATTATCTACAAAAATACACTAATAATTATAGCTTTTGAATAAATAATCACGATAATTAATATTTTATTATTATTATTAATTAATATATTAATAATAGTATTTAATGATTTTAGTTTTTAACAAATAATCACTATAATTAAAATATAAAATATTAATTGTTACAGTATCTTTTAGTAATTTGTTACAATTTAACTTATTTCAATTTCGATTTCAAGACAAAGTAAACAGATTAATACAATCCAACTCATTCTGATTTTGATTCTTACAGTTCAAGTAAAAAACGTATTCTGATTCTCATTTCAGCTCATTCTCATTTCTGTCCATTCCAATTTTAACTCATTCTTATTTCAGTTTAGTCAACGCAACATTAATGAATGTGGCAAATGGATTATTAATCCATATATAAGTGGTTATAACAGCAAAATTCATAGATTAATTAATTCAAGGTTATATTGTAGATCATCAAATCAAAGAAGCACATGGATTCTCACTTTTAGCCAACCTTATCTTCATTAACAAAAATGATGACGCTCCTTTTCTTTCATGAATTTCTAATTAAGAGGGATGATATTTATTAAAACTTTATTTTAATTTTTTTTAGGTTAAATGGAAGAGAGAGAATGGCACATGAAATGATAGAATTTTGCTATAACAAATATTTCACTTAGAAGAATATATAATGAACTTATTAATACATTCAACGTGTATACATACATTTAATCGAAACACGAGGTGATAACAGCAGCGATATATATAATAAAGGAAATTTATAAAAGCAAGTATACACGATGAAGGCAATGTTAAGTTAAAAGTACAATGAGTTCCACAAAAGAAATATACATCTATTAAAGAATCAAAAAACGTATTTGCAGTCCTAATTAGTACGTTTAACTTGAGATCAGAGAAAAGGCAAACAAAGCTCCATGACAACGCTTCTTAAATGTTAATGCTTTCCTTATATGTAACCTAGATTGTAAAACGTTTAAGTGAACAAAATTTGTCCAAGATTTCAACACAGTGATCTTTCAACAATATTTTCCTCGCCTCAAATACCCTTTTCTCAGAGTCAGCAGCTCTGATATCCCTAGAAACCCTAGCAAAACCATCGGCAAGTTGGTTGTGATAAGAACTCCTATCCCTTAATTCCTTCATCTTCCTATTTCCTATACTATCCAACTTAGAACGTCGACGGGGCTTTGGCATCTGCTCACGATCAAGCTTTCTCACTGCCTCAACATTTCCTGCAACTTCGGCGCGAAGCTTTGCTACCATTTTCAGTGACTCCTTGTATTGGCCCCTCAACAAGGAAGCTCTTGTCATGTTAGATTGAAGCGACCCCAAGAAAAGTTCAATGTCCTCGGCCAGCTGCGTCACTTCAGTGGCTGTCTGATGCGTTGAAGGAAGTTGTTGAATCAACTTCAGCGTTGAAACTTGATAGGGATTCAATGTGGGATAAGTCTTTGATAACATAGTAGAAAGGTCTGCAAGCTCAGCCAACGTTTTTGAATCAACAAGTAAGCGAAAGTTTAGGGGAAGGAGAAGGGAGAGCCTCTTGCGTGTATCGGCAAGATCGGTAATGCTGACTCTAGGAGAATCACTGAAATTGAAATCTGGATCGAAACTAGCTGGTTGAGGGAAAAGGGTGTCAAGAGATTTTAGGATGCCATTGAATTCAGCCACGTTGAGCTGGGCATTGAAGTTAGGGTTTGCCGGAAGCTGAGCGGGTGTCGTGTTATTTGGAGATGTCAAATGAGGATTTTGGACGACTTCCACTGGAGTTAGCACCTTTCTTCTTTTTGTGCCATTTGGAGCTTCTTGTACTTGTTATGATCGGGCTTTCCAAATTTTGGCGAATCCAATAGGTGGTCGACTTAATGCTGCAGATAAATGGAAGCGAAGTTTTAATGATCATCATTTATAAGTTAAAAAAATGATTGTTGTATATTTCCCCCCCAAAACATATATATAGCTAACTATAATTACTCTAATTAAACCATCATTTTCCTTCCCTTTAACCAAAGAACGAAGAATTATAAACATTACAAAGTACTACGATGCACCATTTGAGCCCACCAAACCAATTCATCTAGCTAGGAAATTCAATAAACTTGAAGAAGCAATGGCATTCAAAAATAAAAAGGAAAAGAAAATTAAAGATTAAGCATACATGTGCACGAACATCTTGAAATTATCATTGAACAGATCTCAGGACTTGAATTGCTTAATTCATCTTACGTCCGTATATATATATATATATAGTAAGCAGTTGCTATTACAACGAAAAGTTAATGAAGAAAAGCATTTATATTCACAAATGAAACAAAATGTTGATTACCGCGGCGGGGATGCCGACTTGAAGCCACCTCATCATCAACAAAAGCAGTCGCCTTCCCTTTTGAATCTAAATCCACTTGCACGTTTCTTAGGGTTTTGACGATCAATTTGTGAAATTAAGAAAGGAATTAATCATTCGCAACGTAATTTGTAAGGGGAGAGCTGTGGACTTCATTTTTATATAGACGAGAGAAGAAAAACAAGTGGAAGATGAAGTTCATTCATTTGGTTCATGTAATGGTGTGCCGCCACGTAGAGAGTTATGTAGCAGTTATCAAGCCATGCCGGGGGGGTCTTGATCCGATGTGTGCGTGTGTGTGTATACTTTTGCGTTTTTGTAACGTTCAGTTGTTCCAGTCGGTGGCGTTTTTGCTTTTCCAGTGGGTCAATGAGAGCGCGACAATTGGTGGATGTTACGGAATTTGAGGGCACATTGCTAATTCGTAAGTTGAAGATGGCAAGAAATCTTAGAAAGAAAAATATGGGCTGTAAAGGTTTTTATTCAAACTCTTTTTTTTTTTTTTTTCTTTCCCTTACAACTTTCTTTTATCTGGACACCGAGTAAATATAAATTTCAAAAAATCACTTTAAATTGGCATTCCTGATGGTGCAAGGAACTTCTGAACTTTTAGCTTTGTTTTTGTCACAGTGTAGGCAAGGTTAACCGAACAGTCGTTGAAGAGACCAACACATTGCAGATTAAAAGGTTACTAATTATAAATACACCCTCTAGCCTGATCATCCTAAATCTATCTTCAATATATTAAGTAAGGATGTATCTTATTAGGTTTCATTTTTGTATACCAGATTATCTGAGATATAAAACATCATAACTTTATGAGTGTAGCCCACTCGTCGTCTTTTAAAGACAGCTTTTGCATGGAAAGAATTTCTTAAAAGAAGATTATAACTATAAAAACACTGTTAGGTAAAATAAAAGAAGTGTTTGATACAAAGAAAGATGAAAGAAATTTATCAGTTCTCTTTCCACCTATCCATTCTCTCTCTTCTCTTTTTTTCTTTATTTTTCTCGCCTTCCTCTCATCGTTCTCTTATCATTTTTCATAAAATAATATATTTCCCTCACTCTCACGCTCGAATCGAGAGTGTCAACAAATGGCATATTATAGCTGAGGTGGTACGTTATGCCTCCGTTTTGTCAATGGAGCACGCCAAAATCTAGTCCGAAACTTGTTATAGTATGAATTTGACTGTGGCTGGTTGTTGACTTGATTTCACCTAATTGACCTGCTAGCGTGATCCCGATTTTGTACAAGTTTTTTTATTTTTTATTTTTTATTTTTATTTTTTATTGATAGGGTCAAGTGGACAAATTAGAAAGGAAATAAGGCGTATCACTCACTTATCCTTGACCTCCTATTACTACTTGAACTCAAGTGACATGGGTAAAAACAACATTTACGATCGAACTACACTGAAATGGTTAGCGCCATCTATTAAACACACTACTTAGATATTTATTATACACTAAAAAAAAGCTATGAAGAAAATATTGCAACCATAAATCTAAGGCGAGTGGTTGTTCTATTTCCTATGAAACTCATGCTACTACTATGCTAAAGCGATGAGAATTCCAGCAATACCAAAATAGACTCCAATGGACATCTAAATGCGGCAGCGATGGTTTAGGGCCAGCTCTGTTGACCGTTGATATTTAAGATAATAATTAATATAAACAAATAACAAAAATTCATTTAATCAAAATTAACGAAATAACAAATTGAAAGTCAGTGCAACTATGCAGGGGGCGTGGTTATCTAAGCGGTAAAAGCTGCATTAATTTGAATCTTAATGCTGCGACAATCTCCGCTTCTTCCTATCTCTCGTTACTATTATTATTATTATATCCAAAACCTGATGACATAAGTTAATGAGGACAATAATTTTATGAGAACTATGACAAACATCATAACTAATTTAGGGTACCATGCGTTAATTATTAAGTGATTTATTTATTTATTTATTTTTTATAAATTAAAAATATATTAATTACATTATCTTGCTAATTAAAAATGAGGTCACATTATTTAAAATGAAATTTTTTTATAAAATTTTTAAATGTATATACCACTGCCTTTTTTTTTTTTTTTTTTTTTGGCAATGCGGGATGGACTGCCAAACGCACTCAAAAAGCATTATTAGGCAAATTTCTCATGCAAAAGAAGGCTCGAATTCACCATTTTGTGTGAATTCAATAATAGGACAATTAGCGTTTGCCACGATGGTCAAATTGATAGGACCAGCCAGCGAATGATGAGCGAGTGCGGAGCAGAGAATGCACAAATAAAAAATCCACAATATCTGATGCGATCGTAGATTCTTTGAAGTGTCAGCCATGCCGCTATTTTCGCCTGTGGGGCCCACAAAGGGTCTAAATCGGGACAACGTGCCCAGTGATGGTGCGCACCGGCTCGGCTCATTTTCTTCTAAATCTCTTTGCAATTAATTTAATTAAAAAAGAGTTTCATTAGCCGAAGTTGTATCTTTCGTTGCATCCCAGCTTGATTATAAATCAAACGGAGTCTATTAAAATATGCATGTCTTCCTTTTTGTAAACTTGAAAATTTTCATTTATTTACTAACTTTCTCAGGCAAAAGAATTACATAGAATCTACTTTGTTAAATATAGTCAAATCTCGGATCAAATTTTAAAATAACCTGAAACGACATTATTTCGTCTATTATTTTATTTTATTTTTATTTGCTATGAAATGACATAATTTGGATTAGATAAATCGCGGAAACATCGACAGAAACCCAACTGTTCTTTCTTCTTTGTTCTCCTCATTTCACCAAACAACCACAACCAGCTGCTTATTAATCAACATTCAATCTGGTAGACGCCTAGGATGCCCTAGTCTCACTAGCCTTACTCTAACCAAACCAAAGAGAGGGAAATGAAAATATGTTTTAAGTATAATACTTACCGCATAAAACCAAGTTAATCTATACTTTATAAAAGTGAAGTATAGACCCTCACAAGCTATTCTGCAAGCTAGTCTCATTTGGTTCTAGATTGCGAAAATCACAGAAGTGATACCAAAACCCCAATTTGGTAATAAAGTTCAAGATTATAACATTTTCCAATCTTAATTATTTAATCAAGCTGCATTGTATGCCATCTCTATGCTACCATAATCGTAAACCATGTAGATATGGGAAAAGGACAATACCGGGATTATGATAAAATTAGAACATTTATGGCTTTGCCAAATACTTTTGCCATAGTCCAATTCAGGATTTGACATCTATGCTTGTGAGGAACAAGCCGTTCAACAATGTTTTTCAACAGCAATATTTGAAGCAGCACGCGAAAGAATTTTTTATCCACGTTTCATTTCCTGTAAGATAATTTCTACAACTGTAATGGTTCTGTCAAGAACAATGCCGAAAATCAGGCTTTCTAGGACAATGTCGAAAATCTGCAGTGGATTTTAATTATGCAGTAAAAATGAAGAGAGAAAAAAGTGGCTACAACTTGATTCTGTCATGAAGAGAACAAAGTAAGGAAGAAGCAACTTCAGTTGAGTTCTGTTTTTTGTCATTTTTTCAACCCAAATAACGTTGGTAAACAAGTCAAAACAAAAAAAATCAAATAATAAACGACATATCGTCGTTTCAACCATTTCAAGATTTGACTGGGGTAAATATCATTTTCTTATATTTAAATGTAATTTTTTTTTTTTGAGGTTCAGTTGGGCTACAATGGCTGGGTGCAGATGAAAGCCTGTAGCCTAGCCCCACCCCTTCATAAGCCCATATCCGCATCTACGTGAGAGTGATTAAGGTAAGTGTCTATAAAAATTGTTCATGATGTCGAACACACTAGATTAAGCGACATCGAAGACACTGGTAAAATCATCAATTTTTGTTAATTTATGCATGTGAACACGCATATACTTCATACCATACATTTAAACTTCTTTATTTATTCTTCTTAAACGTATAACTCTTGATTTTGCTAGTCACCCAACCAAAATTTTTTTTTTCATTTTTAATTCTTGATAGTGCAAAGAGTTAAAAAGACAAACGAAAAATGGATTTAGACCAAGTACTATCACCACCACTTTTAGCATATTCCCATGTTATATTAATGTTGTAAGCTGACAAACTTTACGTCAACCAAAAAGTCAAACAAGCAAATCCTTGAACAAAATCCTAAAAACTGATCCAAAAACATAAGAAATACAGGCGAAAACGGCCCTTCTCGATTCCTCATATTGCCATAAGATCACCATAATTGCGCATCAGAAAAATCGACGCTGCAAACAGCCCAGCGGCACGCAACAGTTTCTACAAGAAAATGGGGAAAATCATGAAGTTGCACTTACCAGAAGACAAACCAAACTCTACATTTTACACTATAATCATAACCATAGATAAACAAGTGATGAGTTGCGGCAACCGAAGAAAACTAATACTGAACGTTCAACCACACAGAGAAACAGCAACTCTAAGATCGTTAGGCATCAGAACTTCCACATCTAGCTTTCCCACAAAATTTGAAAATGGATGTAAGAAAAAGCAAAAAAATAAATCGACCGTTCGAGTGTTCCACCGGATTGCATGAGAAAAATGAGAGTAAGGGGGGCATGTCTATAATTTATGGTTGTTTATATCCATCTATATTGAATTGCGGATACAGAAAAGATAGAATCATTTCTGACAAGAAAGCAAAACACCTTTCGATATAGAAATCCATATCTACAGAATTCTACTGTTTCCACAGAAATGAAAGAAAGGGGCAACAGCATTGAGTTCCTAAAACACAAAGGGATATAAGGATATGGCGAAATTGGTAGACACTATGGACTTAATTGGATTGAACCTTATTATGGAAACTGACTAAGTCAACCTAAACATGTAATTTCTTATCATAGAAACTTAGTCCTACCAGTTATTTCAGAAGACAAAAGATCTCAGGCTTGTGCGGTGTTAGGGAAATCCAACAAATCCACTTCTTGATCTAAATAAGTTCTGTGACACATTTTGTGGGATAACTTCTAACCCATTTCTTGACATCAACTGCAATGAGTCAATATATATATATCACGTGTAACTCGACTCATTGGCCATAATTCATGACATATCCAAGATCTTACTCCGCTATCCACTAAAATAAAGGTTGTTATAATTCAGTATACAATCAGTGGTCATACCCTACCCCTTCAACCATACATATCCAATCACCTTCAACCGTCCCACATCAAATATGTCAATACAGCAAAATTTCTCTCAAGTTTACATGCTTTGGAATCTGACAGAAATTTTCTAGGAAAAAGATGTCCTTTGTTTCCAGGTCTTGGTTGTTGCTAGTACGATTATTACAAGAAACTCTCTAGGAGAAAATGTACAAGAGGGAGTGCCCATCTGGCAATGGACCCGAAATCCAGTAACAACCCCCTAAATAGCATCATCGAACCTACCAAACCCTCAGCTTTGATTCTAACATGCAATTAGCAATTCAACCACAGACACGGACATAGACACGAAGGATGAAAGCCATCGATTTCAATTCTTACATGTTTTTCTCTTTCAATTGCTGGCTGTAAGAATCTAATTTCACAATTAAACTAAAACTACAATGCAAGTCTATTCTAACCTACTCCACGACGAGAAAAACAAAGGAGTTTATAAACAATCACATGAAACCCACAAAACACAGAAAATAAATTATTAATTAATCATAAAAATAAATAAAATAATAGAAGATAATTTGTTTAAAAGAGGGGGAAAAAAGGAAGAGATAGAGATAGAGAGAGAGAGAGAGAAATCGGACCGCGTTGAGAGCCCATTTCTCCTCATCGTGAACCTGAGAGTGCCAGAAGGCCTTTACTTTCTCCAACGAAACCACCGAGTCTGCCATTGAATTGTTTATGAACCGCAAGAGTCGCTTCAATTTTTCGTTAGGGTTTTGGGTTTTAGTGGCGTCGGAGGGGCAGTCGGTATGAGGCAGGCAAAAGAAAAGTAGACTTGGGGTCGATTGATCGATTAAAATTACTGAAATAACCTGCCCAGAGTGGTCAGAACTCGGTGGTAAACGTGTAATTAGATAATAATATTACTTATAACGATTCCTCAATTTTCCTTATGAAAAATTATTTAACTTTTAAATAATGGAAAATCACCAATTAGGCAGCTACTAATCCGCGATGAACAACATGCAACTTGCAACATGGAAGCCAACCAAATAGTGACACGTGGATAGCTCCAACCAACGAAAACCAATCATGCATAATCCATTTCTGTCCATCATTCAATTCATCCATTCAGTTTCTCTCTGCAGGCCAACCCAAACAGAACACCAGAGCACCAGAACAGAACAGAACAGATCAGAGCCACTTTCCCAAGCCTGCAAGAGAGAGGGAATAATGGAGGCTGCTGCATTTTATGGTGGCAGCAGAGGAATCCCATGCATCCGTCGGCCTTCTTCTTCTTCTTCTAAAAGAAATGCTTTCTCATCTCTTCTGGTTCAATCCATGGCTACCCAGAAACCTTTGCCGTCAGCTGCCAAAACTGTCAGCTCTAGAAAGGTCGGTGACAGTTGAGTCATTTACTATTCATGTTCAATGCTTGGTGGGTTACAATTAATCTTCAATCTAGGACTTTGTATCATATTTACTGGATTTGATGATTGCACCCTTTTTAAAATGGGTTTAGCTATGTTGGTGAGAAAAGAATAATGGAGTTTTGTGGTAGGCATTTTTATAGGTTAATTTCATTAACTTTTTTATACATGCCTCACTGTTAAATTGCAGAACTCAGTTGTGTTCCCTCTGGGAGAGCCAGGCCCAAGGAATGCGCCATTGGCTACCAGCCCTCCTGTGAAGCTACTAACAAGGGTGGAGCAGCTGAAACTTCTATCCAAGGCTGAGAAAGCTGGCTTGCTATCAGCAGCTGAGAAGATTGGTTTGTCCCTTTCATCCATTGAGAAACTGGGTTTGTTATCAAAGGCCGAAGAATTTGGAGTCCTTTCAGCTGCTACCGACCCTGCTACTCCAGGGGCTCTGCTCACTCTCAGCTTGGGGTTACTGCTTCTGGGTCCCTCTTGTGTTTATTTTGTGCCTGAAGATTATCCTTGGGAAGTTGCACTGCAAGGTTTTGTTGCTCTTGTTTCTTTGGTTGGTGGGCCTGCTGCTTTTGCTGCTTCAAATTTAGTATCCAATTTGCAGAAATCCACCTGAGTGAGATAACCTAGATGTCTAAGGAGATCAAAATAATAGTATTTTTTGTTGTGACAAATAGGACTTGTCAATCTTGATCAATTTTCTTGCTTTTCACCATTGTTCATGAATAGGCTTTTCCTGGGATCATTTGCTACTTCACTTCTCCAACTAAATGATTAAACAAGTCTGCTGGATTCATTGAATTAATGTCATCACGGGCGAGTAGGAAAAAGACAATGGGAGTGAAATAAGATGGAAATACAGAGTAAATTTTTTATAAATGAATACATAATTTGCACCAGAATACCCTTACATGTTATGCAAAGCTTTTATGAAATTCCCCAAGAATAATGAAACCCGCAAGAATATTCTCATAAGCAGTTGCAACTATAAAATTCAGAACAAGAATCTAATCTTACTTAAATTTTCTAATCCTCAAACCCCTCATAAGTCATACCTCTACCGTCAAAAACGAAAAAAAAAAGGGCTTCACGCGTTAACAGAATTGCGATTCACCCCACCTTGATGACCACCTCTTCTGTTTCCATTCTGATGCGCTCGTCCCTCTCCATTTCGTCCACTTGAACCTTTTGGTCGCCCTGAAAACTCGCCTTGACCTCTGAATTCATTCCTTCCATAACCCCGGCCTCCACCAAAGTTCCCACGACCCTTGAAACTATCACTGCGGAACCCAACTCTTCCTGAAGAAAACCTACCTCTCCCACCCCCACTGCCACCAACTGCAGAAAGACCAGCAAAATCATCAGTTATTATCACCTATTACAGCTACTATTGTAATGATATACTTGGATAGAAATAATCACAAATGCTGAAAATGACAATTATTCTTCCAACTAACCTCGAGAGTTTGCTCTCTTAGCCTCAACATCTGCTTGACGATCCCCAATTAATATAGGGGAAGCCTGAAATTTTAATTTTAAAACTACATTACACCGAATAACCTAATAAACTGAAGATAATAGCAGATGGGATAAAGAATTATAATAGGACCCAAACCTCATATGCAATTGAACCCAAGTACTCAGTCAATTGTACTATCCAAGCCATTTCAACCGAAAACCATATCCCCCATACTAAAAGAAAGGAATGAAAAGTAACTGCATAATAAGCCAGCTCAGGAACTCTATAAGATTAATTTTACTGTTTGAAATTTGCCCTTTGGCCCGGCCACGATGCAAACCAAAAGGCATGTGAAATGAATCGCTGAATGGATGTTATGTCCATATTATATGTTCTTGAAAGAAAGAGAAATTATATGTAGATGGTTGTACACAGGGGCATGAAAGACACAAAGGACGAAACTGATTAAATCAACAAAGATAATTTACGAGACAACTAGATGATCTCCTTTCAAAGGAGAAGGGATAGCTGTTGGGATTGTTTTGGTTTTTTTGGGGGTGGGGATTTTTTTTTTTTTTTTTGGGGTGGGGGGGGGGGGGGGTGTTTGTTTGTTTCTCCTGTTGCTGTTAGGGAGGGAGGAGGGGAGAGATGGGTTGACAAGCCAACTCCATGGTCCACTTACATATGCAAAACTGTCCAAAACTCAAACCAAGCTGTATCCAACTACAAGTGTGAGGGTATGCAAAAATCATTGAATGTCATTAAGTTCTATCTCTAGTGCAACATCCTTTTCTAGGATGCGGACAATATGACTGTCTACACAGCCTCTCTATTGAGGCCTCCCGAGGTACATAAACTAGAATCAAGCATCTTATTCCATTTTGATCTGGTTGAATCCGGATCTGCAGCAACAGTAGCATAGCACAGATCTAGTGAGTTCAAAATTGGATCAATTTATGATTGCAGAGGAGAAGGAATGACAGGGAATTCAGGACCAATTTCACTTGGTAGGTGATCTGGGTGAGAAGTTACATTTTGAAATTACTAATTAACTGACCAATCAAGAGCAGAAAACACAGAGAAGGGAAACTATGATCCTACCAAGCATCAGGCTTATTTTGGTTCGAGAAGTTTGCGTGGCTAATCCAATGCTAAGAATACCAGTCATAAGGACCAAATTAATTCTTCATTGAGATTCAAACAACAGGCTACTTTTTTTTTTTTTTTTTTTTGTGGTGGGAAATTCCTATTGGTCACCATTTTAGTACAACTCTGCAAGTTCCCATGGTAAGGGACTAAAAACAACCTGGATTAATACATGCTACACATATCCATATTCAGAATGTTGATTACATATATTGATCAACAAATTTCATACAACCACTTGCTGGGAGAGAATATTCTAAAACCCTTAAATTATCCCTTGGCAGACATTAGCAACTTAAATAATGCAACTTGATACATCGCCGAAGTATAGCCACCAGCTATATTACAAAATTCCTTAAAACAGAATAAAATAAAAATATGTACACCATAATGTCTAATCTTTTATCTTGTCCAGATATTACTATACAGAACTTAGATATGACAACAACATTCAAACAAGAGAAACATACCAAGAAATTCATACACATTCAACCCCATCAGGTTGGACAAATTTTTCTGAACCACATAATTGAATGGCAATAAATGTCCAATTACAGGGATCATTCCAGATGAAGACATTAAATAAATTCTACTTATAGTCTCAATAGGTAACACACTAAAGAATTTCTTGCTCTTAACTGCAAAAACAATTAGCAAAATAGGAGACCAATAAATCAGTAAAAGAAAAGAGGGGTGTTTTTTTTTTTTTTGTGGTTGGGGGGGGGGGGGGGGCCGCCCCCCCCCCCGGCTCTGTAGTAGGTACCAATAAGTCTACCTTGTAGAGGTTCAACAAGGATTTGAACTCCAATGAATGTGCAACTGACGCCGTAAACACAAAGCACAAATTTTAATAACAAGCTAAGAGAGATAAGAGATAATACCTCAAGTGCACTCTGCACTGAACCCGGTGTCTCAAATGCAACAAAGCCAAAACAATATCCTTGCTGCAGGAAATAAATATATGACACATAAGCATTATGCCAACGAACTTAATGGGGGTGCAAACACACAATATATGTTATATAAAGCAAACCTTGTTACTTCTAACTTGGACGCCATTTTTCTTAATAGGTCCAAATCTTTTAAATGCATCCTCTAGTTCTGTGGATGTTGTAGTAAAAGCCAAATTCCGGACGTATATGGAACAACCTTCAGCTGTAATGAGTAAAATTTGAGTAAATTATAAAATTTGAAACACAGGAAAAAAAGAATTTCCACATCTACAACAAAGTATCCTAGACACAGTAAAAAAAAATTCTTCCAGACCCGACACATTGCCTTCACATCTAAACTTGAACTCTTTCAATCCCAAAAGCAAACAAATGAATTTGTTCACAGTGACTTCACATGCATGTCTCATACAGCAAGCATACTAAATTTCATTCAGCAACTTTTAATTTAAAGTTACACACTCATACCTTCCTCATTAACATTGCTATTTTCAGGAGCACCATCACTACTGAGAGCTGTAGCCTCAGGTGCAGGAACAGGCTTTGCCAGGGCAGGTGATTGTTGATCAGCATTTGGAGGTGTTGGCCTTGCCTTTCGGGCAGGAACATATGCTGCACTGGATATATTATTTCCTTTCATCACTTTCACCTGTATAGAACTCGTGAAAGTTCAGTAATTGTCAAAAAGGAGGTTAACACCACAAACTCCACAAACAGCCAAAGACAAGTGTAGAACATTTAGCAATCAACTCACAATTGAAGCATATGATTTCTTCTGAGGAGCATCCCCCTGCGCCACTGGAGCTGAGTCTACGCTTGCATGAACTTCATTCTGAACTGAATTAGCTGGGGGTTCAACAATTTCATCTTCAACCACTGATCCTTCCTCCTTGTCAGAAGGATCACAAACTTCAGGACCATTATCAAAATCTTCCCCCTCAATGACAATCGCTCGGTCTGCTGGGATATGATCTTGATTATAAGCCGGCTCTGGAAACAAAGATAAAATGAATTTTACAACTCAACTCTGAAGTTATTCCTAATATGAGATCATGAGAATAGAATTATTGCAACCTGGGGCCTCAGTCACATTGGCTGTTGGAGCAGTTTCATTAACTACTGAGTCAGAATTGTTTTGCAATGATTCATTCTCCTCAACAAATCTAAAGACATCATTCAGGACAAAGTAGCCTCCTTTGTCCTGTGGTGCCAAAAAGAATGTTTGTGTGAATTTCTTTCTCACATTGTCCTTTCCAGTCAAGCATCCAGTCACTAGAACAATCACCCCTTTCTCATATGAATCCTGAGCATCTGCAGTTTTTATCTCTGCAGTGTAGTCTTCATAATTCAAGGACAAAATCCTGTCATTGATTGCCTGTTCCAAGGAGAAATGAAATTTTGTCCATCAATCTATGTTAAACCAAGTGTAAAATTCATAAGTGTAATTCAAGGTAAGCATAGAAAAGACAATATTAAAATTCATAAGTGTAATTCAAGGTAAGCATAGAAAAGACAATATTTTCATAACAGCACAAATTCTCGAACAACCCATTCTTTGAATGGCTGCTCTATGGATCACCAAATGCTGGTAAATTACGAATTCTGTAACTCACAAGCATATATATGACACATCAATTGTCAAAATCCACATGATGATCCACATAGATAGTTTCACCAGTACCGTTATGATATAATGAATCAGTACAGGTTCAATATAAATTTCTCATTAACAACAGATAAGATCTCCACACTCAGGTCAAATGCCTTGGCTTAATCGTGTAATTATGGGATAACGCAATGGGTACCAGCAACGTCCTTTTACCAAGTCAAGCAGGATTAATGCAAAGTTGATAACAGCATCATACAAAAGATATAAAAGTTGCCATAGTTTTCTCCAGATCAACTTGTATAAGTCAGTATGCTACCCTCATATTAATTCCTAAAAATCTTACTTTCATGGTTGTCACTGTCGTCATAGAACCATTGCTGTCTGGACGGCTTAGCAAACTGGAATCCTGATAAAATCTGTGAACCAATCCTGGGGATTGGTGGAGAATATGGTAATATTGCTCCACAAAGGCATTGCCAACAACTTGGGCACTGGGAGCTGGACTGCCTTCTTGCGCTGCCATCTACATATCAATTGAAAACCAACAAATAAGCAAAATCAATCTACAAACTAAAACATATGGATACAGAGACTTAACGATAATTATTAAACGGTAAAAGTAAGGCCTGTTAATCATCTTTAAAACAATTCACAGTTCCTTAACACAAACACAATAAAATACAAAGGCCATTAAAAAAGTGCAGCAGAGAAAACTCCAAAAATAAGACAAACTATAAACTGAAAAATTTTTCTAAGAACAAGAATGCTAATCCAACAAGATTAGACATTCCCAGCCCAGGACAAACTAAATATATCAGAACAGAAGACTTTACAGTATATTAGTGCAAGATCAAGTTTAAAATTTGTACAGGAAAATCTCAATTTGACTATTTTTCAGAATTCAAAAGATTTTGCATTCCCGGTGTTGCTAAAAGCAAACCATTTTCACCAAACATAATAGCAGTACTGCAAGAAGTTAAGTATAGCAGCAGCATGTAGACAAAGACAAAACAGTTTTAATAAGTTTTATTAACCAAAAAGACTATAAAACAAGTAAACGAAACCAAATCCATAAATAGAAATCAAAGTTATACTATATATCCAAAGTTACGCTAATAGATGCAACAATCGTAATTAGTAAGAAGTATCACGAAGAACATCAATCCAACACAAGACAAAGAGACCTTATAAAAGGAATCGTACACAGAAACGAGGGCACCAAGACAAGTAAAGGAAACCCTATTTAACTGAAAATACCAAACCCTAATTCATAAAACCGCCAAAACCCTAAACGGTAAGTATACGCAGCATAAGAAAACAACAAAGATTCGACTTTGAGACGTGGGCTTGATCCAGATCAGTCAAAATATTAGAACGCATGACAACAAGTACAGATCAATCGAAAGGTACAAAGCATTAAATGAATAGAAACAGAAATAAAATAAAATAAAATCGAAAAAGAAGAAAAAGGGCAAAAAGAAAAGTACCTGTTTTGTGGGAAGTGTTGGAGCTCGAACGAATGAAGGAGGGGGGGAGAGAGAGAGAGATCTCGGACAGTAGAAGAAGACGAAAAGAGACAGCAAGTAAGCGTACCAACAAAGAAAATGGAAGACAGAAAAGCAAAGCAGAGATACTCCGAAGAAATTTTAATGCTTTCTTCTCTTGCTATATACAAAAAGTTTTTACAATAAAATAAACAATTCTTTATTCTTAAAAAAAAAAGTATTATAGTCCATGCTTAGCTTTTGTTTATGTGACTTAAGAAATGTGATGCGAGTGATGAGATCATCAACCAGACAGCAACTACCCGCTTGCGCAGACAGTTCGCTTGGTTTTTTTTTTTTTTTTTTACTGCTTTATTTTTTAAAATTATTAATATTCAAATTATTATGACTTGTTGGCTCCCCTTGTTTCATCTATTTTGGGTTTTAGATTATGGATGAATTTTCTAGACTGCCGCTTTCTGGTGGGTGGGATCGTGTGATTCTGCAATTTCCCGTACAAATGTACAATGATATAATTGTGCTGTTGAAAATATTGTGAGACGGTCAAACTATTTTAGAGAGATAAATAAATGAATAAATAAGCGGTGGCTGGGAACCTTTTTCACTTAAATGGTAAGCTTTGTGGTACAAAATTCATGCCAATTATTCCACGCTATCTAATGACGTCACCTACCCATTTTAATGTTTTGACTAGATGGAATATGACAGTCCATTTGATGCTTTAAATCACAGTGGTTTAAGTTGAAGCGTCCGGTCCAAACACTACTTGGATAGCAAGCAATACTACATCATTTTATTCATCACTCTCAGACGAGATATTGATTAATTTGAACGAATTTTATTCTATTACTAATCATAAATGTGTTCATCTTTCAATAGTCTTTTACCACACATGATTTTATTAAAATATAAATGAAAAATTATTATAATACAATGTGTGTCGTCGCGTGTTTTATGATACGTGATATGATGCATGTTATGATTTGATTGATAGAATCATATTTTGGATTCCATAATCTAACTAATGAAATCATGATGCTTATGACATCATAAGATTAACTCTTAATATTTAATATTAGGTCCATATATTTTTATTCAATAATTATCAAACACAACTTTCTAAGATGTCAAAAAAGAAAGAAATTATATCAAGCAGTCGATCCAATTTGAAGATGTACTATGATTGCAATGTAAAATAAATGTGCAGAATGGTATGAACTTGATAGAAACAAATTTTATAAATATAAATATAAAATATGGTTGGATGTTTTGTTAATTATTAAACTAATTTATTTCAATAATATTTTAACTCAATTAGTCACAACCTCCTACTTTTATATTTCATGAAATGTTTGAGTTTTCTAATATTACTTCTTGCAAAATACAATTTTAGAAAACAATTGAGCTCCAAACTCACTTTAAACTTTCACTTCCATAGTAAAATTGACAATCATGCAAGAAGAGACTGTGATCTCAAACAAGTCTAATTGTTCTTTTATAAGGAGTAGGGGACGGTAATGAGTGAATGTTAACTATGCTATTAAGGACGTTAAAGTGGTACTTTTTTTCGAAGTTAAACAAAAGCACTAATTAATTATGAAGAAACTATTAATATAATCTTAGTGCTTGATTGGTTTAGAGGAAATAGCGAACGTAATTGAAATGAATCACTATGCTCAGTTTCGATAATTTGTGATGGAATTGGGAGTTATATTTCAATCATCATGGTCAATGAACAATGAAAATTGTCATATGTTATACCATACTTATGCATGTTATCATTATTATTGTTTTGTTTTGATTTTAGTTCAGGCAAAAAATATTATGAGAGTTTTATTTTAAAGGGTGGTTTTATGAATTATAAGGGTTGTGCTATTTTAAGGACATTTTATGGGGATGGTTAGAATTGAAACAATCTTAAAAGTAAAGAAAATAATTATTAAAGGCCACACTAATAATGGCACTTCAACAATCAAGCTAAGTGAAATTTGAAAATATGACAGGTTTTAAAAAATGAGAGAGAGAGAGATTGAAAGTTATGAGAGCAAAAAATATTGTCCTTTTGGGGGCCTAAAAGCATAAAATTTAAAAAGGCTTATTTGATGTGTAATTAATATTAAGTTTTGGACTTAGATGAAAATTATTATAAAATTTGGTTTTAAAAAGCAAGCGGCTGACGTAATTTGTGAAAGGATAGTATTATTTAAATTCATTATTTTATTCAATAAATTTATTTTTTAAAATAATTTTTTATTATTAAAATACCCTTAAATTAAATTACAGTTATCGACACTAGAGTATAATAAAAAAAATTATAATTTTTATTTTTTAAATATATTTTTATATTTAACATAATTTTATAGAGCCGTAATCAAATTTTTATTAAACCTTAATTAATTAAAAGTATGATTCTTCTGTCAAGCTATATATTTTTGTTAAATAGATGTTGAGTGTTAGAAAGTGTATATTTATAAAGGAGAAAATCATCATTTTACACTTTAAATCTCACTAACATTGCTACTTTTATTTATTTAAGTATTTTATTATTTAATTATATGTGTTTTATTATAATTGTGTATTTTATGTATTTTAGGGGTATCATAATCGTTTCACAATAAACAAGTGATCGACAAAGAAACGGACGTCATATTTGGACTCGGTGACGGTCGAAAACCTTAAGAAGAAAGCATTAAAAGGAAAAAGTTATTCACACATACTGTCTGATCGTTCATACGCATTTGTGATCGTTTCACGCATCGCTTCACGATAATCGCTCACGATACGGACCGATGATGTGGCAACTACCTACGACGTGGCAAAGATCTCGATTGGGACGAATTATGTGGATTGACCGCTTATGTGGCATTGACCGACCGACGTGGCGTTGACCGATGATGTGTGTCATGATCTTATCGACTAAATTTCTTATGATCTTTGTAGATCGATGACGTGGCAAAGATCTCATTGGAGTAGAAATCGGTGTACAATACATGCGCTACATGGGATTATTTACTATTCGTGCAGTTCTTTGCATAAATGTTGATCGCTGATCGTTGATCGTTGATCGATGACGTGGCGCAATCCTCGAAAGATCCGAATTGTTTTTAATCCAGGTGGTCACGATTCACTCAATGTATCTATAAAAAGGGGGCTCTCCCCCCCTAATTTGGCACCCCTGAATTCATTTCTAAGCTTAGATTTCTGAAATTCCTTCTCTTTCTTGTAGTTTCTTTGTATTTTAATAAAATTTCCTTTTTTATCCTTAGTTAAAATATGAGTAGCTAATTTCTTTTTGAGCTTGGGTTGAAGGTGAAGTCTTAACATGTTCCATGGGCTTAATTTGGTAAATTTACTTTCTCTTCCCTTCTAATATTTGTGGTTGTTTTGACTTTTTTATTAAATAAATAATAAATTCTTTGTCATTCTGTTGCAGTTAAACCGACACCCTAAAGATGTCTGAGTTATTATTATTTAAGACGATAAGTTTCTAAGACCATACTTATGGAGAGTGGTTCATGAGGTGTGGAATCCCCCTTATGATTTAATTGGTATTAATATGGAATATTTAGCGTGGAGCGTGTTGATGCGGATCCAGGATACCAAGTCTTTATTATAACAGATTAAGTTTCAATTATTCCGCCATTTTATTTCACAATTTAGAATAGAATTACCATAGTTTAATTGTTCCCATTAAAAGAAAATTAATTCGACATATAATTAAAATCAACCTCCTCGTGGGATCGACATCGTCACCATTAATCTATTCTACAATAGATTCGTGCAGACTCATGAGTTCATTAAAATTTGCACAACAAGTTTTTTTACATTCTTTGTAGGTAAGTTATTTTAATTTGTTGAATTAATTTTTTTTGTTTTCTTGTATTTTTCCTTATAACAAAATAATTCTATAATTTAATTTTTGTAATTTAAATTTTTGCAATTTAATTTCCGTAATTTAAATTTTTGCAATCTAATTTCCGTAATTTAAATTTTTGCAATTTAATTTCCGTAATTTAAATTTTTGCAATTTAATTTTATTGTGTGATTTCTTTAAATTTCTGTATTTTAATTTTTACTTTACTTTTCTTTGTAATTTGTTTTGTTTATCTTGTAATTTATTTTAATTTATTCGTAAAATTAATTTATAGAATTAGTTTTTTTTTAAGTAATTTTTTTTTTCTGTAATTTAATTTTGTTTCTTTTTCTCTTCTTTATATTCCTGTAATTTAATTTTTTATTTTTCATTGTAATTTATCTTTTTATTTTATTTTTTTTAGTTAATCTATTTCTGGTATTTTCTTTTTAAAGACTTGAAAGTATATATTCATTGAAGGCCAGAATAACTTCATGAGTTAGTATTGTAATTTCTCTCTCTCTTTATTTTTTTGTTTGTTTTATTTTCATTTATTTTCATTTATTTTTTTTTTGCATGCATGGTCGAAGGTCATTATCACCCGTCTTCAACCTTTAGCGCCGATTTGGAAAAAAAAACACTTCGCACACACAAACAAACTGTTTTCCAAAAGAAACTTGAAATGGATTTGCAAACATCAAGAACAGTAACCACAAGAGAGGCCATTTAAGGATTATTTTAGTCTTTAGCTAATTTGAAAGACATCATGCATAAGGACCCAAATGTAGGCTGCTTTAGGAGTTTTGAATTAAAACCAGTGTCTTAAACTGTCTCCCACATTCTATGGCCAGAAAATGAGGACCCATATAATCATCCTGAATGATTTTCATGCTATTTGTCAAACTTTTAAATATGAGAATTTTTAGGATGATGATGTTAAACTTAGATTATTCCCATTTTCATTAAAAGATAGAGCTGTTCATGGTTTAATACAACGCCCGCTAATAAAGCATTACATCGGGAACAAATGGTAACTAAATTTTTAAATAAATATTTCCCAGGTTCATAAAACCAATGCTATTCGCAGGAAATTTGAGTTTACTCAAAGAGACGACGAGCAATTTTTCGAAGCATGGGAGAGATTTAATGGGCTATTATTGAAGTGTCCACATCATGGGTACGAGAAATGGCACCAATGCCAATATTTTTTGGAGGGATTATTGCCACATGTGCAAGAATGGCTAATGGCAACCAGTGGAGGAGAGTTAATGTCCAAAAGTGCATCAGAGATTTGGGAATTTTTCCAACGGCAATCGGATAATTCTCAACAACGGAGTCGATCACTCAGAAATACCAGGAGAATTAAGGGAGTGAATGAGGTTAATATTGACGAGTCAAGCTCAGGAATTAAAGAAGTCAAAGAGATGGTTGAAGGCCTTGCTCGACAAATAGCATCTTTGACAACCGCTAAATCAACAGAGCCGCATGACCATGACTCATATTCAGATCAAGCCAATGCCATAGGTATCATGAGAAAACCATCAAACTACAACCCTTACTCCAACACATATAACCCTGGATGGAGAGATCACCCCAATTTTTCATGGTCTCAAGGATTCCAACAAAATGGACCATCAGTTCCACCTCCACCAATGCAACTAGTTCCTCAAATGTCTCAAGCCTCTCAACCACCATTTAGACCATACAATCAGAACCCAAACCATTCTCAACCTAAACCATGGGAGGAGACATCCCAAAATTTCAGAAATCTTACTAACTCCAAGATCGAGCAGCAGAACCGCACCATTGATGAATTACGAAATGAGATGAGAGCAAGCTTCAACTCACAAGCTCAATCTGTTTCAAGCCTTGAGAAAATGGTAGGACAACTTGCCTCTTCAATTCAAACATTGGCCATGACCGTTGAAAAAGGCAAATTCCCAAGTCAACCAATGCCCAATCCTAAAGCAGTAAATGAAGCAAGTTCTAGTTCACCACAGCAGCATGGAGAGGTCAAAGCAGTGATGACCTTGCGAAAAGGAAAAGAAGTTGACAACAAAGTGGAGATGCCAAAATCAACTCAAATTGTACCTGTGAACTCGGAGGAATCATCATCAGAGGAGAAAGAGGAAACCAACTCACGAGAATATGTTCCTAAAGCTCCATTTCCTCAGAGGTTAGCTCAAGGGAAGAAAGGAAAATCCACAGGTGAGATTCTTGAAATCTTCAAAAGGTAAGTGTTAACATCCCTTTACTTGAAGCTATAAAACAAGTGCCATCATACGCCAAGTTTCTTAAAGACCTTTGTACTAAAAAGAGAAATATTCATGTTCGAGAAAAAGGCATTTCTAAGAAAATATTAGTTCTATACTCCAACATAAAATGCCTCTAAAATGCAAAGATCCGGCTCCCCCACTATCTCATGTAGTATAGGGAACCACACAATTGAGAATGCTTTGTTGGATTTAGGAGCTAGTGTAAATCTGTTACCTTACTCTGTATTTGTGAAACTCGGACTGGGCGAATTACACCCAACTCCAGTGGTGTTACAGCTTGCAGATCGATCTATGAAAATACCAAGTGGTATTGTGCAGGACGTTCTTATCTAGGTAGATACTTTTTATTTTCCTGTTGATTTCATTGTAATTGACACTCAACCAGTGCAAGATTCAAGGAAGCATATCCCCATTATCTTGGGTCGTCCATTTTTGGCAACTGCCGATGCTCACATTCAATGCAGGACTGGAAATATGCAGTTGTCATTTGGCAATATGACCATGGAACTAAATATTTTTAACATTGCCAAACAACCTTACAGTACTGATGATGAAATTGTAAATGTGGATTTAATTGATGAATTGGTTTATCATACATCTCCTTTAAACCTTAGTGATGACCCTTTTTCGACATGTTTAACTCACTTTGGTTTGGATTTTAATATTGATGAGATCAATTGATGAGGTTAATGCCTTATTGGATTCATCGCCATGCATGGACATTGATAAGTGGAAGACAAGGATAGAACAATTGGCACCATTAAAAGCAAATCTCATTCCATCATCAGAATCACCACTAGAAATTGAGCTCAAACCTTCACCCGACCCTTTGAATTCTACATTCTTGGAGGAAGAAGAAATATTGTCAGAAATCATCCCATCCTCTCCTAATTACAAACAAAAGAACACAGACATCATTGACCCCATTTTTGGTTCAAAAAGGAGGATACAACTGGCAAAACCAGAGGAGATTCGTAACAACAAAAATGCTAAGGACTACAGAAAGCGAATGAAAATCCTCCGTGACAAGCGAAGCATTGGAAAATCTTTCACACCAGGTCAGAAAGTATTTTCTTTCAATTCTCAATGGCACGTTTCTCCAAGTAAGTTGCGTTCTCGATGGTCTGGTCCATCTAATGATCATACTTTTTTTTCACATGGAGCCATTAAATTTAAGAATCCAAGGAACAATATAATTTTTAAAGTTAATGGTCGAGAAAAGTAAAGGCATATCACGAATACCAACCATGTGGAGAAAACAAAGACAAAACATTGAAGTGACTGAATTTTTTTCTTTTTCTGTTTCTTTTTGGTGATTTAAATTTTTTTTATGTTTTTGTAAGTTTAACTATTATTATTAATTTTTTTTTGAATAAATTTGCCAGAATAATATGCAAAAAAAAAAAAAAATCATGTTCTTTAGGAATGGTGTCTGATAACAGAGAAGATAAGATTCAATTCATTAAGGATGGCTTGCATAAGGAGTCATTGGATGATGATATCCTTTTGTCTCTTGAAACGCATCCCAGGTGAATACGTCCAAAATGCAATACTCCAATTATGGCCATTATTTTGAAAGAATGTGCAAACTATAGTCTCGGGAATCGACTATAAAAGACGCTGTTTGCGGTTTGTAAGAAAACTGGATGGGAAGCCTATCCTCGACCCATAGAGGGCGTTCAAGCCGTTTCTGGACGTAAAACCAGAGGAAGATGTGAGCCACAGTCGCAACTACTTATTAATATTTTCTTCTGTATTGCAATGCCCAGGTGATATCTTCTAATCTCTACTTCTTTCCTTTAAAACATTGAGGACAATGTTTCGTTCTGGTTGGGGGGAGGGAATAGCTGATAATTTCTCCTTTATAAATATATATTTTTAAGTTTTTAAAGTTGAAGATGGCTGAATATGGAGTGTAGTAACTCTAGAAACGCATCTCCTTTTGTAAAAAAAACAAAAAAAAACAAAACAAATTAAAAACAAAAAAAAAATTAAAAAAAAAATTCATTTTTCTTTAATTTTTCTGCATGTATGTTTTCTTTTTATGTTTAGAATAGGTTGGGGGGAAATAATTCTATTTAAAAAAAAAAAAATTTTTGTGAGTTCTTGATATTGGATGATATGATGACTTTTGAATTTTAGTATTTGTATTATCTTTGGTCTTAAGTAATATTACACTATGTTTACTATTCTATATGTTGATGTTGGAGACAAATATGAGTTGCTTGAAAGAATGCACATGTCATAATAAATTCCAAGTGAGTTTTTGAGCCTATTAATTTTTCTTGGAGAGTAACCCTTTTTGCCCATTCTTCATGTAGCTTAGCAGTTTATTATTTCATACATGATCTCTAGATTTTCTTTGAGTCAACCCTTTAAAAAAAAAAAAAAGTGTGTGTTACTGCATCTAAATGTCCACTTAATTAGTAGATATGGAAGATTATTTAGAGTCCTAAAAGATGATGGAAGGCCATTTTTGACCCGTTTGAGCCTTTCTAGCCATCCCTATTATTTAATATCCATAGTTACCCCTTTTGAGCCTTTTATTTAAAAAAAAAAAAATCCTTTTCTTTATTAACTTATCATCCTAACCCACTCCAATTTGGAGTATTACCCGATATCATATAAGTTCCATCCACCTATTCATGTTTGAGAAAAAAAATAAATAAATAATTATTTTGTTCAGTAAAGTTGTGCCATATAAAAAAAAAAAGAAAAGAAGAAAAAAAAAAAAAGATGTACAAAAGTAATAAATAAGCAAAATGTATCCTGTAAAAAGTTCTTTAATTTTTTCTCAAACATATATATTTTGTTTCCCTATTTTCCTTTCTTTGTTAACCATGTCCCTAGCCTACGTTACGTCCTAATAAAAGTCCTTCCTGATTTTAGGGAACTATAGTCTAACATAAAAGCTAGTTATATGGGTAATTAAGATGTAGTGATGCATAAATCAAAAAAAAAAAAAATGATGAATACATTGGGTTGACTAATACTTTATTTGAGATCGTACTATTTCTAAGCTATGGGCATATTTTTCATCTTGGTGAGAGTGTGTGATATTTCTTTATTATTTTCTCTCAATTTACCATTCATTGTAGTGACAAAAATTTTATTGGGATTAATTTCTTTGTGAGAGTGTCACTACTGGGGTGAGATTTTGGGGTTGGATATGTCTTTCTTGAAAGTAGCTTGATTACTATTACTACAACAAAATCTCTTTGGTGATACATATGGATGGTTGATGTGGGTGTGATATTCCTTTAGACTAGAGATAATGCTTAAACTTTTATTTGATTGTTATCATTAATCTGATTGAATAAACACGTGTGTTTAAAAAAAAAAAAAAAGAGAAAAAAAAGTTTTGAATTTTATCTTCGCTTTATTTGCTAGGGACTAGCAATAAGCTGGTTGGGGGGTGTGTTGAGTGTTAGAAAGTGTATATTTATAAAGGAGAAAATCATCATTTTACACTTTAAATCTCACTAACATTGCTACTTTTATTTATTTAAGTATTTTGTTATTTAATTATATGTGTTTTATTATAATTGTGTATTTTATGTATTTTAGGGGTATCATAATCGTTTCACAATAAACAAGTGATCAGACAGCAAAACGGACGTCATATTTGGACTCAGGACGGTCGAAAACCTTAAGAAGAGCATTAAAGGAAAAATTATCGTTTCACACATACAGTGATCGTTTCATACGCATTCGGTGATCGTTTCACGATCATTTTCACGACACTGTTCATGTATACTGACCTATGATGTGGCAACTACCTACTACTAGGCAGTATCTGATAGGACGAATTATGTGGATTGACTGCTTATGTGGCATTCACCGATGACGTGGCGTTGACCGGATGATGTGTCATGATCTTATGGACTAAATTTCTTATGTCATCGTAGATCGATGACGTGGCAAAGATCTCATTGAGTAGAAATCGGGTGTACAATACATGCGCTTACATGGGATTATTTACTATTGAAACGGCGGCTATCGCACAAATGTTGATTGTTGATCGTTGATCGTTGATCGATGACGTGGCGCAATCCTGAGCATCCGAATTGTTTTTAATCCGATGGTCACGATTCACTCAATGTATCTATAAAAAGGGGGCTCTCCCCCCCTAATTTGGCACCCCTGAATTCATTTCTAAGCTTAGATTTCTGAAATTCCTTCTCTTTCTTGTAGTTTCTTTGTATTTTAATAAAATTTCCTTTTTTATCCTTAGTTAAAATATGAGTAGCTAATTTCTTTTTGAGCTTGGGTTGAAGGTGAAGTCTTAACATGTTCCATGGGCTTAATTTGGTAAATTTACTTTCTCTTCCCTTCTAATATTTGTGGTTGTTTTGACTTTTCGTCGACAAATAATAATAGTCTTGTCTAATTCTCCCTAGTTAAACCCAGAGACCCTAAAGTACAAGGTTATTATTATTTGGCACGATAAGCCCTTGGCACCATACTTATTGGAGAGTGGTTCATGAGGTGTGGAATCCCCCCTTATGATTTAATTGGTATTAATATGGAATATTTAGCCCATGGAGCATGTTGATGCGGATCCGGATACCCAAGTGCTTTATTATAACAGTTAAGTTTCAATTATTCCTGCCATTTTATTTCACAATTTAGAATAGAATTACCATAGTTTAATTGTTCCCATTAAAAAGAAAATTAATTCGACATATAATTAAAATCAACCTCCTCGTGGGATCGACACTCGTCACCATTAATCTATTCTACAATAGATTCGTGCACTTGCGAGTTCATTAAAATTTGCACAACAATAGACACATATTATTCTATTCAAAGTAACAAAGTTAGGTTCTATTGATTTGATGGATATTGATTTTACAGAAAAACAAAAAAATATTGACAATAATTTGAATCATGAACAGTATAATATTTTTATTTATATTTGATTTATATTTTTTTCTATTTTTCATTTAAAATTAATAGAGTATATTGACAAATTTTTTCTTTGTTTGAATCATGAACAAAGTTTGTTCTTTTATTGAATTTCATAAGTCTACACTTTAATACTTGCTATTTAAGAGAGGAATCTACTACAATTTTTTAATTAAATAATTTCATACTATTCGTTAGAAATACATATAATATTCTTCATATGATGCAAGCGAATCTATTCACTGAAAATTGGTTATTAAATTTTCAATTAATAATCAATTTTCAATGGGATTATAAATGAATATAATAGATTTAATGAGTAAAATCACTATTATTTTAAAAACTGGGTTTATAAGGGTATATTAAGTATTGTAGTGGATTTACTAAGTAAAATTTAAAATTTCAAAATTTAAGAATAGGTTTATTTAGTAAATAGATTTATTGAATAATAGTGTATTCAAATAGCTCTTCCCTTTGTGAAATTGCAAAACACAAGTAGAGAAAAGATGTGAGAGAATAGTGGTGTGAGATTAGATTTGGATGATGGGATAATTGGAATTGATGGAATTTCAATCTTTGATGGGAATTAGTAGGATAATTGGAAAGTGATTTTAACTTTGTTTTCTCACAAATTTTGAAGATAAATTCTAGGCATCACTCTTTATCATCTTACTAGTCCTTATTTTTAGTTTATTTTTTCATTAATTATTATTTGATATATTCATTTATTAGAGAGACAGTAAAAACTGCTATTATAAGCTAAAAATATTGATATTCTTGATATTATTAACATCTAGTGTTATTTAGAGAAGAATTTATGTTGTAATTCTATTAATATAGTGGAAGATTTTATTAGACTATAGTATCATGATTTTTTTTTACTTTGGATTTTTTATTTAAAAATATATGTCTCTTGTGATTAGTTTTTACTTTAAATTTTGTTAGTTTATTTTTTTGTCTATTTATTTATGGTACACATTTTATTTTAATCATATGAAAACGAAAAATATTTTGTTTTCATTTAATTTATAACAACTTGTGTAAGTCCCTTTTCCAGCAAAGTGGTGTTAGGGTATTAGGTTGTGTGTTTCTATTACTTATATGGTTGAGATAGAGGAGTCATCGACATGTATGATTAAATTAAAATTATGAAATTATGATATTTGAAAGTCTAGGATAGACGATAAACTATTTATGAAAGACTTATATAAATCCATTGAATGTGAAAAAACTAGACCCGTCAATTTAGATGATAAGAAATAAGCTCAATTAAACCAAGAGGTCATACATACTATTAGGTTATGGATTAATTAAGGTGTATGCCACCGTGTAGCAAAGGAATTCAGGGCTGATATTCTTTGAAGAAAATTAAAGACAATTTATGAGCAGTTGATAGCATAAAATAAAGTTAATTTAATGAAAATGTTAGTTAACTTAAAATATAAGGAAGGACATAGTATAACTTAACACACTAGTGAGTTTCAAGATTTAGTTTATTAGTTGACTTTCATAAAAATTATTTTAGATGATGAGTTACAAGCATTGTTGTTTAGTTTTTTACTTGACAATTGACAGACATCAGTAGTGTTAGTCAATAATTCAACGTCAAACAAAAAATCAACCTTGGAGATGGTTACAAATAGGTTGCGTAATAAAGAATCTAAAAGAAAAAGTATTGAAGCAATTCATTCTGAGTTAGATGCACTTAATTCAGAAAAGTAAGAAAGATAGGGAAGGAGCCAAAGCAGAACTTTTCGTCAATAGAACAATGACAACCTTAGATTGACAAAAAATGAGTTACGTTAAAAATAAGTGATAGATTGTGGAAAAGAGAATATGTGAAATAAAAAGGTGATGTTAAAAAAATAACAAAAAGAATACCGCAGCTATAATTGGTAATGATTTAGGTATTATTTATAATACGAACTCTATAAACATCACTTGGAATACCAATGATTGTATGATTAATTTGGGTATTTTGTTTCATGTTATCACATATCGTGATTATTTCACATCCTATGTCAATAGTAATTATGACCATGTTTAGATGGGAAATGAGAGGGCATTCAAGATTATAGGTATGAAATATATTTGCTTGGAAACCATAATTGGTTGTAAGTTATTACTTAAATATGTTAAATATGTACTAGATATTTACTTTCATTTAATCTTTACAAGTAAACTTATTGATAGTTATACTAATTAATCTAAGGAAAAAAAGTAGAAGCTCATTAAAAGCTTTTTAATGTTAGTTAAAGGGAGGAAAGTAACACTCTTTATGTAATAGAAGCTAAGATAAAAAAGAAAAAAGAAAAAGATGTAAATGTGATTGTAAAAGATTTTGACATTAAGACACGACATAAAAAGCTTAGTCATTTTAGTAAGAAAGAACTAGAAACTCTTGCAAAGAAAGATTTTTTTTTTTAGCTTTGTAGGTATGTCCTTGTTAGAAAGCTGAGGTTCACCAATATTCTCCGAACCTTAATAACAGATTAGAGGAATATGCATGGACACATACAGCTCAACGTCTAAGCCATGCAACACATGCATGAATTATGCAAGACATGTGATTATTAATTTGTTATTAATTGAGAGTTGAATAACTGATAGTTTAGAGCTGACATTTCAAATATCACTGTTGATTTGGAAAGGATCTCACGTATGGTTTATTTTTCTTTGATTTGATATTTATTCCAAAATAATAGTAAGTTATTAACAACTTGATCTTGTAAGTTTTGACCAAGCCTAGCTATATGACTATAAAGCATAACAATTAGTTTTCACAACTATAAATAAGCTCCACTAGTGAATAAAAAGATGATCAAAATGTTAATCCAACCACTATAGTAATTGTGGTATTTCTCGCCCTAAAAAGAACAAACTATTACTTATTGTCTTTCTACTTCTGACTGGGACCATTAACAATATTATTAGAGCTAGGCTAGGATGGTAACCAATAAAGAGTGCATCGAATGAGTAGAAGCAGAGCACATGGAGATACAAGACAGGATGTAGTGTATGAAATTAGGAATTAATGACAAGTTAGCTCACATTGAGGAAACATTGAGCAAATTTACATATTCCTTCATCGCATAATGACACTAAGAGTCAACAATAACACCGTAACATCACGACCAACCCAATAAGATAATAAGGGTGAACGATAGTAGTTTTAATCGAGAGTGGCAAAATTAGAGTTCCCATACTATGTAGGTGAGGATCTCATCAAATAGTTCAACCGTGACAATTAATTCTTTGAGTATCAAAAGTCGACAGATGAATAGAAAGTTATCTTGGCTTCATTCCACTTAGAAGGAGAAGCTAATCAATGATGGCAGTGGTTTAAGAGGTCTTATCAAGAGGAAAGAACAATTGTGATGTGGGAAGTCTTTGTGAAAGATTTTTGGGCAAGGTTTGGGCTAACAGAATGAAAAAACTTCGATGAAGAGCTATCAAAGGTTAAACAAATCGGCATTCTTCAAGACTACCAGAGAGAATTTAAAAAGCTTAGTAATTGGCTTTAAGGATGGACACAGAAAGCTCTTGTTGGCACATTTATAGGAGGATTAGAACCCGAGATATCAAAGGAAATATAGTTATTCAGACTAAGAACTCTTAAAGATGTAATTAGCTTGGCTAGAATAAGAGATGAGTAGCTTTAATGATAAAAGAAGTTAATGCGATCACTAATATTCAATCGATCATTACTAATACAGGTTTTTAATTTTTGCGTATCTTTAATAATGTCATTCAAGAAACTCTCATAAGAAGAAATACACAAAAAGCATTCTAAGGGCTTATATTGTAACTATAATGATAAGTTCACTGCAGGTCACAAGTGTATAAAAGGCACAATTGCTGAAACTTAAAGCCGATGATGGTGAGAATATATATATAAAGAAGCCACAACAACATCACGATAAGAAATTGAAACTGAACAACACATGAGCCTTAAAATCACGTATTATGCTTTGACGAGATGGGTTACCCTACAGACTACTAGAGTAAAGGCCAAGATTAGGCCTTACGAAATTGTTGTGTTGATAGACAATAAATCAACCCAAAACTTTATTAATTCATGATTGGCCAGTATGCTCTAACTTCCCATGCAACTACTGCTGATGTTTCCAGTAAGAGTGGTTAATAGAAAGAAAGTGATATGCCAAGGAAAACATAAGAAGGTACACATTTTGATCAAGATATTGTATTTGAACTCACACTTTATTCATTACTAATTGTAGGTCTTAATATGGTGTTCGACATATAATGGTTAGAAAAGTTGGGATCAATGGTGTGTAATCAGAAGGCATTGACGATGGATTTTAATTGGCATAATAAAAAATGACGATTGTCAGGCTTAGGATCTCAATCGATTGAAGCTTTCTCCATTAATAGAGTCATTAAAGAAATGAGGCAAGGGCAGCCTGTGTTTATGATCTGTCTTTACATCGATACAAAAGATTGATATGCCATGGCACCGACTAGCATGAAGGAATTATTAAAGAAATATTTTGACCTATTTTAAGAACCCAAACCCCTGCCACCAGTAAGGAAAATGGATCACCGAATAGCTCTCAAAGAAGGAGCTGAACCGATTAATGTCAGACCCTATTGCTATTTATATTTTTAAAAGGTAAAAATTGAAAAACAAGTGCATAAGATGCTGATTTCAGGTCTTATTTGGCCAAGCGTTAACCTCTTTTCTTCACTGGTACTCTTAGTTAATAAAAAGAATGGTAGTTAGAGATTTTGTATTGATTACTAAGCCTTTAACGAAGTCACAATTAAAGAAAAAATTTTCGATCCCAACCGTGGAGGATATGATCGATAAAATACACGACGCCTTATATTTCACAAAACTAGACCTTCGAGCCACTTATCATCAAGTACAGATGTACCCCTATAATATTTATAAGACGGCCTTTCGCATACACAACGGCCATTATGAGTACATGGTAATGCCTTTCGGCCTATGCAATGCCCCTTTTACTTTTTAAGCTATTATGAATACAATTTTTTGACCTCACCTTAACCATGTTAGATAGGCTTTTGAAATCCTTAAACAATAGTAATTTTTTGTTAAAGCTAATGAGTGTAATTTTGGCTAGTAAGAACTTGAATATTTGGGTCATATAATGAACTCCTAAGGAGTAAAAGTAGATGAAAGAAAAATTATAGTAATGGTATTGTGGCTATAACTATAAAATATCACAGAATTAAGGGAATTTCTAGGCCTAACTTGATACTATCGTAAGTTCATATATAGATATGGTTTGTTGGTTTGACCTCTAATGAATCTACTAAAAAAAAATCAATTTTGCTAGAGTAAAAAAGTAGAAACAACATTTAAAGCACTTAAACACTCCATGACACAAACACCAATACTTATTATGCCTAACTTTAATGATATATTTGTCGTAGAAATTGATGCATCAGAAGATGGCATTAGAGCAGTGTTTTAACAACAGATCAGACCTATGACATTCATGAGGCAGGCATTAGAGGTAGCAAAAAAGGCCTGGTCCATGGATGCAAAAGAGTTATTAGCAGTGGTATAAGTTGTGAGAATGTGGAGGCCTTATCTCCTGGAACAACGGTTTGTAATTCAAATGGACCAAAAGAGTTTAAAATACTTAATGGAATAAAAAATATTCACACCCGATAAAAAATAATGAATTATCAAGCTTATGAGATATGATTATGAAATATGGTATCATCTCGACAAAGAAAATGCCACCGTTGGTGCATTTTCAAGACAAATAGATAGCCTCACACTTAATCATCTTTTTGTTCCAAAGGTAGCACTATGGGAAGAAATAAGGAAGGCAGGGTAAGAAGATGAGTATTTGAAACAAATCACGCAACAAATATTTGGCACAACAATTCTACTGACCTTCAATGTTTTAATTCATTCAAAACTATATCAGCAAGTGTGTCACTTGTCAGAAGACTAAAAACGAAACACTACAACTATCATGGCTTCTTCAGTCACTGCCAATAGCTTATAAAAGGATATTTCATTAGATTTTGTTGAAGGACTGCCAAACTTATAAGGTCGTGATACGATATTCGTGGTAGTTGATAAAATCACTAAGTATGCCTACTTCATGTCATTGTCTCATTCATTTATTATGAAATCAATTACTAAGAAATTTGTTAAAGGAATCTCAAATTATATGGTATGCTGAAAACGATTGTAAGTGATTGCGATCTCATTTTTAGTAGTAAATTTTGGCATAAATTCTTCACTTTCTCTGGCACACATCTGAAAATGAGTTCAGCTTATCATCCATAAATGGATGGTTAAATGAATATTGTCAATCAATGTTTAGAACAATATTTACATAGTTTTGTTCATCAATGGCCACATAAATAGAACCCATATTTACCATGTACTAAATTTCAGTGCAATACAATCTTTTTTATGTGTCAGCTGAAATGACCCCTTCTAAGCCTTATATGGTCGACCACTACTTACTGTTCTAATGTGTTCCGTCGGGTGCTCACTGGTAATGAACTGTTAGTGCAATTGAAGACAATCCTTGCTGTAGCAGCCAATAAGATAAAATAAGCAGCAGATACGAAAAGACGAGACATTGAATTTCAATTTGATGACATAATGTATTTAAGACTACATCCGTATAGACAATTTTCAATTTTCAAATGAGCACATTAGAAGCTTGTAAGCGAGTACTTTAGGCTATATCAAATGGTTGAAAGAATGGGGCTTGTCACTTATAAATTTTAACTTCTAGAAGGTGTAAGAATTCATTTACTTTTTTATGTTTCATTACTAAAGAAGGCTATAGGAGAATCGGTCACAACTAGCACAAAGGTGCTTTTAGTTGACGATGTGGGAGTATTAGTCTTGGAACCAAAGATAATTTTAGATATATAGTAGTTCAAACGAGGAGGTAACATAATTGAACAAAGTTTGATTTGTTTAGAGTTGACCTTTTCAAATATCGTTGCTAATTTCAGAGGATCTCATCCATGGTTCATTTTTCTTTGATTTGATATTTATTCTAAAATAATAGTAAATTGTTAACAATTTGATCTTGTAAGCTTTGATCAAGCCTAGCTATACAGTTATAAAGCATAGCAATTAGTTTAGTATCATAACTACAAATAAGCTCCATCAATGAATAAAAAGATGATTAGAACATTAATCCAAACACTATAGCAATTATGATAGTCCTCGCCCTAAAAAGAATAAACTATTACTTGTTGTCTTTCTATTTCTAACTGGGACCATTAACAATTTCTAACTGGGACTATTAACAATTTCTTAAGACTTGTGTTAATTATTTAGTTAGAAAGACACATAAAATAACTTTTAAAAAATGTTCTCCCTTTAGAAAGTTGTAAATCCTTGATTTAATTCACACTTATGCTTATAATGTAAAATGATCAATAGGAGATATACTTTATTTTTGTAACTTTATTGATGATTACTTTAGAAAAGGATGGACTTTTGCTTTGAAATATCAAAAGACGAGGTGCTTGATACATTTAAATTTTTTCATACTTATATTGAAAGAGAGATAAGAAAAAAAAATAAAATGTGTTCGAGTAGATGATGATGATGAGTATAGAAGACTACCTAAGGAATATTGCAGATCCCATAAAATTATACTTAAGAAGATATACTAAAGATCTCATAGCAGAATAATGTTACAGAAAAGATAAATAAAACAATTAAAGAGAGAGGTCAGGTGTAACTTTTTGACATCAAGTTTTCTAAATTTTTCTAAGAAGATGCTATACATACTACAGTTGACTTGATTAACATTTCTCCTTCAACTCCATTAATTGGCGATATACTTAAGAGATTTTAGACCGAAAAAATATTTATTATAGATATTGAAGAGTATTTATGTTCATATTCCTAAAGATGAAAGATAAAAACTTAATGATAAAGCCCAGGAATGCATTTTCTTAGGCTATGGACATAAAGAATTTAAGTATAAATTATATATACAAATTATAAAATTTAATGGCAAGAAAGTTGATCAAAAGTAAAGATGTTATGTTTCTTGAAGATTATATAGTTGATGTAGAGAATAGTGATAACTTTCAGTCATATCTAGAGATTTCCATTATTTTAACTTTAGTTTCTCCATCTGTAGTTCATGATGATCATGAGGGAGTTGGAAAGGATAATAATGATGATTCATGAGAACAAGTTGAGCAAGTAGCTTCAAAATCACTTGCACCACCAGTTGAGCTAGAATTGAAAATATCCACTAGAGAATACAATATTTTACTAAATATCCTTCTATGAATATGTGATGGTTACAGATAAAAAAGAGTCAAAATACTTTGAAGAAATCATGTCTCATCAGTACAAAAATAGTATGTTGAATCTACACAAGAAGAAATGAAATTTTTGAATGAAAAACACACTTATGACTTAAGAACGCTGCCTAAGGGAAAATGGACAATGAAGAATAAATGGGTTTACATTCTAAAAATTTAAAATAACTCACAAGCGGTATAGGGTTATATTATTGTGAAGGGCTTTGGTTAGAAGAAAGTATTGATTTTAAAGAAATATTTTCTCTTGTGATAAAGATGTCTTTTACCCAAATAGTTATAGGATTAGTAGCTACCTTGAATTTAAAAATTAAACAGCTTGATGTAAAGATAATTTTCTTGTACGGTGACTTAGAAAAGGAAATATGCATAAAGCAACCTAAAGGATTTAATATTAAAGGCAAAAATGAACTTATATACAAGTTGAAAAAAAAGTTTGTATGAGCTAAAATAAATGCCAAGACAATGATACAAGAAGTTTAATTCTTTTAAAGAGAATCATAATTTTAATAAGATTATGTGCAACCATCATGTTTTTTTAAAGAAGTATGGTAATAATGATTTCATTATTCTTTTGTTTTATATAGACAATATGTTGATTGTTGGCTAGAATACTAATAAGATTGACAATCTAAAGATAAAAGCTATAAAGTTATGGCTATCTCAAAAAACTTATATTGAAAAGATTCTTGAAAGATTTAATATGGCCAAAGCAAAATTTGTTTATTCTATACCTGTAAGCTATTTTAAACTTAGTTCTGAGCATTGTCCTATAAGTTAAAAAGAGAAGTAAGGGATGAAATGAGTTCGTTATATTTCAATAGCTGGTAGTTTAATGTACGTCATGATTTGTATAAGACTAAATATTACTTATGCAGTTGGATAGTCAACTGATTTCTCTTTAATCTAAGCAAAGAATATTGGACAACAGTGAAGTGGATTATCAAATATCTAGAACGCATTTCCAAGGCACGTTTATGTTTTGGTAATGACAAATATATGTTACAAATGTACATAGATGCAGATATGGTAGGAGTTGTTGATTTTAGAAAATCTTTATTAGACTATTTGCACATCTTTCTAAGGGAAACAATCTCATTGTGGTCCAGACTTTAGTATTGTGTTGCTTTATCTACCACTAAAGCAGAGTATATTGCAATCACTAAAGATTGCAAAGAATTCTTATGGATGAAGAATTTTTTACAAAAGTTGGGTGTAAAGCAAAATAGTTATATTGTATACTGTAACAGTCAGATTGTCATTCACCTAACAAAGAATTCAACGTATTATTCTAGATCTAAGCATATTGGTGTGAGATATCAATAGATACAATATATGCTTAAAAAGAAACAATTATAGATTGAAAAAATTAATACAATGGAGAATAGATAAAATATGATGACCAAGTTATTGTTCAAGAAGAAGCTAAAAAGTTGTATGTAGAAAGTGAGCTTAGTGGTGCCCCTATATAATTTAAAAGGAGAGATTTGCTAAGTCCATCTCATTTAGGGCCCAAAAGCTTAAAGTCCAAAAGAGCTCATATGTTGTGTAATTAATATTACGCTTTAGCTTCCGATGAAAATTACCATGAAATTTGACTTCGAAAAGTTAGTGGCGGACCTAATTTGTGAAATCACAAAAAGAGAAGTAGAGAAAAGATGAGAGAGAAAAGTGGCGTGATATTTTAATATTTGATTAGATGATCGATATGCAATTTTGATTATATTTTCTCTCAAATTTTGATGATATGTTCCTACCATCGCCTCTATAATCCTATTGGTCTTGATTTTTATTTTATCCTTTTGTTGATTATTATTTAAGATACTCCCCTGTTAGAGACAGTTATTAGATTATTACTGTAAGCTAAGAAAACTGAGATTATTAATATTATTAGTATTTAATATTATTCAAAGAAGACATTTTATTGTAATCCTTTAATATAGCAGAAGATTTTATCGGACTACAGTCCTGTGATTTTTCATGTAAAATTATACGTCTCTTGTAATTGATTTTTGTTTTAAATTTTATTAGTTTATTTTTCTACCTATGCATTTATTGTACATATCCTATTGTAATCATATAAAGACGAAAAGCGTTTTGTTTCCATTTAATTTATAATTACTTGTGTGAGCTCCTTTCCAAACAAAAGAGAACCTCTAAAGATATCATTGTGTCTTTTAAGACACGTGGTGAATTGTTATTAGTTGTTCTTCTGTAGAGTAATTTAATTATTCATCTTAAGTTATTTGAGTTCTTTAGGGTGAACACCTATCTCTTGTTAGATTGTCTTTGCTACCAACATGTCTCTAACTTTAATTGCCTTATTTCAAATAACCAACTAGATTAAAGAAGTTGTTATCTTTACAAATGATGTTTTAAGTTGTTATTTAGGTGGTCCCTCTCTTATTCTTGGTGCATGTGACTTTTGGAGGGATATTCTAGGTGGTCCTAGTAGGAATCATACTAGGTTAATCTGTAGCAATTTTTGGAGAGTCATTACTATCATAGTAATCTTCTATTAATATATGGCAACTTTTATGATATTTGGAGGACTTTTTTTGCACGTTTCAAATGGTTAATATGACTTATTTTCTTTTATTGTGATGTTTTCATAGGCATGGCAAAAAAGCTTAGGCCTGCCAATTCGATTTTCATAGGCTTTTGTTTGGTCTTTTATATAAGAGCTTGGACAAAAGTTTAGGGGGAAAAAAAAAACTTAAGCCAGGCCTAAGCCTTTTTTTTTATTTTTTTTATAAATTAAGATAATAAATTTAAATTTGAAAAAAATAAAAAAAACTTAAATCCATAATTTATATATCAATAATGAATCAAAGAATTTGAAATTATAATATTAAACTCTTTTAAGTATGTATTAATTAAAAAGTATTGGAATTAGAGAATCTAATCCTAAAAATTAAATCTCTAAATTTTTATTTACTTTATTTTTTATTTTATTTTATTTTAAAATATTTATTTTCTTTAATTTATTATTAGTTATATAAAATATTAATTATTTTTAACTCATTTTAAATTTATAATAATTTTTAAAAAATTAAAAAATAAGTAAGTTCAAACTTGGACTAAGCCCATACGTACAGCTATAATAGGGTTGGACTTAAAAAAGCCAAGCCCAAATCCTGAATCAGCCAACCTTAATCTTCTCATTTTGTCCTTACCTTTTCAATTTTTTCTTCGCACTTTGCATTGGACTTTCTTCTTCTTCCATGTTTGGTTGCTGAAAAATAAGGCTGGAGAGGAGAGATTTTCTATTTCCTCCACGATTTCCTTTGTTCGCTTAGTAAAAATGAATTGGAAATTAAATTTCGTTCTCCTCTCAATTTCTGATATTTGAGGAATTCAGTTTCAGTATTTAATAGTTGGGAAATTTGGATTCTGCATCATGAAAATGCTATATTTTCTAAATTTATCCTCATTTAATTTTAATTTTCTAATTTTATCCTTACATAAATCTAAATGGAAAAAATCCTAATTCTCTCACATAACAGCCTCTCACTCAAAATCAGGATCATATATCTCTCTCTCTCTCACAAATTTCGACAGCTATCATTGGCGATAAAGAACACCAGTGACACTGCTTGAGTTCAGCAGTCTCTCACATCTTCCTCATAGCTTCAATCTCTTCAGTCTCGACTTCAATTTCAACTTCAAATTCTCAGTCTCAGCTTTGATCTCAAGTTAGTGAAAGGCTTTTAATCGATCTCATGTTTCAGCTTTTTGATCTTAGTCTCGGTTTTGAATTTTTCTCAGTTGAATGTTAGATGGGTTTATGATATGCTTTTCCTCTGTTTTGGTGACCTATGCCATTATTGATTCTTTTATAAAGCTTCTGTTGGTTGGTCCATGCATCATAAAGAAATATATTTTTCCCTTACTATGTCTATAATTGCTATTTAAAGTAACTTGTAGTTGGTCCCATACTAGCATTGGTTGTGTTATGTATTGGTGCTAGATAGTGGAGAAACTATTGCTAGGCATTAAGTTAAAGCATTTGCATTTCTCTTTAGTTATAAATATTCTTCGAGTAGAAATGAAATTTTGGGCTTTCGTGATAAATTAATTTAGACAGATACAGGCTACATGCCTAACCTACTTCTGGGTATTTCCAGTTTCCTATTTGTTGCTGATACCGTAACCAAATGATATTCTAATACAATATTTAGGCAATAAACTTTGACCCAAGCCTGAGCTTTATCAATGGAAGAATTTCCCTGTAACAATTAGCAGCCGAGTTGAAAATATATTGTAATGGAATTTTGGAATGCTACTGGATTATCTTTTATATGGCTTTCTTCATTTGGGAAAAGGAAATATATTGTTCTGATTTTCTCTAGCACATTTCCTATGTTAATTTATACACTTTTTGTTACAAACTCCTAATATGGTGATATATTTAATTCTTTCTTTTTTATTGGAGTGCAGGATAACTGGGGCCTCATCTCTAATATCTTAGGTTCTAGATTTCTCATCACATGCTTTATCAGCTCAATTCTCTCATTGGTTTATTGTCTAAACCTCTTGAATTATGTGTTCTGTTTTTTAACTCTTACATATGTGCACTTCAAATGTTGTCCGCTTGATCTGATTTTTGTTTTTTTATGCTGTCTTGCATAAATTAAGATAAAAAAGTATAAATTAAGTAATTTATGAGTGTTCAGATGAAAATTAATGTTGTATAAAAGTTCTATCAGACTCATCTAATAGTTTATGGCTTTTATAATAGAAATTTATTAATATTAATTTATGACTTTTAAAATCTTTTGAAAGATTCTATTATAACTCGTCTATGGTAATTTATGAGTGTTCAGATGAAAATTAATATTACAGAAAAGTTTTATTAGACTTGGCTAATAGTTTATACCATAGAAACTGTTTATATTAATTAATTAAACACTCATAGAAAATTAATATTCAATAAACCATTAATAGCAGCAGAGGAACCTTAGCATTACTTTGAAATTTATTAATATTGCATAAATTAAGAGAAAAAGCATGTCACCGATTGACATGTTGCAATTATAAATTAAGTAATTTCTTTTATGTTATATCCTTTGTGTAAGATTGGGGCTTCTTTGTGCCATACTTAATTGGTAGCATTTCTTTAGTGGTCTTAGCTGTTGGAAGCATTTTTTCTAGGTAAGATAAAAAACCATATTTTTATTTTTAAGAATCGTTTATCTTTAATCTTTCACCAAAACGCATTTCTTCAGTCCTCTTTAAAAGAAAGTGTGCAACCTATAAGTTGAACAGTAAGTAAGGGATCAAATATCAGAACCATGCAATGTTTCGTACTAGGTTGATTATATATCTGTATCTACATACATACGTATATATATTTTCAAAGACACGATGATGTTTTAAAAGTAGTCGTGAAACATTTCTATTAAAATTCTCTTTACGTTCTGATTCCTTTTTTTTTTTTTCATTTCTAAACAAGTAAATATTCTGCCTAAGCCCAAGTAACATAAATCTATTCTAACATTTATTGTGATGTTATTTGATTAGCTCAAATTATCACACCAACTCTCTCATTTTGATTTATCTTACTACTTTCTAAATAACCCTAATTAAAAATTAAAAATTTTTTATTTTTATTTTATTTTATTCTTTCTCCTTCTCTCTCTAGCATAAAGTTCACCCCAATTACTTCATCATCATCATCAAATGACCATCACATATTTTGTTTATCATCAATCCATCACCTTTGCTACCATATGATGAGTTTTAATGTTGCGTTTTGTTAAATCATCACTCCATTTTCTTGATTTTGTGTTGGTATAAGTTTCTTTTTTTTTTTTTAATTTGGTTGCTAAACAAAGAACTTTGTTGTTTATCTGAAATTCTATTTCAAGCTAATAGATGCATGGTTAATTTTTTTTATATAAAAATCTATTATTTTGCCCATCTCTCTAAGCAGCAATCATCTGATTCAATATGTATAACTTTGGTTTCATTTTGTTGCTGTAGTAATAGATGACTTAAGCTTAATTGAGACAAATAATTTAAGAAGGAAGAAATTGGCTACATTATAGATTGGTTTTCAGACTATGCAAGTAGTTGTTTGCTTAGTGAAGTTTATCTAATATATTTGGAGAAATAGTCGAGAAAAATCATTAAGACGTGAAATGTATGTGCTCGATTTCTTCACAAATAGAAAAATTATTCACCAATTAGCTTATAATAGTGATGCAACTTGCATAGCCCAACTTAGAATAGATAGGTATGCATTTACAAATCTATGAACTAGGCTTGAAATAAATGGGGGTTTAAAACAAGCAAAATATTTATTAGTTGATGAACAAGTTGCCATGTTTTTACATATAATAGCGCATCATGTGAAAAATAGAGTGATTAAATTCAAATTTTTGAGATTAGGGGACACTATTAATAAGTATTTTCATAATGTATTGCATTCTTTCATACGACTCTATGGAAAATTATTGAAAAAGCTTGAGCCAGTTTCAGAAAACTCCACTAATGAGAGATGGAAATGGTTTAAGGTATATATCATTATTATATTTATTTTTCTTATATACTAAATATGTGGTATGATATAAATAATTATTTTCTTTTCTTTGGCATTGATAATAGAATTGTTTAGGATATTAGATGGAACATATATTAGAGTTAAAGTGCCTGCAGCAAATAAACCTAGGTATCGGAATGGAAAAAGGATTGCCATTAATGTTTTAGGAGTATGTTCTCAAGATATGCGGTTTATTTATATTTTAACTGGTTGGGAAGGGTCAGCTGCTAATGGTAGAGTCCTTCACGAGCCTCTTCGGAAAACAAATGGTTTGAATGTCCCAAATGGTAAATCATGTACTAGAAGTAAATCGGTTGTTTAATATAAAACTTTAATTAGCTAAAATTTAATATTTCTTAATTATATAGGTTACAACTATCTAGTTGATGCTGGGTATGCTAATAGTCCGAGATTTCTTGCTCCTTATTGTGGACAATGATATTACCTCAATGATTGGAGAGAAAACCACCAACCTACTAACCCACAAGAATTTTTTAACATAAAACATTCATCCGCTAGAAATGTTATTGAAAGATATTTTAGCGTGTTGAAAAATTAAAGGGTAATTGTTAGAAGTCCTTCATTTTATCCTATTAAGACTCAAAATGAGATTATCACGGCATGTTGCTTGTTACATAATTTTATTAGGAGTGAAATGCTATGTGATCCTTCTGAGGAGTCATTTGATATTATAACTAAGGTCGAATCACTTGGAAGCTCAATATTGAGTATTGAAACTTCGGAAAAGTGAAATTTATGGAAGGCAAAGTCAGCTTAACGAATGTATAATCAGTAAACAGTAATCAAATAGATGACATTCTTATTTACTCTTATGATACTCCTTTTTATTTTTCTGAAACTTTGTTGTATTTTAGTTTTTATTCAGACTTTTGAAACTATATTGACAATTTGAGTTTAATTTATTTGATGTTAGTGCAATTTTTATATATATGCATTAGGTTTATATGTCCATGCATGTGTATAAATTGATTAGTTAATGCTCTGGTTGTCCAAATTAAAAATTTTTTTGCTGTTATTTTGTTATTATTTAATAGTTAAATGGCGTCGCAACCTCTAAAGTCTAGATTTTAGACCTTAGAGGAATACCTTAAGCTCGTGGAGTCTCTTTTAAACTTGTATTATGATGAAAAATTTTATACTGATAATAACTTTAAAAGTGGCTACTTGAGGGCTCTTGAGACTTCTTTGGAAGCAAAACTATCCGGATGTGGTATAAAAGCAAAGCCATATATTGAATCTTTTATAAAGACTTTAAAGATGCAATTCCAAACTATACATAAGATGTTAATTGGTCCAAATTGCAGTGGCTTTAGTTGGGATCCAGAAAAGAAAATTGTAACTGCAAAAAAAGCTGTGTGGGATACTTATGTTCTGGTATGTGAGATGTTATTGTTTTATTTGCTATTTATTTTACTGTTATTGTTGTAGTCTTTGCTATTTTCAATCATTGTTTCATTTGTTATTTTATTGTTTTACTTGTTGTTGCCTATTGCTATTATACCTATTGGTTATTGACATTTTACTTGCTGTGTTTATGGTTATACTTACTGAATTGTCATTTTACTTGTTATTTTTATTGTTATATTTTCTGGTTATTATTTTTTATTGTTTTTACTCTTTTACTTGCTGTTTGGTTGTATTATATTTTCTGGTTACTGCAGTTTTTGTTGTTCTATATTGACACCAAACCATAATCGAAAGTTCCTATGTTACTTTAATGTCAATGCTGAATTATGGACCAGGCCAGACCCCATATCATCATCATCATCATCATTATCATCATCATATGGATTACTAAAACTTAGCAAGTGGTTTACTTTGATGTTGTAATGATTTTCTTCAGTCACACATATAGTTGGTAGCATGATTGTTGATTTTGAAGTTCTGACTGTATTTTTGACATGTTCTTACAGCCCTATTTGGCTATTTCAAGTTTTAACATATAAGCGTTAAAGTTGTCATTTCATTAACCTGTTCTATTGAAAAATATAAAGTTTAGTGTTTTATTTTCTAATTCCTAACTACTCTATTTCAAGGCTTAGGTTTTTGTTTTCAAGTTCCTATATAATCCACTGATAATGATTGTTAGTTAATTGTATTATATTTTCTTTATCAAGTTACAAAAAATTATAAATAAGTCTCAAACTTGTCAAAATTCTTTTGGAAACATGCAAAATAAAGAGGAAAAATATTTTAGAACTTGAATAATTGTGACCAGTCTAATAAGATAAATTAATAACAGTAGCTGGAAATGGTTTGAGCTAATGTTATTGTTGTGGTTGTCAATTTATGCATTGATTGCATTAATTATTTCTCATAATAATAATTTGCAAAAAGCATGAGTACATATGCCATTCTCTGTTATTTTTTGCTATTGTTGTGATTTTTTACTGTTATACTTGCTGTTTTAGTTGCTGTTTTAATTGTTTTACTTGTTGTTCTTGCTATTTATACAATTGTTTTATGTAATTGAATGGAATTAAGCCTACTTAATATTACAAGTCTATAATTAAGCTGCTATTTTACTTGTTGTTTATTATATTTTACTTGCTGGTTGTTGTTACGCTTGTTGGTTTTAATGGTTATTATTGTTGTTTTTTACTATTTTATTTATTGTTATAGAGTCATAAAGAGGCAACAAATTTCAAGAATAAAGCTTTCCCATATTATGAGGACTTATATATGATTTATAATAAGGACCATGCAAGGGAAAAAAAATGCAAAAGCTCCTGCAGATGTGGTGGAGGAACTTGAAAAAACAAAAACGAATAATGAAGCTTAAAGAGAGAATTTGAATATTGAGAATGTAGGAGATGAGATTGATGACAAAGTTTCTTTCTCACTTGCTCTACAAAAGCGTTCCAAAACTTCAAATAGCTCAACAAAAAAAAAGAGAGAAAAAAGTGAAGATTCGGAAGAGCCTAAAGAACTTAAAGATCTAACCACTCTTATCATCGCACAAATGAAAGACTCTTCTAATGTCGTGAGACGAGTTATGAGATAAAAAATCAATGACAAATAAGTAGGATTAAGTAAAGAGTTAAAGAAGATTAGCGATTTTATAGGGGTAGAATGACTTAAAGCCACCACTCAAATTGCTCGAGATAGTGTGGCGCTTAATGTTTTTTATAGTTTTTGTGATGAGGTTAGAGAAACATAGGTTAAACTTTTCCGTAGTGAAGAAATTTAACTCATGTTTAGATGTTATGACTTTATTAATATCTAACTTGACTCACTTGAGCATATGAAGTTTGATTAAGTTTTTTTTTTTGTTATGTTTTTGTGTTTTATATTTTGGAATGTCTTTGAAATTTTAAGTTGTTATAGTTATATTTTAAAATTTGACTAATTATTTTTAATTATCATTTGAGCATTTGAGATTTAATAGTTTGTAGTAATATTATGGGCTATTTTTGGAATAATAGTAATGTTTTTATTTTTAAAAAAATACTTCTGATAAAAGCACTTGGATAAGAATTGGTAAAAGTACTTTTTACAAAAGCACTATAAATATAATTAAGACATTGAGAATAAAAATTAACTTAGAGGTTAATTTTTGAATTATTAAATATATTTGTAATTTTTTAATTAATTTAGTAATAAATATTAAAAATCTAATATAAGGGTAAATTTCTCTAAATAAAATATTATAAAATTCTTTTCTTTTATTAATTCTACTCTAAACTGAACAAAAAAAAATTAAAACCTCCACTCTTTTCTTCTTTTTTTTTCTTTTCTCCTCTTTCTTCTCTTGTCCTCTCTTCTCTTGTAGATGTGTCACACTGTAATTGAATGATCAAATTCTACCACCAACAATTATTATGTTAACAACGTAAAATAATCAATAATTAATCGACCGACCCAAGAGAATGGACCCGGTTGAGTCCAGCCCAATAGAAAAACATACGCACTTTCATTTTCCATCGTCTCCTTCATTTCGTTATTGCTCTCGATCTGTACGCCTAGGCGTTTCATAGAAGCATTTTACTCCGTCTCTCGGTGTAGCCATGTCGAAGAACGCGTTAGCAGCTGCCACGTCACTGTTCCAAAACCTGCGTCGTTTTATTAAAAAACCGTGGGAAATAACCGGCGTCTGCTCCGACCCGGAATACGTGGAATCTCTGCGAAAGGCTCTCGAGTACCGGGTCAGATGTCCCGCCACCCCAGGACAGCAGGCCATCATCCCGACTTCCAACCCGGAAACTGTTTACGACATCAAGTACTACACCCGCGACCAGCGCCGCAACCGCCCCCCCATCCGCCGTACGATTCTGAAGAAGGCTGACGTGGAGAAGATGATGAAGGAGAAGACCTTTGACGCCACCGATTTCCCTCCCGTTTTTTTGACCCGTGCGGTCGAGGAGGATATTAACGCTGTCGGTGGAGGATATCAGAAATAAAAATTAGGCGAGTGTCCTTCCTTTCAAAAAAAATAATAATTTTCTTTAATTGATTTCGTGGTTGTTGTTGATTTGGTTAAACGGTTTTGCGGGTGTTGTTTGTTATGATTTTTTTCTTTAATTCGGGAAATTGTAATAATATGTCGTCTTGGGTTTGATTAATTGAACTATAGGGTTCCTAGATGCTATATATGGATGATGAATGTTGAGTTTAGGGTTTCTCGTGAGTGGTGATCAAAATTTTTTGGGCTTGTTTGATATTAGATGAGAATTTTTGGAATTTTTGCATTGTTATTGCTGGGAGGCCGGAGGGAGGCATGGATTTTGAGGATATGCACGCTGACATTTTGTAGTCTTATGGCTTCTGCTTTCTGTGAAGATTCAGGTTCATAACAGATTAATGGTTTATTGTTTCTAAGATTGGAATCCGATGCTCACATTATCGCATTTGAACTTTTAGTGTTGAAGTTCTCTTGTAAGTCTTTTTGGTGGGAGGTAGTCTGTGAGAGCACTACGAGATAATTGAGTTCTCTGGTGGGTTTTTGAATTCTGGTGCTGTTATGCATTTCTTTGAGCTAACCAATCAAGTGAAGGAAATAGGTTCAATATCATTTTTGGCAATGTGAGCTTTGTCTTAGAACTTAGGATAATGTTGGAGGTATAAATTTGTACACTTATGTATTGTACTTAGTGGGCTCGTTGTAGTAATATTTGACTTCAAAAGCTATAACAAGTAAAATTGGCTTATACAAAGATTAGTAAATGATGAAATCTATTACAAACTTATTGTCAGCTCATAATGTGGATGTTTTCTGATTATTGAATGCATCATGACATAAGAATTATTTTTACCAGGCTTGTTGGATCATGGTGAAATTTGTGCACCGGTCTTCTTCTCCGTCTCTCTTGCTTGCAGGCCATTGTGGCATGGCAATTTTGCCAAGACTGCTGTTGAAGAGAATGTAAGACTAATTTTGTTTGAAACATAAAGAAAATGTAACACTTGATGTCAATAAGGGTATTTGCCTCCACTTGCTGTTTCAGTTTAATATATTCGTTTATGTTTGTATAAAATCCAAATGCCGCTGCAGTTGGGTGATGGATGAACTAACTTCCAACTTGTAAGCTTTTCTTCCCGGGATTATTAATAATGCTAGTTTTAATGCTGCTACTTTTACAGTTTGCAGCACAGTAAAAACGTAGATTTTATTAGCCCTCTGATAGGACTTAGAGCTAAAATTAGAGCTGATTTTTATTGATAGAATTAAAAGAAGTAACAATCCTGACCTACAATTTGAGAGATAGGTCAAACTCTTCCAAACTATTAATTAATTTTAGCACTAGACAATACTCGGCATAAACCTTAAATGACTTGTTCTTCTCTTATTTATAAATGAACCTTAATAAAATTACTAAATAGTCTTTGCTCTTATAATTACTAAACTACGTCTGTCCTTTTATATTTGCACCTAACATAAGTTTTCAAAGGTCTAACATTACTTTCCTCCCAAAAAGATACCTTGTCCTTAAGGTGGAATCTAGGAAATTATTGTTGTATCAATGCATATGGCTCTTACGTTGCCTCATAGTCTGGTAGGTCCTTCCATGTAATCAACACTTTTTTATCAGTTAGTTGTCCTGTCACCCCTTGTTGTGCTCCCTTCATAGCAATCGATTCTAGCATTACCTCCATGTCCTCGGTTAATGTCGATGGAAGCAAAGGAGAAGGTGTGTGGTCTCCAATAATTTGTCTCAATTGAAACACATGAAACGCCAGATGAATAATTGATGTTGGTGGTAACTTCAATCGATACGCCACTTTTCCAATCTTCTTTACGATCTCATAGGGCCCAAAATATTAAGGAGAAAGCTTTTTATTCCTTTGTCGCGCCAAAGACTTTTGCCTATATGGCTGCAACTTTAGGTAAACTTGGTTTCTTACCTCAAACTATATGTCCCTCCTATGACTATCAGCCTGTTTCTTCATTATCTGCTATGCCTTAGATAAATGTCTCTTCAACTCTTCCAATATTCGATCATGTTCCTCTAAATATTGATTTATCTGCTACTTCGGTGTTAAGCCCTGTCCATAGTACACCAAATGAGGAGGATCATGCCAATACAAGACCTTAAAAGGAGTCGTCTATGTAGATCTGTGAAAAGAAGTATCGTACTAATACTCTGTCCATGCTTTGCTATCCACCTCAACCATTGCTTAGGCATGTTCGATGCAAAATATCGCAAATAGGTCTTTACACTTTGATTGACCACCTCAGTCTGTCTATCAGTTTGTGGGTGGTAAGCTATGCTCCTCTTTAAAATCATACTTTGCATTCTAAACAACTCTCTCCAAAAGTAGTTCAGAAAAATTTTATCTTGACCTGTTACTATTGACTCTGGAATTCCATGTAAACGTACCACCTCTCGCATAAATGCAACTGCAACAGTCATAACAATATAGGGGTGTCTTAAGGGTATGAAGTGAGCATACTTGTTTAGTCGATCGACCACCACCATCATTATTGTATACCCTTCCAACCGTGGCAATCTCTCAATAAAATTCATCATAACCTTCTCCCAAACTTTATCAGGTAGCGATAATAGTTGCAATAGTCCTCTTGGTGCCATTGCCATGTATTTGTGGTGTTGACACACATCACACCTCACTACCATCTCCTCGACATTCTTATTCATCCTCGTCTAATATAACTTCTTAGCCAAACATTGATAAGTGTTTAGCACACTTGAATGTCCTTCAATAGCACTCCCATGAAACTCCCGTAACAACTTCGGTATATGGCGTGACGTTCTCGACAACACAAGACACCCTTGATACAATAGTCATTGTCTATCTATGGAATAGCCTGGGTATCCCAATTCCCTACGCAACAACACTACTCATATCTTTGCCAATCTCTCATCCGCTTTAATCTCTCATAACAATACATCCTAATCCATCACTAAATGCACTGATAAACCTACCAATTGAGGTATTTTCCTTCATTGCGATAAGGCATCTATCGCTTTATTTTCTAACCTTGGTTGATATTGTATTTCAAAATCAGAACCTAATAAATTCGATAACCAGTGCTGGTGTTCTTCAGTCACGTTTCGTTGCTCCAATAAGAACTTGAGACTTTACTGATCGATTCGAACAATAAAATGTCGCCCGAGAAGGTATGGCCTCCACCTTTGAATAACTAGTACAATTGCCATGAGTTCACGCCAATAAACTAACTTGAGTCGCGCTCTCACTATTAACACTTAGCTGAAGTAAGCAATTAGACGCTGATTTTGCATAAGAACTGCTCATAACCCATACTATGATGCATCTATCTCTACGATAAATGATTGGGTAAAATCTGGTGATGCCAGCACTGGAACAGTAGTCATGGCCTACTTTAGTTTCTCAAAAGCTTGCGTTGCTGCTTTCCTTCATTAAAAATTATCCTTCTTCAACTGCTTTATTAGAGGCCATGCTATGGTGCTAATAACCCTTCACAAACTTTCGATAGTATCCAATAAGCCCCAAAAACCCCCTCAACTCCCTCAGTGTCTTAGGTAAAGGCCATTGTAGCATTACTGTTATCTTAAATTGATTTGATGAAGCCCTTGCAGTTGACATTACATGTCCCAAATACTCTACACTCGTTTGTGCAAATAAAGACTTCTTTCGATTGGCATGCAACTGATGCTTCTATAACTCTTTTAATGTTAACTTTAAATGATCCACATAATCCTTTAAAGTGTGACTGTAAACCAAGAAATCATCAAAGAAAACAAGAACAAACTTCCTTAAATAAGCTGAAATACCTTATTTATCGATGACTAAAAAGTGGCTGGCGTGTTTGTAAGGCCAAATAACATGATCAAGAATTCATATTGCCCTTTATGAGTTTGAAATGCAATCTTATGTACATCCTTTGGTCGCATACAAATCTGGTGATATCCCAATTTCAAATCTATTTTTGTAAACCTTGTTGCCCTATATAACTCATCCAATAACTCGTCGATCACCGGATTAGGAAATTTATCAAGCATTGTTTCCTTATTCAGGGCTCTATAATCGATATAAAATCCCCAACTCCCATCTTTTTTCTTCACTAACAAGAATGGACTTGAATATGGACTCACGCTTAATTGTATTATCTCGGCTTCTAATATTTCCTTAACTAGCTTCTCAATCTCATCTTTCTGTATCTGGGGATACCGATAGGATCGAACACTGATGGAAGGCCTCTTCCCTCAACACTATTGCATGCTCATGTTCTCGTTGCGAAAGTATACCACTAGGCATCTAGAATACTCCTTTAAATTACTTTAACAGTTGCTAAATTAGTTCTAGAATATCCATTGATGCCTCTATTTGTCCCCTACCTAGGCTATGCAGCTCCTTCAAGAATCATTGCCCTGTATCCTTAATCGTCTTTATCATGGTTTTAAATGATACCAATATTTTACTTAAACTCGAGTCACCTCATAGCACTATCGCTTGACCACTTACACGAAACTCTGTTGTTAAAAATTTATAATTTACTTTCATCTCTCCCAATGTCCGCAGTCATTTTATTCCTAAAATTATATCTGTACTTCCTAAGTCCAACGAAATGAAATCTTCTACCACATGTGAAATTCTAACAAGACAACCCAAGAGGGGGGTGAATTGAGTTTTTTATATTTATGGAAATAAATCACTCAATCAATGCGAACAAATTCGAAATAATTGAATAAATAAACAGACTGATAAATAAATTAAAAGATAGGGACGAGAAAGTAAACACAATGATTTTTACGTGGTTCGGCTATCCCCACCTACGTCTACGCCTTCAAACACTCCAGGCTTGAGGATTCCACTATGCAAGCCTCCAAAATTTCAACAACTTACAATTGACTTCCCAAGTGTCAATAGACTTTTACAACAAGAGATTATTCCTAATCTCTTAACCTAAATGTATCCCCACACTTGCAGTCACTTAAGACAAAGGAATACAAATTAATTTATTTCTCACACAATCTTTCAAGGTTACAAGTTAATGCTCAATGTGTGAATGAATGAAGTACAAATTTGTTTAAAGCTTTCTGTAGCTGGTAAACTCGTATATAAGCTCAGTAGTTGTGTTGTCGTCAGTCTTTGATTTGAATTAGATGAGCATATTTATAGTTGGAGCTGAAAACTAGCCGTTATTCTTCCATCTGACAGAAAACGGTTTACCGTTAGCCGTTAACGGTTAGTCGTTTTCTTTGGTCAATGTTACCGTTGGACATGATTTCAAATAAACGGTTGACAGTTAAGAATTATCCTTTTGCCGTTAACATCCAGAGACCTGCACAACAAAAACACTTGATCCGTTTTCTCTAAACGGTTAAGGGTTTACAAAGAATGTTAATTTTGAAACTTATCGGTTAACCGTTATGTATTAACAGTTTACCGATTACTTCCAGTATCTCACAAATTGCCTATCGGTTAAGGCTTAAGCTGTTAACTTTTTAACTTTAAAGGATTTTAAAGAGTTGACAATATCGATTAACCGTTATATATTAACGGTTTGCCGATTACTTCCAGTATCTCACAAAATACTTATCGGTTAAGGCTTAAGCTATTAACCTTTTAACTTTAAAGGATTTTAAAGAGTTGACGATATCGGTTAGTTGTTATATACTCAGAACTTCATTTAACTTACAAAATGTTCTAGTTTCTCTAAGGAATGTTAAACACATACTTAGTTTTGACTCTTAAGAGAATACTAGAAATTATGTGAGTCTTAAAATACATTTATTAACTTAAACTCATTGTTTGTTATCATCAAAATCAATTACCAGAATATATATATGTTAACAACCTGAATGCCTGGTAATAGTAAGAGCAACCTCGTATATAAATCCCTATTCTTTTATATTTTTCTAGTACCCATGACTACTCCAAAACTATCGGTGTCTGTCAACCCAAGTCCTAATTAGTCTACTACTTTATTACAAATAAAATTATGAGTCACCCCACTATCTATTAGCATCATCACATCCTGCAGCATTTAAATAGAGATGTTCTTTTTCCACCTTTTCTTCCTTGGCTTCTTCTTTGCCTTCCTCCTAATCACCCACAGTCAAGACTTGTAGTGTTTTGTCTTTATATCAATGTCCAAGTGAAAACTTCTCATCACATCGAAAACACAACCCTGTTGCCCTTTTGTCTTAGTTTCTGTTTTCGTGAGGCGTTTGAAAGTCACCCCCGATCGTGCACCACTAACTTGATCCCTTTGCGAATCTCTATGTTTCCCCATCATTTGTGTTTTTTGGTCTCTTAGTGGTGTGTTTTGGAACTCTTGCTAAAATCTCAAGGTTTTGATTTTTTGTCCTATCGATGGTGTACTGTTTCGATATGAATATTCAACTGAATTATTTTTATTAACCTGTTTTACTGTGTTCTTATCCTCGATCATTTGTGCCATCTCTATTATCTCTCCTAAACCTCTCGGCCTCTGCAAGTATAGCACGGCTCGAATTTCTGGCTTCAATCCTTTCATAAAATTTCCTTCCAACACTGCCTTTGAGATTTCTCCTATGCATCTTGATAGCTACTCAAACTTTTCATTATACTCGATGACCGTTCTCTCCTGGATCAAGGTAAAGAACTATTCATGCAAATCTCCCTCTTGAGTGGATTGAAACCTCTCCAATAATTGGTTTTTAAATTCTCCTCATTACCTAAATGGTTATCGTTATTCACGCCATTGAAACCACGCAAGCGTCTTTCCTTCTAGATATAATGCTTCCGCCATCATTTTTTCCCTTTCTAAAGTCCATTAATGATGAAATAGCGTTCAACCCTATACGCCCATCCATAAGCATCCTCGCCTTCAAAAATGGGCATTTTCAGCTTTCTTACTCTAGAATCTGCCCAAATTGAGTTTGGCCAACCTAATTTCGCACCATCAGAGGTGTCCAACCTCTCAAATCTACTCCAGTTATTGCAAATCCGGAATACCCAGCCCAAAATTCTCCTTGTCCAGCCCCATATTGGGTTAAAATCTCATTCCCAACTGTATTTCAGCTATAATTGCTCCTCTTTTTGCCAAGAATCCCTCCCCCTAGTCAACCGGCCCTGAATCTAACCTGTCTAAGCCCAAATCTGCCTTTCTCGAGCCTAAACCCAACTTGCCTGAATCATGCCTCACCCCTAAATGCCCTCAAATCACCAAGCCCAGTCACATGGACTCTTGGGTCGTTGCCCCTCATGGGTTTCATACCATTGGATCCTTCTCTAGCCATTTTGCCATGTCCTATTGATGCTTCCTGTGATGGGTTAAGGTGGAGTTAAGTCAATTTCAACAGCATGGCTTCAAGAGATGAAAATTGTTGTTGAATAGTATCAAATCGCTCGTCAATGGTGGCTTTGAGTGATACAACCTCCACTTCCAATTTCTCTTCAAGTGTGTCCACCTTCTTTGTTGTCATTGTCCTATGATTTTTACTCTAATACCACTTTGATAAGACTTAAGACTAAAATTAAGGCTGATTTTTATTGATATAATTAAAAGAAGTAACAATCCTGACCTATAATTCAAGAGGTAGGTCAAACTCTCCCAAATTACTAATTAATCTTAGTACTAGACAATACTTAACATAAACCCTAAATAACTCATTCCTCTCTTATTTATAATTTAATCTTAATTAATAAAATTACTAAATAGCCCCTGCTCTTATAATTACTAAATTACCTCTGCACTTTTCTATTTGCACTTAACATAAGTTTTCAAAGATCTAACACCCTCTTAATCATTATGGAATGGTGGAGCCAAATTTATCAAATTTCTCTTCTGTTTTTCTTTCTCCTAATCAAGGGAGGCAACTTTCTTTTGTATTGTTGCTTGTTGCTCTATTTGATGCTTGCCTGTTAGTTATGTGAATTCTTATACTCATTTTGATTTTGTCTGAGGACTTGAATCCAATGGCTTTTATCTTAACCAGAATAGTTGTTCCTTATTTTACTTTGGGTGGCATTTTTCCAGTTGAAATGGCTAGTTGCTTTCTTTATTCAGTTTTACATTAAATATAGACCCTTACTTTTAACAAAGAAGTAATTGTAGTGCTTTTTTGTTTCTTGACAATATAGATTAGAGAATTTGAGCAAGAAGATGGAAGATTTACCATCTTTGTAAACATTTTCAGTTTCCTATTAGAGGTTTGGCTTCCCACTTTCACATTATTATGGTAGTTCTTGTGCAAAGAAAGGAATGGTGGCGAAATCAAAGTGGTTGAACTCGTTACTAATGAAATGGTTAGGGCACTATTCTTTGTGCTCTATTTTACTATTCATTATTTAAGGTGTGACCAATAGGAATTCCATTTCCTGAATTGTCTTGATTTTTTTTCTCTGTGTACTTCTCTTAGTAACCAGAGTAAGTTGATTTTTCACTTGCTTTAGGCTGGGATTAAAAAGCGATTCGTCATATGCATGTTTGATTCTTTTAATTTACATTGGCTTTTAGTATCCAAATGTGTTTACCAATTGAAATCAACCTATTGGTTTGCTGTAAATTTATTACATCTTTTTTTAGCTTTGAACTAGGTATTGAATCGGGTACCTTGGCGACAACAGTATGATCTTTGCTCTCTCTCTCTCTCTCTCTCTCTCTCTCTCTCTCTCTCTCTCTCTCTCTCTCTCTCTCTCTCTCACTTGTTTCTATAATTTATTTCTTGATGAGCCTTTAACCTATACACAAGTGGTCAAGTGAGCTATGCAATGAGTAATTGGACGTGTAACATACTTATAATTTATTGGAAATTAATAATTGCTGAAGCTGTGGATTTTTTAGATATAACATTCACCACTCACCATATGACAAACAATATAATGCACTAAATTATTTCGCGCATTTATAGCCACAGTTTCACAAGGCAGAAGAGCGAATAGACCACTACTGTTTCTAGTGTTTGAACCTTTGAGTACAATCCAATCTAAATGCTGCTAGACGTGATAAAAATCAAAAACATTAAAAAGCATAAAAAATAAACTAATCTCGCATATACAGAGAGCTATGTGGTGTGTGAGGTAATGTTCCTTATGATGTGACTTCACATGTGGTGACCTCCCATTAAGGTTTGTGACCCAAGTAGCAAAGCTTCCTCAATGGGAGTTTGACACATACAGAATATGTGTTTTTTATTTGTTAATGACATCTACATTTTATTAAAATAAAGATGTTCTCATATATATATAACTCACACGAATTCTATTTTCATATATATATATATATATATATATATATATATATATATATATATATATATATATATATATATATATATATAAACATAAATTTTAATGTAGTACATTTTGTTTTGTAGTATGTTAAAATTAGTATTATTTATCTTTTATATTATGTCTAACTTTAATATAATTAGATATCTCTAATTGGTCTAATTGGAAGCTTACTTTGTATAGAGAGAGTTATTCTCTAATGACAAACATTCTTGGATGACAAAAAACATAAATTTCAATATATTAAAAATTATTTTTTTAATCTATTATTACATTAGAACTTGTGTTTTTTTAAGTCTGTTAGTGGCATTTTTCATTTATTAAAATAAAGAAAACTAAAGAGAAGAAAAGTATATACTCTAAAATGATATATTTTGTTTTGTAGTGTATTGGAGCATCTTTTTTTTTAATTTATTATTTATTTTAATAAAATAAAAAAGAAGTCCTCTAATATACAGTCGTTAGAATGTTAATTTTTTTAATAAGAGACCCCTTATTAATTAATGACTATATTGACCATAATGCATTGTCAATAATTATTTATGATTCCGTACATCCCGCGTTATTTTACACATATACCGACGACATATTGCTAGAACCTGCTTAATTAAATGTACTAGTCTATCTCTTGTTCATGGAAAAATATAATTAAAATTAACCTGATGTGCAAATAATTAAAATTTTGTCTTTTTTCCCGCTTTCTGCAAAATAAAAGTTCTCTTCAGCGTGAAGGGGTCTTTTTATCTTGGTGGTAGACAAAGAGGTGGGTGGAACAGTGGAAGGATAGTGACTGCAGAGCCCCTCCCTTTACTCATACTACGGGTCTTCTGAGGATCGTCAATTACTAATTAATTACTGGGTACATTTTGCGGTCTTGTATTTTGCATTCAACCCTCTTCGGGTAATTGCTTATTATGTTTCAAACTTTTATAGTATTTACTGCAGGCTTTTGAATATAAACGTTTGCTGCGCGTCTGTAACTGTTGTTTTTGAATAGCTAATGTTGTAAAAAAAGCCTGGATGACTCTAAGAAATGGTCAAATGGATAAACTTGCTCTAGTATTAACATGCTGTCTAATACTTTCTCCTCTTGTATCTTAGCGGATTTCTAATTGAACGAATTCTTTGATCGAAGGAATGAGTTTGTGATTATTTATGGCAAAACAAATGTGATAATCAATTTATGGAAATAAGTGGAAGGCATCTTTATCAAGATTCGAAGGAATGACCTTTTGTTTGTTGCATGACACTTGGGAGAAGCCATTGAAAAAAATCTATGATCTACATTATCTTAAGTCATGCTAAGATTTGCAACTTTCCCCTGCCAGCTTGAGGAAGGATAAAAGGAATCAAAGCAAAGATAAAGACAAAGACAATAAAATTCACCAAGGGTTATTCTCTCCATCTTTAACAATAAGTTCAAAGTTGATTGTCAATCAACATTAACATTGATCGGCATAAAGATTGATTTTCTATAATAAGATGGATTAAAGGAATCTTTGTAAAAAGCAATCAAATTACGAATTATTATAATTGTAACATTTCCATTTTTATATTTACAATCATTTTATATAAAAATTGAGCCTTTGAGCTTATGAATCAATTTTTTTTTAGTGTATAAAACCATTTGATATCCGATAACCACATTAGGCCTTGAGTAGTTCAGATTCGAGCAGGATAGGATCAGTAGGGTGGTAAAAGCTCTCTCAACAAATATTTAATGCAACTACATTCTCAAATCTAGAACCGATGACCTTGGTTAAGTTAAAACAACCTTATACTATCTGATTTATGAGCTTGTTGGCTTTGAGCTTTTGAATCATTAAAAAATGAGATTTATCTTTTTTTTCCTCTACCATTTTCAAAATCTTTAAATACCCATTTACATAGGCATATTAGTGCTTGAAGGCAAAAGACAAGTGTATGCATATGTATATATAGAGAAATTATAGAATGCATTTAAGGTACCAAATTAGCCATACAACAAGTTAATAAGGTCATAATATGTATGCATTTAGTTTGAAAAAGTGTCATGCAAGTGGTGGTGGTATTAAATTCAATTATATATGTCATACATGCATCAATTGATTGTAATATCTCAGATGTATTCTAGAATTTTTCGTATATATAAACAAACAGTTGTTGCTTGTACATAAGATAATTACCTATCTTTGTATGACATGTGTTAATAACTATCGGCTAGGCAAGTTCAAATATTGTTTGAATGAACTTTTTCTTCGTGCTTAAATTTCTAGTTTAATTTAATTTTTAAGTAATATGTGTAATAATTAAAATTTAGATAGGATAATGATGAAAAATAAACCGTCAATATTTTTTTTGTACATTTTATCTTACAAATAACACTATAGTTGACAAATAATATTTTCATCTTTTTCTATCTCATGTATTTGAGATGTCATTTAATATCTTGCGCTTCATTAATTTGGTATTATAATGTAGCTGTATCTTGAGGCAACAACTCTAAAATATTTTATCATTATAATTTCTATCAAACTTTCTTCTTCTTTTTTTAAATTCATTTTTGATCAAACATTGTCAACTTTGGTTTCATAGATTCATAATATCAAATAGGATTCTAGATAATCAAGTTCATAACTCATAGAACTATTATCAACATTCAATACTAATAGTTAGGTTAGTATTTAACTTACAATGTTATTAGTTAAAACTGCAAATTGGCAATAAAGTGGTTTCTAAAATATCGAATAAAATTTAATCTTTACATTTCACCATCGTTTCCAAATAAGCACAGTAGTAATAATTCACAAACAAACTGCATAATATTGTTTAATTTGCATTAAATCTTAAAAGCCAAAATCTCAAAAGTAGAACTCATGGTTCTAAAATTGCAAAGCTTTTTTGTTTACATTTTAATCAAAAAATGCAAACAAACTAACCAGCTCCTAGATTTATACATGAGACTGCAAGACCGAAATCGCTGCAAGTTATAGCAATAAGCGCATGACTCTTTAATTTGTAAATGTACCAAAGAAGATGAGCTGCAGCGATCACTTTGTCTCTACAAAATAACTTTCTGTCGATCACGTCCCTGCGGCCTTTTTCTTTTTCAGCTTTTTATTTTTTCTTCTCTAGGGTTTTGTATAGCAGTCACTTTCACTGGTACGTCACAAAGAAGAAATTGTAATAACTACACACGAACAGAGACAATGACTTAACACGGGAAAAAGAAAAAGATCAAAACCCCTTACAGTTAATATCCATACATGCTTCTTGATTCTTGAGTTATTACCAAAACCCCTCTTATGTAATTTTCACAATATTGCTAGAAATTCTTGATTTTTATATTTTCGTCAATTTATTTTATTTTTAAAAAATTATGATGACCAACCTAATAAAATCATTTGTTAAGATTACTGATAGCAGCTTTCATCATATATTTCATATATGTATGTATATATTCCATTACATTTTCATTATTCTCTTTCCCAATGGACAATAAGAATGTGAATCTCTCAATCTCTATCTCTCTTTGTTTCTTTCTCTGGAATTTCAATAACTGGGTCGTGATGATCATGATGTCTGAGATCAGATTTTTGACAGTGATAGTAACCCACTTGAGTTTTTTCTTTTTTTTTTTGGAAAAAAATTTTAAGACCTTATCTTTTGTAGTTAATGTTACGAGTCAAGTTTGACTCGCGGTATTTATTTAGAGAAGCTACTGCCTACCGTAGAAGACAATGTTGTTATCTTATTTTTTTAAAGAAAAAAAAAAGAATGAGCAAAACATGCAAAATATTATGTAATAAAGAAACTATAAGTAATTCCAAACATTAAAAATATAATATTCAAAAAAATCATTGACGTATGATATCTTCACACTCTATTTAGTTTAACTACCTTCACTTTCTTCATCAATACATTATGTTTCACATATTTATCGTAAAGCTTACAAGGTAGTACATATTTTGGCTATTGATGGTCTTGGTTGTCATTCCCATGGTGCATAGCCATGTATTGAAGCTCATAACCTTAACTTATATACACTCAAAAGCTAGCTTATGAGTTGTGGGTCGTCTCAAACTTATATTTCAATTGAGAAGTTACTCTTTGCCTCTGTGAGATATTCTCCTCAACACCTTATCACATATATGTTCTATTTTTTTAATTAATTCTTGTCATGCAGAAAGATGGTGTGCAACCACTTATATATGAGTCTTGCTTTGATACCCTATAGAATTTGATAGGCCTTTAACTCATACCCATGAACTAGTTCTAAAGTGAGGATAGCCTAAGCATTATAACCCAAGATTAATTTGAGCCGACATAGGATACTGTAAACATAATTTACCCGTACCCCAATGTAGTTTGGAATACTGTCTTTTTCTTTTTTTGGGATTAATTTCGGATGTTCTTAATTTTCATTTTATGTAATATTTCTCACTCTTCTTGTTCTTAAAGGAATTAAAATAATTTAGATGAAATACCGTGGTTGCTTGTTCAATATAATAGAAAAAGATAGAGATGTCAAATGTAGAATTTAAAATATTCTTGTTGTCAAAAACAGTATGGAATTTATGCACTGCATAATTTAATTTGTCTTTTAAAAATTAGTGTATGTGTGTTTTCACCTAACCAACAACCTCAATGGGCGAGATCGAAGATTCAATTGTAACTTTTACATAAAACAAAATTCTGGCTAGCTAATTAACACTTTCTGACAAATTAATGGTCAATGCGCTGAAATGAAGGTAATTAGTTCACCTAAATTGTGTTTCCAATATTAGCAAAACACGGAAACCTAAAATCATTCCAAATATCGTAATTTCGGATGCAATGTTAATTCGATTTTTGTGTTAAACTTTTAATTGTGCTGATGATGCTGATTAAAACTCAACGGTACACGCACTTGACAGAATATTATTAAAATAAAAAAAAAGTACAAAAAAGATCCAAATGAATAATTCTCTCGTTTCAAGCAGATCAAAATCCCTGAAAAAAAAAAAGAGAGATAAAAAAACGATAACGATAACGAACGATATTCGACGCTATCCCTTTGATACAGGAGAATACGAGAGTTTAACTCAGTGAGAAATTTAATGGCTCTCTGAACAAGAAGCACTACTGATACTGCTACACTGCGGCTGTCTTGGATCTGGGGACCCTTTATTTTTATATTTACCATTTATGATGATGGTTCCTTAAAAGAAAAAGATAGAGCGCAGCAATGATTTATGCCCACAAAAAATTTTCTGTTTCCCCACAGCGAGATAGAGATAACTCAGAGATTAATTAAACAACTGTCAAAGAGAAACCCATTAGGGGATCAAACTCTTTCCAAGTAGAATTAATTGACTACAAAGAAAAAAGGGGTTGATTTCTTTATGATTTAAAATAAAATAGTGGTTGTCGGGAGCTTTGACCTATATGTCCATAATCGTGTGTTTTTCATTTCATCCTTTATTTCATTTTGCACAAAAATATGTTTGTAAGATTCTGTCTTACACTTTCTTGTGCCTATACGTCTTCAACTTATAATCTGTTATGAGTACAAGTCTCTATTTCACTTTAACGTATATAAACATTTTTTATTTTCTATATTATCTTATATTGTACGATACTGGTGCGAAAACATGAATGAAAACTTAGGACAACACGCTTATAGGGTTCTCATTAATCAAATATACTATAAATTTGGACTAATGGTTTTATTATTATTATTTTTTGCTCCCCTTGCCTTAAAACTTAATCAGTTGCCTCTCCTTTTGGTCCACTTTGATAAATTACTCAACTGTAGAAGCCTATTTTTGTTAGAACGAAGCGGGCAAATTCAACTTTACTATTTGGGTCTTATTGCTGGTGTGTAGCTGACTAATTCTCCTTCAAACGCTAAGAGTACCATTAGCAATATTACCAGCTGGAATTAGCTAGCTAGGGTTTCTAGGGTTCATTAAAATTGGTAGGGTTTCCTTTTTCTCGATCTGATAGAGAAATAAAGTAAGCCTCAGCTTTTGACTGGAGTAACGATATAAACTGTTTATTAACCCTTCAATTATTTTGGTGAAAGATTCCATTTTCTGTTAAGGTACCTCAAAACTTTAAAAAAAAAAAAGTTGCCCTGTCTTTCAGTTTCAAAGTTATTATTATTTTTTTGCACTTAACTCTTATAAAATTAGTTAATATTTATTTGGATTTCAGAAGTGATTACCTAAACTTATAAGCAAAAGTAAATAAATAAATAAAGAATTGTTATATATAGCCATACTTATGAATTCGTGATTCTTGCGTTCTTTAAGTGAAAAGCACAATAGCATATTTCCTTTAACTTGGACTGCTAAACAATAAAGCTTATTTAGGGATTTTTTTTTGGTCTCTTGGAGGTACATGAACATTGAACACCAGCTGAGTATGGTTGAGCTGACACAGAAAAAAAAAAAATCAAAAGTTGGCTCTATTTTTAACATTTCACTGTATGTGAACTGCAGTTCACTCTGCCATGTATACCATAATATAGTTCACTTCAAATTACTTGAAGGTTTTAAATTTGATCATCACCGATGAAATTAATCATCCCTTAGCCTGATCTGCTGTGAAAAATCTCACTGCTGCTGCCATATACAACCATAAGGTGGTCCCTTTCTTTCTCTCTTTCTACAGTGTGTAGATGCTTTAAAGAACCAATATGTGTACGTTGGTCCCTCCTCTACAACCTAATATTATAGCAAGCTCTTGTTGTTATCTGTCATATAGTCTTTCTGATTGAAACCCTTGTTGCATACACCACAACTTTGAAAGGCACAGATGACTGAGACTACTCTTATCTTATTCATTCATTCATTAATTTTAATCCCTAGCTCTCCTAGCTAGCATTTGACTCATCACAAGTTCTAATTAATCGAGTACTCTTACTGCCAGCCCTTTATCCATTTAAACATGTCTTAGCTATGAACTGGGAACAAAATCAAGTACATGCACAAATAATGTATTGTGCAATTAGTGTGCAATAAGAACAGATTAATGAGGAACTTACTAGGGGATAGTCTAACTGGATGTGTCAACATAAACAATTGCCACATGGATTTAGATACGCCACTCCTTTTTCTTTTTTCCATTATAAGGCAACATGCCACGGTGAAATTCCAGCATCTTTCCCTTTTCCAGAATTGTGCTTTAAAATTTCCAAGAGCAAATTTACTTAAGGGCTTTATAAATTCCATGGCGTACGACTTCCAATTTACTTCTCTAGGTAGCTAGCCTCTCTTCCTCCACATCCACCCTAGACGCCGCACAGCTGGCCAATCAAAGAATAAAGAATTACTCATCAGCTGCAAATTGCCGGTAGCTAGATTTTCTGACTTATGTAAGTTCACATCCCATATATACAAGATCCAAATTCTTGGTTAACTTACGGCAATGGGGAGTCATATATGCACGTATGTTAACCATTTCTCACTAGTCTACAGGTTTATGCAATATGATTTTCACTGAGTTTAATTATTTCCTAAATTAAGTCAAAATTAAATTGATTTTTTTTTTGGGCATAAGAATTTCGGCAAAGCTTTCACTTCTTTTAGTAGTTCTTTGAATCCTTTATGAAAGCTTTTGAGAATTTTAATTTCCTGCATGTATTTGGTGTTTTTTCGCTTTTTTTTTTTTAAGAGCGTCGATTTGTTTAGTGAGGGAATTTTACTGAAATTCTTGCATGTTTCATATTATCAATCTTAATTAAATCTCTACTCCATACATGCACACCAAAATTCAAAAATGAAGAAATACTTTTAATAAGCTTTTAATTTGTTTACTAGATAATTTTTTTGTTTAAAAAATTATTAATTTTCCTCTTTTAATTCGAAGTACTTATTTTTACTAAAATAATGCTTGAGTTAGTAGAATTTTGTAAAATCTGTTAAAATTTTCTTGTTGTTTCAGAGATTTAGAGCACCTGGATGATGAAAGGAGCAATAATAAGATGATATCAACTTCAAGAGAAAAAGGTTTTCAAGCAAAGCAAGAGGATGACACAAATGAAAGCAGCAAATTGATCTCCAGGCCACCATCATCAAGTTCTAGGGAATGGTCAGGATTCAGGAACCCAAGAATTGTACGCGTGTCGAGATCATTCGGAGGCAAAGACAGGCACAGCAAAGTGTGCACCATTAGAGGGCTAAGAGACCGACGGATAAGGCTTTCGGTGCCAACAGCAATCCAATTGTATGATCTTCAAGACCGGCTGGGGCTAAGCCAACCAAGCAAGGTTATAGACTGGTTGCTTGATGTCACTAAAAATGATATTGATAAGCTCCCCCCACTTCAAATTCCTCAAGAATTGTTTGGTCATCAATTTCATCCTCCACAAATGATGCTACAATCAAACACTCCTACTACCTCTCATCATTCTTTGATGAGCAACAGCACTAGTGTTGATGATCATGGGGATCAAGATTTATCAAGGTACTCATGGGATTTAGAGGCTGGATCACTGATGAGGGCTAATAAGGGCAAGCAAGTTGAAAGAGATCATGAAGATAAAACTCATCAAGAGCCTTCTTCATTATCAGCGCATCATCATCAGAAGTTTTATCCTGGCTTGTTTAATAATATTAATAACAATAATGCGATGCCATTAAACCCTTACTACCATTGGGAGCCTTCAAATTTATCATTATCTCAATTTGGTTCAGGCCATGATTTTTGGTCTCATCAGCAAGCTGCAGATCAGAATTATGCATTCTACAGCAATGCTGCTGCTGCTGCAGCAGCAGCAGCAGCAGCTTCTTTGTCTCATCATCATCATCACTTATTTTTCTGCCCACCTGCTGCTTCTGCAACAATGCCATCGCTTTTTCCAACATATAATAATGCATCATACATTTCAAATGCTCAAGAGGGTACCAGCCATGATCAGTCACCGAGACAAATGAACCATTTCCAATTGTTGAGCTCATCATCAAGTCCTTCATCACAGTCTGCACTGCATAATAATCTTCTTCTGCCTATTAGTTCTCTTGCAATTACCGGCAGCTCATCACAAGTGAAACCCTTTTCATTACTGAATGCTGAAAGCAATCCTCATGAAAAGGAAGACTCCTAGATTTAGTACAAAGTTTTGTCTGATCATAGGGCTGTTTCCTCCACAAGCCATATTTAGGCGATCCCCTCAATGCAAGTAAGAAACTGAAACTCTTTTCTTGAACTTTATATACAGTTATATTTCTGCAGACGATGTGTTAATATAGGCGAAAGTTTGTAATATGCTAGTATACGTTAACTTTGTCGAATTCTTGGGTTTTGAAATTTTATAATTATTATCAATAGAGTGCTAATTTTGATTAAAATTGATTGTTATTAAAAGCTTGGGCAACGAAACCATGAGCTAACTTTTTTTAGAATGAGTTAAGTTTGTGGATTTAACATTGTGTATATTAAATTAAACCCATGTACGAATTAGTCTTTACTGCTTTCTACATATGACAAGCCATATTATTGTCACACAAATCAGGTAAAAAAATCAGCCAACATGTGACAGAGATACTAAAGACATAATTCCACATCGCCTGAGAATAATTCCTAAACTAAGCATGTAAGCTCAGGGCAAACTTAACTATGAGCTCGATTTTAAATATGAGTTAGCCCAATAGCCATATGTATAACATGCATATTCAATTGAGTTAACTAATACAATTGACTTTTGCAATGAAATTACTCTTACAGTTACTCTTTGCAATGAAATTATGGTTAGTCTAAACCAGTTAGATCCCTTCATATAGGCTTTAATTTTCATTAACATTAGGCTATCACTACAAATTACTTGAGTGCCATGACATACGTTTAGCTATAAGTCCTCTTAAACTAATTGACTAAGATTTAAGTAATGTCCATGACATTAAAAACCTATGTTACTATGTAATATTTAGTTTCTGGAAGGAAGGATCAACAAAGAGATATTTAGTTAAAAACTCAAGAAAAGTAGAGGAAACAAATCAATATATGGTGTGGAGAGTAATAAGCATATTAAATAAATGAATTAGTGAGACTAATAATTAAGATGAAGCCAAGATCTAGTTCCAACGGTAAGAAGCGGCCTTCTTAGGCTTAGATCCTAGGTTTGAATTTCAATGAATACCTAATTCAATTAAAAAAAAAGAATAAATTTTTCATTTGAATTTAACCTTTAAAAAATTTTAAAGTGTACATGTTAATTATACATGTGGTCAAGATTTATTCTTTTATTTATTCGTTTACCAGGAGTCACAAGCATGCATGAATTTAGGTCTAAACATACATGAAATCAGATTTATTGTTTTAATTTGACTAGATGATAATTAGACAGAGTTATTTGGTCAGTTTACAAATTTATAGGCTCATTCTTTAAGTTTGGGGCGCGGGGGGGGGGGGGGGAATTCTTCTGAATATAAAATAGGTTTTAAAGTACAATTTTCAAGATTAGCATATATGATTGTTACTATAATGTGAAAAAAATTATTTTCATGACAATAGTCCAAGGGACAACCCAGTTGATGATTTGTGTATTGCAGTAGAACCAAATAAGTCAAGAGCAGTTCAAATCCTCTCACACAAATCTCGTAACTTAGGGTGAAAGGAAAAAAAATAATTAGTTTCGTATTTAAAAAAAAAAATTTTTTTGATGCTACAATTGAGAGAAACTATCTCTTTAAAAAAGGGGGAAAAAGAGTAAATATTTGAAGTGTAAATATCTGCTTTTGGAGTTTTTTTTTTTAGTTATTTAAAAACATATTGAAATCGAAGATTAATCAAATTTTAATTTGACCCTCTATATCTGATACAGAAATGGGAAAAAAATACCAACGCATTATAATTCAGAGGTTCTAGCTTTTGGAAAGTTAATAAAGTTGTGTCTTGTTATGTAATATGGATATTTTAACGATAAAAAAATATAGTAATTTATACACATATATTTATACCTTTGATAATATTTATGGACTTATCTATCTTCTACCCACACTTGTGACCTTTCCTTAAGCATGTTTTTTTTTTTCCACATCATTTCGAAAAAGGTAAAACAAATGATAATAATGAAGAATCAATTCTTCATCTCAAGTGTTAAGTGGAATAGTCAACCACTCCTTTGCCTCCTTTGTCGAGTGATCGGCACTTTCTCCCTTCAATTTCTTATAGTGAGGGTTTGAGCATTTCCATTGTACAAATGCTACATCAATGCATGTCCTAACAAATTTCTTGTAAAATAATTATCACTATCAAGACCTTGTACGTGTAATATACAACTAAAATCAATGTTAAGGGGAATAAGCATTTGTATGTATGTATATATATAAACACACATACACACCCCCCATGGGAGGACAGAACTAACCTTGTTACAATACATATTATATGCTCAGGGTTTTAAGAAGCCTGCGTGCTTGCTGGAAAAGCATATGGACGAATTGATCTAATGCATACGTTCTGTTTTTCATACCCACCAATGTTAACTTTCTCTGAAAATGTTAGAAGTGTTCGATATATATTACTATTTCCTCGGAAGTTTTAATTTTGCATGAGCATGACACATGGCTAGCTCAAGCTCTTTGTGTCATTAATTTTAGTGAAAATTAGCAAGGCTTAACCCTTATTTGCCCTACTTTCTGAGGAAGCAAACAGTGTCTTTGACCTAATCAAACCTAGCCTCTTGTTTGAATCTTAGGATCCATATTTACTTAGTAATAATGCATGCAAAGGAGATAATCTCATATCGGCCTACAATAATTCTTGGGTTAATTATATAACTCGCAAGCTATTTTTGAAAAAACAAAAACTCGCTAATTAAGTAGCTAATATTTTCTTTTCATTCAGCTTTATATAAGAATTCAGAATTGTCCGTGCTTGTGCTTGCTGGTATGAGTACATTTGTACGTTCTGGAAGAGAGGCCCCGGCGTCTGACTTTTTGGAACAAGAATAACCAGCTAGCTCTCTGTATTATTGTTGCCGCAGCTTGCACACTTGACTAGCTGGCTAAGCTCTCATGCACATGCAGAGCCGACCTATGTATACATTTAGTTGAAGAATGCACGTTTTAGTAACATTATAGGAATTAAATCTAACCACCTAGGTTCCATGCCAACGCTAGCTAGCTCTCCGTGAAGCATATGTACATATGACAATACATTTAACAATTAACAATCAAATTTAATAAACACAAGATCATCATTCAAAAACTTCAAAAGCAAGGACTTGTAATCCATTTTGGTCGAATTAGGTGACAACTACAGTTTTCAATCTTCAAGTGACAAAATTATTTGTTGCAAAGTACCAGCATTAATTTTTCTTGTAGAGAAGACGTATGTGGTGGAGTAGAAATGTAGAAATGCAGAATATTATGGGAAATGAAATGTTTATATTACTATAAGATGTGAAAGGGAAAGAAGATAATAAGCAGGACGACTGACTCTGACAACGACTGAAATTAAGCTCTGATCGATCCCGCATCCATCAACATGTCACTAGATCCAAGGAAGGGGTAAAAAAAAAAAAAAAAACCATTAATTAAAGGACGATACATGATGACTATTGCATATATTGCACAATTGCAAGTTGGGGTTTAAAGGATCCTTTAAAGTTGCTACAGCATAAAAGCCTCCCCTCTTCTACTTTGTGGTCCTCTCTTGTCCTCTACTAGATTAATTGCAATAGGGATTTTGAGAATTTCTTTTTTGAAAAAAATAAAATAAATTACATCACTCACTGTCCCATTATTAGACACTACATCAACCCAACAGTATAGTAAAATTTGATGTTAATTATTATAGATAAAGTTAAGTCACCTGCCTGTAGTTTTTACTTAATAACAAATGAATGTCAATAATCTTAGGAAATAAACAATAAGCTTGTCTATGTCTGATTAATTAATTGTTTGTGATTTGATCTCTACTCTTTTTTTTTTAATAAAAAGAAGGGGGAAAAGAAAAGTCATGGCGTGATTGAAAATATAATATTTTACTTATATTAGTAAAGTTTGATACAAATATCATGTAATATGTTAAAATTTTACTGGTTGAGCTATAGTATCCGTTCTCATATTGTGGTCACTTCATCAATTAATGAATGATATAAAATAAACAAATTACAAATTAAAAAAGTTTTATTTATTTTCAAAATATTTAAATGAACATGAATAATAGTTTGCGTTTCAGGAAATATTCCCCTTTTTTTTCTTGTTTTAACTAGTCGATCAATTTCTTAACCACGTATATTACAATTAAAATAATATTCATATATTTAATCCAGTCATTATTAATATGCTTCTATTTATCAATATTGAATTAATTAAAGGGGGAATTATATAAAAGAAATTTATTTGTAACCTGTGGGGCCCAAGCGCGCAACAGCGCGTGGAAGACAAGCTCCCCAGCATGGGTTACTCAGTGTGAACTCTGCTGTATGGCGTGCCGAAAGGTACTGGTGAGAGCTATAAAATTTGGTCGTGGTCCTTTATAGCATGCCAAATATTACAAAGGACCACGTTTTATTTCTTGTAATTACCGATAGGGCCTTTCGCTATTTAGATTTGGTTAAGTACGCCATTGGATTTTCAAATTAATGTCTAATACTAAACAAAAATGAAAGCCCTATTCGAGCTATAAAGTCAAATGTTATTAATTCAAATTCAATGCAGTGTGATAGCGGGAGCGAAATAAGTGAGCAGCCGAAATAAAATAACAACATATTGTCGAAAGAATGTTTAATTTTTTTTCAAATAAAAACGTATTGTGTAAGTGATACATATTTTAAAAGACATTGAGTCAAATTAATAAGTAAATAAATCATCTTATTGGAAGACTATATAATGCTCTAGTTCAGACATTGAGAACAACAAGGCTGAGAAAAAAAAAACTCAAATAGAAAAAATAAAGAGGAAATTATATTAAAAGCATATGGAAAGAGTTATACTATAACTACATAGTACACTTTTAATTTTTAAATATAACATGATTGGTAACTAAAATATTTATTTATTCATGTGAGTGAAATTTGAACTCTAAATAAATGAATTGGCACTTAAAATTTGTTTATAACTCATGTAGACATATGGTTTCTTTATAAAGGAAACCCACTTAATTTTAAACATTCTATGCTCGTTAACTCACGAAAGTCGTTTGCCACATAATTAATTAGATAATAGATCAATTGATTAAGCAACAAAAAAAGTCTTTGAAGCCTTGTACTAAGATGAACCTAAAAGCAAGCTGATTATAGTTATAACTCTTGAATGAAAGAATTGAATAGAAGCAAAAGTTCAGTTCTCTATGAAGCCTAATACTAAAGTAAACCGATTTTAATCGTAGATCTTCGATCAATGATTTGAATGGTAACCGAAATAATTTTATGAAATCTAACACTAAATTAAACTTGAAAACAGAGAGTCATAACTCTTAAACGATAAATTTTATTAAATACAAGAGTTTATTTTAGGTATTATTAATGCTTTACTCAATTCCATAATCTAATAAATATACACCGTAAGCCGCCACCTCACTTGGGGTTATGACAGTTGTGATTCCACTTGAAATTTGTAACATTCTGATAACTTATTTAGCATATTCTAAAAAATGCCTATGTATTTAGACTCATAATAGCTTCTTATTTTGAGTTCGACGTGTGTATATAACTATGTATGTATATACGTATTTACTTGATCATTTACGTCATCTCTCCCTCTCCAATGTGGGTATGTTGCGTGGCTCCGGTCTCTCCTCGAGGACCAATGCAAATGATTTGGTCAAATGGGCAAAATGGGAAAAGAACTCAACATTGCAACGCAAATTAAAGCAGGGAAAAGACGTCACTCGGCTCCCGGGCGTCGCCTGTCAGTCACCTGAAAAAGCCGATAAAGCCCCCGGCGAGGATCGAACTCGCGACCTTTCGCTTACGAAGCGAACGCACTACCACTATGCTACGGAGGCTGCTCATTTGTCGAATCTTCGTAAAACTAAAAAACGCTTCAAGACATTTTTAGCGGCTCAAAAATTTCATCCCGGTGTTTGTAAGCAAAATCATTTCAATCCCTTGGGCATGGGCCGAGATTAGGAAATTGAAAATGGGCCAGTCCAAGGACAAAGCACGAAGCAAAGAATTTTGTGCCTGGATATTGGATCAGGCCCGTATTTATTACAATTTCTAGTAAGCTGCCTTTTGGGGATTAATAATATTCATATTTGTTCTTAAATATAATTATAATACAATTAAGTTTATTGAGATTAATAAAGCGGTGTCAATAGTGAACTCTTTTCTTTTAAGGGTGGAGGCTGAGAGATACTTTAGCCCTACTTCTCTCGTAATTAAGGATGATTATAGAATCATTGTAATCCGTGATCAATTTGATCTAAATTTAAATAGAGTGGATGGATTGGTCTAAAGTAAACTTAGGGTAGATTTGGATCGAAATGAATAGATCCATAATGTAGAGATAGATCTAACATAAAACCTGAATTTATATCAAATATCCAATTAAAAGTATTTTAATTGATTTTTTTAAGTATTAAATAATTATCAATCACAATCAAATTAAACTTATACCTATCTTACTAAAATCAATGTTGCACTTGTAAGATGCAATATTTATTAATTTTATTTAAAATTTAAATTTTTCTTCTTAATTTTATTTGAGATGCGTTATGTATTTCAGTTGATAGCAATACATTTTTTTCTTAAATATTTTCTCTCTTATTTTTCTTGATAGGTTTTAGAGCTTAACCAAGATAAACTATGTTAATATTCTCTTACAATCTATAACAATTTTAAAACTAGCTTACTAAAAAATAAAATTGATAAATTCATGACTGTTTTGGATCTTTATATATTTATTTTTTAGGATATAGATATGGAGTAAAAATATAATCCTATGATGGATTTAGAGCAAATACGAACCTTAGTTTTTTTTCACCAATCCAGATAGGGACCGAATAGATGCAACTCATATTTGCCCCTTTGCCATCCATACCAATTATTCATTTGCTTGAAAATCAGCTGGGTTTGCTTTTACGCCATCACTTAGAAGAATGTTGTATGAGATGGAAATGCTTCTAAAAGATGATTAGTTGTGTCGAAACTCCAGTGGGTTTCGCTAGCTTTGGTGTGTTATGTTACATCTTCTGAAAACGTTTTTGCTTTCTTTGATTGAGAGTGATTACAGGTATTGTTGTGTAGAGCAAGACTGTCGTTACGCTACACTCATTATCCCTCTCAAGAGAATGACAGAACACTTGATGTGAAATGAACTCAAAAGCAAACTATAAAGTATTGTGGTATAATATCAGAAGGTAATTTCTTTACAATCTAGCACAGAACTGTAATTCTTAAACATGAATTATTATTATGCTTTAGCGGCAGTAAAAATATTAATCAAGAAAAGGAAAACCAAATGTTAAAGGAGAATTCAGAAAAGAACCAAAGATTCTATTTCGCTTACGGCTACTTTGCAAACAGCTGCCTCCTCCTGCCTGGCTTGGCTCTCAGATTACCGGCTTCTCCAATCACAATCTCGTCAACTAAATCCTTAAACAGCAAACGCTCGACATCCAATACTACCACGGATATCTCTTTGTTGAAATCCGTCCAACTACCTGATCGATGTGTCACATCTTCCCACAATATACTCTTCAGATTATCATCCTCATCATCTAGGCTGCATTCTGATTTCTTGGCTTGAAGCTGTTCTACTTTGGAGCATAATTCTTTCAGAAGCTTTTGTGCACTCAGGGTCTTCGGAGCTAGTTTATTGGTCTTTAACCATGGCTCTTGAGAGGCCCCTAATGAAGCTAACTTTCCAACTAGGATCTCATTGACAGCATCGAATATGAATTTCCGGTGAATTTTCTCAGGGTGTGTCTTTGGATGGGATACTTTTACTGGGGTGCTTGAATTCAATGCATTTGCATTGGTCTGTTCCAAAACAAAGAATAGTTCGGGGTTGATTGGGTGGCCTGATGGGTGGAGCTGAAATGTTGTCGAACTAGAGGCAAGGTCTCTGAGGAGGAGCCCAGAAGCTAACAATATCTCAGAGATGTATCTGTGGTCAGGGTTGGTGTTCTCGCAGAGAGAAGCAATGTAGTCTGTGCTGGCTTCATCATGACTGGAGTTTAGTCGTCTAAGCTTTTGAACTAAATGATCTATATTTTGTAATTTCTTGCGATCGATCTCCGAGGTAAGGCCAGAACAGTTAGATAAGAATTTATCTGCTGGATTCCACCGGACTTCTTCACTGAAACTGTCATTGGAATTTTGAGCAACATCACCTGCAGAAGGTAAAATCAAGTGAGAGTTTGAACAATGTGGACATCTTTGTGTATTTTAAAAGTAAGAATAATTAATTCCTAATTCTTCATATTTGTTATTTCAGCTATGCTACAGTTATGCGAGCAGGGGAACAGTTTGACACAAAATTCAACCATGAGTGAATATCATATAAATGATCCACACAGTGCCAGTCTTATTGTAAAAGGATCATATAACCAAATCTAGGCAGATAACATGTCCATAGAGCAATTTGTTGGTGGAAAGAAACTACTGCTGATATACAAGTGTTTTCTTTCTCTGACAAACTTTCGGCATGTGTCAAACAAATACGTACATATTGTTGAGATAAACAACACAAGTGTCGTTTCCCAAAACTAAGAAATTTGGAAGCCAAATACGAATTTGAGTTGAAAAATTCAGGATAAGAAAGCAGAGGTTACATATTTCCCCCAAAGGATTCTGTCCCCTATAAAAACAATGGGCAGAGATATTTCTTGTAAACCCTGGCAGGTTGACTATCTGAAAGAAAACAAAAAATTTATCCAGCGATTTTATAAGACCACAGTCCTGTGGTCATTAATCATTAGACAATGTATCTATAGCAGTTCAGAGTGAGCCATATCCAGTCGAAATACATTAAAATAACAGACATTCTACCTTTCAGGGAATCAGATATCTGCTTTACAGGAGATGGATCATCATCTCTTAATACTGAGGAATCAAAAACAGAGACAGGACTAGGATGCTCTGGGGTAATCGTAGCAAGTTCTGACAACCCTTCATCTTCACTTAATCCTGGATTTGATTTCTAAAATCAAGAAAAAGAAAAAATAATTCAGGCAAATGATAAGAATAGTTGAATTTAAAGTAAGAAATAAAACACCTACTTGCTGCAGTGAACCAGAAACCAAGTATTTGGCCACCTTCAAGGATGGATTCTGACTGCCATTGATCTCGATGGACAGTTCACTGCTGGTAGATCCCATATCTAACCTTGAGTCTAGAACACGATTGCCGTCTGAGTGAACAGATGCATCATCCCCATGCAGACTTGAGGTTCTTGATTCATTACTTGTCTGACTCAATTGATCATCACTTGGTCGAGAGTTGTAATATTTGTGTTTAAGTTTACCACCTGGTGAACCTGAATCTGTCAGATGCCTGTTGGATTGCCTTCCAGATTTATTCAAATCAGATGCAGGTCTGGATTTGTTCAAGTCAGATGGAGGGGTGGGTGGCCGAGATCTCTTGTCCAGCTCAAGTTTCCTCTGCTGCAATCTAGGACTCACGGAACCAGAGCTCTTTGCTGAATTTGTTTTGTTCTCTTTTGGCAAATGTAAAGAATTTGCGGAAGACTGTCTGGACCTAATATTCCTAGCACTGGTTTTCTTAGAGGTGCTAACAGCAGAGTCAGTGTGACCGCTTCTGGGAGACAGATCTTTAGCCAGACGGCTAGTTACTGAATTTGAACCCTTTTTACTGTCTTCAAATCCCTTGCCCTGGGGCTTATTGAGACAAGAAATGCTGTCTGCTGGAATTACTGACGAAGCAGGAATATTAGATTTCTGAACGAGTTTAGCTGGTTTCATGATTACTATTCGGGATTCAAGTTTCCTTAATGAATCAGAACCATTGGTTGTGGAAGCAATGACGTGATTGCTCTGCAAATTTCGGTGGCTTTGCGATTTCAAGTTAGGACTGGAAGATTTAGGTTCAGAGACATTCTGACTTCCAAATTTAGAAGCTTTTTCCTCTTTACCGCTCTCTATGAGCCCCTTCGCTTGAATAGCTTCCAGTGTCCATTTAAGAGCTCTAAGATCCCTTCCAGATTTTTTAAACTCAAGATCATTCAAGCGCTTCTCAATCTCAGAATAAACAGAAGGAGAGGAACTTTGAGCCCTTGCTCGAACTTTTATGGGCCTGAAAGCTGTTTTCTGAGAGCCACGACTTCCATCCACCTGCTTCCATGGTGCTGGTTCAACTGGAAACTTTGAACTTGGAATTGGTTTCATGATCAAATCAGGACTTTTCCATCGCGGTGAGGCTGGATCTTTCAATGAGCTTCTTGGTGATTTGGAAACTCGAATTTGTTTGTTTAGATCATTTAATTTTAAGGATCTTGAGAAGGGATCTTTCTCTTCAACTACACTAGTCTTAATCAAACCCAACTGACTATCACTAGCTGAGGGAGATTCCGGCAGAGCATCCAATCCCATCAACTTTGCTACAACACTTGGGGGCCGTTTCTGAGTTCCCAAAGAGTGCGGTAGATTAAGGACTTTGTTTGAGCTTCCATTGTCCTGAAAATTACTTAAAAGGTAATTTGGTTTATAATCAAGGTTGGAATTCCGCATTGAAAATTCTCGACTGTCTAGTGAAAGTCTTGGCATCTCTTTTGGCTTTGGTGTGGATTTGATGGTGTCTCGTGATTCGAAAGATAATCGATTTCTCTCTTTCTCATCATAAGAAAACCGCGGAGCATCCCTTGAAATAGAATGCCAAGATCCATCCTTTGCTTCATTCTGCAGTATTGAATGTTCTCTATTTTCATTATAATACCAAGGTGCTTCTCCAAGTTTAGCAAGTACTCTAAGGGACTCCTTAATGTCAGCAGGCACGTTTTGCTTACCTCTGATCCCAACACCATAAGGTCCATCAACTGATTTTGATAGTTGTACCGGCCGTGGATAGTCTTTATGTTTCAAATATTGGACTGCTGGTGCATCATTGGTTGTAGCTTTGACTGAGAGCCCTCTAGCTTCTCTATACATAGAGTCCTTAACTACATCACGCAGATCAAGGGAGTGCCGCCCCATATGCGGCGAGCTATTTCCTTGACTCATAACTGGGTCCCTCGAGGGACTTCCAGGAAAATTTATTCGGTCACATGAAGAGGCTTCTTGTTGGGCTGTTTTGCCAAAGTCCATGGAGGATAAGGAAGATGAACAAGAGGATGAGAAAGAGGCTCTTGATGACTCTGTGGAAAGTCTTTGTTTCTCATATACACTTCGGTTTAAATTTATTTCCTGCAATAAAATGTTTTTAAGCTTAGAGTTATCAATAAAATAAATATTTATATTGAATCTATGTGTTCATCCAGAAAAATAAAAGCTCAGTAATAATCTTGGGGAAAAAACTTCTTGGAAATGGGATTGGAAAATTTCTATCTTTTTTAGTATATGAAGACTGTCAAAGCCCAGGTATTGGGATAGAATCCTGAAAATTAATTTTGAAAACAATTTACAGAGAAAAATTAGTGGCAAGGGTTAACTCAATGTAACTGCCATATGCAAGGCAATTCAGAATAAAATGTTTCAAGGGGCAAGGAAAAAAGGTTGACTAATCCCCAATTACTCTTAAATTAAAAAGGTTTCCAAAGTTCTTTTGGGTAAAAGGATAAAGAACTAGACGAGATCATAGAGTAGAAATGACCCACATTTGCTGTCTGTCGATGATTTACATTGTCGAACTCCCTTTCCAAACTGCCATTCTGGAAATGGGATGTACCTAAAAAAGCACAATAGAATTACATGTTCAATTATTCAGCACTGTCAATGAATTTCCAATGTCTGAGGACTCATCACAACACTCAAAAACATTGAAGATGCTTAGGCACAACACTCAAAAACATTGAAGATGCTTAGGCTCTTATCAACTCTAGAATATCTCAAATAGAATGCTGCTGAAAGATCTGATATAGGGTATAGAAGAGAAACTTGCACAAAACACCAAACTGGGCTTGCAATCATAAACAATTACTTCAAACTGATCTGTTAATACATATAAGTAAAAGAATTTAAATTCTGATAATCACCAAGGGATAAAAAATTGTAGGAATTCCAAAACTGTCTTTGAAACTAGATTTGAGAGAATTCTATTTGCACGATAATTTAGGACAAGAAAACGGAAGGTACCAAGAATGTTAGTATGTAATGCACATATCACACAGGCATAAAATACATCAAATGTAAGATTACAAGAATTCGTGAAAATAATATCTTACAAAAGCAGAAAGAAATGAGGCCAATGTTCGCCATGAATTAAAACAGATGAAAGAAAAGACTTCATTGCTTTTAATACAAGTTGCATATGAGTTTATCACAGCCAAGCATTAACAGAGTCAATAGAATGATAGACTCAGCTGATTAACTTATACATCAATATTAGATTACCAGGAGGAAGCCTTTTGTGGGTAAGGCGCCTTCCAGTCAAGACATGATGACGATCGAAGAGTTGGAAAATTCCATTCATGCATCCTATTTGCTTCTGCAAGTCCGGATTATCATCTGCCAAAGAATGTAAAAGCTTTGCTGCCATCTCCTCCAACTCTTCTCAACTAAAACACCCACTTACTGATTCCAGTAGCTATATTATCCTTCCGCCGAAGAATAAAACTACAGCTTTCCAGCTTCAACCTCAATAAATTTGAATCAAATACTCTTCGACGATGTCTTAACCAGTTTTTGGTAAAGCATAACCAATGAGATGTCTCAGCAACTCTTCACTTACGCAATTGAGGAATCGAAATTTCAGATACCTTAGAATCCTTATTTCACTGTAAAACCAAAATCCAAACTCAGGAACAAGAACTTCTGAACCCCTTTAGACCTTTACCTCGTATCTTCAATAATGAGAAAAATCCAAGGCACAAAATAAGCTTTTAACCAGCAATGAGATGTAAGAGAAAAAGGCACTTTCCACATTCATATAACTCCACACTATGCATTTCCATAAAGGGAAAAATTTTTCGTTTTGCAAATTTACAGGTCACCAAAATTATCTCCCAAATCCAGCAAATTCCAGCTCGGAACAGAATTTTGGGCTTCTATGACTACCCAACAGACAAAAAACTGCCCCTTTCAATCAAAACCACTATCCTAAAAATTTGCTTCCAAAGTTCTCCATAAATTCTACTAAGTCTCAAACTTCTGCACCAATCAAAGACAAATAAAAATAGAGAATGTTATCCCCAGAAACCCCAAAAAACACTTTAACCAATGTCTGTATGATTTTTTCTTTTTTGAAAAAATAGCTTAATGAGTTTTGCTGCTGCAGGACAAAGCAGACAATGCCTTGTGTAATAACCTTAATAGAGCCAAAAGAACAGGAGGAGGGCCCAATTCCCAATACCCAGTTTTCAAAAATGCTTACAGAAGGGTCATTGTTATGAGTTCATTATTATCAACAAAACATTACCTCACTCAAAAAAGCAGTTGCCGATAACTTAAAAAAAAAAAAAAAAGAATGCATAAGACAGTAAAAGGAGTCTGTGTTTGCAGGTCCAAGAAAGAGGTAGATATGTCTGAAACTGAGAGCCTATAGGAACATATGGTAAGAGAGCCAAAAGAGATGGGAAGGATTGTTATATTATACCATCAATTTGTCATTAAAAAACAATCTTATGAAAGTTCTTTTAAAAAAAAAAAAAAAAAAGAAACAGAACTGTCAAGGAGTTGGCACCAACAAAGGAAAATGAAAAACCACAATTTCTTTTTTAAAAAAATAAAAAATCTATGCTTGCAAGTTTCTGTGGGTCAAGTGTGATGTAGGCTTCAATTGGACACACACATCCATGTGGGATGCGTATGTGGGTGGGTCTATGTTTGTCTGGAATGACATGTGAATTTGTCAGTGTGTTGATGGATGGATTTATTATGTACTGGAAAGTTATAAACACTATTTTATTGGTTTTGCTCACCCAAATCGTCCTCACCTTTATCCTTAAATCTGAAGTTGAACGTCATGTGCTCTTCCATTCACACTTTTGAAACGTAATGCCACAGGACTAATGTTTGGTATCACGGTATTTAAGTACCAATTTGAGTTTAAATTCATATGATATTTATTTATTGAATGATAATTAAATAATTTTATATATTATAAAATTTATTTTTTATTAAATGAGTTACGTATAATATTAAAATTTAAATATCAAGATTTTTAACATTATTAATAATATATACACTTCATGTCTATAAAGCTCTTTTATTTCTCTTTCTTGTTAAAAATTCTTTAAAAAAAAATTATGGGTCAATGGTGAAAATATTATGACTATTATAAAAACTTAAAATTTGATACAAAAAAGTAGATGATGTATATCCAACGATCAATATCTTTTATAATTTATCATTTTAAATTTCACATCAAGTATAAGAGTTGTTAATCTATTACATATGCATTAAATATCACAATATTATTTTCATCGTTCATATTTATGATTTGTATACTTTGCAAAAGTGTTAAGCGGTCCAAAATTTGATGTATTAGTATCATAAGAAATTTGCCAACGGTTCCCACCAGTCAAGGGAAGTTGTCGTCGCTAAAATACATTGCATGTTGAATATCAAGTTGCACAAGTGGGAGCTAATTAAATTACGTACTAAGACAAAGTTTGCATATATACTTGGGAATTGCGTATCTAATTGGGAAACATCAAACATATGCTCCCTTTGTAGTATGCTTTGATTACTTCTTTCATTTGATATCCTTTTGTGTACATGATCATTCTGCACATGCCAGACAAAAGCTAGTTCTTGAATTATCGTAAATCTAAAATTACTGCCAGAACAGTCATGACTCATTAGAGGCCACAATTAGTGATAATTAAGTAATCATTTTAGACTATACTAATTGTATTTGAAAGTCATTTATTAAAAAAAAAATTCAAATACATTGATTGGCAAATTATTGTGAATTCTAATTTGGTAACAACAAATGGGGTTTATAAAATAATGTGAAATGATTTCTTTGCTTTAGTTTTTTTGTTGTATATAATTTATTACTTTGTATGAAGTAGTTGGAGCACAATCATGTAAATGACAATAAAACACAACACCAAACGTGGAGAGCATTACGCACGAACTCAACTAGTGCTGACCCATTTTCATATACTATTATTGACTACTCAAGAATCATTGATTTGAGGAGGGATGAAAAGGGCTTTAATAATTTATCAGACAAGGGTGTTTTGGTAAAGTAAGAAGAAACTCATTATATTAAGTTTCCCATATAGAAGAGATATTTCACAAAAGGCAAATCCTGCGATTGCTGCAAGCAGCAACGTATCAGGATCCCTCACAAAATGGCTGCTGTATTCACAGTATGTGCGTTGTATTTTTGAGGGTACCAATGAAAAAAAAAAGTAAAAATAGAGAGCAACCGCAATTCAGCCACTGGGAATTCTGTGTCAGATTCCTTAACCACACGCCTGCCCAGTGCCCATCGCTCTTCTGCCTTGTGAAACTCCGACTATAAGTACACGTAATAATTTAATGCATCATATTGTTCATCATATGGTGGCGGTGAATGTTATGTCTAAAAAAATCCAAAGCTTGAGCAATTATTAATTTACAATAAATTATAATTACGTTACGATCCAATTACTCATTGCATAGCTCACTTGACCACTTGTGTACATGTTTATGTCACATGCATATAGATTACTAGCAAGTATACCCTGTTATAAATATTCTTATAATGCCCTAGGTATTGAATTGATAATACACCATGAAGATATGACATGTTTATGTGTTTGAATTAAGTGAAATGGATGTCATTTTAACATGATTGATGGGTAAATTTTGTAAATTTTCTGTTTCAAATGAAAATGATTATATATGCAGTCGTATACACTTTAATACTATTGAACAAACATGTTTATTGAATTGAATAATAGGCTTAAAACATGCAGTTTTATTCAAAATAGAAAATGTTCATGCCATTTAGATGTTAATCTTAAGTATATTAGCTTGATAGCCCTTGTAACCATAGATTTTGTTCTCATATATATAAAGGAAAATATCAAACAAATTTTCATTATAAATTATGAGAGACAACTCTTTATGGTTTAAATAATCAGAAAAGTGGGTAAAATTTAACAATTTAATAGTGTCTAAATGTCTAGATTATAAGATATGATACTTATGGAGTACCCTAGTCGCAATCATATAATTTATATATTTTCTTAAAGTAATGCATATAAAAATTTATTGATTTATATACAAAGTTTTTTTGTTTTGTTGTATATGCTAGTGAAAATTATTTATCTAATAATTATAGTTCACATATCAAATTCAAAATTGGCCTCATTATCGAATTAATTGCCTATATGTATGACTCACGCGAAAAAAAAAAAGATGAAACAATAAATTTTAATAATTGTTTAGAAAAATTTACTCACAAATCCTCATCAAAGGATGCCGAAACCTTTATACCTTCTCCAAAAGCTCTCTTTATAGTTTGTCAAACAATCTTTTCTTGGATAAAATTTTAACCAAAACTTTTTTCTTCCCAATTATTTATTTTTTTTGACTAATTTCTAGTAATCCATTGGACTAATGTACATCATTCTTTTGAATGCATATCAAATCACGAACATGCATGAGATGGAAAAGTGATGATGACATATATAAAAGACATGAGAAAAGGAGAATGATCGATGCTACCCCCAACCCCACAAGCATAAAAGTGAAGAGATAACATGTGGTTTGCTTCAATTCCATTAGACAAGACTAACTAACCCATCCCAATCATCATACCGCGTGTTCCAAGAATTCCTATATCACTCACCCATGTTTGATTATTGGCACATTATAGCCTCAACTTTCCTAACCCCATGAAAATCATTATGTGTTCCCTGACGCATCAATTATAAGTATGAGGGAACTAGCTACAATCGACATGGTGGGGTCAAACCCTAGGAAATTTATCCATCAATAATGCACGCTAACTCATGATAAAAGATGGAGAGATATAGCGAGACGTTCTAGACTCCCAAAAGTATGTTAAGTTGCGTGAACATGAAACAAGCTGAATCTTATCTCTTGCATGTTGAAGCCAAGAGTTTATACAGAAGGGTGACTAAATTTTCCTTTCCCAATGAAAGAATCATATGTTTTAGATCAAAGCTTGGGATATAAGAAAAGTGATCGCTGAATTGAAAAGTTAGCTTACTTTTGAGAAATGTTACCAATTTCATGCAATGTAAAATGTTGATTCTTCATACTTGGAACTTTCTGTTTGTATCATGACTTGGCTTCAGTTACCTTGATGTCAAGAAGTTATTATCTAACAATGGTCTGAATTTGAGCTAATGGTGGTCCTAGCTCCTAGCCAACCCCTACCATACCAAACCCAATAAAATATCTTTGATAGAGATTTCAATAATGGTTCATATTATATGTAACTCATAATATAGCATATTAGTAATTGTAAATCAAAACCATATTAGTCATACGCACATGACACGAGTATTCCAGGAAAAAATAAGTTGTACTAAAGAAATTTACATAAACCGATTTAGTTTTAACGAGAAATTAGTACAATATTGGCAAGGGCAGTCGATCAATTGAGGATCCTCGATGTTGGTTGTATCTGCAACAAGAGTCTAATTGGTTTGGGACCATTGCTCATTAAAGGTGCAGGGGAGTAATCTAAACGGGATATGGCTATAAAGCCACGTCGATAAATCAAATTTCCAGGTCGTCAAACCTAAACGCATCACATGCCAGGTTGTTGATGATTGGAAAGACAACAATCCATTTCTTTCCATGAAAGAAGAGTACCTAAAACTTAATAACAACAATCAAATATGTACACATAGGCGTACGCACACACACAGAGGGATTAATTTATGCCGCCTTAATTACTAATCTTAATTAAATGGGCTTTTCCTTAGCTGTCACTAATGGGCCCTATCGCCCCATTGTCTTAACCAAAGTTGCGGGCCAAACAGATATAAAGAAACAAGTCTTGGGTGCCCCCATGTGTTGTAAGTTTATAAAATCTGGATGTCATTAAATCATGATCGTAGCTAATCTCTAAAATAGGTTTGGCACATGGAATCATGCTGTATAAATAACTAAACAAAATATGAAGCGGCAGAAGCACATGAGAATTGAGATCTTTCTCAAAGATATATTAGGGCCCCTTTTTTTAGCTTCTAAAGATGGTGGTTGGCTCACAAAAGTTGCTCACAATTTATGAAGAAGATGATGGTGACAGTGACCAGGATGGCAAAAGCATATATGGATTTTATGGACCAAATGAGAGCTTTGCTACTTTCTATTCAATTATTGCCAGCCGAAATTTGCTGCAAGAAATGAAATATGAAGCAAGGGAAAGAATCAGTAACTTCCGAGTAACATCAAAAAGATATTTAGAAAGTATGAATATATGGTCAATCAAAATGGCCATATATTTTCTTGTCACATGGTATGATGTTACCTCCACTTTTTAACCAAGCGATTGTTCGACTGGCAGAATTAGGCAGGCGTACGATATCCATCGAGCAACATATAATATGAAGCAATATGCACCGATCACAACAATATAATGACAAGTTTTCAGGTCACCTGTCACAGTAACTGACTTCATCGCGTACAATTTCACACCCACAATCATAAATGGAAAATGTATTTATGCAACATGTCGACATCCAAGAACTCAATTGCTTATTCTAGCAGTTAGCGCCAAAAAAATAAAACGATCCCTTTGAAGTGGTTTTCAAGAGGTGTCAAAACCTAGTATTGTTACAGGAAACAGTACAAATGTGTCCAAATTTCAAGACTCACGGGCAGATTACAACAAATACAAAATTTGTTCGCCAGCGGGAGGCCTGGAAGGTTATCAAGACTAAAAGCAATTACGATCAATAAAAACTACATAAAAAATCTGACTAACCATAATGAATTTATAGGTATTGTCACTTTTGAATAATAAACAATTTGGGAACGTGTGTCTCACAGCTGTGGGCAAGTGGATGAAGAATTTCCACCATCATGAGGTTCAAATGAGTTGGCCAAAGTCACCTTACTACTGCTATTATCATAAGACGGGGGCTGCAATTTGGTGCAGAAAATCTTACTATAGATACCCCAAAATGGGTTTCTTTCTGTAATAGCTTCTTGACCAAATGGATTTTGCTGAACATACTCTTGAACGTTCTCAGCATCAGCTAGCCCTTCCAGATATACCTGAAGATCGCCACCATGGCCTGTTTCAAACCATATTAGAAATAACATCGTCAGTAACATTCTTGGTTAAATCACACAAGTAAACATTTGAAAAAATACAAGGCCTCAACTAAGAAGTCAAGAGAGTGCAATCCAAGAAAAAAGAAGGGGGGGAGGGGGAGTTGTATTTCAATTAGGTGGCAGGCGAATAGAAAAGCAACCATCAGCTAATACTGAATATGTTAATAATAAATCATGACAAGACAAGGTAAACTTCAGTGTTCAACCTAGAACATATTGGCAATGACAACCACATCTCCCACTATCCTTCATTGCTAGTTAGTCAATATGTTTTGCATCCGTAGTATGCTAATTGCGTACCTTACATTTTGAAAATAACATAAAAATATATGAATTTTGAGAATAGCCCACCTAATGAAGAATCTTCAGCATTCCTGTAATCATATGGATAGGGAAAGATTGCAGTGTGTGCCTAAACAATTGGCGACGATATAGATGAAATTAGTATTGTAATCAGCATATAATCTAAAGTTCTGAACAATTAATGCCAGACAAGAGACAGAAAAATGATGTTTGAAACTTACTGGATTGAACAAGGCTTTGTAAGGTGAATCATCCAACAACAGGGTGTTCGTTTCATTGTACTCTCCCTTTTCCCATGGAAGATTGGGATCAATCTTCTCCCACAATTTTTTTAACTCCTTCAGAACCAGACGTTTCCTTTTATTCTCAGGGGTGTTGAGCCCTGTGTCACTACACTGGGATAAATCCTGCATAGAATTGACATAGACTCGATATTAAACAATAAATGTACTAAAAATGAATCCTATTCCAAACTACTCCGGCATAAAAACTGTCAGTCAAAATATGTCCATACTTCTAACATTCAACTAATTGCAAACATGTATAGATTTCCAAAAAGGATTACCCAACAAAAGAGCAAATTCTGCCTAGAATCACCCAGAAGAAGGTCGATCACTTTGTCCAAATTTTTCCTTGCAAGAAAAAAAGCAGCAGGGTAAAGCCCTCTTAATTTTTCTCCATGAAACAATACAGAGAAATTTTTTTAAAAAAAATGGCAAACAGCAGGAAAATTGTAATCAGCTGCAGATTGAAGAATACTTGAATCTTGACGACCAAACTCCAACATTGAATCTCTCAAAGCAAAAACTTAAGAACTGATCGCAATATGGTCTTTTGAACACTGAAAAGAATCAAGTTAGAATTAATTAAGGACATAAAAAATATTCAGATATGTTAACTAGAAATAAGTGCTTATCTAATTTTACCTGCTTTATTTGATACCATTTTATCTGGCCTATATCCATGACAAGGAGATAGAACAATGTCTACAAGAATTCCATTCAGATCAAGTACAAGAAGCTTTTTCTTAGAATGGCCAATACATACTTTTCTAGGCAGATATTCCAGTGTTTGTGAATGATTTTCCTCTTTTACGGCACCCAAATGTGCTGGGAGAAATACTTCTGTTGTCTTGGTTTCTTCCTCTACATGCTGCTTCTTTGGGAGGTTGCAGCTCCTGTCGTGGCTGGATATATTATATTTTTTGGGATGCGATGGAATTTCATGAGAAGCATCATTCCCATGAGAAGCATCATGCACAGTAATCTGGATCTTATCTAGTTTAGCACTGACTTTCTGCTCAATATGTCCTTCAGGTATCAAAGACACATTCTTCATTAAACTATCTGCATCCTTCTTAATGCAATCCACACAGTTTACCAATAAATTAGAGCTCTTTTTCTTTTTTGTCCTACTGTGGGTTTGCACTTTTGTCTTCTTCTTATATGTAATAATAGTCCTTGTTTCAGAAGAAATAGGATGACTCTCAGGGTGGACATCATCATTCTCCATTAAAATTCTGTTTCCACTATTTGAAGAACTACTTTGCTTTTCGGATATTGGAAACTCTTCCCTCACCACAATCAAATCCAACTCTGCAACTTTAGGAGCACACTTTGCTTCCTCCTTTTCCACATGCTCGCCATTAGCCATATGCAAACCAATAACTCTATTATTTTCAAAGGCATTATGCCCATTAAACAAACACACATCTCCATTTGATTGTTTTACCACCAGCTCATTGTGTGAGCATACGTCAATTGACGGCTGCAAAGATGAGTGCTTTTCTTGCAGCATATTATTTTTAAGAGACTTATCTCCTGGAAGAGCACAATCTTTAGCATCATGTTCAAGGACATGGATACTCTCCTTATGTGATTTTTTTCTCAACCTCTTTCTCTTCGATCGACTTAAATTTTTTGGGAAATCCAACTTTAGGCTTGTATCCACTGAAACATTTGTTTCATTGGGAGCGGCACCCGGTACAATTTTTAAGCTTGTACCCCCCGAAGCCTCCACTTCAAGGGGATCAGTTTCTGAAACTGCCTTGGTGATCATATCAACTAAAGCCATTCCAGAGGAAGTAGTCATTGTTTTAGAATTATCTTGAAGATCAGCATCTGTATTATCTGTTTTGGGGGCATTAGACTTCCTCTTCCGCCGATGCCTTTTTTTGTTTTTCTTATTTTCCAAACACATCAGAGGGGAATTATCACATGCCTCTGTCAATCCTGGGTTAGAGCTAACATCAACTGTAGATTCTTTACTATCCATTGGTGGTGCATTATCCCTGTTTTGGTTCTGCTGCCCTTCTATCTTTTTCTTATTTTCCGCATACGCCAAACCAGAATTATATTGTGCCTCCATCAAACTTGAGTTATTGTCAACCATAGATTCTGGTATCAAATCTGAGTTGGAGCTAATATCAATTGTAGATTCTGCACATGAATTTGATTTTAGAGGGATATCCTGCATTAAGGAAGCTCCCTCTACACAATCAGGACTAGGATCATTATTATTACATAAAGCATTAGATTTCCTATCCCGCTTGTTTGTCTTCCTCTTTCCAGCAGATGAACTCAATTCTGCTTTATGCAACTCGATTTCCAAATCCATGTTCAAACTATTAACTAACAAATACTATTACGGTTTGCACTACAAGCAATACCCTTTATCAACCGAACTTCGCATCGCCTGATGCTCCAGCATACTAATGCAGGGATATTCCATTCATTCTCTGCCATTAATAGTATTCACCTCCTTTTTTGCAACTCCTCCCAAAAGGAGAGGCAACATATTTTCTTCTCTAACCTTTTGGCTTTTACTCACACTATTGTGTCCCTCTTCTTGGAAACAAGCCTGCAAAAGCATCCATACAAACCAAAAGTAAGCTTCATATATATTAACTGCCGCAGCACCTACATGCAATCATGCAATACACCAAAAATCCAACGCAACAAAAGGGTATTGAATAGGATGATGGCATCACCAGTGGCAGTTGTTGTATGGAAAGTTTAGTTCATTCCACCCAACATAAAGCCATGTAAACAAATATATGCATAAAAGCCAAATTTAACCTATGAATACCTACGGCATCAGATATCTAGCATGCCTATAGGAACCTACGCATGTATCAAAGAATTAGTATCTAATAACTGACACGAGAATAAAAGGTAACCTTATTGTCATGCTTCACGATTAAAGCATTTGTAATTGACTATCAAATAATTTCGTCTTACTGTCTTCAAAAACTGCGGAGATTTGGCCATCAAGTAATTTATCATCAATAGAGCGGAAGATTTAAAACATTATTACTAAAGTCAGCAGGTCGGTCAATTAGGGATCAAGTAGTAGAAATGTACAGAATTTAATAAACGCATACGAAAAACGGATGCTGTTATTCATTTGAAGCTGCAATCGAAATAATATTCAACTAAGAAATTCAGAACAGTATTCGAATTTCGATATAGGCTAGAGAGAGGAAAGCGAAACCTGAAGCAGCAGAAGAGGATGAAATCTGACGGAGACTTAAAAATTAGAATGAGTTTTTGGCTTTGCTTTTTTGGAAGACTTTTGTAGGCAGTGCCATGACTAATGCGATGCATTAGTACTGGCTGCCGCCTGTTGCTCCTCACAAGCGAATGTTAGTTGTTGCGGTTAGCAAATCAACGTTTACCTAGATACCGATACGACTGCGTATTGTCTTATCAATGTGTCCAAACACGGAAAGGTCTTCCTCTATTTCCTTTTTTTAATCATTTTTAATTTAATTTCTGTATTAACTAATGTGTTTTATATTAATATATAATAATTAAATATCATTGTAATTTAAAAAGTTTTTTTTAAGATTTTTAGCTTCAATGAGATCTATAGTATGGATCCTCGTATATTGTAACAGTCGTAACATACAACACTTTTATCCTCATGTATCATTATCGTAGGATCTGAAGAACTTCCATCTAATGACTCAAATGAGTCCCGCGTATAAGTAAAGTAGTCGATTGCCTAAGGAGACTGTAGATAAATAAAATAATAAAAAAAACCAAAACAGATAAAATTAGATTATAGAATTAGTGTTGAGATGACATCTTCGATAGCGAAAACCCATAAATTGCTCAAAAATTTATTCCACGTCATCGTAAAATCAGATCATGGCCAATGGGAGTGTGGTCATATGAGCTAAAGTAAATTTGAAATCGCGGAAGAGAAATTAAAGATGAATATATCACTATGCTAGTCAATCGTGGCTGACATTGAGCGGAGCCGAAAATTTAAAAATTAGTGAAATGTAATTATATGGAAAATGATGGAAAGAAGCCTGTTTGATTCGTTGATGAGTCCTTCGATCGGAGGACGCGGTAGGCAACTACTACTAAGAATTTTCAAATTTTGTTTGAAAGATTTAATAATGGTAATTAGGTTAGATTGTTGGTTATGTTTTTATTTATTTGAAAAAAGCAAGAGAACATTCATTTATTGGAGAAGGAATTGAAGAGAGAGCATGCATGTAGTTTCCAATGAATTTGTCAAAACGAATTGTGCAGCCGCAGACATATGTACTAGGCACTAACTCTTATGTTTGTTAACTCTATGTGAAGATCAATGGTGTTAAAATATCAATGATAATGATTATAGGGTAGAGAAGACCACTGTGTTAAAATATCAATGATGATGATTAGGTTAGTTAAGATCGTTCTTCTTCTTGCTTTGAGTTTTGTTTTGATTAATTGAACTTTCTGGAGTTCGTATGTCTAAAGCACTTGTATTTTCTACTGCTACTAGGAATTAACTTTCCCAAAGTAACTGTGAATTACTCCATTTTTTTTACCATGATGTTTGGGCTCCTCAAATATTTGAATTTCAGCATATGTATATATCATCTTATGATTGCAAGTCAGTGCAGTAACTTTAGGTCCTGATAATTGGAATTCTATGTTTCTATGGTCTAGGCTGTAGCTGCAAAGTGTGTTTTTTGCATGTAACTGCAGAGAAATGAGATGTTCAATGAGTCGCTAATTAGTCTAAATCTACCCGCAAGATTATGTTCGGCATAGGAATCCTAGTACTATAGCCAAAAGTGCCTCTAATGTTTTTTCCTTTGATACTCTTCCATGGATTTTAACTCCACTCCTTAAATATATAAGTTTGTGGATTTTGGGTCATTATCTTATTTGGGTTTTTTAATTTAGATTTTAAATAAACTTTAATCAATTTTATTACAGTAATTCACTTTGTTGAAAGATTGAATTGACTGAGACGGGTGGTGGCTTGGATGGATTAGCCAGAAGTAATCAAGTACAGAGGACTTGTCTCTGCTCAGGCACGTCATGAGGAGATTATCTGAGATCTCTATAAATCTGTTCAAGATCCTCAGAAGAGTTTAGTTCATGGAGAAATGATCAGATTAGTGGACACGTAAATATATTTCAGCCTTAATTGAGAGAAACTTATAGGGAATATGATCTGCTGCCAACACCTTAACCGCAATCATTAAGTAACTACAAAAAATGGCTTGTTCAAATCAGCTCAAGCCCATGCATTGAACTAAGTGACTTTGTTTAGGAATAATTGCTTTTATTTTTGTTAGTACACGATGTAAATATTATCTGCCTCCAACCTCACTTTTATTTGTGTTGCTTACAAAGATTTAGAATATTAACTCTGTAGGTTCATACGTCAATGTGTTTGTATATTTCACATGCTCGGCATGCAAATGGCTTGTGGGAACTTCACTATAAATAAGGCCACTAACCTTTGTAATTTAGATACCATGAATGAAGTATAACAAATGCTTATTGTTTTAGCTTCTTTTCTCTCCCTCTTCAGTTGACTTCTTTCAACTTAAACTTTAAAGTTCTTCGTATTTATAATTATTCCATAAATTTAGGATACCTCAATAATAAATCCATAACAATACAGACAATATAACCCTTACACAGATGAAGAACGGAAGGAAGAAAAAAGTAATTATTGGAACAATCTAGTATGCATAGATCTCCTTTCTCTGCACTAATTAACTCTGTATGTCAAATGGATACAATATTATTGTGACAAAAGGGAGGTCTTAGTCATTCCTTTGACTTGGGGTCGATGTCATCATCTGCACTTATAACAAATAGGCCTCAGAACAGATAGGCAAATATTAATCCATCACTCGGGAGTCCGAACAAATAGTTATTTATCTGAGAATTAGACATGCCATTAAGAAAATTACTTTAGTTAGTCCCAATTTGTAGCCAAATATCATCAGAAAAATTACCCTCATCTAATTGCATAATACACAAAAAATGAAAGCTTTTCATCCAAGGCTTGAAGCAGATCATGGTATCCAACACACACGGGGTAAGACTGAAAAAGGAAAATAGGAGCATAGTAAATTTTGCATCCAATAATAGCCAATTTGAATGTCATTCTTGAGCATTATCTAAAACATTAAATGTATACCCGTAAAATGATAGCAATGCTTCCCATAATCATATATCATGCCGAAAAAGATCAAAAAGTACCTGTAAAGAGTTAAAAGGAAAATCTTAACATGCAAAGATACTTGGTGATATACACTGTCAAAATAAATCAGGTAGCAACTTCAGGGGAATTAGAGTGATTAAAGCTAGTGCCTACCTATCGTGTGCAAACCGTATGAGATAATAGTTATTTATACTGCCTCAAAAGTCAAAATAAGCTATTTTGAATACATTATCTTTGGATGCCTGAAGAATGATTATTTTGATTTTATCCAGCATTCTATATCAAAACTCTTCCTAACTTCCATTACTTTTTGAGCTTCCAAACTTTACCACCATAATCTCATATAGAATAAACAACCAGCAAAAGTGCCAGCATGTACAACGAGTTTTAATCATACAACCAAGATGATATAAAGAAAAAAATTCAAACAGCTTGAAATAAGATGGCCCAGCAAAAAATCCTTAGAAAAATATCAGTGAAATTTTCTATTGAAAAGCATCTAGCTTTGCCCAGCATAATTTTCCTTCCTACAGTGAACTGAGTTCCACCTAAAGCACCAAATGCAATACTTTATGATTTAGAAATCTAAATATTTTTACAGAAGTTTAGATCCTCAATTTTGACTCAGTAAATTTGAGCTTCTCATAAATTCCAAAACGCTGCAAGGCAAAACAAATAAAGCAAAAGCAATAAGGGGGGCATTTTACCTTAGATCATCTTAAGAGTTGCTAGGACCATTATTCACTTTTTGAATTTTACAGAGCACATAGAACGAGAAGGAATTCTGCATCCAACCGACTCTACAATGTACCCATTTGAAGCTGGAATATTATGAAAAATAATTCAGTTAATGAAGAAATGCCAAGATATATAATTCAAAAATTCCTTATGGCATATGAAAGTAATGAAATTATAGAGAGTTGGATGATTCAAAAGTGAGATATCTCATTAATGTCTAGTTGATTATTTTTTAAAGAAAAATTTATGTTAATTATAACTATCTATGAATCCAGTTAAGAGTGAAAAGGAATTTATAAAGTACCTAACCATCTTGACTCAAGTACTTTTTGGAAACCTTTGCAAACAAAATATTTACACTATCAGCTTTGAAACAAAAAATAAAGAAACAATTCAAGAGAAAAACATCACACTTTAGGGTCTTTGGACTGTTGATTTCAACTAGCTGGGTGATCTCATTGACCTTTTCGTATGTGAATTGTGAACTCTCAACATATTTAATACTTTCTCGAATCTTTTTAGTCACATCATGGAGTGCTTCCCCAGGCATTTTGAACGATCAATTTCAGAACATATGCAGAAAAACAGACATCAAACAACTACCCTATCCTACATCTTTGAACCTTAATGCATGTAGATACATCTAACCTAAGAACTCACTCGGCTTTCGATTTCAAAAGCTGGATACATTACATCTAACGATTGCCTAGAAGTGAGAGGCGATTTTCATGTACTAATTGATCGTAAATTTTTAATTCCCAAATTCGATCCTTCACAACCAATTTCAGTCTTTAAGTGCTGCCTAAAGATCAATGTCGAAGATGTTTCTATGAAACCCTAATCACTGATTGGAAAATTATTAGTACTCACTCTTGATTAACGGCTCTTACGTGAATGCGTAACCGGTTGTAAATTATTTTTTTTTTTCAAAGAAAAATCTATATCTGCCATAAAAATTCAATAACTATATGTCAAACTCGAGGAGAGTGTTGTCATAAATTTATTCATCGACATCACGACAATAACACATCAAAGCCCAAATACAAATTCCAATATCCAATACTGAAACCCTAACTTTTCTAATAATTAGACGTGATAATAATTCAACTAAAAAGGCCATTGGAATGAAAATTAAGAGACAATTTATTACCAAATCTTTTGAAAATCCATCGAAAGTCAAATAAAAAAATCATTTGACGGCTTTCTCTACTGCAGTTGTCGAGTTATCATTAGATCGCTCTCTTGTTGTTTCTTCTGCAATGACTTCCGCTTGAGTTCCCACCGCCTGTCAATTGCAACTGTGCAGATAAATCGGGTACTAACGAAATAGAGCAATTGAAGAACTCTTGTGGCAGCAGGGCCGTCGTCATCTCTTGTCCTGCCATCTTTCTCTGTAGTGTGTGTTAGTTACTCACTTCGTCATTTTCTTGGAAATTGTTCGGCAACTAAAAAAAAAATGTGACAAGAGAATATAATCGGTTGCCAATGACTGATTAAATTATTAATAAATAATTTCAACCGTTAAATTAAATTTGAAAGCATCCTACGATTTTGTTGGAAAAAGACAAAAGCGTGATAAAACATAACTGTGACAACGTAGATGAGTCCCTGTAATGTATGTACACACACACACACACACGCACACACACACACGCACACAACGCAAACTTCAATTGGATTTGTAATAATGAGATTATCAAGAATTAATCATGGTTGCCAGAAAGGATGCTGTTGGTTATGTGTCGAAGTTGATAGTCTGTGCCACACAATTGATCTCTAGTCCCATAGTTCACACTAAGAATGGGTAAATCGGATTTAGGTTTGGATTTATTCGGATTTCGGTTTGGATCACAACTCGTTCGGTTTGGAGGATTCAACCCAATTTGGTTGGAATAGTAAACCCGAATTGAACCTTTGGTTTGGTTCAAGTTAAAATTTCAGGTTGTGGAAGACTGCAAATATCAAATGCATACCGTAAAAAATCACCGCACACATAACAAAAACTTTGAAATGGATTTAATTTGCAGACCCAATACTCAATCTATGAATTTGCAACTACTGCTCCAAACACAAATTGAACAAGTAATCATGTGCTTTCGCCGTATAATTCTAACTGACTCGATGAACCATAACAATCGTTCTAATTTTTTAAATTAACAATCATCAAGAAACTAACAAACACACAAAAACCCAAAATCTCATTCCAATCCTCAACTTACCCTACATCCATGTTTAACTAAAAACTGAAACTTTGTTTTAAATTAAAAAAAAAATCGATTCACCCAGATTTGACGGCCGCATCTCGCTTGATCTCCTCCGCCGACTATCGCGTTGAGTAGCCGGCAGGGTTTGGTCAATCTGAACCAAATCGGTGGAATCGAAGATCTCGAAGGGCTACGGTTCAAGAAATCGAGAGCACAGCTAAGAGGGTGACAAAGATGAGGCCCAAGGATAACATATCACAGAAGAACAACGACTAATGTGCTGGCTTCGACGGTGGCGCTACAATGGTCATGCTTGCAATTGATAAGCAGTATTCAATTTCAGTAGGAGTGATAAGTTGGACTTGAGTGAGAGCGGCGAGTAGGTGAAAAATAAGGGGCAGAAGAAGGGACAATGGAACTGACTTTATTATTTTTTTTTCTTTAACTAATCCGATCGAGTTTTGAATTCAGTTCGAGTTTAACCCAAATCAAATTGCAACTCAATCAGATTTCAGAATTCAAATCGTTCGGATTCTAGAGTAAGCCTAAATCCGAAACAAATTTCAGATTCACCCGAACCGGACGCCCACCCCTAGTTCACACTAATGAGTATGCCTCCTGTTTCAAACTACGACCTCATCAAGCAAGATTGGCATATCACCAACAGGCATGTGTATCGTGAAACAAATCATGCTGCTAGTTTCTTAGCAAATTATGGTCTTTCTACTCCAAAGCCTCTATATCTTTCCTAATCCCTCACATGATTTAGCTTCTATTGTTACTCGTGATCCGTACGACATTACTCATTGTGGTCTTTCTATTCCTTGGGGCCTCTCATGGAATGGCTTCTATTATTACTCATGATACGTATGGCATTACCTATCCCAATCTAATTTTACCCTAACTCTTTCTAGAGCCCCTGTGTATTAAAAAAAAAAAATTGCTTTATTTGTGCTCCATCTATAGCGATTGGACAGGAGGTTGTTACTAGTTACCACAGTAAATTTCAATTGTTCAAACCAACAGGGAAAATATATTACCATTCAAAACAGATAAATGGTAGCCTCAAAAGTTTCTTTTGCATTTTAAATTCCCAAACACCACTAAGAATTTGAACAATATCAAACCAGAAAATGATACATAATGGATACGTCTCTTTCTCAAAGGATTTAAATAACGATGATGAAAATCTCATACAAAAAATACATTCACCATCGGCTGAGTTGCGTCAAGGGCCAAATATAAACTAAAAAGAGCTGCTTCAAATGCTACAAGTAAACATCATGACAGTCCTAAATAGATGAGCAATCATCATCAAAATTCCTTTCGCTGGAAATGATAAAGGTTTCTTGTACAAACAAGTACACAATGAAGCAATTGATAACTCACAATACATTCATAGCTGCTAAAAGATGCCATAAAATCCATGACATGCCAGCAGCAGAGGTGTCAGAACACAAAGGAACTAAGTGTAAGCCTATAACAATTGAAGCTGAAACCATTTCTTCCTCGTGTCAAATGCACATATATGCATTTATCAATCTGGCATCAAACTCTAATAGTGACAAATATCAGCAGGTTAGGGGGAAAGAAAGAAACGCCTACCAATCAATGATTTCAGGTACAGTAAATTTACAAAATATCAATATATTCAACTCGATAACTCTATAACAAAGAAGAATGCAGCTTTTCATAATTGATATATTACATACATGTTTATGAACTTCCTCAGACTTGGCTGAGGAGAGAAATAATCCCATTGTAAACTCCATCTTGAAATCTCCTTCAGCTAGCAGTAGCACGTACAAAATTTACAACTAATAAACAACTTCCACCAATGAGCAGATATTTATCGCTATCAGTCCATCCATACGGCACTGAAAGAAAAAATTACAAATCATAGTTACAACTCCATTGCCATAAAAGAATAGTCAATAAGATGGGAAATTAACTACAAGCTGCAATTAAAAATCAAAATTTTCTATAACTTATAGCTGAGATAACACTTACCAATGTTTACATTTTCACATACTTATCAACATAACCCTGCAAAATTTTGTCAAAGTAGTTAGAAACACTTGTTTTCTTCTCTGTTTTCTTCCAGTTTGAGGGAATCGAAGTGAATAGTGACTAAGGCATTTGACACAGTATTATAGGTAGAGCAAACTAAATGAGATTCATCTGTTTAAATGGAACAAAATGTTGCTAATGGAATTAGTTAGGACTGTCAAAAATCACAATCAGACTTTTGGGAGACAAAGTTATTGACACACCAGTGACTGGTGCCAAGTGTCAAGAATCATAGTGGAAACTAACAGACCAAGAATGTAATGCTAAGCTTGTTTTGGCCTAGTGATATGACAAAATCTAAAGAAAACTAGTGGATGATGACATATACCCTATCTACAATTAAATCACCTTAAAAGGGAGACTATCCCAATTTAGGTATATTGTCATAAAACAATGAAAATACTAAAAAAAGAATTTACCGTCACAAGCTTAGTCAGTTTCCGCTGAGATGAGACAATGTACTGATCGATCTTTGCCTGAGACTTGGGTATCTGACGACTTTTCATAGCTCCAGACACCTTATCGACTGTCTTCTTGACAATAGTCTTAAATGCTTCCTTACTCATGTTACCCTCCCGCCAAGACGGTTTCAAAATCTCCTTTACAAAATCAGCAAGGGCAACCTTGAAAAGCTTCATTGATCTGGACTCCTTGTTCTTGCACTTTGATGGTGACTTTATCTGATCTATCTCGATCTCACCAGAATTCAAGCTGCGTGCAACCTGAGGATTGTTTTGGCTCTCATTTTCAACAGCAATCACTCCTGCATCTGCAGTCTCGCCATATTCCTCATTAAACACAGTAGTTGCAGCAGCTACTTCCCCAGACACATTCTTCTTGTTGTTCTCTTCCACATCCAATGGTTTGTTAGAACCACTGTGCCCCAACATGATATCAGAGTCGCTACTGGGTTCCCACTTCTTAACATTACTGATTTTATTGGAAAGGTTTGACGATGGCTCAAAGCTGTCAAGAAGTGGATCATACTGGTCACCTCCTGACCTAGGAAAATTCTGCCCAACAGCCTTCGGGGAATTTGGTGAGGAAGTTGCCTGCCTTGACCCAACACTGCCATTATCTCTCAGTTCAACTTGAGCATGGCTCATACTGTAAGGACTAGCATACTTACTACAGTAGGCTGCGTCCTCTTGCCGAAAAGCATCAGAACTCAATTTGGAGCTTGGTGGCTGCTCAAAAGTAGATGCATGAGGGTTATGGTAAGTTGAATTTCTTGATCCTCTCAAATCAAGAGGATGAGGAGACTGATTCTCTTCCTGAATAGCTGGTGCAAATTTGGAAGAGGAACTGACGGATGCAGAGTGGTGCATACTGTAGGAAGGCTGCTGTTGATTCAAGTGAAGATGAATATGAGAAGTTGATTTCAAAAGCTCAGCTGGATGGAAATTGTCAGCAGGAGAAGGTTGCAATTTACTGGCAGATGATTCCTGCGAAAAAGTTGCAGGCACATGTTGATTGTCACCTTGAGGAAAGGAACTTGAGGTACGAAGATGCAGTGCTGGAAAATGCCTCGATTGTCTTAACAGACCTTTGCCAATTAATCGTTGACTTTGTAGGTTGTACGGAGGCAAAGGCTTCGAACTAAAATCCTCTGCACATGAGATAGATTGACTTTGCTCTTGCATTGGATGAAATGATCGCTGCTGAAAATCACCAACCTGTGAAGGAGTTGGCAATTCAGCAGCTGCATATGGTCTTATCTGTGAAGAAACAATGGGTGGTGGAGGAGGTAATGGTGTCCAAGAGGGAATTGGTGGTAAGAAGAAATTAGACTGTTGGCTGGGAATCATATAAGAAGGAAACCGTTCCCCAGAAGCTGCTGGAGAAGCAAAGGAAGTACTCTCTGGGACCAAGGTGTAATCCCCTGGAGGCTGGGTCATATTGTGAGCAGTTACACCTTGTGAAAATGGTGGTGGGGGAGGGGGCAGCTGGGCAGAATTATGTCTAAATTCCATTGAATTTGGTAAAGCTTCAGTCACAGGAAGCTTATTTACTGAAGTCAAGGATATTTGTTCTGGAGAAGAATCAGACATGGAAGAGTTATCAGTCTGCTGAGGAGGGCACTCAACATTTTGAAGTAATGGATCATTCAGCTTGGATTGAGATGGCAAAGTCACAGAACTTTCCTTAGGAAGTATATCTGAAGAAACATCACCATGTGACTTGAATGTATCAGATTTAACTTTCTGCGGATCAACTAATCGACTATCTTGGTCAAAACCACAAGGCATTTCTTGATCTAGTTGCATTTTTGAACTCTTGACCACATGATGCTGTTGATCTGATTCTTTCTGTAAGACATGCTTGATCTCTCCTTCAAAATTAGAATCCTTGGGAATAGATGGAACTTCCATATACTGTTGTTTGCTCCTATGACGCTTTGATCCATCAACCTTCTCAGAATCATGGTGCAGATAGCGACAAGATGCTCCACGGTAGCACCTGCCTCGACGAAAGTCAAAACATCCGGGAATCTGACCCCTGTCCCTTCTCACACCATCACCACAGAACTCACTCACACGGCTAGAAACAGGAGACCTGTTTCTCTGCCTTCTAGGAGACCTGCTCCTGCTTCTTCGATTTCTTGGAGAACTGCTCCTGCTGCTTCTTTGATTTCTGGGAGACCTGCTCCTGCTGCTTCTTCGATTTCTGGGAGACCTGCTCCTGCTGCTTCTTCGATTTCTCGAAGACCTGCTCTTGCTTCTCCATTTTCTGGGAGACCAGCTAAAAGAAGTAAGAAATTTATCAGTGAATGAGTATTGATTTACAATTCTATGACAAATAATAAGCTCTTAACCATGGTGGTATTATGTAATGATTTACAAAGAATAAGAGGTGAGTTATGACCTATTATTATTGATGATTGGTCAATAAACCAATTGCACAACCAACAATGTACATCATGTAGTCAATACCTGCGAGATCGGCTTCGTCTCACCCTTCTCATCCATAGACTCCTCTTCCTCCATCTACCTGGAGGTGATCTGCTGTTGCTTCTTCCTCTCTTACCTTTCCTCCCATTATAGCGAGAATCATCAGAATCACTCTCACTTGCACCTTCCCTGACCAATCGCCCAAATTCGTCTACTTTAAGAGGATTTGAAGCAGACTTTGCACCTTTTTCAGCATATTCCTTCCGAAAGTTATCATTTAAACAAATTTCAACCCCACCATCCTCCAAGGCATTCTTTTTTTGGAAATCCTGAGGAGAGACAGCATGACCAACATATGCTTGATTATTTTGTTGATGGTTAACATTTTCGTCAGTAGTTCCACTAGCACTGGATGCCATCACAATTTTCTTGGACTCTCTACCTGAATCTTCTTGAAAATTCACAGATTTGGGCAAAATGTTAAATGCTATATTCCTATGCGGACTTGAAGCTCCAACTGCAACAGATGATGTGTCTTTTAAAGCACTAGCACCATGCTGCTCCTTGTCATTATCTGAGATGTCATCGGAAGCATAGTCATGCAGAAGTCTAAAAGGGCTCCTGCCTTCTACAAGCTGAGAAGATTTATTCTCAGAATACACACCTTGAGCAGCTGCTAAAGCCCCAGAAGAAAATTTGTCATCAACTGGGGCAGCAGCAGATTTCTCTAGATTTCTTTTCAAGGGGCTGGAAGCTGGCCTTTCTAATGCTAATAGGTCATGTTTGGAAGCAACTCTGTCTGCTACATTCAAAAGACATAATTAAAAAATTAGTACATTTGAAACCAAATTAAAATGTAGTATATGTAGAAGTCATCCTGGGTGATCAATATGTATATGGTAAATAAACATAAAATTTCCCTACGCAGTGTGATGAATACAAAAGTTGGTAAACAATTTGATATTCTAGGGTACTGATTTAATGAACACACAATGTAATCCGCCTTGAGGAAAAAAAAAATCATAATCATATCAAAACTAACTGAAAGAAAATGAACAAGGAGAAAGTAATTGCTTTATCTAATCATGAGGGTTATAGGAAAAAAAATTAAAATAAAGTAATTACCCGGTTCAAGAATAACCAGAGCAGTGGATGCAGCCTTTTTAGATTCTGTCATCTGCTGTTTATGTAACAGCGCTTTGACATCAAGCTCACTTTCAATCAAATCATACCCACTGTTACCTTCAATGGAGTGATTCACCCCAGGGTCATTGCCAGGTAGGGTGATATCATCTTCAAATCACCAATAAAAAGGAGAGAAAAAAATGAGTAATAATTTAACTAAGGCAACAGCCAAACACTTAAATACAACTAAAGCATGTGAACTATGAGACAATCCAAACATGACTTCACAACTAATGAATTTGACACAGTTTGAGAGCACTAAAACTCAGTTCAAAAGCAATTCAACAAGCTTGCAATCCAGGAACACATTTGGTCATGAAGGACTCTGACTGATTGTTAATAAACAATTGGTAAGATGCACTTTCTACAGTTGCTTTTACCATGAAGATGTTTGGGGATTATAGTTATTTACGGAAGGGATGGATGCACATTGTAGCTCAGACCCAGGTTCTTTTAGCTGATCTTTGTAGAGATTGTTACTGCTCCCCTAAAAATTTGTTTTCCTTGTCGAAACCCAGTTTGCCTAAGTCTCTCCTTTCCTTTTGCATTTGTAACACAATTTTCTCATCGTATAGCTAGCTCAAGTGTTGTGAATTAAATAATAACACATGGAATGCACCTACTGATATGGAACAATAAACACAGGGATTTCATTTGAATTATCACTTCACAGATAAATGACAAATTCCCAATAGTAAACAATGCACACTATATAATACCACATCTGCATTACTTGAAGAGATCTGGAGAATTATAAACATTAAGAAGCAGAATCCTATTAGTTACACAAACCTACCTTCCATCTCCATATCTGAATCAGCAGGTGAATAAGTTCTTGATGCAACCTCCAAATGATTGGATTGTGGTGAAGAGTCAGTTCCTGATGTCCTTAAAGATGATTCACTACTTCTTTCATTCAATTTACAAGCCAACATATATTTCTTCTTTGTCCACAAAAAGTACTCATGCGCAATTGCAGCGTCACTTCCTGGATCACCAGCAAACAAAAACTCAAATTCTGGATTTCCCGCTTCATTTTGATGAACCAAATCTTCATAACCAGGACCATTCTCAGCAATAAGCTGACATAAATCTTCAATCTTCTGAACAACTTTTTCTTCTGTTGGCATAGGCAGAGGTGGGGAACCTTCCTGAATTAAAGACCCATCAAACTGGGGCACATTGTGCCTGACCTGATAAGTGGTTACATCTTTATCGGAAAAATATGAAGTACTTACTTTAGAGGAAAATGGTTTACTGGAACTGGTCAAGTTGGATGGAATCAGTGAAGGATTAAATGGTCGAGGTGGTGGCAGCAGGGACAGCGAAGAAGGCATACGAGAGTTTCTACCTGTTGACTGTACAACACTTCCTAATGGATCAGAAGTGAAAGAACTAGAAGCAGAAGGAGGAGGAGTTTGATTCAGCATATGTGGAAGATCTTGCTCACTGCCAGGCTGCTTTGACTGTAATTGCACTGAAGCTCTACAGACGGTAACCGAAGAAGAAGGAGGAGGAGGAGGTAATTCTCTAGGGGGATGAGGAGCCATTGATGCTGGTATATGGTGCACATTTTGGGTCCCTGAATGTGAAGATAGCTGTGTATTCTGTTGATCAGCCGAACACATATGTGGCAATGGGGTGCTTCCATGTGCTGCAGGTTTCAGGCGTACATAAGATTGGCTATTGTTCACCCCCGCTTCGGGTGAGATTTGATGAACTGCAGGATGTGGGACAGGAGGACCGTGTTGATATATAGGAAGGCCTCGTTGAAATATAGGAGGTGGAGCCAGAGAACCTTGTTGAAAATGAAGGGGAAGAGGAGGTGGACCAGGTGGCTGGTGCCGGTATGGTGGTTGCAGGGGTGGGGGAGGACCCCTCCCAAACTGAGAATTATAACTCCCTTGGCCATACATCTCAATACACACTATAACTCAAACAATCATCCAACTACTAATTTCAATACCAATTTGAGCACTTCATTTCATGCATACAACGTTATGCTCAAGCCTTGCAAAATCTACCTGTAAAATTACAAGAAGCATCTTAAACAAGTGATATGTACATACAACATATTAATAATTTGAAAATGCAATCCAAATATACATACATACATATATAATTATTCTCCTTTTTATCACTTACTAATCAAATTCAATTCAATATTTGTTTCCCGGGAAAATGCAGGAAACGAAACCAGAACAGAGCTCAATTAAAAATCCCTAAACTCCATTATTCTCATTATTTGAAAACCTCAATTGTTCGTTTGTCTATCTCTAATGAATAATTAAATCAACAACACACGTATTGTCGATGTTTTCAATTTTCTAAATTCTATTCCTTTCTCGGACTTTCTCAGCAAGCAAACATAAAAAATTAAAAATTAAAGAGGCATAAACTGAACGAACAAATTCGATACTTACGAATCAAAATAATGGAAGGATCAAGAAATTAAGCCCTCGAAATTGGAAGTCGAAAAATTGAAGAGGATTGTGTCCTTTTTTCTCGTTAATAATTAGTTTCCGGTTAAGAAACTTAGTGGAGTGTGTAAAGAGCTAAACTTTATGCACCCTATAGCTGTAAGATTTTATTTATTTATCTATTTCCTTTTTGTTGTGCGTCTCCTGGTACTTTTGGATTCGTTTATTTTTGCTCAGCGTGAAAATATAGAAAACTTGATAACTTAAAATAATAAAATACAAGAAAAAGAAACCGACTTTGGTAAAGAGTAAAAAAAAAAAAAAATAGCAACAATTATCTTAGATTAATTTCAAAATTAATCTAAAATCTAGATAAATTTACAATAAAATTCCTTACTAGTTCTAAATTTCGGAAGTATTTCAAATATAATATTTGTTGAGTAAATGGTTGGCTTTACTATGTTGTGAAGGAAAAAAAAAATCCCAACATCCCTTATGGCACCTTATAAAAATAGGTGCTTAGTTTGTAAATTAATTAATCAACAATAATAAGTTTATCACTAATAAACTTAATAACAAAGTCTCTTAGGTATTTTGTTTACTTTATCACTAATAAACTTAATAACAAAGTCTTTTAGGTATTTTATCGTACATAACATGTTATTAACAAGATAATTGATTTGACGTGGACAGTTTGATTTTTATTGCTTGTATTTATTTATGCTTATTTTTTTATATTTTATCATTATCATATTGTTATATTGTTAGTTTATTATATTCTTGATTTAATTATTTATTGTTTATAATAATTTTTAAGCTATTACTATCTTGTTAAATATGTTATTATTATGTTAATATAGTTTGTTTTATTTATGGCTGGCTTAACTGTCTATAAAGTCATTTTAATTTCAACGAATTAAGGTTTGTTCTTACATATATTTGTCTTTCAATATTATTGCTATAGACTGAAGTTTATAACACAAATGAGGTGGTGAGAGTATGAAGTTCTAACCTCATTGAAAATTAGAACCTAAAATTCTAAATATATATAAGTAGTTTCTACATATTTCATAATTTTTTTCCTTTGATTATTAATAAAAAGGCTTTTTGAAAAATAATAAATCTGACAAATCTACAAATCCTGCTCTTGAAATTTCTAGAAGAAGTTACCGTTCTTAGATGTTGGATACAAAAATGCACTTCAAGCTATGACCTAGAAGGCCAATAGTTGAAGAATACAAAGCATTTTTATAAGAAAAATTAAAAGCTATTATTTTCCTAGAACATTATTTACATGAGAGCCTAAAGTTAATATTTAATAGCGGAGGATACATTAACTCTGTAGAATAATTTTAAGGACATATTTGACCACCAAAAGGATATTTTTCTTCCAGAAGCCAAAAATAAACAGTTAAATATAAGGTTACAAGACTATGTAAGAGTTTCTAATCATAACTCTACATTGTTCTGCATCACTTCATAACTGAGATTATGTGGTGAAGAAATTACTAATAATGATATGGTTGAAAAGATTTATACTAATTTTCATGTATCAAATGTTGACTTGCAATAATAATGTTGGGAACGTCAATATAGCAAATACATTGAGTTAATAACATCTCTTTTAATTGTTAAACAAGACAATGAGCTCTTGATGGAAAATCCTAATTTTACGTCTAATTGATTCTCAAGCATTCTCATAAGTGAATCCAAATGCAAGTACTAATAGCAAAGGTATTTGAAGAGGTAAGAGAGTTCGTAGTTACAACCATCGAGGTGGTCATAAGCATACGGGATAGTGGAACAACAAAATTGGATGCCATAATAATAGAACGTCTATCATAGACATAGTAAAGAAAATAATGTAGAAAAGAAAAATATATTAGATATGATGGTGAAAAAAATGTGTTATCTATGTGAAGAAAAATGCCATTGGTCACGTGTCTATGTATAAGCAAACATTTAGTGGACCTCTACCAAGCATACAAGAGAGGGAAAAGAAAATTTTAGATTAATTTTATCGATAACTTAGATTCTGATGGTCTAACTGAACTTGATGTCTTTGATTTTCTTGAATATACAAAGGAAAAAAAAGAATCACTTAATTAGTGATTGAAATATCCACATTTATTAAGCTCTCATGATTATACTATAATTTTTAAATTACTAATGTGCTAACTTTTGTATTTTTATTTTTTTTATTAGATATACTCAATATTTTTTTATATAATTACGATATTTAATGTGAGTTTTTGTTTAATACAAGGTTATAAATTTTAGAAATAAATTATGTTTTTTGGAATAAAAAGTTAGGGATATACGCTTGGTTGATAGTGCAACTACATGCACTATTCTTCTATATATATATATATATATATATATATATATACACACACACACACACACACACATATAAAATAACTTAAGGAAAAATAAATACTATATATAATCCTACAAACCTAATAGAAGGCTCCAAAAAAGGTCATACTCTTGTTGGTAAATGGAATAAAATTAATAATGCAATAACATTATATTCAACAAGATCCAATAACAAATTGTTAAGCTTTAAAGATATCTGCATATTATGACTTTAAATGAAAATAATGTGGAATATCTTTGTATTATTAAAAATATCTTAAGAAAAAAGTGGAAATTAGACTTCTCATCAGTATAATATTACCCAATCATAATTACGATTGAAAGTTAGATAGTGTTGAAAGGTCCCAAAAGGATCACTAATGAAATACCACATTTAGAAGCTAGGTTACTCCACAATTTAGACAAAAATAGAATTGTGATGTTTGGATCTTAGGTAGAGATGGGTGATATGTTAGTAACAAAATTAATGCAAAATGTTGCGGCACAATCTCCTTTTTCATTTAAGGTCAATTTCTTTTAGAGCCAACTTAAGGCACGCGACTAAAAGAGCCAAGCATTCTTCTTTCGGTTAGATCTAATCTTCTAGTCCTTACAGAAAGGAAACGAAAAAAAATTTCATGTTCTTCCTTTCACAAGAAGTTCACAGATCTAATAATATTTATGTTGTGAGTTGATTGTCTTGGATATCCTAGATCTATAATGATGTGTAGAATTATAAAAAAAATTCATTGACATTTATTAAAGAACTAGAAGTTTTTATTGTCTAATAAAATTATTTATACTACTTCCTTACGAGAAAAAATTTGAGGTTAGACCATCCCCTTTTATGGTTGGTCATGAATCTCCATCATTTTTACAAAGAGCTCAAGAAAATATGTGTGGGTCAATTCATTCATGTAATAGACTATTTTATTACTTTATAGTTTTGATTGCCACATTTATATGGTGGTCACATATTTGTTTCTTGTCCACTCGCAATGTTACATTTATAAAATCGTTAAGGGCACAATTTCTACATTATCTAATAAAAATCATATATTTAGATAGTATTGTTGAGTTTAAATTTAAGACATTTAATGAATCCTATACACTAGTAGGTACTAATGTTGAGCATTTTGTTTCACATGTAAATATACAAAATGGATTGTAGGATCATTGATTAAATGGCTACAAATAATTATAAGAATATTACTTTATATAAACAAAATTACTAATATCTGCATAGGGTCATACTATTTTACATGATGCAACATTAGTTCGTTTTAAACCCAATGCTTATCATCAATATTCTCTATTACAACTTATATTTAATGAATAACTTGACGTTTGTCATCTACGTAATTTTGGTTGTGTTATGCATATTCCTATATTACCCTCTTAGTACACAAAGCATACAAAGATGGAACTTCAATATTGTTTGGAGATTTATGTCACTTTCAACTCACCTTTAATTATTAGTTATCTTGAATCTCTAATAGGTTATCTTTTTATTGCATGTTTTATGGATTGTCACTTTAATGAGATATTTTTTCTATGGTTGAAAAGTCCCTTACAATAAGACATGAATTTTCTTAGGAAATTTTCACCTTATCTCATTTAAATCTTTATATTAGTCAATGTGAAAATAAAGTACGAAGGATAATACATTTATAATAAGTTACAAATTAATTATCTAATGCATTTACAGATGTAGTCAAAGTAACTAAATCACTTATTCTAGCTGCTAAAGCACCAGCTCTGGTGGTTCTCCTGTAAGAACAACCAAGTATAAAAGTAGCTAATGGATTATTTGTTATACATTAAAAACGTGGTAGACCACTTGGTTCAAAAGATAGTGATTCCTAAAAAAAAATTAAAAGTTAAGAATTCTAATAAAAATAATATTTCACAAGTTCTCAAAGAACTAATGGTCTCTAAAGAGATAGAAGCCTTGAAGAGACAATACCCTATGAAGAGATACAAAAATAAAAAGAAAAAAGAAAAAAGTCTACAAATTAAGTTTATGTAAAGAAAATATAGGATTCCAATGAAATTAAATATCAAAATTGTATTTTCATTCATGGCATCTATTAAAATTAGAAATGACTTTGTTGTTATGGCCTAATTACTTGATCAATGACGTTATTATATTTTTTTATTTTAAAATAATTTATAAGTTCTTGTCATCAAAACTCAAATATTAGATATAATTATTTCTTTTATTTTTATTCCCTGAAAAGATAAATAAAGGCACAATATTTTATTTATAAAATTTTATATACATTTAGAGTTTTAATAAAGTAAATAAGTAAAAGATTGATAGATATGTATAATTTATAATATCAATAAATTATGTATGTATGTATTTAAGTATATATGATAGTGTATAAATATTTGATGTAAATTTTTTTATTATATAAATATTAAGTGGGTTATTGGATAACTCAAATATTTTTATGTGTCGGATTTAAGTTTTAATATCTTGACACGATTATTAAAGGGTTCAAATTTGGGTATACCTAAATTTGACACAACACGAAGTTAACATAGCATAAACACGAACTGATGACTCATTTTGTCATATTTACTTTGATCTTCGCAAAGCTTATTCACAAACAAGATATGTTTTCACTCATAATGGCAAAGCAATTTCATGACAATCTACTAAAAAGATTTTTGTTACAACCTCTTTTAATTATTGAGTACTATAAAATGTATATTTATAAATAAAAAAATAATCATTTTTCACTTTAAATTCTAATAACTTCTTTGCTTTTATGTATTCAAGTTTCTTGTGAATTTAATTATGCGTGTTTCATTATAATTAAGTATTTTACGTATTTTAGGGGCATCATGGTCATTTCATAATAAACGAGATATCGAATGACAAAACGGACGGTAAATCTGAACTCAGAATGGTCAAAAACCTTAAGAAGGGCATAAAAGTAAATATATCACTGTTCACATATACGGTACTGTTCACATGTATGATACTGTTCATGATACTATTCATATATATTGTACGATAACGTAACATTGATCGGTGACGTAGTGTTGACCGATGATGTGACACCAACTAATGATGTGATAGCATTTGATTGGAAAAATGATGTGGTATTGACTGATTATGTGGTGTTGACTGATGACGTGGCTTGACTGATGATGTGTCATAATCTTATGAGATAAAAATATTTATACACTGTTGATTGATGACGTGATAGTATGTTGGTGAATTAGAAAAAACGTGTGTACGGTAAATATATATGTACAGGATAATAGCCCTGATGATGTGTTCAAACCAATTAGAGCTTGTCATGTGGCGCAATCCTGTGCATCTAAATTGTTCAATCCGATTACCATGATTTACTCGTTGTACCTATAAAGGAGGCCCCCCACCTAATTTGACACCTCTAAGTTTATTTTTAAACTCCATTTTCTGAAATTCCTTCTCTATCTTATATTTTTTTGTATTTTAATAAATTTCTTTTTTATCCTTCGTTCAAATATGAGTAGCTAATTTTCTTCCAAGCTTAGGTTGAAGGTGAAGTCTCAATATGTTCCATGGGCTTAATTGATAAATTTATTTTATTTTTTCCTTTAATTTCTATGGATATTTTGATTTTTCGTTGACATAAAGTAATAACACAGTTATTACTGTTTGGTACGATATGCCCTTAGCACCATATTAATTAGAGTGTTGGATTCATGAGAAGTGGATTTTTTCCTCATGATTTAATTGGTATTAATAAGAAATATTGAGCCTTGGAGCATGTTGATGCAGATCCAGATACCCAAATACTTTATTATAACAGTTGCATTTTTAATTATTCCCGTCATTTTAATTCAAAATTTAGAATAAATCTACCATAATTTAATTACTCACTTAGAAAATTAATTCAACACAAAATTAAAATTTATCTCCTCGTGAGATCGACACTCGTCACCATTAATATATTCTATAATAAATTTGTGCATTTACGAGTTCAATAAAATTTACACAACACTAATCACTTAGAGATTCTTACATTACATGAATCAAGCAAAGAGTGTGTTTGGTTGCGGTCTATTATCCATCATATTAAAATCACATGCAATTTGACTCCTGTAATTGATACCCCAACAATTGACTATGAAGATGGCGTTGCTTTTGTTGCTCAAATTATAGATTGATATATAAGAGAGACAAAACTAAGTATATCTCACCAAAGTTCTTTTATATCATGAGCTACAATAGGACAAAAAAATTGATGTCATGTTGATATAGTCCCACTGATAATTTTGCTAATATTTTTACTTAAGCTTTGTCCGTATTAACATTTGAGAAATTAGTTCAAAATATTGACGTGCATAAACTAAAAAAATTATCAAATTGATACATGACACTTGAGGAGATATTTTATTAGGGGAAGCACTTCCAATACCATTTTTTATCTTGAAAGTTGTATATAACAGAATGATGAATCTGAGAAATAGTGTTGCAAATGGTTGTTTTCACTATTTTATGAAGGAAAAAATCCCACATTAAAAAGTTGAGACCCCCACGCCCTTATTGCACCTTATAAATGCAAGTCCTTAGTTTGTGAATCAATGAATCAACAATAATAAGCTTATCAAAAATAACATAATAGCAAGGTACACTAAGTACTTTGTTTAGTTCAAAATTTTCTTTATTTATAAAATATGTAATTGCTCTCAAAAGTTTTGAGAGATTTTTCAATAAAAGTTGTTTCTCCAAATCAATTATTAGTCACTTCTATTATTTAAAATATTATTAATATGAATTATTTTAATTTATTATAATTATTACATTTTTTTAGAAATTACAATGAGATTATTCTCTCTAATACGGAGTATTGTATTCTCAGGGGCCTTCTTAAGCTCTTATATTGTTTTTCAAAAGTGTAGGCAATATAATATTTTACATTTGATATATTTTATTACTTAAGTGGTGTTACATTGTAGAATAACTTGGATAAAAAAATCATAAAGATAAATATCGAGATAGGTTTAGATAGATTTATGTGCACCTATTGGTAGGTTTGTAATATATTGGGTAATAGTTCATTTAAAAAATATTTGCCTTTCTTAAAAATAACATTAAGAAATTAAGAAAATTCTCGGTCATGTACCTTTAAATTATCTTATTATAAAAATATTATAATACTTTTAAATTATACTATTCATCCACCGAATTGTCATGTTCTGTTAGAAAAAAATAGAATTATAACCAATTGATCATTTTGCCCTTGGAACTCAATTTAACAAAAAAAAAATTATTAGTCATCTATCCTAAATTTACTTGTATTATTAAAAATACCAAAAAATTTTGAATTTATTTAAGTTTTTGCCTTAACCTCCCAATTTAGCCATCCACAAAAACATTAGCACTATGATCATATTTAACAAAAAAGTAAAATGATCATTTTAACCTTAATTTGAGGGCTATTTTTACTTTACACCATAAATAATATAACAAATTTTAGCTTTTTTTAATTATTAAATCAAATTTAAGGACTCGATTGATTGGGTTTGTTATGAATTATGGTTTAAGATAACTTACAAATTTAGTTTAGTTATGTAAATTTACGAAGATAAATTAAGAAAATAAAGTATTGTTTAATTAAGAAAAAGATAGAGTTTTAAGTATAATTAAATATTGGTAACAAATATAGTATTTTAATTTATACTTTAAACTGCATATTTAATTTTATATTTTAAAGTGCATGATAAACATCTAAATTGCCATTGTGGCCTCATTAATTATAAATATCAATTAATCTTTTGGTGGAAGATTGATCTGAATTACAAACTTAGAGTGAAAATTTGAATGAATTCAAATATTTATAATAAAGAAAATTTATGGTGAATGATTGATAATTTTTTTATTTTTTAATTTAACATGTTAAATTTTTAATTATCCTTGTGACATCGTAATTTTTTAATAAAAATTAATAATTTAACCGATGCATGATGTATATTATAAATTTAAAATAGATAAATAATATAATTTAAAAATATTATAATATTTTAATAACAGAGCAATTGAAGGCTAGGGGGCTAAACGATTGACTAATAACTAATTTGAAAACAAAATTAAAAATATTGGCAACGGAAATTTTGAAAAAATAAAATTCAAAACTGGATGGGCCCGCCAATGATGCTCATACACATAACGAAAACGATCGCATATAGGTGGGTCCCGCATGATTGTAAAAGCTCGCGACGCTAAAATCCCACTCTCTCCTTTCCCCATTTTGCTTCAGATCTGATCCAAGCAACACACAACACTCGAGCAGAGCAAGAATCGGGTGAGTGACCGAGCGAGCTAATTCTTTTCTTTTAATTTTTCGCTATATTTTCCCATCCTTTCTCGGCCGCCAAACAGAATTTAGGTTTTCAGATTTGCTTATTGTTCATTTCTTTTTCAATTTTATCTGATCTGATCTGCTCTCAGGGTGTTTTAGAACTACATTTCATCATTAGGCATACATCTGTGAGAATAAAAACCCTAGATGTCTATATCAAAAAATAGCATGCTTAATTTAATGTTTGATGTTGATTTTTAATGCTTGGCTTTGCTTAGGTTATCTGAAAATGACATTTATTTATTTATTGTTATTATTATTTGGTATAATTTTATGTTGATTTTAGGCTTACGTCGCTCTTTAGGGCTTAGATTACTTCTGTTTTCTTAAATAAAAATTCATTATATTAACGCCTTGCATGTAGATTTTTATTTGATACTTTGGTTTTCTGTGGTGTAACCTTGCAAATTCTTATTTGATCTGGCTCTTTTGTATCTTCTGATGCAGCAGGAAAATTTTGGATGTCATTTTCTTTTCATAATTTTGTTGTTTTCTTTGATCTTTTTTGGGTCTATTATTTGTAAAATTTGAAATCAGGGCTAATGATTAGAGGAACTATCTTAAACTTTAGCTAGGCTAGTTTTTGAGGACTTGTTTATGCCCTGATTCCATGTTACATCAACTTTGGAATGTTGGTTGAAATTTGTAGAGGCTAATACTTGCGTTGCATTTGCTTCTGCTGCAAATTAGTGCAAGATCTAGGATTTGTTGGTAAAGTTTGGAAGGGAGATTATGGGTCGTGGAGTGAGCAGTGGCGGAGGACAAAGTTCTTTGGGGTACCTTTTTGGAAGTGGGGAGGCTCCTCCAGCAAAAGCCACTCCAAAAACTACTGAAGTTCCTCGGAACCAAGTTGAGCCTGCAAACAGTGGAGCTCCTCAAAATGCTACCACAGCTGCACCAGCAGCACCACCCGCAGAAGTCAATAAGCAGATTCCAGCTGGAGTTCCAGGGAACAATGCAAACAACTATTTTCGCGCTGATGGCCAGAACTGTGGCAACTTCCTCACAGTATGATCTTAGTTATAACTGTCTTCTGTTGCTGGATTTGTGTGTTATCAAGCATTACTCTACTTCATACTTTTAACCCACTTGCATTTCTTCTACTGATGCAAGCATGTATCATTTGAGTTATTATTTCATGTAAAGATTGATATCACGTTTGCATAATTCTAATGTATGTTTTGAGACACACGAGTTTCATCTGATGTTTGATAGCTTTTCTTTTCAACAGGATCGTCCTACAACTAAGGTGCATGCAGCCCCTGGTGGAGGATCTTCCTTGGATTACCTCTTTGGCGGTAATGAGAAATGAGGCCTCAGGTCGAGGCTGGAACCTTTGCTGACAGATGCTTTAGCGACCTTTGAAGTTGAGGCAAAACAATTTCTGAATCTGTTAGATAATGGAAGATAATTTTATTTGCATCATGTAATATACTTTTATCTTGGAGGATGTGTTGGGTTCTGCTTAACAGCTTAAACTTTGAAACTTAAAATTTGGCATGGGCGAACAGCTTCACTATCCCATTGGCAATGTAACAAATGTTGATTAATCTTGCATTTTATCTCCATGGTATCTTCCTATATTAGAGTGGAGCCATACAATATGATTCTCTTGGTTCCCATAAGAGATGCCCAAATGGGACTTTTAATTTCCTGTTGAAATTTCAGAGGATTCTTGATCCAATTTCGGCCAATCTTGAAAGAAATCTGCAGCAATAGAAACAAAATGAATCACAAACACAAACCCAGAACAAAGATTCAATAAACTAAACTGTCAGTTTTAAAAATATGTTTATTAATCACAATGTATTAAAAGAAAAATATGTTTCTCTTTATTAATTATAATGTATCAAATACAATTAAAAATTAAGAGATTATAAGTTGTTGAACAAAATAAATTTCAACTTGTTTCACTAAGAATCGAAGAAAAACGAATGAGGATATCAGAGGCTAAAGACCAATATTTTATACATTGATAAATCAGGAAAAACTTAACAAATTTAACCAATTATTTACCACATCATCCAGGAATATATCAACAGCACCCCTTCAACTGAAATCATACTGCACTTTAGCCACCAAACTTCTCAAATAACTTCATCTCAGTCCTCAAAAAACCAAAACACATTCTCACATTTCCTCGTATTTATTTTGACTAAAGATTCTAATTCGATACTATATTATATAACGAATCTATAAAGAAAGCCTTCGAAACTTTATTTTACTATACTGATGAAACATGTGGTTGACCATGACTTTTTTCCTTCTTATATATATATATATTAGCAATTGGACCTGCGCCAACAATGTCGATGAAGATTAGTACAAATGTATTTTACGACTTCTCATAATGTGAAATAAAATCGAGCGATGCTGAATGTTCATAAATATGTTGGATAGATGGTTATAATACAAGTACAGAGCATTAAAAAAAAAATCATTTAAACATTCAAGCAATTATCTCTACATTACTTTTGTTTTACCACAAGTAGATCTAACCACAATAAAATTTTTATATGTTACATATCTGTTCTTTAAACTCCTATCAATCACTCACTTTGACACTAACAAATAATTATTTTATTCCAAAATGAATTAGAAGACCATTTCATTATGTAAAATTTTAAGAAATAAAAATATTATAATTACAACAATACTCATGAATTTAATAAAATAAATAAGTCTCAAAATCAAGATGTTAGTTTTTTTTTATAATTATAAGTTTATTTAAAAGTTATCATGTTAATTTTTATAATCATAATTTTTTATTTTTTTAATTAAAATTAAGTATTGGGAAGTTGAAATTTCTTAATTTTAATTACAAAAAATCTACAGTAATTATAAAGAACTTTTCTCTTATTAATTTTTATAAACTTCCTTAGACTTAGTTTAACTATTGAATTAAATAAAATTATAACTATAAAAAATTAACATTATAATTTTAAATAAGATTATAATTATAAAAAAATTAACATATGATTTTTTATACTTATCCTTTTAATTCATGAGCATTCTTGTAATTATACATTTTTATTTTTTAAAATTTTGTAGAATACAATAATTTTTTAATTCATGTAAGGGTGAAATAATTATTCATTACTGTCAAAGTAACTGATTAGTATAAGTTTAAAAACAAAGGTATTATAGAGAACATGTCAAAATTTTGGAATGGTTAGATATACATATGACAAAACAAAAATGGTTCAGAAAAAATTTCCCTGAACATTTTAGAGCCAGCTGAAGAATCATGACTAACTCTTTTAAGATGAAAGTTACCATACATTAAGTTGATTTCTGCCTTAAGTAAAAAAATTCTTTGACATAACATCCCTAGGGAACAATATTGCACTAGCTCCAGCAGAAAGATGTCAACAGTAATACACAGTGCCCCGGCATCCGATAAATGGTTGATGTACTTTGTTGGAAAGCAACTGAGTCCTTCCCTGCAGTGAAGTGATACCATAACAATCACTGATTCCAGCCATGCAATTCCTTTTTCCCTGTGTATGAAGCAGTTGGGATTGGAGCTAAAACTAATCAAGAGATATCACCATACAACTAGTCGGTCATGTTTTCAAATAGCTAATATTCCATCAGAGAAGAAAGAACCAGCCGGTAGAATGAAAAGTGTTAGATGGCAGAAGATAACACGGGTTAGCAGGTTCTATATCACACAGGTCAAATGATGCATCTATTACCACCTTGAAGTGTTGAATTTACAATAGCTTGTGGTTCATACTGTAATCTTGATCAGTAGTCATCTCAAACAGTTAAAAAAGCCATGTTTTCTCATCAAATTGGATCTGCTGGATCTGTGTGACACTCAGCAACTGATATCTTGTCATCTGCAAACACAAACAGGTCACTTGTTCATCAGAAACGCCTCTAGCATTTGAAACAATTCATTCTGAAACTAAAAAATCAACCATACGCACATTAAAAGTATCCAAAAATTGATGAAAGTCAGATTTTGTTTTGCTATAATGCTTTTGAAAACCAAGTTCTTTATCTGGCACATTTCAAATGTGCAAGCTTGTTTCAATTAACAACTCCTTCAGGTCATGTCCATACAGAACCACGTGTGGCACAAGATATTCATACCTTTGCTCAGTGACAAAGTGCCAGAGTCCTTATCTGTCGAGCATATAGTCTCTTTAGGGACTTCAGTGGCCGAGCTTGGAGCATTAGTTGTCCTATTATTATTTAAATTCAACTGAGCAATTGACGGTTCTGAATCTACAGGATCCTGCACAAAGATACAAAAAGAGTTTGAAGAAGCCCAATAAGTTGACAAGACAAGGTAACCAAGCAACAATTACTTGTGCATTTAGCATTGAAGACATGGGTCTGTTTAGCCACAAAACTATGGTGTGGTACAGCAGGAGTCACTGATAGAGAAGGAAGGATAACTGATTGAAGAATGTGACTTTCAAAGGCTAACCACTTCCACTTGAATGGTGTAATTTTAATCATTGGTGAGATGCTTTCTGACAGTCACCAATGACCCAACAAACGAGGACAGGTTAAATCCAAAAGAATTTACATAACACAAATCCTTACTAGTATATATACAATTACCATAGACAAGTCAAATTAGGTAACTTGCAGATCTTATGACCAGCAGTTTTTAACCCAAACAATGCTCGTAATTTAGTATTTCTAACCAAATATCTAGTCTTCAATTACCACAACAATCAAAGATTAAAAGAATGTAAAACCTTTACAGGCTGAAAAGCATCAGACTGTTCAGGATTCTTCATATCTGGAGCAGCAGCAGCAGCTCCCTCATGGGATGTGAATTCCTTTACATGAACACCATCAACTTGTTCGTGATCCATTCCATCCTGCCTGAGGGCTTTAAAAGCTTTTGAATTGCTGTTGCAATCACCATTCAACATTGCACCGCCAATTTCCCCAACAGCCCGTTTCCTGATGAGAACACGATATAGAAAGACATAGACAAAACTAAAAAAATTTAGGTGGGGAAAAAGGGCAAGAAAGAAAGATGGAAATTGTGATTATGTTCATACCTACTAGAATTATGATTAGTTGTGCTAGCAGCGGTTGGTTTGTTTGCAAATAGAATACCACGGAGAGGCTTTCCATCTATAGTAGTTTCAATAGTATACCCAAGAGGGAAGCTTTCAGTAACCTTAGCTTGAAATGTCTTTTTCCCTTCATTTAATGGAAAGTTATCTCTTCCTGCAATCAAACACTAATAAATACAGTACAAAGCAAACATTCCCTAGGAAGTGAAAAAAGTTAACCCAACAATAAGACCATGTTCTTAATTAAGTAGAAAGCGAAATGAATGACAACATATCAGCATCGTGACAAGAATGTAACATACCAAGATGACTTGTCAAATATGCAGAAAGCATACCCACAGACCACATCACTACAAAAGTCTTCCAAGCATGAGAGTGCATGCACACATTCTGAGGAAAAGATAACCATGTACCATGAGGAAAAATTCCTAAGTTCCCATTGCCAGTTTTGGCTACTTAAGAAAGAAGTAACCTAATATATCATCTTATACCTCAAACCACGCATTCAGTGGCCATTGCAGGCAATAAGTTGGATATAGAACACTTTAGGTGTAATAAATGCTTACGGATAACAGCTTCTGCAAAGTATTAGTCTTCGTCACTAGGCTTACTCATAATTTTTTTTTTTGGAATTAAAAAAAAAAAAAAAACCGGTTTCTAATCAATTTTAGATTTAAAAGAATCAACCAAAGGAATACCTCTTTTCCAAGGATCATACTTACGAGCCAATTAGTCCCCAAAGCTCCACAAGATAACATAGAAAATCATTCACTACTATTCAGAAATACTTTAATAGGTTAAATATGGTTAACTAAATGAAATGACCCTGGGTTGCAGAAAGAAGTCCCAAATGAACACTTCTTGAGCTAAAGCAACACTAAGCTCTTACATTTTCAAACAGCTTATCCCAATGGCTAGCAACCTGCTGCTGCTAAAAAGGCAGCTTAATTCTCACATTTATTTGTCTTCTGATTGCCAAACGGCAATGGTTGCATTCGGCAGCAGAAGATTATTGATTCCTAGTCGACATGGTTATCAGGAATAATCGAAAAAGGATGAGAGATTAATTGAAAATTGAATGCATGTTACAAATTACTAAAGACAGATCCTCATTTTCCAAATAAACTAAAAGCAGGTAGCAAATATGTTCAACTAGTACGCTTGGAGTTTCCTACTCCAAAATTGAAGTCTTTCTTTGATCAGAAACAGCAACCGAATAACACCCTCACAAGTGATCATCTAATTTCTATATTTTCCAACCACGTGCTCCACCGTTTGTGCAGGCCCCCGTCAATTCCTTTGAGTTTCAGTCTTGCGACCGTACTCCCCAGGCAGAGTGTTTCACGCATTAGCTGGGCCCCTGATCCGTGTAGACCAAGGGTGAACACCCATCATTTACGGCATGGACTACCAGGGTATCTAATCCCGTTCGCTCCCCATGCTTTCGCACTTCAAAGCAAAGCATGAACCAGCATTGAAGTTAACCTTAACAAACTCTGCTTGAACAAAACAGACAATCTAAGCACTACACCACGAATTTTCTTTCAGTAATAATTCTGCAGTATCCCAATTACACTACCATCCTACACCATGCATATTGTTGGAGTGCATTCTATTAAAATAACTAAATACAAACAAAAAGGAAAGGTTGAATGCATCATTTTTACTTTCCAATCGAGGCAAATAGAACCATAATCAAAATGCCATTTGCAGAAGGAGGGCAAGGGAATAAGTAAGAACAGCAATTCCAGTGTACACATGCCTGAAGTGTTTTTAAATCCAAGCCTTCAATCTATCGTTTCAAAATCCTGTACAATGTGCTAAATGCAGTACTTTTGGAAGCGTTAACAATTATACAATCAATTATGAACATAAATATTAGCATAATGACCAAATTACTTAAGTGCTGAAGTCATTCTTCACAGTAGTATTGGCACAAGGTCAACTCTACCACCAAACAATTCAAATAGTTACATATAAAGTAGTCATTTCAATGTTTGTAGTAGAACCTAAAAAGGATCAAAAGTTGGTAAAAATAGTTCTTACCTGGTTCACCATAACTCAATAAAGGTGTAGGTTGGTGCACATCAGAGATTGTGCCAATCCTAACCAGAGCTCTATCATGGACTGGATTAAGATTTTGTTCTTGGCACTTTAGCTTCAATTGCTTCCTTAGGGACAATTTCTCCAACTTCCTCTCATTTACAAGTCCTAGAACCAGATATTAAACTTAATTAGCAACAAATACAAATTTGTATAAGTAATATACAATATCTCAAAGCCAAAATCCTATAGTATAATATACAAGACATCTTAATTATAAACGAGGAAATTCTAGAACCAAATCTTCACTTGGAAACAGCTAAAATTTAATTCAGGGTAAATAGAAAAGAGTCTGCTGAACCTGTATACAAGTAATACATGTCATCCAGTGCCTCAAGACTCTTATTGCAGCCACCTAAGAACACAAGGACACCACCCTTCAAGGGATTCAAACAATCCCCAGCTACAGAGAATCTAGCAGAAGGTCCTTCACCCGTAGTAATCACCTTTGTCCATAAACCAGAATCTGCATTGGGAAACAGAAGATATGAATGATAAAAGGTAAATGCATAAAAGTATCAACCATAAGCCTCTGGAAGGAAATTTGGGCAAAAATTAAAATAACGCACCAAGGTGCACAGTTCAATTATTCATCCTGGTATGGAACATTTTCAAGACAGGAGAAGAAAATGAATAAATTTGATAGTTGCTAATTGTTATCACTAATTACATCAAACTTACCAACATCAATCACATAGAGATCATCGTATAAGTTTTGGGAATCTGTAAATCCACCAAAAACAAATAAATTCTTGCCAAATGCAACAGTGGAATGACCGGCTCGAGGTGATAACATCATGCCAGAAGTGTTCAACTCCCTCCAAGTAAGTGTATCTAATAAAATAGAGAATAACACCAACATAAATATTAAAAAGCAGCAATACTATGCAAAATTGAGATATTGCAAACCAGATTCAGCAACTAATATAAGAAGTTTTCTAATAAATAGACAACCAGCCATGTATACAAGAAAAATCTGAAACCTGTATCAAGGATATGGACATCAGACAAATAATAATCGTGTCCATCTTCACCACCAATCACAATGATCTTGTTCTTCCAAGATGAGCATGTATGACTATCACGCGCAGATGGAGGATTGCCAGATGTTGTAGCACATTTCCACACAAAGGTTTCTGCAAGAGAGGAAAAAGGATGAAACAAAACACTTTCTTTGCGATATGCATCAATGGGACACTAAACGTGGGTGAACGTCCAATGAACCGTTCACTCCAAAGCAATACCACATTACAAATAACGAACTGCCCCACACCCTGAGTACTTCCAGATGGTCTCTCAGGTAACATTCACACAAAATGAGAAATTTAACATTATTATATTCAATATTCACTATCTAGATGCACATGAATGCATTAAGACTGCAAATTAGAACCTAAGTAATCAAAACCAACATAGGCCAATTGTTTAGTAACCAACAGAAAATAGACAAATTCACCTGTATTTAATATGTAAAGATCATTGTAATACACTTCATCATTTGTATTAGAGGATTTCCCGCAACCACCAAATATGAAGAGCCGTTTACCAACAAGGGCCGCACTATGACCCTCTCGTGCCTCTGGCCCTTCACCTCTTACACTTGGAGATATCCATGTATGTGAAGCTACAATTATGATATACACAATATAAAAGAGTCATACATATAAAACATACAACAAAACAAGATTAGGAGATATAACTTACAATAAATCATCAGACTTAAAACAGTTTTCTCTCATCAGTCTACTTTCAGAAAATAATTATTACTCTAGCAAATTGCCAATGCATAAATCAACAAACATGCAGGTAAGATATTACCATTTGAAGCAAAAGACAAATTGAAGGTGAAAAAAGTAAGGGGGCAGAAAAGACTTACTAGTGTCCAATATATGCAAATCTCTGAGAGGATTCATTCCATCTGTACCACCAAAAACATAGAGATTTTCCCCAACAGTCGTACAACTGTGGCTGTCCCGCGGAGTGGGTGGGCTGCCCTTTATCACCGGCTGGCTCCACGTCTGATTAACTGCAAAGCAGCTATTTAGAATGTAAGAACATGCAACAACAAAAAAGCTATCAAATACAAGAAGTGCAACTTTAGACAGGAAAAATAAGATGAATTCCCAGCAAGAGAATACCAAAAAAATGCTATGTACTAACATTCATATGTTGGCAAAACTCAAAAATTTGCAACAACCCAAATGGAAATGGATTCCAAATATGGCACTGATACTAAACTCACAAGCCACAAGAATTAAAAGACATAACAAAAAAGAACAGTAACATGCTAATATAGAGAACCCTACATATATAGTTAAAAAGAAAATCTAAAAAATCATTTCTATGGCAAATCCACAAAAGCACTAATGCCAATAATCTCTGCAAACCTGTAACTATCCATCGAAATAAACCCAGCATAAGCCCTAAAATAACCAACTTTTTAGTTTTTAACCAGGAATCAATCAGACGATACACCCATTTGGGAAAAAAAAATCCAATTTTTACAACTGCACTAAACAAAATATAAACCAACATGCAAACTTTAAGAACAGGCACTCATTACAGATATTAAAAGAAGAGGAAAAGAAAAGAAAAAAAAAGAACAAGAATCTGGGAAAATAAAAAGAAGGTACCAGTATCAAAAACGTGAACTTGGTTAGTTTGGCAGTTATCTTTGCCATAGCCACCAAAAACATAAAGAAATCTGCCTCCTTGAATGGCGTTGCAAGTGTGGCCCCACCTCTTGCCTGGACCTGAACTTGATATTCCACTTGAGACTAATTGTTGAGCCACTGGTCCTTGTGGGTTCTTCGGCTGGACCTTTTCCCACCTCATTTTTTTCAATTTACTTTTCTTCCTGGGAAAATCTCCAGTTTATGAGAAAGTTCAAAAATTTTCTCGAGAAAGCGGCAGAAGGGAAAAATGGGGTTTTTTTCCTTTTTAATTTATGGCGATTAAGTGGATTTTGAGTTCATGCACAAAAATAAATAAATAAATGAGAGACTAAAAAAGCGTCATAGGAAAAAGAGAAAAATGAGCAAAGAGAACTGAAAGGGTGAAATATTTTTCTTAATTTATAGCTTTAATTTTGGTTTACTCAAAAACCTAAGGATTAGAAGCAGAGAGAGTGTGCGTGTGTCTTCTTAGCTCTGAGATGGGTGAGATGGAAATCAAACAGGCTGACTCGACACGTGTCGCATAGGGAAAGGCTTGATATAGGATCCCTTGTTGGATGGGCCCAGAAGAGCTTCGTACGTAAAGCTAACGTGGATCTCAAAGAAGGCCAGAGAGGCAGTTGCCGAAGTCAGAATGCTTTGACGTGGGACCGTCGTACTTGCTCAAAATGGATTTGCAATGGTAAATAGGGCCCAATCTTGTGATAATATCACCACACACACACACACACACACACACACACACACACACACACACACACACACACACACACACACAAAACATCTACTTGAGAACAAAATCTAATTTTAATAAAACAATTTAAGATTTACTTGTCTCATGCCATTAATTGATCCAGTAATGTTTGCATTGTAGAGCACCAAGTGCTTGTCTCATGGATGATTTTTAAATAAGTTTTTTAATTTGTCACTCGAATTCAAATCTTGAAAAAACAAAAATAGAGTTTAAAAAATTGACTTACAGTCCCTCTCCAGAAAAAGCATGAAATAAAAATGATTCAAACGAGTTATTGACGTGTTGCTGCTATTATATGGATATATGCATGCATCAAGACATCACGTGGGGACACACTTTGGCCCACAAAATGCAATATAACTTATTACAGGAGGGCTAATAGTAGTAACACAATCTTGAACTGCATGAGTTTGTTTATTGTTCATAGGAAGAAGGAACAACAAACAAACCACAAAGAGTGGGCAGGAAGGAGCCTGCCAACGCATGATTTTCCCCTGCGCATAATTAAGATTCATATGGTTGATGGTACCTGCAAACCGGCTATTAATTAATTAAACAGTGGCTGACTTAGTTTATGCATTTTCCAGACAGAGCCCTTATCTTAGACACTGTTCCCTACAGAGTAGACTCAGCAGAGTATCTCTTGGAGGAAAACTGAAAGGAGCTGATGAATTGCTTCAACAAGCTTCGCTGTATAAATGCTGTACTTAATGCTCGAGCTTTTTCCAAAGTTGACGCCGACAATTTTGTTTAAAGGAACCGCTGCTCTGCTCTCCTCTGCTTTTGTTAAAAGAGATACCTAAGTTATGACTGGTTTAATATTAAAGTTGCCTATCTTCTCTTTTTATCTGCCCTGTATCAAGTTATCAAGCAACAAGCAAAACATTGTACGTGTGTTTAATAGCTGAGAGAAAAATAATTGTTTATTCTATACATAAACATACATACATGCATACGTACATATGTAATTATTTTTCTCTCAGCTATATATATAAAAGCAATTTCAATTTTCTCGACCTAGGTATGACACTGATGACTAATTATTTTCTTTTAAAAAAAAAAAATTGAGGATGAAATGCAGGTGAACCCAGTTGTTTATAACACTTTTAAGCATAAGAAGCCATATCAATTTTTTAAACAAGTTTAGGGACCATAGGAAAGAAATAAGCATGCTGCAGAGAAGGCTGTAACAATTTTAATTTCACTCTGTATGGTAAAATAAATAATTGGCATTGCAACCAGTAATTTAAACGTTTCCTTTTAGTTCAACCTAGTGCTGTAGCTGCTGCCGCAACAGCTCATCTACAAGAACTACTAAGAGTCAGCAAATCAACCAATTCAAAATCGTCTCCTTCTGATTCGCGCCCATGCTATAGCTGCAACTGCAGCACCCCCCAAATGAGCTGACCCTGAGATGTTACTATTCCCCTGTAACAAAACAATTCTATCCATCAAATTCACATCAATCTTTGTTTCATGGTATGGCCTATGCATTGAAAGACCTTGATTTAGTGAGATCACTGTCAAAAATGATAGTGCAAAGTAAATCTGCATATGCATGTTTATGTTTCACAAATCACAGCTTGGGAAGAAAAGGCATCTTGGTTCTACAAGTGGACAATTTTACACTTCTTTGTACCATACCTCATAGTTGACCATTTTAAATAACAAAAAGTTTCTTTAATTAAGGTAATATGTTTCGTGAACCATAGAGCCAGAAAAGGATAACAAACATACCTCTATTATCCTCAACATATCCTTCCCAATTAGAAACATCCCCTATAAAACAAAGCAATATAAAAGGATGTTAACATCAACCTCAAACAATCATGTCTTTGCTGATGTAAGTTACAAGAGGACTCACCAGTAAAAAGGCAGGAACGGGTATAAAAAATTCAAAATAGAGAGTGGCCTTTGGATTCAGGAATATATCAAGCAGCATGATAGCATTCACAGCGCCGCTTGCCCCCTAAATGACACAAGCAGACCCCCTAAGTTAAGTGTAGTTTAGTTTAGTCTCAAACTAGTGCTCCATTCCTATATCTAGAAGATTAAAAAAAAAAAAAACAGAATTACTGTCAGGAGCCAATTAAATAATTTAAAATTTTAATGCCTTCCTTCATCTTCTATCAAACAAACATAACCTCGGAAATGCATTGAACATGGTAATCAAAGAACAAGAGCAAACATTGCTTTTATTTAGGTGCACCACCAGGATGAACACAGAAAGTGTACTCTTCTAACTGTTATATAATAATAATAGACAAACAAAATATATGAAACAAATATCTAAAATTAAATGGACAAATAGATAAATTTGTAATGAGGACCAAAAACAGATATTTAGAAATAATAAAGCTCTTTAAGACATTATATAGGCCATGGTGGGGGAAAAAGAACGATATAAAATTTTAAAATTCCTCAGAAAAAAAAAAGTGGAAATCCATCGGTTGAAAATCAGTTGCACATTCCAAATACATGCAAAAAGAGAACTGGTACGCATAGAAAAGGGGTTCAATTCATGATGAATTCTCACTGATTTCAGAAATATGGTTGAAATGGATTGCAGGAATTATCATTTCAAGACAAAGAACACCCTCTAAATTTTTATTGATTCAAAAGACAGACCAGGACAAGGCATCGCATTCATCCAGTTGCCTACTCTGAATAATAAGCACAGTGCTTTGTAGTTAAGAAGTCCAAACTCTTACCAATGCCGGAGTCCTGGAAGGGTCCACCATCCACATACCTTTCCGCTGCAGATAGCATAAAATGAGAGTAAGCTAAAGGACAGTGGGTCATCAACAGATCTAGGAAAATAGCCACAAGTACAACTCCTTATGAAAAGCCACATATGGATTCCAGGGGACCAAATACAAAATCTTTCCAACTACTGATAAATTCAAAATGCATTGAACAATCAAGGTCAGATTTTATCCATCAGAGAAAAGAGATATAGCACATCTTATCATACATTAGCTTACACCAACTACTAATCCTATGTTTCAGCGTCTCATAGTAGCTTAGTAGATGTTCAAATTGTATTTGGAACCATTGTACCTTTGATGACATAGCCAGAAAGGCATGATGCACCAAATAGAATACTGAACCACCAATTGCCCCCGCCATATACAACTTCAGTAAATATTCAGGTCCAAAGGTTCGTCCAATCTGCCCAATGCACAACAATTGTATCAAAAAGAGAAAACTCAGCATTTTACAAACTAGCTCAAGAAAGCTAATTCAAGCTGACCAAATATGCATTGAAGATGTAATGAATGTTGATTTGCATGCAAAAGCCAGCAAAGAGTAATACTGTCTAAATTGTCTAAATCCTTTAGCTGCCTTTCAAATTATAGTTTTTATACTTCTACCACGTATCTACTCACAGTCACTGTTACAATGTCTTACAAAGACATAAATGTTCTTACCAACAAATAAAATTGCAATCAACCGAAGATTTAAATTCAAGCAGTTTAGGGAAAACGAAAAGGATAATGATAGTCAAACATACCAGAAATGATTCAATATCAATTCAAAATATAACTTAACATGGTCCATAGGAACCAGACAATATTATGCACTAATTGAAGTCTAACCAGATAATAACAACTGTAACTCTAATGAGTTCCATGGTTTTCCTTCTCAAATTCCCAAATGAGTCTCAGCAATATATTTTCCTAATTTTTGAGAAAATATATCTTTTCATGCAACCCATAGGAAAAAAAAACAAAAAAAGTTAAATAAAGGTTTTTTATGCGAAGGCTACAGCATAAAACCTGTAATTGAAGCCGAAAAGCTTCCCCATTAAAATGAATCATCTCTATTTTATAACTTATTCCAATTTAAGAATTCTTGCATTAAATGAATGCTTGGAATCAAATATCCCTGCCTAGAAGCATTGATTGTGGGGATTAATCATTTTAAATGATTAGATGGAAAAATATCTAACAATCCCAATTCATTGTGTCTAGAGAGAAGTAAAACCTCGATAAATTAAAACCTCAATTAAGAAATAGGTTTTGCAAATCCCTACTTAGGATCATAGTGCAAAATAATATTTTGATTAATTAATAAATTTTTCTTGCTCGCAATGCTATTAATTTATTGAGGCTTTAGTGATGGTCTCTGTATATCCTAATAAGGGCGTAAAGACAAAAGATAGCTTCTTGAGTTAACTCACTCTCGTAAAATTCATTATCTAGGTGACCTTTATCTAAGTGTATGATGAGGTTTGAATCATAAAAAAAAACCAACAAAACTGAAGGAGCTTTGTCAGCATTAGAGAAAGAAATATAAAAGTTTAACCAAATAGCAGATTAAAAGTAATGCTACATACACTCATCCCGAAGAAGTAAAGTCCAATCATGTTGGACACAATGTGTTCCACATCAATATGACTGAATGCTGAAGTTAACAACGTGTGCAAACGTCCACTCAAAAAATTGTCTAATGAAATCTGCTTAGAGAAACATCAGTAAGTTAGCATAAAATAAAATTGAAAATTTGGAATGCTATTTTATTAAGACACCTCAGTTTTCTAAAAGTTCCATTTTAATTGTTATGCCTTCTAAATCCTCAGCCCAGCATTACACAACTAAAAATTGCCTAAATTAAAATTAAAAAAATTGTCTCAGGTTTGATTGCTGGATCCAGCACCTTAAAAGACAGTCCATGTTGACAATACAAAAGGGTCCCCACAAACAAAAACTATATTTTTCATTATTGGGTTAAGTCTAACCGACGGACTTACAGTAAAGTTATTTGCCATAAACTTGCGATCGGCAACCCGCCATAACATAAATACGGCAGTATTAGCTATAATCAAGCCATAAACAACTTCATTAGAGCCATATTGTTGCAACCATGATCTCCTGTAAGCAGGAAATGAGATAAATGTACAAATGAGAAGTTAAGCACATAGTCCAAAGCTGAAAGTAAGTTTTCGGAAAGCTACATCTTTCCAAAAAGGATATCATTATAAAGTCATAATGATGCTTATACATTCAAAATAATGATCCATTATCTCAGACTTCAGTTGGGGAATGGCATAGGAAAGAAATTTAGAATGAAGTATGATGGGTATTCTACTGTATTCAAATAAAAAGCACCACAAGGGAGACGGCTTGCCACTGCCTTAGCTCAATTGAAGAGATGACAAGGGAAGAGGAAATGGCAGATATGTGATCAAGGCCACCACATAAACTAGCAGGGTATGAGGGGAAGCAACATATTGCATCACTCACTAACTAAATACATTATCCAAAGTTAAGGAGGTTAGAGCATTAAGTGCAGAAACTTTAATGTTCATTCAAAGTGTTAAAGGACAACCTATTACAGTACGAGATTGACCCTGTCTTTCTTCAGAGTCTACCCATTAAACTTTAGGATTGTCATTGATTTTTTTTTTTTTTAACCATCTTATGAAGGAAATTAGTTCACAAGGCTTCAGACGATGTCAACATTATAGCATTAAAGAGTAGCAAGCTAAATCAGAACTACAGTTAAATAATCCTGACTGATGCTTGATGCCAAGAAAAAGATCTAAGAAATCCTAAACACAATGTGATTCTTTATGCTCATATTTATGGTTCCAACAGAAAAACAATTTGCAGTGCATGTCACTCATCAATTCCTCAAAATTAAAAAGGAAAAACAAATTATAAAATTTGAATACAGAAATATAAATACACACATATATCACGTGCATATAGTGTTTATAATCAGTTCTGAAAGTGGCAATCATCGTAGCTATTACATATATTTATATTACAAAATGTACGAAAGGATTGCAACATTTGATCATGGTATCAGAATTCAGAAACCAGAAAAGATAGCAGCGTGGCAAACACGCAGCAAAAATCCAAATATAAAGCTCCAGTACACCAGTTATTATCTTAACTTGAACCGCCTGGTAATATCACAAATACAAATTATTTTGAATATCCAATAGAGAAAAAAGAATTCACAGAGGGAAAGAGAAAGTTTTGGAAAAGAAAGCAGAAGCTTTTGGTTAGATGAAATGAAGCAACAATGTCAGGTAACACTTAAAAGGAAACCACTGTTTGTACGATTGTCATATTTCCTAATGGCGAACGTTGTCATCTTCTAAGTTTTCACAGCTTTACTCTCAACACTCAAATAATAATAATAATAATAAAACTCAAAATGAATACAATTTCTGAATCTGTTTGGCCACTGAGAAAGCTAATGGAAAGTAAAAGACTAAAGAAAAAGAAATGGTCAATTACTAAAAATTTCAAATTTTCATAGACACACGCGCACGAAAAAAAAAAAAACAAAAACAAAAAGAGAGTGGCACCTTACCAGCGATACCTAAAAGACGCAAAGCTTCGTTCAGGAAATTGAGCTCTAAAGAACAAAACTTTGCCATCTAAGAAGCTTTTCCTCAACTGGGAATTCAACAAACTCGTGAAGAACCGCCTTGCAAGTAATGGGTTGAAGAGAGACGCGTGTGTTTTGAACGAAAGACTCTGCTGAGACCTCCATGAAAAAGTAGGGTGAAATGGGTGCTTAGACAAAGAGCTCAAAGGGCGTTTTTGGACATTGGGATGGCAAGTGAAAGGTTTAGAGAAAGTGAAATTGGTGGGCTTTTTTAGGAAATTTGATTTTGAGGCAAGTTGCTTGACAGAGAGAATCCTCTGCATTTTTATTTGGTAGTGGAAAAAGAAAATGGTGGATTTTTCAGAGTCAGAGAAAGGCTTTGTATTTGTTTTGCATTTGAGGGAGTATTTTTTGCTTTGCTTCTGGAGGAGGGTACTGGAATCAAAAAACCGAAGTAGTGTGATGTTATACTATTCTGAGGAAATTTGAATAGGCACTCAATCCTCTGTAAATAAGATAAAATGGTTAAGGTAAATAAATGCTAATCCTGAACATAATTATATTTACATGTATATAGTACTTTTATTGAGGCTGTACAAAGATAAATAAAATGAAACTAAAAAAGTAAAATAAAAAACCAAACTGAAAATGACAATAATACAGTAAGTCAAAATGGATTTCTTCATAGGACATTTTCTAAAAAAAGAAAATAATAAGAATAATAATAGATAAATAAATAATTTTTTTTATTTTGAGTAATCACTTATTTGTATTTAAATTTTGTTTGTTATAATTTTTTAAATAAAATTTATTTAAATAAAATTTTTATTAAAAATTTTTTAAAAAATTTAATTATTTAATTATACATAAGAAATTTTATTAAAAATTTATGTAATTATTTTAATAAATAAAATTTTAAAATTATGTTATAAAAAAATAAAATAAAATTATTAAATAAATAGAGAATATTTTAAAAATTTTAATATTTAAAATTTTTTAATTTTTTTAAAAATTTTTAATTTTTTTAAAATTTAAATTTTTATAAATAAAAATAAAATTATTTATTTAAATTTTAAAAAAAATTATTACATAATAATTAAATAATAATAATATTTATATAATTAAATAAATATTTATTATCTTTAAATAAACGGTAACAAATACTGACCTCGTTCACAACTTTTGAATTACCACATCTCTCCGGCAACTATGCAGTAACAAGCCACCTGTCGGTACAAAATCAAACACAGCTTGGAAGTTGCTGCCATCTCCCATGGCCTTCACATTAATAACCAGAGCCAGTCGTCATCGCTTCTCTGCAAGAAACCGTTTTTACTTTTCTACAAAACGTTATAAATCCCAAATTCCGGAACTTTCATTTTCCAATGAAAAAACCAATTACAGGATGCAAATTTCCCTTGCAAATCTTCTCCGAAGGTACGGTTTTCCTCCCTCTCAGCTCCACAGCTTCATTTCAAAGAATCAGTTTTTATTCAATTCAAACAATTTGAATGACCTTGACACGTCTTTGAGCATTCTCTTGTCATTTAAGATTTCTCAGAAGTCCCTTGTTTCATTGATCAATGACTGTCCTGGGGTTTTAGATGTTCAATTCTTGAAGAAATGGGAAATGGGTGTTCTCAAATTTCGGGATTTGGGCGCGTCTCCATTGGTGGTTAAGAACTTTTTGGAACTTTCTAGAAGATTCGAGATAGAACCTGATGGGGTTTTTCAAACTATGAAGGTTTTGAAGGATTTAGGGTTTAGTGAGGGTACTTTAAATGGGGTTTTAGAAGAGTTTCCTAGGGTGATTTTGATGAAAGAAGGTGAAGTTTGTAGGACAATTGAATTCTTTGAGCGAATTGGAATTGCTGGGGAAGGGATTGAACGAATTTTTAGCCTTTTTCCCGGGGTTATAGGATTTGATGTTGAAGATAGGTTAAAGCCATTGCTTGATGAGTTTTGGCATTGGGGTTTTGGTGAAGACATGATTAGGAAAGAGATTGTTAGAGAACCAAGGGTAATAAGCATGGAGTTAGGGGAGTTTTCTCGGTGTTTACAGCTGTTAAGGTCTTTGAAATGCAGGGAGCCAATAAAGTGGAAAATTTTTGGTGAGGGAGCATTTAGAGCTGGATTCGAAGTGAAATTGAGAGTTGATTGTTTATGCAAACACGGGTTGATTCGTAGAGACGCTTTTAAGGTTCTATGGAAAGAGCCGAGAGTGATGACATATAGGATAGAAGACATTGAGAAGAAGATTGAGTTCTTGGTGCACAGAATGAAATTCAATGTTGATTGCCTGGTTGAGGTGCCAGAGTATTTGGGAGTAAATTTTGACAAACATATCGTTCCTCGATACAATGTGATTGAGTATTTGAGGGGAAAAGGCGGGCTTGGTTCTGAGGTTGGGTTGAAGGATCTGATAAAACCTAGTAGGCTCAGGTTCTATAATCTATATGTAAAGCCTTATCCAGAGTGTGAAAATTTGTATGGGAGGTTTTCAGGAGGTGAAGTAAAGAGCCGACATCCAGTGGGACTGTGGAAGCTTTTTAAACCACCAAGTTACCCAGAGTCAAAAGAAGATGTAAGAAACATGAAAGCTTTCATGGAAACACTGGTTTAGTGTAGAGGAACTTACTTCTGATTATTGTTCATTCTTCATTCTCCTAGTTGGAAATTCAAACGGTAGTTTTCCTCTGTTGACATGGTGGGCAACATGTCGATGACATGATGGCAGTTCTTTCGGTTCCCGTTAAAGAACTTGCCTCGAATGTGGAAAGTTTGTACTTTAATCAATGGAATTGATTTTGGAAATTACCTTTCACATTACTTTAAGAATGGATGGGACATAAATGGCCATGAAAACTACCAATTAAATGCCTATTATCCTCAAATTTAATTATAGTGAAGTGAAAGGATATCGGGTGGTGTTTTCAGTCTAGTCAAATGCAAGGCCAATATGTGGTTGAGCTGTCAAGGCACTATATGAACCAAGCAAACTGATTGATGGTACCAATTGGCTGTGACTTACGAGTTTCAAGTGTTCAGGTCTCCTTGCATGAGCTTACAAGTTGAAGAAACTGGTTCTGGATCCTCATTGACTTATTTTGCATCACCAACAAGGTATTCAGAGTGTGAGACACTAATCCGATAACTTAGCAGATCTTAGCAACTTGAAGAGGTTATAATCTTTTTCGTGCCGGATATAATTTATAATTATATCTTAATGGTAACTCATAGGATATGGAATGACTTCTCGAACCTGCTCTGTATTGTTCTCAACTCTGATAAAGTGGCTTGAGTTGTAAATTTGATGACCTATATTCTTATAGCTATTCCGACTTGTTATTTGCGTACGTTTGATGTTTTTGTTAGCTGCAATAATGTAAAACCACTTGACATAGTTATGCTGCGCATCAGTGCATCTACCCCAGTGGAATGAAAATGCTACAGAACTTTATGAGAATCTGTGATCAGGGGTAGAGCAGAAGGGAAAAAAAAGGGAAAAAAAGTAGGACGAAGTCGGAATAGGTTGATGTTATCATTATATCATTATATAGTGATAATATAATGTTAATCTTAAGAGGGCTACATTTTCTGAAAACGGGACATCATGGTAAAGCCATATTGCTTATGCATTCACTATAATACTATATTTTTTTTGACGTTATATTTGGTAGCATTGGAATCTGGGTCGTTGAAGCTACCAAAGGCATAAGCATTTACAGAAACTGCTTGCATTTACAGCGTTACAGTCAAAGTTTCAAGTGGAAAGATATCAGAAACTGCTTGCAGCAGCGGCTGGTGAAGGAGGGATGGACGTGGGTGATAACTTATTTTTCTTTTTAACAATATTTAAAATATGTAATAGTGTAAAATAAAAACAAATATTAATAAATTTGCAGTTCATTTTAATTAAAAAGAAAAAAGAAAAATAAAAAACCCAAACTTTCCATTTTACAGCCAACACAAAAATTTCTGGATCTGTTTGGTAACGGAGAAACCGAATGAAAAAATCTGATTGGTAACACAACAATTTCAGCTGCTCTCAAGTTTCAAGAGTGTTAGCTTCAGTTTTCAATTTGGTGCATATAAATTTAGGGCTGTTCCTGCTTGTTGAGCCATTCTTGTGTTTTTCGCATATCATTACATGAAGTTGTTGTACTTTGATATTGTGTAACTTGGCTCCATTTCATACGTCTCTTACTGTCTACCTAGTATTACTGTCTTGAATACTCATTATCCTCCTAGTGCCCTTTTACAATATAAAATCTGTTGATGCAAAATTTTTATCAATGTATAATAATTAATTTATTTGTATTTCAGACTTTCTTCTAAATCAAGTTTTTAGGTTTATTCTCTTCTTAGACAAGGGTATCAAATCATGTGTCTCTTTATAGTTAATTATTATACAAAATGAAACAAATAGTAAGGAGATCAATAGGTTGATAATAAACATTTGAGGCTCAAGTCAGTTTCGTTTAGTTTCTAAAAAGAGAAAATCTAGAGTGATGTGCATAGTTTTTGTAGTTATTTTATATCTTTTCTTCAAATGTGGGAGGCTTTTAATCTTTATATAAACAGCTTGAAATATAAGGTAGAAAAGTTATCATGACATATGGTATTATTATTGTGACATGCATCCACAGAGTCCAAACATAAAAACAACTATCAATATATGGGGTTCATGTTCGGTACAACTGTGGTACCGTACCACAGTTGTACCGGACATGGATCCCAATATATGTTAAAATTTATTCATGATAAATTTTATTTAGGCATTTACTTTGATTTTGGGTCCTTTAAGTTTAAATTCTACACTTATATTGGTTCATTAGAAAAAAATTGATTTTGCAATATTTTGCCCATTAGCAAATTTTATAAAGTTTTTACTTGTAAGCACCTAAAATATTTTCTAAGTGGCCCTAGTAGAGAATTGACTTAAAACACTTTTAATAAGATTTACCTTAGACTTATTTGTAAAATTTTATCTGTAGACACTACACATAAAGTGCATGTCTTTTGGCACATTCTATAAAATGTATGGTCACCTATAGATTTATTTTTATAAAATGTGTGTTTGTCTATTAAACCATTAGTCTAAGGATGGCAATGGTATCATCGGCAGAGGCTTGCCATTATTAAATCTAAATATGTACAAAATTTAAATTATTAAGCCCTCCTGCAACCCACAGTAAGTTTGTTGTAAGAAAATTCACCCGTTGTGAATTTTGACAATTATCAAATCCACAATAACATTTGGTGGATTTTTTATGGATTTATATATTTAAAATCACAAATGTTCAATATATAAATTTACAATAATAATCTTAAATTCTACATAATATATTCAATTTTAAATTTAACTAATATAAATGAAAAATTAAAATTTCAATATTAATCCAATACAAATTCTCAAATTTAAATGTAAAATACACAAATCCATTAAAAAGAAACATAAACTAGAATCTGAAAATAACAATTACATTTAATATTATCATTCAAAATAAATATCAAGAGAAAATCTTCATTTCACTCACTATCATTAGCACTCATCTAACATAATGCCTACAATAATGATTAAGATTAATACTTTTTAAATATTAATCCAAAGAAAAAATTATAATAATAAAATAATTTACACATTGAGTTAAAGAAAAATAGTCTATAAAAAAACATAATAAATATATAATAATACATGAATTAAGTTAAAGAAATTCAGTTCTTTATCCCATCAACAATATCTTCATCTTTGGAGAATTTACTATTTCCTATTTTATTAGAAGATTTTGTATATGCAAATAACAAGTATATCAAGAAAAAATATAGATGATTATAAGTTTGTAATATATAACAGATATTATATTCTATAAAAGTAAAAATGCATTTTCGCATCATTAAATTCAAAACATAACTAATTTTGAACACTCATTCAAGCCTCCAATCTGAATGAAGTCTACCACGATATTATTTAGCACTTTGCGTAATTATATTATTTTCTTATATACGTTTTAGATTTAAATATTTTTTAATTAAAATTAAATTAAAAATATTTAAAAATTTGTGGGTATGGCGGATATCCATGTGAGTATCTGCCAAATATTAAGTTAATATCAAACTCACCTCATCCAAATGCAGTATTCAATTTATAATAATACCAGATCCATATATAACCTGCGAAATTATCCGAAGTGGTTGGGTTTTGGTGGACGATTTTGGGTGAGTTTGCGAGCACAATTGCCACCCTTAACTATTACATAAAATGTTTGTTGGCTCGAAAGCTTATTATGTAGGACATATACTTGCCTATAGGTGCATTACTTTCCATGTACCTAGGTCATTTTTGTAGAGTTACACCCCTAGGCATTTTGTCCATTTTTGCTTGTAGACAATTTACTTAAAACTTTTTAAGTACTTGATGTTAACATGTATATATCTATACTATTTATTTTAATGATAAGAAACTTTACATGTTCTTTTGATTAAATTGTTGAAGTTTTTATTAATAAATTAGTTTAAAAAAAGAGTAGACTTGTTCATAATTTTTTGATAAAAGTTAATTTTTAATCAAAAAATCTTTTTCTATAAAGAACTACAAAAAAATTTTAATCTAAAAGTATGGTAAATCGTTTATCTAAAAAAATTAGCTAACTGATAAAAATCAAAGTCATTATTTTCTAAAAATGGATAAACATAAAGGGTTTTGGAAATAAACTATTAATCAATAATGTTCAACGGTTAATCACTAATTTTCAGTGAACTAATTATCTAACCTTTAACCGTTTAGCAAAAATAGATAAGTTTAACTGATAATTTTCAAAGAGTAATTATTTCTAACTCGAGCCGTTTGACAAGAACAGATAAGTTCAAATTATTTTGTAGGTCTCTAGAATTAAACGGTTACCCGATAAGGACAAACAATTAATCGATAATTTCCATAATTGAATCATATTCTAGTTTAAATTGCTTCACAAGATTCTAGAAATTAACAGTGAACCGATAACACCAAACCGTGAACTATTTATTTGAAATTTTAGCTCAATGGTTATTTGGACCAATCAAAACAGTGAACTGATAGCAAATAATAGTGATTTAATTGTTCCCAAAAAAATTAACAACGGTTAGTTTTTAGTTTCAATTATAAATTAGCTCATTCAAATTCAAGCAATGATTGATTTAACAATTATTATTGAACTTATTACTGATAATACAATCTACATCAAATCTTAAATTTGTTCTCATTCCATTTATTCATATTTTGAGTTTGTATTTGTAATTGTCTACATTTGTAAAAGAAAATACTTTTGTAATTTTATTTTTAATTGATTATAAGTTTTGGGATAAACTTGAAATAAAAGATTGGATATAATCTTTAATTGTAAAGGTTTATTAATATTTTAAAAGTCAATTGTAAGATTTTGAAGCCTTAGAGATTCGGATAGTGAAATTCTCAAGCTCGGCGAGCTTGGAGGTGTGGACCTATGTGGGATTGACTGAACCATGTAAAACTCGTTATGTTTGAATCTATCTTCCCTTATCTCTTAACTTTTTTATTGGTTTACTTATTAGTGTTTTGAATTCTTTTAATATTTGCATTAAATTTTTTATTAAGCATTGCATAATTTTTAGAAACATAATTCACCTCCCCTCTTTGAGTTACCTAGATAATATTTCACTTGAGTTATTCTTAGAGAGAATTAACCTAAATCATTTAGGTAAGACATTTTTTTCGATATTTGCCCTTAATTAATTTACTTAGTATACGTTTTAAGTACCTAGGTTATTCTTGTAGAATTACACCCTTAATGTTTTGTTGCCTTTAGATAACTTACTTAGAACTTTCTAAGTACCTAGGTCATCATTGAAGAGAATGAACTTAAGTCATTTATGTAAAACATTTTCTCTATATTTGCTCTTAAGTAAGGTACTCTGTATACTTTCTAAATAGCTAAGTTATTCTTGTAAAAAATTGACTTAGATCATTCTGTAGAATTACATCTTTAGATGTTTTGTCAATATTCATCTTTGCATATTTTACTTTTAAAAGTACTTTCTAAATATTTAAGTCATTCTCATAGAAAATAAACCTACGTAATTTTTGTAGAATTATACTCCTTGATATTTCATTCAGATTAACACTTCAAAAATTTTACTTAGAAAATATATAATAGTTTAAGTACATTGGTTATTCTTTGTAAATAATGGACTTAGTGTTGTGTAAATTTTATTGAACTCGCAAGCGCACGAATCTATTATAGAATAAATTAATGGTGACGAGTGTCGATCCCACGAAAAAGTTGATTTTAATTATGTGCAGAATTAATTTTCTTTTAATGGGAACAATTAAATTATGGTAACTTTATCCTAAATTGTGAATTAAAATGGCGGGAATAATTAAGAATGAAACTATTATAATAAAGCACTTAGTTATTCGGATCTGCATCAACATTCTCCATGGGCTAAATATTCCATATTAATGTTAATTAAATCATAAGGGGGGATTTCACACCTCATGAACCATGCTCAAATAAATATGGTGCCAAGGGCTTATCATGCCAAATAATAATAATCTTGTACTAGGGTGCCGGTTTAACCAGGGCGGTATCTAGACAAGACTATTATTATTTATCGACGAAAAATCAGAACAACCACAAATATTTGAGGGGAAGAGAAAGTAAATTTAACAAATTAAGCCCATAGAACATGTTGAGACTTCACCTTCAACCCAAGTTTAAAAGAAAATTAGTCACTCATATTTTAACTAAGGATAAAAAAAAAAAATTTATTAAAATACAAAGAAACTATAAGAAGGAGAAGAAATTTCAGAAATCTAAGATTAAAAATGAATTCAGTGGTGTCAAATTAGGGGGAGAGAGCCCCCATTTTATAGATACATTGAGTGAATTATACCATCGGATTAAAAATAATTCGGACACTCAGAATTGCGCCACGTCATCAGTCAACAGTCAACATTCAACAGTCAACGTTTGAACAGTAAAGCCGTCTGAATAGTAAATAATCCTATGTATGCGCATGTACTGTACACACGATTTTTGCTCCACTGAGATGCTGCCACATCATCGATCTACAGTACATAAGAAATTTAGCCCAATAAGATCGTGACACATCATCGATCGATGTCACGTCATCGGTCAACGCCACATAAGCAATCAATACTACATAATTCGTCCAATCAGATACTGCCACGTCATAGATAATTGCCACATCATTGGTCCGTATATATGAACAGTGTCATGAATAGTATCGTAAATAGTATCATGAACAGTCTATAAATAGTACCATGAATAGTACCGTACGTATAAACAGTATCATATATGTGAACAGTGACTTTTTCTTTTAATACTCTTCTTAAGGTTTTCGATCGTCCTGAGTCTAAATATGACGTCCGTTTTGCTGTCTGATCACTCATTCATTGTGAAACGATCGTGATGTCCCTAAAATACATAATTATAATAAAACACATATAATTAAATAATAAAATACTTAAATAAATAAAAGTGGCAATGTTAGTGAGACTTAAAGTGTAAAATGACGATTTTCTCCTTTATAAATATACACTTTCTAACATTAAACACTTAGAAACTTTTTTTAAAAAGAAAATTTAGGACGGAATTATTTGAATACACTAAATTTCTATTTATACCTATTTTAAAATATAAAATTCATTATTAAAAAATTTAAATTTAAAACTCTCAAAATTACCCGTCACTAATTATTCTCTCTCTCTCTACCTTATAATTATAAATTCTCTCTCTATTATCACATTTTACAATCTAAGCACTCAATTTCACTCTCTTTTAAATTATTTTTTTTATCTTTCTTAGTGTATCATGATTTATATTTCATAATTTCTATATATAAAAGTTTATATGGCAGAGTTATTGAACTCACCAGATTTCTTTTTGCACCTATTTAAAAAAAATCATTATTGAAAACTTTAAATTTAAAACTCTCAAAATTAACCTTTACTAATAACTTTCTCTCTCTACTTTATAATTGTATATTCTTTCTCTACTCTCATATTCTATAAACTTAATACTTAATTTTTTTTCTCTTTTCAGTTATTTTTTGGTCTTTCTTAGTGTATAATACCTATATTTGATAATCTCTATACAAAAACGTTTTGACGACGGGGTAATTTGAACTCACTAAATTCCTCTTTATACCCATTTTAAAAAATAAATTCATTATTAAAAATTTTAAATTTAAAATGTCAAAATTACCCTTTAGCAATCACTTTCTATCTATACTTTATAATTGTATATTCTCTTTCTATTCTCATATATGCAAATTAAATATTCAATTTCATTCTCTTTTGAACTCATTTTTAGCCTTTCTTAATATATCATGTTCTATATTCTATGCTTTTCTATATGAGAATGTTTTTCCCTATAATATTCATTAGCTTTTGTACTTGGTTAAAATTAATTTCTTAATATTCATCAATTTTCATGACTAATAAAAAATTTATTAATTTTTATTTTTAACTTGTGGACTTTGAACCTCTTAGTTAGTAATTCCAATTATTTATAGTTAAAAGAATGCATTTGAATGCATTAATATATGAAATAGAAAGGAGAAAGAAAAGAAATGAGTAATTAAGTATTTTGTTTCAAAATCATATATATAATAAAATTCTTAATTACAAAGAGGATGTAGAGGGAATATTAATGAGTTCAAATGATCCTACCTAAATTATTATTAGGTCTATATCTTTCATGAGTTTTTGGACATTTCGTAATTTGGTCTAATAAATTCCATTTACAACTGGTTTAAAATAACACATACACAATGGAACTCATGTAGCTGGCACAATTTTGATTGATAGTTCCATAAACTACAAAAGCAAATGCGGGTATATATTTGTCTGTGATGATTTAAAAGAGATAATTAATGGTGTGTTTACTTCTCAGATTAGAGAATTAGAATTTAAAATCGGAATGATTGATGACGTTTACTTCGTAAAAATGAAGTAGGAATTTAAATCAGAAAAGTGAGACCCACTACTATTTGGGAATAGAGATGAGAGATTAATTCCCATGGAGATGTGAGAATCAATCTGTCATTTCTTGAACTTCTCATTTTACCCCTAATGTCTTTTAATATTCCAAAAATATCCTCCCTAAAATTAATATATTTTTATAATTATAATTAATTAATATAATATAATTATTACGATTATTAATATATTAATACATTATTAACAAAAATATATTTATAATTCTAGTTTTTGAATAAATAATCACAATAATTAATATATTATTATTATTGTAATTAATTAATTCATGCATATATTATTATTAATAAATATATTTATTACTATTTAAAATATTAATATATTATTAAAAAATATATCAATAATTATAGTTTTTGAATAAATAATCATAATAATTAATATGTCGTTATTATAATTAATTAATTAATATATTATTATAATAATCATTAATATAACTATTATAATTAATTCTTATATTTTTATTGTTATTAATAATTATTATAATTAATTCATATATTATTATTATTAATTAATTAATATAATAAGTATTAATTAATATATTAATACATTATTAACAAAAATATATTCATAATTATGGCTTCTAAATAAATAATCACAATAATTAATATGTTATTATTATAATTAATTAATTAATATATTATCATAGTAATCATTAATATAACTATTATAATTAATTCATATATTTTTTATTGTTATTAATAATTATTATAACTAATTCATATATTACTATTAATTAATATAATATAATATAATAATTATTAATTGATATATTAATACCTTATTAACAAAAATATATTAATAATTATAGTTTCTCAATAATAATTACAATAATTAATATATTTTGTTATTATAATTATTTAATTAATTAATATACTATCATAATAATCATTAATATAATTATTACAATTAATTCATATATTATTATTGTTTAATTAATATGATTATTATTAGTTAATATATTAATACATTATCTATAAAAATGTATTAATAATTATAGTTTTTGAATAAATAATCACTATGATTAATATATTAATAATAATAATATTTTAATAATTATAATTTTTTAATAAATAATCACTATAATTAAAATATAAAATATCAATTATTACAATAATTCATTAAGTACTTTTTAGTAATTTATTACAATTTAACTTATTCCGATTATAATTTTAAGATAAAGTAAATACATTAATGCAATCCAGTTCATTTCGATTTCGATTCCTACAATTCAAGTAAATAGCTTATTCCGATTCCCATTCTAATTCATTCTCATTCTTGTACATTCCAATTTTAACTCATTCCGATTTCAGTTTAGTAAACTCAGTATAAAAGTTTTAGATGTTGGTGCATAAGTAAACATTTGAAATGCCTGATGCATCTTAACATTTTTCAAATTCAGCTGCTTTCAACGACAATAGAACCATCAAAGAATTTTCTGATCCCATTACGTGCTTAACATTTCACACAACCTGCATTTACAAATTACACACGTGATGAGGAGCCCCCACAGGCTAAGAACAAGTAGAGTTCATTTCCAATCTTCATGTTCTGCCAGCTAACCACTTCATGGCAAAATGATACATTGGCTAAAAATTGTGACACGACGAGGAGGCAGAGACATACAACCCTTGGAGAGAGAAAAGCATGAAAGGTATTTGTGAGACTTAAGAAGTCCTAAATGTAGGCAATGCTTATATTACATTCACCGTGAGTTGCAGTTAAAAATTTTTAAATTCTTAAAAAAATAATGATTATGAAGAAAATCAATAAGTTTTAAAGTCTTATTTTAAACCCCAAGCTGCAACTAAAAAATATTGTTAGTACTTCAAATTTTTAAAAGTTTTTCATTTATATTTATAATAAATTTAATACTAAATTACTCAATATTTTTTCTATTTATTTAATTAAATCTTTAGCTTGTTTAATCTTATATCTATTAAATTTTTCATTATAATTAATGATCTTTTACTTTAATATATCTCAATCTTTAATGTTGAAATCATTTATTAATTGTTTAACTTTATTAATTTTTTTACTCATTTAATTTCCTAACTTTTTAATTTATTTTATATTTTCTTCATTAAAATTATTAATTTCTAATATTTCATTTGCACTTTCTATCATTATAAATAAATTTGAGATTTCTAATTTATTTTTATAGATATAGTAAAACTCAATTTTAACTAATTATTTTCCCATATATCTGAATCATTGATCTCAAATGATTGAAATTTTCTATGAGAAAATTCTTCTTGCTTATAGTAGTAACTTATTGGTCTCTATATTTTGTGAAATTATTAGAGGCTTTAGTAATTTATTCATTTTATAATTTTTTTAATAATTTATTAAATTTATAAAATACTTATGACATATAATATATCTTATAATTCAAAATGTTAAATTTAAATTACAAAATCTATGTCAAAACATTAGTAGTATGAATTTAAAACTAAAAAATAAATTTGATGCACGTGTGTATTCAAAATTTAAGAGAAAAAAATTATAAATATAGGTGCAAATATATATTCAAAATTTATATATCTTTAAAATATAATAATCAATTAAATCTTTATAAAAATTTAGTAAAAATTTTAAAAATAAATAGAAAAGAGATGAATGACAAAATTATTTAGTTATATAAAATCAATAAGGACTTATTTGAAAAAAATAAGTAAATATGTAATTAAAAATAATTTTTTTTATAAGATTATTATTATCCATACCTTGTTTTACCTAGAAATCTTTTCATCCATTAGATTTAAGAAATATCAAAATCAACCACACACATTTAATGGCTGTTTGTTACAGCCAATGTAACACAGGCATTGCCCTAAATGTAAGTAGTGGCTTTAAATGGTTAAACACTAGGAGAGTTATTTTGCCACATAGAATGGGATGGATATGCATTTGTATATCCAAAAGAGGGCACCGTATTATTATCGAATTTGCCATTTCTTGATCTTAGTTATACGTAGGTGCCGAGTTAAACTAGATTCCACTTTTGGGTTCCTGTAGTTGTCTCTTCACTAATGCAGTGTATACACCATCTCTGCTAAGGAGCTCTTCATGAGTGCCACTCTCAACAATTTCACCATCAGAAACAACTGCTACGGTGTCTGCACTTTGGACTGTTGATAGTCGATGGGCTATAACGAGAACAGTCCTTCCCTTCATAAGAGAATCCATGGCATCCTGTATATGGTTCAATACAAGTAAAATAAAAATTACTAGTTTCTTCAGAAAAGGTGAAGTTTAACTGTGTTTAAAAGAACCAGAAAACAAACTAAGGGTAGTGTATGAAATTACCTGCACCAGGTACTCGCTTTCAGCATCCAGAGCACTTGTGGCTTCATCCAGGAGGAGAAGTCTAGGGTTCATCAGCAGCGCTCTGGCAATTGCTACTCTCTGCTTTTGTCCTCCAGAAAGCCTAACCCCACGTTCTCCGACAAAAGTTTGATATTTTTCTGGGAAGTTTGAAATGAAATCGTGTGCATTGGCCATTTTCTGCAATTCCATTCATCAAGAATAATTATATCCCATGTTTGAGGTCAGAGGATGTCTGATTGGGGTGAGAAGTGTTAAATTTTACCGCTGCATTTTCTATGTCTGCACTGCCTGCTTTGCCATCACATCCATATGCTATGTTCTCCTCTATGGAACAATTGAATAGAACTGGCTCTTGGCTCACTATACTGATCTGCATAGTAAAGGGAATAATCCACTTTTTTGATAAAGCTATGTGGATGCTAAATACAGCCAATCATGAAGGAATGATAACATTTGGCTTGTACAACAAAACCATAGACACATAATATTTAAATCTCTAGCCAGCTGTGAATGTAATGTAAATCAGGATTACCTTTCTGTGCAGATGTTCATGAGATATATCTACCAAAGGAATCCCATTCAAAAGAATCTTTCCCTTAATTGGATCGTAAAACCTTTCTATTAAGTTTGCTATTGTGCTCTGCAGCAAAGAATCGTATAAGGAATTGTAAGTATTTTGATCGACTCCTCTAACTGTGGCTCTACTCAAGTGGTTTCTCATATAAGATGGAAAATATTTGAACCTAATCGATATAAGAATGTCTTCAAAAGAAGAAACATTACTTTTCCTCCACCGCTAGGACCAACAAGAGCAATTTTTGAGCCAGACAGCAGTTTTAGTCTTATGCCCTGAAATTAACAAAACGTATCATATCTTTCAATTCAAAAACAAGTAATGGACATTGCTCTCAGCATAACATATGAGAATTATTTGAGCATGACCATTACCTTCAGCACCATATGGTTGGGACGGGATGGATATGCGAACCAGACATCATCTAACTCCACTTCCCCATCTTGATCACTAAAATTAAAAGAAAGCAACTAGACAAGTTAGATATACCCCAATATTCATGTACTTCTATAATTTCCCCTGTGGAAAATAAAAAGTAATGACTATCCAGAAATGCGCACTATCCGCAAAAGGAGTACAAGAATTTAGGTATTAATAAGGAATGAGAAAGTTGGAACCATGTGTAGCATTTTGTCCTCAAGGAGAATGGTTAAGACCTGTTTTTAAAGGCTGTGCTTCTGCTTAATTTTGAAAGCACAGAAGATAAAGCCAAAGTGTTAAACACCCACTTTTAATTGATAGCTAATGTTTATAGCCCACTCACTTATACTTGACAGCCGACTGACTAATCAGTGATGCTGTAGCTGTGGATTAAAAGCAATAGCATCTCAATCCCAAACAAGCTCTTAGTCATGTAAACTAAACTCCGAACTTTTGATATGATTGCTTTATTGTTTGGCCAGTTAAGTCTTCAAAAAATAAGGGTATAAAAAGTTTTGGAAGACAATGGATGGTGATTGCCGATCGGAAAACACTAAAATGGTCCTTCTCAAATGAAGTAAGTTGAGCACTCCCAAGGTTGGACATCAAGCATCTGTTCCATGCCATATTTTTTATAACCATTTACGTTGCTTGCACCCCATAACAACACTATAGACACAGAATCAGCAGAAGGAAGGAGGGTTCAATGAACTAACCCTAGTGGACACTGATTTCCTGACTTTGGCATGGCAGAGACACGATCTAAAAGCTGAAAAACCCGCCTGCTAGCTCCTGCAGCTTTCATTGCAACTGTGTACAATGATGACAGTCCAGATACAGAGGACCCAACTGCAAGAGAAAATATTCCATTAGGATCTGCTGAATTTTTTAAAAAAATTATTATTATTACTTTATTTTATTTTATTATTATTATTTTTTTTTTTTTTTGGGTATACTACATTCATGCATTTACACTTCATGAACTAGAATTTTGAGACACCAGATACTGATGATATCAAAGTTTATCAAAACACTATATCAATACACTATATCAATACCACACATCAAATTATACCACTATGCCTTGCTAAGATAAGTTACCTGTAAGACTGTAAAGAATGAAGGATGTAAGAGCTCCTGGGGTCATGGAACCTGTGATTGTCAAATTAGCCCCGTATATCACTACAACAATCACTGATAGTGTCGATGCTGCGTTCAAACCTCCAGAGAAAAGTCCAACCACTTTCTGCAGCAACAAACAACTGAGATAAGAAGCTGCAGTGAGAGCAAGAGAGAGGGAGAGATCAAACTGAAGAAACTCACAGCTTGTTGAAGTCCAAGCTTCAATGTTTCGTCAACTTTCTCAGAGTAGCGAGATATCTCACTCTTTTCCTGTGCAAAAGATCTCACGGTGCGTATAGCGCCAAAAGATTCCTAAGAAAAAATACCAAACTGTGATTTTGTTTTTCCAGCAATATGCCGTAATACTACTATGGTATGATATGTGGAAGTGTTCTTGCAGTGATTTTGTTTTTCCAGCAATATGCCGTAATACTAATACAGTATGATATGTGGAAGTGTTCTTACTTTTAGTAATAGATATTTTGAACATTTATGAGCAAGATGGTATAAGATTTTAGTGCATACCCACAACAGCTCACAATTTAAAGAAAAAGATTTCCAACAATTTAAATGCTCATATAAATTATTGCACATTTAATAGCTGTTGTGAGCACTCTTCAATAATCAATTGCGGAAATATTGTTAACTCTAAATCCACAAAACTACTCCTTTTTGGGCATCTCCCACCCAAGCAGCAAATATTTCTTTATGCATTATAACAGATTACTAACTTATCATTTAGCAGTTCTTATGACCGACTTTTCAACATTCTATGCAGAAGTTTCAGAATTCAAAATAAGCGCATGACAAGATCCTCCTTGAAAACACCCTAGTTAAGGAGGTTAGAAATCGAGTTCACAGGATTATGTAAGTGTAAAGACATACCTCAGCAATTGAAGCAGCTGTTGCAGCTGCAGCTTGAGTCTTGTGAGAAAGTTCACGAAGGAAACGACCAAATTTACGAACAGCAACAGAAATAGCCGGCACAACAGCCAGAGCCAACACTAAGAATATTTTATTAAAGAAAAACACACATCAGAATGGTCACCCCGTACTCTTGAAGAAATACACAAAGCTGATACATGCTAATCCATTATTGTTTCAAAATACATTTACTTACATGTTAACTTCCATGATGTCGCAAACATGAAGCTGAGGCCAATAAATGCAGTTGATAGGTTTCTAAGAGCCTCTGAGAGATTAGAGGTTGCAGCATTTTTTATAATCTGTGTATCTTCAGATAGCCTGCTTAGAAGCTCCCCTGTTCGTGTAACATCATAGAAAGCAATTTCCTGCAAAACTCATTAACCAAGTAAACATTAATTACTAATTCATAAAATCCAAAGCAAAATAAATGACTTTTACCTGGTTAATAAGGTGACTAAACAAATTCTTTCTCAATCGAGCAACAACCCTTTCACTTGCAGAAGAAAATAACCATGCTCGTAGTGCAGTACAAACTGAACTGAACAGAGGGAAAAATCCCAAAAAATAAAATAAATGCCCATAAGATGCCCATAGAAGAGAAGAGGACCAACGCAATTCATTTACTAGCTACAAATACCTAGAACATTTTCATTAGCAACACAGAACAAGACATGGTAACTAATTCATTGTTTGCTATGAGCTCTCCAGTACTGCACAAGTGTTTTTGTTTCGACAATGATTCAAAGAACAAGAAATGACGACTCTCAAAAATCAATAAACAAGAGCATGATGATGCATTTGTATGTTTCTCCACATTTAATTAACTATGAATATTAAGATCTAATGGCATGCCACTACTCGTGAAAGAACAGTAAAAACTTAACCAATTACAAGCTTGCAAGTGTGTAAGAGTTGTGTAACAAATTTGAATGTCATTCAAAAAGTTGTACCTAATTTTCAAAGTTAAGCATTGTTCGACAATCTTCCATACATAAAAGTGTGGAGCAAAATTGACGTGAGAGTCTTTTTTTAAAACAAATTTTCACTATGATGATTGTATGTAGAATCATAGCCAACTAGTAGAAAACTAAATGAAATAATCTCTTCTTTGAAAACCAGGCAAAAATTTTGAATTTAGCTAGAAAGTTTCATACCCAACTATAACAATCAAAAAGATATCGAGGATGGTACTCCTGACTGCAGCTAAAGCTTCGGCCTTCTGCTCAGGTGTTTCAATATCTCCTGACACAATGTCTATTATTTTCCCACCAAATTTTGGCTGTATGATTGATCCAAAAATTAGTAAACACAACCACCCCACACTCAAGTACCGAGTAGATTATTATAGTTCATCTTGAGGGAGAGAAGAGAGAGAGCATCAGGACAAAGAAAGAATACATACAATCAAGATACTCGACACAGATGCAATCAAGAGAGCAACTGTAGCAATTATCAGTTTCCCTGCATCAGGCTTTGCCTGTGAGGTGATATGATGTCAACAACATGAACAAGTTCAATTACATCAAAGAAACTACCATGATTCATTGACTTACAAGTGCTAATACTCTACCGAACCCAACATTTGCAGCCTGAAAATTTCAAAAACTAGTTATCACCTTGAAATACAGCCACTCATCCTATATCAATACGGACATAATTCAACATAGCAATTTTTTACCGGAACAGCATCCCCATGCTCAAGGTCTGTCGAGTTACCATTTTCCGAGGCACCATTTCTCTTCGTCCTCCCCTGTGTATGGAAATGTAATTCGAATAAAATCCCTTAAAATAAACACAAAAACACTTGTGCAACAACACAAGAACGAATTTTTGCATGCTATGATAACAAAAATTTACACAAACAGTACAAATTGAAAACGACCAATAAAACAAAAAGCATAAAATTCCAACAAAATAAATAAATCATCAAAATGCAACATAGAATGAATGAAATTAAAGGAGGCGAATTGGGAAGAAGCTTACACCGTGATCTAACAAGGGGGCTCTTTCGCTGCCACCGCCAACACCACCACCAAAGCCATGCATCCCTGAAAACTTGCTCATCAAAAGCTTATTTCACTTGTGAATCCTCCTAACAAAGTACAAACACTAAACTATAAGTTCACGGCTCAAATGAGTACTTATTAGAAATAGTAATATCATTGCGCAATGCTTAGTTTTAATTAAGTTCCAAGAGAACGTGTGCGTGAGTGAAGAAACTACTGGTGAAGGTCTGAAGGAGATACTTGTCATATTGTATTATCAAGAAGACTCCGACTTTGACGAGGCTTGCTCCAGTGTGCTGCGCGACTGCCTAGAGGCGGGCTTCCGTTGGGTAGGTCTTCCGTTGGACCCACGTTCATCCAATGAAAAGTTACCACGCTGCAGTCCCATGCTGTAAGGGTCACGATCGCTAGATCTGTCTCGGGCTTTTGCCAAACCTGACAATTGCTTTCGTCACATCATACGTTATCATATAATTCTAATATTATAATTGGATTCTCTGTGGATTGCGGACCATCGGATTTTAGCAAGACGCGTCCCATGCCGTAATCTTCTATGCGTTCTTCTGCTTGTGTTTATAGCCCCACATACAAGAAAAGGCGGATGGTTTTTTGAGAAAAGAAAAGGGAAAAGAAAAGAGAACAAAAATCTTTAGGTTTTGTTTTTTAAACATCAACGGTGAAAAAAGAAAAATCTTATAATTCTGCGCCATTTTTTCTCTTTTCATGCGTAGGTTTAATTATTATAAAATTTTAATTTATACTTAGCGTTATTTTTATTTTTAAAATTATATTAATTAATTATTTTGATATTAAAAAATAAGTATTTATCACTAAATAAATTAAAAGATTATTTTATTCTATAAAAATTTAAAAAATAAAAATTATAATTATAAAATACCCTTATATTTAATAAAATAAATAAATATTAAATCTAATTTGTTATTGTTTATAAATATGATTTCATTTTAAATTTACCATATTAAGTTTTTAATAATAATTTCATTTAATTTGTATAAAGAAATTTCTTAGTATTAATTATAGGGAAGTTTACAATAATTATGGGGAGCTTTTCCCTTCATGTTAATTTTTATAAATTTCTCTATAATTAATTTAATTACAAAAATTAAATGAAATTATAATTACAAGAAGTTGTTTTTATAATTATAATTTTATTTAAAAATTATCATATTATATTTTGAAATTTATTTATTTTATTAAATTTAGCAATACTCTTATGATTATAATTTTTATATTTTTCAAGGTTTTATAAAATAAAATAATCTTTTAATTCATTGAGAGGTGAAATAATTATTTTTAATATTAAAATGATTGATTGATACAATTTTAGAAATAAAAGTGGTGTAAAATATATATTAAAATTTTTGTGGTAGTTAGACGTATATGTAAAAAATAAAAAAAGATAGTGTAAAAATAATTTCCCTTAGTTTTATTGTCATAGCTATCTAACGCAACACCAACAAACATAACCGTATGATGGTAGTCCTTGCGAGTTTTGGTCTCATAACTATATTTATTGGCTAGATTAATGTTGCTTTAACATAGAATCTTAATTTTATATAGCACACCACCGTTTGTTCGCACTTTGATATTAATATTTAGATTATGATGTATTTTTTACAAAAATAAATTCTTCATATATATATTTGAGACAATTTTTTATTAGAAATTAATTTTTTTTTAATTGGTTGCAAAAAGGTTGCTTAATAGTCAACACTGTTGTTAAGTGTTGTGTGGTGCGTGCCAGCTCCACTACGGTCTACGGTCGGGTCCCGCAGTTCTTGGTCTAGGTTCTGTTTGACTTTTATCAAAAGCGATAGGCCTAATAATCAAAGGATGTAGGGAATTACATCATCAACGTATTCTATCCAGGTGGGCCAGTTGGGCCATCGATGGCCCAACTGACGTGGACTATGCAGTGCGCTCCCCTCCACTACGGTCTACGGTGGGGTCCCCCAGTTCACGGTCTAGGCTCCGTTTGACTTTTATCAAAAGCTACTTGCCTAATTATCAAAGGATGTAGGGAATTACATCATCAACGCCTTCGATCCAGATGGGCCAGTTGGGCAATCGATGGGCCAAGTCTTCCAAGATTGGTGCCACTGCTAGTAAAGACACCCATACTGTCCTTACCCAGAAACCCATCATCTCACTTCGGTTGCAAACTGCAATTGGTGTTTCAATCTTCATAGAAGAAGATTGACTTTCTCTTTTCGCAACTACATAATTGGGTAGAATTAGAGTTTAGGACTTCTAATTTGATGGATGATAAATTTGTAATTAAAGAGAATTAATACGAGGGGTTTTAAAAGGGATTTTGAGAGGGGCTATTCTAAAACGAGTCTCTATATTTTTGTAGGCCTAATCCATCAATTTAAATGGGCTTTCACCATTGCGCTTTCCATGTTCAGATCCGTTTCCATTCTTCTTGGAACTCGGGGGGGTTACGAGAGTTCTCGGAATCTAGGAAATTTGTGTTGACTGAAATATCAACACCTAAAAATAATCATAATCCAATTGATTAATAATTCCTTAGATGAGTTGATAAGCACCTCTTCTTCTTACTCATCAAACTTGCAGTGGTTGTAGAAACATACTTTCTTGGATTACTTTTATTGGACTTTCATTGTGAGCTTTCAAATTATAAATAATTGGAAATTTATTCGTTGGGCTTCCATATTGAGAGAGAGAGAGAGAGAGAGAGAGAGAGAGAGAGAGAGAGAGAGAGAGAGAGAGAGAGAGAGAGAGAGAGAGAGAGAGAGAGAGAGAGAGAGAGAGAGAGAGACTTATCACATCATTTGAACTATTTTGAAGCATTGAAGACCAATATTGAATATTTCTATTTCAAACTTTCTATTTTCTAAGGCCATACGTATGTAAATAATTGACTCCTAAAAGTATTCAAAGAAATATATTATCTTTTTTTTTTGTTTGACCATGATATATTCTAAGAGTGGGCTCCAACTATGAGAGACACTTTTGAATCCGTATCACGTCTTTAGACTAGTTCACACGTGGCCTGGGAGATACAAGACCTTCCAACAAATGCGACTTCCCTGCGAATCGAATAGGAGAGTACACCTAGTCAAACCACATAAGGGATATCAGTTGCCATTTGATCCAATATCTTATTGGTAGAAATAATTATTTTTTAATATAAGCAAACAAGCCAAATGTGTATATATATACCTATTAAATTTTTATGCCCAAAGAGACTGGAGCTTTGATATGCTACTTGAAATTATACTCCCCGACTATTCTGTATTCAAATACGGTTATTACATACCACTTTTAAATTTTGAGTAATCCTAGCATTAGCTACTCTTTTTATACACCATATACGGTTTATTCTAAACTTCATCTAAAACACGTTGTGTTTGTAATTTTTTTTTCCTCTTGTTGACTTATGTTGAAGACAATCAATTTATTCCATAAATATGTCACATGTGTAGTATATAATTTATGAGTCAATTTGGTATCGGTTGGTGAGATACCATCAAGCAAAAACAATAACCATTTATTATCATTTTATATAAACATGAATGATTTATAAGAAAGCAATGTTTGCCCAATTTTTCATTAAGATTCAAGGCTCCCACGAACTCTTTGAAATTTGTTTGGTTTATTAGGTTTACACTTTGAATCTCCCCTTTAAAGATTTGAGTCTGCGAACGTGTTAAACGCATAATTAATTATAATAAAGGACCAAAATGAAACAATAGGAAATAAATAGGGTTAGTTTGATTCATCAAATTTTCAATTCTCTCGTCTGTCTACAGATGTCTTCTCTTCATTCTCTTCGATCCACTTTTTCCTTTTTGATTTGAAAATAAGCAACCCTTTGGCTGAGAATGGCTCTGTCAAAGAAAAACAATCATGATACAATCAATTATGTATTTCCTATTATCTAACATGCATATGTGGTATAGAGCTGATATTTGTCCACGATACTCTTGAACCAGTCTGTAGTTTTTTTATTCTTGAGGGTCATTCACTGTAATTTGCCCGGGAAAAGGAAAATTTAAAGAGCTCTGAGAGACAAGTGTATTTCCTTGTAGATTGCTCCCCTGTTATTGCTTGAGATAGAAGAAAATGTCAACAAAATTTTCACCAAAATTAGCTGGTACAAGATGTAACATGCAAAGTTGTCTCAAGGTTGTCCAGAGAAACACAACACAGTTTCAGTCCTGGAGGAAGAACATTTTGGTTGTTGAAATTTTTTAATTATGTCATAAACTTTCAAAACCTAAACATGAGAGCGTATATCACTATTTTAATTAACTTGCGTTTTTTTAAACGATATTAATTAAGTGCTAGTGTTATATTCGAGAGAAAATACCAAGAAAACACAGACAAATAGGTGATGAATAATTTTTTTTTTGGGGGAATTTGACTTGTTTGACTATTCTTGCGATCTTTACAATACAGTTCTCTCGAAATTCGAAACTGCAAGGACCATACCTGCTACTTTGATTAAGTATCATTCTTTGTTGTAAAAATACCAAACATTTTGGTCTCCTCCGAGGAATCCATCCATAGATTTCACCAATCATCAAATGCTTATATTTTTTTATAGCTACATAAATTAATGCAACATGAAAATCTATTTTGGTACCAACCTTGCTTTTGGGTTTTTAAAGTTAAGATTAAAACCAAAACTTAGTGCGAACCACGAAACAACTTCCTTAATTAAGGGCAAATTAATCCTTTATTAATCAAACTATATATAACATCGGCCAGATGCTTGAAGAAAACAATTAGAATGTTTATGAAAGACGAATCAATTACCTTTTTTTTTAAACAAGAAAAGGAGTAGAATTATTAAACTCCACATGAACCCATATCATTCCATCCACCATATTGTCTTTTACACAAACCCTATGACATATATAATATAAAGTGTCACAAAATCTTTGCAGATTATGAAAATTGTTCAAAATTTGTGTTTGGTGACGTGATTAATATCATATCTAAAAGTGCAAAGACTCTCCATGCTTGCTAAACCACCGCATATGACCACACTAATTAAATATCCATTCTCTAATGATGATTCACTTATTATTATTCTTATTATTTTGGCAGCCATATATAGATATATTTTAACTTTTGAGAAAGTTGGAACAATAATTGTACCGACATGAAATATAATAAAAATGGGTTTCAGTTTCACCAATTATGCATATGAAAACCCTATCTTGAAATAGGTGAGTCTATACCATGTGGCAGAAATATATAAGCCATTGCACATATTCATGTCCTTAAGTAATTAATTAATACTCTTTTCCAAATTATAAAAACCTATGCAGGAAAAGGTCACGACATTATGCTTTTGCATGACCCAATTTTAATTAAATCTTCTTCATTTGCATTGTGTGTGTGTGTGTGACCCAATTTTAATTAAATCTTCTCAATTTGCATTGTGTGTGTGTAAATATATAAGTCATTGCATATATTCATGTACTTAAGTAATCAATTAATACTCTTTTCCAAATTATGAAAACCTATGCAGGAAAAGATTTGGCATGGGATTGTTCTAACTTAACTAATGTCTTTGGTTTAAGACTTGAAAATGCAGTTAGGTTAAATATTTGTTGAGAGAACTTCATCACCCTAGTAGTTCTACCCAACTCGACTCTTGATTAGTTGAGGTCTACTGTAATTTTTAAATACCAGATGATCGCTTGTACTAAAAAAAATAATGTAATAAAATGTGTTTACCCTTTACACACAGATATTCCACCTCGGCACAATGTTATTATGCTTTGCCATCAAAGTTTTAACTTTGTTAATGAGATAACAATATATAACAATATTTAGAGCCTTGATCCTAAATTTAAGTATATTATATTAATTACTTTAAACAAAGTGATCATTCTCTTAGAAGTGCTTAATTAAATAATAATTAATACTTGAAACAAAATAAATCTTTGATTTTTGAGTCAACAAGTGTACATGTTTCAACCAGAGGTGGCAAAATAGATTATCGAATCGTATTTGTGTCATGTCATTCAAATTTAGGTTGATCCAAACCCGACCTATTTAATAATCATATTAAAATATTGAAATCTAAATTCGACGCAGAAAAATAATCAGGTTACCCAATAACCTATTTAATATATATATATATATATATATATATATATATATATATATATATTTCAAAAAAAATTAAATCAAATATTTAGACATTCTTATACATATGCACGTATTTACATACATTCATACTTGTATACATAATTTATTGATATTATGAAATTTACATATCTACCAAAATATTTTACATTTACACTATTAAGGTTTTAATTATATATATGTAAATAATATTATATATCACTATTATAAAATATAAATGTGTACTAATATTTTACACATTTACACTATAAACATCTAAATGTATTTAAAAGTTTATAAATAAAACATTACGTTTATATTCATCCTTTCAAAAAATAAAAATAAAAGAGAATATCTTCTCTAATATTTGAGTTTTAATGACAAGGACCTATAAATTATTTTAAAATAAAAAACATAATCGGGTTATTGGTCAAGTAAATGGATCAAGAACTTTAACTCTAACCTGACATAGAAAATAACTGTGTTAACCCAGACCCGCCTATCTAATAATCATGTTAAATTCAATATCTTATATCTGTTTATTCATGTCGTGTTCGTGTCAGGCAATCAGGTCGTGTCAAATTTTTCCATCTCTAGTTTCAACAAATATGACTAGATGAGCATGGTGCAAAACAAGCGTATATTGCGTTTTTATTCACAGTCAAATTCATAAAAATTTTTTAAAATCTTGTCGCCGACGGTTGTCCTGAAGAACAGCACAAACAATATTGTGGCGCGCACACCCCCGCCCCGCCGGATGGGGGGGCTGATGATCAAGATTAATTCCAACTCCAGAAATAAAGAAACTACTCATTCAATTGCCAGAAACTAGATATATGACATTCGACAATGCTAAAGTTGTCTTCCTTAATTTATAAAATTTATGGGTCTAGCTTGCTCCATTTGTACATGTGATCATGTATAATTAAAATTTAATTCTTTTAAAAACTTATATAATAACCACCTCTCTTTCCTCATGTGGAGCCTAGATCAGCAAACAATTGCATTCAGCTGTTAGATTGCATTAAATTTGAATTTGATCCACAACTTGCACGTAAAATTAGTATGAGGAAGTTTTACAAATTAAAAATATTAAAAGGTAAACGATATTGGAATTTCTTCTTTATCGAAAAAAATACAAGTAGGAAGTTGGACAGATTCTAAACTAGTTGTTGTTTTTTTTTTTTTTGAAAGCTCCAATGATCTCCTTCAGATTCAAACATGGATATATTTCCAATTGGGAGGAAAAAAAAAAAAAAACAAACAACCCTACTCGAAGACACTCAATTAAGCCAGCCCCAGGGGTCCAAAAGAAAAAGAAATATATATATTTTTATTTTACTTTAACTAATTGAGTTGAAGTTGATCAACTTGTATCGTTAATGACTTTGTTTAGTGTCTGTGTTTGATATTATTCATATATTCCTGGTTTTTATTAAAGAAAGGCTATTATATTTGTGCAAGTTGATGTGGGTCAACTTCCTTCTGGTCTTTTTATGTTATAAATTTGTGGAATTGACCAAATTTGATTGTTTATATGCGGTTGGAATATATGAATGTTACATGTTGGTCTTTGGGGACGGTAAGAGATTGGTGATTTAGTGGATGAGGATGGATGTGAAGCTAGTGAGAGGTGGATGATTAAATTAAAAATAAAAATAAAAATTGCGAGCTCAATTTAAATTATCTATATATTGAGACATGTACAGTAGATTAATCAAACACAATTTATAAATCTTTTCGCACTTACAAATTTTAAAATGTTGGAGAAATAATTAACTTTCAATTTTTCTTTTAAATTAGCATGTAATGGAAACTAGAAGGTGGCATCGCAACGCCCACTAGAGTCTATTTGGTACTGTCTCCGGACATGCATTTTCCGTTTTGCAAAAATGAGGAAAAAAAAAACAAAACTTGTTTGTTGGCCTTGTTTTTCACTAGTGTTGCTTTTTCATTTTTGAAAGTTCAATTGTTTTTTTTTTCCCTATCTGCACAAAACAAAAAGTATCAAACAACTAAAGAATATTTTACACTTTTCATATCTTGAATGGATCCTACAATTCACAAATTAGCTTAGGATTATAATTGTTTTCTTTTATTTGTTTGACATTGTGACTGCTGGATCTATACATACACACAATCCATTAATACTCATTTATTGTATTGCAATTTTTTGTCCTTCTTATTTTTTCATTGTCCTGTATTTATAATTTCTAAAGAAACATTATTTTGAAAACAAACTGATGAATGTATTTTTTAAATTCACTAAAAACCTAACTCTATATGTAATACAAACCAGACGCAAAAACGCTATCTTTGAAAAACAGTACTAAACACCTTTTCCACTTTCTTTCTCCAACGCGGTTTGAGCTTTTTCTCTCTCATCTCAGGTAAAATTTTTTCTATATAAATGCTCTACGCCCACTCTTCTTTGGCAGCAGCTCTCATTTCTCCCTCACAATATCATAAACAACCCTCAGAAAATCACTTATTTATCATTAAAAAATCATCTTTTTTAATCTTCAGCAAACATGACTGCTGATCAGTACTTTCTTCCCATTGTTTTTTCAACAGCTGGTTCATTACCATTTCTCCTTGTCTCAATTTTCTGTTTCTTCTTAGCACCCGGTGGCTTGGCTTGGGCTCTTTACAAAATCCGGTTCAGTACCCAAACCCGAACAGCCATTCCCGGTCCCTCTGGTCTCCCCATTCTTGGCTTAGTTCTAACGTTCACTGGTTCCCTCACTCATAGAGTCCTTGCCAAGCTGGCTGCGTCTTTCCGAGCCAAGCCATTGATGGCTTTCTCCGTTGGGTTCACTCGTTTCGTCATATCAAGCCACCCTGATACAGCCAAAGAGATTCTTAACAGCTCAGCTTTCGCTGATCGCCCCGTTAAGGAATCGGCTTATGAACTTTTGTTTGATAGGGCAATTGGGTTTGCTCCCTTTGGTGAGTACTGGAGGAACTTGAGGAGAATCTCGACCACGCATTTGTTTAGTCCCAAGAAAATAAGTGTTCTTGGGAAATTTCGCGAGACTGTTGGGCTAAAAATGGTGAAAGAAATTAGGGCTTTGATGGAGAAAAATGGAGCCGTTGAAGTGAGAAAAGTGTTGCATTTTGGGTCACTGAACAGTGTGATGATGAGTGTGTTTGGAAGGAGCTACGAATTTGGTGAAAAGTGCAATGATCATGATGATGACGGGGGTCATGAACTCGAGGGTTTGGTGAGGGAAGGGTATGAGTTGCTTGGGACCTTTAACTGGAGTGACCATTTTCCTGTTTTGAGTTGGCTTGATTTACAAGGTGTGAGAAAAAGATGTAGAAAACTGGTGCGTAAAGTGAACAGGTTCGTTAGCAAGATCATTGAGGAGCATAAGGTGAAAAGGATTGATAAGAATATTAATGGAGGTTGCTGTGATGTTGACGAGGGTGATTTTGTTGATGTGTTGCTTGAACTGGAAGGAGAAAACAGGCTCACTGACTCTGATATGATTGCTGTTCTATGGGTATGTTTCATCAAATTTACTGGGGTTTTATTTTTATTCTTCACTAGAACTAAACTATTTCTGTTAATGTTATGCAGATTCTTTTTGTTCTCATTTTGGGTTTTCAAAGAAGTTGGGAAACTGAATATTTCTTCCTTTCCTCTTCACAGACAAACACTGACTTTTATTCTACTTTCTTCTCTTATTCCTTGCTTTAAGTATGGATCGATCAGAAACAAATCTAGCTCTCAATCAACATATTAATTATCTTATTAACTAATCAATTCCTTAAGTGTATGAGTCTTAATGGCTTTTGCTGCTTTTTTTTTCTTTTTTAAATTATAGGAAATGATCTTTCGAGGTACTGATACGGCGGCAATCCTTCTAGAGTGGATTCTTGCAAGAATGGTTCTGCACCCAGATATTCAGGCTAAGGCCCAGATCGAAATAGATAACATGGTCGGAACCGCCCGACTCGCATCCGATTCCGATTTCCCCAACCTCCCCTTCCTCCATGCCATTGTGAAAGAAACCCTAAGAATGCATCCACCAGGTCCACTTCTCTCATGGGCGAGGCTTGCCATTCATGACACACAAATTGGCCAACACTTAGTCCCGGCCGGCACCACTGCCATGGTGAACATGTGGTCTATAACTCATGATGAAGAAGTCTGGCCCGAGGCCAATGAATTCAAACCGGAGAGGTTTTTGTATGAAAATGTGAACATTATGGGGTCTAATCTTAGGTTGGCTCCTTTTGGCTCAGGCAGAAGAGTGTGTCCAGGCAAGGCCTTGGGGTTAGCGACGGTTGAGCTTTGGCTTGCTCAGTTGCTTCAAAGCTTTAAATGGGTGCCGACCGATGCCGCTGGTGTGGATTTATCTGAGTGTTTGAAGCTTTCTTTGGAGATGAAGAACTCTTTGGTGTGCAAAGCTGTTCCGAGGGTTTTTCTTGAGTGATGAAGAACTTAGGTTTTGCCAGCTATTAAAACAAATTAGTAAAGTTTGTGCTGTTTAAGAATAAGCTGTTTAGGAGAGGTGTTTGGGTTGCAAGAAATTAATGAAAAAGATTTAAAAAAAAATGTGCATACGAACATTTACTTCCATATGTGCTCAACATAAAGCATTGCAAAATCGTAGATTTGTTACTTTGTATGAATTAATTATTTGCTTGGGTGTGGATTCAGTTTGAAGAAGGTTTTTGATAATGGAGAGTTATATGGTTTCTGTACATTTTTGTTCCCACTTGTTATACATTTCTTGCAATGATTAAATTTCTGTAATTTGCTGCAATATCGGAAAACTCTTCCTCTATTGTACCAGCTGTCTAGAATACATAGGCATGATTTTTTCATGTGATAAAGTCATGTTTATTGTCATTCATGCTACAATCAGAAAGCACGTTAATCAAAAGCAGATAGTACATGCATGAGGCCTGAGGGGGGCTGCTTTTGCCATTTCCAACCATCAGTATGGCATGCAATAAGCAAATTTGCTTTCTGCATTTATGATTCATACTTAGCTTGTTATTCTAAGGGTTTATTACGTGAAATGTTTACTTTTAAAGTAATCTATTGGCTGCGTGTAAAATTACTTTCATTTTTCACACATACAAATCGGAGTTTTAAGTTTCGTTGTGCACTGTGAAGGAAGATTCTCTTCCCATTATATGTTCGAAGCCAAATCCGGCTTGTTTGATCCACTAATTTAGGCTGCATGGATTTAGATTCAGTATTGAGCTCCGCTTTTTATAAATTGTGACTGATAATTATTAGAGAAGAAATAATACGTAAATATTAGTTGCACATTATTTATAAATTCATACATAGTAAAAGATTATAAAATGTTTGATGTATCTCACCTCAGTACTAAATTAAAATTCTAATAAAAAGCTGTCAAAATAGGTCCTAATGGATATGTAACTGTTAACATACACACACACACACACACACACAAAATAAGCCTTAATTAACATTGCAATATTACTGCAGGAAATTAATCATTATCTATGAATTCATGCGCACATGTATGATAAGGATTAATTGTTATTGCAATATTATTGCAGAACATTAATAATTACCTATATATTCATGCGCGTGCAAATATGGTGATGATGGAGATGGTAATTATTGTATTATGATCCCTGTGTTCTTAAACTTGGCACACGATAATGCAAATGGAAATTAATGATTAAATACAAATGAGTTAATTAACAAAGTGTTATAAGTAGTGATCAGTCTCAATCATTCTTCAACTAATGAAGTTTTTTTTTCCCTAAATTCATTTTTTGTTTGACACAGAAGTGCAGGTGGTCCAGTTCAAGGAAAAAGAACTAAAAAAAGCTTCAGGTTATATAATTTTTTTTTAAAAAAATTCCCACTTTTTCTTTTTATTTTGAGAGGAATTAAGTTCCCACTTAAATCATCTAAACAGAATTTTTTTTAGCAGTACATGTGGGGTTTTTAATCAACATATATTTATAAGCCTCGATTAAAAGAAATTAATTAGTATACGAATAATTATTATTATCCTCCCAATTATCTTTAAAGAGTTGTTTAGTTGGTTAGCTTTTTGCAATGAAAGCGAGAGGTAATAATTCATGCCATATTATTAACTTAATTTTGCAGGGTCTAAAATTATTTATTGGGCAACCATTCCTTGACTTAGTGGAGTAGACCGAACCACAATTGCGAGGTTCAAGTCTTCTATAGTGAATTATAGAAATGAATTTTCTTTTTGTTTGGGAGTTGGAGCTTCAATTAAGCTGCATTAAGACACGTCTCGACATATTATTCTTTTGTTAATATCGAAGATATTTCAGGTGCAAAAATTTGCATGCACGATGGTCCAAGAAGCTATTCTTTTAGGAATCATATTATTTCACGTACTATACGTGTTTACTCATTGTAATATCAATTTGAAGACTTGAATCAAATTTTTTCATATTCTTCTTTCACTCACAATCTCATTCATTGGCTAACATCATATTTATTTACCTCCTCTTTAACTTTATTCCTACATGTTTTTAGTGCATCTTTATCCCTTGAATATAGCCTTTTTGAATGAAAATTTTAATTAAAGAAAAAAAAGATTCCTTAATTAAGGCTGTCATTAAGAATCACAAACAAAGAAATTTTGTTCCCTCTTTCGATTTGATCACCACTGTGTAGAATCTTTAAAATGATTGAGGAATACGAACCTAAGCCAAACAATGATATGGCTTACCTCTTTTGCAGGAATGCAAATCCTTCTTAAGAATTTAATTTTTTTTCTCCCTTTCCGAACCTGTTCTTGGCTTCTTGCATAAAAGCTTTGATCCTTTTTAGCATTAGGGATTTGAATATCCAAAATTAATTAACATTATTTTTCCTCATATTATCCAAAACAATGCAATGTGTGCAACTTGGTCTTGGGGTCCTCTTTTCCTACTTTAGCTTTCTTGGTCACACCCATTTATCTCATATATTCCTTTCCTCCCTCTCTCTCTCCCTCTCTCTCTCTCTCTCTCTCTCTCTCAAGTCTCACCATCAATTTTATAAACATAATATATGCAAGAATATGTCAACAAAAAGCAAATAAATTATGTTCTGCAAATCGCATGTCCGTCACACAGTTTAACATATTGTATATATGCGGTTGTATGATAGAACACCAATTTAATTGATTGGAAGAGTATTGATACTTTTGGATATTTTGCCATATCTACCTCTCACTAGTTATTTAATAAATATCTGCATGACAAGAATTCAAATATAACTGTATACTAAGAGTACCCAAAATTTTTCTCAGTTAATATTTTAATAATTTTTATTAAAACAGATGTCAGAACCAAATTAGGGCATTTACCATTAACATTTGACAATCATGCTTCCAAAGCAAAGTAATTAGTAACAATTGCAACTTAATTTTTGAGAGCAAAGTTGATGATATCCCACAAAACTGCTTAAATTTAATTACCCTTACCAAACTTTACAAGCTACAATTACCCATATATATAGATCCACTTTCACTTAATATCTAGTACTTCATTACACAACAATTTGACTTTGAAAACACAATATCACAATCAAGCTAAATCGAATGGAATGTATATCTATGTTGGCAGTTTGCATTTTCTTATTACATTAAAACATTGTTGTAAGTCTAACCCACATTTGGCTACAATTTCTAGTTGCCTTACACTACATTAAAAAGGTGTCTAGTAGAATGAAAGGTCTATAAAATAAACCCATGGGGTGATAAGGTTTAAGTTGTACAGCATTAAAACATCATTCATATGTTAAATAAAATATTTAACTTTCATCATTTAATAAATTCTAATAATTTAATATTTAATAAAGCTAATTTATTTTTATATTAAAATAAAAATTAATTTAAATAATAATATAAGATAGTAACAAACCTAAATGTTTAATAAATAAACGATAATGCATTGTTTTACCTTAATTATATAAAATCATTTTACTTTAAATACATAAAAAGTATTATAATTTTATTTAATAATTTATTATTTACTAAAAATACAAAAATTTTAAAATAAATTTAATTTAAAAAAATATTTTTGACTTTAATAAATAAAAATAAACATTTTATTGTTTTACAATATAATATAATTTACATTGTATTACATAATTATATAATATTATTTTTAAAATATAATATTATTTGTACTATATCATAATAACAAATATATATAGACAATATTGCAATATTTTATTATTTAATAGTAGTCTATTATTAGATCATTTTTATATCATAAAAATAATAAGTTAATGTTTAATTTAAAACATTAGTGATAAAACCTTGAAATTAAATCAATACTAATTCAATTTTAAAATCAATATAAAATAATATTGCTTTATATAATATTGCCCATACTACATGAAACATAGTATTGCATTACAACTTAATGTAATGCACCTTAACGTAATATACTATAATGTGACATAACTAATACAACATAATGCAATATAATGTACTAAACACACTTAATTAATTATTGGTACACTTTCTCTCGTAGTTTCCTTTAGCATTTGATGCTTATTCTTGGTCCTAGCTAAGCATGTGTATGGCTGTGAAGTCATGAGTAAATCTTATAGGAGAAACTTTATTCATGGATTTGTATATAAGATTTAATAATTAGTGCAGAAGATTTGATGAAGAATTAACTATAAATTAATCAATAAAGCATATATGGGTAAATTGGCGGGTTAGAAAGGAAATTGATTATGCTGCATTCTTTTAGTTCAATAAAGTGATAAAAAAAAATCAAATAATAATAATTAATTAGTCAATAAATAAGGTGATAAAAAATTAAAAGTGGGATGGTATTAATTCCTTTGACCACCAATAATAGACTAGCTGTCCTCTGAAATGCCAATTCCTCTACTGCCTCGATTCTTAGCTTTCTCATTTAGGGAGAAAATGCATTATACACAGAAGCATATATATTAGATCTGTATTTGTTGTGAACACTCTATAATTTTTTAAAAAATATATACGGAATTGAGCTAACTACAACTTACAAGCGCAAGCAGCTGTAACTAGTGTTTAATTACAAGACTTCATCAATTTTTAATGCACGAAAAACACAAAAACACTGCATTAGAGTTCACATTTTATTATTATAGTTTTTTTTATAACTAGTCACCGATATGCTAGCTTAGATTTGTATTTGACAAGTGTCAATGTCCATACTTGATAATTTCTACTAAAATATTGGAGGTAAAGAGTTTTTTTTTTCATTTAAATTCTTAACTTATGTACATAATGTTTAGGGGAAAAAATAAGTTTTCTAAAATGAAGATAATTCTCTTGTTCAAAAACTGAGTATGATTGTTTAGTCCTTATATTTGGGTTAAGTACCTATTTAATTTATATATTTTAAGAAGTACCCAAAACACTCATGTTGTTAATTATGTTACACTTGTGGTCTTACTTTTTTTTTTACTTTAACAACAATACCTTGCAATAATTTTAAAAGCATTAATGAAAAAAATTAATTTATCAAATTGACCCTAAGAATAAAAAAAATCAAGGTAAATTAATGCAAAGCATAGAAAATTTTTTAAAATATGAAGATTAACTAACTATAAACCTAAAATATATGAATTAGATAAAGAATTTTCCAAATTTTTAGAGAGCCATGAATCACCCACTTCATCAATTTTTTTCCTTAAAAAAGGTATGTACGGGCAGTGTTGCTCATAATCTTTTTTTTCCCACTCTCTTTTTCTTTTTTGTAGATATTGAGCCCAAAACAAATCTATTCATAACGAATTATTCGAGTGATGAATACTGGCCTTGCGATGCTGTTGCTTCTTATAAATTAAGGTATTAGACCATATCCTTCTGTCTCTTTCTCCCTACCCACTCATCCAATTTACACACAATTAGTTGATAAAAGAAAAAAGAAAAAAGAAATCATACCAAAAGGTGTTCGTGAGAATCCCATAACGTGAAAACTAACCCTAATGAAGATGGGAGAAACTGTATAATATTTTCCGGATGCCTCTAGCAAGCTAGCTAGCACATGAGGCCCACCATGGCCTTCATGCTTGCCCTGGAGGAAGCCATGATTTTGGGGCCGAATAAACAATAACAAAAAGTAGTGTTGCATGCCTATTCAACTTGATTACAAAAGGGAACCGAAAGGAAAACCCTAGAAGAATTAAGCATTTGAGCAAATCATCACTCACCACCATAACCCTCGTTACCTAGATATACCTCCATTTAAAATTCGAATATCAAAATATCTTGTACTAGCTGGGATTATTTAAAAAATGAAAAAAAAAATCTTTTTTTCAGGTTAAATGGAATGCATACACATATAGTGGATGATTTGGTAAAATCATCATCATAATATTCTCTTGTTTGATGCTTCTCCAACGGACACAGGTGCCTTTAACATAAGATTTAATTATCTGCTGCTAATGGGCTATTATTAAAACTAATGAAGTGCCTAATTAGTTAATTAGATTAATCATGTACTCAAAGGGATGCTGATTGAGCAATCAATGAACGATTATGCTGGGGATTGTAAGAGCAACCTTCTTCAGAGGGTGCAAATTAGAAATTTTCTAGAAAAAAAATGTCTGGCGGCGTCAAAGGATTCATACTGTAGGCTAATAAATTAATTTATATAGTGGATTCCTTTCTTGATCATCAAATTATTCCATCATATGCCACTTTTCTATATCCTAATTTCCTTTATTTTGCATTCTATATGTAGGTCCATGCAAATTGAGTATGTTCTTGATTTATGCCCTATGTAAATGAATTGAATGGGATCCAGAGTTCATACCTAAACTCCTAATTATGCATCTTCTTTATCATCTCTACCGTCAGGTGATTACAATGATGACAATGACAAATAAAATCATCGTGATACTAAGAAGGAGCATAATCAAGTTTCTTAATCATTTAGTTTTGAGTGTGAACGTTTTCCTATTACAGTTCAAGGCAAAGCTATACAATTGAAAACTTTGATTTTGACCGATTCATAAATTTCAATGCAAATTGATTGGCACTTATTCCTCTTAAAAAGTCTGCTATCTTTCTATTAGTTAGGGTGAATGAGCTGGAACAAACTTGATTAATCATATGCAATTTTCCGCAATACAAATATTATGGTTTCTTGCTCAAATTAATTAATAAAAGACAATAAATTCTTAAACCCTGGCAGAAATTGTATTCCAACATGACGGCAAGACCATAGTATTATCGATGCCGAGTGGCATTTAAATTGTTTTACTTGTTATGCAAATTAAAATCAATGGGCGTTCAATTGGCCTGAACTCTATTAACGTTCTTCATATTTGATCTATTCTATATTCAAACAGTTCCTTGATCAACAAATGCTTAATTTCCTTTCTTAAAGATTTCTCTAATCTTTTGCTTCCATTTTTTACAATAATTAATTTGTTTTTGATTCTTTCTTCAAAATGGAGAAAGAAAATTGGAAGCTAGTGCCACTTGATATTGTTTTTATGTGGTCAATGATGAAGGGATTAGATTTTTTGACATGCATATATACCTATAAACTAGGTCAAATATTCTTATAATTACATGGCTTCTAAATCCAGGAAACGCTTCTAAAGATTGTCCATTCTAATCTCGTTCAAGGCATTTCCATTTTAATAAAACACTGCCATTTCCACATGCATCCTCGATCGTATACGTTTCAACTCAAAAGGTTAGCTCTCATGTCACTTTATTCAAAGATTTGTTAGGTTGGATTTAATGTGATTTCCCAGGAAGATCACATTACATTAGCAGGTTTTTTATTAGATATGGCATCCCATAATTAATTAAAAACAGGCAATTTTGACCATAGAAACAAACATAAGCTTCTGAACAATAATTACAAAGTTCCAAAGACCTTAGATTAATCAATTATCATATGCATAGAGTCCGCATTTGTGTGTGTGTACTGGATGTTGATTATTGACTTATTGTAGCCGATAGTTCTATTTATGGGTTAGTCCTATTATTGGGTTATATAATTACCTAGATCTTGAAGTCGACCTCTACCATTTGGGTTCACTTTTCCTCAAATGTAATGCTGGGTAGAAATTTCTCAGTAGTCAATAACTTGGGAACAGACATGGCGTCCTCACTGACTCTAAATAAATAAATAAGACTTGGTTCGAACAGCGTTGCAATCTCGATAAACAGTTGACTACATGTTGTAACGTAATTTGGGTTCTATGAACAAGCTAATGGATCATAATCTCTCAAGCCCCAACAATTAAGATACAATGCCCTGTTGCATATTCCAATTGTTTCTTGTTATTAAGTTTTACTATTTTACATAGACATTGATCAACCATACAGTAACTCAATTCAATTATAACTAATTCAAAGCTCGATCTTAAAAAGTTAAAAAAATTAGTAGCAAGCTCTAATTCATTGTTTCTTTAACACTAAACTTAGAACAACCTCACTTATTTTTATCATTAATAAGGATTAGTCTCCTACTCCATGTCTTTTGTATATGTAACTAAAGTACTATGTCAATCTTACGACAACCTAATAACTACTTATCACGTGCAAATTTACATTGAAATTGATAAACAAATTAATTTAAAATTATATTTGTCCTACAATCAATTGTTAGTTGTATAACATACGATATCAATTGTTGCTGTCGTCTTTTGCAGGTACGAGTTTTCTTTTTTCCTAGGCTTACAGAGAGATTAATAGTTTAGCAGACACTTTGGCTAATCAGGTGTTGACAATGACGCCCCCAACTATAGATGGCGTTACTTTTGTTTTTCAAGCCTTCGGCATTCATCCATATATTTTGATGCTTCCTTAATTAAGCCTTGTCTCATTTATGTTTTGGCACTATACTTTTTTTTTTTTTTTTTTAAGGATAAGGCTTATTACATCCCCTAATTTATATTAGTAACATATTTTTTTTTTAAACAAGGTTTCCCTCGCTTCACCGAGGTTTCTTAAAAATAAATAAATAAAACAGAAACAAACAAACAAACGCGATATGCAGAGAATTTTCCACCAAGCGTTTATCATTACATCTTCTTGACCTAAAAGAGGAGGCTGCTGCTGCTGCTGCTGCCAAGAAGTCAAGAACTATGTGCGCATACAAATTCGAAAACACTATAAGCCCTTGACTCTTTCGGTCCCAGACACAAGACTATTACGGGTTGGACTATTGGCACTCTCCTGGTCTCCTCAGAACCCCCCCCCCCCCCTCCTTTTTTTTATTTCATTTATTTATATTTTAATTCCAAAAACATATATATTTTTTAAATACACTCTTCTATTTTTTAATTGTTAAAGCTTAAAGTAGTATTCTGCTATTTTTCTTTTCTTTTGCAATCATATTGTTAGCCTTCACGTAAATTAAGAAGTTTTATAAGTGATGAATTTTTTAATATCAATCACTAAATTAAATTAAACATATTTTAAATTATAATTTAAAAAGAATTTTAGATATAAAAATTTTTAATCAGTAAGAACTAGAAAAAGAATAATAGATTATGCTAAATCCTTGTAACTTATTTTGGTTAGATGGAAATGACAAGTAGAAAATTAGAAGAGAGAGAGAGATTAATTAAGAGGGTTATGAATGCAAGTAATTTGCTGAAAAAATTTGAAGTATGTTTAATTCTTATTTGTTCTTAAATAAAATTTTACTTGAAGTGGGGCTTATCATGAGAATAAAGCGGTGCCGATAGCTTTAATCAAAAGTTAATAGTACCAAAAATCATTTCGAGTACACCCACATCTCATCAGAGTGAAAATCAATAACTAAGCTTAAGTATCATTTGGAAGGGTCCCCTTACGTTGCAACCGTTGCAACATATCACTTTTTTTAATCCTTTTGTAGAATGATTTCACCAGGCCACTTTTTACTTTCTGTAATATTAAACAGGTACTAAAAGTTATAAATGTTTACATATAAGTCCTTTCCGGGATAAATGACATTTGAAAAGAATTTTAATTATTTTTGTTATTATAAAATATTATTGCTATTAAATTTTATTATTTTAGTTATTTTAAGTATTAGTATTTATTATTATTACTATCATTAATTTCATTAATAATAATATACTATTATTGTTGTTGTTATTATTATTAAAATTTATTACTTTATTTATTTTAAATGTATTACACAATAATCATTCGTTATGATCAATATTAATATTGTTATTATTAAAATATATTAACTTGTTATTGTAATTATTGTTATTATTATTTTTATTAATATTAATTTTACTAACATTTATTAATAATTTTATTATTTTAATTATTATCATTATTAATATTATTCTTGTTGTTAATTTCATTGTTGTTATCATCATCATCATCATCATCAAATTTTATTTTTTTAATCAATATTATTGTCATTATTATAATTATCTTAATTATAATATATACAAATAATATTAGGAAAACAATTAAAAAAATATAAATATCATTAAAAATAATTTTAATTATTTTTGTTATTATTATTTTATCATCATTATCATTTAATATTATTGCTATTAAACTTTATTATTTTTATTTATTTTAATTATTATTACTACCATTAATGTCATTAATAATATAAATTATTATTCTTAATAATAAAATTTATTACGTTTATTATTATAAATGTATTATACCATAATTAATTCATTATTGTCAAATTAATATGTTATTGTTAAAGTATACTAACTTTTTTATTTTAATTATTGTTATTATTATTTTTATTAATATTAATATTACTAAAATTTGTTAATAATTTTATTATTATTATTATTATTATTATTATTATTATTATTATTATTCTTGTCATTAATTTCATTGTCATCATATTCATCATCAAATTTTATTATTTTTTGTTTTAATTAATATTATTATAATTATAATATATATATAATATTAGGGACATAATTAAAAAGGGTATTTTAGTAACTTATAATGGTCTATTTCAATTTTAAAATAAAATAAACAAATCAATGAAAATGTTGTTCATTCAAATTTTAATTTTTACAATTTAAATAAAAAATTTATTCTAATTCAAATTCAGTATTATAATTCTAACTCATTTCAATGGTGTATTTAGAAAATACACCATTAAGTATGTTTGGAATAGAGTATTATAATATTATTCACATTAATTTATTGTTTACCTATATTTGAAAGTTTTGAGGATTAGATTGTTGTCCATTATATAATTCACTATAATGTGTAAACTTTTACCTTAATTGAAATATTAAATATATTTGAATTATATTTTTATTTTTATTTTTATTATAATAATTAGAATATAAAAAAACTTATAATATAATATTATTATATTATATTTATATATTAATAATTAATATAAAAATAATAATTAAATATAATTAATAATAGATTTAAATAATGCGAGTAGATCTAAAAATAATAGCAATAATTGAAGAATTATAAAAAATTTATAAATTTGTGGAATAAATTAAGAAATTTATATTTATAAAGTTAGGAGCCAAATATAGGTTTTATTTTATATTTAAGGAGTTGTGGTCTCTCATAGTCCTAAATTATGCATTATAATTCTCAATATCAATAATAAAAGTCTTCTCAAAATTTTGTATTTCCTCCATATTCATATCATTTAACAGCTTAGTCAATAAATAAAATAATAATTATTATACTTTTTTCCTGACATTTTAAAAAACAATAGGGATTGCAATGATAATAACCTAGAAACTACATCCCTGCCGTCGCATTTATTCTTGTCATTATTGCCTTGGATCAAAGGTTAGATTACAAAAAGACAAAAAAGATAGTATCATACTACTGTTATAACGTAAGGGGACCCATTTGGAAATGCCAAGAGTTAACTTAGCCTTCTTACCCAAAAACAAAACCCATTTGAGCCTTAAGCTCTTGTGTTGGCGGCCCAATTGGACCAATTTCATGGCCCAAAACCCAACTTTGTAGCTTCTCAATATCTCCCATCTCAGGGTTTTACTCTTTGACTCCCTCCCATGACTCTGCTTCTGCGAAAATGCCTCCTTCAACCTCTCTGCTACTCGGCAGACTCCTCCTTCAACAGACCCCCCACCGTTTCGTTTCTCCGCAATTCACTTATTTTTCTCGCTTTTCCCCCACTCATTACCTCAATTTCCTTTCTAAACCCTTTTCCTCTGAACCCACCTCAAACCCTAAAACCATAAATGACCCAGATCAAGTAATCGCCCGCTCTCTCTCCGGAGAGTTACTCGCGAATCTTGAGGCTGACCCATTACCCATTTCTCAGAGACTCCACCTCATCTTCTCTCACGTAACGCCCACGCCTGCGCTGGTCCAATCCACACTCAATTTTTCCCCTGAAGCCGGCCGTGCGATTCTAGGGTTTAACCACTGGCTTACTCAAAATGCAAGCTTTTCACACACTGATGAAACGCTGTCGTTTTTCACTGACTATTTCGGTCGCAGAAAGGATTTCAAAGCCATCCACGATTTTCTTTTTGACAATAAGGAGGTTTTGGGACCCAAAACCTTAGCATCTTGCATTGATAGATTGGTTAGGGCGGGTAGGCCTACTCAGGTTTTAGGGTTTTTTGACAGAATGGAGAGAGATTATGGGTTTAAAAGGGATAAAGATTCGCTTAGATTGGTTGTAGAGACGTTATGTGAAAATGGCTATGCGAGTTATGCGGAGAAATTGGTGAAAGACACTGCTAATGAGATATTCCCTGATGATAAGATATGTGATTTGTTGATTAAAGGTTGGTGTGTTGATGGGAAGCTTGATGAAGCAAAAAGATTAGCTGGGGAGATGTACAGAGGGGGTTTTGAGCTTGGTACAGTCGCTTACAACTGTATTCTTGATTGTGTTTGTAAGCTTTGTAGGGAAAAAGATCCGTTTAGGCTTGATTCTGAGGCAGAGAAGGTGTTGTTGGATATGGAGTATAATGGGGTTCCAAGAAATGCAGAGACATTCAATGTGTTGATTAGTAACTTGTGCAAGATTAGGAGAACTGAGGATGCAATTAAGTTGTTTTATAGGATGGGAGAGTGGGGCTGTCATCCAAATGAGACTACATTCCTTGTTTTGATTAAGAGTCTGTATCAGGCTGCAAGGGTTGGAGAAGGTGATGAAATGATTGATAGAATGAAGAGTGCTGGTTATGCAATTGGTAAGAAGGATTATTATGAGTTCTTGACAAGACTGTGTGGGATTGAGAGAATTGAACATGCAATGAGTGTGTTTGAGAAGATGAAGACAGATGGGCACAAACCTGGTACCAAGACATATGATTTGTTGATGACAAAATGGTGTGCTCATAATCGAGTTGATAAGGCTAATGCTTTGTTCGATGAGGCAGTGAGAAATGGGGTGGATGTTAAGCCAAAGGAGTATAGGGTGGATCCAAGGTACTTGAAGAAACCTACAGCTGTGAAAAGTGGGAAGAAGAGGGAGACATTACCTGAGAAAATGGCAAGAAAGAGGAGACGTCTTAAGCAAATCCGCTTAAGTTTTGTGAAGAAGCCAAAAAGAATGATGATGCCGTGAAACTTTTGGTCTTCACTTAATTTTCTTGCGCAATGTGGAATTACTAAGGGTCAAGGTCCTATTCTGAAATTTGCTAATTTATTTTTGAGGTTCAGTGTTGTTTTTAATGTTCTCGTTGTTATCCTTTGAGTAATTGCAACATTAGAAAATAAAATTTTGTTTCCTCTTGATTTGAAGTATACTCTCTTCATTTTTTCACAAGCATTGACTGTTTAGTCTAGTGAACTGACACTTTGATTTCTCAAATTATTCTTTGTACTAAGCAATCTGTAATTTGATGTAGAACCCGTGAAATTTTCGCTTCGCTTGCCTGTAATCTTTATCTATTTTGTTTATTTGATAGATGTAAATTATTTGATCTGTTTATGTGATCTACATTTTATTCTATTTTTATTGGAGAAATGTGTAGTCAAATAATTAAGATAAAATAATAAGTAAGATGTGGTTGAAAACAGAATACGGTTTTAAGTAACATAAATAAAAGTGAAGGCGTGCTTCGCACTGTCTTTGAGACTATTTTTGCTCCTCAAAATAATATTTTGATGCACAAAGATTGTTCATAAATAGTTCTCAGGATAAAATTATTGTAACTGGAGTGCATACTCAATACAACAATTTGGAGCAACAGAAAAAATATACAATATGATGATTTACGTTGTAGTTTTGGAATATGAAAGTAGTAGAGTTGAAGAAGAAGAAAAAAATCAATATTTTGCGGTAATTTGTAGCTTTCTATTCATAGAGTAGTGGTGCTCATTCCAAATACCTCTTCTAATAGCCACCATTTAATTTAATTCTCTTTTAACTATTTTCAAATTTTTTTAATTTATTTTCAAAAGCACCATACCTTCCTTAGTAATATTTAAATTTGAACTTTTGTAATTTGATTTAAATTCAATCATGCAGGATTCAGTATTTTGAAATATGCTTGCACAGTAGCAACAAAATGGATATTCAGGTTATGGTCATTTTGTTGATCTTTGGGGTCAGGCTTTCATGTTCAGGTTTATTAATACCTGATTGTATCAAGCCAGAAGGATGAGAAGTTTTACTGATTTTGAACCTATTTTTATGCATTTGGCATAGATAAAAATGCGGTTTCCTTACCAATCTGGATGCTTTATATTTGTTTGCATTCCAGTAAGATGAATTTATAAGAAGGCAAGTAAATTATGTTATAATTGATGGTACTTAATTCAAATTCAACAGATGTTAGAGACTGCTTAACATATTTGAAGTTGTAAATCTGGGAATAAAGAAAAATTTTAATCTTTGAAGTTGTGTGTTTGTGAATAAAGAGAACTCTGAGATGCGGTTGCGAAGAGCGTTTTCACAAAATGAAAATGGGAGCTTCAATTATGCATTGCAGGAAGATCTGTATGATTGATTTTCAAGTGATCGTTTGATGCAAGAAGCTCAATGCAACACGACTGATTGTCAGTACCATTTGATATTTCATTTTATTTTACATTGGGTATGTACTGTTAGGGGTAACGACGATCTAAAAATTCTTTCGCTGAGATTTGTTGATTATCAGTGGATTCAAGGATGCTTGTCTGTAAGAAATTTCATTGTCATTTGCACTAAGGTTCATTACACACTTTCCTGAAATAACGGGAAGAAAAGCACGTACAAATATTAGTAGCAGCATAAAAAGGATAGAAGTTTTATGTTAGTTTTTAACCAATTAAGGCAACGCACAAGTATTACACTTTGATGTAATTGGTCCCACTTAGCTGTACAAAAAGTTACAAGATTAATAGTAGGGGTAAAAGGACTCAAAATTGGACTTAAAGGGGGAAATTTGGATGCGCTGCATGACAGCAAAATTATTAGGAAGAATTTGCTTTAGCATTTCAAGATTTGCTGTGCTCGTGCAAAAATGTTGTAGTCAAGTCTCCACCGCTTTGTCATTGTCGCTTTTGAGTCTTTTTCGGACAAACGTGTGATGTACTTTGAGTTGAGAAAGCCATTCCAAAGCTCTTCCATGTCCCTACAGAATCTCTTTCCAGAACCGGACTGATCTGTCAGTCCCACAGGTAATGAAGGCAGCCTCTGCTGGAGAATGCTCAATCCAACGAGGTGCACCAATGTGGTTCGACGGCCACTTTGCCACCTTTTCAGCTGTTAAAGCATCCCAGATAACAATCTGCAAACATCCAGACTTATATGTCAAGCACAAATGAATGATGGGACAATATTGCTTAACTTGTTAGCTCAACAAACCTCATTGCTAGGTTCATCGATGGACAGTACAAATTCTTCAGTGTCATTAAAAGCAGCCTGCAGATATTATTCATAAAGTAGTGGTGAGATAGAAACAGTATCATTTGCCAAGGGCATTTGGATATACACGGAATATTTGAAAGAGGTTAATCAAATTCAAAGAACAAATTCACAGTTAATTCCAAAACAAAGCCATTTTTCAATGTACCTGGAATCGCAGTTGTGTATGTGTGGCTCCAAAATATTGTTTGACCAATCTGCCACTACTAACTTCCCAAAGCTTCACAGTTGAATCCTTCCCACAGGAAAGAACAAACCTAGAAAGTCACCACTTCAGCCATACTGCTAAATCATTTGCAAAGACTTAACCATTTGAAGCAGCATTGTTCTGTCTACATAATTGCTGACAGGAAAGAAAATATACTACTTCACAAGAAATCGGTGCTTTGGCATGCTTGTCATTAACTGTAACCATTTTCTGCTCTGGAAAATAAGCTCTAATTCATCCCTATAAACTAGTTACTTTGCTTTGCCACTTGTTGCAATTAAGATTCAGAAAAAGAGTGCTACTTGACAATAAAGATTACGATGGAATTTATTTCAACCCTTGACAAATAAGTGCACAACCTCTAAGAAACCTACAGCCATATATTCCTCCAAATCATGTTCCTAGATCATTAATCAATTTACTCATCCAAAATTCATGAAACAGCTTGCTTGTCCTAACATGATTTTACCCATGTAGCAACCAACAATATGCAGTGTTTTCTGTACATATTCTGTTAAGCATACCTTTGGTCCTTCGTAAAGTTTGCGCTCGTGGCCTCTGCGGTTCCATGTGCACCAACTATGGAGCGCACACAATTGGCACTTACCCCATCCCACAAACGAATAGCACCATCTTTGGATGCCGTAACATACATACCGCCTGTGGATGAATACCTCACCTTCATAACCGAAGAGATCAAATTGATTATCACCACGAACCCAAACTAATATATCAATACGGATAACATGCCATACTGAGAAAAGTAGGTCTTTGACCATACCTGATTTATGGCTCCATTAACACTGATCTCTGGAACATTTGCAGATAGGTAACACTGAAAAGTATTAACATCATACAAGTGTGCAATTGGATGATCAGTTCCTGTGTTGTTTTTCCATATCAATCTTGTCAGTGGCCATATGCCATTACAAATTAAGATTAATATGAGATATACTATTAATACAGTACTTCCATTACAACCTTCCAAGGACAAAAGGTTCATGCAATAACACATTACTGACATACTAATCATTGGTGGAACAGTAAGGAAAATATTCATATAACAACAAGGAAGATAAATGCTTTTACAAAAAGATCCTGCTGGCAATCTAATCATCTAGAATTTAAGGTCAATACAGTAAGACATAAAATTAATAACAATACTTCTATTTTAACCTTCCAAATAAACAAAGTTGATGCAATAACACATTACTTACATACTAATTGGAGGAACAGTCAGGAACATATTTATACAACCACTAGGAAGACAAATGAAACTACCAAAAGAAATTTCCAGCTTTCCAATCATCTGGGAAATTATCAATTCCTTTGTAAGGTACTAGAGAAAAAGATCCCACTGACTACCTAGATCCTTTTTTGGATGTTAGTCAGCATACCTATAGGGTTTAGTGAAGAATGCAAAGGAAATAGCTACCTGCAAGAAGGAAATCCCCGGAAGGATGAAACGACACAGAACGCACATTATGAGTATCCTGTCTCATTACAAACACAAAAGTTCGTATGCCTGAGTCATAAAATCTACAGTTCAACACCATGAATCCATGATTAAATCTATATCAAGATAACAAGAAAAACCTGGATAACTCTGAATGCTCTTTTTGCAGTAGCTTTGGAAAAATCAAAGAACCTGAAAATTGTTAATAAGCACCATAAGAAAAAAGTGAATATCAATTATTTAAAAGACCAAATAAGACCATTGGTTTTATAAAACATTTAAAAGTGGATTAGAAACAATTAGGTGTCCCATAATTGGCAAAATGTTATACAATTTTGAAAAATACACTAAAATAGGAACATAGTTAAAGATTAGCCAGAAAATAAATTAATGAAGACACCTATTTTTCACAGTAGAATAAACCATACTTTATTGTGTGATCCTTGCCCCCCGATATTAGAACAGTGTTTTGAGGATGGAAATCCAAATCATTTATAGGCTGCATATGCATCAGCAAAACAAAGTCAAAAAGAGCTAGATCTTAAGACATTCACATGAGAAGGGAGTACATTAGTGTTTTCAACAGGATATAAAAGAATGGACGAATTACTTAGTGGTAGACTGGTAAAAAGAAAATTGAAAAAAAAAAATTGGGAACTTGAGGAGTACAAAGCATAACTAGTCAGTTTTCTAAACTAAAAATGGAAATGCAATAACTAGACTCTACAGAACAGTTTAACGTAGTAGAAACTTTTAGAGCACTTGGCATTCAGCAACAGCCACAAAATAAGGTGGGTTTACTTGTATATGATCATAAAAGGTCCGTATGACTGGTCGCACGGGACCATCTGTTGAATCTGGCAGCATCATTTGCTTGATCTTTGCCACCTGAAAGAGAATATAAGAACTTTGGAGTTAGACACAGACATCCAGAAGAAAAAAGGTCATGATAAGATTATAATTATCAAAACCTCAAAGAGCTTGATTGATGCGTCTGCACTTCCAGTCGCAACAAATCTTCCATCAGGACTAAATCTTGCACATCGGGCAATATTCTAGAAAACGAGACCCATCAATCTATAAACAGAAAACGAACACAAACTGTAGACGCCACATTTATTTCCCCCTACAACAGCGTACCTTGTGCTCAGAAAGATGCCGTGTCTCATGCTTAGGAAAACTCTTCGACGAGCCTTTTGTGTCTTGCACAGCACTAATTTCACAGTAGGCATGCAATATTAGTCTTTTTTGTTTCCATAACAAGTTAGCTAATAACTTCTAACAGAGAACACAGTGGGGTATGAAATCCAGACACCAGCAGTAGTCATTTCACCGAAATATTAGTCCTTGAACACAATATTACATAATAAGGAAACAACTAAAGCAAGTGATTTTGCAGAAATGCATTGCCTGAAATCAACAACAGCAGCAGCACGGGGAGCCGGGATTGAGCCATATGCTGCAGCAGCATTAGCAGGTATCAATGTGCTGGTGTCATACAACGAATTTGACGGAACCCCTCTTAATATCTCATCTTTCTCCACTGCAAGACCCTGTTATTGCCTTATAACCAATGTCCAAAAGTGATCCAATTGAATTTTGTCTATTAATTATTTTTATTTTAAAATAGAAACCGATAACCTTGGCAACTAGTTCAGTGAGCCTGTTTGGGGGAGCTTCAGCATTTAAAGGCGTCATTGTGGCTGAAGCAACAGCATTTGCAGCCTACAAAAAATTATCATTTTTTTTTCAGTGTGTGTGTGTGTGTATTAAAGATTTTGCAAAAATGGAGGGGAGGAAAGGGGGGTTGCCTGAGAGAGATTGTGGTCGCGAAGATGAGCCACAATCAGGGAATTGACTTGACGAAACAGCTTCCCGTCCCGTAATGTCTGCTCTAAGCTGCTGCTGCTGCTGCTGCTGTTGTTATTGTTGCTATCCATTTTTGGTTTGCTTAAACCCTACAAACAAAAGATAATAATTCTGAATTTTGCTTCGCTTCTATTGCCTTAAACCCTAACTTTTCACTTCAGCAACTTGGGCCATCCGGATTTTCGATTTCTTCATCTCATTTAAACTAGTCACGTAAATTTCTGCTTGTTCTCCATTAAATTTTAATGCTTGAAATCTTCTTTTTCCCCTCCTTTTGGTCTACAAGAAATTTGTATTGCTTATAGTTATGCAATTGGATTTTATAGGCAATTATCCACATGCTATCTGTTTAATCAGATATTTTAAAAAATACACAAACACATTACTTTTCAACGTCATTTGAAATTAATATTTTATTTCACTCATGTATTTCCGTCGTATCTCAATTAATAAAATTAATAGAGTATTAATTAATTAAATAACCTTTTTAATGTGTAAAATTATTATTCCACGTTGGATAAATGCCAAGAAAAATAGCAATTTCAATTTCTAATAGGGTGGCAGCTCTTTAATTAAAGATACTAAAACTTTGGAAGACGAGGCATAATTATAGACAATTTATACAGATTTTAACCATTATTTATTTCTTTATTTCAAAAAAGTTAACAAAAAGCATTGTTTTTTTTTTTTGGGGGGGGGGGGGAGGGAGGAGGGGGGGGGGGAGGCGGGCGGCTTTATCAGTTGCGGCGACAAGAAGACAGCTAAAAAAGAAAGGGATAGGACCACCCCGAGTGGTGGCACCTGCTACCCGCCGAGGAAAGACCGGTTTGATGATGGTGAGAAATTGGCTAGATTTTTAACCGCATTTCGTTGATGAAAATGGATGGAAATTGGAGATAAATTGGGTAGATCTGAGCGTCGTCAGGCAACAGAGACAAACAGGAAGGTTGTTGATTGAAATTGGAGAAAGATGGCGTTTGTGGCTCGCCGGAGTTAGAAACAATATTGTGTTTGTTTTATTTTTCTTTTTCAATCGAGTTAAACGACATTGGCTTTTCGTTTTTTTTTTTTAATTATCATAGACCTCCCTTGAGATTTGGTTTAGTCTCATTTTGAGAAATTATATTCAAAAACTTGTTAATAATAAAAAAAATTCAGATAAAATTTAAATTATTGTGGATTCTGAGAATGGTTTGAATTTTGTTCATATCCATTGGGTAAAAACTAAAATTATACTTTTAATCAATAAATATTATCACTTAAGGTAAAAAAAAAAGAAAAGAAAAATGGGTATTCCCTTACTCAGCTCAAACCAAAGCTACCAAGAATAACACTCCATCCATTTTCTCTATATCTTATTATGCTTTAATAGAGAAAAGGTGTCACAAGCAAAAAATAAAAAAAATGGCGACAAGTTTGAAAACACCAAGGCTAAGAATAATTGAATCACGACTGTCGAGTTAAAAGAGATTGACCAATGAATTTTATTATTCATCCACAAACGACCCTAGTTTGTCTGAGTCATGAAAGAGATATGAAAGTGACTTACTATTTTACATATTAATTTTATTAATCAAGACAAATCAATTTGATAAAATTTGTGTAATAAGTGTTAATAAACTTTTGAGAATATCTTATTAATATTTCTAATTTTTTCCCCTATCTATTGGCATTAATTGAGGTTAACAATTGTTGTGAATGTGTGTTCAATTAATTTTGATTCAAAATGGCTTCACTCACATATTGTTGCCTTATGAATGATTGAAAATGATTGTCACAAGAATGCATGATAGTTTTTTGTGAAATTGAATATGCAATTGATTGTTGGAGATAATTTGAAGTTTATATTAATATGTTGAGCATATTGGAATTTATTTTATTTATTTCCATAATGCTATTTAAAGTGGATTGAGTTGATAAAGTTTCATGAGTTGTTGCATCCTTGCTTACTAGAATACTATCTTTTTACATTTTGAAGATATTGATAATTATAAATAAATCACTAAATAGCCTCCATCAAATACTAGAGAAATACAATGTTATTTTTAGATAATAATACAAACTTTCTCATATAAAACTTATAATCTATAAAAAATACACAATATATTATTTATATCAATGTTATATTAATGCAATAATGTATGAATTTCATAATTTGAATATAGATATCAATTACAAATAAAATTATGCTTAAGTGCCATTTTTCAAGAAGGTTATTTTTAAACCAAAAATATTACTTCATGTTCAAATTGCAACCAAACACCCTTTTCAAATAATATCTATTATCATAATGGTAATATAAACTGAAAGAAAAAAATATGAGTACAATAAAAAAAAACAAAGTGATTAAATCAATTAAGTTGTCTACCATGTAGACATTCATAAACCGCCAGGGTTTCCAGATATCTCAATTGATCAAATATTCGAAGTGATTCCCCCCTTTGATGAATGCCCGAAAGATTCAAATTCAAAAAATGAATATTAGTCGCATTTTGAAATTTGAATATTTAGCATTCAATTTGAGTTGAAAGTGTATACTACTTATTTAGCTTGTAATATAATTAGCAAAGACAACAATAATAATGTCAGTAACAATTGCAGTTAAATTTCAAGTGTTAACTTTAAAATTTCATGTCTTTTCCAACAAAGAAAAAAATTAGAGTTGCTTGTTTTATTCATACAAGTCATTTTATAAAGACACAGGGGTGATTTCACACAATTCTTTAACTTATGTAAAGAAAGATTTTTTTTTTTTTCAAGTCAAAGGTATTTTTATCATTTCATCAAACAATAAACATTCAAACAAATAGATTACAATGTGAGGGGAGGTGGTTGATAATATACAAATATAATATCTTAAACTAAGAATACGCTAAACCTTAGAGAGGTTGTTGATAATTACCATTTTTCTCTCCACAAATCACTTTATACGTTATACCATATGGTTTTTGTTAATTATAATTTATCTAATAATTATAAGTATTTATTTAATTTTATTAGTATTTTTAAATTTTTTAATATTTAATTATTTTTTCAATAGAGTTTATTAAGTTTAAATAAATTAATTTATCTCTACTAACAAAAATTTTTAATTTAAATTTTTTAGAATAAAGATTGAAAAGATTTTCTAAAAAAAAGTATGTAATATAAAAATATTCTTAAAATATTTTATTAATTACATAATACCCTATTATATATAAAACCTAGAAGATAAACATTGTTGTCGCCATATAGTATAATAGGAAATAATTTTGGGAGCAAATTATACATATTTTTAACATATAATCCTTTTGCATTATTGTATGATACCTGAAGCAATTAAATTTCGTTCTAAAAGCTTGAGAAATGTAGACCCACTATGAATTTTGTTCAAAGATGTTGTTGTTATAGAGGAAGGATTATGGGCATCATCTATTGGTTTTGTACTGAATTTTAGTGAAGATAATAATAAATATGTTAGTAAAGATAATAAGATGTATTTTTAGGAAAAGAATGCCAATATTGAACCAAATAATTTTAATAAAATAGAGAATATTGAGACTAACATTGACAATGGTACTCCTGTAGCATTTACCCATGATAATGAAAGGAAAAGAAAATTGCCAATTCGAAAGCGAGATGGAGCTACAATTAGATTGTCTAAGCAATTGGATCATTTATGTAAGGCTATAGAAAGTCGACCATCTATAGTTATAAAAAATAGTGAAAATGGTTATAACATTGTAGAAGTAACAGAAATGTTACATGATATGTCTGAAATTGAGATAAAAAGTAAGTTGTAGATAAATGCCACTAAAATTGTTTTTAAGAAAGAGAATAGAAAGATGTCTTTCTAGTTTTATTTTATAGCTTGCTCTTATATTTAGGATTATTATTTTTTATCTTATTTTATTTATATTCTTATATTAAGAATATTATTTTGAACTAATTCGGATATTGACATTTTATTTGGTTTTGAATTGTGTTATTTTTCTTTTCAAATAATAATAACTTTTATTATATATGCATGTATAGATATGAGATTCTCAAAAAATAATGATGATAATAAGCATAATTACATTGATGAAAGTGATGCTGAATACAAATGGTTATAAATGGTACAAACTGGGGTTGAATTGTATGTTAATCATTTTATTAAGTATAGTTTAAAGGAACCATGCAGAATATCCCATCATTCAGATCATTCTTTTGTATTAAAGATGCTAAATAGACATAAAAATATATGTCATCAATAATTTAGAATGGAAAAACATGTATTTATAAAATTATGTTAAGTTCTAAGTGAATCATATGGTCCTAAAAGAGGCAAGAATATATCTATAATTGAGTTAGTAGTTATATTTTAATTACATTAGATCATTTATTTAGAAATAAAATTGTTTAAGAAAGATTTCAACATTCATATAAAACTATATTAAGGTGGTTTGGAATAGTGTTAGATATTGTTTGTCATATGACCATTGATTGTTTAAAACCATCAAACCACAATTTAAAAAAATTCCTAGAAAAATTGAAAATAATGAACGATATTGGTTGTATTTTAAAGATTATATTGAGGCAATTAATGGGACACATGAAATACTAATTATGCAATCTGAGAGGGGAATGAATTGAGTTTTTAAAACTTAATCTAAACAAACCATGTAATAATTTAATCAATGTCTTAATGAAGTCAAAAATAATAAATTTAACAATGCTAAAAAAAATAAAAAAGCAAAAAAAGAAAGAGTAAACACTAGTACTCTTATATGATTAAGCAATATTCGCTTATGTCCATGCCTCGAAGTAAACAAAGTTTGAGAATTTCACTATCTAAGCTTCCCAAGATTTCAAGTTCTTTACAAATTAACTTGTAAGATATTGATAAACTTTTACAATCTAGATATTTTCTTCTAATCTCCTCACTCAAACATTTCTCACACTTACACACTCATAAATTTTGATAAACAAATAAAGATTACAACTAAAAACTCTCTATTAGAGCAAATATATAAATAATAGCACAAAAATGATTTAATCTATAAAGACTTATAAATTGAAAGCTAAAAATATGTTGTTGAAACTTATTTATGTTTGTTTGAGAGATTAAAAATAAGTTTGATTTGTGTTTATATAATTTTGATACAAGAACTAGTCGTTATAGGTAAACTTTCAGCAACCAGGTAGCTAGCTACTTAATTCAGCTAGCTACTGTTGTGCAAATTTTATTGAACTCACAAGTATACGAATCTATTATAGAATAGATTAACGGTGACGAGTATCGATCCCACGAGAATGTTGATTTTAATTATGTGCAGAATTAATTTTCTTTAATGGGTGAATAAATTTGTGGTGAAATTGATGTAAATTATGCTTGAATTTAAATTACAATGGCAGGATTAAATTGAAATAGAATCTATTGAAATGACGTGCTTAGGTATCCGGATCTGCATTAACATGCTCCATAAGCTAAATATTTCATATTAATGCCAATTAAATTATAAGGGGAGATTCCGCACCTCATGAACCACGCTCAAATAAATATGGTGCTAAAGGCTTATCGTGCCAAATAATAATAATTTTGTACTAGGGTGCCGGTTTAACCAGGACGGTATTTAGACAAGACTATTATTATTTATCAACGAAAAGTCAAAATAACCACAAATATTAGAGGGGAAAAGAAAGTAAATTTACCAAATTAAACCTATGGGATATGTTGAGACTTCACATTCAACCTAAATTTAAAAGAAAATTAGCTACTCATTTTTCAATTACGGACAAAATGAGAATTTATTAAAATATGTAGAAAATACAAGAAGGAGAAGGAATTACAAAAATCTAAACTTAGAAATAAATTCAGGGTTATCAAATTAGGGGGGGAGAGCTTCCTTTTTATAGATACATTGAGTGAATCGTGATCATCAGATTAAAAACAATTCGGACGCTCAGGATTGCGCCACATCATCAGTCAACAGTCAACAGTCAATAGTCAACAGTCAACATTTGAACAGTAATATGATTTGGCCACGGTTTGTACAGTAACACTATTTGAATAGTAAATAATCCCATATATGTGCATGTACCGTACACATAATTTTTACTCTACTGAAATACTGCCACATTATCGATCCACAGTATATAAGAAATTTAGCCCAATAAGATCATGACACGTCATCGGTCAATGCCACATCATCGATCCGTATATATAAACAGTATTGTGAACAGTACTATGAACAGTATCGTACGTATGAATAGTACCATATATGTAAACAGTAGCATTTCTCCTTTTATGCTTCTCTTAAGGTTTTCGACCGTCCTGAGTTCAAATATGATGTTTGTTTTGCTGTTTGATCACTCGTTCATTGTGAAACGATTGTGATGCCCTAAAATACATAAAATATATAATTATAATAAAACACACATAATTAAATAATTAAATAAATAAAAGTAGCAATATTAGTGAGACTTGAAGTGTAAAATGACAATTTTCTTCTTTATAAATACACATTTTCTAATACTCAACACACCCTCCAACCAGCTTATTGGTAGTTCCTAACAAATAAAGTAAAGATAAAATTCAAAACTTTTTTTTTTTATAAAACCACGTGTTTATTCAATCAGATTAATGATAACAATCAAATAAAAGTACAAGTATTATCTCTAGTGTAAAGGAATATCACACCCACATCGACCATCCATATGTATTAGTCCAGCAGATTTTGTTGTAGCAATAGTAATAAGGCCACTTTCAAGAATGATATATTAAACCCCAAAATCTCACCGGTTGTAGTGATACTCTCATAAAGAAATTAATCTCAATAAAAATTATCACTACAATGAATGGTAAATTAAGAGAAAATAATAAAGAAATATCACATACTCTCACCAAGATAAAAAAATATGTTCATACCTTAGAAATAATAGATCTCATATAAAGTATTAGTCAACCCAATGTATTCATTTTTTTTTTATGTATATGAATCACTACATTTTAATTGCCCATATAACTAGCTTTTATTTCAGATTATAGTTTTCTAAAATCAAGAAGGACTTTTATTAGGACGTAATATAGATAGGGACATGGCTAACAAAGAAAGGGAAATAGGGAAACAAAATATATATGTTTGAGAAAAAGTTCAAGAACTTTTGAAAATTACAAGATGCATTTTGCTTATTTATTGCTATTGTATATCTTTTTCTTTTTTTTCTTCTTTTTTCTTTTTTTTTTTATATAGTACAACTTCGCTGAACAAAATAATTATTTATCATTTTTCTCAAACATGAATAGGTGGATGGAACTTATATGATATCGGATAATACTCCAAATTGGAGTGGGTCAGAACGATAAGTTAATAAAGAAAAGACTTTTTTTAATAAAATAAAAGACTCAAAATGACTAACTATGAATATTACATAATAGGAATAGCTAGAAAGACTCAAACGGGTCAAAAATGGTCTTCCATCATCTTTTAGGATTCTAAATAAACTTCCATATCTACTAATTAGATGGGCATTTAGATGCAGTAACACACACATTTTTTTTAACGATTGATTTAAAGAAAATCTAGAGATCATGTATACAATAATAAACTGCTAAGCTACATGAAAAATGAGCAAAAAGGGTTACTCTCCAAGAAAAATTAATAGGGTCAAAAACTCATTTGGAATTTATTATGACATGTGCATTCCTTCAAGCAACTCATATTTATCCTCAACATCAACACGTAGAATAGCAAACATGATATAACATCACTCAAGACCAAAGATAATACAAATACTGAAAGTCTTCAAGCGCGTCGTTTTCTCGCATAATTTCTTTTACCACAACTAGGTATGTATGCAACAAATTTAGGAGGTAACTCACCTGCTAAGCGAACTTTTATCTCAATTAACCAACGGATGTCAACAGGGATGTTATTCTTCATAAGCAATCACATGCGTTCGGAACGGGCTTTATGAATTAAAAGGAGGGCATTTTGAGGAGGCGAAGGGAATCATTTGTGATGATTTTCTAAAATCTTGTCTCTGTCCATACCTTTATCTCAGAATATCAGTTATTGTGGGAAACTGAAGTAACCGACTTGATTGTCATGGAGTACCGTTATCCGCCACTTGACTGGAGTTACAAACTTAAACACACAAAGCAAACTAAAACACACAAACAGGAAAACAAATTAAAACACACAAAACAAACTAAAATCGTCTTTTTATTGAATTTACCTCAAACTCTAATTGGGTATTGTAGAAACCTTTCTCAATTTCTCAGAGTTGGCTCTTCAATTCCTCAACATGGGCAACTAACTCTGGTGGTTGCAGAGCCCAAAAACGATGTGTTTTTCAAAATCGTATTTGGTTTCTGAGATGAGTTTGGATCCGTTGAAGTTGTTTGAGAATGTTTAAGAGGAACTGTCTCGTGATTAAATTGATAAGAAAAAAATTTAACGGTTAAACAAACACACTTAAACAAAAATAATTTCACTCTGCAAAAGAATAATAAAAAGAAAGAAAATAAAGAAAATAAATAATCAAATCAGCGAAAAGAAAATTCTCAATTTAAATAAGTGGGTCACTCAAATTTATTTCATTGTTCTCTCCATGTGGTTGGTACTCTAGATATGGCTTTAATTTTTTACCATTAACTTTGAAAGTGACACAATTTGTTGGATCTTTAATTTTAATTGCCCAATGTGGAAAAATAGTGTGAACCATAAATAGACCAGACCATTGAGAGCATAACTTACGTAAGAATAAGTGTAAGCGAGAATTGAATAAAAACACTTTCTAATCTGCAGTGAAAGATTTTCGTATATTTTGCTTGTCCTTAAAGACTTTCATTCGTTGCTTGTAAATCTTGGCATTCTCGTACGCGTCATTTTGAATTTCTTCAAGTTCTATAAACTGTAATCTTCTTTCTAAGCCAGCTTGCTGTATGTCAAAATTGAATTTTTTGATGGCCCAGTGCATAGGATGCTCGAGTTTCATAGGTAGGTAGCATACTTTTCCATACACTAACCTGTAGGGTGACATCTTAATCGGAGTCTTAAAAATCGTTCTATATACCCATAATACATCATCGAGCAGCAATGACCAATCTTTTCTATCGGGCCTCACTGTTTTTTTTTTTTTAAATGTGCTTTATTTCTCGATTGGAGATCTCAACTTGGCCGCTAGTTTACTGATGATATGGGGTCACCACTTCATGAGTGATAGAGTAATTTGTCAAAAGTGATTTAAAAGATTTATTGCAAAAGTGGGCACCGCCGTTACTAATTATTGCTCGAGGGAATCCAAAGCGTAAAACAATATTACTTTTTAAAAATTCTATTACCACTCTATGATCGTTGGTCCTACACATAATTGCCTCTACCCATTTTGAAATATAGTCAACAGAAACCAATATGTATTAATGGCCAAAAGATAGGAGAAAGGGTCCCATGAAATCGATACCCCATACGTCAAAAAATTCAATCACTAAAATTAGGTTTAGTGGCATTATATTCCTTCGTGTAATGCTCCCCATTCGTTGACACCTATCACATAAAGAACAAAAGGTGTAAGCATTTCGAAATATAGTTGGCCAATAGAAACCACATTGTAAAATTTTAGTAGCTATTTTCTTAGCACTGAAGTGGCCTCCACAAGTTTATTCATGGCAGAAAGAAAGAATATTCTGAAATTCATTCTCTGGGACACATCATCTAACAATTTAGTCTGTACAGTACTTAAATAAATAAATATCATCCCAAAAGAAATTGTTCATTTCTACAAAGAATTTGACCTTGTCTTACTTAGTCCAATGCTCTGGAAGTTGACCTGTAATAAGATAATTAATTATATCAGCATACTATGGTACTACTTCCACACTCATTAATTATTCATCTGGAAATGACTTATTTAAAGGTAAATGTTCTATTGTTGTGTCAAAATGGAGATGGAAAAGATGATCAGCCACAATATTTTTTGTTCCTTTCTTGTCTTTGAATTCTAAGTCAAATTCTTGCAAAAGTAGCACCCAATAAATTAGTCTAACTTTTGCATCTTTCTTTGTGAGGAAATATTTAAGAGTAACATGACCTGTAAATATAATTATTTTACAACTAATGAGATAAGATTGAAAATTTTCTAATACAAACACAATTGCTAGCATTTCTTTTTCAGTGGTTGAATAATTCAACTGTGCATCATTCAATGTCATACTGGCATAGTAAATCACATGGGAAATTCAATCAACTCTTTATCCTAATACTGCTTCTACTGCATAGTCAGATGCATCACATATAAACTCAAATAGTAAGTTTCAATTTGGAGGCTGAATGATGGGTGATGATGTCAACAACTACTTTAATTTTTCAAATACCACAAGACATGAATCATCAAAGAAAAAAGGTACATCCTTAGCAAGTACATTGCATAAGGGTCTAGAAACTTTACTAAAATTTTTAATGAAACGTCTATAAAAACCAGTATGTCCAAGGAAAGATCTTACTTCTCTGATTGTTTTAGGTAGAGGAAGATTGGAAATGAGATCCACCTTGGCTTTATCAACCTCAATACCTTTGCTTGAAATGATGTGACCGAGAACAATACCTTATTTAACCATAAAATGACATTTCTCCCAATTCAAGACTAAATTCTTCTCGATACATCTCTATTGAACTAGTGTTAGATGATGTAAACATTGATCAAACGAATCTCCAAAAATGAAAAAATCATCCATAAAAACCTCAATGAATCATTCAACCATATCAGAAAAAATAACCAACATGCATAGTTAAAATGTAGCAGATGCATTACATAATCCAAATGGCATTCTCCTATATGCAAAAATGCCAAAAGGACAAGTGAATGTGGTCTTCTCTTGATCTTTTGGTGCTATGAGAATCTAATTGTATCCTGAATAGCCATTTAGAAAGTAATAAAATTCATGACCTGTTAATCTATCAAGTATTTGATCAATAAATGGTAAAAGAAAATAGTCTTTACGTGTGACAGAATTCAACTTTCTATAATCAATACATACATGTCATCCTGTAGTTACTCTGGTGGGTACTAATTCATTATCAACATTGATAACTACTGTAACTCCTGACTTTTTAAGAACAACTTACACATGACTGACCCATGAACTATCAAAAATGGGATAAATGATACTTGCGTCTAATAGATTAAGGACTTCAGTGCGAACAACCTCTTTCATGTTAGGATTTAGCCGATGTTGATTTTCTTAGTAGGTTTAGCATTTTCATGAATATAATGCATGCAATCCACTGGGTTTATACCTTTTATGTCTGCTATGGTCCATCCTAATACTCCTTTATGCTCTTTTAAAATATCCAACAACTTATATTTTTGTTCGTCATTGAGGGAGGAAGAGATGATTACTGGCAAAGTGCTTTCTTCTTCCAGAAATGTGTATTCCAAAGTGTTGGGTAATGACTTGAGCTCAAGTTTTAGTGGTGATTCTGATGATGGACTGAGTTTCTTTTCTAATGGAACTAGTTGTTCAATTCTTGACTTTTATTTATTAGTATCCATGGATGGTACTGAGTCAAGTAGAGCATTGACTTTATCAACTGATTTGTTAATATCAAAATCCAAACCAAAGTGAGTTAAATAAATTTGCAAAGAGTCATCACTAAGGTTTGAAAGAAAATTGTTATCAACTAGTGTTTCTATTAAATCCATATCAACAATTCCATCATCTGTATTGTGAGGTTATTTGGCAATATTGAAGATATTGAGTTCCATGGTCATATTGCCAAAAGACAACTGCATATTTCTAATTCTGCATTGAATATGTGTATAGGCAGTTGCCAAGAAAGGTCGGCCCAAAATAATGGGAATGTACTTCTTTGAATCCTGCACTGGTTGAGTGTCAATTACGATGAAATCAACAGAAATACAGAGTAAGACAACAGATTTACACTAGCTCCTAAATCCAACAAAGCATTCTCAATTATGTAGTTCCCTATACTACATGAGATAGTGGAGGAGTCTGGATCTTTGCATTTTAGAGGCATTTTATGTTGGAGTATAGAACTAATATTTTCTATTAAAAAGTTCTTTTTCTGAATATGAATATTTCTCTTTTTAGTACAAAGGTCTTTAAGAAACTTGATATATGATGACACTTATTTTATAGCTCCAAGCAAAGGGATGTTAATACTTACCTGTTTGAAAATTTCAAAAATCTCACTTATTGATTTTCCTTTCTTCCCTTTAGCTAACCTCTGAAGAAATGGAGCTTTAGGAACATATTCTATTCTCATGGGTTGGTTTTCTCTTTCTTCTTTGATGATGAGTCCTCAGCATTCACAGGTACAATCTGAGTTGATTTTGGCATCTCTATTTTGTTGTCGACTTCTTTTCTTTTTCGCAAGGTCATCACTACTTTGACCTCTCCATGCTGCTGTGGTAAACTAGAATTTGCTTCATTTACTACTTTAGGATTAGTCACTAGTTAACTTGGAAATTTGCCTTTTTCAATGGTCATGGTCAAAGTTTGAACTGAAGAGGTAAGTTGTCCCACCATTTTCTCAAGGCTCGAAACTGATTGAGCTTGTAAGTTGAAGCCCGCTCTCATCTCATTTCGCAATTTATCAATGGTGCGGTTCTACTGCTTAATCTCAGAGTTAGTAAGATTTTAACATTTTGGAATGTATCATTCCATGGTTTAGGTTGAGAATGGTTTGGATTCTGATTGTATGGTCTAAATGGTGGTTGAGCGGCTTGAGACATTTGAGGAACCAGTTGCATTGGTGGAGGTGGAGCTGATGATCCATTTTGTTGGAATCCTTGAGACCATGAAAAATTAGGGTGGTCTCTCCATCCAGGGTTATATATGTTGGAATAAGGATTGTAGTTTGGTGGTTTTCTCATGACACCTATGGCATTGGCTTGATCTGAATATGAGTCATGGTCATGTAGCTCTGTTGATTTAGCAGTCGTTAAAGATGTTATTTGTCGAGTAAGACCTTCGACTATCTCTTTGACTTCTTTAATTCCTGAGTTTGACTCGCCAATATTAACCTCATTCACTCCCTTAATTCTCTTAGTATTTCTGAGTGATCGACTCCGTTGTTGGGAATTATTCGATTGCCGCTGGAAAAATTTCCAAATCTCTGATATGCTTTTGGACATTAGCTCTCCTCCATTGGTTGCCATTAGCCATTCTTACACATGTGGCAATAATCCCTCCAAAAAGTATTGGCATTAGTGCCATTTCTCGTACCCATGATGTGGATACTTCAAGAGTAGCTCATTAAATCGCTCACATGCTTCGAAAAACTACTCGTCGTCTCTTTGGGTAAACTCTAAAATTTTCCTGCGCATAGCATTAGTTTTATGAACTGGAAAATATTTATTTAAAAATTTAGTTACCATTTGTTCCTATGATGTAATACTACTAGCAGACAATGTATTAAACCATGAATGAGCTCTATCTTTTAATGAAAATGAGAATAATCTAATTTTAACATCATCATCTGAAAAATTCTCATATTTAAAATTTGACAAATAGTATGAAAATCATTCAGATGATTATATGGAACCTTATTTTCTAGGCCATAGAATGTGGGGAGACAGTTTAGCACACTAAGTTTTAATTCAAAACTCCTAACAGCTACATTTGAGTACCTTATGTATGATGTACTCAAATTAGCTAAAGGACTAAAATAATCCTTAAATGGACTCTCTTGTGGTTCTAGTTGCTGATTTTGTAAATCTATTTCAAATTTCTTTTTAAAAACAATGTGTTTGTGCGTATGAAGTGTTTTTTCTAATTCAAGATCTAAAGGTTCAATATTAGGTGATAATAACCTTCGACCATACATGCAAAGAACAAAATAAATGAAAATAAAACAAATAAAAATAAAGAGGAGAGATAAATTATGATACTAACCTTGTGATATTATTACAATCTTAATATGAAAACACACTCAATAGCTATAATAAAAAGAAATTACATGAAATAAATATTAACTAAAATTAAAATAAATAACAAAGAAAGATAACAAGATAAATTAAAAAAATTACAAAGAAAAATAACATAGAAATTAAATTATACAAATTTAAAGAAGAGAGAAAGAAATAAAATTCTAATATAATTTCTTTTTTTAATGATAAAAAATTACAAGAAAACAACTATATAAAAAAATAAATATTAAGAAAAAAATTAATTCTACAAATTAAAATACTTACCTCCCCGGCAACGGCGCTAAAAACTTATTGTACAAATTTTATTGAATTCGCAAGCGCACGAATCTATTGTAGAATAGATTAACGATGACAAGTGTCGATCCCACGAGAAGGTTGGTTTTAATTATGTGCAGAATTAATTTTTTTTAATAGGTGAATAAATTTATGGTGAAATTGATGTAAATTATGCTTGAATTTAAATTACAATGACAGGAATTAAATTGAACTGGAATCTATTGAAATGACGTGCTTGGGTATTTGGATCTGCATCAACATGCTCCATGAGCTAAATATTTCTATATTAATGTCAATTAAATCATAAGAGGGGATTCCACACCTCATGAACCACGCTCAAATAAATATGGTGATAAAGGCTTATTGTGCCAAATAATAATAATCTTGTACTATGGTGCCGGTATCTAGACAAGACTATTATTATTTGTCGACGAAAAGTTAAAACAACCACAAATATTAAAGGGGAAGAGAAAGTAAATTTACCAAATTAAGCCCATGAGACATGTTAAGACTTCACCTTCAACCCAAACTTAAAAGAAAATTAACTACTCATTTTTAAACTAGGGGCAAAATGAAATTTATTAAAACACATAGAAAATACAAGAAAAAGAAGGAATTATAAAAATTTAAGCTTAGAAATGAATTTAAGTATATCCAATTAGGGGGGAGAGCCCCCATTTTATAGATACATTAAGTGAATCGTGACCATCAGATTAAAAATAGTTCAGACACTTAGGATTGCGTCACGTCATCAGTCAATAGTCAACAATCCACATTTGAACAGTAACAAGATTTATACAGTATTACTATTTGAATAGTAAATAATCTCATATATGTGCATGTATCGTACACACAATTTTTGCTCTACTGAAATACTGCCACGTCAACAATCCACAGTACATAAGAAATTTAGCCCAATAAGATCGTGCCACATTATCGGTCAATGCCACATCATCGATCAACGCCACATAAACAGTCAATGCCACATAATTCGTCCAATCAAATACTGCCACGTCATAGGTAGATGCCACATCATCGGTCAATGCCATGTTATCGATCCGTATATATGAATACTATCGTAAACAGTGCCATACGTATGAACAGTATATATGTGAACAGTGACATTTTTTCTTTTATGCTCCTCTCAAGGTTTTCGACCGTCCTAAGTCCAAATATGATGTCCGTTTTGCTGTCTGATCACTCATTCATTGTGAAACGATCATGATGCCCCTAAAATATATAAAATATATAATTATAATAAAACACACATAATTAAACAACAAAATATTTAAATAAATAAAAATAGCAATGTTAGTAAGACTTGAAGTGTAAAATGACGATTTTTTCTTTTATAAATAAACATTTTCTAACACTCAACAACTACCGCTTACTATAGTGAAGTTATTGTTAAATTTAAATTTTACTACAGTAATACTGTTCTCAAAATTATAATTTTACATAAATTTTTATATAATTATACTATAACCCAAAAAGTCATAAAACTTTACAAACATGTCTATTTTTGGAATAGTTTAAAATTGCTACAGAATTACTGTTCACAAAATTATAATTTTATTTAAAACTTTCTATAATTTTACTATAAAACAAAATGTCAAAAATCTTTATAAATAAATTTAATTTCAGAATTTTTAAAATTATAATATGACCAAAAATGCTTTTGGTGTTGTAAATAAATCTAAATCCATAATTAAAATAGTATTTATTAAAATAAAAAATTGTAAAATTTTTCATTGTAGTTTATATTTTTAAAAATAATTAATCAGTATAAAATACTTAATTTATGAGCGTAAAAAATTTAATTTTTTTTTGTGGATCGGACTTGGGCTTGGCAAATTGCCATTTCTAAAACTAGTTGTGTTTACCGAGTCTTTTTACGTTGTTAGATTTTTCTTTTTCTTTTTCTTTGTTTGATATTTTTGCTGTCTACGTGCCATGCAAACTATCAAAATTACTAAATATCCCTACTGACGTTTTACACATAGGTTTATTTTATCAATTTATAGAGAAGTCATAATTTACCTAAGCAAATTTTAGTTCGATTTTCATTTCCTTAACTATTCATATTACATAAATTTTTCATTAAAAACAAAAAAGAACAAAGAATTTCATGGAGTTTTGCTTGTATTGGCATGATGCAAAATTATACAAACTATAAAGTGGTCTAATGAACTTTGTTAATAATTAATATCAATATTTGGTGTGTCTTAACTAATACTTTTTAAGGAGTAAAATGAACATAAATCATTCTTATTGAATAAAGATATAACATTTTTATTACCATAATTTTTTAATGGAGTTTCTTTTTATGTGTATGCGTTATTATAATAATGATAGTACATGTATGAAAAGTTTTATAAAACAAATATTTTTATCTTAATAAAGTAAAGAATTAGTAAAAAGATAAAGTAAAAATGTTATTATATTATATTATATTTTGTAGTATATTGAATTTATTATTATTTTTTCTTTTAATTTGTCTCACCGCATTGGTATGGAGGTTAAATTGCTGTAAACTTTCTTTGTCACACCCTAGTGAAGTGTACTTCATAAATCTTGACAAAAATATGTTTGCTATTTTTTAAAAAAAATTTGGTTATTTAATAAATATCTCTATTTCAATGATAGCTTTCAAAACAAGCAAGTTATTTATTATAAGTTGCTCAATATATATATATTTATTTATAAAATTTTTAATATAATTTTAATATTTTAAAAAATAAGATAATTTAAATTTATATATTTTAGTCATTAAAATAATAAATTATTATTTTTTAATAAAATTTAGGTAATACATGTATTACATTTTTTAAATTTGCAGCAACTATAATAATATAATTTACTTAACAATAATTTTTTTAATTAATAATTTATTTTATCCACATAACTCATGTGACTTAATAAAAATAAAGAATTCTCTAATAGTAAAACTACTTAATATTTGTGCAAATATAGTATTCGGCCTACTCCACTCTCGAGATAGTCGCAATTATTAGCTCTAACGACCGACCTACGCAAGAAGATAGAAATCTCATGATCAATCACATCAATTACATCAATGATTCTGATATTCTTCAATAACGAGTTTGTTAAAAAATATATATACGATTTTCATTAAATTACACTGAATTATAATAATAATTTGTTAACTCACGCAAGGGTATTATAGTAATATGACTCAGCATGCACGGGAGTGTGATTACAGGTAACCATGAGCTAATTCATATATCTGAAGTCTTCTTAGCCAGTTGAATGGAAACAAGAAGTCTTCGTTACTTCGCTCTCTCTCTTTCTTTATGTGCTTCGTTTCACTTTGAAACAGATCTTGAGTTTTGAGTCATTGATCATTCATTCCTGGAGAAACCTCTACATCAAGGAAAATGGAATCTTTAAGGGGTTCAGTCACTGGATCCATTACCAACAAGCTCAGTGTTTTCACCATTCTGCTTCTGTTTTTGCTTTCTTGCTCCACTTTTACTTCCACAGGTCAGTCTCTCTCCGCTCTGGGTACAAGTTCTTAAAGTTTTTATTTTTATTTTTTGCTTTATGAAAGTGTTTCTCTTGTTTTCTGAACCTGGGTATCGGTTAGTTTCTGTAGAAGTGTAACATTTTGCATGGATTTGGACTTTTAATTGGAAATTTAGTACTTTACTAAATTTTTTGTCGCCAACTTTGATCTGTTAATTTCTTTCTATCGTGTGTGTATTGGGATTTAAGTATGAGATAGATGGCTGGTGATATGCAGGAGACTAGAAAGATCAAATCTTCCACCGAGTTAGTGAGTCAGAGCTCAGATTTTTTGATCCGGTTAAGTGACAGGTTAAAAAGGAGTGTGTTTCTCATTCAGTGAAATAATTTGGTTTATTTGTTTCCAAGTCAAGTGATTGAACTTGAAATGGTTTATATTTTCACAATAAATTATGCTGTGGTCTTGAAATGAGTTCTACCTATGGTTTGGGGTTTAAATGTTTCAGTTAGCATGTGCTTGGGGAGTTGAAGAGACACAGGAATGATCCTATAGTCATATTCTACATAGTGCAAATTTGTGGTTGTCTCTGTCAATGTAGGCCAAAAACCAAAATATGCAAATCATTTTACGCACTGTGTATTGCTGTTTGCCAGTGTATTTTCTTTACTTCTTTTCAAGTTTTTCATCTTGAACCTTCATTCTGTTTTTGCAATATTGAGAACTAACGTTTATTCTTCTCTATGGATGTCTATGCAGAAGCCTATGATGCACTTGATCCAAATGGGAATATCACAATAAAATGGGATGTGATGTCCTGGACTCCGGATGGCTATGTTGTAAGTATTAGTTAATGATAGATTCTTAAATTATGCAAGGTATGTGCAAAAGTTATCTTGGAACGAACACTTGCATTAGATTATGATTCTTCTAAAACATTACAACATTTGATTATGTTCCTGTCTAGGTGTCCGCTTAATGTTCTTTAATTTGCATCAACTCGAGTATGAGAAATTTGGAGAATTCATCTACCTCTGAATCATGATATATATTTACTTAAATTGTAATGTAAAATATCCCTCTTATTGATTTTGGCAGGCTGTCGTCACAATTTTCAACTTCCAACAGTATCGCAATATTCCAGCACCAGGTTGGACATTGGGGTGGACATGGGCAAAAAAGGAAGTCATCTGGAACATGATGGGAGGACAAACCACAGAGCAAGGAGATTGTTCACAATTTAAAGGGAACATCCCACATTGCTGCAAGAAGGATCCAACGGTTGTAGATTTGTTGCCGGGGACTCCATATAACCAGCAGATTGCAAATTGTTGCAAAGGGGGAGTACTAAGCTCCTGGGCACAGGACCCAGCTACTGCACTAAGCTCATTTCAGCTCAGTGTTGGTGCCGCAGGAACAACTAACAGAACTGTCAGAGTACCCAAAAATTTCACGCTCAGAGCCCCAGGGCCTGGATATACTTGTGGACCTGCAAAAGTTGGTAAACCAACTAAATTCATTACAGCAGATAAGAGGAGAGTCACACAAGCTATGAGTAAGTTTCTTGTTAAAATCTTTTTGAGTAATATAGATATGACTGGTTATATGTTGTTATTGTATTTTTATCCATTTAGTTTAGAAGTATAATAACAGTAAAGTCCTCTATGTTGTCGTGGGAAAGCACATGCTCTGTGAAATGGTCTAAAGGTGAAGTAAGATGTAATAACAGCAGTGGTTCTTGCTTATGATAACGAGTGCAACAAAACATTCAATGTCTTGGAACAGTGTTTTAATTGGACCCTGCCTGTATCTTACTGCAGTGACCTGGAATGTCACATGCACATATTCACAATGATTACATCAATGAAGAGACGGGGAGAGAGGTCAATGATGGACAAGAAGAAGAATACATCATCAATGGACCTGAAACACGAGAAATGGAAGTTCTAAGTAATAATATTGCTGCAAGTTTAATAAAAATATGATATTGCATGACAATTTATTATTTGTTTTCATTTTGAGTTTTTGTAGCTCATTACATTTTTTTTATGTTTATTTTTAGAACACCTAGTTATACTCTGCTTGATGCTTTTCTGATGAAATTTTTGTTGATTTTTTAATCATCAATTGTTTCGAGGTAGAAAAATAAAAGAAATAAAATCAATATGTCATAAATTTTTTTTATTTAAAATTATTATAATACATAATTAAAGATATTGTATGTGCTCATTTTTATATTATGTATTTTAATAAATTTTATCCTATATTATGTATATTTCAGTCATTTATTTTTTTACAATAATTTAATAATAAGATTTACCAAACACCCATAACTACTTTAAAAATTTATGGTAGTTTTAAAAATAAAATTTATCAAATACTTAACTGATTCTTTTCATAGTTGATTATGTCTATAGTATAGCTAGCAACAATTATTTTAAAATCTATAGCATAACTAAACTAGCATTTAGTATAATTCCATACTTATGTAACATATATTATAACAATTCCAAATTATCTTTAATTCGTTTAAGAAGTAAAATTATCAAATTTAAAGAGATTATTATTATTGCTAATTATATTCAAATAATAAAATAAAAAATAAAATTAATAAAATAAAAATATTTATTTTAGTTACCAATTATTATATGTATTCATAAAAATTACATAAATGTAATAAAAAAATATATAAATAAATTTTATTTAACATTATATTCATTTTAGTTATTTATATTCTTACAGTATTTTAACAATTGAAATTAAAAAAAACAGACTGTTATTTTTAAAATTCATAGCATTTAAAAAATAAAATTCATAAAAATGCTAAACATAAATTATTTATCTTTAAAGTTAATATTTTTATAGTATAACTAATAGTAATTATTTTAAAAATTATGATATTATAAAGCCGACATGAAGAATATAATATCAATGTAAATAAATGAAAAAAAAAGAAAAATAAAAAAACAGATTTACTATACTGTATAATTTACCAAATGCTACTGGGAGTATTTTACAATCTCACGGGTCAATTCAAATCAAATAACAACCATTCGATAGTGAAACGACCAATAGTGACCAGTGATTTTATTATTGATGATTTTGGAAGAGACAATAGTTGGTTGAACATTGAGCAAATTAAAATTAAAAAAAATAGGTATCGCGTTTCCATCAATTGTAATGTAACATGCAGCGACGACAGCTATTATACATGAGGCTTCATTGCGTGCCCAATATTTTATTTGAAAAGCAAAAATTTAAATAATTAAACTACTAATGTACAAACGTCATGCGTGATGGTGAAGTTACATGTAACACGATTTACGTCACAAATCACAAACGAAAAGTGATACTCCCGTAATTTGTAAAAATTGACTACTGAAGTTGCATTTGTTTTTTTTTTTTTGGTGTTAGTTTAGTTCGATGTAACTTAAAAAGTTGTACATTTGATTGATATTTTTCTTTTTTTTTTCTGTCGGCACGAATCCAATTTCGGGTGGTGGTTGTTTATTAGAAAAATCTTAATTTAGATTTCAGGTTTTTTAGTAATTTAACATATTATATAATCGATAGTCCGCAATGACGTTGGAGAAAGGTAGGCTACAAATAATTAGCTTCACAAATTTCTTTGTAATAAAAAGAAAATGAGGAGAAGATTCAGACAATCAACAGAAACGTCTCTTGAGTCATTGATTTTTTTTTTTTTTCCCTCCCTCCACCGACAGAGTCCCATTATAAAAATTCAAGCCATGGCCTACGTGGCCCACGTTCCAAGCTGGCTGTGTTTACCGAGTCTTTTTACGCCGTTAGATATATATTGATATTTTTACTGTCTACGGCGCCCGCGGTAACGAAATTACTAAAATATCCCTACTGACGATCTATACATATGTTTATTTTATGAATTTGTAGAGAGGTCATAATTTTACCTAAGCAAATTTTAGTTCGATTGGTGTTTTATTTTCTATTCATATTACAAAAATTTTAAATTAAAAACAAAAAAAAGAACAAAGAATTTCATGGAGTTTTGCTTGTATTGGCGTGAAGCAAAATTGTACAAACTATAAAATAGTATGACGAGCTCCGTTATTAATTAGTATTAATATTTGATGTGTCTCCACTAACATTTTTTTAAGGGGCAAAATAAACATAAATTACTCTTCCTAAATAACGATATAACATTTTTTATTATCATTAATTTTTAATAGAGTTTCTTTTATGTGTACATGTTATTATGAAAATATTATGAATTGTTAATTATTTTGTGACTTGAATATCAAAAGTTAGAGTTTAAAAAGATTGATGTGTTCAAACCGACTATAAATAGTTATAATAATGATAATATATATATGAAAAGTTTTACAAAAGAAATTTTTTTTCTTTAATAAAGTAAGGAACAAGTTAAGGGATAAATAAAATCACTAATGTGTTGTATCTCATTTTATAATATATTAAATTTATTGTTTCTTTTTTAGTCTTTCAATTTGTTCAACTTGTCTCACCATTTTAGAATTGATGTTAACATGCTATAAATTTTCTTTTTCACACTGTAATGAATCTAATTTCATAAATTTTAACATAAATATGTTTGCTTAAAAGTTACTTATATAATAAATATCTCCATTTTAATAGTGGTTTTCCAAACAAATGGTTATTTATTATAAGCGACTCATTAAATAAGCCATTATATTTTTTTAAAACTCCTAATATACCTTAATATTTTGAAAAATAAGACACTTTAAATACTTAAAAAAATAAAGTAATTTAAACTTATATATTTTGATCATTAAAATAATAAAATAACATTTCAATTTAAACTTATATATATTATATTTTTTAAAATTATAGGAACTATAACAATATAATTTACCTAATAACAAATTTTTTTAATTAACAATTTATTTTACCTACCATAATGATTTATTAAAAATAAAAAATTCTCTTATCGTAAAAACTACTCACATTTATATACTATCATTTAATATAATATACGGCCTGCTCCACTCCCAAGATAATCGCAATTATTAGCTCTGACCAACCACTTGAGCAAAAAGATAGTGATCTCATAATCAAACACTTCTATTACATCAATGATTCTGATATTCTTCAATAACAAGTTTGTTAAAAAGAAAAATAAATAACGATTTTCATTAAATTACACTGAATTATAATAGTATTTTGTTAACTCAGACAAGGGTATTATAGTAATATGACTCGGCATGCACGGGAATGTGATTACAGGTAACATTGAGCTAATTCAGATATAAGAAGTCTTCTTGGGCAGTTAAATAGAAAAAGAAGTCTTCTTTACTTCTCTCTCTCTCTTTCTGTGTTTCGTTTCACTTTGAAGCAGATCTTGAGTTTTGAGTCATTGATCATTCATTCCTTGGGAAACCTCTACATCAAGGAAAATGGAATCTTTAAGGGGTTCAGTCACTGGATCCATTACCAACAATCTCAGTGCCTTCACCATTCTGCTTCTGTTTTTGCTTTCTTGCTCCACTTTTACTTCCACAGGTCAGTCTCTCTCCGCCCTGTGCACAGGTTCTTAAAGATTTTTTTTTTTTTTTTGCTTTCTGAGAGTGTTTCTCTTGTTCTCTGAACCTCGGTATCCGTTAGTTTCTTTAAAAGTGTAACATTTTGCACGAATTTGGACTTTTAATGGGAAATTTAGTACTTTACTAAATTTTTCGTCGCCAACTTTGATCTGTTAATTTCTTTCTATCGTGTGTGTATTGGGATTTAAGTATGAGATAGGTGGCTAGTGATATGCAGGAGACTAGAAAGATTAAATCTTCCACCGAGTTAGTGAGTCGGAGCTCAGAATTTTTTTAACCTGTGATATGCAGGACACTAGAAAGATTAAATTTCCACCGAGTTGGTGAGTCAGAGCTCAGAATTTTTTTGATCTGGTTAAGTCACAGGTTACAAAGGAGTGTGTTTCTCATTCAATGAAATAATCTGGTTTATTTGTTTCCAAGTCAAGTGATTGAACTTGAAAAGATTTATATTGTCACAATAAGTTTTGTTGTGGTCTTGCAATGAGTTCTACCTATGGTTTGGGGTTTAAAGGTTTCAGTTAGCATGTGCTCGGGGAGTTACTAACTTTTATTTTTCTCTATGGATGTCTATGCAGAAGCCTATGATGCACTTGATCCAAATGGGAATATCACAATAAAATGGGATGTAATGACCTGGAATCCAGATGGCTATGTTGTAAGTATTAGTTAATGATAGATTTTTCAATTATGTAAGGTGTATGCAAAAGTTTCCTCGGAATCAGAATGAACACTTGCATTAGATTATGATTCGTCTAAAACATAGGAACATTTGATAATGTTCCTGTCTAGGTGTCCTCTTAATGTTCTTTTGCATCAAGTCAAGCATGAGAAATTTGGAGAATTCATCTAGCTCTGAATCATGATATCTATTTACTTAAATTTTAATGTAAAATATCTCTATTATTGGTTTTGGCAGGCTGTTGTTACAATTTTCAACTTCCAACAATACCGCCACATTCCAGCACCAGGTTGGACATTGGGGTGGACATGGGCAAAAAAGGAAGTCATCTGGAACATGATGGGAGGACAAACCACAGAGCAAGGAGATTGTTCAAAATATAAAGGGAACATCCCACATTGCTGCAAGAAGGATCCAACGGTTGTAGATTTGTTGCCGGGGACTCCATACAACCAGCAGATTGCAAATTGTTGCAAAGGGGGAGTAATAAGCTCCTGGGCACAGGACCCAGCTACTGCACTAAGCTCATTCCAGCTCAGTGTTGGTGCCGCAGGAACAACTAACAGAACTGTCAGAGTACCCAAAAATTTCACGCTCAGAGCCCCAGGGCCTGGCTATACTTGTGGACCTGCAAAAGTTGGTAAACCAACTAAATTCATTACAGCAGATAAGAGGAGAGTCACACAAGCTATGAGTAAGTTTCTTGTTAAAATCTTTAAAATCTTTTTGAGTAATATAGAGGTGACTGGTTATATGTTGTTATTGTATTTTTATCCATTTAGTTTAGAGGTGTAATAACAGTAAAGTCCTATATGTTGTTGTGGGAAAGCATATGCTCTGTGAAATGGTCTAAAGGTAAGTAAGATGTAATAACAGCAGTTGGTTCTTGCTCATGATAACGAGTGCTACAAAACATTCAATGTCTTGGAGCGGTGTTTTAATTGGACCCTGCCTGTATCTTATTGCAGTGACCTGGAATGTCACATGCACATATTCACAGTTCTTGGCTCAAAAGACACCCACCTGTTGTGTTTCGCTCTCTTCCTTCTACAATGAAACGATCGTAGGCTGCCCAACATGTGCTTGTGGCTGTCAAAACAATGGAACGGAGTCTGGGAGTTGCATAAAGTAAGTTCTTTCATTTATCTTTCATTTCACACTTTACCTTTTTCCCTTTTTTATTTTTTTTTTCTCCCCTCCTTATCCTCTTGAGATGCTCCTCAAAACATATCTCCATGGATTTTGGTGGGTTTTCTGAAGCTGCTTCTTATATTTTCACGTTCATTATGTCTTAACAGTCCAAAGACTCCACATCTGGCATCAGTTGTTAATACTCCAGGAAAAGCCAACAGACCAATGGTCCAGTGTACCAGCCATATGTGTCCCATCCGAGTTCATTGGCATGTCAAGCTCAATTATAAGGAGTACTGGCGTGTGAAGATCACAATCACTAATTTTAATTATGCAATGAATTACTCACAGTGGAATCTAGTTGTGCAGCACCCCAACTTTGATAATCTCACACAGCTTTTCAGCTTTTATTACAAGTCACTAACTCCTTATGAAGGCTTAAGTAAGTTAACTCCTGCCAGAGATTAATCCATGTTCCTGTTAAAGATCTGCTTAACTCTATGTTATATTCCTAACATATTGTTGGCAATATCAAAATATTGCAGATGATACGGCCATGCTGTGGGGAATAAAGTTCTATAATGATTTTCTCTCTGAAGCAGGCCCTGATGGGAATGTGCAGTCAGAGCTGCTGTTTCGAAAAGACGCATCAACATTTACTTTTGAGAAGGGTTGGGCTTTCCCTAGAAGGATTTATTTTAATGGAGATAACTGTGTGATGCCACCGCCAGATGCCTATCCATGGTTGCCAAATGCAAGTTCGCGGCCTGTTATTTCTCTACTTTGTACGGCCATAACAATCTTGGCGGCTTGGGTGTTCTTATTGGCTTATGCATGATGAATTATATCTGAGGCCAATTGGAAAGGCTAACTCTTGTTCTAGAGCATTCTTGATGTGCTATCTGCTGTGACATATGCTGAAGCATATGTAATCCAATTGCTGGGGTTTGATGTGCTGAGTGCTGCAACTTGCACACCATACAAGAGGTTTCAGGTGCATTACAGCCTGCTGCTCTACATGCTTTTCATCTAATTATGTATTGGGAATCAGAAGTTTTTGCCATATTTTTTAGAGTTATTTGTTGCGTTGTATGTTTATCTATACATACACTTTGATAAAAAAATTGTTTGTAGAATATCCCACAGTAAAAGTATTTGTAATAAGGAACTCCATGAAGAAATTATTGTTGATATCTTGTTCTGTTCATTATTAGCATTTAAGGTCTGTCAATAACTCTGTTCGGAATACCTAATTTCAAGATTTGGAGAAAAGAAAATGGCTGATTTCAAGATTTGGAGAAAAGGAAATGGGCATTGATTAACTTCAGGTTTAAGCTGCCTGATGCAGACAGAAACTGAAATAACTGTTGCTCTGTAGACAGGACGCGACGCTTACAGAACATTTTGTATTTATGCGAAGAGGCTTTTTAGCTTCTTCGCCGGCAAAAGATTTCTGCATCTGAAGGACGGCACACTTACCACATGTCATATAGTTCACAGATAGGAGCTGTGATGGTGTAGAACTGTCAGACACAGACAACTCATCCCTGAAAATCATCATGCTCTTTCAGTGTGTATTTGAAAATCTTGTCTTCCTAATAGTAAAATAGTCACCAGAGGGACAGTATCACCAATAAAACTGAGGCTGCCATTGTCAAAGACGTCATTGGATTTGCATTTGCAGAGTTTGGCAGAAATGGGTATGTGTCAGGTGGGGGCAGCATGCATTCATCTCCATTGAAGTAAACTTTTCGAGGAAATGCCCATCCCTGCTTGAAGGTGAACGTGTCCTTGTTCTTCTGAAGAAGCAACTCAGATTGAACATTTCCTTGCGGTCCAGCTTCCATTAAGAGGTCATTGTAGAATTTCATGCCATAGAACATACCAGTGTCATCTGTAAATACAAGTGAAAACTTATCAATCAGTGTGTTTGATGTGGGTTATACAACTGAAATTTGAAAATTCAATTAGATTTTTCAGGCACTAACTTATCGATTCGTAAGGGACGAGAGGCTTGTAATCAAAGCTGAAAACTTGTGTGACGTTGTTGAGATTGGGGTGCTGTGCAACAAGTGTCCACTGAGTATAGTTCATCCGATAGTTGAAATTAGTGATGGCAACCTTTACACGCCAATATTCCTTATAGTTCACCTTCACATGCCAATGCACCCGAATAGGGCACATATGATGTGTGCATTGCAGCAATGGTGTATTGTCTTTCTTTGGAGTGTTTATTCCTGTTCTGTGAGCTGCTTTTGAGTTACTCCTGCACAATTGCAACCAACACCGAAGTTGGCTACTCCCATAGCTAAAGAAATCAGATATTAGTGAAAACTGAGTCGGAGGCTTACATAATGCAGTTGTTTTTGTTGTGGCAGCCGCAAGCACAAGATGGGCAAGGAGTGATTGTTTCATTGTAAAAGCTCGAGAAGGAAACACAACAGCTTGGGTTCTTTGAAGCAAGAAACTGCGAATAGGTGCACGTCACATTCCATGTCACTGCAGGCAAAGACATTCAGATAACGTCAGATATAAGATCTTCAATTATCAACATGATGAATATTTATATGATAGAAAGATTTTGACAGAGATAAGCTTACTAAGTGCTTGAGTTTTTCTCCTGCGATCAGCTGTGAGAAAAACTGTTGATGGCACAACTTTTGCAGGGCCACAAGTGTACCCTGGTCCTGGACCTAGCAGAGTGAAATTCTTGGGCAGTTTCACTGTCTTATTTGAAGTACCGGCAAGTCCAACACTTACCTGAAAGGCTGAGACTGCACCTGCCGGATCCTGTCCCCATGCAGATACAACACCACCTTTGCAGCAATTTGCGAACTGCTGGTTGTAAGGAACTCCCGGTAGCAGGTCGACAACAGTGGGAGTTCTTTTGCAGCAGTGTGGTATGTTTCCTTTGAACTTGGAACAGTCTCCTTGCTCTGTGGTTTGTGCCCCCACCATTGTCCAAATTACTTCCTTCTTCGCCCATTGCCATCCCAGAGTCCATCCAGGAGCCCCGATATGGCGATACATTTGAAAATTGTTCATTGTCACCGCAGCCTGGTAGAATTTATTAGCCGTGATTAATATGATGATGATTACCATAAAAGATAGGGCCGCCAGGCCGTCTCTTGCTTGGCCATGGATTCAACAGATACATAACAAGCATGCTCGATTGTGTTTGTTAATAATTTGATGTTATAGCTACAATACCTATTATGTTTGCGTGTAACCATTTAATCAGAAAGGTTAACTTGATGCCATGATAAATAATTCTGCATCTCAAATTTCGAAATTTGGATGCATCAAACATATTTGATTAACATTCATATATCTTCATCTTGCAATTGCACACCTTGCTCATCGGCAATGAAACAGAAATAAACTCCTTACAGATGATGACACTCACCACATAACCATCCGGTGTCCAAGACATAACATCCCATTTGATCGTTACGTTGCCAGTCGGATCTAATGGATCGTATGCCTCTACGATCATCAAAGCAGAATCCATTGTCAATAAGCAAGCAAAAGAAACTGGCCAGCTGCCTGATGATTAAAATTTTAATTCTTCAGTCTTTTTTAGATCTGAGCAAAAAATTACCTGCATGCGAGAACATGAAGAATGCAATTGCCAACAATGCGAACTTCAGTTCAGGGAATGAGTGGCACCACCGCCTTGGGCAAAAGACATTTTTGTGTTCCATGGCCTGAAGTTTACTGGATCACAAACTCTCCGGTATGAATCAAAGGAGAGACTGGCATTTCGTTGTGCTACCAATGTGTTAAAAAGGGAAAAGGATGCTTGGAGGTGTCTCACCAACTGGTTGTTAGGTAATTTTGTAAGATATTTTCATCACCCTTGTCACGCACACCTAATTTGATTTTATTTTTCAGCTTAAAGTTCCTGCATCTTGAAGCAAAGCTTTGATGGGGAATGATGGAAAAGCTGGCGGAGGACTTCGAGAGGCTTGGACTCAACAGCTCTACTGTCATTTCCCATTCACATTGGTGGTCGCATTCACATACTCAAATGTGGTCGAACTCATTTGAACCTCAAGGGATGTGTCAATATTTACGGGACCAGCTTCAAGAACAAGTTTCTTCTCTTTACACTCAAGTCAATCCAGTTCAGGCTGTTCAGCCTCGTGCTTTTGCTTGGTCCTAAATGAGCATTCTGAATCATTACTCTTCTGACTTCTCTAGAAGCATATCCATGTTAACAAATATGTTCAAGAATGGTTTTTTTTTTTTTTTTTGGTGGGGGGGGGGGGGGGATGGAAAAATGCTTGTTAATTACCATCAACTGTGACTGATAAATGATGATTACATTTAAAACTTCGATTATGGCAAGCTTTTCAGCAATGATACATGGAAGTTTGTAAGTTCTGCGTAGCTCAGTTATAGCAACAGTTGCATGAGAGAGCAAAGGGAACTTAACCAAAATCCCCACTCTGGTTCGTTAAAATAAATTATTTTTTTCCTCGTGTTTTAAATAACCTATACAGTTTTTGGAGACCATATTAGTCCTCTTTGAATAGCTTAATGACAGTGGAAAAATGGATGGACTTTTAAAGGTTCCAGTTTTAAGGGAATAGTTTTGATGTCAAGGGGTTCTAGACTTTTAGTGGATTTCAAACATAAAGGAAAAAATATTAATTTTCCTAAGCAAAAGAAAGAATATCCGCTCGTTTTCCCAAGCAAAAAGCATAATTAATTAGTTCATATCAAAATTTCCATTATATCTCTTGTCACGAATAAAGCAAGTGATCATTTCTAACCTTAATAGTCCTTTTTCTTCTCTTTAAGCATTGATTAAGGAAAAGAATCTAATCATATTTCTATAAATAGTTTGGATTAGTGGGTGTCTTGATGGTCTTGGTTGGTTCAATAGCATCAAATCTTTAATTCAAAGTAAAAATGGATCAGATCTAAATGTCAAAATAAACTGATGTGAGAGATAAAAATTGGGTCTAATTTTTCTATCACTTATGACTGGAAGGTGCTTGGATCAGTGGTCTCTCCCCTTCAGATAACGACATGTCATCTGCCTATTAAGTCTTCAAATTTGTATTCAGATTTTCTTTTTTTTAAAAAAAAAAATCTATTTCTTTTGTCCAATGCCATAGCCCATAAGCAAAATAATTTGATATGGGCAAAATTATTTTATGGTTTAACCTCCATGAGTGAGTAATACACTTGCAACACCGACAAACTAAAATTATTAGACTTTTTAAGATAATGGTGATATGATGGTCAGGCTGGGACATTGTTCTAGGATTTTTAATAATCTTTAACCAAACATTAATCGTTCCCCCCCCCCCCCCCCCAAAAAAAAAAAGGTTCATTTTATGCTTCAACTCCAAGTAATCGTATAACTTCTGGGATTAAATGAATTGGCGGTGCACCTAATAGACAAAGATGGCTTATCCACTAATATGATATTAAATTATTTAAAGGTCAATAAAAAATTATTATGGTGAGGGTGAATTTTCATTTCAAATAATTCTACCTATAAAGAACTACTTCAGAAAACAAGTTGGAACTCAGTTTATCAGTTTATATTGAACTGATCAAACTCAATCAACAATTTAATAGCTCAGCAGTTTGCACACTTATCAAAATTAATATTATTAACATTGCGTGTCTGTAAGTATATGAATTTCTGATTTGCACAAGCTTGTAATAAACCTCTCCTTGTCGACTTGAAGTTGCAAGACACTTATCTCTAATGAAGTTTGATCACCAAAAGGCTAGCAATACCAAAAGCAGAAGAGCAGCTAACGTAGATGAGGCAATTGCTTTTGCGTGGGCAGAATTTGGCAGGTATGGATAGTCTTCGGGGGGCGGCATCCTGCATTCATTCCCATTGAAGTAGATTTTCCGAGGAAATGCCCAACCCTGCTTGAATGTAAATGTGTTCATATCCTTTTCAAGAATCAACTCCGACTGGACATTTCCGTCTGGCCCGGATTGCAATAGTATGTCGTTATAGAATTTTAAGCCGTAGAACATGCCTGTGTCATCTGCACATTCAAAACGTTCAACCAAGGGTCAGCCTTAGAAGCCATCATAGGAAAGTGGTGCGTTCATGCATCATTCAACATTCATCCCATCTGTATGGACTTACTGGTGGAGTCGTAAGGAATCAGCGGCTTGTAGTCGAAGCTGAAAACTTCAGTGACATTGTTGAGATTTGGATGTTGAACAACAAGCGTCCACTGTGTGTAATTAACTTGGTAGTTGAAATTAGTGATAGACATCTTTACACGCCAGTGCTCCTTGTAGTTGAGCTTCACATGCCAATGTACCCGGACGGGGCACATGTGTTGTGTGCAGTGTAGCAATGGTGCAACGCTTGTTGTTGTGTTCATCATTCCCACAACACTTCGAATATCTGAATCACTCCTGCATGATGCCATAGGTGAGCAAGATCAAGTAGAAGTGGTGGCCTGTGTGCCAGATACTTTGTAAGATATCTAGAGAAAATGTATGCAGAAGTGTCTACACTGGTTTAGCTTTAAAGCGAATTCAAAAAGATCAGAAACAAGGCTTACTTGACACAATTGTTCTTGTTCTGGCAGCCGCAGGAGCAGCTGGGACAAGGCGTGATTGTGGAGTTATAAAAAGATGACATTGAGACACAACACGTTGGATTCTTAGAAGCCAAAATCTGTGAGTACGTACATGTCACATTCCATGTCACTGCAAATAGCAAACTAAAGATTAAAGAGAAGAACATAACCATTGACCAGGATAGCTAAAAATGTACAAGGCTTCATAGATTAACAGTTCAATTGATCGGTTACTTCAAGAAAATGTACTCTGTTGGTGACAAATTGTTAGGTTGTCTAACAAGTGAGGAATTTTTTTGGGAAAAGTAAGCTTGTGTCTTGCAGTTAAAAGGAAATAGACACACGGCTCCGTGGGTGAGTTTATCGTGTTTCAAAACGATAATCGACAGGAAAAAAGACAATTACTTGCGACTGTAACAAGAACTGCACTTACTCATAGCTTGAGTTCTTCGACGTCCATCAGCTGAGATAAAAGCCGTGGGCGGCACAAGTTTTGCTTGGCTGCATGTGTAGCCTCTTCCAGGACCGAGCAAAGTGAAATTCTTGGGTAGTCTCACTGTTTTATTCGAGGAACCAGAACGCCCAATGCTCAGTTGAAAGGAAGAAACTGCAGCTGAAGGGTCTTGTCCCCACGATCCCACAACGCCGCCTTTGCAACAATTGGCAACTTGTTGGTTGTAAGGGACTCCAGGGAGCAAGTCAACTACTGTAGGATTTTTCATACAACTGTGAGGGATATTTATTTTGAACTTGGAACAGTCTCCTTGCTCTGTTGCTTGAGCTCCCACCATCGACCAGATCACTTCTTTCTTTGCCCATGTCCATCCCAGTGTCCAGCCTGGCTCCATGATGTGCCGATACATTTGGAAGTTGGTCATCGTTACCAGTGCCTGCACATTTATCATGTTAAGCTTCCATCTCTAATGACTACAATGTAACAGCTAATATTTAGTGAGAGATATCCAAACATGAAAATCATTGCCATGTTGTCTTCTCCGCAACTATGAATGCAATAACAAGGATCCTTTTCATTTAATACTTCACTTGTTAATAAAAGAAACGAGTACAAAAGATGTCAATTTCAATTCATACTTACCACATAACCATCTGGAGTCCAAGACATAACATCCCATTTGATTGTTATGTTCCCACTCGGATCCAATGCGTCGTACGCCGCTAAATTTACAACACAGAACAAGCAGGGAAATGTAAGTAAAGAACATAAATGGGATCAAATTTTCCAATGGAATTTCGTGAGTTGGAACTCACCAGCATGAGAAAAAATCATAACGACGACAAAAGTGAACACAATAAGACATGCATATCTTTTAGAAACCATGCTTAAAGTACACAGCTGCCAGAGAAACTCTGCTAAACAAGAATTGCAAAATGCAGATCCTAAATTTTTTCTGCCATACAAGGCAGCAGAAAAGAAATATTCTGAGGCTTAACTAATGATTTTGTTAGGTAGTTCATATCGTTAGCTTGCTGTCGTTTTGTCATCCATTTTTATTTAGTTTCTATGCATCTGCCGGTTCAAGCCTCTGAACAAATCCTTGTTGAGGTATGATTTAGGACAAGCAGAATATTTTAATACTGTTTGACCATAAATCCCCAACAGACAAAATCCATTATGCAAAATTCCAAATGGCTAAATTTGCTAGACACAGCATTTTTGTTATTGAAAGAATAATCCACCAAACAAATGAGTTGACATACCTCTAAATAAAACATGAATCACCTAGATATCATAATTCAATTGAAGTTGATTGTTAACTCCAGTTGGTACTTTGGCACAACTAGACTTGTTACCGCAAAGAGCTGGATCAAATAGTCAACTCCAGTTGGGAATGATTATGACTTATGAACAGCTTAGACAATCACTGAAAATTTTTTGGAATTTTTCAATCAGCAATACCCAGATGATGCATTCTAAAAGCATTAAAAATGAAAAATGCTAATAGAATTAATTGGTTCGACGATTTCTTCTCCACATATTTTTAATCTTTTTTTTAAGAGACAATACAGCTTTGAGAAATTGGTATGGGGATTGTTCAACCTCCAAGGTTTCTTTATTTAATGGAATTTTTTTTTTTGTTAGAATAATCATCTGAAGCATATCGAGTCACTTTCAACTCAAGCTTGTGACTAAATGACAATGAAGCGATTTTAATCGCTGCCGCACAGAGAATTACATGTTGATGTCACACATAGAGACACATGAAATATGCATATGTATGTTATAAAAACATAATATTTTGGAGTCTAATAGAATTTGGTAGTTCTAGCTCAAGAAAATTCATCCTGGCTCTGGGTGCAATTTAAATTCATCCTGGCTCTGGGTGCAATTTTTTATCTCAGCAATTAAAATTCAACCATCTATTATTCACAAACATCTAATTCCATCATATAATGCCATTTAGTAATAGTAATGTACCTATTCCGGATTTTATCATGTCAACTTATTTTGTGATGGATAAACAACGGTTTACTATTGGTAAACAGACAAAACAAAGATCATCAAATTTATGGTGCTTGAGCAGAATTAGATTTTCCAGCGTCTGTAGGGAAGCCATAATGCAGATTGCTGCTGCCTTCTAAAACAAATCACTATTTATGCCCAGTAAAATCTTGGGCAGTAATATTCTTACAGTATGTTGTTCAAACTTCAAAAGTTTTATCGGAGTTCAGTGGAAATTTCTATTCCGCATCTAATCTATCTTACATAATAAACGCTTCTATCTGTTGAACATCTCCAGCTCCTATCATAAGCATCCACACTGGTGTAATATTGAGAAAGACAGAACTTGCCTTCTTTCTATGAGAAATCACCGAAATGCTAGCAATATCGCAAGCAGAAAAGCAGCGAGTGCAGAAGATCCAATAGGGCCAGCATCAGCAGAATTCGGAAGGGAGGGATAAGAATCAGGAGGTTGCATCATGCAGTCATCTCCATTGAAGTAAACTTTCGAAGGGAAAGCCCATACAATACGAATGTGTTCTTGTCCTTTCCAAGGATCAATTCTGACTGCAAATAACCATAAGGCCCAGCTTCCGTTAACAGGTCATTATAATACTTTATGCCATAAAACATGCCTGTATCATCTGCATTTGTAGAAAATAAGTTACAAAAAGCATACTGCACTTGCACTTGCAAGTTGAGTGGTTTATAGAGAAAGCGATTGTCACGACCCGTCCCGAACCCTGGGACGAATCGTGACTGATCCTCGAAATTTGACTAATGACGATCTATAAATAATAACAATAATATTTCTCCTAAATTCCAATAGCCTTTTTCTATATTTTTAAAATTATCAAATTATTCTTATCTCCAAAAATTACCAATGATCTCGATATCAAACTTTATTTAATTGCCCCCAATAATATATTTATTAACTTATCCTTAATATTCTCAATTTCTGAAATATCCTCGAATCCTTTAAAATTACCGAAATGCCTTGAATTCAAAATTATCGAAATATTCCAAAAATCATAATTTATCAATTTAACCTCAAAATCATAAATTACCAACCAATCCTCAATTTTATCAATTAATAAAATATCCACATATTAGAAATTATTAAATTATCTCTAAGGTGTAAAATTATCGAATTACCTCCAATCACTTAAATTACCGATTTATTATCGAAATCTCAAATTACCTAACTATCCTTATCCATAATTATCAAATTACCCACAACTTTCAGAAACTATAAAATTAACCCCAAAATTCTTGGTCTTTACCGAATTGCCCCTCACCGGTCAACGGTAACCGGACTTCAGTCAATGGTGACGGGAAGCTTAGATCTTGTAGTTCTGGTCTCGGTGAATCCAACGGTACCGGCGGTGACCTCCCACGCGCAGTGATGGAGCCGGATCGAGCTTCCTAAGGCCGCGGGTTGCAAGTTGCCGTTCACCGACAATCCGGCCGATTCAGATGACGAGACCGGTCGGAAATGGAAGCTGGAGGTGAGAGCAGTAGAACCCAGCCGGTGGAGTGGCCAAAATCTGGCAGAATCGACGGCAGCAAGAATGGGTATTTTGGTCGTTTTCCGGCGGTGAAAATGGCAAGGATACGACCAGCATCTCGAGGGCTTCAAATCGATACCAAGATCGTCGGAAACGGTGGCCGGAATTGAGAGATCCGGCCGGGTCAATTCGCGGGTCGGATCGGATCGAATCCGGTCACTCCTCTCTCTCTCTCTCTCTTTCTTGCTCTCTCTCTCTCCTTCTCTCTCTCCTCCATCGGCTTCTCTCACCCAAATAATAAAAATATAATATTATTTTATTAATCAACTATTTGATATAATAATAATATCATACCGATTAAATGAATACGGGTTTCGTAATAATAATTTTCTAACTAACTGACTCGGAATCGTGCTCGATTTTATTCCGATTTTTCACCACGATAAAATATAAAATTTCTACACACACGGTGTGTTTACTAATATGTCCAATTTTCCTCGCATTAACGTGTAACGAATCCGAACTTATAAAATCGATATCGAATAAAAATTATACGATCCACTGTAATGAAAAAATAAAAGTGTATATATTACAGCGATAGACTTTGGAGACATTTTTGAGATTTTGATGTTGAACAACAAGAGTCCACTGTGTGAAATTCCTCTGGTAGTTGAAATTCGTTACGGTAATCTTCGCAAGCCAATACATCTTGTAGTTAGCCTTCACATGCCAATGCACGCGGTTCGGGCCCACGTGTTGTTTGCACTGCAGAACTGGACATTGTAATTTATTGGTGAGTCCGATCTTGCCATACTTGAAAGTTTAGGATCATTCCTGCATCATAACCCAGTTTCAGGGATCATACATGTTGATGCAAAGTCTAGTCTGCTCGCTTCTCACCATAATTCCTCGTCGACACTCGAACCTGTGACCAGAAGGGGACAATCTTAACCTGCTTTGCTCCTCTATGAGCGGGACTCAAAACACAATTTTTTTTCCCTTTTCGTATCCCTGCACACAGAACAACCAGTCAGGGGGACACCGATGGTTTTCCGACGTAAACCATTCTATGTTCCAAGTTAGCAATCTAGGTCTACTTTGGAAAAATTATACCATTAATCCTCTGACCTCTCACTAGTTTTCTTTTACACAATCTCACTCTTCCCCAGATTTGATAATCTTCTTTTCTTTTTAAAAAATATGACTTCTCTAATTCTTTCTCTATTCCCCCTTTTTTTTTCCAACCTTTTTTCCATCTTTCGAAATCTAATTTATAACCTGCCTGGACATAGAGCCTCCATTATTCCACATTCTCCCATTCATGAGTCATGCTACCTGCATGGTCCTTAACCGTCGCTTAGTAGGTTTCTCGCCCGAGATATCAGGGGAAGTCCCACGTGCTCGTAACTCCCCTTAACGTGTTGATAACTGTCGCTGACTAGGTCGTGGACTTGGGATTCTCCAGATTCGCCTCGCGTCCCACTAAGTGATTGCGTCTGATGTCTCCTCGTCTCCAAGCGAGCTGCTTGTGTGTGTGGTCGCCTAATATCTCCTTATCAATGAGCAGGCGTCTCCTCGTTGGACACTCTGCTCAGGGTGTTACACATCAACACTGCGTCTCCTTGTTGGACACTCTGCTCGGGGTATTATACCCGAAACAATACACTTTTCCGAGAAAAAACAATTTAGAGGTTTAATATATATTGCCTGAGATTTTTCAAATTTTCAAAAACTCTTCTGCAAATATTATGAAAACTCTTCCTCCAAACATAGTTTTCGAGAAATTAAATAGGCTCCATTTTTTATTACAGTTTTTAGAATAATGCAAATTGGCAAAGCGGCCACTAAACCAGAGAAAGGAGGAAATTGATATTGGAAATTAAATAGGCCACTTACATTACGTAGCTATTTTCATTCCCACAACCACAAGGTCATGGAGTGATCATAGGATTGTAGTAAAAGATGACAAGGAAACACAACATTTTGCGTTCTTGGATACGAGGGTTTGTGAGTAAGCGCAGGTCACTGTCGAAGTCACTGTGGATGAAAAACAAAGATTAAAGACATAAGATCATTGGAGAGGAACTTCAAAAATCAGAACGAATCAAATCAGAAGACCTAATCTATATATTGGGGACCATTAATCATCTACCGTGCATGAATGCTAGTTTTCTTGGGTTTACTTCTTAGAAAATTTTGAGTGCTGACTCAAAATATTAACAGCCTGCGGTTATTTAGGACGAGCTTTTGTAGTGCTACACATTTTACAAAGAACATATGCCAACTGTTGAGCTTAAATAAGAAGCTATTTGTAAGATGTTTTAACAAAGGATTTAAATGCAAAACACTATATTACAAACATAGATACATAGAAACATACGTACATACATATCTACATAATCATTCTCTGATAAGGGCATCCTCAATACCTCACTCGTAGTATAAGTTTTTCTCCAACCGTCAGATGAGAAGAATGGTGTGGCCACCATGATGGTCGCGGCACTGCAGGTGTAGTCTGGTGCTGGACTAAGAATCTAAAAGTTCTTGGGAAGTCTCACTGTTTTATTTGATGTAACAGAATGTACAACACTAAGCTGAAATGAAGAAACAGCTGAGGCAGGGTCTTGTCCCCAAGAGGCCAGTTCATAACTTTTGCAACAATGCGTAAATTGTTGATTCTTCTGGACTCCAGGAGTCAAATCTACAATCGCAGGATTTCTTCTACAACAATGGGGAATGTTACTTGGAACAGTTTCCATGGGCAGTGGCTTGGGCTCCCACAATTGACCAAATCAGTTCCTTTTTAGCGTACATCCACCCTAATGTCCAACCAATGCTCTTTCTGGACCGACACACTTGCATGTTATTTATCGTCACCACTGCCTGAAAATACATGGTACTAATTTTTTAATAAATCTTTTAGACTCTACGCATTTCACATTCCTTTTCATTGACTGAGGCTGTAAACTGAACTAAGCTCTAATACTAGCTAACAAGGCTACCTAGGAGAACATGATATCATGATTAGCATTTTGAACCTTTAGATTTGACCTCATTCTCTCAATTCATAAATGCAAACTGATAACCACAGTAACTAAACACAAGCAAGCTATAGATAAAATACTCTTAAATCAGTGATTGCAATGTCAGGTTTATATAAAATCAAATCTTCAGGCAGCTAGTTAGCTCAATAAACCTTGGTGATCACTAATAAATTACTTTACCAAAAAGGCCTAGTTAACCCTACTGTATTATCACATTAACTGGAAGATAAGCTTTGGTTAGCTTGTTTAAATGCTAACATTCTGGCTTTCGAAAAAAACACCACTAGCAATCTACAGATCTCAGTATTACTGAGGAAAAATTAAACAGATTTAGGTTAAAGCTCACCACATAGCCATCTGGGGTCCAAGACATTACATGCCATTTGATGTTAATGCTCCCATGTGGATCCAGTGAATCGTAAGCTGCTACAACTGTTAAGAAAGTAAAAATGCAAGCAATCACAAGAACTGAGTATTGAAATTTTTTAAATTCCATGCTGCAAAAATTTCACTATTGGCGGTGCCTTCTCGCGGAAGTTACATACTGGAGTTCAGTATTTATGCAACTGAGATCCAGTAGCAGAGCTTACTAGTGCAGATCAATTCTCTAATTTTGTTGGCTACTTCATCTCAGATTCTCCTGTAATAATCTCAACACATCCGGACATCATTACATAATAATATAGCATTATGATTTTCTCACCAATCAAACCAAGAGGCATGACGGCACCTTACATACAGTAGTGATAAGTAAACAGCAGTGAGTATTGACTTTTTGCTAACCTTCTGTAATGAAATTTCCTAGCTATTGAGAGGAAATAAATAACTCAACCATCGAAGTAATTCTGACAGTAAAAGAAACCAATCTACTTAGGAAAGAATTTTGAGCATTATGTCAAGCAAATCATGATGGAAAACTATATATCATAATAATCATCTACTTCTGTAAATTTAAAAAACCTTCAACCTTCAATGCAAATTAAGAATGAAACTAAGATCTTACTCTTTAGGTCATGGTTGGATTGAAATTTTTATTATGTTAATGAATTTGAATTTTAGTTCTTGTTTTCTTAGTAGGATTGCATTATTGTGGTTATTTATGACTAGATTCTCAGATATATTACACTGAAACAATGTTGTTAAGGAGCACTTTCCCCCCTAAACCAGCCACATCAACTCCTCTTTTCTAACTTAAAAAAAATCCTATTTTAGAACAATTGTGCAATGAAAAATGATTTATCAGGTACTTAATTAACTATTCATACAGAACCTCCTGTGCCTTCCCAGTTATTTAATACACCACCCCAAGTTCCAAAAACCACATTAAGTCAAATAATTAAAGTAATATTTTTCTGATTCAATCATGTATTCCTTTCAGGTATCTCTATCCCTAGAGGGTATAGTTGTGTTTGTCCCTTTTGGTCCTCAGCTCCCTCTTTAACCAACGGTAGTGGTCATCTTTCCATTTTTAATAACAAGTATGCATTCTTTTATTTCCCAGCAGATACAGCAATGACATTAACCAATGGTGAGTCAAACAATATGAAGTATTAATCAATTACTGCAAGTCAATATTGTTTATTATTTTTTTAAGTACCTTTCTTATAAAGATTCTTAATAACAAGTCAATATTTTTATGCCTCAGCATATCATTGCTTGAAGTTCTTAATCCTGCATACATTAGATGGGATGTAATCATTTATCACTTCTTCATCTTAACAACAGGCAACAGAAAGCTGGCAAATGTCCAGAAAGAAACAGAGCAGGCCTGCAATTAAGTGAGAAGCGACAATCAAATATGTCATACACAGATAGGTAACTTCTGCTAATGAACTCTGCAGGTAAAAAGACACCAAGAAATTTCATAATCCAAAAGCACAAAAAAAAAAAAAAAAAAAAAACACTACAATTTCCGACTATGCTAACATAAAAAAAAAAAACATTTGATAGAAAAGTTTGTTGCCAATCGGCAACATCAGAAGCCAATCACGACTTAATCACTATTATTGAATTCGAAAAGTGATTACAATGGTAAATAATGTAATAAGAGTAGAAGTGCCCAAATTAATTTGAAAGGTAAGTTTTTAGACGTCATTTAGTAGAGGTGGTAAAATCTCAATATAATCTTCTTTAATAAAATAGGAGGTCTGAGGTTTAAATTCCACTCACATGGATGAAAAGAGATTGAATTGCCGTTACGCTAAATTTGAAAAAGTAAAAATGAAAGCCGAGTGATACTGAAGCTTACGTATTGGAGGCCTAAAATTAAAGAATCCTCCATAGCAGCTTCCAAGTGAATGATATTTCTGAAAGCAACAGCTGGCAATAGTATGAAAAGAAAAGGGTTATGCTTCAAGAAACAATAGAAATGGGTGGCATGGGAACGAACCCACTAAAGAAACAAAAACAAAAGCCCCCATCAAGATTAACAAATTTTTATTTGTGAATTGAAATGAAGATCAGTCCCATCCAGCCATTTCCACTGGTTCTAAGAACCATTCTCCCATTTCAAATCATCCTAACTACTAGTATATTTGTGCACAAAAGCTTGCAAACTGGCTTTGGTTCCTCTTGTGCGTGTGTGTACAGGCATACATATATGTGCGTGTGTGTGGTAGGTTCAAAAGACTCAAATTAAACACAACATAATATTTTGATCATTAGATGGGAACAAAATAAATTAAGGGTTGAGATTAAAAATAATATGACACACTTTAATTTTAAAAACTGACTAATTAATGTGGTGGAGTTCACCATAGGATTATAATTATCTCCCTAATTCTTTTCTATCTTACCTCACGTTTATCCTCTTTCTTATTTTACCAAACAGAGTTCGTCTTGCTCATTTTTGCTTTCAATCTTGCAGCACAAATCTAAATTTATTTTTGGCTAAGCAAATTAAATAATTGACTCCTTAAACCTTCTTCACAAGTTGATGGACGCTATAAAATCTAGGAACTATAAATACGGCTATAATTAAAAAGGAAACTCTAACTCACAGCTTGCTGTAAGTTATAACTCTCACAAAGGCATGTGGGACTCACAACTTTATAGTGGAACCCACGCACCTTTGTGAGTTAACAGCTCTCTGATTAAAATCGATTGAAATATGACCTATGAAATTACCGTAACGTGATTGAATTTTTTGGGAGCGTATTATTAGTCTCCACCAAAGAGAATCCGCTTTCCTCGTTTTTGCTTTCAACCTCGAAATAAGTTTTTCAAGATTTGCTACTATTATTCTTTTCAAAAAAAAAAAAAAAGGATTTGGTACTATTATTAGTATTATTATTATTCTAATTTTTGGCAGGCCTAAATCCGGTTCTTGATTGTTGATTCTAACTAATGGTCTGATTTTGAGGCTTCAAAGCATTGTTTAGATTGAAAATAGAGAATAAGGGAAAACGTGAAGTAAGAGAGAGGAGAACTGGGGGTAATTAATTAAAATTAAAAACTTCATCTCAACTTTAATTTTTATCTTTTTTTAGTCCTTCTGTAAGAGCTGTTTGGATGGTAAGAAAGTGTCATCTTGGGTATAGGCATGACTGATTGAAATAAAGGATTGCGAATGAAAAGCTTTCTTTCATTCTTTGTTATATGAGACAAATCTACTTTTTCTAATATGCTGTTGCTTGTGTGGCTTGAGCTCTTTATTGTTATTTTCTAACTCCTTAATTGGAATATAATCGGGAAGACTTCAAGTTAAAAAAATAAAATAAAAATAGGCAGGATAAAAAGAATTTTACATATCCACACTATACAGCAGTGATAAAAATTAATTTGTCGAATCAAAAAATTTGTAAAATATCCAATAAAACTCATAAAATTAGACCACTTGATTTTACAATAGTAGAGACATCAAAAAGCAACATATCAAATTTTTTGAATTTTTGAAGATGCAAAACTATTTTAAACGAACTTATATTAAGATACTATCTATCTAAAAACTGTAAGGTTTGTGTTTTGTATTTTTAAAAATTCATAACTTAAAAAATTAGTCAAATAAACTTTAAATCATAGAAGAATCATAATGATATATGAATATAATTTTTATAATTTGATTTCAAAGCTTTTTGACAGCTTGAAGTAATTTTTACGATTTGCCATTGCAATTTTAGAAAGCAGTCTCTAAAATTGCGGTAGGCCAACATAATTTTTTTAATAATTTTTAAATGCAACAAAAAATTATGAAAATCAAACATATAGGAAGTAGACATAATGAGGATTGGAAAAAAAAATCAGCATAGTTTTCAAAGATCATTTAATTAGTTAGAAAAGTAGGATTTTCAGTATCACTGTTCTAATTTCGAAAATAGTCATAACAAATTGATTAATTAGAATCTTTTTACACAAAATAAATCATTGAAAACCTTAGGATGTCTACTTTATAGGATATTCATGCAAAAATTAAATTAAAGATAAAGGAAATATAGTAATCAAATCACATTGTTCCTTCCTCATAATGCCTACCTAGTTATTCATGATAAAGAGAACAATACATGCATTCATTATCAAACACATAAGATTGTATTAGAGAACATGTGTTAAAAATGATAAATACCTAAACACTTCTTCCAAATGTGCAAAAAAAGAAAATCCTAGAATTTCTTTATTTGGTTAAAGAATTTAATCGTAGGAAAAGCCTAAGTTATGATCATTCGTAACTTACAGCTTTTGTTTTTTTATGCGTGTAATTTCATTATAGTCTCTATATTTTATTTTATTTATAAATATTATAATACATTTTACTTCCACATATTATTAAAATTTTAATATTTTTTATTTTATTTAAATTATTAGAGTAATAAATTTGCTCCTATAATTTTTAAAATTTGAAAATACTCTTCATTAATCAAATATATAATAATTATTAAATAAATTATAATTATAATTTTTTAATAAATTTTTAAACATATTATTATTATTATACATTAATAATAAGTAATAATGATTTTTAATTAAATTAATAATAATAATAACTAAAAAATAATATTATTAATAATTAATTTTATGAGATAAAATTTCATAATATTATAAATAAATATATTTAATATTATAAAATATATTAATTTTCATAATCATGTTTTTATAGTGTTTGAATTTGTCTGTTAAGCTGGAATCAATAAGATTTTACACATTTCACAAAAAAAAGTATATTTATTTTATAATATTAAGCAATAATAAAAAGTTCTTATAATTAATTAATACATTAATAATAAGTATTAATAATTTTTTTATAAATTATTGATAATAATAACTAATAATAACTATTATTAATAATTAATTTTTGATAAAAATATTAATAAAATAAAAATAAATTGTAAAAATATAAATAAAAAATATTTTTAAAATATAAAAAACTCTTCATTTAAATTAAAAATATAATTATTATTAAATAGATTATAATTATAATTATTATATTAAATTATTATTATAACGAAAAAATTTATTATAATTAATTAATACATTAATAATTATTATGAATAATAATTATTTAAATTATTAATAATAATAACTAATAAAATAATTATTAATAAGTAGTTTCTGAATAAAAATTTAATTCATTTTTTTACACTCTTTTTTGTTTACTAGTTTTTGTAAGTATCAAAATAATTTATATTTACAATTATGAAACGTTAGGTATAATAACAATCTAATATTAATACAAAAATTATTTAAATTATTACTAAAAAAGTACTATCCTCTCTTAAAAAATTACAACATCTCATTCTTCATTACTTCATCAATAAAACTTTTAATATTATTATCATTCATCTTCTTTATAGTATCATCTCATAATAATTATTATTTTCATAATAAAAAGATTAAAAAGTAAGTAAAAAGATGAATTGAATTTTTTTCAAAAATTAATTATTATTATTATTATTAATTATTATTAATTTTAATTTAAATAAAAAATATTATTAATTATTGTTAATGTATTAATTAATGATAATAAATTTTTATTGTTATAATAATAATAATAATAATAATAATTTAATATAATAATTATAATCATAATTTATTTAATAATTTTTATTCTTTTAATTTAAATAAAAAATATTTTTAAAATTTAAAAATTATAGGGGCTAGTTTAATAATTTAAAGATTTAAATAAAAAAATATGAGGGTTTTAATTAAATTTTATAATATATGTAAATAGAAAATTTATAATATTTACAAATAAAATATAAATAACAGAAAAAATAAGGATCGAAATGAAATTAACTACAGAAAAAATAAAATCCGTGTAAATTACAGTAACTGTTACTTAGGCGGATCCTTAATCGTAGGGAGATAGGAAGAGTTTAAATCTATAAAAACACATGCCTTTACAAAAGTATAATATACGATAAAAAAGTAATTCATTGTAATTTTTTTTTAAATGAGATCTTATCTCAAATAATATTAATTACAATAAATTCACACAAATAAAAGATAGACAAATAAATGTATATGTATAATTAAATTCAAACAAATAAAGAACGAGTACTAGAAGATTGATTGAGATCATAGGTTTTTTTATATTTTTATACAATATGTGGAACTTACTTGTAAAAGAAAATATAACCATAAATTTATATATATATTTATTTTATATAGGTAAATATGATATAATTTAATTAAAAAAATTAAATTACAACTAACTGTAATTTAAGAGATTCCTTTAATTTATTAGATTTGAAATGCTTCTTATCCTCACACAACTCATTTTTATTATTTTATTTTATTTTTTAAAAGCACAAAAGGCCCAAAGTCTGGGCCGAATGCCCATGGGCCCATTTACATGCAACGCGTAATTTAATATCTCATTTACGAAAATACGAGTCCATCAGAATTTTACTCAACTCTTACATCACTTCACCCTTTCGAAAAAGAGTAAATGAGGTGCAGTGCTTAACCCATCTATCTGCAGGCGCATTGTGATGGTCCCTCTAAGCAAACGGTCCTTTGGATAATCCCAGCTAAGATTACCACATACAATTCAATACATTTACTTTAATAATTTTCTTTCAATTAAAATTTCAACACAAACCTTCATCTTTCAAAATTCACTAAACACTAAACTAATATATACCTAAAATTATTTATACAAACTGATATGTCACAATATAATTAATTGAATAAAAATATATACGGTTCATATAATTTATTTATATAATTTTATATTTTGACTAGATCAATCGTATCTAGCCCTAATTTTTATACATAAATATTTTTATAAAAAATTTTAGGTGTATCATCATTATTTCTTAAAGTGAAAATCACGTGAACAAGGTAAATACTTCTTATATCTGGAGTGAGTTCTTAAGATTGCTCACAAATTGTTATATTCGAAATTGCAGTGATGCGGCTTCAACGCAATGACGATTTTGCCACGGGAGTTCCTTCTGTGTGGTGATAATTGATAGGGGTGTTTATATACAATACAACCCAACACAACTAGCTATAAAATAAAATTTCTTTTGTACCATTTTTAGATTTTATTTTTTTAGTAACCAATTGAAAATAAAATCAATAGTGCTTACGAAGTAAAGCAACAAGTATTTAGTAAATATAGTGAAAACTCTTTATAATAATATTTTATATAAAAATAAGCTTATTGTAAAAATAAAAAATTACGATTCTAATTTAAACAAGATATAAAATAAGAGTAAATTTTACATTATAATAAGTTATAATTTTTTAAAATTTCATCTCAAGAAACATTCGTCCGCATAATAATAATTATTTAGATAATGCAAAATACATCTGTTTTATTACATTAAACGTTTTGGGATAGGATAAAATATTTTTTTCAAATTGTTTGGGACAATAATTTAATTCTGGACGGTGAAACTGGTTTTTTACTGCTTGGAAATAGCATTAAAATGAGACTTGTCGGTGACACTACTTTCCAGTTCAACGGGTACAATGACCCCATTGTGTTCTTCGAGACAGCGCCAACTAGCCAATAATATGCTTCCACGCGTTCATGAAATTTTTGTACGACAGGTAATACGATTACAGGTGAAAGAAAACGGAATCTTGTGCAATCAATTTACTGTTACTACCATATGGATCGGCTACTCCTCCACTAGAGACTCACCGTTTGTCTTATTGCGTCGGCTCCTCTATTTCGTGTCACACCGTATCTTTTCTCGCTACGAGATAATGCCCCAAGCATAATTAAAAGCCTGCAGAATTCGGAGAACAGAATTTAATTCGGAGATCTTCATGGTTGGTTGGCATTCGCCATTAGGCGTTTTATGAGTTTCCAAGAAAGGAAACAAATAATGTGAAGAGAGCTAGTAAATATTCTTTAATAAGGTTTCTCTATTTCTTCCATATAATTATGATGATAAATATTTCTTAATTACCATGCAAGTTACCATTTATTTCTTAATTACCATCCATTTAGTTGTTTTAGAGAATGTTAAGTGTGCGTTAATCGTGCATGAAATCCTGCGAGAAATGGCGTACGAGAAAGATATGAATGCTAAAGCAGGACCATTAATTGTTTCTTAATTTTCGGGTTAATTAGCATCTGATTTGACAACTTTTTTTTTTTTAATTTCCATATGAGATTGAGGTCAATACGAATGGTTTATAGAATGTAATCAGAGCTAACAATAAAGGTTAATAATCAATTTACAAATTCACCATCTTAATCAATACGCAAACATTAATTTTATTTAAAAAACTTAAATACTATCCTCTTTTAAATTGAGTTTTTAAAAAAAAAGTTAAAATTTTATATTATGTGTGATGTAGTAATAATATATAAATAAAATTTAATTTGTTCTAATTTAATAATTATTTATTAACACGTGAATTTCTACTTAAGAGAAATTCATATCAAAAGAGAATTTTAATCATAAATTCTTACTTTATATTAGATATCTATTATAATATTATAATGTTTATACTTATTTATCTATTCCTTCTTATAAGTATCATATATGTTAGGGGTATATATATATATATTTTTTAAGAAAATTGAGTTGAACCAAAGATAAATCAATACTGAAATTAGCAGAGACATTCAGATAGAGTCTAACGTATTGCACCACAAAAGAACTATTTAGACAATTTATTTAAAAAAATGGAAAAAAAAAAAGGCTTTCGGCACAAGTATCCATTGTCATTGAGAATTTAACGTTTGATTCGTACAACCAAATTACCCCGGTGACAAAGCGAAAAGGTGGTCAAACTCACTGCGCACTCAGGACCATGCTTTTATTTGACTGCTGGCACCAAGTAAGAGACTAGAGAAGAATCGCAATGTGAATCACCGACGGATTGGCGCTGGAGTCCATGATTCTTTGACTGCGGTGACACCGTCTGATCCACGTAAGACGGTATGAGGTTGACTTACGTATAGGGGCGTGCCACGTGTTAACGTAAAAGACATGGGTCCGATGTGAAATGATGTGGCGTGCGTGCATGGGAACAACTTCCTTTCTGTTATACGCGCACATATAATTTAAATTTACGAATGTCACAGAACGCACTCGAGTCCAAAGGGTAAATCTGCAAATGCAAAGCCACCGGCGACTTTGAAGGAGTCGCCTCCAACTGGTTGGAGCTTTCAGACATGCACCCTTTTCACACGCCCGGCTCCAACCTTCCACGTATCCACTTCAATTGCTGGCATGGCCCTTTTTTTTTTTTAAAAAAAAAGAAGAAAATATTATGATTGACATTGCACATCATAAAACGAATAATTTTTTAATTAAATTTAGTTTTAATTGCGTCTTTTTTTTTTAATTCTATTTTCATGAATACAACAATGATTTTGAATTTCAAAATCACGAGATTGCGAAGGAAAGAAAATGCTCTTCGATTTAAAAATAAAGTTATCAAATGCAATCACTGGGTCACCAGAATTTTACCTTTTATATTGGACACTCCTAAAATGCTCCTAATTAAAAATGGTCATCAGTCATCACATTGTATCATGCTACCATTGTAGATTACTCATATTTCGGATGTATAATACTATTTTAACATTATTGTACAAAGTGAAAGGGCCGTGTTGCATGAAATTGTATGCATACTACCCAAAATACATCGTTAATTAGATTTTAAATTTATTAAATAATTAATTACTCTTTGGCCGTGCCGTAACATGTTATGTCCAATTATTTTTCCACTCCGAGGAAAAAAGCAAGCCACGTGGCAAACTCAGACCCGACACAACATGACACCACCATGAGCTTTACATATTATAAAAACAACAAAAGCCAAGCTGTTTCCTACCAAAACCCCGCCACCCTCGCACGTGCCACCACGTCTTCTCACACGTTACTCTTTCGGATGGGAAAATTCAACTATAAATTCCCCACGCTACCCCCCTTCTTTTCCAAGTCCGGCGCTCGTCTTTCTCTCTTCTTCTTACACAAATCAAAGTCTCTTTTTTTTTTCTTTTTCTTTTTCTGAAATAAAAATGGCGGCGGCGGCGGCAACAACAACAACAACGCCGGCTGTGCCGCTGCTGAAAGACGAGCTGGACATCGTGATCCCCACGATTCGAAACTTGGACTTCTTGGAGCAGTGGAGGCCGTTCTTTCAATCCTATCATTTGATCATCGTTCAGGATGGTGACCCTTCGAAGACCATCAAAGTCCCCAATGGATTTGACTACGAGCTTTATAATCGTAACGATATTAACAGGATTCTGGGTCCCAAGGCTTCTTGCATATCCTTCAAGGACTCCGCTTGCAGGTGCTTTGGCTACATGGTGTCCAAGAAGAAGTATATTTACACCATTGATGACGATTGCTTTGTAAGTTTTCTTCCAATTTTTTTTTTTCGTTTTCATTGATGAGTTTGAACGTGGGTTTTGGTTTTGGTTTTTATTCGATAAAGTTTAGATCTTTGTTTAATTGAAGTTTTTTTTTTGGATCCTGGCTTTTGGATCTGTGCAACTGTTTGCTGTTGGTTAAACTGGAAGCAGTAAACAATTCTTTTTTTTAAAAAAAAAATTTGATTTGATGTGATGATGGGACACGTATAATTTGTTGTTGCTATTTGGATCTGGAATCGTTGCTCGACAATAATTTTAGCTTAACTGTGTCTTCAAAATTGATCCACTTTTTCTGCATTGTTGCTTGTTGCTTGTTGCTTGTTGCATGCCTTTTTCTGCATTGAATGGCACATAGCACAGTGCACACGTCATTTTTATTTTTAAAGAAATTATCTCGTAGATTGGAAGTTGATCTAAGTTTTGGGTGGAGGGGAATCATATCTAATCTCTTATGCAAGTCATTTTCAGTAAGCATTGTGAGCCTAGATCTGGCTTGGCTCCTAATTTAACAGAATTTAAATCAAGTCGTGGTCTAAATTGTGAAATTTGAAAGTTTTGATTGGCTATTTAAAATAAATTTGAATTAAGTATGCACGCGTCTGTTTTCTAACAGACTGGTGATTTAGTACGCTTTGATTTTTATCTGTGCCATGCGTGAGGCATAGCATCGTGGTGTCTGCATTCATGTTTCACTTTCAAACTTCGGTGGTTCTCATTCAATGTTGCATTAATTTTATTAGCAGCTTTCTGGCTTAAATGTTTGTATATTTTTAGATACATTATGAAAGATGCTCTTTGATCTTACCTTGTTTGCGTTAACTTAAGATTTTTACCATCACATGCTTTTGAGAGTGCGCAATTGTACATGGATCTGAAGTTTTGAGTATAATTTGATTTGCAGGTTGCTAAAGACCCATCTGGCAAAGAAATTAATGCACTAGAGCAGCACATAAAGAACCTGCTGAGTCCGTCCACCCCATTTTTCTTCAACACATTGTACGACCCATACCGTGAGGGAGCTGACTTCGTTCGTGGATACCCATTCAGTCTTCGTGAGGGTGTCCCCACTGCTGTTTCTCATGGCCTCTGGCTTAACATCCCAGATTATGATGCTCCCACCCAGCTTGTCAAGCCTCTTGAGAGGAACACTAGGTAGATGGATCTTTAATGCTCCAGGGATTTCATCTCACTGATGCTTTAATGTTTATATGTTCATATCCTATATTGTATTTCTCAGGTTTGTGGATGCAGTTATGACAATACCGAAGGGTACCCTCTTCCCCATGTGTGGTATGAATCTGGGATTCAACCGTGAATTGATCGGTCCTGCAATGTACTTTGGACTCATGGGTGATGGCCAGCCAATTGGACGCTACGATGACATGTGGGCTGGTTGGTGTGCCAAGGTATCCCCGGCTTTATTATCACTATTTTTTCAGATTTTAAGTATATAATTCCTATTAAAGCAATGGTAGCCCTTGATATATAAGGTCTTGCTCGTCAAAATGTAGTGTACTAATGTTCTGTCTCATTGACATGTAGGTTATTTGTGATCACTTGGGTTTGGGTGTGAAGACAGGGTTGCCTTACATTTGGCACAGCAAAGCTAGCAACCCCTTTGTAAATCTTAAGAAGGAATACAAAGGAATCTACTGGCAAGAAGAGCTGATCCCATTCTTCCAATCTGCCACACTTCCAAAGGAATGCACCACTGTGCAGAAGTGCTACATTGAACTGGCCAAGCAAGTTAAGGCAAAACTGGGTAAGGTTGATGAATACTTCATCAAGCTGGCCGACGCAATGGTCACATGGATTGAAGCATGGGATGAGCTGAACCCACCATCTGGAGCAAAATCTGCTGAGTTGCCTAACGGTGGTGCTGCTGCTACAAAATAGATTACTTGTTCAACATTTATCATCCCTTTTGATAGTCGTTAGACTCAGTTCACAGCCATTTGTTCAAGCTTCTGCTTGGCGGCTTGGAATATTTATTTTGCAGATCGGAGGGGTATAATTTTATTTATTATAGTACTGTTGAGTTCAGAACAATAAGCAAGTGACAAGCTTATGTATTGAATAGGTTGACAGTTAGTTTGTTTCATTTGACGTTGATTGAGATTATTATGATTATTATTGTTTTCGGATGTCCTCCCTTTTCCTGTTGTTAGTCTTAAATGTTTGGGCGTTGAATGACTTGTGTCTTAGAACGAAAAAGGGCATAAATGGTATAACCCTTGACTCATGAGTCTGTTCAAATAAGAAATTTCATTGCATATTGCAAAAGCACAACATAATTATCAACTCTGAAGGTCGCATATTATTAATCTTTGATGGATAATGTTTCACTGTGAAAAATATGATAAGCTACGGTACTCTGCAAATGCCGAAGATTCCCAGCTGTTATCTTTGTTTTCACGTGCATGTCCCATTAGCCTCTAAAACATGAAAACTTCCAGCGAAGCAAGATCCCACAGATAGGACCTATGGCTTTTTGTGCTCTAAATGAGGACATTTAAATTTATACAAACAATGAAACAAAAGCTTTGGGTCTGGCCGCAGCCGGCAATGTTATTTGGCTTGTTCTGCTTGGTGATTCCTGTGATCACTTCCATACGCTTAAACAAACAAAACAATGTTCATTAGAGAGAGAGATGATTTGACGAGTGTTAGTGTCCATCATATAGCGACTAATTGGACGTGCGGTAGAATTTTATAGTTGGGTATAAATAATATTTAAGTTGTGAATTAAATGAATAACCTGATATGATATTATTACTTATACTATTGCCATTAGATTATTTCTCCATATAGAGAAGCGTGAAATTTATGAACATGTCTACAACATTATTGATATTGATATTGGTGGTGAATGGATGTATCAACATTCACCGTGAAATTAAACAGTAAAACATATAAAGTGAAACTTGGTAATCAGTGTCAAATTGAAGGCACCAACCACGCAAATAAATGTCGGTCGTGCCCCCATTGAATTTGATTTTAATGTGTCGTGATTTCAGAAGCATGTCAGCCCCGGCATACTTAGTTATTTACCCATTGCTAGCTTATATTACTAATACACGAACAGCATACAGAAATGAAAAATATAAAATGACCCCAAAAAGACAGCACGCCGTTGCCGGGGATCGAACCCGGGTCGCCCGCGTGACAGGCGGGAATACTCACCACTATACTACAACGACTAGTTAATTTATTACCTATCTTTTATTAAATAACTCAGTTACCGGCCAGCTCGCCCATACTTTTTAATACCTGAAAGCTCAAATTCACTTCGAGATAAAGGAAAGCCGTCCAATTGTGCTAATGAATTTGAGTTTTGGCTACTGTAAACAGCAATAATACATCAAAATATACACTAAAAAGTTGAATTTGTAAAGAAAAAAAAAATGTTTTCGACAACATTATTGAGAAAGGAAAATACTTGAAAAAGATTAGGCCTCAAGGACTTGCAACTACTGTTGAACGCCGAAGTGTAATAAACTTGGGAGTCAGCAATGGTAATTATTAACTCTAAAAGGAAATGACTTTGTTGATTGCTGCAGGGTGGGTGGGGATCTGAACTTTCGATCTTCCGTAGGTGTCCTTGCTTCCCATTGTGTTGTTGGTACCTGTTTGAGAGATAGCAAATTGAGTGGCTGTTTCTCCCTAATGAAATTTCCAGTATGCACCATTGACAAAAACTACTAGTTCTTTTATATTCCTGCCATACAATGAAAAAAACATTCAAATAAACTATCTATTTCGTTTTGAAGGAAATTCTTGAAATTTTACCTTGTCAGTAGAACATTTTTAAGTGATTCAGAGGCAGCAGAAAAAATCATTTTCATTGTTAACTTGCATGATCTGTTTCTGATGCTCCACTCGTTGAAGCTGTGACGACAGTTGAAGCAAGTCAATTGTGACCCCATCTTCGCATGAAAGGCGATCCTTGGAACTCATGAAATCCGACCCTCGGTAGAATCCATTGCTGACATCAAACTTGGCAGCATTACTGCGATCAGACTTCATCATGGAGCCTAAATTGCTTTCTTCAAAAGAATTGTTGCTTGACAAAGAGAATTTATTTGACGCCTGACTTGTTGAAGCCTTTGAGCTGACTCCAATGAACTTTTCAGAGACTTGACTTACATTGTAATGGGCACTGCTGCTGCTTCCAATAACCAGAGGATGAGCCACAGGAATCCCTGACAAAGGGCTTGGGCAGTTCCGAGATTTAGATGACAGAAGAGGGTGAGCATAGCCAGATTCTGAGATCCCTGATGATCGTGGTATAGTTGAGGGTGTGTCAAAAATCGAGAATTCTTCACTTCCCAGTGAGATGTCCTGGAACAAAGGACTTGAACCAGATTTTGGCCCTCCAAGGTCTTGTGGATATCTGGTGCTAGTCACACTGAAAATGTTTTCAGTCGCCACGTTAGCTTCATTGCCATGAAACAGAGGAACCGCTTTGTGAAAAGCACATTGAGGGAAAAAGGATTTAGGATGCAGATTCCCGTTTGAAATTGAAGTGGCTGACGCGGCATTATAATCATTTGTGCCTTCCACTTTTATGTGTTTGCACCAATCATTTGTTCCACATTTCTCAGGATGAATAATTCCACCAGGGAGTATATCTGGGCAAATGAATGATGACACTGGTAATGCGGTCTCCTGAAATGTGCAACCTGCAAAAGCTGCATTATGTGAAAAGCAGTCATAAAGACAATTCAAAGAATTCTTGACTATGAGGGTTGTAAAACAATTGTTGTCCTTCTATGTTACTTTGGATGTTCTACCTCAAGAGAGTGCTAAATACATTAACCATAGAAGTTTCAAGCACAAACAAGACCAATCATAAATAGGAACAAATCATGTCTCAGAGATGACGGGAAAGGAATGCGAAATTGGATGTTAAAAAGATCATCTCAGGTTAACTATTCTGCTCGGACACTAAAAGATCTCTGGTTCAAAGGCAGCTCCAAAGGGTAAAAGAATTTTCGACCATTTCTTTCCTCACATCTAGCTTGGCTATTCATCTCCAAGAAGCAATCAACCAACAAATAGTACGGACAGTAGATTCATTCATTAGTTGTTTCCATGGAATTAGGCACGTACAGACATTACACATGGGAGACATAGGGTGCTGAATAAAAATTTATACCTTCGTGCGGCCGAAATAGCTTTGCTGCCCTTCCATGCTGAATACCAACTCGAGGCTTTCTCCGACGCTCATTATGGCCTGCTAGGCGTTTACGACAGCTGCGCTTACCATCATCAAATTCATCCAGGAAATGAAACCTGAATAGCCAAACAAACAGCTATAAAGATCCATGTACTAGCTAGCACAAAGCCAAGCTCAATCCTAAATAAGGCTAAAATTTTAACCAGAGTGGAGCCCAAATGAGGCTCATGTTCAAAGATAGCAAATTATTTCAGTTGGGAAATTCCCTCTGCAGTAGTATGAGGTCTACACCGATCTATATGAAGAAAAATGATTGAAAAAAATAATAATAATTTTGCACCACTAAATGAAAAAGGATGAAACTTGACAAGTGTATGAATTTCTTGAAGCTCCTGAATACTCCGTTCAATTGACCAGAATGCACAACAGAAATAAATGCTTAAAAGATTATTACTGTACAGAGGATTTCATGAAATAGAACTAACCGACTGCACTGCTGACAAAATCTCTGCTCAGCTTCTTTCACAATCACTGCAGCCGCCTTTGAGTGAGCCTCACAAACTTTATGCTTCCTGTGGTAGTCTTTGGAGGAGCTCAGGTCCTTGTTGCAACCATAAACTTGGCAGTAGGCAGTATGAGAACTTTTTCCCTTTGAAACTGCAGAAGACTTGGAGGAAGAAAACATTGGGGTTTCATGAGAGAACTTAGAAGTGTGAGCATCTCTATGACAAAAAAAGCTTCCAAGATTCAGATCAATTAGGGACGAATCGAGGCTGCTATTTGAGTCCACCACAGAGCTTGATCGCTTTGAAGCCGACTCATCTTCCCCAAAAGATGTATCTGGGGTACGCATATTTGGATTCATGAAATGATTTTTACTAATTAAAACCTCCTTAATTTTGGTTAACCGTTGTCCTACCAATCCCTGAATGCCAAATTCCCCAAAACCTTGGTTCTCAAGAGCTTCTTTATCTGATACTAACATGCTATGGCATGAAGTGTTCAATTCCCAACCCATCAAACAACCTTTACGTCTGGAAGAAGAATCAGAAGTTGAAATTTTATCATTTGCTACAGCCCCTTTTCCTTCAGAGCAATAGCTTCAATTCTCCATTACATATGCAAGTTTCGCTTAATTTTTATTTAGCGAAAAAAAAAAAAACCTTCAAATGAGGTCAAAACAACTTAAATTGTGAACATTTTAGAATCTCTCTAAGCAACAAACCTATAAAACCCCCCACCACAGAACAAAAGGGAAAGATAACAAATTTTTTTCTTCTTTGACGCCTCAAATTCATGAGAACTCAATTGCTCACATATGAAATATATCATTAAAAAAAAAAGGAAGAAAATTTTTATTAGAAATAACCCCAAATATGCTACAACTCAATCAAGAAATTATAACACGCAAGAAACAAGTAGCGCAGTTCACGCTAGAAGCACATAATATCGGGGAAAGTAAAGAAAAAAACAGTTAAAAGTACTTCAATGAAGAAGAAGAGAACCATATAACCTACTCATGACCAAAAGTAGAAAGAGGAGTTACTTGAGCAGTGATATACATAGAGTGAGTGGAGCAGCAGTACAATGAATGATATGTTTATTGTGTGATGCAGACACAACCCACTTCAAGAAGCTATAGGTGTCCCAAACTCCATGGAAGGAAAGTAGCTTAAGTTGTGGTGGCTATTTTAAGAGAGACAGAGGAAACGAAGCTTGGTCATAAAACAAGTGTTCCAACCTCTTTTTGCTTTGTTTAGAAAGCTGGAATAAACGATTTACTTACGGGCAGTTTTGCTTTTGAACTCTGTTGAATTTTGACTTTAATACCACTAGTATTTTAAATGCAGTGTGTGATACATTTAGAACGTATTATAAACTATTGTGTATCAAGTTCTTACTTTATCATTTTTCTATCGTAATTTATCCAGCGAGGGGTCACGTTTTTATTACGTCAATTAGATTGAGAATATTGCAAAAATAAAGTCTTTCAATGGGCAAAGAATAAAAAGATTTTGTTTGCTTTTCTTGTGCATGGCTTGGCCAACAAGATTTATGTTGCTTTATCTTTATCATAAGATAAGCCAACCTTTCTACAAGAAAAATTAATTTGTAAAAATAAAAAATCTTATTTATCATTTTAATTTTAATATTTTATAACAAATATTTTTATTACTTTTCTCACTTCACCGCATATACGGACCCTACTGACCTTAACTTTAATTAAGAAAAAATTAATTTTAAATATAAATATGGTATATATTATTTCATATTTTATATAAAAAACTCAAGCTATATTTTTTTGCTTTAATCACTAGCACCCTTACTCTCTTCCTTTCTCTATTTATATATATTATACTGAAAATATTCTCATCTTATTAAAAATAAAAATATAATTAATAAATAAAAAATATAATTTTTATTATTTTATATTTTAATAACATTCTTACTTTGATGTCCTCTTTAAAATGAGACAACCTTTATATATATATATCAATAATCGCCCTTGGCTCGAGTTAGAAAAATCTATAATTATGTAAAAATTAAAATAAAAAAAAAAACAATAATAGAGCGAGAGCGATGCGCAACTAGTCTCAGTGAGGTGTCAACACACTGGAAAACAACCACAACGAAGTCAATAATGTTGGGATCTAGAAGACAGGCCCCACCTTTTGTTTATCTATATATTTATAAATTTTGTGGTCCCGGTCTTTTTGAATGCACAACAAGCAACCTATCTCTACTTCTGTAGCGGGCGCGTGTACCTCACGCCTGATCATTTTCTTTGGTGATGGCTTGTTAAGCAACGGCTGGGCTCAGTGTGTTGCCCGGGCCGCGCCGGGTGTCCCCGATCTAATTTAGTCCAATCAAATCATTGATTCAATTCAAACTAATTTAATTTTTACCGAATTGATTTTTTTCATTGGATTATAAAACAAAAAAAGGGGTTAATATTAGTGGATTAGTTTATAAGTCAATGTGTTCAAATCTAATATAAACAAATTCAACCAACTATTTTAACTTTAACTTTTTAAAAAATCTACATGTCACTTTCATATTTAAACTTGTTAAAAAGATAAAATCTAATTTTCCATAAAAAATATAAATCCTAATTTTTTTATAACTATAAATGTTCAATAATAATAACACATGGTTCAAATTACAAGTCACAATTAATGTTTGCTTTCAATATTTAAATTTCAATGTTTCTTTTTCAACTATATGATAATAAATACATGAATCATAAAATATTAAAGGGGTTGATATTTCTTTTCCATTATTAGTAATTAGAACTCTTAAGAGGAATTGACCATTTTTTATTTATAAATTCTTAATTTTAATTTGATTAATCAGATTGATTAGATTAGATTAAATTCAATTTGAACTTTTTATGAATTTAGATTATATTAGATTTCAAGCAAGTGAATGGATCAAACTACCTCCAAAATATAAAATCCAATATATGATGAACAAGACTTGGATTTGAAATATTGAATACCTCTATTGATCTAGGTGAAAGGTTTTCAAATAATTTAATTGAACTACTAGAAAAGGCACGAGATAAACATTTAATTTAGACTTTTCCACTTCCTGTCTTTTGAAGAAGAAAAAGTCGTTAGGGAGCATTTGCTGCTTGCAATAATAACATTATTGTATTAGAGTATATTAAATTTAGGATATTATCCTTTAATAATAATAATAATAATAATTTTGAGAACTCCATGCACTGAGTCTCATTCTTAATTTTCTCTGCTCCGTTTAGACATTTTGGCAGAATTTATGATTAAAAGGAAAAAAAGAAGAAGAAAGAAATCAACGGTCAGTTAATTGCTTCAAAATCAAAATAAGGTAAATATAACATTTGTGAGGGAAAAAATTATTGATGCAATAATAAAAACATTTTAAATAAAAAAAACAGCATGTATATCTTTAACTTTTTTTACTTTTTTGTCACCCATGTAGAATAAAACTTAAGTTCATGTTTACTGTACACATTTTGAGTGAAGTACCCATTTACTCTTAATAATTCGAAAAATGTCTCAAGATAACCTTGCTATTAATTGTCCATATTCCTATCTTTACTTTTTTTTTATAATAATACCCTTACAACAATATCCTTGTCTTATTGAGGATATTAACAAAAAAATATTAATTTATTAAATTAGGCTTAAAAGTAAGATAAAAAATTTTATAAGTTTTATTTTAATATTATACTTTGAAGATTATTTTAGTAAATTAATTTCTAACAAAGTAACTATTAATAAAGTTGTTGCAAGGATATTAAAAATTTCTTTAGGTTGGCTCATATTAATTTTTATTTAAATAAATTATTAGCATGATTGTTGCATAAGTTCAAAAATAATAGCTCTTTCATATTGATATTTATTATTTAATTTACTAATAAATAGATATTAGTTAGTTTTATAATTAAAGTTTTACAAATAAATTAATCAATGTCAAAAATATTATGCAAGGGTATTATTGTAAAAGCAGCATAAGAATATAATATATTTAATTACAAAGGTGTTTTGAGGTATTTTTTAAAAATATAAAAGCTAAATAAGTATTTAAATCAAAATATTTAGATTAAATGAGTGTTTACCATCAAACAAATGATAGTGCTATCCTATAATGCAATTTTGAGTATCTATTTCTCGACAAATTTTAGAATACGTCAAAGATAAAATAATCAATGAATGCATATATGACATATATAGTTAATTTTATATAACCACTAATTATATGCTAATTGTTTAAAAGTACATTGTCATATCATAACTTGTTTATTGTATGGTTAACATGGTAACTTACGTGTTCTAGAATTTGTCCTCTTTTTCGTATTTATAAAAAAATTTATAAATTTTAAGAACAAGAATGACAATTAAAATTTGTAATAAACTTTTTATTGCTCTTTTTATATTTATTATCTTGATAGTGAAAGCACAAACAGAATCTTTGAGATATACCAAGAATCATGCGTTATACCCATAAATAAATAATTTGTTTAATGGAGTACAAGAATGAGAATGTTAGATTTTTAACTTTTAAGAGTAATATTACTACCCTTTCCACGTAATTATTACCGGTAATGAGTATTATAAGTGTTGTATTATTTAAAAATATTTAGTTTTAGTAGAAATTTATGATTTTAGATACTCTTATAATATAAATATTTTTAGTGATTTTTATTTATATATATTTTAAATTATTTTCTGCAGAAATAAAATTTTAGTTTATTCACATGTTAATTTAGTATGATTTGATCTCATTAAGGTTTAAGATGAATCAATTACAAATAAACACATTAAGATCGCATTGCCATATCATTGAGTTATTGGCATAGTGACTATTGAGAGTCGAGTTATGATAATTGTAACGAATCTACTTTGATCTTTTATTGGTATGATGGATAGATCAAATTGGTTATAGATGCATTTTGATAACGAAATTAAGGTTTAGTTTATATAATTATTTTTTGTAAAACATAATTATAAAATTACATATATAGCTCAAGTGAGATATTGCTGGATTTTTTTAATGTAACATTGTTAGATTTTTAATCTAATTTTAGATTATATGTGAATAATTATGTATTATAGACCATCATAAAAGGTTAAGCCTAATTAAAAGTGACCTATTAAAATTTTTAGTATTATGAGTTTTAATATATCTAATAAGATGTGAACCTTTAATGTTTGGAGACCCAATAGTATTCAAATTTTATAATGGATAAAATTAAAAATACCTAATGGTAATAAAAAAAAGTTATTTATATAAATGGTTATAATTCTTATGCCACACGTATTTTTTTTATTCTTTTTTATATTCCATTATCAGAAAAAGAATGTAGAGAGAATAAAAGAGTTCTCTAGAAGAACGCGTTAATCTGAAAAACTAACCACACAATTTTAGAGAATAATTTAACTTTATAAATTTAGGTACGCTTGCATATAAGATACGCTTACATATAATTTATTATTTATTCTTAGTGATATAATATAAATATTCTTCGTTTATAGATAATAATTTTTATGGAATTTTTTTCTTATTCTAACAATTATGTTATAATATAAATATGGAATACATTTAGATGATGATGAGATGTTTAAATAAGTAATTTTATAAAGTCAAAAGTATTTTAGTATGGGACCTCACATGTGGTGAGCTCTCAAGGAAGAGCTCTGGTGCAGGCCCACAACTCCCTAATGAGAGCTCACCAAGTGCAAGGCCGCACTTAGAACAATTTCCTCATGAGATATTAAATTTTAATAAATAACACATCATATTAGGATGACAATTTTTATTATATTAATTAAAAAATGTAGATTATTGACAATTTGAATGACTAATGGTAAAAGGTGAATATAAATTATTTATACAAGATATAAAAATATATGAACTTAATTATACGTATAATCTATGAATAAATATGAGAACCAAAATTTATTATTCTTATTATTATTTAAAAAATATCATATATTATAAATACATTTATATTTATAATTAATTAAAAGCACGTCAAGAACTCCTAAATCATCTTTGTAATGAACCCTAACATGTGAATCTCTCTCCCAAGATCAAAATGAGATGGATTACCTGCCACCTATTGAATGTTTGCTTTGGTTGCTTTATATACTAACTTTATAGTGGATTACCACCCACCTAGTGAATGGTTGCTTTATATATCTAACTTTATAGTCAAATAACGATAATGGAACTGAAAATTCAGTGTTAATGAAACAGAAAATGATATGCCACAAAGTGCCCAAAAAAAAAAAAAATTTCTCAACTTTGTATTTTCAGATGTTTTAAATACATATTTTAGGTTAAAAGTTCACATGCTCAGATTTTTCTTATTATAATTTTGGATTTGTGTTAAGTCCCTTTTTAATAAGGGATCCCTCATAAATACAATAAGAAAAAAAATATATTACATTAAAATATGTATTTTCTTTTAATTTATTCTTTAATTTAGTCTCTTCATGAAATAAAAAAAATTATTCTTGATGTCATATTTAAATTTAAAAATTAAAATGTGCAAAGCAAAATTTTTTTTATCTAAATCAAATAACTTATAAAATTTAATACCTATTTTTTTTTCAATTGAATAATGATAGATATTTTAAAATTTTATCTCAAATAATATGATACCTGATGTATTATTCATTAAATTAATTACATTATTTCATCACACACATAATGAATATCGCATCATTTAAAATAAATTTTCAAATATCTATCTAGGATTACTCTTTTTAGTTACAATACTATTTAAGCAGATGTTATTCAACGTGCATTCAAGTCTTATTTGTATTGCTATAACCGATAGGACAGCTGCCGATGTTATTTGTGCATCATATTTATCACAACTAACTTTTATATCTCATTTTTAATTTTATTTTTAATTAAATTAACTTAAAAATTAAAACATCTCGATACTAAATGTATTTTGTACAACGAAAACCTTTCAATTATTTTTTGCAGGCCGGTGGGTGCGATAATGAATTATTTCTTCACTTAACATCTGGTACCACCACAGAATTTTCTATCGTTAACATTTGGACAATTGGTGGCCACATTTTTTTTTCCATTTTTTTTTTCTTCCAACTGCAGCCTGAGAGGTAAAAAGAACGTGCCCCACGAGGTCGATGAACCATGAAAGGGTCCAAACGCCAACTAAAATCTGATGGGTAAGCACATTTTTTTTTAATTGAAATATACATAGGATATCTTTATGATTTCAGTCTTCCAATTCCGGGTCTGCATTCGTATACATTTATATATTCAAAAAAAAAAAAAAACCAATCAGATTCTTTAATGAGTTTAAAGAATAATAATAATATATATGGGTTAGGGTCAATATATATATACACATATATATATTTTGCCCATTTTTACTGTTTAAAGGCCACCTGGTTGGAATAATTTCTCTTAACTAAGCCGTTAACTTTCAGCTCCAATGATTTGCCGTCGGTTAAGAATTGCTGTGTCCGTACAATATCCAATGAGTCAATCTAGTCTACAGGCTTGATTTGTCTTTTTAACAGGTCCCTCTTCTTCCCCCCGCCGCGCCCCCAACACCCCCCCCCCCCCCCCCCCCAAAAAAAAAAAAAAAAAAAAAACACTTCACTAATCGCTATCCCAGCAAGGCCCTGATTACACAACGGGGGATTTGTTAACGTATCGTTGGAGTATTGTATTGCTGTTGAGTATAGGAATTTTGTCGTATTAAATATGCAGTTTAATCACTGGGCATTTTGTGGTGTTAACATCGAATTTGAATCCAGTAATCTTTTGTCATTTATAGCATTGTATAATTAAATATGTTCAATAAAAACGTTCTTTTTTTTTTTTTTCCAATCCAATAATTATCTATCACAACTTTTAAAAAGTTCTGTGCAAAGCTCGGCTCAATGGCATGGCAGATCTAACTCTGTTGGCATTTTTTATATTTTAAAATGTAGCTATTTGGACATTGAAATATGACTGGTTAATTACCATTTCTCGTTCGAATATATATTTAGAAAGATGTGCAGATCTTCGGACGAGAAATTTCAATGTGCCGCATCATGAATCATGCTGTAATTTTCCTTGAGGTTTTCCTTCCATTTTCTCAAAATTCAAACAGAAGAACTAATAAATAAATTATTAACCAATCAGAAAAGAGCCGGGAATCAAATTGCTCAACTGTGTCCCACAGCATGGACAAAAATGTAGACTTGCAGTCCAACCTTCCGAAGAGAAAGAAGAGTGCCTAAAGAAGGCAAGGGCAGGTATAGTTAGGTTTACATTAAGGTCTCATACAGCTTCGTGTGGTAACAGAACCATCAAACACTTAATATAAATTTTTGTTTCTTGGCACAAGTTTCAAATTTGAAGTTGAACCAACCCAAGCTAGCTTTTGCTTCTCCCTAAAGAATAAAAAGAAACCAATTGAAAGCAAGCTTAAAGTTTTATTTTCAAACTCAATTTGATGGGTGAAAAGGATGCAGATGTGGATGTCGGCACCTGACTCATGAAGCCTGAGGCAGATCCACAAGTAAACTAAAATTGGGAAAATGACGAATCCTACTTCCCTTGAATATATCGAGTTCAAATAAGCACATAACGCTAAAAGATTGTTGATGAAGACTGCTATCGTAAATTTTGTTCAATTATCAAGTTGGAAGTGTGTGGGATAAAATGTATTAGAATTATAGTATTTGAGTGAATTTAATATTTTATATTTCTTAGGGTTGATGATCTCATTTTATTATGCTAATTCGACTCGTATTTGTAAATATAGTTTTACTTTGAGATTTTTTTTAATTAATTCTCTTATTTGAGAAGAATTATGATTTAATAGCTACTAATATAAATAGACTTATTATCTTAGTTTATTATCGAGCTCCATGGGAAAAATTTTAATCTATTTGAATTTGATCTTCTTCAAGTATTTTTTTTTTTTAGTTTTTGATATAACATACACATTTAGAATTATTTTCGTGAAGCAAATGCAATTTTGAACATATTTTTTGTAATGCTTATTAGAAAAATTTTTAGTTAAAGATTTTTTTTTAAAAAAAAAAATTAGGACCACCAGGGCCAATTGCCTTCATTTTTCGTTATGGGACTTTACCGCTGATTTTAAATTTGATCAAATTCACGGACATAAAATAAAATAATTTTACTATTTTAGGTACGATTATGATAAGAAAATTTTTGTTGAGAGTTCTTTCATTATCCTCCCATGTGTTAATAGATATATATATATATATATTTATTTATTTATAATGCTTTGTAAATAACGTAGAACTTGAATCAAATTTATTCTCGATCTTTTCAATCGATTTTTGGCTTTCTGAGGAAAGGATCCACTTTTACTTATCCACAAGTAAACTTGAATTATGCACTTTTGTACTCCTCTTGCTTGGTTGGAGAGATGGTTCCTTACAGAAATCAGGCTGGTTGGTTGTAATTGAGCCACATCTGCTTCCTTAACTCAGTTATTAGTAGACAAAATTTGACAAAATGTATACCCTTTTCTGGACTTGGACTTCACCTCATCATCTCTTTTATCTCTTATTCATGATTTCTCCATCTCTTTTATCTTATTACCAGTTTCATCCTCTCTTTTTATCTCATCAACTGCCCTTTCTAACCCACATTGTTTGCAGTGACGAGACTTTAAACGGAGGAATAACCTTGGGCATTGTGTAAATTACTAGCAAGAGCCCTACACCATTAAACATGAATAATTATTATTAAGACGCTAGTACCCTAATCATTCTGTGTAAGTTTCAGAAAGCGTTTTTATTTGTATGTGGGGCTTCTAAAGCATAAGCCCAACGGACTTGTTAACGACAGAGCGAAGAAATATTGGGTCAAGGCCGAAGAATTGGAATGAAGTCGCCGAAGGGAACAAACTGGGCCGAGGTCATTGGAGAAAGTGCTTGGATTCCAACACGGGCACACGTCGGTGTCAAAACAAACAACGAATTTAGTTATTATTATTTTTATTTTTCAAGCAGATGGTAATTGAATCTCTCTATTCGGGTTCTATTTGATATTAAGTTATTGTATTTGAAAAATTTTATAAAAAAATTATAATAATGAAATAAATGTTAATAGTAAATATTGTAAATATAATTTTTAAATAATAATTTTGATAAAATTTTTAAAGATATAATAAAATTTCATCATACGAGTTAAAGTTAAATCAACTTAACTTTCAAAGTACAATAATTAGTGTTTATTAAATACTTTAATACTTATCTCAATTTCACATAAGGTTTAGTCATGTGAGCAAAGGTGTAAACATTTAAATGTTTTGAATCATCATAATAGATTTTACTAGTAGATGAATTAATGAACGCTCACATCAATTTTAGTTGCAGACCATATCACGTTCAACAGAAAAAATTGATTGAATACTGGAAAATTAATTCTTATTAAACTGATGAGAAAATAGAAACAAAACAAAGCTAATTCTATAGATTTCATATTATAAACCTTTTAAAGGGAAATTTTGAAAAAGAGCTCCTAGATTTTTTCAAATGTTACATAAAACAAACAAGTCTGTTTTAATCTTGAACATGAACTTGCATGTGAAACATATAAATACGTGAGCAAATTCATGGAAAAATATACACCCCCACTCTCCTCTTTTAGATAAAAAGGATTAGGCAGTGTCCTAATTTATTTGATAGTGCTTTTTCGATTAGTTTGATGATGGAGAGATTGTATTGGTCTATTTAATTATATGGATAATTGGACATTGTATATAAATGTTAATTTTGTCACAGTCAACTTTGCCTAAATAATTTGTTTATTTATTTATTTTTGAAACTGAAACTTCATTGATTGAAAATGTTACATATATTTATCCTTAGATACATAAGCATATATCTCACTTGGAGTTTCCTTTATCCAAACTTGCTCGATAGAATTACATAGAGCCAATTTTGCAAGATGATGTGTCGCTTCATTGTAAGATCGTGGAGCAAATAACACTTTAACAGTTAGAAGAAACTAGGACTTCTTGGATTTTAGAGATTAACCATCCTAATTTGCATCTATTTGCAATTTCCTTACCAATGAGATTAACTACGTTGTGAGAATCAAATTCAATTATGGCTAGAGCCAGCCCAATCTCTGGCCCAAATTGAATTCCTTTCTATACAGTAATAGCTTCCATAAATTCTACATCTCTATAAAAAAGAAATTGGGAAGTAGAAGCAGCCATAATATTATCCTTCGAATTGTGAACTAATACTCAAATTCCAGCATAATCGGCCCTGGAACTAACAGTTACATCAATATTCACTTTATACCATCATTGGAGAGGACTTTGCCAGGATATGCTTAAGTTATTTGTCTTAGGACTCCTATTGATTTGGTTTGGTTTTGTATAGTTCTTGCTTTAAGTGAAGCCACTACATTCTCAATTCTAGTGACAATGACTTAAGGCTCGTAAATAGCATTACCATGAGTCAGATAATTCTTGGCTAACTAAGTTGACTAGCACAAACTACCAATTCTTCAAACTTAACTTTTGTTAAAAGGGATGCAATATAAATGGATAAGTTAGAAAACTCCATTGGCGTTGTAATCTTGAGGCTAGAAACCTCGTCAACTTCCAAACTTTTTTCACTTGTTTACACTCTACCAAGATATGATAAATATCCTCACAAGCAAAACCACAATAAGGGCATAAAGAAGCAACTGAAATATTTCTTTTATGTAAATTTAAATACGTAGATAGAATATTAAAAAAAGCTCACCAATAAAGTATTTTGATATTTGTTGGTAGAGATAACTTCTAAAAATACTTCCACCACACTATGTGATTACTAGAATTGGGGGATATATATATATATTTTTGTTTCATATGAAATGCCACATAATAACCACTTTTTACTATATACTAACCCTGCTTGTCATATGTGCATACAAGTTGATCCTTCAATGGTGTTGTAGGCAATGAGATTTTTAAGATTTGATTTGTGTCTTCATAATAAAAAAAAAGGTTAGTCTAAAAGATCTAATTTCTTAATTAGCCTTCTTGATATCTTAGCTTTGCATCTAATTTCTTTATTTTCATTTGTTTCTTTGTGTTAAGTGCAATGAGAATAAATAAATAAGTATGGGCAGATAGAAGGAATTGCTACATCATACATAACATGGCAATTATAAGATGGTCTCTAAATAGCATAGGAATTTGTCTCTAGTATTGGAGCCACAAATTAAGTGCTATAGTAACGATGTTAACTATTGTACTATTGGCGTTTGATTTTTAAATATTAAAGAGGCTGGCATGCTTATCTCAACAGATTGTAAATTAAGATAAAGGGAGATTATGCAATCTTAAATTATCATGACTTATATCCTTCAAATTTGTTTTTAAAATTTGAAATTTTTTTTTAAGTTTATCTTATTAATTACTTTCCTCTTTCAACTTCCCCTCATACTATAAATTAGGGATTCACTGTTCTAATTTCACTATAACTCTCTTTATATGTAATTGTTGGCATAATTACAATTATTTTTCACATCTTTTTATTCCTTTTATAGCATAAAACTATGTCCAGTGACGTGTTATAACAATGATGAAACTCAAGGAACATGTTGCTAAACTAAAGGACCCTGTGAGCTTCCATAGTTATAGAGCCGAGGACAAATTTGAATAATTCATTAAGCAAGAAAAATTTTAGAAGAAAACGACTTTATATTTCTAAAGTAGTTAACCATAGTAATGAATAATATCTAGCACGAAGAAGATGAGCCAGGTTTTGCTCTCACCCCTAAGACCTAATAATTCTAGTAGATAAAGAGTTTTATTTTAATATGCCATAGTAAGATCAACGAAATATCTTTGTGAGGTAAGTACAAGTCCCCTAAACTCTAGAGTTATTAATACTTTTTATGACTTGCCTTTTATAATTGATTACGAGTACACTAAATTTGTTGAGAATAAAATGGTGAAGAAACAAGGAGAAGTTTTTAAAACCTTGAATAGCGAATGGTCAAATGAGGAGGGAAGAATAGTTAATAGAATATAATTGAAAACTATTGTCAAAATTTGGGTGAAGCCTTTAAAATCTAGATTAATGCTAACCATCCACACTATCATTGTTTTCTAAGATTAACTTATACTTCTTTATGCTATAGTCAAGGGTTTAGCATATATGTCGGCAAGATCATTAAAACATAAATTAGAGACTGTGTAATGAAAAAGTAAAAATCTATTGCATTATTATTCCCACCATTGATCACTAGAATTTATGAGGCCTTGAAAGTGTAATTTGAGGAAAGTGAAAAAGAAAAAGACAAAGAATAATGAAAAAAAAGGCATAAAAGCTACTAATAGTGACTTTCAAAAGCAAAGGTAAGGAGAAACTGCTAATTGATAGGGAAACTGAGTTAGAGTGAGAAGATGATGTTGATAAAGCAATTGAAACGGCTATCAGCCGAGCTGTAAAGACGAAGGAAGCAAAGAGGTCTGCAACAAATAATTACGAGCATTATTGTCAAACAACCAACAACAATAACTCCTCCACCAACTGTTACAAAGAAAACTCTCACAACGTCTCTTGTTTAAAATCCAAGGATATCCATTAAATAAAAATGGCATAACTTTCTAAAGGTGATGCAATAATATGAGCACTAGAGTAGTTAGAATAAAAGAAAGTAAGGACAAATAATCTAAGGATCAAAAAGATATTGGAACTTGTTTAATTAGTCTAACTCAAAGTCAGAAACGAAACAGCTAATCGCTACACTACTTGGATCACTTAAAAAATGTTTGAAGAATGCATTCAAAAAGTAGTAACCCTTTTCAACCAGTATTGTAACTTAGTTTCCAATAACAAGGAGTATCCCTTGCCAATTTAGTTTTATTTTACAATTTCTTAAAACTTTTTTTTTCGTTTATTTATTTTATCTTCATTATTATGCATTTCATTATTTGATTGTATATGTGTTTGTCTTTATTTTATTATATATGCGTGTGAGGATACAACATCTCTCAAGTTTGGGGAGAATTGTGCCATTTTGAAGTATGTCCTTTAAAGTATGTCTGTGTTGTGTGATGGCTTATGGAGTTTAGTTTAATTTAATTTCATTTAATTTAAAAAATTTAGCTTTGGTGTTATGAATGTTGGTGTATGTGATTATGTGTATAACACTATGTACCTAGCAATTATTTTTAGATTAAAAAACCCAATGAGGATTAATTAAGTGATGAAATGTAGAGTGAATGATTACTAAGTAGAAACTATTTATAGATACAAGTTAAAACTCTATTTTAATAATTAAGCTTTGGTTGAGTTTTGTGAATATGCTATAATAAAGCCAGAAGTGCAACAAGATTGAGGAGGAGAAACCTAAAATTTTTTTCAAAATAATCATAAACTATACTAGATATAAAATAAATTATGCTCCAATGACTTAGTTGTTGAGTAACTAGAGCTGAATATGTACCTTATATGCAGATTTGAGTAAAAAAGCAGCAAAAGTTATAAGTATTACTGCAGCAACTTAAAAAGCAAGATGGGTTCTCTGTCTTAGATATTGGGTAGGCAGGTTTGCTCATAAATCCCATGTTCAGTCTTGAGTTAAAAGTGTCCAAAGATAATACTAAGTTATAATATCTTATATATTTTTATTGCAGCAACTCTAAGTTGTACATTAATCAAGTAAGTGGAGTGATAGGCATTGACATGAAAAATCAATATACATTGAAAGGTAATTGACTTATATTAAAAAAAATTGAGAAAAAAGAAAGAGAAAAAGAGAATGAAATGATTATTACTGTAGCACATTGTAAACTCATTTTTAATTTATGCTCCTCCATATGGAATTATTTGTGTTTTATCTTTGAGTTACTTTTGGTATTTATGTCATGCTGCAGCAACTCTAGAATTTAATTAAAGTACCACAAGCATTTCATTGAACAGAATAAGGCCTGAATTTAGAATTGGAATTGTTGACGGTAATTTTGAATGTGTAAACACTAGATCTGATAGTTGATAAATCTTAACAAGCTAGATGATAGAGCTAAGTTATTGATTGCATGACTGTATGATTGATTGAAGTGTTAGTATTATTGTCATTACTTAAGGACAAGTAATGATTTAAGTTTAAAAGTGTGATAACTCTATGAAATGAGAGTTATCATGATATTTTAGAATCAAAACTAATATTAGTTAGAGAGTAAATGGTGTATTTTATTTTTTAGTTGTATTTTATATGAGTAGTTGTTTGAGTTTAATTTTAATAAATTAATCTTGGTTTAGATTAGTTGGTGCTTTGATTATATGTGATTTTAGGTAACTACAAAGCTAAAGTTTTATGGATAGAATGCTACTGCAACAGACTTGTATAGATGATAAAGATCTTGGCTACAGAGGAACTAAAATAACTTTAGAGCAGTGAAGATGTTGTAACTGTTATTGTAGCAATTCTATAGCAATGATAGATTAGATTTGGCATATGGCTACTAATAGATTATGATCTAAAGTTTCAAAAAATAAGAGATATATCCCCCATGTTTTTTGTTGTCCTAATTGTAAGTTACAAATGGAGCACGCATGGAAAAAAGAAAGAAGGAAGGGAGAGCTGTCATTCACAAAAAAGAACAAAGAAGAAAAAACAAAAAGAAAACAGAGAATAAGAGAGATTTAAGGGTTGCAATAGAGGATTCAAGGAGAAAAAAAAGAAGAGAATACAAGGATTAAGTAGCCATTCACTTCCTCATCTTATTTTTTATTTCTATTTATCTATAGAAATGCATTTGATGGCTAAAACTATTTTTATTTTTTTTTTATTACAAATCATGACTAAACTTTATTATAGTTGAGTGATAAGCAAAGTTGAGGGTATTTGACTTATATTAGTGTGTTATGCAGAGTCTGCTATAAGATATTTTCTTGATTTTATTTATTATAATTTCTTATTTCAGCTGATCACCTATTTAATAGATACTAGTCAAGTAGGTACCTTAAAAAGAACTAACTTGGTGGAACTAATTAGAACAATACTTGGTTTTAGATTGGATTTCCTAAGTTGAGTTAGTTTCAATTTAAATAAGACAATGCTTGATCTAAAATTAATGAAAAATTAGACATAAAGATTCACATTATACGGTAATTAAAACTTATAATGAATAATCCTATATTTAATGTTAGCATAACAATTGGTTATTGTTAAGTTGCATTTATAATTTTTGTTTGTAATCTTCAGTTTAATTTGTTATAAGATTTGCTCATACACTCATTGATTGTTTCTAATTTATTGGCATTATCAAAGAATTTAATTTAATGGTAAAGTTCAATGTATGAAAATAATTTCTATGATAAATAATTTTTATTAGAAACAAGATTTGGTCATATATATATATTGTTGGCTGTTTAGTTATTTATTAAGTTAATGTATATTATAAATTGAATTGATGCTAGTGATGAGTCTAAAGGTCAAAAACACTGCTAATCCATTGTAAAGGACCATAAATAATGAATGATATTGATATTATTGCCCAATGGTTTTGGCCTGAGTGCTTTTACTCCTTAACAACTAGTTTCTATGTGAATAAGTGTTTGTTACGATTTTTTTTTATTTGAAATAGTTACTAAAATTAAAATGATAGTCTCACTAACATACACTTTTATACATTTGGAGTAGGCTTACAAAACTTTAGTATTGAAAGTATAGATAATTCAAATAAATAACAATTTATTCTTCTTTAAAAGTAATGATTTGCATTCAATAGGAAGAGACATATGTATGAAAAAGTCTTTCTTTTATTTGCATTTGAAAAGAAGAGACATACGTTTGAGTATAATAGGTTTAAATGTCTTCATCACATGCGAGTGTCAAGAAGTCGAAAACATATACACTGTAGTATCCACTGAGAATTTTAGAAAATATTCAAATTACATACTTAATCATTAACTATTATAGTATAATAGTTATTTTGATATTTAATTTTTCTCACTAAGAATTTTGATGTTTAGTTTTGCTCACTAAGATTGTTGTTGTGGGAATTTTTTGCTTGCAAAACTATCCAAACCTTTTTTTTCCTTTTTTTTTTTGTAGTTTCAAGGTGCAAATCACACCATAAAATCTTCTCAAAGTTTGATAGAATGATAATGGCATATGACAATAATTCTTTCAAAAAGGTATATTCATTCATTAATAAAACCATCAAGTCGTATATGTAAATGCAATAGTCCAATGATTCTCAAGGATATTAATTGGGGGTATAAACCTACAATAATTTGAGAAAATTTAATTTAAAGAAAAACATTAAAAAATCATTGTAACTCTAATCGCTTGCCTCATAGACATCTTTCGATGGAATAGCAAATGGAAGGTCTTTGCTATTTGCTTGTTTGATCATCAAATTATGTTTTTCATCTTCCTTCCATATTGTAGTTATCAACTCTCACTTTCAATTTGCTTTTTTTTTTTGGGAGGGGGGGGGGGGGGAGGAGGGACATTTTTCATAGACATTTTGCATAGCAACAAATCATGTAATAATGCAGTTGTGTATTACAGGAGGCTATGAAATACAAAACTGAAAGTCATGTAATAAACGACTAAGGGTTGTATGTTATGTACATAAAGTTATGTGTATTATATGACCTTCAATCCCGCCATGATTGAGTTATAATCTACACAATTCATCAATTTTTCACCATTTCGATGAAACAAAATAGTTTCAAATTTATTTTTAAATATGTTAATGAGAGACCCGCCATCAATTTAATCTATTTCTTTAAATAAAACTCTGAATTTTTTATTTTCCCTAAATATCAAAACCCAGTCAACTAATTAAAGAAGGGAAATGATTCCTTACTTGAAGTTGTCAGATTCCTGCGATTTTGCAACAAGAAATCAGCTATTTTCCTTCTTCAAACTCCTAAGTGATTTAGTCATGTATGAGTCATTTATCTGCAGTGTTAGCATTTTGAACTGTGTTAGTATTAGGAGTTGAGGATACTTTAGTAATTTTATGGGAGTTTTTTTAAAGAGCATTCATGAAGATTTTGACAAATTTTATTTTTAGGGTATTCAGATAATCTTACGGGGTATCTGACGCAATTACCACTCAATCTTATGTTGTTCTGAAGTTGGAAAGAAAGGACTCTTTGTATTGAAAAAAAACAATTGGGCTCTTTCTCCATCACAAAAAATTTTGGTACATGTCATGTGTCATGATGTCTCGTGACTTAAAATGCATGTAACAATCATAGGATGGCAAAACGTGAAGTGGGTTCAGTGATTGGTGAAAGCCATTGAAAATAACATTGGAGCAGCTGATTAATTTAATTCGGCTGTACATTTTTTTTATTTTATTTATATTTTAAATGAAGTATGAGTAATTAAAGTTTAAATTAATTTTTTTTATGCCATACTTTTTTATGATATTCAAATTCGATGGGCAGTTAAACCTTAGCTGTTTTAAAATTATTCGGTGTAGATTATAATTTGAATACAAAATTGTATAGCGATTGGTATTTCATGAATCTATGTAGGGAATTATTCGTTTTTCCAAATCTGAAGCCGACAGCATCGACTTTATTACTGGTTTTTCGGTTGGAATCCCCGGTTCCCGAAGAGGTAATGTACTGAAGGGTCTCTTTCATTCCAAAGTTAAAGAATTTCATGGCCACTGAAAAAACATTTTGCAGTAAAACATACGAAGTCAAGCTTCAAGCTCAAGGACAAAAAATAAATAAATAAATGTTTGCTTGCATTTCATTGATGAGAACTTCTCACCTGTTCTTAATGTCGCAGGCCTATGTGCATAGTCTCAAATCCATATTATATGACTCTTGGCTAGTAAAATGGTTCAGCTCTGATACCATTTGTAATAACTCAGTCTATATTGAATGATATCATTTGCTTTGTACTTAGACTCACACGATTTTATTTTAAAATCCATACAAAATGTCTCGTACTGATTGTTAAATATATATCTAATAGCAATTTCTAATTAGGTGATGTGAGATTGCGGTACCTTACCCTGATCGAGCTTTCAAATTCAACATGAAATAAGATGGTTTTCATGTCGAAAAAGTTGAGAAAGCTAAAAAAAAAAAAAAATGCTCTTATCTTTACTTGAATTGAAAGCAGCCAAGGGGCCCTCCACTGCAATACATTGATACTAAAGTAACAGGAAACCTCATTAAGGAAAGTGATGTGTGGCCTGAAAGAGCCATGAGAGCGATAAGCGTTTCAGGACCAAAATTATTTATTTATTTATTTTATTGATTAATTAGCATGTTTGGTTATTTATGTTAAATAAGTGTTTTGAATAAAGCTGAGATTTATGGACAATTGGATCATATACTTATGTAAACGTGTGGAAATGAAACATAATTATGCGTACTAATTATAGTTCAATCACGAAAAAGGTAAGCATAGATTAAATCAATAATCAAATGTTTCGTCCAAAAAAAAAAAAAAACGCCAAATTGTTCTGACAAGACACTTTGGTGGTTTGTGCTTGACATTTATTTCGTGTGTCAATTACTACTAATACTATAAGTTACATAGGACAATTAAAAAAATGAACAAGAATTTCCCTATTAGTTGGCGAAATTTGCCATTTTCGTCCCCACCTTCTTAAAGCAGCCACAACTACTTGGGTGTTAAACAACTCAACATAGCTTTTGGAAGAAATGAGGTCTTTTTGTTGTAAGAGACAAACCTGACACTTAAAAATAAATAGACTTTAACACTAATTTTAAAATAAAAATTGACATTTAATTGAAGAATATCAAAGACAGGTCAACGAGCTTTAGTAGAATTTAGAAGATGAGTGAAAAATTATTAATTTCATCAATTAAGAGAGAGCATCGATTTAAAATTACAGCTAATATAGTAAGTTTCTCTGTGACACATCCACAGGCTCTTCTCTCTCTCTTGTCTCTCTTTTAAGTCCTTACGAGCAAAATCAAATGATAATCGTTTCAAATATATATATATGATGACATAAGTTTAATTATAGCTAATACAATTATGAAAGGGTGTTATTAAATTACATAATATTGTAACTTACATCAAGACAATATTGATTCCCAAGAATTCAAAAAATTATATTAACTAAATTATGTTTGGTTTTATGGGTGAAACCCTCCAAAATCACACAGATTTTTGCTATGTCCCAATCGTACGACTATCATCTTCTCGGCTTTATTCATGACCCAACTTCTGAGAGACGTAGCCGAATTGTCTTTTCAAAATTCCCTTATAATTGAGGTCAATAATTACTTCTTGTCTTCTTGTCTTTTATTTTTATTTTTCCTTTTTCTTCCCTAATTGTTTTCTGAACGAAATTCTCTCTACATGCGGCATAATGTTCATTCCAAAATTACTTCATTTGCAGAGCAGGAGAAAATGCTCAGATGGCCTAACAGAGTTGGTGAAGGGGCACCTGTTTTTCACCATCTTCTGTTATATAAAGAACTATAAAATTCATTAACGTAAGATAACATATCAATAATAGTAGTTATTGTAGGATCATTTAGAGCCCATAAAGCGGTGCCGAATATTCATGGAATAGGGAGCTCAGGGAGCTCTCAAATACGAGGGAGGAAGAATTCCTCATGTTCCTTAAGATTTAGGGACATCACTGAAGCCACAATGTCTGAAATGATGGATGAGAAAGGGGAGCGCCTAACTTCTATGAAGTCACCAATTAAGGAGCCACATTTGTCGGCAATGAAAATGTCTCAAACAGTAGCTCCTACATTTGAATATGAGATACAATACCAATGCCCCTACTTGAAGAATGGTTGGGTTGGTAGACTTTCTCCGTAGACCCATAAGGGTCGGTAGATTTTCTCCGCAGATCCGTATGGATCATAACATAAGATGCCCTCAAAGACACTCCGCATGAAAAGACAAATTTATGGGTAGGAGAAGCACTATTTTCATATTCTCCAACTCTTTCCTTTCTCTAGTTGATTTCACCTTCTAACAGCTTTCTTCCGTAGGTACCTAAAGGCCATTCGTTGAGCGCTTGCAAACACATTCCTCACCTCCGGGCAGCCTTGAAATCCAATAGCACAAGTGTTCCCAATTGATTCGAAGATAATCCTTTATAACGTTTTAGCTTACCAAAAATAGGTTAAAACAATAGTACACATTTCAAGACAATCCATATATCACACAATTGTAAAATCGATTAAATTTACAAGCTATTTGTTACCATAAACAGCCGGTCAATACTACATTGTCGAGATACCTTTACATAGCATTCCCTCCAGCCACCACCAAATTATGTTCACGCAGGAACCGGAAAATACCTTAACTTTTATATAATTAGTGCGCCGGGACCTGCCATTTAACAAATTTGATTAGTCTGAAACTCACCGATTTTTATTTTGAATAATACGAAATATTATATTATTCAATTCGTGGATCCCACCACGGGCTGTGCCACCACCGAGCAAGTTGCCCTTTTACGTAGCATACTAATTAATCCGCTAGATTTTCCCATTTATGGATCGCATATGCATGTGCCACGTTCATTTCTTAACCGAGGATACAGGACATCACTTCGGGCCCGTTGACCTTTTTTTTTTTTTTTTCCCAAATTCTTCTTAACTTTACTGGGAGTCTAATATAGTCTAAAGATGTATCGAACATTAGTTAGAAAATTTACTGTAATTAGTATTCGAGACGATACTTATTGTAATCTATTTAGAGTAGAGGATATGGACTTGAGCTAATGCCATAATTGGAGGAAATTCCTAAACTGCCTCTCTTTTTTTAAATTTAAAATTTACCCCATTTTATTTTGAGAAATTATTACTATTTTCAAAATTATGATCATTTGCTTTTTGTTTTTTCTTCTTCTTTTTCATTCCTCTTTTTGAGAGAATGATCATTTGCCTAAAGAAATGGAAAATTGTGAATGCAAAATAAATAAATAAAAAATGAACATATAAATAACGTGCAACAAATGAAGCAGTTTTTCTCCTTTTTTGTGTAGGGTTAAATCAACATCATAAATACTGACTCAAGTCATTCGTTCACTTGTATCTTCAAGACTCGAGACAATATATTGAGCCCGGGACACGTGTCAGAAACTCAGAAGGGGAACTCCATGCTACCATAGGATCATAGGCATATCCTGTGCCGACACTTGTCCCCGTCCAAAAGCATTTACGTACTCTCATGGAGCTCTTATTAAGCCAGTGGCTATAAAGCTGCATCCGCAGGTAATTGAAAGTATTTTGTCTAAATGGTGGCCACTGCAATCGCAGCTGGAGGTCCGCAGGCAACTGTAAATCTGGTTAAATGGAACCACTTGCAAAGCTGAAACGTCAATAATCACTGTCACTTGTACTGCTGGAAAACTGAGATGCTTTCTTTTGCTCATCAGATTATCATTATTCTTATTCTTATTATTATTATTATTATTTTCTTTTATTATAGCTGGCTCGTTTAATTGTGAGTACATTCAACCAAAATATGAGAGTACGTACCGTGTCAAATGCTCCAACATTTATTTATTATTTTACGCCTAAAGATATCATGGAACTGAAAGCGAGCGGTACCAAACTAATTAGGGTATATTACTTTTGGATCTCACATCTTACTGATCATGAGGTAGCAAGAAAGGCAAGAGTACATATTGATCAAACGTACTAGTTTATAGTTTTTTGAAACAAGAGGCACATTTGGATCGAAATTGAAGCGAATGAAAACACAAAGCAACTCAATGACTCATCAAGATCCAAGGATATCCTACTTATGGCTAGTGGATCTTGAGTTAGTATGGCATGATTCCTAAAATGATGAATGTAAATATGTTTTCTTTCCATGTTTGAAGAACGGGCGATGCTACACTGTTTGTAGTCCAACTCTAACGTGTCAGTTATTGATAGGCTGTTAAATTAACGTATGAATAATAGATAATAAAACCAATATCCTACGCATGCATCAATAATTGACAGATGACACATATTCATACTCAAATATCTGTTCCATTGTTCAGAATAAGACATTCAAAGTCGATGGGTCTCTTTAAAGTTGTCTCAAGACTTGAAAATTGTCTCACACTTAAACTCTTAGAACATAATCAATAATTTAATTTTAAACTTGAGGATTGTCTCATGTTTATATTCTTAGCCCATAATTAATTTGAAGGCGGTGTGGGATAATCCCACAACATTTTTGTTACCAAATATGTATAAATTTTCGAGTGTGGAGAGAGGTACATTTGTTTAATTCATTCAAGATAAGATTCCAGAAGATATGTGTTATTACCCACTGGCTAGCATACGCAAGGCAGCTGTACAAAAATCATTTCCGGGACCAGCAAGCAAAGGTTGAACTTTCATCCATCATCCATGCCATTTTGAGCAGCCCTATTTTGCATTTTACACATACGGTATAATGTGAGGACACATATACATATATTAATCATTTTGTGGAAAAGAATCAATTTGGAAAAAAAAAAAAAGATCAATCATGGCGTTTATCAGATGAAAGAACATACTTGACGCTGCAATGTTTAATTATAGAAACGACACGCTTATGCAGAAAGGCTTATGTAACTGGACCTGCATATTTCTGCCCTTGGAATTAACTAAGTTAATTTGATCAACCAAAATTTATTATTATCCTAAAACACCAATTTTTATTTCCCCTACTGATATTCACATGTATAAATGAGGGGGTCTATTAAAGCTACCTATAAATTATGAGATTGATCCAAATCAATCATCATTATTATAGTGCAACTTAAATTTGCTCTTTGAACGATAAATATATGACCCTCATAATTTGTTCATACATATAAGGGTATATACATGACGACTTTTTCATCTTGTCATGTTGATTAGATTAATTAGGAATATGTATCCAATTTATTCAGACACAAGGAAAAAATTGGTAGGAAAATTAAAGGAGAAAAAGAAATGGCACGTGTGTTATTATAGCATTTTTAGATAGACACATCCCCATTTTCACTAACATTTTCTTTAAAAAAATTTACTTTCATACACATTTCTGAAAAAGAAATATTTGAGAACTTACGAGGATTTAGATTTGTACCCAAAACAATCTTGAGGACACACAAGCTACCACTAACAGAAAGCTCATAGCACATCCTTTTTTTGAAAAAAAAAAACTTCGAAATTAATGATAATTTTTGAATTATTGTTATTATATTTTTTTTCCTGAAATTTTTGTTTCATGATTCAAGCAGTTAACACAATGATTTATGAACAAATTCCATTACTCCTTCCATTTCGTTAGTACACCTAAACGGAGCATTAATTAATGAATTCCAAAAAGCAAAGGGGAAAAACAAAGGTCATTACGCACTACCTTCAAAATTCAGAAGGAACTGAATTTTTGTGTCCTCAATTCGGAATTCGACATGTGTAACACAAACCTGGTTGCTTTTAAGGTTGGTCTTGCCAACTAACCACTGGGTATTGCCATGTCACCGAAGACATTTAATTGGTAAAACAATAAAAAATTAGAAGCTTAAAATAATAATTTTGAGTGCGATGATTATACAGTAAAAAACCTGGTAATGTTACGGTGTTGTAACTGTTTATGCAGTGCAAAAGGAGCCTAAACCAACAGTCATTCCTCAAAATGGTTTCCATGGTTTCCTTTTCTTTCATTTATCGGTTTCCTTTTCTTTCATTTATCTCTTTCAATGCCCTATAGACGGAGGCCAACATAAAAGTTTGCTCACTTCTTAGCCAAGACTAGAAAGAAAGAAAGAGAGAGAGTGGGGGGAAAAAAGGCAATTATGGGGAGAGGAAGAGTTGAACTGAAGAGAATAGAGAACAAAATTAACAGGCAAGTTACTTTTGCCAAGAGAAGAAATGGGTTGCTCAAGAAAGCTTATGAGCTCTCAGTTCTATGTGATGCTGAGGTTGCTCTTATCATTTTCTCTAACCGGGGGAAGCTCTATGAGTTCTGTAGCAACCCTAGGTATATTTATTTATTATTTATAACAACTTCTTTCTCTTTTTAATTTTGTATGCGCATTTATACATGTATGTCTATTTTTGTTCATGATTATGAGTTAGTGTGTGTGTGTGTGTTTTTAAATGGTTATTAACGTTTGGTCCCATTTTTTTGCAAGATCTGTGAATTTGGTAAAACCAAGCAAATGGGTTTGTCATCTGCTTTTTTAGAATCTTTAATGAGACTTCAAATATTTTGCTTTCTTGAATCTCTGGCTTTTAGGTTTTCATTGTTTTTCTGTGTTTTTGGTTTTTTGTACTTCTTGATATGAATTTGCTTATGAAGGTTCATGAAGATCCATTCTATCTTACTGTCTTCTATCAAATATCTAATTAATTTGTGGCTGTTTGACAAAGGATTTGCTTAGTTTTAGCCATGATCACCTTTCTAACGTAGTTAGCAATCAATATAAAAAGATTGAAGATACACCTAGCTTCCTTTTTTTTTTTTGACATTTTTCCTTCTCAAAACTAAAACCAATTTTTTTTAAATCACTTTCTTCTTGACAAGGCATGTCTTTCAGTTTTGTTCACTGGGTAATTTTGTGTATTCAAATAAATAATTAATTCTGATCAAGCAGATGCTACTTGAGCCTAACTATTGCAAATTTACATACTGTAACTCAACTAATACCGATTTACTGTCGAGATTCGCCGCCAGAGATGTGATGTTTGCAGTCCAAGTAGAAAAAGAAATACAACTGTTTCAGAGATGAAGTGGTTGTCGTTATTTTCTTTCTTCCTTCTAAAGCTGCAAATTTTTTTAAAAACCCTTAAAAAACTGAACTTTTTTTTTTCACGTTCAGAAACTCACCAAGTTAATTATTGCAACAAACCATTTCAGAAGCAGGCTGCTATTATAAAGTTTGATCTGGTATAAACTATCGTGTTAAAAAAAAAACCATGTACTAGTCTTGAAGGGAAAATACTTTACACCCCTTTACTTTGTTAGCTATATCTTTTAATCTGCTATCATTTCTGTTCAGTGTACAAAAAGATTCTTATTTTATGAATTCATGACATATTTTCTCATATATAGGATTTTATTTTATTTTTTTAAATTAAGGTTGTTGTTTTTCTTTTTTCCCGATGTTTACCTGAAGGTTGTCAGTGCTGATATTAAGGCTTCTGAACATCAGATTACAAAAGTGTTTTCCAGAAACATTTTTTATTAAGTAAATGACTGGAGATGCGTAAAGTAATTAATCAATTCCTCTAGTCATGCAATTCATAGCAACGGCTAGAAAATTGATTGGTGTGATTCTTTGTTTTTCTTTTTTTTTTCTTTTTTTTTTGCGTTTTATTCCATATATAGCTCATTGAATACTGATTCTGCCTGGGTGTTTATCAATCCCTTGAAATCCTAATCTTGCATCATTTTTTACTTCACTTGGTGTGCATCTTTACCACATATTGTTAGTGTTTGATGCTTGCTTTTGTTATAAAAGGACTACTTTCCTCTTTTACATACTTCCACGTATTAGTCAACAAGGTGTTACTGAGAAAACTACACATTCGTAAAGACTTGTTTGAGGCCAACTTTAGTTAAGTTCATTGTTTTTTGACAACCCTCGACTGTAGAGCTACCTAACTTTAGTTAAGTTCATTGTTTTTTGTGCAATGAAAGTCCTCTCATCATACCATGAAGTCAGTTCTTAAAATTTACAGAAAAGAAATTCATTTCAACTCTTTCGTCACAAATGCTTCATCCTATATCTATTTTTCCATTATCTTATATACATGATACTATTGCGTATCAATCTACAATTTATGATTGAACTAATTTTATCTTAAACTTTCAATTCATATGGGTTTTATGATATATGTTTTCTGTTAGGCTTTTCAATGATTTCCATCAACTTTCTTGCTTGCTACCGTTTTTTGGTCTGTATGTGCATATAAGTGCTCAAACTATTATTTGAAATTAAGTTATTGTAACAAATCAATGACTGAAAATTAGTTCGATTTATATAATAGCATACGAAGAATATATGTATACAAGACATTGAAGTTCAGAACGTTGTTATACTTCTAGTCAAACGTTAGTGATCATGAAGAAATTTAAATCATATGAACGTGTAACAATACGGTAAAAATAATATCCAGATTTTGCTATTGAGATTTTATTTTGAGAGAAAAATTATATTTGAATAAAATAGTAAGGTTTTTCTTTTCACTTATATTTATTTCATCTTTCTGAACGATGCTAGCTATTATATGGCAAAATTCATGTCTTATTGCATTCATTAAAAAATCATCTTCATTTTCTTCTTGTTTATTTGGGCTATCTTGTTTCAAGGTCACTGTGCAAATCAACTGTAATGCATATGATCTCTAACGAATCTGTAATGATAACGGGATGCTACGATTTATAAGTTATCTGAAACAGCTGAAGTTTACAGCAGTTTCATAAAAAATGATTGTTATCATTTAATCTATTTCTGTCATTTTAATTAATCTCATCGTGATTGTTTTTTTCTTATGTTAGCACGATGAAAACGCTTGAACGATATCATCGGTGCAATTTTGGTGCACTCGAAGCCAACCGGCCTCCCATTGAAACTCAGGTAGCATATTGATTTTTTTTTTCCCCTCACATACCTATATATGCTATGATATATATCTTGCAGGCTGCAGCCATGCATTTCGATACGAGGATAATGATTTATTGATGTTATGACACAATTTAATTGTTATTATGTTGTTCAGCAGGGCACCTACCAGGAATATTTGAGGTTGAAAACAGCAGTCGAGATCCTACAACGATCTCAGAGGTGATCTGATTTTGCTTTATGCAACTCAAGCTGTATTATTTATTAGATTTTTTAAAAATTGTATTATTTATTAGGATTTGGTTGACATATAGTTATCATGTCATTTTTCATTTTGTTCTTATCATTTGTTTATGCATACCGTTCTTAAGGGTAAAGCTCATTATGTCTTTCTTAATTTTAATTCTTCTTTTATTATACATCAGTAAATTTTCTCACTTTATCGAAGCTTTTGCTAAGGATAGAGAAATGGATTATGACTAGCTTGTGTTCCAAAATCCAAATAGGAACCTTCTTGGAGAAGATTTGGATCCGCTTAGCACAAAGGAGCTTGAGCAGCTTGAGCATCAATTAGAGACATCCCTGAAGCATGTTAGGTCAACAAAGGTCAGTACAATTTGAAAGAGACGGTTTAAACTTTTTTCATTTTCATGAGACTGATTTTAGTGATTGATTATACATAAAGTTAGAGCGGCTGATGTATGTGCGAGTTGAGTTTCCAAGTCTTATATTGGTCTATTAAGGGAGAATGAAAAGAGGGAGAAAATCTTATATAGCCGTAGGATATCTTCTTTATAAAAAGCAAGTTTTGCATACCTCTTACCGTATAATCTTTAATTATGTAAGAGTAAACATAACCGAGATAATAATTCAATAGATAAGAGAGTATATAATGAAAGCACCTATTTTTTTAAATTGTTACTCTTCAGGATAATTATGACATATATTTTTACTCTCTCTTTCTAATCTTAATTAGTTAATGTGGTTGGTTTGAAGGTATGCATGTGGTAATATTGTTAATTTAAACTCCGAAGTTGGGCTTCAAATAGGTAAAAGTTGTAGTAGGCTAAACTTAACTTGATTGAGTAGTGAAATTTTTAACCCTTCAATTTAACTTATTAGACCCAATTTTTCAATCAACCCCCTAAAAAGTTTCAGAAGAATTTCTCTCTCAGTATTACCCCACACGATGCCCAATTCATCCTCATACTTTCACCCAATCAGAATTCAAAACTCCAAGAGCCATTTTAATGTGGAAAACAAGAAATATTTGCAACAGTTTCTGTGGTGAGCCTTGTCATCTGGAATAATATCCGAGGGAAACACTGCTGAAATCATTCTCAATTTTTATCTCTATTTTAGTCTTGTAACAAATGGACTGAAAGCAACAAATATTAAGCTTGTTCGAGGTATCTCTAACTGGTACAAGTTTGAAGGATATTTGGAAGAGATTCGAAAGGAATTCTCTTCGGTTTAACTCTAATCAAAATGGGACGTGACTCTTGCTGCTGGTACAATTAATAGCTTTTCAAAGATTTCTCCCTTTTACTTTCCGGCGGGAGTATAAACAAACATACAAAAGGATTGGCAAAGTTTAATGTGAAATTAGATAGTATTCGTGAAAAAAATAGGTAAGAAATTTTGAATTCAAAGCCTTATTTTTGCTTTATAATCTGTTGGAGTTGCGTGGGTGTGTGTGTGTGATTTTCACTGAACTTTTTATTTCAAATCCTTTGCAGACTCAATGTATGGTTGATCAGATTTCCGATCTTCAAAAAAGAGTATGCACATTTCATAAATTTTGAATATTTATTCAAATTTCAATGTGTTCTACTAATCCTTCTTAATGCTGCAGGAACAAGTACTACTTGAACTTAACAAATGCCTGAGGAAGAAGGTTCAAACTCTCTTTAACATTAATAAGAGCTTTTGCTATAAATTTAAGCTTTTAATTAGGACAAATGTTTCAGCTAAACATGGTATCATATCAGGCCTTTATATTACGCTCATAAGTTTTGTCCGCTAAAACTCGTCAATATTGAGCCTCGAATTAAAATTTATGCGTTTTTGGGTAATTACACTTGCCTTACAATTTCTCCATTTACCCAGTTGGACGAAGGCAATATTGCTCATCAAGTTCCTCCCTATCGACTAGCATGGGAAGCAGCATCAGCAGGGCAAAACTTGACATACACTCGCTACCCAGTTCAATCAGAAGGGTTTTTTCAGCCTCTAGCGGGAGGCAATCCCATGTTGCAAATTGGGTACTTTTTAAAAATTTCGACCCATTTTATTGAATTAAACTTGTCATTATGTTGAAGCTAAAGATATAGCTCGGGGTGGTAAAAAAGCGGCTTCTGAAGGCTCAGGTCTTGAGTTTATTAATAATTATCCCAAAAAAAAAAAATTGTCACTATCACATAGTGTTCTTGCCTTTTTATAGTGTGCCATAACCAGTAATGCTGCAGGTACAATCCTATGGGAGCGGAGGAGGCACTTGTTCCAGTCCATGCACAAAATGTCACCGGATTCATCCCTGGGTGGATGCTTTGACTATATTGGATAATCAAATAAGTTCACAAGAGCTTAATCATTGGTATTCTAATTAATTTCCTTGTTGATGGTTGTGATTTGATCTGTTTTGCTTTATGTAACTTGCAATTATTGTTTGCTGCAAACAGTAATAAGTATTGTCTGTAATTTGTAATATTTGAAAAAGACGGAATGCTCTTGAGTTGTTGTTTGGCTTGTATTTATATGAAAAACAGCTACCTCGAACAATTTTCACAGTTTCGTTGGTTATCCTTTGAAATTTTTTTATTGGGCATGAAAAGGTGTATTCACTTTTGGAAGATTATATATCAACTAATTACTAGAATTACCGGAATGGCATGTCTGTTAAGTAACCGAATCCGATAGCTCACTATTTTCTTTATTAGTTAGCTCAAATCGCACATTTTAGATGATAAATTGCTAATGCTCTTAAGTAAGATGGCAGACAAAAGCAAATATCAATTTATTTTGACAGTATTTATGGACCCTTAAATTGACAATGTCAATTTACATGGTCTTATTACGGTCATTCTTATCCTTTTTTTTTTCCTAAAATAGATAACGTGTGTGAAAAACTTTATCTAGTATTTAAATGTTTTAAGCTCAAGCAATTAACAATAACAATTTGAAGAGCTTGAACGAAAATCTTAACTCAATTCAATACTGAATTCAAATTTAAAATTATCATATATCATGTGGATAATTGAATATTTATGTTATTATTTCTCTTCGACATATAAAAGAGTAGCACCTATACTTTTAGAAAAAAAGACATCTCCATCCCCAAGATTTGTGAAAATGATTACCAATATTTCTAAATTTTCGAAAAGAGACATTAAAATTGTCTTTTTTACCATTATACTCTTTATCTCTATATTCTAAAAATTTGTCTTTAAAATTTTTTGTAAATACAAATACTATTAAAATAATGTCATATATGTAGTAGACTAATAATATTTTAATATGTAAATTATTATGTTTATTTTAATAATATATTTTTATTTATGGTAGAGATTTTAAATAAATATTTGTATTAAATACATTCTACAATTAAAAATATTCTCACATACTAACATTTTTAAAATTATTATTTTACATAATATTCAAAATAATTTTTATTTTTAATATATTTATTTTAATATTATGATTTTATTTATCATAAAATTTACTTTAATATAATAGAATGTATCTAATAGATTATAAAATACTAAAATATTTTTTAATATTAAAATTATTTTAAAATGTATATATTATTAGAATATTTATTTTAATATTATATTTTTATTTATTGTAAAATACTATAGTCAAGTTTTTAGAATAATAAAAATAAACAGTATAATGATCAAAAGAGAATATTAGCATCCTTTTTAAAAAATTTAGGAATATTGATAACTATTTTCTTAACTCTTGGAGATATAGATTTTTTTTATCATAATTTTATAATACTCTATGACCCAAATAATTTATTTTGGTTAATTTATATTTTGATTCAATTAATGTCTCAAAAATCTATGTGACATTAATTTATAAGAAAATTTATAAGAAAATTTATAACTCTTTTGTTACTTTTTCGATATCATTATCATTTTTAAAATATCTTTTAGAAAAATCGTATCAACTCATTAATAGTATTAAATGCAACTTTTCTATTTGGTACTTTTAGATGCCTAAAAACCAAAATCAAAGTTACTATCAAAAAGAACTTCTAAAATTACAGTAAACTATAACTTAACATTTATCCTATTAAAATCCTCGTATAACTTATGTAAGTAATGTACGTGGTTATTAGTGCATGTTTGAGAGTTGTTAGCTACCTTTCTTTTCGTACTTTGGCATTTTTTAACTACTAAATTCGCCCAACCCAAGACAAACAATAGTCATTGCCTCTTATTGAACAATACTAATTAATTAGTCAAGTGAAACCAAAACTAAAGCTAAGCAAATGAGTTTAACCTCTTTCTAATCTCACCTAATAGGCTAATACCATCATTAATGAATGTGACCCCATATCTTAACTTTTCTTACCTTTTTCATGTTGGCCCCAATGCAACCTTGGTTTCGGACTTTATATTTATTTATTTATTTATTTATTGTGGACAAAGTTGCATTTTGTGTTTGGATTGGTAGACGCTTAAAATCGCCAACAATACTTTAAAAGTTACGCCTCGTACTTAAACACATTTTTAAAACTAATGATAAGCTATTACCTAATAGCTTTTTAAGTTGGTGGAGTAATTTCTTTAGGGATTAATTTTAGATACTTTATCTTTAATTGATTATTTTTAAATTATATTATTTTATTTTTTAAAATTTTAATTTATTTTCTACTTTTAATAAGATTAAAAAAGTCATTAATCCACCCTTAATTTTTCCTTATTTTTTGAACAACAAAGGGAATAGCTTGAGATTTTTAAAAATAAAAAGAGAGTTGCTTTTAATATGGGTGCTATTATTTTTCGAGTGGTTCCTGACTTTAAGCTTGCTAATTTTGCTTTTAATTTTAAGCTATCTCAGTTGAAGAGTACTTTAGATGCTCAGATTAAGGAGGGCTTACAGATTCTTCCTCTTCCCCATAAGCTAATTTTTTTAGTTTCCTAGTTAAGACCATTGTATGGGGTAACGAAGTTGAGTGAGGATTATTGTTCTAAGGATAATTCTGGCCTACTGCAAGTAGTGTTCTGCGTGATCATTAGGGAATAGTGTTAGCTACTTGGTTCCTTCTTGGGATACCAGTCCATTCCTTTTGTTGAATTGGGGCTGTTTTTTAGGGTTTGGATCTTGATTATTCACTCATAATGGTTTCTTGGGCTATTTCCCATAGCTCTTTGCAATTTGCTTATATTATTGGCTGAGTTCAGATATTATCTTCTAGTGCATCTATCATTAATAGGCATGTCTTTTGGGAGGCTATGTTAGCTACTGACTTTAAAGTGGAGATTATTGAAAATTAATTAAAAAAATAAGCAGCAAAATAAATAGTAGCCATAAAATGAACAATAATAAATAGTGTCATTTGGTTGCTATAAATAGAGGGTTCACCCCCTGATTTGATACATTTCAAAAATCCATTAAGAAAATTGGAGAACTAAATATAATTATTCTTAAATTGAGAGTTTTGAGTGTATTTGGAGTATTGGTGAGAGAAAATTATTTCTAATAATATGGTTGTAATAATTTTTCATATGGTGAATATTTTTCTCTAGTTATCTTTTGACAATGACTATAGTTTTTTTTTATTTAAAAATTTTCATGTATATCTTGTGTTGTATGATTGGTATATTCTCTATTAATTTTTTTTTGTTAATTTGTTGCTTGAAAAATTACTTAGAATGATCTTGGAGAAAGCTCAATTTCCTAACAATGGTATCAGAGCCAACGATTAAACCTTTGGTATTAAATTGCTATTCACATATATGATATATGATAATGTTCAAGTATACGATAACGGTGAGAGGCAATCCAAATAGTTCGTGGTAAAGAATAGAGATTGATCTATAAAACAAATATGTCAAGATTGAAATTTTCAAGTTCAGTGAAATTTAAAATAAAGAAATTTGACAAAAAAAATAAACTTTAGCTTGTGACAAATTCAAGTCAAGGATGTGTTGATTCAATTTAGATTACACAAGGCATTGAAGGGGAAGCCATCTCCTGCTTCCAGTAATGACTCTAAAAAAGATAGTATAAGCGACGAAGATTGGAAAGAATTGGATGGTAAAGTTGTAAGTGCTATACGACTGTGTTTAGTAAAGAATGTGCTTGCAAATGTATGAAATATTCTTATAGTGAAAGAACTTTGGGAAAGGCTAGAAAAGTTGTATCAGATAAAAATCATCTCAAATCGATTGTACTAGAAAAAGTGATTTCGCACACTGTGAATGACTAAAGGTACAAAAATTTCTGATCACCTTAGTATTCTCAATGGTATTGTGTCAGGACTAAAAACCATTAAAGTTAAAATTGAAGATGAAAACAAGACAGTTAGGTTGTTGTGGTCACTTCCAACTTCGTACAAACACTTGTTACCTATTTTGATGTATGAAAAGAAGACGGTAGATCTTGAAGAAGTTGTTAGTACTTTACTCTCAGAAGAAAGAAGACTGAGTGGTAAAAGTACTGAAACTATAGATGTTTGGACTTTGGCAGTTGTGAAAAATTAAAAGAAAAATAACTCTAAAAATAAAAGAGCCTACTAAGGGTGTGGATAATCATGACACCTAAAAAGAGATTATCAAAGGAGAGATGGGGTAGGATCGATAAGTGGCTCCAAATCAGATGCTAATAGCGTTGCTAGTAATAAGTCTCTCATTATCGTGGGAGATGATGGTCTCTTGTAAAATAGATGATGATAACATCCTCATGGTATGCTATTAGTGCCATGAAAAAGGATGTGTTACTGTCAGCGGGTCCATAAAATTTGCACCGAAGGCATGGTTGGCTTTAATGCAAGGTGTGTACTGGAATTTATATCGATGGCTAACGAACTTCTAGGAAAGCCAACATGAAAGTTGCACGATAAATTTTAGTAGGATATTTCGACATGTGTCGATATAAAATTCTTAGAATTGATAATTAATTCTAAGTGATATACTCCTTATGGTAGAGAATGATAATTCCTTACATTGAGAATTTATGACCATTGGTGAAGATAATACTTTATAGCAGTAGCTATGTATTTTTTTTTTAATCAAGGTGGAGATTGTTGAAAAATGATTTAAAAAATAAGCAACAAAATAAACAATATAAACAGTAGCTGCAGCAAAATGAACAATAATAAATAGTGTCATTCGATTGCTATAAACCCTCATTTGATTCATTCCAAAAATTCATTAAGAGAATTTGAGAACTGAATATAATTGTTCTTAAATTGAGAGTTTTGGTGTATTTGGGATATTGGTGAGACAAAATTATTTTAAGAGTGTAGTTGTAATAATTTTCTACATAGTGAATATTTTCCTCTGGTTGTCTTTTGACAATGGCCGTGATTTTTTTTCAAATTTAGAATTTTTTATTTAAATATTGTATTGTATGATTGGTGTATTCTTTATTTAACTTTTTCTATTAATTTGTTGTTTGACAAACTACTTAAAGTGATCTTGGAGGAAGTTCAATTTTCTAACATGTTAGCTACTGACTTCATGCAATTGGTTTGTCCAATGTTTTTCATTTAAATGCTCTCAAGACCTTACATGTTCTACATTAATTTCACCTTGTTGGCTTGGACCCTTTTTATATGACTTGCTATTTTTACTTCTCTTTGAAGGTTTTGTTTATGTTTCCCTCTTTATGTGTATTTTTTTAATTAATTAATTTATTTTATCAGTAAGAGTCTGGCTTTAATCCTCCACCATCATGGTGTTTTTTTTTAAAGAAAAAAATATTATTAATATTAAAATTTTATAAATAAAGTTGTGGTCTTAAAAAAAATGGCATAAACTATTACTTAGTCAAATTTTATTACATTTTATTTACTTTCTAATTATTTGACAGTAAGTTTAATAATGTATAGAGTCTGGGGGCATGGTACTCTAAAATTACTGTAGTTGGACCTTGTAGCCTATGCTATGCATGGTACCTCATAGGTTATGGCCACAACTACACTATAATCATTTTCTCGGAATTTCGTTTGCATTAATCAATTGGATAGACTTCATTTAATCACTAAATACAATGGCAGTCTTCATTTTATCCCTCAAAACTGTGGATACTTTAATTTATTCTCCATTGTTGTTTACAAAATAATAATAAATAAAGAGCGCATTGAAATTTCTTTAATCTTTTTAATAATAAATGAAAGTAGATTATTTTTCTCGCTTCCAAAAGACATATTAAAATTTACTCTAATTAAATATTAGTCTTTGTCTCAGTCCTAATCAAAACCGCCCACTTTCACAAGAGGGAACTATCAAAGCTTATCTTTACCCTTTTGGGTTGTGCTATTTCTTTCAGCACAGGTCATAAAAGCTGGTCCGTTATCGTCTCGAACATAAGCATATGAAATGTATAGATGTACCGCAATGAATCAATGTTTGTCTATTTCCAATTTTTTGTCAAATGCAGATCCCATTTTTCTAAGCTTTTTAAATAAAGATTAAAACCATGGCTTGAATTGAAAAAATGAAGAATAAAAAAGAACAAAAGAAGTAAATGCAGAAAGGGATAGAGAATCAAAAAAAAAAAAAAAAATCCAGGGCCTATATTGTTTCTATCATTATCAGAAGATTAAAAGAAAAAACCTTGAATGGGCAAAAAAACAAAGGCAGATTCAGACAACAATTCCTTCTCATTTTTCAATTGATTTATTTACTTCCCCCCCTTTAATTTCCTGATTGCGCCAATCAAATTGTCAAGCTTAAAAAGAAAGACAAGTAGCTTTACCTTCTCTCATGTAAAATGAAATTGGGCCACACACCCCACGTGATGAAACCTCAATTTTTAACACTGTTAGCCAGAAACAACCCCGAAGCATTGCACGAAAACGGAGCAACACTTTTCCAATCTCATTTCACGCTTTCATTTTTGTGTTTTTTCACGTTTTTGTGATAAAATTTTGCTGCCCTAATTGGAATTGGGACTGAATCATGTTCAACATTATAGCCACTTCTTTATCTTTTTTCAACCACATTTTGTGCTGTCCACAAATTCCTCATAACTCGAAGATTCTCATGCAGAGGGAGTCTTTTTTTTTTCTTTTTTCTTTTCAATTTTTACTATGGGACAAAATTTTCTTTCTTTTTTTTTTGAGACAACAGAAATAAATCCTGCATTTGGATCAAATATATCCCTAAATTGTGTTAAAATGAAAGAATTAGGATTAAAATATTTAATTTAACACTAGATTGAATTTCATTTCAATGGGAGTCAGGAACCACTAAGATTGTAATTACTAAGTAGTGAACCGGTGCTGTCAAGAAAGTCAAGGATGGCAATCGGAAAGAGAGGACTTGATGATATCTTCAACGCATGATTGTGGTGGAGTGGATGCATTTTTCAAATTAGACGTCTGGCCTTTAATCGGTGTAAAACTTTTTATCTATGCTTGGCGAATCTCTGAGTTGTAGTATTCTTATATGAATTCGGACTCCTAGTACACTTTGTTCTGTTGAATCTATTGTATGGTGTAGAAATTCAAGGTAAAAAATGGGCCCTATTTGTTACAAACAGACAAACTCTATCAATAATAAAATTTTTTTATAAAATTACGGACCCATATGTTATTATGTAGTTTTTGTTTGTCATAAATGTTTCCCGCGATTCAATAGATTTCCAATACGATTTGGATTGAATGATGGATTGAGCTATATATTGTGCTCACTCTTTTTTTTTTTTTTAAATGTATTTGGTAATTATTGGATTAGAATGTATAAGTAATTAAATCTTTAGCTTGCATTACCATAAGTGCACTTGTAGCAAAAGATTATTAAAAAAAAAAAGTACAGCTCAAGTTAGCATTGAAAATTCATAGTTCTTTTTTCTTTTAAAAAAAAAGTCCTCTCATTTTGACTAAAATATAGTGAAAATTCTAAATAAATGCTTTTAATTTTTCTTATCTTTTCTAAAAGAAGATTATTGCGCAACTTAAATTGTGTTTTCATTTTTTACAAAAATAAAAAATCTCCACCCGACTTTCAGTAATATTAGACAAGTCATTCTAAGCATTAGTAGAAAATGATAAGTTCATGTATTTCATAACTTAATTAAAATTACGATTGATGTGTAAATTTATTATTCATCTCATATATGTGTGTGTGTGTGTAAATTAAGGCTCAATTCGTGTCTTCCTAGTCATGCATTTTGTTTTTCCACTCCTTTTATTTTTCAATAATATCCTTACTCGACAAGATCAACTTCAGTTAGTGTGTGTGCGTGTGTATAATTCATTTATTTAATTATTTCGACCATACATGAGATTACAGGTAATATGTTTTTGGTGTAAAGGAATTAAAACAAATCCTTATTTTTGTACATAATATTTCCAGAGGACGAAGATACTAGTTAATGAATTGAAAGCGTAGTATTAAACCGATTAATCTACTCAAGAGTCAAGACTTTGAAGTTTTACGCAGCAGCCCCACATAGACAACCAGCTAGGTTGGATGAAAGAGCAATAATTCAAGCAGATCAATTATAAGAAGCCCCAATTACTTTCTTTCTACGTTTGTACCAAACGCCCACGTTTTCCAATTGCTACAGCTTTGAGCTTGCTAAAGGCATGGTAATTACTTTAGGCAACAAAACATGGATCTTATCTAAGCACGTTCAATTTTTGGCATTAAACTTGAAATTACAATTTGTTGGGCTTGCTTGTCGAAAATCAGGATAGTATTTAATTGGACAGCTCAAGATTCAAAAAGCGATCAAGACTTTTAAGTTTGTTTAAATCTACATATAGATGCTTTTTTAATTTGAAAAATGGTCACACATACTCTCTGTTGAACTAAATTTAGGGGCTCTTGTTATTAGTTTTTGAATTTAAAAAAGGAAAAAGGATACTTATCCTCAAGGTTTGATAAAAAGATCACATGACACTGTAAATTTTCAATAACGGACATTAAGGCATTTTCTGCTTTTTCACTATAATAAAAGCTTAATTTGTCGAGTAAACTAATAATATTATAATATTTTTAATATGTAGAATTGTTTTAATAATGTAAATTACTATATTATTTTTTTAATATACTTGTTTTATTATAAAAATTTGAAATAAATCTTTGGATAAATAGATTTCACAATTAATAGATATATCATATGTATCAATAATATTAAAATTATTGAAAACAATTTAAACTTTTTTATATCTATTTTAATAAGATGTTTCTATTTATATAAATTTAGCTTAATGTTATATGAGACTGTAAATCATTAAAATATTTTTTAAATATTAAAACTATTTTAAAATGTATATATTGTTGCATCTATTTTAATATTTTTTTATTTATTATAAAACATTGAAGTCAATTTTTTTAAGCTAATAGAGTCAAAAGATATTATAGTTAAAAGAGAGTTTTGGCGTCTCTTACTAAAAATTTAAAGTTCACTTGACCAGTTATAAGTGTCTTTTTCCTTTTAAAAAAATTATTTGTTTAACCATTTATAAAACTAATAAGCTTGAGAATCTCAGTGGAGTTTTTTTTTTTTTTCTCCAACACTTTTGCAATTGATGGTTCAAGGTCTCTTTGATTCTTTGTAATTTGATGCCAGCTTTTGCTTTAACGAATACTTGATAGTTATTGGTTATATGTAATGCATATGTATAAAGAGATGTTGATCATATATATTGATAATGGGTTTCTTGTGCGCCGGTCAAAAGATTTTTTTTCAAATCCCAAATTTTAATTCACCAGTTTATCAGAATTCTTTGAAGATAATTTCTTGCTAAACTCATTGCATTATGATTCTTTGTTTCTGTTTATATTTATTATACCATAATTAGTATAGCACGACGAGCAATGGCAGTAGTCTTTAAATTCACTACTAAACTAGAGAGAGAGGGAGAGAGAGAGAGAGTAATATCTCTTAGTTTAGAAAGTTAGAGTCATAATATCAGTTTCAATGATGTTGATTTGTTTGGGATAAATTTTTTTTTTAAAAAAAAAGAAATCATTGACGTGTGTTTTGAGAAACATCCTATAGTTGAATAATAAATTATTTACATTTCAGGTTCTTTGTATGTAGCATTAGATGTTGATTTTATTTCAAGTGTTTGAAAGTATATCCAACTTCTTTTAGATTTGACTATTCAGATTACGACATAACAAGGTTAATCTATGAGATTCTCGTATATTTTTAATTTTTAAATTGAAGTAAGTTTCTAATGTAATATAATAAAGGAAAAATGACATCTACATTTTTAAGGTCTGGAAAAATAGTCATCAAAATCTTTAAGCTTTTAGAGAGGGACATCAAGTTTCTTTTTGGATTATTATACTATTTATTTCTATTATTTTAAAAATTTGACTTTAAAATTTTTTGTAAACATAAATATCATAAAAATAATGTAAGCTATGTAATAGACTAACAATATTAAAATATTTTAATATTTTAATAAATTTTAATATGTACATTATTATATTTATTTTAATAATATATTTTATTTATTGAAGAGATTTTAAATAAATATTTACATTAAATACATTCTACAATTAAAAATTCTCACGAACTAACATTGTTAAAATTATTATTTTATATAATATTCAAAATAATTTAAATTTTTAATATATTTATTTTAATATTATGATTCTATTTATCATAAAATTTATTTTAATATAATAAAATATATCTAGTAGATTATAAAATATTAAAATATTTTTTAAATAATGAAATTATTTTAAAACGTATATTTATTACAATATTTATTTTAATATTACTTTTTTATTGTAAAATATTAGAGTCAAAATTTTAAAATAATAGAGGTAAGGAGTATAATGGTTAAAAGGAAATTAACAACTTTTAGCTAAATTGTTGACTCTTGCCAAATAAGAAGATCAAAATTGACATGAATATTTGATTTTTATTTATGCAACATTAGAAATTGATTTTATTTCCAATATTTAAGGATATATCTAACTTATGTTTAGATCTAAAATTTTGGATTATGGTTTAACTAGGTTGATCCATGAGATTCTCATATATTTTTAAATTTTTAAATATCGATAAATTTGCAATGGAATATTCCCTCCCCCCCCCCCGGGCCCAACCGAAAAAAAAAAAAAGTTAGGGTGAATTCTTGAACAAGGCCAATTGGTGCTATTTGATGCAATTTCTAACATAGTGCAGTTCCAAATAAAATTAATAACTTTTAGCCAAATTGTTTACTCTTGCCAGTGGGGAAGAGACAACCTCGGCATGAATATTTGTTTTTTATTTAAATAACATGAGAAAGTTGATTTTATTTCAAATATTTGAAAGTATATATGACTTATTTTTAGGTCTAAATATTCAAACTATGGTATAATAAGGTTGATTCATGAGATTCTCATATGTTTTTAATTTTTAAATATCAATAAATTTATAATGTAATAAAAAAAAGTTAATGTGATTCTTGAATACAATTAATTACTGCTATTTGATGCAGCTTCTAACTTGGTACAGTTTCCAATAAAATTAATAACTTTTAGCTAAAAAAAGATGTTGACTTTTCTCAATGGGGAAGAGTCAAAATTGGCATGAACATTTGATTTTTATTTATGCAGCATTAGAGGTTGATTTTATTTCAAATACCCAAAAGCATATCAGGCTTATTTTTAGATCTAAATATTGGGATTATAGTATAACAAGGTTGATGCATGAGATTCTCATATATTTTTAATTTTTAAATATTAATAGATTTATAATGTAATATCCAAAAAAGGGTTGATGTGATTATTGAACAAAATTAATTAGTGTTATTTCATGTAATTTCTAACTTAGTGCAGTTCCTAATAAAATTAACAACTTTTAGTTAAATTGTTGACTCTTGCCAGGGAGAAAGAGTCAAAGATCGGCATGGATCAGCTGATTTTATTCTAAATATTTGAAAATATATCCGATTTATTTTTAGATCTTAATAATTTGATTATGATAAAACAAGATTGATCCATGAGATACCCATATATTTTTAATTTTTAAATAGCAATAAACTTATAACATATTAACCCAAAAAAGAAAAGAAAAGAAAAAAAGCTTAACGTGCGTCTTGAATAAAGTTAGTTGGTGATATTTGATGCAGTTCCTAATAAAATTGATAACTTTTAACTAGACTGTTGAATCTTGCCAATGGGAAAGAGTCAAAATTGGCATGGATATTTGATTTTTTTTATTATTTATGCAGCATTAGAGGTTGATTTATTTCAATTATTTGAAAGTATATCTAACTTATTTTTGGATCTTAATATTCAAAGCATGGTATAACAAGGTTGATCCATAAGATTATCATAAATTTTTAATTTTTAAATATCAATAAATTCATACCCTAATAAAAAAAAAGGTTAATTGGTGTCTTTGATGCATTTTTTAACTTAATATATTTCCTAATAAAATTGACAAATTTTAGCTAAATTGTTGACTCTTGCCAGGGGGAAAGAGCCAAAATTGGCATGAAAATTTGATTTTTATTTATGCAGCATTAGAGACTGAATTTATTTCAAATATTCGAAAGTATATCTGAATTATTTTTAGATCTAAATATTTGGATTATGATATAACAAGATTGATCCATGAGATTCTCATATATTTTTAATTTTGAAATATCAATAGATTTGTAAAGTAGTATGTGTGTGTGTGTGTGTATAAAGGTTAATGTTATTCTTGAATAAAACTAATTAGTGTTATTTGATGCAGTTTATAACTTAGTGCCTAATAGAATTAAGAACTTTTAACTAAATTATTAACATTCCTAATAAAATTTAACAAGTTTTGGCTAAATTGTTAACTCTTGCCAGTGGGGAAGAGTCAAAATTGGCACGAACAATTTATTTTTATTTGTGCAACGGTAGAGGTTTTTTTTTTTTGAAATATTTGAAAGTATATCTAACTTTTTTTTAAAAGAAAATTAAATTTCCGATTTTGATGTAAAAAGGTTGCTTCATGAGATTCTCATATATTTTTAATTTTTAAATATCGATAAATATGTAACATAATATTTAAAAAAAGGGTTAACGTGTCTCGTAAATAAAGTTAATTACTGCTATTTGATGTGGTTTCTAACTTAGTATATTTCCTTAGGAAAAATAATAACTTTAACTTAACTGTTGACTTCTCTCAGGGAAGAGTCAAAATCTGCATCAACATTTGATTTTTATTTTCGATCTTTGTTGTTGTTAATAAATTATCAATAGTTCCGTCATGTTCCTGTTTTGCATTTTGCCGAGGAGCAAGTGCCAAGTGGTTGTCTGTGACTGTGGCTGCGCTATCCCTTCTACCAAGAGGCAATGCCATTGAAATTCCTTAAAATTCTTCCTTCTCTCTTCAATGCCATCGTAAGTTGTCAAATTAATTATGCGATTTAAAATTATAAAAATTGAATAATTTTAGCTCCCTCCCTTTTGGCCTACAATTAAAATTATTTTTGACGTTATCTCGTGCCATTCTCCATTTTGTACTGCCAATTTAATCTTCTTTTTTTTTTTTTCTTGTCCTCAAAAGTATATTTTGTGAGTATTATAAAAATACTACAATGATAAGATTAATTAGAGACACAATATATATATATACACATATATATATCCTCATTTCGAACCCACATGATGATTTACATGTATAGATACAAAGACAAAAATATATGCCATAAAAAATAAAGGATAAATTTTATACTTTTTGTTAGATTTTCTGGGGTAGGTTCTTTATGCCCCATGAATTGTAATCACTTTTAATTTATTTTTATTTAATATTATTTTTCTTGCTTTATCAAAGTTTATCTCCCCAAAATAATAAAAAGAATAAAAAAGTAAAAAGATAAAATTTGTATCCTGCATTATAAACAATATATTATTCACGGCCGTAACAGACATATTATTTCTAAAGTTGTGATTGCGATACTTTTGCGATACTATATCTTATAACTTGGTCACTGTCAGATATTTAAGTTTTATTAAATTTGTAAACTATCATATCACCTCACAGTGCCCAGAGTGGGGAGCAGTACTACAGCAGTTAATTAGGCCTATTTCTAGTCTCTCTCTCTCTCTCTCTCTCTCTCTCTCTCTCTCTCTCTCTCTCTCTATATATATATATATATATATATATTTTTTTTTTTCAAGAGCATATGAAATTTTAAAAAGGTGATGGCCACCCATGTTTGCCGTCAAAAAACAAAAACCTTTTAACCAAGATATAAAAATGTTCTCAGCTTCTAGTAAATTTAAAACAGAAAAATATCCAAGCTTTCTTGTCAGTATTTACTGAAAATTTATGATTTGCAAATTATAATGGAAAATGAGAAATTGTGACTGTCAATAGATGAACCTATTGTTGATATATAACCTATCACCTAAGCAAAACTATTTATAAATTCTTATTTAACAACCACCAATCTCTCTATTTGTGTTTTACTTTTGAGAAATTCAATTAAGAAGACAATTCCCAATAATTTTTTATCTATCAGTTTCAGGTGAAAATTTTTGTATAATTTTTATAATTTTTTTTCTAAATATTAAGAAGTAGTGTGATCAGTTTTTAATTCGAGTAAAGAAATTATCTTCTTTTAGTATGGGGTTATTTTTTATGTTACGTAATAAAAAAAAAACATTGAAAAAGTTGTCATTCAATATCAATAGAAGGAAAAGTCACTAAGCAAAATTAGTTTTGCAAGTAAAATAGAAATATACAACTAGAAAAAAAAATTTAAAAAAATTAAGAAACTAAAACATGACGTCATATGATTGACGCTGCAATAAAGACCCCACAGCAACAACCACAAATGCAGATTCGAGGCGAGCACCGTCCAACATAATATATATAAATTAACAAGTCAAAATGAGAGAAAGTGATCAAACGAGCGGTTGCCAAATCAAAATTCTTTTAGCGAAAGTAATTGTTAAAAGCAAACAAACAAATAAACAAATAAATAATAACAAGTTTAAAGATATTAATTTATTATTATTATTAAAATTTTATTAAATTATATTTAATATAATTTATAACAGATATAATAATAATAATAAATTTCACTATCATATATTTTTATTATATTTATTATTAATTACGTTAAAAACGTAACTTAATTGACTCCTCCTTCTCCTTCTCCTTCTTCTTCTTATTATTATTATTATTATGATTATTCTTCGAGGAACAGTACTCCCGAGCAGTAGGTGTTATTGTACGGACATCACTGTTTACTGACCTTGCTGCGTGACTTTTGTGGTCTTAAACGAGCATCCGTCCAAAAAGAAAAAAAAAAAAGAAACCTCTTATGGGGCAGACAATGACGACTGTTTCAGGACGTCCAGCCAATAGAAAATCGACAGCGCATTTGACGAAACCACCTGGTTTTACAATACTACCTTTTCCCAAATCAAGCTCACATACAGCGGTTTTTTTTTATTTTTCTTCTAATCCTCCTCCAACTCCAAGCCTCTTTCTATAAATATGCTCTCCTTTCTATTTTTACATAAATAGCAAAAATTTTGCAGCACGCTTCTTACCCCACCTGCTCAAATCTCTATTCTATAGAAGTATAGGGATTAGAGAGATACCCCAGAAGAAGCCTGCAGGTTTCTTTGTAAATGATCTCTTCCTAGCTTCTTGATTCTTTAATTATTTTTCATTTTTGTTTTTTCTTATATACAAATATATAAAGACACGCACGCACGCACGCACGCACACACACACGCACACATATATGTTAATTCTTGATGGTGAGTTTTGTTTGATTGTTTGGTGTTTCTTTTTTTTCTTATTTTTTTTTTCCTTCAAAGGCTAGCTAATTAAGGGAGTTCTGGCTAGAGGGGAGAATTTAATTATTAACAGATAGCTAATATGGGGAGAGGAAGGGTGCAGCTGAAGAGGATAGAGAACAAGATCAATAGACAAGTGACTTTCTCGAAGAGAAGGTCTGGTTTATTGAAAAAAGCCCACGAGATCTCTGTGCTTTGTGACGCTGAAGTTGCTTTGATTGTCTTCTCCACTAAGGGCAAACTCTTTGAATACTCTACTGATTCGTGGTGAGTACTTCCTTTTGTTCCTTTATTTTTTTTTGGTTTTAATAAGAATAATGACTCTATATATTTCGTGAGTACTTATAGTATTGTGGAAACAAGGATTTACAATATATACACATATATACACACAGATGCTATGTAAAGTTTATTTTGTGTGACTTAATTTTGTCTTAAATTTAATGCATATAACAATTATCATATAAGTACAGCTGGTAGCTTGCTGTGAGGCGGTGAGAGAAAAGAAAAATCTCAATCCCTAGGAGAGTACGATGTAGTAATAGTTGTACTAGTTTTTTTTTTTTTTTTTTTTTTAGGTTTTGGTTTTTTAAACAAAAATTAGGGCAGTTTATGTGGTGTTTCTTTCTATATTCATTCATTCATACAAAGGAAAAGGCATGTTTGGTTTTGCCAAATAATAACATAACTATGGTTTCTATTAGTTTACTCCATTTGATTGCCCGCAATAGGCTAGCTTTTTGGGATTTGAGTTTTTGTACTCTTCAGTCTTCTCTCTCCTTATGTCCTTATGTGGCATGGTCATCATGCATCACACAGACGGGGGGAATGTATTTGCTTTCTTGTTGTGGGTGGGTGGGGGTGTGTGTGTCTGTTGCATCACATGCATATGGTTTTTTGATTAAATTCGATTATATTGTCTAGACCATTTATTCTTGAGCACGCTTGTTTCTCAAAAGATAAAGATTTTGCCCTTATTATTTTTCTCTCCTAATCTTTTCTTATCTTATCAAATGAATGGTTAAATTTGAGTTTTAAAATTTGATATTAATAATTAATTTAGTAGATCTTTTTTTAACTTTATTTACATGTAAGCTAAATTTTTTAATTAAATTTGAAAAATAAATTTAAAAAAAAAACACAAAGGACAGAATTCTAATGGTTTACCAAAATTTCAAGACTCAATGTGTAGTCAATTTTTTTTTTTTCAATTGAATGAAATAGAGAAAAATCTATTTATAAACCCACGCAATTCTAGGATTAAAGTTTTGGTCATTTCATTGTTAACTAAATGCTTTAACGAGTATTCTTAATGATCTGCCTTGAGCTGTAATAAGAGTACTGATGAGTACTATCTTTGGTCACGTTTTTTTTTTTTTTTTTTTTAAATTTTGGATTCTAAAGCACACACTATGGACTGCGAACAAGTCGGATCTAGTTGAGGATTGGTAGATGCTTCATGTCTCTTCCCCGGGGAAAAAAAATTTGCTTTAAATCTGAAGCCAACCCAGTTCTAGCTTAATATTAGCATCAAGAGCTAGAAGTTTTTCACTTAGTTTTTTATATTAAAAGTACACTTGGTTTTACATTTGACAGGTTTACTTTCTTACCACAAAAAGCTTAATATTAGCACCAAGAGCTAGAAGTTTTACACTTATTTTTTTATATCAAAAGTACACTTGGTTTTACATTTGAAAGGTTTACTTTCTTACTAAAATACTAATAATAATAATAGTTGATTCTTAAACACAGCAAGTCTCATCTTGCTCCCAATAAATTTCCATAAAATTTTAGTAGTAAGTGGATAAATAATTTTGTTAACTTCAACAATATCATATTCTAAAAAGATGACCATTAATTGTTTTGTGTTTTATACTTTAATTTGTGATATGACATCAGTTGTTAGATTCATGCAAATATATATAGTTTTTTTTCTCTAAATATTGAAAGAATTAATGCAGAAGATGAACACAGAATTAGTTTTACCTCTACTGTGATTTCTCCTTTTTTTTTTTTCTCGTTTCTAAATCAATTGCATTTTCAACTCTTTACATTTCTAGGGATTCCTAACAGAAAAAGAACATTAAAATATACTAAGAGCAGTCGAGTGAAGTGACTGATTGAAGGGGGAAAAAGAATTATTCTTTCGTTCGTTTGGAGTTCACAACTCTTTTGAGAGACTTGCACGCGTTACGGGGAAAATATTTGCAATAATCAAAATATGTTTATACATGCACGTGTATTGTAGTTTGGTAAATTATTAAAAGTTATCACAAATAGTTTCATTCAAAATTAGTAATTTTATCTTTCTTATCAAATACAGTTTTTATGAGAAATTTCTCTTTTGAAATAGTGGATTCCCATGATATTGAGTTAGCTGGAAGTTGCAATGAAAACCTTTATCCATGGATTGATTTGATTTTGCGTAACAGCTAATCTGCTAAACTGAACCCATTATTCCTCATTCCTCGATACTTATTGTATTCATTATTTATTTATCTAATTTACAATGGGCAGTGGTTACAAATTATCATTTATCTTCCAATGCTCAAATTTATATACTCATTTTGTCTTCAATTATTATATTCTCATGCATGTATTTATCTATTCTTCCTTAAATATACCTAAGTATCATTTATTCATTTTAAGTGTAGTTAAATTTCATGAATACGCCTTCAGATTTTATACTATTTCATTAAAGAATAAATTTTTAATTAGATTTTCAATTATGTCGGCAATTCAACTATAATTTTCTTCAATTAGAGTTAAAGATTTATTTTATAAAATGATTAAATTATATATTTCCTAAATGAATTGAAATAACTAGGAGATAAAAGTTTGTTTGTACTTAAACTTATTACAAGAATATTATAGTTTGGTCTAATTGAAAGGAAAGTATATCAATATTTTATAACATCATCATTGGTGTTAAAAAGTTATAAAATGAAATAGAGTAACAATTAGCAATATTTTTATAATTTCATGATTCTTTAATTTATAATCATACTTACTCTTTTTCTTTTCATTATATTAAATTATTCAACTATTTCACATTTTTTATTGATAAAATTAAAAGGAATTTCATAGATAAATTCTGAGTAATGATAGATATCTAAAATTTTTTTAATCCCAAATAATATAGTATTTATTGCATGATTGGAAATTCCATACAAGATTCAAGTAAATTTATTGTATTATCTCACTGAACAATTAATGAATATCATATGATTTGAGGTAATTTTTTCAGATAAAAAATTATAGTATTACTCATAAAATTTTTGTGGTGTGTTTTTTTAACAATTTATATTAAAACCCGAGCCTAGCTCTGGCATGTCTTTTGTCAGGCTAAGCCAAAAAGCCTGAATTTTATATTATATATTCTTTTAATTTTTTTCACGTCACTTATATATGTGTTTTTTTCACTCCTTTATATGCACTAATATTTAACATTATTATAACCCTATAAATTAGCCCATACTCACTAAAAATTATAGGTTCATCTGTAATTCAAATCTTAAACCGATTGTAATGAAATTTTAGATCTCTTGGTAATTAAAAATATTATTTCACCTCTTTCAGTTGCAGTAGTTAAGTTTGACATATACTTGTCATTTAAAAAAAATGATGATAACTTATGTTTTCAAAAAAGAAGGGAATTTATAATTATCGTTTTCAAAAAAAAATCCAGAAGGATTTAAGTGTTATTTTGGTTGTAACAAAACTTGCCATGAAAACTTTTACTATGAAGGACGGCTAATTAAATATTAAGCACAAAACAATAATCCGTAGCAGTGGGCCGGTATTCATTAAACTTCTTATAAACTTGCATGAAAAGATATAGGTAATATTGTAGGACAAGATGAAAATAAGGGAGATCGACAGTTTTCCTACCGAAATTATTATAAATCATTAACGCTCTTATCGTTTTCATATTGTATGATAATCCTATCTTCATAGTTTTATGTTGCTACGCTTATTAAAGCACTGTGGAAAGAGAAACAATGCTACTTATCAAGTTCGGATTATGTACAATAAAATTTTAAGTTATTGACTTACAGATTTATATTATTAAGCCAGTTAAGTGCATATTATTTAATTTAGTTCTCTAATTGCAATTGATTTGATACAGTCCTTCAAGGTGAGGCCATTAGTTTGCTTATGTTAAAGAAATAGAAAAATTGAACTCAACATACATTCTGTGCATGCGGGTTTTATTATTACTATTGTAAGCGTTATTATTTTTCTCTACCCAAGTGTTTTCTCATAAGATAATCTAACACGCACACTCACCTTCTCTTACACGCCAATAAGAAAAGAAATCGAGTCCTGATTTTGGGAGATGATCGACACACTTCCCAGAACAATATTTACTAATCATCTAATTTTTCATTGATTTGGCAGATTTTGAGTTTTGTTCATTCTTGTCAATTTTATTGTGGTTTTTATCATCCTTAGCCCCTTTAAGGCGTGTTTCGACTTCATATTCTCTTTCTTTTAGTGTGTTTATTATTCACTCCCACGGCCCCTTCTATGATGGTGTTATTCACACGTTCATCTCTATTGATGATACCAACATTACTTCCTCCTTTCATTCTCCTTTGCATTGTTACAACCTTGCAATGGGTTGATGATAGCCACACTGTTTTATTCATCACGAGCCAAAAGCTCATGGATTTATTATGTGGTATATCTATTCCATCTAAAATTTTCTCCTCCTTAATACAATAATAACAAAGTGATCCGCAACTTATCTGCTTTCTATCTTGGTTCATTAATTTCAAAATCATCTAGTGTCATTTGTAATCCCTGGAATGAAGTTGATGATCATCACTGTTTATTCCCAAATTAATGTCACAGTTTGGTTTGTCTGGAACTGATGGTTAGATTTTTCATGATTTCATTTTTGTGTTGTCTTCCTTCTGAATCTCGATTTTACCCAGATCTTTCAGCTATGTGCACCATTGTCGACATGGGTGTTTCAACATATAATATACTCTATAGTAAATAGTGGATCATGCATTCTTGGAGTAAAATGATTCCGAATTTTATCATGCATTATTTTGTCTACAACAAGCTAGGCTCCTTAGAAGCAGTGTCAGTATATGGCATTTCAATCTATAAATTACTCTCGCCTGCTCATATGATACCGAAGTTAAGGTCTCTTTTTTTTTTTTTTTTTTTTGCCCTCAAGTTTCATGTGTCATTTCTATCTCAGTGAGTTTCGTGGTAATTTCTTCATTTGTCTTTGGTTGAATCCACGTATATTCTGATCGTGTCAGACTGCAGTACTGTATTCATGTCACTGCAGTCAATAGTTAAGCTTTTTGTCACACAGTTAAGTAAGTCGTAGATATTTTAATTTACAGATTATATTTTAAGTTACAACAATTGGAACAAAATCAAGATTGTTCCCAATCTCCGATTTTCTTCTGTCTTGTTACAATTATGCTGTCTTGTACGGCGTTAGAACTAAAAACTAAGTGTACAGATTATTAAAGGGCTGCTCCAAGGAATTGGAGTCCTCAAGGATTGTACGCTGTGCCCTCGTCTTTGTCTTTTAATTATTGCCATTTTTATCATTTGTTAGGGAATTAGCCCGCTGAGATTTGTTTTTAGATTAACCGTACAAGGTTTGGGCAATCCCCCACTTCAGAGTTAGTTTTTAAGTATAATTTAGGCCTATGAATTTTTATATAGTATCAAAATCAAACTTGTACATGAATAAATCCACACTACATTACCATATAACATGGATCTAGTCTGCACACAGGCAAGTCTCACCTCTCCTGGAACTATTATCTTAAGTGTTAATGAATTTGAATTGAAGTTATATAATATTTTAAGAGTCTCAAAGCAATAACGTACTGCCATGCATACATTTTTTTGTCAACTATTTTATTCTAAACTCTTTCACCAACTTTTATTTAGATCTCACTTCTCCTGGAATCGGTATCTTGAATGTTAATGACTTTGAATTGTGTTAACTAATATAATTCTAAACTCTTTTGCATACTTTGATTTAGATCTTACTTCTCCTGTGTTAGAAAATTAAAAATTCCTCCCAAGATTATTTTAAGTAAATTTGTCAAGTAACAAATTAATAAAAAATTAAGTGGAGAAATAATACTAATTTCACAACATAAGATTTAGGCGAAAAACTCTAACTCTAAAAAAAAACTATGATCATTGTCAAAATACCAAAAAAAATAAAAATTACTATATGAAAGATTGTTATAATTACATTCTCAAAAATAATTTTTTTCATCCAAATCCTAAATACATCGAAAATACTAAAGCTTCCTATTACTCACTTAATGTTTAACTTGCATTAAATTGTTCAGCTCTCTAGATTTTGAATCCTTCTCTGGATAACATGCTCTCCTTCCTCTCTTCCTTTTATATGCAAAACTTGCCTACAATCAAGGCAAATTACGCAACGAAGGCACTGAATTTTGGCTTTCTTTGTTGATTTCTTTTTTTTTTTTTTTGGTTAAATCACACTTTCAACAATCACCACCATAATCCTTAACATAGAGAATTATCATACTTCATCATAAAGAGTATACTTATTACGAATTTTAAGAATTTTACATTAGCACTTGTCTAAGTGTCTCACTGAACTTTATAATGTAACTTCCACATTGTCTTCCCTAGAATATCATTAGCCATTAATATAACTTCCAGCACACTTCCTACCTTAATGCCAATCATGCCTTGAGTGCAAATTTTTGTGGACCGATTAGAAGTAGTACATCCCTTTTCATGGCACTAGCGTCATACTATGATAATGTCTTTATCATCCATTTTATAATCGATCATCGCCTCCCATGACAATAAGTGTCTTACCACCAACAATACTGTCAGTATCTAATTTGAAGCCATTTTTTATTCTGCTTCATTTCTCATGTGACAATCTCTTTTTAGGTGTCTCAATTATCCACTCCCCAATTGACTCTTTTGATCTTAGAGTTATCTTTCTTTCAATTCCCTATAGATTGTCAAGGCCGACGCATCTATAGTTTTATCACTTTTACCATTCTTCTTTCAAGAATGATTGTCTCATTTCAATATATTTAAGTAAGTAACATGTGTGTATAGAAAAATGGAAGTGACCACAATATCCTAAGCTTCTTGTTTTTATCTTTAGTTTTAACTCCACTGGCTTGTAGTTCTGTCATAAAACTATTAAGAATATTGAGGTGATAAAAAATCTTTGTATTTCAGCCATTAGCATGTGAAATTGCTCCTTCAGATGCAACTACTTTGAGATGCTTTTTGTTTGATATAATTTATTTAGTCTCTCCTAAAGCTCTTTTGCTGTCGAAACATTTCTTACACTTGCAAGAACTATTTTTACTAGACATAGTGATATGACTTGCAACTCTAACAAGCTACAACCAGTTGTCAAAAGACAACTAAAAAAAGAAATAATTACTATATAGAAAACAGTTACAACTATACTCTTAAAAATAATTTTTTCTCATCAACATTCCAAATACACCCAAAATACTAAAGTTCCTAACACTCACTCAATGCTTAACTTGTATTAGATTGTTCAGCTCTAGATTTTGAATGCTTCTTTGGATAACATGCTCTTCTTCCTCTCTTCCTTTTATATGCAAAACTTGTCTATAATCAGTGCAACTTATTCAAGCCACTGAATTTTGGGTGCTTTTCTTGACTTCTTGAAAGGCACCGACTTTTGGCTGCCTTTCTTGACTGTTTCTTTTTTTTTTTTTTAAATCACACTTTCAACTTGGAACTGTTATCTTGAATGTTAATAAATTTGAATTGAAGTTACATGATATTTTAAGAGTTTCGATGTATTAACGTACTGCTGGGCATATATTGTTCTAGTTAATTCATTTAATTCGGAACTCTTCCACACGCTTTGACTTAGAATATACTTATATATTCTTACAAGCATAACATTCTTTTTCTTTTGGTAACAGCATGGAAAGAATCCTTGAACGATACGAGAGGTGTTGTTATGCGGAGAGGCAGCATCAAGCAAATGAGATTGAACCAAATGTATGCCACTTATTTTATCACCAAATTCTCAATTCGTTTCTTTTCTAGTAGCATTTCGAAACAGTATTGGCATATTTTACTTGATTTTTTGAGCTATCATATTTTACTTTATTTTTTGAGCTATATGTTAACAATGCCACATATAATATATATTATCGCAGGGAAACTGGACATTGGAATATTCAAAGCTTAAAGCTAGGATGGAGCTTTTACAAAGAAATCAAAAGTATGCACATGAACGCAAGTTTTCGAATAAATCAATTAAACAATTAATGAGGCATGTAGTCTTGATATATAATATCTTCAGGCATTTCATGGGAGAGGATCTTGCAAACTTAAGTCTCAAAGAGCTTCAAAGTGTAGAGCAGCAGATTGATTCTGGTCTGAAACTCATTCGATCAAGAAAGGTGATTTTACTATAAAGTATGAACTTACATTGTTTGGTCCATTAAGTGAAATGCAACTGATGCAACTGATTATATGAGATTTCATTTGCAGAACCAACTCATGCTTCAATCCATTTCAGAGCTTCAGAAAAAGGTGAGACCGAACTGGATAATCTTCTTTAATTTTTAATTGTTGTTCATGCAGAACATCTGTGCGCGTTGACTTGTGGAGCCTAATTATAGTCTCGCCTCTGAAGCATTCATGCATTGACGCATCGACTTGAAATTTATTAGTAAGAGTATATTGGGGTTTTCCTTCAGGCATTAGGATCCATGTTGGTGAGATTGTCTTGTAAACTCTTCTTATCCTGGTCAACATTGTTAAAGGAAATAATCCCACATGACCTAAGATTGAGCATACAAAGTTTGGGCAACTTTGTTCTCTTAAGCTAACTTTCTGTATGAGTTAGTTCTACGGGATCCTATATTGTTCTAGAGCAAACTCTTACATGAGTGGGCTCATACTATCTTACTATGTGATATGAACCAGGTGAAAAGAGATTTGAGCAACCCTTAACTTTTGATTTAACTTTTATAAGTTAAGCCGAGTAAGAGCCATGGGCTTTTGTAAAGTTTTGCAGCAGTAGCTTTTGTGTTTAAAGTGAACTACTATAAAGGATTGGGGAGTTTAATCCTTAACAATATGTATAGGTGAGCTTTATTTTCAGCAAAGTTGTTTCATAGTTTTTTATAACTTCATTTACTTACATGTGCAGGACAAGTTACTGAAAGAGCAAAACAACTTGCTTGCAAAGAAGGTACACTTTTGCAATTCTCAAATATCAGCCCTCTAGCTCTCTCTCTATATATATCCATCCATTTTGTTTTTGAAAAATCTTTGTGTACTTTATACATAATTTGATTAACTAAAACAAGGTAAAAGAAAAGGAGAGGCTATTGAGCCAACAGGTGCAGTGCGAGGAGCAGCAGCAGCAGCAAAATCATGACTGGAACTCATCCAATGTTCATCTAATGCAGACATTGACCAATAGGTCACTCTCTATGGCTCTCTCTTTAATTAATTTCTGTGCCATCATTCAATAATCACATTACTAGAGTACTAAAAATGTGGCAACATTTCTAATATGCTGCATGCATGCAGCGCTTACCAAGTGGGAGGGGCCAACGGCGAGGAGGATGAGTATACTCCGACAGGACATCGAGCTAATGCTCTGCTGCCCACTTGGATGCTTCGTCACCTTCATTAATAATTTACAGATCAAGAGTTCTGGATTACTATCAGCATGTGCGATTTATATTTTGCTTAATGAAATTAAGCAGAACAAGAAATTGATATATGTATATGGATGAGCACTCATCTTTACATGTTATATTTTATGTCCAGAGCTGTAAAAAGGTTTCTTATATATACGACTGATACTTCATATAAGGGTATGTACGCTATTTCAATATCCACTTCGCTTCTACGTATTCTTCTATGTTATAATGGACCGAATCACTGAAGATTTAGAGTAGTATTGCATAGTTATTTGAATGATCAGAAATTCAATACATACTGATTCTTAATGATGTGCTGGACTATGTTGTGCGAGCTGGTCCTATTCGAGTAGTTGGGTCCTTGATATTTATTTGAGCTTTAGAAATTTGTTAATTTGATTATTATGAATAACTCTGGGATCCAATTTTATTTTTGTTATTTCTCTGTATTCGTTTATCCAACGAGGTCTACTATGCTAAATTTCTGGTATTTTGTGAATCATCAGAAAGCTATTTTATTTATTTTTATTATTTTAGAAAGGATGAAATTATTAAACCCATCCAAATATCTTACACGCCCTTTTTTTTAAATATTTTTATAACTTAAAATTACTATCATGGACAATACAATAGAATTAAATTAATTTTATGCTGCTTCTTACACGCCATCTTCAAACACTCCTCTAATCCAATTAAAACTAAAAATGCTTTCAACTCAAATATGTTTTACGGCAAAAATGATATAGCGGAGTTGTGAAAAATAAAATTAGTTACCCCACCTTAATCTCAAGCTCTACCAGCAAGAAAACCCCAAAAAAGATGTTCAATTCAGTTTAACTAAAGCAAGCAACTATGGACTAATGGTTTTTAGTCTATTGAGAGAACCATTGCGCTGATAATATATGAAAATAAGAGTTCGAACTTACATAAAATATTATGGATGGGGTTAGTTGAAGTACTATGAAGGCCATAAATTAAAATTTTCACACTAGATTGCTAACAAAGATTGATTAGCTATGGAGTTCATTAATTGATTTATTTCTTATTTAGGCAAGGAAATTAATAGATTAAGGACCAGTGAAAGATCAAGCTTCGTGATTCTGACTTGTATCACACAACTGCAAATTCAAGCACAATTTATTAATTTGCGCGGTTAAATCTATTCAATTCCAGCATGTTTTATTGCCTGAAATGGTGATATAAACTTTTTTCAGTTAAATGGAGCCGAATTTATTAATTAAAATTAATTAGCTGACAGCATTTGATTTTTTTTATCCTATTCATTCCAGTACTGCATCTTTTATGGCTGTGTAAATAGATTTGATGGTGTTTATTTAGTAAAAAATGACTGAAGAATTTAATTATATGAGAGCATATTTGTAATTGAAATTAGAGTAGGTATACATAGTAAAATTTAAAATGCCATGAGTATTTTAATAAATTCGAATACCACTAATCTTTTAGAAACTAATGAAATATCAAAAATATCTCTCGCGCACACATTATAATTCATCTATCTGTAATTTCAGTTATAAACGTATTAATTAATCGGATCCCTTATAACTAACCCATGTGGGAAAAGTAGTTGAATTTGCCATATTTCGCTCGCATAAAATTCAATGACAAATAATCAACGTTCACGGCGGAAATAGTTAACAAAAATCCAATTCCAAACTGTAAACTACCAAGCTTTGGCTCCATCCGTATCAGCATTAATTAAAGATTGCTGCAAAATATGGAAACGGCCAATCTTTGGAACCCAATGAGAGTCATCAAATCTTGACTATGTATCTTTCCCCCAAGTCCTTCTTCAGCCTCGGCATTTTTGCAGCGCGCGCCACCCATTACTTGAAAAAGGCCAAAAAAAAAAAAAAAAAAGGTGGGGGTTCTAGTTAAAAATGTATCCGAAAAGGGTTTGTGGATTTGCGGCTTGCATGTAAAAGAAGCCCGAGAGAATTGAGGAATAAATGCAAGCCAGTCATGATCACATACATACAAACGTAAATTGAATTCGGCCGAAAATATTGGAGACAGTTGGATTGAATTAAAATTTATGATGGTCCAATTCAACAATCACAAAATCTTGATGTGATGACACGTCTATCAGCAGCAGTGCGCACAGAAAAAATAAAATAAAACATGTCAGATGCCACATCGTGCAGGAAAAGTGATAGCTGATCTCATCTCCTTAATCAGTTTTCTATGTGCTGTTAATTATTATTCTTATATTATTAATAGCACACGAATGCATTGTAGCAAGATTTGACAACTAATCCAGAAAGATTACGATAAGTTTTGGCAGTACTTGTTAGGCAACCTTAATTAACAATTACGAACCCCTTTCTTTTCACTTCTTCTTCTTCTTCTTCTTCTTGTGTGCAATAATAGAACGCAAAAAGAATGATTCTTGACAAAAAATAATCAATTTTTTATGATATACCAGCATTATAAATTAGAGTCTGCATAAAACTTAATTATAAGGATTTGAACTTATTCCCCTTACAACAATCTTCACCACTTATCTGAGCAATGGCCTTGGCAAGAATGCTAGATCAATTCCAAAATGATGTCAACATTCATTCAAAAAGATCCCAGAGATACCTATGGTTGATCTTTCAAAAGAATGAAACAGCAAGAGACCACTGCCTAATACTATTCTAGAAAACGTGTGAAAATCATTAATTATTCCGTTTTAACAAATTGGCAAACTCCACGACTTAAAAAGCAATAAGGTTCGTGACAGGAACCTTTGCACAGTTTCATGGCCAGCACGTTCAATCAAGAAAAGCCCCACCACACGGAAATCAAAAGAAACAAACAAGAATAACGTTGACCAAACATGTACATTAACACTTAAAAGTCAAACATATGCTCGCAGCATTATTGAACATTCGTCTCTATAAATAGCTGGCTAGCCAGCTAAGTTCCCACACCAAGTTAAAGAAAATTATGGCCAAGTCGCATAGCAGATCCCCCAGAGTGTCCATCAGTCGTTCCATTTCTCGTGTGCGGGTGAACTCGCCGTCTCTTCAACGTAAAAAAGTGTCTAACAATTCCGTTGAAACTGATCAAAACGTCGAGTTTTTGGGCGGCGGCAACGCTGAAGAGGTGGAGTATGTGGGCAATGAATCATCTGGAAGTGAGCGGTATGGCAACAAGGTGATGGTTGTGGTTGATTCTAGTCTTGATGCCAAGGGAGCTCTTGAATGGGCTTTATCACACACTGTTCAGTGCCAAGATACCATCGTTCTTTTATATGTTATTGCCAAGTCTCCCAAACAAGGTTGTCAGCTTAATTGATTTCATTTTAATCACTTTAATTGTATTGCAAGAAGTAATTTAGTGCAAATTTATCTGATTAATTTGATGTGTTTTGGCTTCTGGGACAGTTAAGGTGACCAAGGGGAAGAAGCTTTACTTAAGGGCTTATGAAAAGCTTCATTCCATGAAAAGTACTTGCCGATTGAAGAAGCCTGGGGTAAGTGATTTTCAATGTAGACATTGGAAAATGGTAACAGAATTAAGTTTGTAGACAAGTCAACAATTATTATTATTCTAGAAATGTCCTTGTCTGCCATTATAATTCTTTTCATACACATCATTGCAACAAGTCAATAAATGGCCAAAATAATTGAATCCATATGCAGCATCGACCAAGAAATTAGTGAATTACGAAACTCATTTGCAAGCCTCATACGTTTATCCCATTGCATGTCAAAATTTTATACATTCAACTTTTGATTTTTTGATGTGCTTTATTGTTGTTGTTGTTTCCCAACAGGTGCAGGTTGAGATAGCAATAACCGAAGGGAAAGAAAAAGGACCCATAATTGTAGAAGAAGCAAAGAGGCAGAATGTGTCACTGTTGGTTCTTGGGCAAAAAAGGAAATCAATTGTATGGAGATTGATGAAGAGATGGCCAAGCAGGAAGAAGGCTGCAGGTGACATTGTTGATTACTGCATCCAAAATTCTTCACGCATGACAATCGCCGTGAGGAGGAAGAGCAGCAAGCTCGGTGGCTACTTGATTACCACTAAGCGTCACAAGAATTTCTGGCTTTTGGCTTAGCAATGTTTAGTACTATTTGTTTACTGAATTGTTTTGCTCGCTGGAGTAATTGTGTGTACTTGGTCCATCAGATTGTATGACGCATCAACAGGCAATTCTCAAGGGCTCATTCCTTTATTTATTGTTTGAAATCACATTAAGTCCCTCACTGCTTTCCTAATGAATGAAAGCTAGAGAAATGCATACTGAGAATGTACCTTAATAATAGGAATGACATACAGCTGATTCTTTTTCTTCCCTGTCACAAAAGGTTGAAAGACATCCAGATAATTAACAGACTATGTTCAAGGCTAACACCATGAAAGTTGGAAGCATTTAAATTTGTAGACTGAACCCGACCAAATGCAAAAAATTCAATGAATTTTAGGTTGTCTTTCTCATTGACGAAAACAGAAAATACCAAATAACCTTGAAGCTTCACCAAGGAAAATGATTAGCATAAGACTGAAAATTCTGAATTACAAGTGGAATTTCCATGTTGGTAGATGCACGTAGCCCAAAAATCAAATAAAGAACAAAACCACAAACATTGACAGCTTTAAGAATCAACAATTTCTTTATGGCAACTATAATTTACTGTGTGTTTTACAAATAAAACAATTAATTATTGAAACTGTACAAATTGAGCACATGGAACCTTTGATTCCCTCATGGGCATTTGGGGAGGAAGCAATACCACTATATCAACACTTGCTTCCTCACCTTCTCTTGCCCCCACTTTCTGCATGTTTACTTCTATTTATATTTTTTAACTCCCTAAATTTTCTATCACTTTGTGGCCATGAATCAATCAACTAAGACCTACACTAGTTCACAAATTCCAAGTACAGGAGTCTTGTTACAGTACCTTTTGACGTGGCTCAAATATATAACCATGCCTATATGCAATTTGATGAAGCTGATCATACCCAGCAAGAACTCCAGCCCCGGCCACACCGAGAAGCATATTTGCAGTAACCCCTCGATACAGCGATCTGAAACCCTCAAGTTTAATGATCTCACATAATGCGTGTGCAGCACTGTGATACTTAATGGGTTGTCCAGAAGTAAGCATCATTCTCCGTCGCAGAGTGTCAAAGGGGTAGGCACAAACCCCAGAGACACTGGTGATGCTCCAACCCAACAGAAAACTAGCTAAGAAATTCCCCTGCAAACAAGTGAATAGCTTAACTTAGAGTACGTAAGGCTGGATGTATTTGCAGGGTATGACCTAGAAACTCACAGCAAAATCTCCAATCATGCATGCACTTATGCGTAAGACTAACAACTAAGTAATTTAAGACAACAACTGGTCACAAGGACAATTATAGCAATAACTATATGATGAATCTTGTAAAAAGTCCAAAATGAGATGTTGAAAACCACTTGGCTGCTATTTTATTTATAATAGGATATAAACTTATGAGGGCCCACATGTTATCAGCCTGCAGCAGTATGCATCTGTACAAACATCCATGTGTATATATCAAAACCATGTTTCACCTCAATGACCAAACAAAAATTCAGCACTTCTTGAACAGACAGATACCACCAAATACATGGTTACAAGTTTAAGTTAATTAAGAAGTAGAAAGTTACCTCTAAAGGCCCCACCAAAATGATGGGCTTCATTGTGTCATAGAGTCCAAAATACATGCCCCGATAAAAAGTGATTCCAATTATCGAAACCCCAAATCCCCTATAAAGGCCTGCTATTCCATCACTTGACAATGTTTTACTGTACACATCTAGTAGGCCTTTAAACTGACGTTGACCACTGATAGGGCACTCCCTCGCATCAGTGCCTAAACGGGTACGTGCATAATCCAAGTGGTATAGAAATAATGAAGTTGTTGCTCCAGCTGCACTTCCTGACGCTACATTTCCAGCAAACCACTTTAGATAACCATCTTTCTCTTTTGAGCGGCCAAAAAGGTTCTTGAAGTAACCTTTAAATGCAAAGTTAAAAGCCTAGGGACAATTGAACATCTGTTCAGTGATAAAATTAGGCAGGTAGTATGGATATTAAAACTGGGATGATATCAATACAGTCCGAAAGGCAGTGTCTCGTAATCAATAAAAAGCTTTCTAGATCTCCTCCTAATTTGTTCTCTTTGACAGGTTAACATGTCAGATTTTGCAAAGCTGCATGATCATTCATAAATGAATCTCTTCTATTCTTGCACAACTGGAAGAATTCAAAAATCAAATGGCAATGGAATGAATTTACAAGACACACAAAATATCTGCTACAAATCTTGAGTAAACAAGGTGCTTGCAAAAAGCTTGTACTCAGGTCAAGTAAAATCCATTGGCATTTCAATGAATCTTATTAAACACTTTTAAATTGTGACTTTCGCATGGAGAAATTACAGAGTTCCATAGTGGAACAGAAACCAGTGGAAGTGGAATGAATAAATAATTGAAACCACACTATTTTCACTGAAAAAGTATGCCCCTCAGATTCACAAATTGTGAATTGATGTGAACGACGAGTCATGACAGCATCTTTCCAGCAACACGCACAGAAACAGAAAGTTTCAGTTCATGCATTGATGAAATTACTGAAGAACTATTTAATTAAGCAATGCTTATAATTGCCGCCTCAATTTCATGTTTAAGATCTCTGTCGAGAAAGCCAGTTGAATGCAAATGATAAATAATAAAGACAATTATGTTAAATTGAAAAAAAGTTGAGGCAGAGCTCAAAGAAAAAACTAAACAAACCAGAGATATCTGCATCAACCTTGCTTGAATGTTTTCCAAACCAAAACAATTCAAAATACATTCACTACAAGGTACCAAAGACAAAATGTTGTTAGCCATTTTGTAGGCTTAATAAGCTTGTACCAGCAAAGCCCATAAATATTGCATATGTAGAGAAGCCTAGATTTGGATGCCTTAACTAAATGTTATAGTGAGTTTTCGTAATTAGATTAGTGGGACAGTATCATTGTAATTCTTTAAATTTCTTTGGTTTTTAGTGGCATCATGATTTATATAAGGAAAATGAATAATTTGCTATGCTAATGACAACAGTGTGCATCACACAGGTGAGACAGGAAAAAGTTTGAAAATTTTCCATCAATCTGACATAAAAATGTTTTGACGGCAACTAATAAAACGAGAATTCTATGGACATTGAATTACATGACACCGTGTTGAAAATGAACACTTTTAGTCCAAAAAATTGATATAAATTTCCATATCTGTTGGTACCAAATGCCAGTTTGTAATCTATAGGACAATAGAAAGATATGACTGCAAATTGCTAAAGAATAAAAGAATAGTACACAGTCATTTTCTGCACATATTCATGTTTTACTCAGCTAAAATCATCACTTTAATAACACCATATTTAAATTAAATCGAGTAAAATTTCTCCTATAAAAAGCAGAGTCTTGAAGATGCTGGTTGTGAGAACCGGATAGTCAACCTGGCAACCCCCACCAAGGTATTCTTAAAGTGTGCAGGTGCTCCCAAAAGAGAGGATATGGATTCAGTTGCTTTTATGAGAAAAAATGCACGTTTTCTACAAATAAAGACTATCAATAAAACATTTTGGCTAACTAATTCTCATTAACATCTCCATAAAAAATGGGGCACATAATTTCAAATCAAAATTCAAGATGCTAATATAGAAAATCCACTCTTTAAGAAAAAAGCTCAAACAGCAGGCTGAAATAGAAGAGAAAATCACAATACCTGAGTGGGGAAATATCGTATGACATTGGCCTGGTTACCTCTCCAAAAGGACAACAGACCATCCTCTCTCAAGACCCTCCTAAAGCAATCACCAACACCGATATAAGGCCTCCTGAGGTGACCTCTCTTAATCATCTCTCCTTGATTTTGTAACAAAAGCTTCACTCTCTCAATTGGCGCTGCGGCACTCTTCGCCATAATTGATGCAGCACCTCCCATTACAAAATCTGCAGAAAATCTCTCAGATGTTTTTGCCATTTCCAATTTCTCTCTATGCAATCTGCAGTTATAAAGAAGGTTACAACTCACCCAAAAAAAAAAAAAAAAGAAGCATGGTGGAAAATACTAAGGAAAAAAATTTCCCAAAATCTAAAAGGAAAATACTGAATTTATCCACAAAAGAATCTTTGTTCTGAATAGATTAAAAACTCACCACCAAAAGTAAATTAAATAAACAATGGTTCTCTACTTGTGGTTCATTCTCCAAAAGGCAACCATATATAAAATTAACATATGATGCAATAGTCATAGAGAAGAAAAGAACTAAAAAGCTCATGCATCAACCAACCACCCTTGAGTGCAAAAAGGAGGATAAGGGCACTTAATTCAGTGACCAAGCAAGCCAACAAGATTTAACCAACATTTTGCAAATTTGACTTGGTACAAATTTGGCGAGAAGTTTGATTTAATCAAAATTATCCATATCTATGTTGAAGCTGGAAACTGCAACCTATACTATTACAAGTAGGTACCAAATCATATTTCCTAACTAATCGAAATGTGCCACGAGTCCTTCCAAGAAAAAAATATACTCTCATTACTTATCCAGGAGAGTATGCCATGAAAAGCTGCAATATCCACAAGTTGAAAAAACTCAATCAATCTAGTGAATTCAACACACTGAATAGCAAGCAAAGTTATGTACTTTGTCAGAGCTTTATATACATTGGTTCATTCAAATCAACATTAAAGCTGATACAAAGGATAAAAAAATAAAAATAAAAATAAAAAATAAAAGGGCCACCGTAATGCATCATTAAACTCAGTGAAGTAAAATGTACGAAACTTCATTACTGAAAAACCCACCAAGATTCTCAAGTTTCTAAATTGAGTCCCATGAACTAAAACATCCACGCATTAATACACAACCGCATTAAATTTAAAAGAAGCAATAAATGAAGTTAAAATAAAAATACAATAAAATAAAAAAGAATAAGAGATGAAAATAACCAGGCTAGTAAATTTCTGTAATCGAGCGAAGCGAAGCAAGAGAGGTTGAGTTGGTAGAGATTCTCTAGATTCGAGAGCCAACTTGGCAAGTTTGAAGGGCAGGGGTTTATTCGTGAAAATTGAGAAATAAGGAAGATAAATATTACGGCGGCTTCCGTAATATTTGTAAAATTGCAGATACTTCCTGTAACGTTTTTATAGACTCTTTTTGCCTCATAAGAAATCGATACGGATTACAGAATACCCGAAAAAAAAAGAAGGCATCAATACGTCAAAAATGTTAAAACTAATAAAAAAAAAGAAAAAAAAGAATTGTTGATTGGGCCAATTATTTTTACGATAGAAAGATGAGCATATGAATAATGTTCTCTCATTATGTTTCTTGTATTTGATATTACTGCATGTCTAAGATTACATTATTCTTTTGCGTATAAATCTGATATACCATGAGATAAGTTAGATTATTAAAATAATTACTTATTTGACATTAACTAGTACCCAACTTATGTTCGGCCTGTCCAAATTATTTTACCAAATTAACAATGGCCAATGGGCCATCAAACCAAGGTCCAGTAGGACTGGTGGGCTGGCACCCCATGGCCCACTAAATTAACGGGCATGTCCAAATTTTTTTTAGGTGTGACATGACCCACGACACAAGTCCACACGTATTATACTAGGATGTGTTAAAAAAAGGCTTTGAAAAAGCTCACTAACAATTTTTTTTAATCTTTTTTAAGTTCACATACTTGACGTGTTTTTTTGAAGCTCCCGTGCCTAACCTGTTATTTTGAAGTCCATCAGTCCATACACTTATTAATTTAAAACAGCAACAATGATTTTTATTAAGGAAATTATTAACATTTCAATTTAGGAATAGCAATTATGCTAGTGAACTCATAAATCTACCTAAATTCACCGTTCAAAATCCATCCATTGTAGATAATTTTATGGATTGTGGGTGAGTTTAGTATTACTAATTGCGGCCCACACTTGAATGCAGATGAGTTTGGTATTAGTTTAATATTCGGCGAATACTCGCATGAATATTTATCAAATCCATAATGTTTATCTAGATATTTTTAATTTAATTTTAATTAAAAAATATATATAGAAAACAATACAATTATGCAATATGTCAAATAACATTATAGTATATACTTCATTCAAGAGGTTAGAGGTTTTAACGTGTGCTCAAAATTAGTTGTGTATTGAATTTAATGATATGAAAATAAATTTTATTGTGATAAAATATAATATCTACTATATATTACAAACTTGTAATCATCTATTTCTTTTTCTTGATATACTTATTACTTGTAGATGCAGAATCTTCTGATAAAATAGGAATTAGTAAATTCTCTAAAAATGAATATATTATTAATAGGGAAGGAATTAAGTTTATTTAAGTTAATTCATAGATTATTATAGGCTTATTATAATTTTTTATGGACTATTTTCTTTAACTTAATGCCTGAATTATTTCATTATTATAATTTTTTCAAATTAACATGTGAAAAGTATTATTCTTTGAAAAATATTAATTTTAAACATTATTATAGGCATCATGTTGAATGGATGTTAATGACTGTGAATAAAATAAATATCTTCTCTTGGAACTTGAGTTAAATGATAATATGAAATATAATTATTATTATTTTTAGATATTAGTTTGTGATTTTTTTATGGATTTGTGTATTTTACACTTAAATTTGAGAAATTGTGTTGGATTGATATTAAAATTTTAATTTTTCATTTACATTGATTAAATTTAAAATTGAGTATAGTATGTGAAATTTGAGATTATTATTGTAAATGTATATACTGAACATTTATAATTTTAAATGTATAAACCCGCAAAAAAAATTTATTGGATACAATTGTGAATTTGGTAATTGTCAAAACTCGCAGTGGGTAAGTTTTCATGAAAAAAAATTAAAACCCATTGTAGGTTGCAAGTGAGTTTGGTAATTTAAATTCTGTACGGATTTAGATTTGGTAATGGCAAATAGGAGCAGGCGGTGCCTATTGCCATCGTTACATTTCATTACCAGTTTATTATGATTTCACAACTATATATTTAATTTCACAATAATCAATTATAATATAACAATACATAAATTTAATTTCATAGATCATATTAATTATTAATACAAGTCTATAAACTCAAGTGGCCAAAATATAAAAATATACAAATAAATTATACAAATTTCATTTATTCATTTAATGAAGTATAAACATAAAACAACTAGAATAATTTTTTATTCCCTAAGACTTAAATTAATTTTTAGAAGCCTATGCTAATAAAATATATTAAAAAATTTAATTTTAAGATATTTGTAAAATCATAATATTTTATGTTTATTTGTCATTAAAAAATATTTTAATATAGTTTGGTCCACATGTTGTATTAATAGCCCACAAGTCACTTGCTAGCTCACTAATGAAGTATGCTTATTATATGCTTTTTTACTTATTGTGTTTTAGCCTATTTTTAATTATGTTGTGCTTTTAAAATACACGTGTTTGAAATTCTAAACTCGGCCCAGTTCACATGTGTGTCGTGCCATGTCGGGTGTCCTATTGAAACGCACACGTGTTGTGCCATGTTGTATGTATATGTGTCGTGTCATGTGCTGTCGAACCCACTGACCATCTTTATACCAAACATAATTAATTTGAGTCATTTTTTTGAATGTGATACATTATGAATCATTTAATTAATATAATTTGTGAATGGATCATCAAATGAGTGATTACTTGAAAATCCACTTTAGTCGCAAGATTGTTTTGTGTGTTGTGAATGTTCCATGAATTGTTGTATTGTGACACAATATAAACATTTAGGTTCATTACATATGGGGAAATTTGAACCATATCTTATACTCTACTCTATGAATGGATAGTTCTACAAAATGTTAGTTAAATGATTGATTAGCTAATTAAACAAAAAGGGCGAAAAAAAGAATTTCATTGCTTGTTTATCCATATATTTTGAATTAAGTACTTGTTTAATTTTTATGTTTAAAAAAGTACTTAAAGATACTCTTATGGTTAAATATGTTACATTCTTACTCTTACTTTTTATGTTCTTTTATAATAATACGTTTCCAACAATATTCTTGAGGATATTAGTGAAAAGAAAAAATGATAATTGATCAAATTAACCTTAACTATAATATAAAAATTAATTTACTTTTAGGATTAATTTAATAAATTAATTAATTTATAAAATAATTATTAGTAAGATTGCCACAATAATATTAAACAATACTTTAAGTTGGCTTATATTAATTTATTTATAAATAATTATTAGCATGATTGTTCTATAAACATACAAAAATACTAGTTATTTGACAATGATATTATTGATTAATTTGCTGATAAACTTTTTTATAGATGAATTAATTAATGTCAAGAATATTATTGGGAGTGTATTATTGTACAAGGGAAAAAAATAAGGTTAAAATATAACATATTTAATTATATTGATGTTTTAATTTATTCTTTAAAATAAAATAACTAAATGAATATTTAAATTAAAATATAAATATTAACAAATATTTACATTTTTTAATCAAAGGAAAAATATTAATTCAATATATATGACTGAAAGTAAAACATATATACCTCCTAGCAAGATCTCTTGGTATGGATGCACAAACTGCACCAGCTTCAAATTGTAAACAGAAGCTTCTTATGATTTGTGTTGCTGCATTAAACAAAATAACAAGAATCTAAGGTGGCACAATCCAAAAAGGAAAAAAGAAGAAATTGTGGTGAGGTTATCAAATAATGGGAAATTGAGGAATGGCCACAACTTCAAGAAAATAAGTACACTTTAAAATTCTTCATCATTGTCAAGCATACAACTATAAACAAACTCTTATTTTTTAAATTGTCAACTTTTGTTCTATTTTTTCCCTTTACTAATTGAAGTAGAAAAAGGGAGGGAAAAAATACAAAATTAGAAAGTACCTTATGGAGAATCAAATATATGATACAAATACAAAAATTTAAGATTAAAGGGAATTGCAATGATTAATAAAATAAACAACTTATGTTATATGGATGAAATAAGTAATCACTTAAAAGAGTAGTTTGTTATTCAGTAAATTTTATTATTATGATTGTTATGAGTTTGAAAAATATAGTAGATGTATTTGGTAAATTTTCATATAAAAGTATTATTTTATTATATAATACCTAAAATAAGTAAAGCTTAAATTATCTTTTATTTATATATTAGATTTACAAAAAATAAGACATTTGTGTTTTTTGTTAAAGGGATTAAATATAATAATTATTAAATATATTATAATTATAATTATTATATTAAATTATTATTACTATGAAAAAATTTATTATAATTAATTAATATATTAACAACAATTAATAATAATTTTTATTTCAATTAATAATAATAATAATTAACAATAATAATTATTATTAATTAATTTTTGAAAAAATTTTAATTCATCTTTTTACTTATTTTTTCAATCTTTTTATTATGAAAATAGTAATTATTATGAGATGATATTATAAAGAAGATGAATGGTAAAAATATTAAAAATTTTATTGATAGAATAATAGAAAATGAGATGTTGTAACTTTTTAAGAGAGGATACTACTTTTTTAGTATCAATTTAAATAAATATTTTTATTAATATTAGTGTGTTATTATAAGTAACATGTCATAATTGTAAATATAAATAAATTTGATACTTATAAAAATTAGTAAACGAAAAAGAGTATAAAAAAATAATTAAATTTTTATTCAAAAATTAATTATTAATAAGTTAAATAAAAATTATTAATAATTATTATTAATGTATTAATTAATTATAATAAATTTATTCTTTATAATAATAATAATTTCATATAATAATTATAATTATAATCTATTTAATAATAAATATATTTTTAGTTTAAATGAAGAGTATTTTTAGAATTTAAAAATATTTTTCATTTATATTTTTATAATTTATATTTTCATTTTATTAATATTTTTTATTTAACATTAATTATTAATAATAGTTATTGTTAGTTATTATTATTAATAATTTAAATAAAAATTTTTATTAATTATTATTAATGCATTAATTAATTATAATAACTTTTATTGTTGGTTAATATTATAAAATAAATATATTTTAAAATAAATATATATTTTTCATGAAATGTGTAAAATCTTGTTGATTTTAGCTTAACAGACAAATCCAAACATCATAAAAATATGATCATTAAAATAAATATATTTTATATATTAACAATATATTTATTTTATAATATTATAAAATTTTATCTCATAAAATTAATTAATAATAATATTATTTTTAGTTATTATTAATAATTTAATTAAAAATTATTATTAATTATTGTTAATGTATAATAATAATAATCTACTTAAAAATATTAAATAAATAATTAATTAATTAATATAATTTATTTAATAATTATTATATTTTTAATTAATGAAGAGTATTTTAAAATTTTAAAAATTATAGGAGCTGAATTTATTACTCTAAATATTTAAATAAAATAAAATAAATAAAAATTTTAATAATATATGTAAGTAAAAAATATTGTAATATTTATAAATAAAATATAAATAAAGTAAAATATAGGGGTCTTAATGAAATTATAATTAAAAAACTGTGAGTTACGTAGGGCCGTAACTTAGGGTTTTCCTTTGTTAAATATTAAGGTTAAAATATAAATTTTAAACGATTAATTTTTACTTACTTTTAAAAGTTGTTATCAAAGTGAAGAATCTTATAAAATAAAAAACTTTAAAAAAATTACCAAATATTATTTTGTCAAAACTTATGAATTAAACCATATAGAGCATTTCATTTCAATTCTAAATGCGACTTTAAATTATTTACCATGAAACATATTGATATGGCAATATTGTACTAATGATTATTTATTTATTCATTGATTTTTTTTAAATTTTTCTCTCAATAGTAACTCAAGCTCTTCCTTTTTAATACGAGGAAAGTTCTAAATTTTAAAAGTCTTTATAGTAAATCTATCTAGCCATTTTCATAAAATCATTATCAAAACTAGCCATGTAATATAATTTCTTACCATGATAGCTCCATGTAACCATTTTGTACCAAATTACTCTTAAAACAATCAAAACACATCTAAATCCATAATAACAACGTTGCCTACACCACCTTCGTCTCTTTTTATGGTTTTACTGGCTTTGACAATGTCTTCCTTTAACTGTGGCAGCTTCTATCGATAACAAGATTATTTCTTTGATGTCTCAATCTGATTTTATTAAGATTGGATTCTGTCACATATGGCATATTAGGTGTTTGTTAAAATGTCTTTAAAAAGATTTTTTCAGCTGTGTTGTTCAGTATTCTGGACATTCAATTATGTCATTAAGTGTGTGTCAAAGAAATCAAAGCATGACAACTAGGGCGTTAAGCTCCATTCACATAAACATTGTGCTCCATCACCACCATTCTCATTGTTGATGGTCTCCATCACCTATAACCAACTGATGCAGAAGAAAAAATTGAAGAAATCGTAATTAAATTGAAATTTATAATATTTAAAAATATTTTAATGAATTTATGTTCTAGTTTAATTTAGTTTCCTTATTAACTAAGATTTAAGACTTTTATTTTCCATTCTAGTTTAGAACTTTATTTTCTTTTTACTTCATGGTTTATGATAATTATTACTAATATAAATATTCCTCTCTTATAGCACTTGAAGATAAGATTTTGAGTTCAATAATGTTTCAATTTTTTAATTTCTGTGTGAGTATTTGAGTTAGTTAATTATTTATATTTTGTGAAATTAATGAGTTTTAACACTTAAATTCACGGAAAATTTTATAGTGGTATTCTCCAAAATCAACGGAATATTTTAAACATTAAACTTTCGCTACATCAACAACATAAGCAATGGAAGCCAGCCAGTACAACTAGGGGTGGCTTTCATCATGCACAACCAATTAATATAGACGATAATTTTTGTTACTCACAACCAACCAACTTGGGTGAGGGTTTTTGCCGTGCACAATCAACCAAGCACTTTAAGAATAATTTAGGCTCTGTTTAGTATAATTTTTTAAGTAGCACTTATTTAAATAGAGTTTTTATTAGTAAAGTTTTTATTTAAAAAAATTTAGTTGTTTGGTTGTCAATAAGAGTTTTTATTAAAAACTTATGAAATTAGTTTAATATGTAAATTTTTTAAAGTTATATTATTAAAAGAATAAAGTAAGATTATCAAATAAGTAAAGAATATTTATATATTTTAATATTTAAAAAATTTAAAATTTGAGTTTTTGCTAGTAAAGATAAAATAGATTATTTAAATTTAAAATCTCTACTAGGAAAATAACCAAACAATAATAAAATTATTATAAGAACATGTGTGATTAAATAAGCACTTATAACTATTAAATAAGTTGTATCAAATAGACACTTAAGGTCTGTTTGATATGACTTATTGAATAGAACTTATAAGAATATAGCTTATAGGAATAGAGCTTATACTAGTAGAGCTTTTAACAAAAAGCCATTAGGTGTTTGGTTGTCAATTAAAAAAGCTCTTTTAAACCATTAGGTTGTTTGGTTTTGTAATACTAACAGTGCTTTTGTGTAATTAAATTACCAAAAAGGATATGTATTAATAATTATACAACTTAAAACAAAATGCATCCAAGCTATCAATTAATAAGAAAAAATCAATTCTATCATTTCTTCAATGTTCAAAATAAAAAATTGCATCATCGATATATTCTCCCAAACAAATAATACTATCCAAATTAAAATGATAATCAATAATATAACTAAAATGTCAACGAAACATGAGAAATGTTGCAATTTGATCACGTTCTTGGTCCATTTCATGTGCATTGAATAAACTTGTATTTTGTTCTTCATTGTTCTCTTTCCTCTGATTTTCACTTTCATTTGTTGGAAGCAATTTCTCATCATTATCAAAAGGTTGAAATTCTGGATCATTATTTGCATATTTTCTTATAAAATTATGAAGAATCATTGAAGCAATCACAATTTTCACTTGCTTGCTAAAAGGGAAACTAAGTATTTGGCGCAAAATTTTTCATCTATCTTTTCAAACACCGAAAGTCCTCTCAATTGTGCATTTCAAGGAAGAGTGGATATGATTAAATATTTTCCTCTTAGTTGATTTCCATGTCAAAAATCTGAAAGATGATATCGTTCACCTTTATATGGACCTAAATAACCGGTCATATAAGGATATCCCGCATCTACTAGATAATACTTACCTACAAAATTGAAATTCTATAATTAAAAAAAAAAACCAAACAAGCTTATAGAGATATATCATAAATAATATATTATAACCAACCTGGAGGTGGATGAGGAAAGTGCAAATTCTCTCCACGTAATGCCTCTGAAAATATACGCGTATCATGAACAGTTCTTTCTCTTCCAACCCATGCAAATATAAAACAAATATTAAAATCACATGCAGCCATCACATTTTGGGTAGGAATCCCTTTTCTTCTAATATGCGATATTTGCTTCAATGTAGGCACTACAACTAATATATGTGTCCCATCAATTGTCCCAATACAATCTTTAAAATATGGCCTATATCTTGCATCATTCTTAGTTTTTTCTGGTGTTCCTTTAAATTACGGGTCTGATGGTTTTAAAAAATCAATAGCCGTATGACAAACAGCATCTAACACTATTCCAAACCACCTCGATATAGTTTCACCTGAATATTGAAATCTTTCCTGAACTATTCTATTCCCAAATGCGTGACCTAATGTAATTAAAAACATAGCTACTGACTCAATTATAGATATATTCTTGTCTTTTTTAAAACCATACGATTCACTCAAAACTTGATATAATTTCATAAATACATATTTTTTTTTCATTTTAAATTGTTGGTGGCATCTATCTTTACATCCATTTAGCACCTCTAACACAAAAGAATGACCCAAACGATGGGATGTTCTACACGATTCCTTTAAACTATGCTTAATAAAATGATTGACATACAATGCAACTCCAGTTTCTACAATTTGTAACAATTTATACTCAACATCACTTTCGTCGATGTAATTATACTCATTATTATCGTCATTTTCTAAGAATTCCATATCTGTACATATATATAATAAAAATTATCATTATTTGAAAACAAAATAAAAATAAAATTGACACAACTCAAAACTAGATAAAATAAAAATATCTCAATTAGTTCAAAATAATATTCTTAATACAAGAGCATAAATAAAATAAGTTATAGCAAACAATAGTCTTGAATATAAGAATAGACCATAAAATAAAACTAGAAAGAGTCTTTCATGAACTTCAACCACTCAATTTGAATATTAGAATTTTTGATTGCATCAAACATCTCCCTATTCTCCTTCTTAAGAAAAGTTTTAGTGGCATTCAGATACAACTCATTTTTTTATCTCAATTCCAGGCATATTTGTAACATTTCCATTACTTCTGCAATGTTACAATCATTTTCACCATTTTTTATAGCTATCGATGGTCTACTCTCTACGACCTTATGTTGAGTACTAGAAAATGTATATTTATAAAGAAGAAAATCATCATTTTTCACTTCAAATTTTTCTAATTTCTTTACTTTTATGTATTCAAGTTTTTTGTGAATTTAATTATGCGTGTTTTATTATAATTAAATATTTTACGTATTTTAGGGGCATCATGATTATTTTACAATAAACGAAATATTGGATGACAAAATAGACGGCAAATCTGAACTCAAAACGGTCAAAAACCTTAAAAAGATTATAAAAGTAAAATGACACTATTAACATATATAGTACTGTTCACATGTACGGTACTGTTCATGGTCATGTACGATGACGTGGTACTGACCGATAACATGGCGGTATTTGATTGGAGGAACGATGTGGCATTGACTGATTATGTGGCGTTGACTGATGACGTGACTTGACTGATGATGTGTCACAATCTTATTGGATAAGAATGTTTATGCACTATTGACCGATAACGTGGTAGTATATTAGTGGATCAGAAAAAAATTGACGTATGGTATATGCATATACATGGGATAAAAGCCCTGATGATATATTCAAACCAATCAGAACTTGCCACGTAGTGCAATCCTGTGCATCCAAGTTGTTTTAATCTAATGGTCATGATTTACTCATTGTATCTATAAAAGGAGGGCTCCCTCCCCTAATTTGACACCCTTGAGTTCATTTTTGAGCTTCATTTTCTGAAATTCCTTCTCGATCTTATAGTTTCTTTATATTTTAGTAAAATTTTCTTTTTATCCCTAGTGCAAATATGAGTAGCTAATTTTCTTTTAAGCTTAGGTTGAAGGTGAAGTCTCAATATGTTTCATGGGCTTAATTAGTAAATTTATTTTATTTTCTCCTCTATTTTCTGTGGATGTTTTGATTTTTTGTTGACAAATAGTAATAACACAATTATTACTATTTGACACGATAAGCCCTTAACACCATATTAATTAGATCGGGGTTCATGAGAAGTGAATTTTTTCCTCATGATTTAATTGGTATTGATATAGAATATTGAGCCCTGAAGCATGTTGATGCAAATCCAGATACCCAAGTGCTTTATTATAACAGTTACACTTTTAATTATTCCCGTCATTTTAATTCACAATTTAAGATAAAATTATCATAATTTAACTACTCACTTAGAAAATTAATTCAACATACAATTAAAATCCATCTTCTTATGGGATCGACACTCGTCACCATTAATCTATTCTACAATAGATTCGTGCACTTACGAGTTCAATAAAATTTGCACAACACGTTACATAAACGATCCAATTGTTTAGACAATCTGACTACAGCTCCATCTTGCTTTTGAATTGGTAATTTTCTTTTTCTTCCATTAGTATAGGTAGATGCTACAGGAATACCACCGTCAATGTCAATCTCAATATTCTCTAGTCCATCAAAATTATTTGGTTTAATATTAGCATTCTCCTCCTGAAAATACATATTATTATCTTCATCAGCATATTCACTAGATAGTCCACCCTCATTATCATTCAGCACAAAAGCCCATAGATGGCACCTATGATCCTTCCCCTGTAGCAGCAACATCTTTGAACAAAATATCTAATTGGTTAGCATTTCTTAAGCCTTTAGAAAGAAATTTAATTGCTTCAGGTATCTCCTACAATAATGCAAGGGGATTATATGTTAAAAATATGTCTAAATTACTCCCAAAATTATTTTTTACTATATTTTAAAATAAAATGGTTAGAAATTTGCAGCTTTAATTTTCTCTCCCACTATTCATCGCTAGTAGTAATTGTTTATTTTATAGGATCCCTTCCTAAATCAGTTTCATTTCTTAGCAAGTTTGTTCAAAGTTGCTAATATTTTTTTAGGATGTCCCACTTGTTTTTCAATTGTTTTTGTTCATAATCTCTACCAGTTATTGAATAAAACTTAACAATAAGATTTTTCCACCCAATCTTATTAAAGTGACCATTTGGTCGATTCCCAACTAATGTGTCATACACACAAATCTTAACAAAAACATCAGTGGTAACAGCATCTGAATTTGCCTTTGATATTTTTCTTTTTTCTTCCATAGTAGTTGCCATTCTAGATAAAAGATATCTAATATTATTATATATAAAAATAATACACAAATAAAACAAAGATGAAATGATTTCAAATATAAAATAATAGTTGTCATGTATTGTTGAATAATGCAACAAAAAGAAATATGAAATAGTAGCAAATGGTGCCAATAATTTATAATGAATAACATAACAAAAAGAAATATAAAAGAGTAGCAAGGGTGGAATTAATTTATAGTAAATGATATAATAAAAAGAGAGATAAAACAATAGCAAGTGGTGACAATAAACATATTGAATATTATAATAAAAATATTGGCATGGGTTTTAAATACTTTTCAAATGAATGATTAATTAATTGTTTACAAAAAAATAAAACTATAATCATCATATTATAAGTGAAGTGATGCATAGATACATGGGCATAAAATTTATGACATTGTTTTGTGATTTCTTCACATACACTCATATGAAAAATGTATGTAGAAAGTAATGGTGAACTAGTTACAAAATCCCCATCAAAATTAAACCACAAATAAATTGATTAAAGGATTAATAAATAACTATTATGAATTCCTTTGGAAACTACGGCAATGGTTTAAAAGAAACAAACAATACCACATATTGAATAATATAATAAAAATAAATATGAAAAAGTTAGAGGAAAATTTGACTAATATAATAAAGACAAAATTGAAAAAGTAGAAGAAAACATGACGTGGTACCCTCCTCACAAATAACTATAAGTTTTCTCTCATTTATTGGATTTGTGTAGGTTGGAAAATTGAAGTACCGGCTATTTTAAAAAGAAAGAGAGAGGAAAAAAAAGTGAAGTGGCGGTAATATATTTACGGCGGCAACTATATTCGTCGTGTAGGTTAATAGGATATTATGTAATTAGTAAAATATTTTAAATATATTTTAAATATTATATGTTTTTTAGAAAAATTATTTAATTTCTATTTTTAAAATCTTAAAATTTAAGTTTTTATTAATAGAGATAAATTAACTTTTTTAAGTCTAATAAATTTTATTAAAAAAATTAAATATTAAAAAAATTTAAAAAAATATTTATGTAATTAAATAAACATTTATGGTCACTAGATAAGATATAACAAATAGGTACTTAATCTAAAATAAGTATAAGTTTTTATTGTAGTAATAAATTTTATTTTCTAATCTTAACAATAATTTTGTAAAAATGACAAAATTTTCCAAAAACCGATTATTCTATCCGGCATCAGCAGTACTAGTTAATATTTTACTTCAGTCAAATTAATAGATATTTTCAATGTTCTTTTAAAATTTATTACACATATGGCGATATGTGACATTGTGACTTGAATCAAATCCTATTCTAGTAGCATACAGCACTGCAAACTAAATATTTTAAATTCATTTTAATTTGTCTTTGGTAAAATCTTCTCCCATTTAAGGTAATACAATCAATTTAGAAAGTTTATTGGAACTTCCGTAATTTGCCGCTTCAAAATAATTATGAGGGAAATAAGCATGGTAACCATGTTAAAACTTGTTAACTTTAAAAAAAAAAAAAAAAGGGGAAGAAGCTATCAAGCTATGTTAAAAATTGACCCAAAAAAAAAAAAAAAAAAACCCATGGAACATTGTTTGCCCTGTACATGCTTTTATGCGTTGGCTTTTGCCCCTTCTTGTTTCCCTCCCCTTATAAGAATCTGACATCTGACAGCACAGCCAACAGAGAGCACTTTAAATTCTTTCACTTCATTCTTCACTGTTCACACCGAACAAAACCAAGATCACATAACTTGCCACTCTTTCAATTCTCGATTCTTTAACCTCCCTTGGAAGTTAAAATCTTTCTTTTTTCTTGTTTCTAAAGTTTTTTTGTTTAATTATAAAGACACTAAAGGGCCAGGCCAGTTTCATTGATCAAGTAAGAATTGGATGGAGGATATATTTTTTTATTCCGGCAAGTTTCAATGATTTTTTGGTCGAATCTGGTAAATGGGTTGGCTTCGAAATTTGATTTGGTGTTGAGCTGTGGAGAGATTCACTGAAAGATGCGGCGGCGGGCGGCCGATTATCGGCGCCCGGTTCGAAGGAGGCTTTCTTGTTGGATCTGGGCTCTTCTTGGGCTTTTTTCAATTGCAGGATTGGTTTTGTTTATAGTTCAACATAATCATCACGAAGATCGTACTAACCCGCTTGCACTGGTTAGCAAATACAGGACCCTTATCTTGTTTTGATAAATTGTTCTTTTGGCTTTTAGATTGATTATGGATTAAATTTTTTTTTTTTATACTTTTGGAGATGCTCATCTGATCTTGGAGCTTGGAAAATCTATTATGTGGAAATATGAGTTTTTTAACTGGTTTTGGAGTTTTGATGATATGTTGATTAAAAGCTTCGATGAAAGACATTTCTCTTGGTATCTTTTTGTTTGTATTATACTTCTGATTGGGTTCAAATTTCACATGTTTGTACTTGTATATAGGCATGAAATTTGAAGAAGCTAAGTATATGTATTCAAATGCAGACATAGATATAAGTTCTTCCTTTTCTGTTGGAATGGGGGAGTGAGTTTATCGACTTGCTAAACCCAAGCTTTTTATTCCAATTTGGTCTTTGTGTTAGGAGGACTGCAAGTGCTGAATTCACTAAGGGTACTTTTAGTAGCACTAATTTATTTTCTTTGTAGATCAGCCTCCTAATGAGCAATTTATTCAAAGTAAATCTATATTTATTAATTTTACCAATACAATGAACAGGATATTAGGAACTGATTATGAAATCGTCATTTCTTTAATTGATTAGGATTGAAATGGTTTTAGTTTGAATGGAAAAAAAACATGAATTACTTGCGAACTATAGGAATTATGTTTGCGATGGTTTAGCTGTGATCAAGTATTTTGTTTCATTTATTTCTAAGCCAAGATGTTTTTGATTAAAGAAATTTGTGACTGATTCATTCAGATGAATCTCACGGATTTTGATAGCAGTACAAGACGATGTTAATCTCATAAACCTTGGAGTCATAAAACTTTTAGATCTTTGTCAATTTCTGTAATAATGCTGTTCTCTGTATATCAGAGATAGCGCTATTATGGTTTTCTAAACTATTTATTATGAAGTGATGTGAATCCTATGCTACTTCTTTTGCTCGTTAACACATTATTCTAGTAACTTTTGGTGGTAGGGAGTTGTGTTTTGGCTGCACACTTTTAGGTAGTATTGGTACTTGTGATTAAACTATTGATTCCTAGAGAAAAAAAAATGGAAAAGAATCTGCTTTGAAACTCATCCCCATCTTGTCCTGGACCACTTTAGCCACTGTAACGCTACATACAGTGCCTGCAGCCACTGCACCTCACCATACAACTATTGTGCCATTGTAACATCACAGCCGCTGTCATGGTTGGTACTGCTATCAGTATTACCAACCATCTTTAGTGCTCTGACATTACCATGACTCCCACCATCAGCAACAGCTGTGAGCTATCTCCTTGTGGATATTAGGTTTCCTCCATAATTACCTACTTTTAGATACCACTAGTCCTAATAATTCCTCTAGGTACCACATGCTATGTATCTTGCATTCTCAACCCAATAGTCAATTTGCATTACTGTACCTGAAAAGAGCATTTTCAGGATTTTCTTGACTGATCAGGTGTGTATAGATCTGTAGTTCTTTTAGTTAGAAAATAAATCAATTCAGACATTGATTCTTTAATCAAAATAAATATCAGAGTCTGCTCTTTTTGCTTAGCATTAGAATTTTAATTGTGATTCCTTCTTTATGGTAACATCTTTAGCTGTTAATGGCACAGTGAATTTTATCTATAGTGTTGGACCTTTTCGTTTTCTTACATTTTCATCCTTTTTGCATTTCTTGTATTGCTGTCCTTTTTCTGTTCCTTGCTTGGTCTCCGTTCTGATACCCCGTAGAAAAGTTAATATATAAACATTGTTGTGAATCATACAATGTCTGACTACTGAATTGTTGATCTATCTGATTGCCCAATGCTTTTGAATCAATTGTTTGAGGACTTACCCTGGACTAACCTCCTCTTCCAGGAGAAAAGTGCAAGAGCAGAGCAGGTTGGTCAGAAGGATTTAAATTTTACAAAAGAGATCTTGAGTGCGACCTCGTTTTCACGGCAGTTGGCAGAGCAAATAATACTTGCTAAGGCTTACGTTATCATTGCCAAAGAGCACAACAATCTTCAACTTGCCTGGGAGCTGAGCAAGAAGATCAGAAATTGCCAGCTTTTGCTTTCTAAGGCTGCCATGAGAGGAGAGCCTCTAACTCTGGATGAAGCAGAGCCAATTATTAGTAGCTTATCATCTCTCATCTTTACGGCACAAGATACTCATTACGACATTGCAACAACAATCATGACGATGAAATCTCATATTCAAGCCCTTGAAGAGCGGGCTAATTCTGCAACGGTTCAGAGTACACTTTTTGGGCAATTGCTGGCTGAATCACTACCAAAGAGCCTACATTGTCTAAAAGTCAAGCTCTCAGTAGATTGGGTTAGAAGCAAGCATATCCAAGATCTTGCGTCTGAGAGGAGAAACTCTCCGCGACTCGTAGACAACAATCTCTATCACTTCTGTATATTTTCAGATAATGTGCTGGCTGCATCTGTAGTTGTCAATTCCACCATCACTAATGCTGATCATCCAAAACAGATGGTCTTCCACATTGTAACCAATGGATTCACCTATGGAGCCATGCAGGCTTGGTTCCTCAATAATGACTTTAAAGGGTCCATGGTAGAAGTTCAGAATATAGAGGAGTTTTCATGGTTGAATGCTTCTTATGCTCCCATTGTGAAACAGCTTCTTAATGCTGACTCACGGGCTATCTATTTTGGTGAATATCAAGATTTGAGGGTTGAGCCAAAATCAAGGAATCCAAAGCATATGTCTTTGCTAAATCACCTTCGCTTTTACATCCCGGAGATATATACGCAGTTGGAGAAAATAGTTTTTCTTGATGATGATGTTGTTGTTCAGAAGGATTTGACACCACTTTTCTCATTGGATTTACATGGAAATGTGAATGGTGCAGTTGAAACTTGTCTTGAAGCATTTCATTGTTATTACAAGTATCTCAATTTCTCAAACCCAATTATTAGCTCAAAGTTTGATCCACAGGCATGTGGATGGGCCTTTGGCATGAATGTTTTTGACTTGATCGCTTGGAGGAAAGCAAATGTGACTGCACGGTATCATTACTGGCAGGAGCAAAATGCTGATCGGACCCTGTGGAAGCTTGGAACCCTTCCTCCTGCTCTTCTTGCCTTTTATGGACTCACAGAGCCTCTTGATAGGAGATGGCATGTTCTAGGACTGGGGTATGATATGAACATTGACAACCGTCTAATTGAGAGTGCAGCAGTTATCCACTTTAATGGAAACATGAAGCCGTGGCTAAAATTGGCCATTAGCAGGTATAAGCCTATATGGGATCGGTATGTAAATCACAGCCACCCGTATGTCCAAGACTGTGTAACAAGTTAAAATGTGCTACTTCTTGATTACAAGCAATTTATGCGATCTTGAATATTTTTATTCTCTCAACCTGTGATCGCATTGTTGTAGGGATAGAAGTAGAAAGTTTTGACTTCTTAGAAGCTTTTCTTTTGCATTTTCTTACCATAGTGTCATGAAAGAAAAACAAAATTTATATACACTAGAAAGTTCAAACGGACCCGGTGAAGAGTTCCAGGGATTCATTTTTGGTTGGGGTTTTCATTTTCCCTTTTTCACAAGCAGTAGAGCTATTTGTTCTTTAGCAATTCTTGTAATAATTTATTGGCTCTTTTCATTTATAATGTAGTTGAACCTGAATATTTTTTTTACCTTTTTCTGTAATTTAAAACAGTAACCATTATTGTGAATTTGGGAGATAATTTCTGGAGTTGAATTATTATGTGGCCCTCCTGTTACAGAGAATTTTATTCAGGTAGTGAATATTCACTTGCTACCGTTCTATTTCATTTTTTGTTTCAGTGGTTAAATGGTTCCCTTTAGCTTGACATTCAGAAAATGAGTTTCTTTGAATATTCTTCAGCTGTGCTGTAAGCTTTTTGCTGTTTTGACTCGATTGATCCTTACGAACCGACTGGTGATAGGCAGCAATATGAATAAAATATATGACTCATCCAATTCACCATTGATATGGATCCGTCCTGGTTAAGAATTTGATTGCTACTCATTGGGATGAGTAATACTGCACATTCATGGTCGGCGTCATAATTGACCTTACCTACATTTATATCAGCAGTACTTTGTAGAAATAGTTTAAAGCTGTATTTCAGATCGGATAAACATTTTTACATGTTGCATTGCGGTGGTCTGTCAATTTACATTTGAAGCAATTTATAGTAAGGCAATTCTCAGTTCTCTCAAGACAGCAAGATCCGCCTCAAAATGATCAGATGAAGATTCAACAGGGTGCGAGTACAAGAACTTTGGACAATACATTTCACTTGAGTAATGCTGTAAAATTTATACCACCTCCTGTATGAGAACTTTAAGCCATATATATGGAGCAAACTTATAATAAATAATGAAATGTTAGTTATGCAGCCCAAAAGGAGGTGTGAATTGAGTTTTTAAAATTTAATTTAAGTAAACCACACAATAATTTAATCTATTGTTCTAATAAAATAAAAAAATAATAAGTTTGATAAAGTACAATAATAAAAGAATAAAGGAAGAGAAATCAAATACGAGTATTTTCATGTGGTTCGGCAATTCTAGCCTATGTTTATGCCTCCAAGCAAACCCAACTTGAAGATTTCACTAACCAAACCTCCCAAGACTTTAAGTTTTTTACAACTAACTTCAAGGCGTCAACTAACCTTTACACTCAAGAAATTATCCCCCAATCTCTTCACTCGAGTATTTCTCACACCTAAACACTCACAAAATTTATAATAAATTTGAGAAATACAACAAATGCTCTCTATCTAGAGTTGATATACAAATGATAGCTCAATGAAGATTTAATGTATGAAAATTTACAAATTGGAAACTCAAAAAATGATGTATATACTTGCTTGTGCTTCTCATTCCCTCAACTTTCTGAAATTATGGTATGGTTAAAAATATTTTTAATTTTGTAAATAAATTCAAATCTATAATGAACAATTCTTATTAAAAACAAAGATTATAAAAAAAAATTATTTTAGTTCACATTTTAAAAAATAATTAATTTGTATGTAATACTTTATTTATGATTGTAAAACTTTAAATTATTGAAAAATAATGATCAATTGATTAAAAACTTGAGCTTCCTAAATGCGAAATTATACATAAATTAAATCATATCAACTTTACAAGAATTTTCATAATATTGAGTCTGTTGAGTTTCAAACTTCATTCTTGATCAAGCCGTTGTCCATTAAATATCTTGAACTTGATTTTACTTGTATAAATAATATCTTTCAAGAATTTAGTAAAAATGAGAAATACATTAAAACAATTAAAGCATATATTTGTTATTATCAAAATTACATTATGTGTAACCCTTTTGGCTAACAATCACTCTCTTTTTTATGATGACAAATATCTCATGTATTTTGATATTTATACTCCCCTCAATACATGACATACATGAATTAACATATTAAAATAAACTCTCCCTTAATAAATGATCTATAATAGTTTGTAAAACTTCTCCTCAATATTTTAAAAATATATACAAACTTCTCAAGATCAAAATACGTATTACATGTCTCCAAGAACTCAAAATACATGATTTCTCCTTTTTCATCATCAAAATTACTAATAAATTATGTAAAGACCAATAAATATAAACAGTTAATCAAGAAACATATAAATCTCAAGCATACAATTAACCATATAGTTATAAAATCTATACTATTCAGCAAACATCAACAATATAACCAAATAACAAATAAGAAGCATCCAAATATCAAACAATGAGCATCCCCAATCCACAATTAAAACAATAGTATATATGAAAATGTAGGTGTATAATATAATAGAGAGCTAAGGTAAAATTCATAAGGATAGCACACTATAGAAGTGGTGATTTAAAATCCCAAAAATACACAAATTCATTTTGTAAAATAATGAGTGAAATAGATGACTTTAAATTGATTATATTGATCCAAGAGATGATTTAAGATAATGGATAATGTTAATTTGATCAAAGATAAGATAGAAAGAACTTATGATTGAAGAGAAAAAATGAGCAAACTTAGATTTTAATGTTGAGATTTGAAGAACCAATTGATGAATGATGATTGAAAAATATTTAATGACGATTAAATGCATAAGTAATGGCTTGAATGATTGATTTTATCATAAAAATAAATGAGAAATGAAGAAAATTTGAAAAGAAATGAACGAGAGATGAATGGCCATGAGAGAGGTTGAAGAAATCAATATAAAGGATGAGAGATAAAGAAAATGGGAGACAAACCCGTGACCAAGTGGCTAACCGCTTAGGCCGCTTGGGCCGCTTGCCCTAGAGAGCTAGCTGGCTATCCTCGATTTTTTGCACTATTTTGCTGTCTTGTTGAATTTTGAGCAATCCTAAGACTATTTTATGATCTCAAAACACTTTAAAAGCCATTTTAATGCATAAAATATGATAATAAACAATCAAATGATCATGAATTCAAACATATAACTCATATATATATATATATATATCACACAATCATGAAATGTGATAAGCACTTAAGGATTATAAATTCATTCATATTATTTATTTATCATGCTTAGGCACTTTATAATCATTAATAATTATCCATCAATTAATTTTTATAGTCTCAGTAATATGATTGAAGATATTAATATAAAAATTTCATCATCCCAAGTTCATGTCAAATTTTTGAAAATTGGTCTTCGTAAAAAGGTTTTATAAAAATATCTACAAGTTTTTTTTTTTGTAAAAACAAACTTTAATGCAATATCACCCTTTTGAATATGATTTTTTAAGAAATTATATCTAATCTCTATATGCTTGATTTTCGAGTACTAAATGAAATTCTTTGATAAATTTATAGCACTAGTATTATCACACTTGATAGGAATTTTTTCAAAATTAATGTGATAATCTCTAAGTGTTTGTTTCATCTAAAGAACTTGTGCATAATAACTACCTACGACAATATATTTGGTTTTAGTAGTTGAAAGTGTAATCGAATTTTATTTCTTACTAAACTATGAAATAAGTGTATGACCTAGGAAATGATAAATACAATTAGCATTTTTTCTATCTATCTTATGACCAGCAAAATCGGCATCCGAATAACATGATAAATCTATATGAGTTCTTCTAGGATAGCAAAGGCCTAGATCTATAATTCTACTCAAATAACAGAAAATTCTTTTCACGGCAACTAAATGAGATTTCTTGGAATATGATTGAAATCTTACACACAAACATACACTAAATATGATATCGAGTCTACTGGTGGTTAAATAGAGTAAAAAACTGATCATATCTCGATATATCTTGATAACAACTTCTTTACCATTTCATCTCTGTCAACCTTCATTGTTGTGCTCATTGGAGTATTTTTAGTTTTTAAGTCATCAATCCTAAACCGTTTGAGCAAATTTCTGATATACTTAGCTTGATTAATGAATATTCCTTCATTGATTTATTTAATTTAAAGTCCAAGAAAATATTTCAATTCTCTTATCATGCTCATCTCAAACTTCTTACTCAAACACTCATTAGTAGAATTAAGGATAATATAATCTACACAAATTTGAACCACAAGTATATCTTAGTTCGTATGCTTAATAAAAAGAATGGTTTCTACTTTTTCCATTACAAACCCATTATCTAGCAAGAAATTTTTAAGTTTATTATACCAAGCTTTAAGTGCTTATTTTAATTCATAAAAAACTTTTGACAATTTATAAATATGATTTGAAAATTTCTCATTTTCAAAACTAAGGGATTATTTGACATAAATATATTCCATAATATAACCATTCACAAAAGCATTTTTAACGTTTACTTAAAATAAAATGAAATCTTTATGACATGCATATGCTAACAACAACCTAATGGATTCTAATCTAGCTACTAGGGCAAATATTTCATCAAAATCAATTCATTCTTCTTGATTATATCTTTGAGCTACTAATCTAACTTTATTTCTAACAACTACACCAGATTAATCTATTTTATTCGTAAATACTTATTTATGATGGATTGATATTTTGGTTTAGAAACTAATTTCTATACATTATTTCTCTTAAATTAGTTTAACTCTTTTTACATTATCATAATCGAAGACTCATCATTTTCAACATCTGCAAAGGATTTTGGTTCAATTTGAGAAATAAATACAACATGCTCACATGTGTTCCTAGATGATGATCTAGTGATTACACCTCGTGTGAAATCTCTTAAAATTAAATCTTTAGGGTAAGAAAAGACATACATCCACTTCTTGAAGAATGTTTGAGAAGTACCTTCTTGTTACTTCATACTTATTTCTTTTTTTTATCTATCCTCGTGATTTTCTTATGATATATCTTCTTATTTGTCTTTTAAAGATCTTTATCATAACTTTCTCTATAGAGGAAGGGTTAAACTCATTAAATATAATATATATAAACTTTTAAACAACTAAAGTCCTTTTGTTATACACTTTATAAGCTTTACTTGTGTTGGAATAATCAAGAAAGATGTCAATATCGGATTTTAGATAAAATTTACCAAGCTATTCTTTTATGCTCAAAATAAAATATTTGCATTTAAAAAGTTTTAAAATAACTAATGTTGGCTTCTCTATCTTTTCAAAGCTCATAGATAGTTTTATTGAGATAAGATCTAATTAACACACGATTTAAAATATAACAAGCGATGTTGATAGCTTTGCCCCAAAAATATTTTGGTAAACCATTTTCATTCAACATAGTCTTAGTTATTTCTTGAATAGATATATTCTTTCTCTCAATAACTCTTTTTTTGTGGAGTCCTAAATGATGAAAATTAATGCTAAATGCCAAAATTATTATAAAATTCTCAAATGCATGATTTTTAAATTCTATACCATGATCACTTCTAATACAAGTAATAGAATATCATTTTTTTTATTTTGAACATGTTTATAGAAAATTCTAAACACTTCAAAGGCATCTCCTTATTAGCTAAAAACAATACATATGTGAATCTAGAATAATCATCCACAATCGCAAATACATAATACTTGTCACTTAGATTAGCATATCTAGAAGGTCCAAACAAATCAATGTAAAATAATCGAAGATGTTTTAAAATAGTAACATGATTTTTTTTTAAAGAAGTATTGATTTGTTTACCAAATTGACCAAGTTTCATAAATTCTATCTTTTTAAAATTTGATTTTTGGAAGACTTTAGCTAAATGATTTTTCAAAATTTTTGAAATAAAAACCATGTTTACATGACTTACTCTTCTATGTCATAACTAACTATCATCATGTAATATAGAAAAATATTAATTATGAGTAGATGCACAATCTATATTAATTATATACATATTTATACACCTTTTACTAACAAATAAAATATTGTCATCGCATGTATTGTCAATAATACATCAATAAAGTATAAAAGATGCATCCATTTACTAATCATAAATCTTACAAGATCAAACTTCATCCAATATAATGTAATCATAAAAGCACATTCTTTATCATAAAAACTTAGGTAAAACATAAGCAAATAATGACAATATATAAATCATCAAAAATCAAATAAATGCGTTTTGATAAGTTGATATGATTTTATCATATACATATATCCATGCATCATGATAAAGCACTCAATATTATACACAACGATAATTCAATTATATAAACATACAAGCATGCTTTTACAAGTTCAAGTTATCATTCATCCATCATGATCCATTCAACATAATCAATATGGCAAGAATTATTACCAAAACAATTAAATCGTCTTGCCTTATATTTTTCTCCTAGATCATGGTCAAGTGATTATCCTCACAAGTTTTCATCAAACAACTCTCTATCATCTCTTGATTATGGTGCTTACAAAAGAATATTCAAGTTGTTCATTTTGATACCTAAATACTTTTAGGTCTTTAAGTGTTAGTAATAGTTTCTTTCGGAACTCAAATATATTTAGCTCTATGATATGCATTTCTTTTAACATGCATCTATAACTCATGTGACCATTTCTATTACAATAATGACAAATAATTTTATAATCACTTATAGAGATAGGTTTAACAAAATAATTTTTATAATACTTTTATTTCAAGTTAGGCTTATATCCAAATCTACTTTTATCAAACACATATTTTTGAGTGCTCATCAATTTTATTAAGTTCTTTCAACTATTTATGAACTTTAACACAATTTCATTGAGTTCATTATTCTTTTTCTTAAGCACTTCATTTTCTTTCAATAATTCATCAACAGATAATTTTTCATGCTCATATGAAGTACTTTATTTTTTTTAATTGATGTAATTTTATCATGCAAACCTTTATTATCCAATTCTAACCTCTTAATCTTTTCATTCAATAAATCATTGCACTTTTACAATGCATCATTTTCATTTAAAAGTTCTAACATTTTCTTTTCAGGGCATATATTCTTTTTATCAATTCTCAACTAATCATCACGCAATTCTTTAAAAGCATCATACTACTCATTATAAATGAAAAGATTATCCAATTTATCTCCAATTATCATAAGTGCCAAATTTGACACTTCATTAGAGTCCTCCTCATTTGTAGTCTCCTCATATGCAACTTCAAGTTTTCTCTAAATTTCATAAGTATTAGAATAGTTTGAAACTTTATGAAATTCCTTTTTATCTAAGGTACAAAATAAAGTACAAAATAAAGCATTTATAGCCTTAATTTAAAGACATCTTTTTCCTATCTATCTCACTTAAGGCATTCTTCCTTAGAATGAATAACTAGCACAAACTATTTTTGATATTTTATAGTCTAAAGATTGTAAAAAGACTCTCATCCTAGTTTTCCAATAAGAATAATCATTACCATAAAAAAATAGAGATCTAGTGGTTAATTGTCCTTCCTTAAATATGGAATTATTTTGGGTTGCTATGAATCTTGTACTCTAGACGATTAAGTTCTAATAAGAGAACCAAGCTCTGATACCAAATGAAATGCTAGTTATGCAACTTAATAGGGGGTGAATTAAATTTTAAAAATTTAATCTAAGCAAACCATACAATAATTTAATCTATTGCCTTAACAAAATAAAAATAATAATAAGTTTGATAAAATGCAATAATAAAAGAATAAGGGAAGAAAAATCAAATACGAGTATTTTTATGTGATTCGAAAATCCTTACCTACGCCCATGCCTCCAAGTAAACGAAGCTTGAGAATTTCACTAACCAAGCCTCTCAACGCTTTAAATTCTTTACAATTGATTTCAAGGTATCAACAAACCTTTACAATTAAGATATTATCCCTCAATCTCTTCAATCAAGTGTTTCCTACACTTAAACACTGACAAAGTTTACAATGAATTTGAGAAATACAACAAATACTCTATATCTATAGTTGATATACAAATGATACCTCAATGAAGATTTAATATATGAAGATTTACAAATTGAAAGTTTAAAAAATGATGTATATACTTGTTTGTGCTTGCTCAAGAGAGAAGAAATGAGTTTGATTTGAGTTTATATAGTTTTGACTTGAAAAATAACCATTATAGGCAAATTCCAACGTCGAAGTGGCTATCTTTTACATTCTAGTGGTTAGTCACTTGCTAAAATAAAGTTACCGTTAAATTTGAATTTTATTACAATAATATTGTTCACAATATTATAATTTTTCCATAACTTTTTATAATCATATTATGACCTAAAAACTCATAAAACTTTATAAATAGATACATTTTTAGGATAGTTTGAAGTTACTACATTATCATTATTTACAAAATTAAAATTTTACCTAAAATATTCTATAATTATACTATAGCTTAAAATGTAAAAGTATTTACAAATAAATTTAATTTCAAATTTTCTAAATAATACTTCTCATTCCTTCAACTTTTTGAAATTATGATATGACTAAAATATTTTTGATTTTACAAATAAATCCAAATCTATAATTAACAATTCTTATTAAAAGCAAAGATTATAAAATTTTTTCATTTTAGTTCACATTTTGAAAAATAATTCATTTGTATGAAATACTTGATTGCTGATTGTAAAATTTTAAATTAATAAAAAATAATAATCAATTATTTAAAAACTTGAGCTTCCCAAATGCGAAATCATACATAAATTAAATCATACTAACTTTACAAGAATTTTCATAACATTGAGTCCGTTGAGTTTCAAACTTTATTATTGATCGAGCCGTTGTTCGTTGAGTGTCTTGAACTTGATTTCACTTGATTCTCTTGTGTAAATACTATCTTTCAAGAATTTAGTAAAAATATGAAATACATTAAAACAATTAAGATATATGTTTGTTATCATCAAAATTACATTATGTGTAATCTTTTTGACTAATAAATAATTATCAATGTAGGTTTTTAAACAAGTAAATACTCATTTAGTCATTATATTTTAACTTAAGCGCTCGTATGGTCTCTACATGTAAAAATTTCTCAAAAAAACACTAGCAATTAGATATGTTTGTTCTCATCTTTATTCTTTGTTTCCTTTATAATAATACTCCTACAACAATATTCTTAAAATTAATTAACTTATCTATAAAAAAAATGAAAAGTTAACTAATTAGTGTGAAAGAACTATTTATTTTAGCACATGTGCAATAATCTTGCTAATAATTGTTTATAAATAAATTAATATCAGCTAACTTAAGCAATATTAATATCCTTACAATAATCGTACTAATAATTATGTTATAAAAATAAATTTATTAAATTAATGTTAAAAATAAAATAATAAAAAAAATATTTATGTAAATATTTATGTTACTTTTACGATTAATTTGATAAATTATTTTTTCATTAATATCCACTAGAGTATTGTTGCAAGAGTATTATTGTAAAAGAAAAGAAAAAGTAAAGATAATAATATAACATATTTAACAATATAGGTGTCTTGAGGTATTTTTTTTTAAATATGAGGATTTAGCTAGTTTAACTCAAAGTACATAAGCTAAATGATCATTTACCCTTTTCAAAATTAACAAAAGTGAAAGAAAAGCTAAATAACTTGCTATTTCTTTAGGCAATTACTGGAGCAAATTTTAGATTTGAGTTTCCCTTTTAATTTGAAGGCAATTTCTTATCTGAATTTATAAAGCATTCTTATATATCTTTTGACCCACATGATTTATTTTAATTATTTTATATTTTTATTCATCTAATAAGTTAATGCCACATTAGTTTATACAAAAAAAAGTTTATACAAGAATTTATAATTATATCATCACTCTTTCGCAATTAGAAGTTTCAATTTCTCAATCACAAGTTTCTGCTTCAAATTTCCTCTTGATGTTCTATAAGAAGTCAGTGGACATGGGACCATAAGTTTAAACCTACGTAATATAATGCAGTAATAAATTTAATTTCATGTTCCCAATGAATACGAAAGTTAATTGTATAAGACAATAATTTATGTCAATTATAAAAATTATAAATTTGTAAAAAAAAAGAAAAAGAAAAAAGCGCTACAATAATATCATAATCATGTAATACAGGAAAGATTGGAACTAGGTGATAAGAATAGTATTAAAAAATTTATGTATTGTTTAATTATCGATATGTCTTAAATTATTAGGTATTTTTTTTCCTAACGTAAGTTACGTATAACTTAACTTAACCACACTCCATAAAAAAAAAAAAAAAACTTAACCACACCTATACTTAGAAATTATTGCACAAATTTTAATGGTATAAACTCACATGGACTTGCTTATACATAAGAAATTAATTGTGAAGTGACACCTGTAATTTGAGCTAGTATTATTCTGCATTTTTTAGGAAAATGGCTTGGTAATAAAATGAACCAGCAATTATCGAGATGGAACATCGCATGCATGCACTATTAATTTGAAATGGAACTTATTTGCCATAAATTATCCTCACTATACATAAGAAATATGAATTACCTCCCGTCATTAATTTAACTATTGACGAGTTTTTAAAAAATTAACTGATATTCTCTATCTAATTCAATGTCAACATCTAATTTAAGGATCAGATTTGTAACTTGAAATTTTAAATTACTTGAAAACTATTCTAAAATAAGGATAAGAATGTAGTGTTAAGCTGGGTTTTTGAAATAACTGTACTATTTGCCATTATTTTTTGAAAACTCTATCTCTAGTACTACTTTTTTGAAATATTTTTCTTTTCTTTTTTTGATAGAATGTTTTCCAAAATATAGTATCCGTTTGAGATTGAGGTTTTAAAAATTATAATACTAAAATGTATGGTAAATACTAGTTGCTATATCTTAGAAGTTACGCCGATATAATTTTTTACTTATATAATAAAAAATTTATTATATTTTTAATAATTTTATCAAAATTATTATTTAAAATTTATTTTTATTATATACTATTAATTTTTATTTTATAATTATAATTTTTTTTACAATATCTATAACTAAAAAAGTACAGCACCTCATTTTCCCAAACCGGACCATAATTGAGTAATAATAGGCGCAAAACTCGCATCCTGATTATTGATTAAATTTGCTTTTAAATGTCTTTAGCTTATGACTTAAAGCTCAACATCGATAGACGTAACCGCAGATCTGTCATTGAAGCTTTTTTTAATTTTTCGGTTTCTTTCCTCTTCTCCCACGCAATAACAAGTGGAGAAGTATCCTTTTAACTCATTCTATAAAATGGCACCACTCTAGTCTCTGATCTCAGCCCAAAGTAATTAATTTAAGCTCTCTACTACCCAAGTCCTATCTACCGGCATATAAAAACGATTCGTCTTCCTTATGGGCTGTTCATATCACATCTCCAAAGCCAACATTGATCTCAAAGAAGAAGATAAGGACTCCGTGGAAACCCTAACCTCTTACCAATGTCCCGTTAACGAAACCAATAAAGATAACCTTCACTCTGAGCAAAATCTTGTTAACAAAACCCGTGATGAAGAGAATAAAGAAGAGGCAGATTACCATAAAACGATCAAAAGATTTGAAGAGCTCGTGGCATCACTTCCCAAGGAAAAAGGATGGATGACTGAACATCTAGTCTATTACAAAGGCTGTTGGCTAACAGCGTATGGAGCCCTTAAAGGTCTCATGTTTATCCAAGATCATTTTAAGGCTCAACCTACTGATATATTCTTGGCCACTTTCCCAAAATGTGGCACTACATGGCTCAAAGCTCTTATTTTTGCGATCATGAACCGATCTCGCTATGATTTTCTATCACATCCTTTGCCCAGCGCTAGCCCAAATGATTGCGTCCCCTTCTTAGATGCCTACATTTTTCAAAACAATCCCGTGTCTAGTATCCACTCTCTTCCTTCACCTCGTCTTTTCGCTATTCACATCCCTTATGATTTGTTACCTAAATCCATGATATCCTCTGGTTCTCGCTTTGTTTAAATATGCCGAAACCCTAAAGATGTTCTTGTTTCCAAGTGGGTGTTTATGAACAAGGTGAGGCCTAAAGAGCTGCCACCCCTGCCACTAGAAGATGCTTTTTGAGCTGTTTTTGCAAAGAGATTTCTCATTATGGTCCGTTCTGGGACCATGTTTTTGGATATTGGAAAGCAAGCTTAGAATCTCCTGAAAAAATCTTGTTTTTGAAATATGAGGAAATGATGAGGGAATCCTTTGTTCATTTGAAGAGATTGGCTGAGTTTTTGGGTCAACCATTTTCATTAGAGGAAGAGAGTGATGGTGTAGTTCATGAAATAATTAGGCTGTGTAGTTTTGAGAACTTGAGCAGCTTGGAAGTGAATAAAACCAAAGTGAAAATGTTCAGCAACCAACTTGTTATTGATAATTGTGACTTCTTTAGAAAAGGGAAAGTTGGAGATTGGGATAATCATCTTACCAAGGAAATGATTTAACGCCTAGATCAGATCACAGAAGGGAAGTTAGAGATGCTTCTGGATTGAGACTTAATAATTATTGTATCAATGCGTTGCTAGAGTTGTTTTATAACATGCTTCATTGGTACCCTTGAGCGTTTAATTTGTTCCCTTCTTATTTGATCAATTAATTTGTGCTATTTTGTATTCTTGCAGTAAGTTATGAATCTTAGATGAGAAAGATTCATTTCATTTCAAAATCTTATTTTTATTTTCTCTTATTATGTAAGAGAAGGAACAATGATGATACTATTTTTGTTTCGGATATGGATTCTCTACTCATCTTAACTTGTCTTTTAAGAATCTTGTGGCACATATACATTATTAATTTTGTAAAGTTTAAATATATTTATTTATTGTTTTTGTTTTTGTCAACCATCAACCAATAATTGGATCTTAAAAAGCCAAACAAAATAGAAAGATGAGTAAAAGATATGAATCTGTGTGGTTCGTACATGTTCATTACAAAGAAGCAAAATGAGCTTTATTTTTGTTATTCAACATGGCTAAAGGACATAATTTATGTTAAAACTTGAATAGCTTAAAAGGAAAACATGCAAGTATAATAATTTGTAGAATGTACCACATTTCCATTCTATGATAATTTCTTAAAGTCTTTGCGTTTCATGACGACTCGCTTGTCACATAACTCATTAGATAATTTCTATATATATATGTATAACTGTCAAAATAATCGTGATTTCGGCCATGATTATCTAATTGAGAAAGATCATCTCATTATGATCTTGATATCTTGAATCTTTATTTCATTCCTATACAGAGTTGTTAATGAAGATTTGTGGCTTAAGCAACAGCTCTTGTGAAATAAAAGATAGAAATGTCAAGGTAATGCTTACGGGTGTGAAATGTTAATTTACAGATAAAATTGGAACAATAAAAAAGAAGAAAAAAGAAAAAGAAAAATGAAAAACAAGCTCAATAGCTAAGACAACTCATTAGGACCAAACAATATGTATTTATCACATGAGTTGTAACTTAAAACGAGATTTACTCCCCGATTCAAATATCAAGGTTCCAATCATTATTATCAATTTTTCTCTTTATTCATTACGCTCCACGTGCGGTCGAGCCAAAGTGAAAAAATAGAAAAACTGAATGGCATTGGCCGAAGCTAATTAATGTTTTGATATCTCAATGAATCTGGGATCACATGAATCAATCAAGGAAAATCCTGTTACTTGCAACTGAAGTGATAACACCTCGCCATTGCATGCATTTCAAGTTAAAAAAACAAGAGTGAGAGAGGGAATCAACTCAGCTATTATATGAGCCGCCCAAAGTAGATTGGACTTCTCCAAAAGCTCAATTAGCTAATGGTTTAACACCTAGTATCACTAGAGAATCTGACAGTTGATGGGTGTCCAACCCTAAAGAGATTATAGGATTGAAGTTGAATAGGTAAATTACCCAAAAGCCCTACCTAAGGATGAAAATGATGTATTATATTTTGCCACGCATCCAAAAGGATAATAAGATGTCCTTGGGAACATTTTCTATGTAACGTTATATTAATTTCAACAAAACAGGCTTAGCTTCTTCCTCACAGTTCTCAATTGCTCACTTGTATTAGGGTTTGTCTGAAACTCATCACTTACCTAAGTTTACTATTAGAGTGTTGTTATCGCCTCTAACAATTATTTTCTCTTATTTTCAAGATTAATTATCTTAGATCTATTCATTCTTATAATATTTATTCTAAGGTGAATCATCCCCTACTATTCACAAAAACTGCCCTTAAAAATTAAGCTCTCATAATATTTTTATGATGAAGTGGATCAGACAAATATATACTGAAATCTCTACATTTTGATACTGCCCACTTACAATTTACTTCAATTTTCATTTTTTTTAAAGCTTTGAGTTTTCGAAAGTACCAAGAGTTCTTATTAAGCAACGCCCCTAATTAATCTTTTCATGTAAGGAATCAGGGGTGTGTCCCCAATAACTTACAATTATCTGACTCCATGATCACACACACCTATGTGTGCCCGCACGTACACACACATAAAAAATTTAATAAAAAGATCTTATAAAATTGGGAAAATACCATGAGTGCAAAGGCGAGTCAATCGCGTAGTTGAGCTCTATCTCTATTGTGGTAGTTTTCCTATAAAATTTGATTTATTTGGAAAATTATGTAATTTAAATTTCTGGGGGATGTATTCGCAATTGGGTACTGTAATACAATATATAGGGAAAAATATCATCACCCATTTTACATATTGTCACAATTTTGTCTTGATCGATCCTCTTGGACAACGAAGCCAAATGTGGATGATCGAGTCTGATCGAGGACAATTGATGAGAACACAAATACAGAAATTAAAGCTTGATAAAAGGCTACTAAAAACACAACTAAACAACCTCGCTCGTTTTGTGTGAGTTTAAGAAATACTACAAAATAATTGATTAATAAGTAATTATGCGGCAATAAAAATTACATACAACATTAATGGAAAAACTAACATTAACGGAAAAACTATCTTTTAGTTCCTAAATTCTGATAAAACATAACAGATAATAGATTAGCTGAGAAAATTGAGATAATGGCCAGTTTAGAAATAATATTAAAAATTCTTGGTTGCTATTTATAATTTAAATATTTAATATGTGGATTTTGTAGATAATTTCGGTGGCGTGTCTTAGAATCACTAAGTAACGATTTAAATGTTCAAAATCAGTTTTTTCTTTATTTCCTGATAACGATTATTGGCAACTCGCAAGTGGCAAGAGTGTTTTCAAGTTCGAATATCATTAAAAAGTTGAAATTCCATTATCTACTAATTTGAAAATCTAGATTTAAGCCGATTGAATAGGAAAGCATTTTTCAAGTATGATATGCAAGAAGAGACCTGTCCAGAAGTTTGAGGATTTATGCTTTGATGTTGAGTTTGCTCATATTCTCACATAACTTCCACGCTATTAATGTTAATAAACGTATAATGTCAATGTGGGAAGATAAACTCGTAATAGCTCATTTAAAATTTAAAAAATCAAATATTAATAAAAAATTTCAATGGGTAATAGCTAAAATTCTCTTTCATTAAACTAAATTTCATCAAAAACAATTTTCCCTTAAATTCCAGTGATCAGCACTTCAAGGAGTGATTCTGATTGGTGAGAAAGATAGCCCTTTTGTTAGATCCTTTAGCACAATTTCCTTTAGGCTTCTATCTAGAAACTCCACAAACCGAACATTGAGATAGTCGTGCATTTTCCTTGTAATAAATGACACAATCATTTTTACATGATTCAATTTTCTCATAATGGAAACCAAGGTCTTTTACAATTTTCTTTGCTTTATAGTTGGAAGTAGGTATCTTTTCACACATTGGAAACACATATTTCAATAGATCTAACAACATGTTAAAAGATTTATTGCTCCAATAATTAATGCATTTAATGTGCATCAATTTGACCATAAAGCATAAGTTAGAGTACCTTTCACAATTTGAATATAAAGGTTGTTCAACCTCTTTCACCAAATTAAAGAACTTTTGTGCCTCCTTATTACGATCTTAAGAAAAACCTTCTTAGATTAAGTTAAACATATCCTTTTGTTGAATATTCTCATAATTTTCATTTTCATTATCAGCATCCCCATCAGTGTCACTATTACTATCACCATTTTTCCCATGACAATACTAATTAGTATAACCATGCCTAATCCCTTCCTCTAAAAGATGTTTGTGTATTTCAATTCGAACTCTTCTATACCTATTACTACATTTGACACATGGACATAGTATTTTCATATTCTCTTCTTGAATATGAGAATATGCATAATTAAGAAAAGATTATACTCCGCTGTAACAAGCCATTGTTGACCTCAACAATTGCATCCACGATTTATTTGGTGACATCTTACTAACAACCTTGACAAAGAAATTAAGATAACCATTTCATAAACTGCTGAAATAGTTAACAAAGAGATCAAGTAGGGCACATGTACTTTCTATTCTAAGATAAATATTTTAATGGAGAAATCAATATAAACAATTCATAGAAAACATTTTAAGTAGGGAAAATTTGTTTAATATGCTTACTATTCTAAAGAAATTAAGATAAATATTTCATGGAAAACATTTAATAAACAATAACATTAAGATAAACATTTGATAAATATTTCAACCTTGACAAAGAAATCAATCAGGGCAAATGTGCTTACTATTCTAAAGTTACAAAACCGCAGAAACAATTGTAGGTTTTTGCAGTTTTGTGCTCTAAACTGCATAAATAATAGTATGAATGTGCTTGCTGATTTTTCTACTACAAGAATATAGAAAAAGTTTAATCTTTTTGCCAAAAATGCAAAAACAATAAGCCAGTTATTTTTTCTGTTCAAAAGTGCAGAAACAATAATTGCTTCTACTGTTCAAAAGTGCAGAAATAGCATCTTTGTCTATTGTGTAAAAGTGCAGAAACAGAGTTATTTTTGTCTGGCAAAAGTGCTGTTGCTACCTTTCTAAAATGCAGTTATAGGGTACATGTACTTAATGTGCTTACTATTCTAAAAAAATTAAGATAAACATTTAACAAACAAAGAAATTAAGATAAGCATTTCATAAACGTTATAAAAATTTGATAAACATTTCAACCTTGATAAAGAAATCAGGCAGGACAAATGTGCTTACTATTCTAAAGTTACAAAACTACAAAAACAGTGGCAGGTTTTTGCAATTTTGTGCTCTTAACTGCATAAACAATAGCATGAATATGCTTGCTGGTTTTTCTACTACAAAAATATAGAAAAAGTTTAATCTTTCTGCCGAAAGTGCAAAAACAACAAGCACATTTGCACAGCTATTTTTGTTGTTCAAAAGTACAGAAACAGCAATTATTTCTACTGTGCAAAAGTGCAAAAACAGCAGCTATTTTTACTATGTAAAGGTACAAAAACAGCAGTTATTTCTGCTGTGCAAAAATCCAGAAACAGCAGATACTTTTACCTTCTAAAAGTGTTGTTGCTACCTTTCTAAAATGCAGATACAACAGCTATTTCTAATGCTCAAAACTGCAGAAACAACAACATACTTATGCAGTTTTTAGCATTAAACTGCAGAAACAATTACACATTTTCTAATGAGAAAAGGCAGCTCTTAGCATGTTTAGAAAATTCTAAATTTAAAAGGTCTGAATTCTAGTTGGCAATAGATTTTATCTACTTGTTTCATATAGATATAAACTATTAAGTATGAAAATATAGTGCATAACTTATGAATGTTGCAACATTTATTTGATATAGAAATGAATAGCATAAAACAAAAGTTGGAAATCTAACACTTTACTTAATAGTCATAGAAAGTTCAACATATATAAGTCATGAGAAATTGGAAGACACATACTTGAGTTATCAGAGGCTTTCCCAACACACTAAGAGCATGTAAGAGTAAGCTTTTCCAAGTTTCATTTCGATTCTTGATAAGTTGCAAAAACAAAAATGTAAGATTTAAAGAGCAAACAAATTTTGCAAGAGCTTTGAACTATTTATAGGAAAGTATTTAGCACTATCGAGATTCTACAGATAAAAAAATCCAAACATTTTCCAACTTGAAAACCATTAAAATCAAGAAAATAATTTTTGGCATCTAATAGGCCCTTGTTCTAAGAACTGAAAATTTAATTAATCAACCTAACAGAATTAAATAATGTCTTAAAAATTCACGTGAAAAGCTAATAAAAATAAAAATAATAAGAGATTAATTAACTAGAAATTGATACAATAATAAAAAATAAGAGTATAAAGTAGCAAAATTAGTTGAAGGTGCTTACCTAACTGTCGATTTTGTGATCAACCTCTATTTTTCTTCATCAATTGGTTCTGAGTGGGAACCAAAGAAAAAAAAAAAGAAGGATTTTGGCTTCTGTCTCACCAATGAAAAGGAAGATTTTGACTTTTAGTAAATTGGTGAAAAAGAAGAATTTTGGATTTTGGCAGATTGGCTTAAAAGACAGATATTGGCTTTTGGCAAGTTGGGCAAACTCTGAAACAGATAAGGAGAAGAACAACTTATAGACTTGCCCACTTTTTTTTTGGACAGTATATTAAAATCCTTTTAACCTTTTCTCTTTTTCAGCATTTATATATTTCTATTTTTGTAACATTGAAAATTTATATATTACTATCAATTTAATGTTCTTTTTGTAGCATTCAAAATGTGTAGTGTCAATTAATTTTTTAATTAGATCAATAATTTTTAAAAAATCTTAATTTCCAAGAGATTATTGAATCTGTCAGTAAAAAATTTTGGTAAAGCATGGTTTCTTTTATAGAAAGACATTTTTGTAACTTTTCTAAGAGAAAGCAACTCTAGGTTATATCTTTTTTTATTACCGAAAAATTACAAATTCTCTTGGAAATTTTTTAACTTTAACAAGGGAATTTTCCACTTATTCTGAGAAATATTGATGGTGTCGCTAAAAAATTTGGGTGCTATAATTCCTCGCGAAAAATTATTACAATACTGAGAGATTATTTTTTACTTTTTTGATGAAACAATAAAGTATAGGTAATATTGTTGCTTTTTCTAGCATTTACCAACGGATTCAAATTTCCTTGGAAATATACAACTTTAACTATGGAAAGTTTTGCTTTTTGCTGAGGAAATTGGTACCCATAGTAATGATACGCTTAGTGTTATCTAATTGCCTACGAATGATAAATATCCATAGGAAATGATATCTTTAGCAAGGGATTTTTGCTTCCCTTAAAAAACTATGGTCGGAAGTACCCATTTTTGCTGTAGTATTGGCGGTATCTAAAATTGATCCTGCTTAATAAATATCAATATAGGTGTTAATACATATATAACTATAAATGGGCAGCACTGCAGAGGCAACAGCCTGACACCTAGCTAATAGAACCAAGGCCAAAACGCTGTTGTTTTCATTTTATTTTTCTTTTTCCAGTACTTAAATGTCGTTATTTTTTTTTTATAGTTTATGGTATAATTATAAACATTTTAATTCTGTGATTTTTTTTAACTGGCACCTAGACAATGATTTATACGATTATATAATTATCATGTGTTAAAATTTCTTACAAACATTAGAAAAGATTAGATAAGGGAAGATTTCAAATCCACGCTTAAGTTGCCAAAAAAAAGAGTCAGTTTCGTAGGAAAGTAGGAGAAAATCCTAAAACACATTGTCAACATCTTATCTACCAATAGGTCATTCTATGATATAGTGATTAAAATTACGGCATTAATACCGTAATTAAATATAAATTATGTAATTGAAACATGAAACTTATAAATTTAATATAAAACTTATAAATCAACATTTACTGTAAAATAAAACATAAATTTTAGAAATTAAATATAAAACTTGTAAATAAAAGGTAAAATGAGTAAATTAATATAAAATTAGTAAATTGATGTATTATTAGTAAATAAAACAAGAATTTACAAATATAACACAAAACTCATAAATCAACATTAAGTGCAAAATAAAATATAATTTTTAGAAATTAAATATAAGATTTGTAAATGGAAGATAAAATAAGTAAATTAATATAAAACTAGTAAATTGATGTATTACTAGTAAACAAAATAAAAACTTATAAATTTAACATAAAACTTATAAATCAACATTAAGTGCAAAATAAAACATAACTTTTAGAAAGTAGACATAAAATTTGCAAATGGAAAATAAAACAAATAAATTGATATAAAACTAGTAAATTGATGTAATGAACATTAACTATAAAATAAAATATAAATTGTAGAAATTAAACATAAAAATTATAAATAGAATGTAAAAAAAGTAAATTAATATAAAATTAGTCAATTGATGTACTATTAGTAAATAAAACAAGAACTTGCAAATATAACATAAAACTCATAATCAACATTAAGTACAAAATAAAACATAATCCTTAAAAATTAAACATAAAATTTGTAAATGGAAGATAAAGTAAGTAAATTAATATAAAACTAATAAATTAATGTATTACTAGTAAATGTTGTGCAAATTTTAATGAACTCGCAAGCGCACGAATCTATTGTAGAATAGATTAATGGTGACGAGTGTCGATCCCACGAAGAGGTTGATTTTAATTATGTGCTGAATTAATTTTCTTTTAATGAGAACAATTAAATTATGGTAACTTTATTCTAAATCGTGAATTAAAATTACGGGAATAATTGAGAATGAAACTTATTATAATAAAGCACTTGGGTATCCGGATCCGCATCAACATGCTCCATGGGCTAAATATTCCATATTAATATCAATTAAATCATAAGGGGGGATTCCACACCTCATGAACCATTCTCCAATAAGTATGGTGCCAAGGGCTTATCGTGTCAAATAATAATAACCTTGTACTAGGTCTTAGGTTAACAGGCAATTGATCTAGACAAGACTATTATTATTTGTCGACAAAAAGTCAAAATAACCACAAATATTAGAGGGAAAGAGAAAGTAAATTTACCAAATTAAGCTCATGGAACATGTTGAGACTTCACCTTCAACCCAAGCTCAAAAGAAATTAGCTACTCATATTTTAACCAAGGATAAAAAAGGAAATTTTATTAAAATACAAAGAAACTACAAGAAGGAGAAGGAATTTCAGAAATCTAAGTTTAGAAATGAATTCAGAGGTATCAAATTAGGGGGGGAGAGCCCCCTTTTTATAGATACATTGAGTGAATCGTGACCATCGGATTACAAACAATTTGGATGCTCAGGATTGCGCCACGTCATCAGTCAACAGTCAACCGTCAATATTTGTACAGTAATGCTGCCTGAATAGTAAATAATCCCATGCAAGCGCATGTACTGTACACACGATTTTTGCTCCACTGAGATGCTGCCACGTCATCGATCTACAGTACATAAGAAACTTAGTCCAATAAGATCGTGACACATCATCGGTCAACGCCACGTCATCGGTCAACGCCACATAAGCAGTCAATCCACATAATTGGCCCAATCGAGCATCGCCACGTCATAGGTAGTTGCCACATCATCGGTCCGTATACATGAACAGTGTCGTGAACAGTATCATGAACAGTACCGTATGTGTGAATAGTGATTTTTTTCCTTTAATGCTCCTCTTAAGGTTTTCGACCGTCCTGAGTCCAAATATGACGTCCGTTTTGCTGTCTGATCACTCGTTCATTGTGAAACGATCGTAATGCCCCTAAAATACATAAAATACATAGTTATAATAAAACACATATAATTAAATAACAAAATACTTAAATAAATAAAAGTAGTAATGTCAGTGATATTTAAAGTGTAAAATGACGATTTTCTCCTTTATAAATATACATTTTCTAACACTCAACACACCCCCCAACCAGCTTATTACTAGTCCCTAGCAAATAAAGCGAAGATAAAATTCAAAACTTTTTTTTTTAAAGGAAACACATGTGTTTATTCAATCAGATTAATGATAGCAATCAAATAAAAGTACAAGCATTATCTCCAGTCTAAAGAAATATTACACCTACATCAACCATCCATATGCATCAGTCCAGCAGACTTTGTTGTAGCATTAGTAATGAGGCCACTTTTAAGAATGACATATCCAACCCCAAAATCTCATCGGTTGTAGTGACACTCTCACAAAGAAATTAATCCCAATAAAATTTTGTCACTACAATAAATGGTAAATTGAGAAAAAATAATAAAGAAATATCATACACTCTCATCAAGATGAAAAATATGCCCATAACTTAGAAATAATACGATCTGAAATAAAATATTAGTCAACCCAATGTATTCATCATTTTTTTTATTTTCATTTTTTTTTTGGTATATGCATCACTACATCTTAATTACCCATATAATTAGCTTTTATGTTAGACTATAGTTCCCTAAAATCAGGAATGACTTTTATTAGGACGTAACATAGGCTAGGGACATGGCTAACAACGAAAGAAAAATAGGGAAACAAAAAATATGTATATATATATATATATGTTTGAGAAAAAATTTCAAGAACTTTTTACAAGATACATTTTTATTGCTATTGTACATCTTTTTTTCTCTTTTTTTTTGAATTTTTTTATATATGTAGCACAACTTCACTGAACAAAATAATTATTTATCATTTTTTTTCTCAAACATGAATAAGTGGATGGAACTTATATGATATCGGGTAATACTCCAAATTGGAGTGGGTCAGGATGATAAGTTAATAAAGAAAAGAGTTTTTTTTTTAAATAAAGGCTCAAAAGGGCTAACTATGGATATTACATAATAGGGATGGCTAAAAAGGCTCAAACGGGTCAAAAATGGCCTTCCATCATCTTTTAGGACTCTAAATAATCTTCCATATCTACTAATTAAGTGGATATTTAGAAGTAGTAACATACACTTTTTTTTTTTAAAAGGTTGACTCAAAGAAAATCTAGAGATCATGTATGAAATAATAAGCTGCTAAGCTACATGAAGAATGGGCAAAAAGGGTTACTCTCCAAGAAAAATTAATAGGCTAAAAAAACTCACTTGAAATTTATTATGACATGTGCATTCTTTCAAGCAACTCATATTTGTCCCCAACATCAACATATAGAATAGTAAACATGGTGTAACATCACTCAAGACCAAAGATAATACAAATACTAAAATTCGAAAGTCATCATATCATCCAATATCAAGAACTCACAATTATTTTTTTTTTACAGAATTCTTTCCCCCCAACCTATTCTAAACATAAAAAGAAAACATACATGCAGAAAAATTAAAGAAAAATAATTTTTTTAAAAAAGAAAATACGTTTCTAGAATTACTACACTCCATATTCAGCCATTTTCGACTTTAAAAACTTGAAAACATATATTTATAAAGGAGAAATTATCAGCTATTCCCTCCCCCCAACCAGAACGAAACATTGTCCTCAATGTTTTAAAGGAAAGAAGTAGAGATTAGAAGATATCACCTGGATGTTGCAGCACAGAAGAAAATATTTACATGGTTGAAGGAGAGGTATATGGCTCAAGAGTAAAAAAGAAAATAGTGAAAAGACAAAGCAAATAATAATAACATAAAATTATTAAAAATAAAAATATAAGTGATCAAACAATAGTGAAATAAAACAATATTAAAATAAAAAGATATTTAAAAGTAGTTGCGACTATGGCTCACATCTTCCTCTGGTTTTACGTCCAGAAACGGTTTTAACGCCTTCTATGAGTCGAGGATAGGCTTCCCATCCAGTTTTCTTACAAACTGGCAAACAGGGTCTTTTATAGTCAGATTCCCGAGACTATAGTTTGCACATTCTTTCTGGAATAATGGCCATAACTGAAGTATTGCATGTTGGACGTATCCATTGGGATGCGTTTTAAGAGACAAAAGGATATCATCCAATGACTCCTTATTCAAGCCATCCCTAATGAATTGAATCTTATCTTCTCTGTTATCAGACACCATTCCTAAAGAACATGATTTTTTATTGCATATCATTCTGGCACATTTATTCAAAAAAAATTAATAATAATAGTTAAACTTACAAAAACATAATTAAAAAAAAATTTAAATCACCAAAAAGAAACAGAAAAGAAAAAAAATTCAGGTCACTTCAATGTTTTGTGCTGTTTTCTCCACATGGTTGGTATTCGTGATATGACTTTACTTTTTTGACCATTAACTTTAAAAATTACATTGTTCCTTGGATTCTTAAATTTAATGGCTCCATGTGAAAAAATAGTATGATCAGTAGATGGATCAGACCATCGAGAACGTAACTTACTTGGAGAAACGTGCTATTGAGAATTGAAAGAAAATACTTTATGACCTGGTATGAAAGATTTTCCAATACTCCGCTTGTCACGGAGAATTTTCATTCGCTTTCTGTAGTCCTTAGCAGTTTTGTTGTTACGAATTTCCTCTGGTTTTGTCAGTTGTATCCTCCTTTTTGAACCAAAAATGGGGTCAATGATGTCTGTGTTCTTTTGTTTGTAATCAGGAGAGGATGGGATGATTTCTAACAATATTTCTTCTTCCTCCAAGAATGTAGAATTCAAAGGGTCGAGTGAAGGTTTGAACTCAATTTCTAGTGGTGATTATGATGATGGGATGAGATTTTCTTTTAATGGTGCCAATTGTTCTATCCTTGTCTTCCACTTATCAATGTCCATGCATGGCGATGAATCCAATAAGGCATTAACCTCATCAATTGATCTGTCAATATTAAAATCCAAACCAAAGTGAGTTAAACATGTTAGTAAAGGGTCATCACTAAGGTTTAAAGGAAATGTGTGATCAATTAATTCATCAATTAAATCCACATCTACAATTTCATCATCAGTAATGTGAGGTTGTTTGACAATGTTAAAAATATTTAGTTCCATGGTCATATTGCCAAATGACAACTGCATATTTTCAGTCCTGCATTGAATGTGAGTATCGGCAGTTGTCAAAAATGGACGACTCAAGATAATGGGAATATGCTTCCTTGAATCTTGCACTGGTTGAGTGTCAATTACAATGAAATTAACAAGAAAATAAAACTTATCTATCTGGATAAGCACGTCCTCCACAATACCACGTGGTATTTTCATAGATCGATCTGCAAGCTGTAACACCACTAGAGTTGGGTGTAATTCGCCCAGTCCAAGTTTTACAAATACAGAGTAAGGTAACAGATTTACACTAGCTCCTAAATCTAACAAAGCATTCTCAATTGTGTGGTTCCCTATACTACATGAGATAGTAGGGGAGCCTGGATCTTTACATTTTAGAGGCATTTTATGTTGGAGTATAGAATTAATATTTTCTGTTAGAAAGGCCTTTTTCTGAACATGCATGTTTCTCTTTTTAGTACAAAGGTCTTTAAGAAACTTGGCGTATGATGGCACTTGTTTTATAGCTTCAAGTAAAGGGATGTTAACACTTACCTGTTTGAAGATTTCAAGAATCTCACCTGTGGATTTTTCTTTCTTCCCTTTAGCTAACTTTTGAGGAAATGGAGCTTTAGGAACATTCCTCTTTCTCCTCTGATGATGATTCCTCAGTGTTCACAGGTACAATCTGAGTTGATTTTGGCATCTCCACTTTGTTGTCTACTTCTTTTCCTTTTCGCAAGGTCATCACTGCTTTGACCTCTCCATGCTGCTGTGGTGAACTAGAACTTACTTTATTCACTGCTTTAGGGTTAGGCACTGGTTGACTTGGGAATTTACCTTTTTCAACGATCATGGCCAAAGTTTGAACTGAAGAAGTAAGTTGTCCCACCATTTTCTCAAGACTCGAAATTGATTGAGCTTGTGAGTTGAAGCCCGCTCTCATTTCATTTCGTAATTCATCAAAGGTGCGGTTCTGCTGCTCGATCTTAGAGTTAGTAAGATTTCTGAAATTTTGGAATGTATCCTCCCATGGTTTAGGTTGAGAATGGTTTGGGTTCTGATTGTATGGTCTAAATGGTGGTTTAGAGGCTTGAGACATTTGAGGAACTGGTTGCATTGGTGGAGGTGGAACTGTTGGTCCATTTTGTTGGAATCCTTGAGACCATGAAAAATTGGAGTGGTCTCTCCATCCAGGGTTATATGTGTTAGAGTAAGGGTTGTAGTTTGATGGTTTTCTCATGATACCTATGGCATTGGCTTGATCTGAATATGAATCATGGTCATGTGGCTCTGTTGATTTAGCAGTTGTCAAAGATGCTATTTGTCGAGCAAGACCTTCAACCATCTCTTTGACTTCTTTAATTCCTGATCTTGACTCGCCAATGTTAACCTCATTCACTCTCTTAATTCTCCTGGTATTTCTGAGTGATCGACTCCGTTGTTGAGAATTATCCGATTGCCGTTGGAAAAATTCCCAAATCTCTGATGCGCTTTTGGACATTAGCTCTCCTCCACTGGTTGCCATTAGCCATTCTTGCACATGTGGCAATAATCCCCCCAAAAAGTATTGGTATTGGTGCCATTTCTCATACCCATGATGTGGACACTTTAAGAGTAGCCCATTAAATCGCTCTCATGCTTCGAAAAACTACTCGTCATCTCTTTGAGTAAACTCTGAAATTTCCCTGCAAATAGCATTGGTTTTATGAACTGGGAAATACTTATTTAAAAATTTAGTTACCATTTGTTCCCATGATGTAATGCTATTAGCAGGCATTGTATTAAACCATGAACGAACTCTATCTTTTAATGAAAATGGGAATAGTCTAAGTTTAACATCATCATCTGAAAAATTCTCGTATTTAAAAGTTTGACAAATAGCATGAAAATCATTCAGATGATTATATGGGTCCTCATTTTCTAGGCCATAAAATGTGGGGCGACAGTTTAGCACACTAGGTTTTAATTCAAAACTCCTATCAGCTACATTTGGGTACCTTATGCATGATGTGCTCAAATTAGCTAAAGGACTAAAATAATCCTTAAATGGCCTCTCTTGTGGTTCTGGTTGCTGATGTTGCAAATTCATTTCAAATTTCTGTTGAAAAATAGTGTGTTTGTACGTGCGAAGTATTTTTTCTAATTCAAGGTCTAAAGGTTCAAGATTAGGTGATAATAACTTTCGACCATGCATGCAAATAATAAAATAAATGAAAATAAAACAAATAAAAATAAAGAGGAGAGAGAAATTATAATACTAACCTTGTAACGTTGTTATAACCTTACTATGAAACATACACTCAAATGCTAAAAAGAAATATAAGAAATAGATTAAATAAAATAAGAAGATAAATTACAACGAAAAATGAAAAATTAAATTACAGAAATATAAAGAAGAGAAAAAGAAATAAAATTAAATTACAGGAAAAAAATTACTTAAAAAAAATTAATTCTATGGAATAATAAATTAACAGAATAAATAAAAATTACAAAGAAAAATAACTCAGAAATTAAATTATTGAAATTTAAAGAAATTTAAATTACCAAAATTAAATTACAGATTCACTTTTTTAAAATTTTTTTATATTTTTTAATTTTTTAATTTTTTTTATAATTTTTAAGGAAAGAAAAAAAATTACTTAAAAAAAACTAATTCTATGAATTAATTCTACGAATAAATTAAAATAAATTACAAGATAAACAAAATAAATTATAAAGAAAAATAAAGAAAAAATTAAAGTACAGAAAGTTAAAGAAATCACACAATAAAATTAAATTGTAAAAAGTTAAATTACAGAAATTAAATTACAAAAATTAAATTGTAAAAATTTAAATTACAAAAATTAAATTATAGAATTATTTTGTTATAAGGAAAAATACAAGAAAACAAAAAAAATTAATTCAACAAATTAAAATAACTTACCTCCCCGGCAACGGCGCCAAAAATTTATTGTGTAAATTTTAATGAACTCGCAAGCGCACGAATCTATTGTAGAATAGATTAATGGTGACGAGTGTCGATCCCACGAAGAGGTTGATTTTAATTATGTGCTGAATTAATTTTCTTTTAATGAGAACAATTAAATTATGGTAACTTTATTCTAAATCGTGAATTAAAATTACGGGAATAATTGAGAATGAAACTTATTATAATAAAGCACTTGGGTATCCGGATCCGCATCAACATGCTCCATGGGCTAAATATTCCATATTAATATCAATTAAATCATAAGGGGGGATTCCACACCTCATGAACCATTCTCCAATAAGTATGGTGAGGCTTTATCGTGTCAAATAATAATAACTCAGACTTTAGGGTTAGGTTTAACTGCACATGATCTCAGACAAGACTATTATTATTTTTTCGACAAAAAGTCAAAATAACCACAAATATTAGAGGGAAAAGAAAGTAAATTTACCAAATTAAGCTCATGGAACATGTTGAGACTTCACCTTCAACCCAAGCTCAAAAGAAATTAGCTACTCATATTTTAACCAAGGATAAAAAGGAAATTTTATTAAAATACAAAGAAACTACAAGAAGGAGAAGGAATTTCAGAAATCTAAGTTTAGAAATGAATTGAGGTATCAAATTAGGGGGAGAGCCCTTTTTATAGATACATTGAGTGAATCGTGACCATCTGATTACAAACAATTTGGATGCTCGAGGATTGCGCCACGTCATCGATCAGCAACAACCAATCGTCAATATTTGTACAAAAGAATTTGCGCTGAATAGTAAATAATCCCATGCAAGCGCATGTACTGTACACACGATTTTTGCTCCACTGAGATGCTGCCACGTCATCGATCTACAGTACATAAGAAACTTAGTCCAATAAGATCGTGACACATCATCGGTCAACGCCACGTCATCGGTCAACGCCACATAAGCAGTCAATCCACATAATTCGTCCAATCAGATACTGCCACGTCATAGGTAGTTGCCACATCATCGGTCCGTATACATGAACAGTGTCGTGAACAGTATCATGAACAGTACCGTATGTGTGAATAGTGATTTTTTTCCTTTAATGCTCCTCTTAAGGTTTTCGACCGTCCTGAGTCCAAATATGACGTCCGTTTTGCTGTCTGATCACTCGTTCATTGTGAAACGATTGTAATGTCGCTAAAATACATAAAATACATAGTTATAATAAAACACATATAATTAAATAACAAAATACTTAAATAAATAAAAGTAGTAATGTTAGTGATATTTAAAGTATAAAATGACGATTTTCTCCTTTATAAATATACATTTTCTAACACTCAACAGTAAACAAAATAAAAATTTATAAATTTAACATAAAACTTATAAATCAACATTAAGTTGCAAAATAAAACATAAATTTTAGAAATTAAATATAAGACTTGTAAATAAAAGGTAAAAAGAGTAAATTAATATAAAACTAGTAAATTAATGTATTATTAGTAAATAAAACAAGAACTTGCAAATATAACATAAAACTCATAAATCAACATTAAGTGTAAAATAAAACATAAATTTTGAAAATAGAACATAAGCCTTGTAAATAGAAGATAAAATAAGTAAATTAATATATTACTAGTAAACAAATCAAAAACTTGTAAATATAATATAAAACTAGTAAATCAACACTAACTGTAAAATAAAATATAAATTTTAGAAATAAAACATATGACTTATAAAAGAAAGCTAAAATAAGTAAATTACTATAAAACTAATAAATTGATTTACTACTTATTGAGTATTAGAAAGTGTATATTTATAAAAGAAAAAATCTTCATTTTACACTTTAAATCTCACTAACATTGTTACTTTTACAATGAACGAGTGATCAGACAGCAAAACGGACGTTATATTTGGACTCAGGACGGTCGAAAACCTTAAGAGGAGCATTAAAAGAAAACTTTATTGTTCACATATACGGTACTGTTCATGGTACTGTTCACGACACTGTTCATATATACGACCGATGATGTGGCAACTACCTATGACGTGGCAGTATCTGATTGGACAAAATCGATGACGTAGCAGTATCTCAGTGGAGCAAACATCGTGTGTACATACGCATACATAGGATTATTTACTATTCAGACGGAGTTACTGTGCAAATATTGACTGTTGACTGTTGACTGATAACGTGGCCCAATCCTGAGTATTCGAACTGTTTTTAATTCGATGGTCACGATTCACTCAATGTATCTATAAAAAGGGGGCTCTCCCCCCCTAATTTGACACCCCTGAATTCATTTTTAAGCTTAGATTTCTGAAATTCCTTCTCCTTCTTGTAGTTTCTTTGTATTTTAATAAATTTTCTTTTTATCCCTATTTAAAATATGAATAGCTAATTTTCTTTTAAGCTTGGGTTGAAGGTGAAGTCTCAACATATTCCATGGGCTTAATTTGGTAAATTTACTTTCTCTTCCCCTCTAATATTTGTAGTTGTTTTGACTTTTCATCGATAAATAATAATAGTCTTGTCTAAATATAGCCCTGGTTAAACCTAAGATCCCAAGTCTGAGTTATTATTATTTAAGACGATAAAACCCAGCACCATATTTATTTGAGCGTGGTTCATGAGGTGTGGAATCCCTCCTCATGATTTAATTGGCATTAATATGGAATATTTAGCTCATGGAGCATGTTGATGCAAATCCGAATACCCAAGTGCTTTATTATAACAATTTCATTCTTAATTATTCCCGCCATTTTATTTCACAATTTAGGATAAGATTACCATAATTTAATTGTTCCCATTAAAAGAAAATTAATTCTGCACATAATTAAAATCAACCTCCTCGTGGGATCGATACTTGTCACCATTAATCTATTCTACAATAGACTCGTGCGCTTGCGAGTTCAATAAAATTTGCACAACACTACTGATAAATAAAATATAAACTTATAAATACAATATGAAATAAGTAAATCAACATTAAGTGCAAAATAAAACATAAAGTTTGTAAATTATGCCTAAGACATATAAATAAAAATTAAAATAAGTAAATTAATATAATAGTTACTGTAAAAAAAAGTTTACAACTATAAAATAAAAACTTATTATAATAGTTATTACTTTATGTATTTATTGATTCTTTATTTAAATTGAACAATGTTAGTTTTGCATTTACGTAATACATGTGATGTTTTATTAAGGAGGAAATTTATGCTCAAAATTATATTTTTTAAAAAAAATATTATCTCAATATCTTTCATAGTTATTATAAGATTATATTATATTACATCTTTCTATACTTCTTTTCAATCCTAAAGAGTCTTCAAATACAAGTGAAAAGTTTGAAACTACATAAAGTATGTGTATGACTCAAAATTAAATCTAGTTTTATAAATATATTATATATGTGTCTAATAATATAAGCTTTTTTAATTTTATTTTTACTTGATCCACATTAAAATAAATAATTATGTGTAATTAATATATATAATAAATAGATATCATTATAGAAAATCAGAGGAAAAAAGTATACAAATGTCATAGAATAAATATAGAATTTATGATAATCAATTCAATAAAACTTCTTTTACTTTTTTTAGTATAATTTTTTTGTTTAAATTAAAGAAAATATTTTTTGTAAGCAAAGAAAATATATTTCATTAAAATTCTATAAGAAATAATGTTAATTTTTTAAATAATTAATAATTTTACATTAATTTACTAATTTTATTTTATATTTATTAATTTTATATATAATTTATAATATTTATATATATTACGATATTAATATCGTATTTTTTATACGATATTATAAAATTTTCCTATCTACTAAGTTTTTTCATAACAAAGAAAAAAAAAAGGTCAAAGAGTCAACCATGTACAAGAAATTTCCAATTCTGTTTCCTTTTTAATTCATTCCTATGTGGGCACCGTGGCCCATCAGCGGCTCAACTAACGTCGCAGCCATTAGATTCCGCGTGTGCGTGTTCATCTCGCGCCCACGTTTCGAAATCTCAACTCACAATAAAGTCCATAGGTATAAAAAAAGTGCCGACTCTCACAAAAACACACCGAACAGACACAAACAAGTCAAAAACCCATCAACAGTCACTTCTAAAAGTTCAAATTAAACTTCATATCATGGATTGCGTATTGAGTCAAGGCGAGCTGCTCACTCACACTCAGCCGACGAAGATCAACTACAGCTTAGCCACAAGCAGTCCTAAGAAGCGAGCGGGGCGAAGAGTGTTTAAAGAGACACGTCATCCGATTTTCAGAGGAGTCAGAATGAGAAACAATAACAGATGGGTATGCGAGCTGCGCGAACCAAAGAAGAAGTCACGCATTTGGCTAGGTACTTATCCCACGCCAGAAATGGCTGCCCGGGCACATGACGTGGCAGCATTGGCCCTGAGAGGGAAATCCGCTTGCCTGAATTTTGCAGACTCAGCGTGGAGGTTGCCGGCGCCGGCCTCCATGGATGCTAAGGATATAAGAAAGGCTGCAGCTGAGGCAGCACAAGCATTCAGGCTATGCCATGATGAAGAAGATCAACTTGAAGAAAATGGTTTTTTGCCGGAGAAAAATGTGTTTTACATGGATGAAGAGGCGGTCTTTGATATGCCGGGATTGCTTGCGAACATGGCGGAGGGTTTGCTTCTTTCACGACCGCCACTACTTATTGGATATGATGATGATGATGATGATACGAAATGGGATGATTATATATGGGGACATTGAAGTAATGGCCAGCTCTGTGTCGTTGCCTGTGGATCGGAGTCCTTCGATTTGACGTACGTCTAGTTAATTAATGCTGTAGAGTTGAGTTTCCTTGTGCTCTCTCTTTAGTTTTAGCACTTGCGGACTGATCAGCGTATTCAACTGTGCATGCCAAAATTTAACTTTGGTATGGCAGCGTTGTATATAATAATTAAATCCAAAATATCTGCAATAGTTTAGAGCATTGTAATCTGTTGGGGCCCTAGGCCTGCGGGATAGAAATCAACCTATCAGATGTCAAGTGAAGTATTCATATATACATATAATTACTCTTTGAATAAAGTAAGTTTTAAGAAGAAATTACTTATCTTTAAATGTAAACAATCCTGAAAATAAAAAAATATCATATGAAATCTCCAAACAATTAAGATACAAATACTTATTGAATATATATATATATATTTCCTAACACAATCAAGGAACTTTTCTTTTTTTTTTTACATTTCATTTAAGGCAAATGCTACGTTGTAACTTACTGCAATGTACGTCTGACACAGCTACAGTGTTCGGTAGGCTAACTGTGTTAGACGTACGTTGCAGTAAGCTACAATATAGAGGCGTCCTTCATTCAATTGCTATTCTGATGTAAGATTTTGGTACTCTTAAAATATGTATATGTATACATACTCTCTCTCTACTATTGAATTCTTGTCACATTACTTATTAATCAAACATTTAAATGAGGATACCATATGTAAGATTTTGGTACTCTTAAAACATGTATATGTATACATACTCTCTCTCTACTATTGAATTCTTGTCACATTACTTATTAATCAAACATTTAAATGAGGATACCATATGTAGTCGGCCGCAAAGACAAGAAGATTATATATAGAAAGCTACATAGATCATTTATAGCCATTAGATCAAACACATCATAGGTGTATATAGTCCCTTTTTTTAGGGTTAATTTTGAATTATTTCCTTATAAACTGATTATCATTATTTTATTCCTACATGTTTTAAAAATTTCTATTTATCCTACATGTTTATTCAGAAAATAAAAAAAATTTCATGAACCACTCTCATTTTTTTTCTTATCTTTTGAATAAAAATGAAGGCAAGTTAAGGCTTTTAAAAGATTTTAAAAAAATTACCGTTTAAAAAAAGATTAAAAAAAAAGTTTTAAATGCTATTAGCCGCTACTGAATGGTGCACCGGGCATGAGCTAGGTCCATTTGCCCTAATCCTATGTCTCCATTGTTAGATTTCATTAATCGTTATGATTAATTTGATTTTTTTTAACTTGGAACTTTTGCAAGCGGTAATTAAAAAGTGTCCATTAGATTTTAAATGCTTACAATATATCTAATGGTTGACATTCATCCACAGAATCTCTTTGAACACACACATTCTCTCTCTCTGTCTGAAAATTAGACTCTTTGGTCTCTGTATAAAATTCACACATTCTCTCACTCGCAGTTGCTTGTAGTTGCCTTCTCTCTCTGTCTTCTCAGTCTCTCTATCTCTTTCTCAAAAATATAAGTAGTTGGGGTTTCTTCATTAACTCCAACGTTTTATACAAATGTGGGTTTTGTACATTGAAACTGGAGTTTGTATTGTTCTTGTTGATATTGGGGTTTGTATATTAACTACAGAAGGATTGATGTTATTTTTGTAGAACTTGGGATTTTTACTCGTTACTGTGGGAATAATAACGTTGTAGCCGGAGGGTTGATGTAAGCTCATGCGATGCTGATGTGGTGGGTTAAAGGCCCATAAGTTTGCCCTGAACACCAATTCTCTCTATTTCTCTTATAGCAAGATAAATGAACGTACTCATAACCCCAGAAAAAAAAAAAAAAATCTTTTACTAAATGTTAAGACTTTTTTATTAAAAAAAAAAGTAAAACCATTAAAGAAAAGGACCTCTGTGCAGCTAGCTGCACCATACAACCCCTCATGGGAACAGTCCTGTGAGTGCGTAAATTGCACCATGGGATCTGCCTAAAGAAAAATTTATAATTTTACTACAAAAATAATTTTTTTTCCCATGCTTGGGTTCCTTGACCATTTTTCTTTATCTAATTAAACTTTTATGTTTGTACAATCCTTTTTACTGTGGCTGACTGTGTAATTGTCTGTTCGTAGTCCTCATCTCAATATAAGGAAAAAGTAAAAATCATAGATAGAGGGGAATAAAAGTCGCTCTTCTTCTCATTCTCTTATCAAGCATACCATCAACTAATTTTTGTTTCAGTAAAAAAAAAAAAAAAAAGGAAATTGTGACAATTTAAAAAGAGAAAAAAGTCCAATGCTATATTTAATATATTATACACTTGGAATATATTGCTGTTTCGATTGTTTTGTTTTTTCTCTTTTGATGTCTGTTTGAACCAAACGTGTGAACAAATTACACAGCAAGTTCATGAACATACAAAACCACATTTGGCTTGCAAACTATTAGAAGGTGCGAGTGATAGCTGAAAAGAGATTCTCAGAAGGGCAAACTCTCAACAAAAGAAATCCAGAATATTGAACCTGCAGCAACAAAGTTTGATTCAGGATGTAAGGAATCCAAAGGTGCCAAAAAATTGAGGTAATGCACAGACTTATATTATGAACGCAGATGTAAAATTATGATGCGATGATCAAAATTAGAAGAAAGAAATGTCGAGAGAGACTCGATAAAACTTATATATACACACAAAAGATTTCAAAAGATTACAGTTTGAAAATACACAATTTCTTTACAAAATATTACGGTTCAAATCTTCTAGGAACATTCTTTGCTAGAATCTTTGGGGAAAAAAAAAGATCACTGTGTACCTGAAAGGCGCAGCTATGTTGCAAAGCGACAAACCACTAATTCTTTTGTCTCTTGTGACATGTAAGTTTTCATGTAACCCCTTCTGTTCTTTTTCATTTAATATTTTCTCCATAAATTTTTAACTAATTTCTTCCTACGTCCATAGGCACATTTCAGTCAGCGCTTTATGCTATTTGATATCTACAACTTTCTTATTCTATGTTGCACTTGTGTCACAATACCCCTCCTTACTGTTATGAGCTTTGACATGTTTAATTTAGAACATTACACTCCTCTTTAGTTACAAAGAAATTATCCTAATAGTTATCAATATGTTATAAATCCAAACAAAGTAAGGGGTAAAATGAAATTAGATAGTAAATGTAAAAAAAAAAACATCTTGATACTTAAAAATAAATTGTAATTAAAAAAGAGAGTAAGGTCCTAAATTAAACATGTCAATAATTCTGTCTTAAAATAGTAAAGAACAGGTAATGTGATATAAGTGCAACGTTCAATAAAATAATTGTAGATATGAAATAGTGTAAGGAGTTAACTGACATGTGCTTATGAACGCAATTATAAAGAAAATTTTAAATAAAAATGAATGGAAGGGATTATATGAAAATTTACAGTAATATTGTCATAAGGCAAAACCTACATTTCTGAACCCGGCACTGTTGCTTTTTGTGAGTACTTTACTCTAAGCAGTAACATAGCAGTATCATTGTCATAAAAGACTAAAAAAATAGTATCAAATTACAGTTGTAATATAGCTGGACTCATGGTTACATACTTGATATATACTTAAAAAAAAAAAACAAGTTATTAGGTGACCATTTAAGAAAAATAAAAAGAAAAAAAAGGGAAAGTAAACCACCATTTTGTATTTTAGACATATCTATCTTGTAACTTATACATTTTTCAGAGCTATAATATTATAATAAGATCTATAACACTACAACCTGAAGAGGCATACTTTACAATAAACTACAATGCAACGTTACCTTTATATTTTTTAATGTTAGCATGCACTGAAATCTAAAGACGTTAATGGAAAAATAATTTGATACACGTTTTATTAAATTACTTTTTGATGTGCCTCTATCATTACTCTGAAAATAATAGATTGAGGGAGATAAAATGTCTACCACAAATGAACCTGTGTCCTTAATTTATTCGGACGCATAAGCAAAATCTCTCTTAACACAGTCTTATGCATGGCCGCCCTCATCACAGCTCAAGACTGTTTTGTTCCCAGATCAGAAGAAGAAGAAGAGGAAATCGAAAGGATCTACAAGAGCTACAGAGACATAATGGCAACCCTTCCGAAAAACAGAGGCTGGTCAACTCCGCATCTCTGCCAATATCAAGGCTTTTGGTTCCAACCGAAGATTGGTCTCGAAGGAGTCATGTGGGTGCAACAACACTTCAAGCCTCGACCCACTGACGTTTATTTGGCTACCAATCCAAAATCCGGCACTACTTGGCTTAAAGCTATTGTTTTCTCAATAATGAACCGAAATCGATACAACAATTTCTCAACTGATCACCCTCTGCTTAAGTTTAGTCCCCATGAGGTTGTTCCCTTCATGGAGCTTGACCTTTTCAGGACAACTCCTATTGCTGATCCAGAAATTCTCCCATCTCCTCGTATTTTAGCCACCCACATAGCACACAATATGTTACCCGAATCCATTCAGAACTCTTCTAGTCCCATTGTTTACATCTGTAGAAACCCTAAAGATGTGTTTGTTTCCTTCTGGCAGTTCTCGGTCAAGATGAGATCAAAGGATCTTCCGGAACTTTCCTTTGAAGAAGCATTTGACTTGTTCTGTAACGGCGTTGCCCCATGCGGGCCTTTTTGGGATCAAGCTTTGGGTTATTGGAAAGCAAGTGTTGAGTTTCCCAACAGAGTCCTGTTCGTGAAATATGAAGACATGAAGACGGAGCCCTTGCTGTGTACAAAGAGAATTGCTGAGTTTTTGGGGCAGCCTTTTTCTTTGCAAGAAGAGGTAAATGGGATTGTGCAAGAAATCGTGAAGCTTTGTAGTTTTGAGAAGATGAGCAATTTGGAGGTGAATAGGAATGGCAAAAGTCGAGTTCGTGCTGAGATTAAAAATGATGTGTTCTTTAGGCAAGGTAAGGTTGGAGATTGGAAGAATCATTTGACAGATGAAATGATTAAGCGTATAGACCAAATCACTAAGCACAAGTTTGATGGCACTGGCTTGATAGTTGATACCTGGATTGATTATCACACGAGTGATTGTTAATCTGTTTCCAGGGCTTGATGTTCAGATTTATTTTGTACTAGTCCATACATACACGAGAGCCCTTTCAAGTTTAGTCCAGTGATTTACAAGCATCTTTATTTAGTTACTGGCCATCTATATTCGAACGAATTCTTCAAAAATTATGAACTAAAAAATTAATTTGAAATTTATCTACGGTTTTACCTTTCTGTAAAAAAAAAATTGAAAAAAAGTGCTTCACAGTTATTCACATTGGAGGTGAATTTATCAGAGTTTTTACGTTGATGTTTTTAATTAAGACCTTACTATCCTGCTGCTGTCCCACGCCAGACTGTTGTCTGACAGGAGTATCTTACTGCAAGCAGCAGCAAGATAGTGTTTTCCTTTCAATTATTTTCATCCCTAGAGCACTCACTAGTTCACTCTCATCATAACTAGTTTTATCTGGTTGTGATACTCGTGGAGACAATACAAGAAAAGGCTCCTTTCTTTCCTTCCATTTGTTTTTATCTTTTTTTTTTTAATTTCTCACTTTTGCTTTCACTTTCTTTTCTTTTCTTGTCTTGTCATGTGTCTTGTCCTTTCGCGTGCATGATGTTGGAAATTAACGCTCTGTTTATGGAATGGAAATAAAAATAAAAAAATTATTTATTTATTAAATTAAAATTAGGTATAAAAAATGAGATGCATGGATTCCATATAAAATGAGGAGTGATTATCAAGTTTGTATTTCAAGAGAGAGAGGGAAGGAATGGGAATCGTAACCCCATCTTCTCCGAAGGCTAAACCATCGTCATTATTATTATTTTTTTTCAAATGTCCTCTTTGCAATTAAAATCTATAAATTTAAAAAAAAAATGAAGAAGAAACGAAATCGCGAACCATTGACTAGCCAATCTCATTTCTCTCACTTGTAATAATAAGGATTCTCTTTTAATATTTCATTCTCTTTCAATCTCTCCTAGTTAAATAAGTGTTTAAAATTAAATTTTAAATTTTTATGTTGATAATTAACTAATTTTATTTATTATATTTATAATTAAACTTATTTTTTTATTAAATTTTAAAAATTAAGAGAGGCTAGGAAAAAAAAAACACCAACAGACAATTCTAATCCCACTTAAAAACGATTGGCCGCCACCATGTGATTTTACCACTTGGTTTCTCTCTCTTCTCTTCTTCTCTTGCATCACTTAGTGGCCCGTTGAGCAGCTCGTCACCGATCGGCTTCATTACTGATTGCAGCCTATCTGCATTGCTCGTCATTAGTGGGATTCGCCGGTTCAGTAGCTTGTCGTCGTTGTCATGGTCGACCTCTTCGCCGTCGTCGAAGAACCAGTCGATAATGATGATGATGAATTTTTACGACAACAATGATTATGATTGATGATGATGATTGTTATTGTTGATGATGTAATTGTGAGAAGATGAAACCAAATTGTGATGTTGACGAAGAAGAAGAAGAAACGAAATTGACAGGAGGAAGAAGAAGATGAATCAGGAGAAAGTATAATAATAATAAAAAAAGAGAAAATTAATAATAATTATTATTATTATTATTATTATTAACAACAACAACCACCATATTCATAATCATAAAATGATAATTTTCTTATAATAATCATAATTGTATAATAAATAATAAAATAACAGTAATAATAAACTAAAGTATTTACTAATTCATAATAATTTATTATAATTCTAAATCAAATAAAAATATCAATGTCATTATAGTTTATTTCGATTTTAATTTTTATATTTAAAATAAATAATTTATTATAATTTTTATTTTTTATTTCAATAACTATCTTTTTGAATTATTGATCACACTAAATGTATCATAAATAGTTTCTACAAAATATATTTTTAATATAAGTCCTTAAGTACTGTTTAAGTAAATTTATTAACAAAGTTATATGTATGTTATTAATTTAAACATGTTAGAGCATTAAAAGTGGTGGTTGGGTTGGTTGCAGAGCAATTGTAATCATTCCAAAACCCAGGTTTAATTATTGAGAGAGTGGTAGGAGGTAAAATATATTTAGGCTTCCAAAGGTACGTCACATACGAGTTGTCATGAGACGTGAGTCAATAGTGACGATTTGAATAATTTTCAAATCAACATTTTACCCTCTGTTATATTAGCTATTTGTCTATTTATGCAAATGCTTGAATCTTGATGATACTAGTGATTCTGTGAATTGTGATTTAAAAAAAAAACAATAATAAATCTCATGTCATATCACACACCAATTCCAAGCATGCCATTTGGTGATGATTGAATTAGACATTAATATATAAAATCCCCAATCATATCAGAAAAACAATCTAGTCCTGAAAGATAGAAAACTTACCTTCCCATCACCAATAAATTGCTTTTTCAAAAATAGCCGACAGAGTTTTCCTGTTTCTTGGACATTTCTCTTTCGGTCAGAAATGTCGGCACTCTTTTTTGGTAATCATGTTAAAGTTTGCCCTGAAATTGTTATATAATGTTGTGTGACGATTAAAGATGAGAGAAATGCACAAGGATGGTGGGACAATCGGTACGAATTTGGACATGAGAAAAGTTTTCATAATAGTGGGAACAAATTTTAATAATATTATAAACTGTTCATCGATATTGTGAAAGTCCGTTCATGCCAAGATTTAGAATCCCAAACCTGAGAAAAGATTATTCAGAACATGTGTTATTTTCGTTTTCATCCCCTCAGCTATGCTGGATTTCCACTTTAATAGGTTGAATTGAAGGGCTAGTTAGTAAACTTAACTTCGCATTTAATTCTTTATATATTCAAGCAATTTCCAAATATTTTTGAGCTGTTGGCCGGAGAGAGCCATTCATCCTCAATAATTTCTAGGAATCCAGGAATGCCGCTCCCTGCCAAATATCTGGGATTAAGAAGATAAAGATGTGAGTGGTGATCCAATCGTGCAGAGGACCCTACAGTATCCTCAATAATTTCTTAAAGAAAAATTTTATTGTACTATCATTTCCATTTCTTTTTTTTTTTTCCCCTCAATGTCAACAAACAACTTGGCTCTCTTTAATTTTCCTTTCGGGAATAAAAAAATATGTTTAGTTGTACCGCAACAAATTAAAGAAATAAAATTTTTTTCTTTAGAATTTTTTTGGGGGTATTTTCTTTTTTTCAGAAAGTCGGGATTGAAGAATATTATAAATTACAGTTTGTGAAGCAAACCCCTTAATTCACTTATTATTATTTTTCTCGCAAACTCGACTCATGTACAACAAGGAAACAAGATAGACTGAATTGGATGAAATTGTTTCTGAAAAGAGTTTTGTGATACAATTCCAAACTCTAGAACAAATGTGAAATCGATTAAGTAAAATTAAAATCAAATTATTTGAGAAGCACACCCAAACGGCTTACTTAATTGCAAAGCATTGTAAATTGGTGCTAGGTAGGAATTGTAATTACGAAATGTTCTTTTATTTATTTTTTGGTAAATACAAATAAATTAATTTTGTAATTTATACGATCCATTAATTGAATTAAAATCCTCCATAACTGCTTCCTTGTTATCAGTAAGGTTTATTTAACCGGTTTACCCTGAAAATATAAAAAGACAAAAATTGCCCACAAAAGAATTTTTTTAACTTCTTTAAATTTTTATGATTATAAACAAAATTTAATATTTTTGCCTCGTTATTTTGTTACTCTACATTTGTAAACATCATCCACAGCTACTAGGGTGAGTGTTGTCATTTTCAAAATAGCTTTTAGAAACGGTCACCACTTCTTTTCTTCGTTATTTCATATACTGTCTTCAATTTTTTTAAAAAAAAAAAGAAGATAAATAGGTGGATGGATAAAGTATAAATTGATCTGTCACATAAACCTATTTGAAAATCAATCGAAAGTGAGAAGAGTTCTTATAGAACTGTTTCATTGTATGGTAGGGTTTTCTCTCTTCTATTCTTCTCTTACATTACTCACTGGCCAGTTGTGCAGCTCCTCGCCACATGGATTCGTCGTGGATTGTAACCTATCGCCATTGCTCGTCATCGGTCAGATCCGTTAGTTCAGTAGCTCATCGTCGCTGTCATGGTTGGCCTCTCCGTCATTATTGACAAACCAATCAATAATGACGATGATGATGATTTTTCATAACAATAATGATGATGATTGATGATGATTATTATTATTATTATTGATGAAGTAATTGTGATGAACATGAATTGTGATGTTAATGAAGAAGAAGAAATGAAATTGACAGGAGGAAGAAGAGAAGAAACATGATAGAGAATAATAATTAAAAAATGAAAGAGAAAAATAATAATAATAAGTTTTATTATCATAAATAATAATAATAATAGAAATAATTATTTATTCTTTATCATTATTATTATTATCATCATCATTATCATCAATAATAATCATAATTATATAATTATAATTTTCTTAGTGATAATGTTAATTATATAATTACACTCTTTGTAATTTAGAACAATTCGTTTTAATTTTAAGATAATATAAATACATTAATAGTAATATAATTCATTCTAATTTTAATTTATACAGTTAAAGTAAATAATTTATTTTAATTATCATCTCTCATTTTTTATTTTGATTTCAATTCATTCCAATTACTAATCATTAAATGCATAGTAAATAGCTTCTACATAACGTATTTCTAATTTAAGTCCTCAAGTACCATTCAAGTGAATTTATCAACTAAACCTATAGGTATGTTGTTGTTTTGTTATTATATAACCATGGTAGACATCCTAAAATTTGCTCCAAAAGTACATCACATATGAGAGAGATGTCATGAGATGTGAGTCAATAGTGACGATTTTGAATAATTTTTAAATCACCATTTTACCCTCAACTATATTAGCTATTTGTCTATTTATTGCCCGTGCTTGATAGTGCTAATGATTCTATGAATTCTAATTTTTTGAAAAAAAAAAAAAATCCTATGACTCAACAATTCGAAGTCTGCCATTCGGTGATGATCGAATTAGACATTAATATATTGAAATCCCCAATCATATAAGAAAAACAATCTATGGATTGAAAACTTACGTTCCCATTACCACTAAAATTGGTTTTTCAAAAATTAAGCCGACAGAATTTTCGTTTTTCTTGGACATTTTCTATTTCCGTCAGCAATGCGAGCACTCTTTTAGTCTTTTTGGTAATCATGTAAAAGTTTTCCCTAAAAATGTTATATAATATTGTGGGACGATTAAAGATGAAAGAAATGCATCCTTTGGCTGGACAAGCAGTATGAATTTGGACATGAGAAAAGTTTTTATAATAGTGTGAACAAATTTTTACAATATTTTAAGCTATTTAATAATGTTGATACCAAGATTTAGAATCCCAAACCCGAGAAGGATTATTCAGACATGTTATTTTCATTTTCCTTCCCTCAACTATACCGAATTTCCACTTTAGGTTGAAATGAAGGGCTAGTTAGTAACTACACTTTAAATTCTTTATCCATTCAAACAATTTTGAAATAACTTGAAATTGCTTTAAGATAGAATATAAATTATATTTATAAAAAAATAAATTTAATTATGTGATTATAAAAAAATATTCCACTAAAGAGCGATTCTATTACAACTAGGATAAATTTATGTTGCATTAGCTGTAACAAACAGCCAATACATATGCCTCCTTAGATTTTGATATTTTTCAATTTAACTGATGAAAATAATTTTAACATAAAACAAGGTATGGGTGTAATAACTATTTATTAAAAATTTTATTTTGAATCATATATTTACTTTTTTTTTCCTAAGTCCTTATTAATTTTGTGTAACTAAATGATTTTATTGTCCATCTCTTCTACATCTATTTTTAAAAAAATTTAAATTTTTAACTATATTTTATAAAGATCTAAATGATTCTAAATATATATTTGCATCTGTAGTTATAATTTCCTATCTCTATTAAGATATAAACTAATATATATATATATAATCTAAATTTAGTATATTGAATTATAAGAGATATTACATGTCATAAATATCTTATAAATATAATGAAATACTAAAAAGACAGTCTAATGAATAAATTGATAGAACCTCTAATAATTTCATAAAATATAGAAGCTGATAAGTTATCACATTCTAGCTATACGCAAAAAGAATTTTCCTATGAAAGATTTTAATTCATAGATTTTAATCCTTTGATTTGATCAATAATTTAGATACACGGGGAAATAATCAATTAAATTGAATTTCACTGTATTTATTAAATAAATTATGAAATCCAAATTTATCTATAAGTTATATGAAAATGTAAATAAATTATTAGAAATTAATAACTTCGATGAAGGAAATATAAAGCAAATTAAAAAGTTAGGAGATCAAATAAGTAAAAAACTTAATAAAATTAAATAATTACTAAAAAAAACTTCAGCATTGAAGACCATACTATATTATAATAAGAAACTATTAATATAATGAATAAAAACTCAATAAATATAACATTAAATAAATTAAAATTTTAATTAAATAACATAAAAATTTAGTACTAAATTTATTATAAATATAAATGAAAAAATTTATAAAAAAAATTAAAGTACTTAGATTATGGCTTGGTTTTAGCCCGGGACTTAAAATAAAATTTTAAAATTTATTAATTTTTTTATAATTATCAACTTTTTAAAGAATTTTAAAATTTATGGCTGTAATGCACCGCTGATGTAACGTAATGTTTGCCTTACATCTGATCCTTTCCAAATAAATTTACATTGCGTTCCGAGAATTGCAGGAAACAAGCCTTAATTTCTGGATTCTCAGAAATTATTAAGGCTGTATGGTCGTCTCTGGTCAACAGCCAGCCGTCCAACAGGATGTGATTAAGAAACTAATATATGATTGGCTATCGAATGGCGTAGAGGACCCGACAACGTCCTCAACAATTTCTCAAAGCAAAATTTTATTGGATTATCATTTCCGTTCGTTCAATTCCATGAACAAACAATTCGGCTCTCTTTAATTTTCCTTTCAGGAATAAAAATATATGTTTATTCGTACCTCAAAAAATTAAAGAAATAAAATTTTCCTTTCAGAATTCTTTTTTTTCTTTTTGGGGTATTTTTTCAGGAAGTCGGGATTGAAGAATATTATAAATTAGAGTCCGTAAACCAAACCCCTTAATTCTAACAAAGCAAGGAAACGAGATAAACTGATTTGGATGAAATTGTTTCGTTTCCGAAAGCAGTTTCGTGATGCAATTCCAAACTCTGGAACAAAATCTGAAATCGATTTAATAAAATTAAAATCAAATTGTTTGAGGTGCGCACCCGAACGGCTTACTCAATTGCAAAGCATTGTAAATTGGTGCTAGATAAGTATTGTAATCACAAAAAGTTCTTTTATTTTTTCGTAAATAGAGATAAATTAATTTTGGAAGTTATACGATCCATCAATTGAATTCAAATCCTCCATAACTACTTCCTTCTTATCACTAATGTTTATTTAACTAATTTACTCTTAAAATATAAAAAGACAAAAATTACCCCCGAAAAGAAGTTATTTTAGCTTCTGTAAAATTTTATGATTATCTATAAAATTTAGTATTTTTGCGTCGCTGTGTTGTTTTCGGTGTAATTTTCGGGTCCAAGTATCATTCATAGCTATTAGGTTGGGTGTTGTCATTTTCAAAATAGTTTTCAGAAATTGTCACCACTTCTTTTCTTCTTTATTTCATATACTATCTTCATTTTTTTTTTAATTATTGATTTTCGTATAAATTCAACATACAATTAATGGGAGATTCAAAAGATACCTTTTGATTCTTGAATGCAAAAACTAATTACAACAAGATTATGTCACTGTAGAAATAGAAGATAATCTCATGAAAAATCTTCATGACACTGTGTGCTTTAGTAGCAGGATAATCATAATTAAAGACAATCTCCTTAAATTACATTACAAAGTCACACCACCTTTTCTCTTTCATAATGACTCTTCGTTTTTTTTAATAAATTTTACGTATTTTCTTTGTCTCTCACACTTATTTCAAATACAATAGGTGTGTTTTTATAGAAGCTAATGAGAGTGATTAAATTCAATCAAAATACTTCATAGCTTTCACAGTTTAATTAAACTTATAGTAGTTATATAAAACTCTATCTAAAAGAAGTTTTTAATATTTTTTTTTGTTGGGCCGGTACAACCCCTCACGACTTTCAATTCCAATACAAATTAAAGATAAATAGGTGGACAAAATATAAATTAGTCAGTTTCATAAAACTACTTAGAAATCAATTGATGAGTATAAGAGTATTTGACAAGGAAAAAATTTGCGCAAATTATACCTTCATCATTGCTTTGTAGAAAATTGTTAGGTATAAATATGTTAAGTACTTGTGACTCGGTTGGTGAAATAATATCTCTCAAGTAAGAAGAGTTATTATTAAACTGTTTCACCGCATTTTAGGTGAATTTTTTTCACGCTTTAGCATGGTTTCAAAGGAAACTAGCTTTTCATTCAATTCATCAAATGAAATTGCAGTTTAATCGGCTTGTATCATTCCATATCATGAATTCTACTTTATTCTGTTATTTATATGATGTGGCACGTTTGTTTTTATGCAGATTAAGAAAGTGTTCATAACAGACATCTTAGCAAATAAAATAAACATTGAGAGAGAGAGAGAGAGAGAGATTCTTGCATTTCCAAGAGTTCAGAAACTAGAAAACATTTTCAAAGTAACAAGCCAGAACCTTCGAACTTTTGCTGCAAGATCTGGTCAAGACATTGCAGCATCTCAGCTGTTAAATGATACTTCCAATCCCCGACCTTCCCCCGCCGGAAGTACACATCATTTTTAATTTCGATGTTAACACGATTGATCCTGGATATGGTCACTTCCAAATTGCTCATATTTTCAAAAATACATAGTTTCACAAATTCACAAGTTCTTGGACTACCCCTGCTTCCTCTTCTTCTGAGGTAAAAGGCTGGCTGAAGCCAATCTTTTGACATTAACCAAAGGGTCTTTTTTAATGTCTTCATATTTTAAGAATAATATTCTTTCGGGGCACTCCAAGCTTGTTTTCCAGTATTCTAACACATGATCCCAATATGGTCCACATGGAGAGACCGCTTTGCAAAACATATCAAATGCTTCTTGCAATGAAGTGCTTGACAATTCTTCAGCCCAAACCCTGTTCATGTAATGCCATAACGACACAAACATCTATTGGGTCTCTACAGATTTAGACGATCCGACAATTGACATTCTTTATGGCTTCAGGCAACAAAGGGCAAGGTGTATGAGTGGCAAAAACACGAGGAGAAGACAGGACCTCGGGGTCTCCAATGGGGGTGGTTCTGAAAAGATGTTCCAGGAATGGAACACATCATGTGGGCTATTGTTAAGCACAGGGTGCGCTGAGAAAGTGTACCTCGATCGGTTCATAATTGAGAATACAAGGCCTTTGAGCCAAGTTGTGCCGGATTTTGGCTTGCTGGTCAAGTATACATCGGTAGGTCGAGCTTTGAGGTGTTGTTGCATCCACATTAGCCCTTCAAGGCCAAAAATGGGTTGGAACCAAGAGCCTTGGTAGTGATGGAAATGCATACCACACCAGCCTTTCATTGTGGGAATGTATGAGATTTTCTCTTTGTAATTTTTGTAGCTTCTCTCAATTTCTTCCTCTTCTTCCTTTGGTTTTGGCACAAAGCAGTCTTCAGCAGTAACAAGGGCTGCCATCAGAAGCTAATGTGTCTTTAGTAATAAGAACGTCAGCCATTCTTTCCGGTGTAATTTTATTTAAGCATTTTAGCACTGCTTATGAATTGAATTTAGTTGGATGGAAGGTGTTGTTGGTCACATCAAGAGAGCTGAAAATGGACAAAGATAGGCGTCAATGATCAATTCAAGAAGTAGAATGCGAAAGGTTTGTTGAAATTGAACCTCTCATATTGAAAATACTGGTATACCATTTTCCCTTATTGTTGTTATTTCCACTTTCTCCAAGAGAACAAAATAGCTTGAAAAATCCCAATCACCATAATCCTGAGATCTTAAATGGAAAAGGATCAATAATTTTTCAAACCATCTGTGCCGGGTTGTTCATAGCTTGACTACAAAATGGTTGCATTCTCATATTAATGAACCATAGGCGCTTCGACGACAGCACAGTAACAGTCATACATCCATCCAACAAGTAATTGCAGCAGCATGCTAAACCACTGCCTAACACATCAGTTTGTAGTTGATACAACAGTAACGACGACAAGTGTTTGATTTATTTCACCATATGTTTGCCTATATGATCCATGTAGTCGATGCTTTCTGCATATAAATAAATGTTATGATTTACTTGTTATCAATCACCAGCAAACAAAGTGCAAGATCAAATCAACCTTTTCCCATCTATGGATGCTACAACTTATCTAGCACTGTAGAGTTCAGGCTTATTTAAAGAAGTCCCATGATCCTTCCATGACTGAGATTCCTCAAAATGAAAATGCCTAAAGAAAATACAGTTGTTTCATTCACAATACACTGTATATTGGAAACATCAAATTGGAGACCAGCAACTACCCAGGAGTTAATCAAAGTTACCTCTGCGACTCCCTAAGCAACTGGAGCAGAACCAGATCACTTATTCCACAGAAGTCCATATTCCCATCTGTGAATATCCATCTTCAGTAGCACAAGCTCGAAACATGCCTGTTGTGTTGAAAGGCATGGTGACTTCGCCTGATGCAGACACGGCAATTAACCCAACATTGCCTCTTGGAACACATTCCTTTACAACATAAGCCGATGCTTCCTTAAGAGAGAGACCCTTGAACTCCATAAGAGCTGCCACATCCCTTGCAACAGTATGATGAATAATTGCTTCACCTTTGCCAGTAGCAGAAACAGCACAGATGTTATTAGCATACGTTCCCGAACCTATTATGGGTGTATCCCCAATCCTGCCCACCATTTTGTTAACCATTCCACCGGTAGAAGTTGCAGCTGCTAAATTTCCCTGATTATCAACAGCCACACATCCAACTGTTCCAAGTTGGCTATCACCATTTGCAGCTGGAAGTTCTTTTTCAACATCCTTTTGAATGGGCTGTGAATAATCTATCTATAGAACCAAAACAAAGCTATCTGTCAGAAATTAAAAAACCAATCTAAGCGCTCTAAAGGTTCAAACCAGGTTCTATGCTTGTGCACATGAAAATCTGGGTGATAATTAACTTCCAAAGAAAGCCTGGCAAAACAAATCTTCCTAATAGTAACATTCCATCATGTCAAGCTGTTAAGATCCTTCATAATCCAGAAATATGATCTTTATATCTCAAATATTAAGTCCTCAGCAGTATGCATTACGACATCTCAAACTAGATTTCTGTCAACTAAAATCCTAAAATCTACTCAATAGGTAAAACCCAAATAAACAAATAAGAATTTACTTATCAATTATCCAAGAAAGCAGAGATAAAGAGCATACCTGGACCCTTTTGGCTTCTTTTGCCTGCTTCAGCCTTTCAATATTTTCTGGAGTAATAAAATGACTAGAATCTGCAGTTTCGACACCCTGGAAAATTAAGAAGCCATAATCATACATGAAATTGCAGGCCAGGTTAAGCCAACATCTGAATCAAATCTATTAGAGATATATATATATATATCTAACAAAGTGAACCATATTAAATGACCAAATCCCAATTCAATAAAATCTTGAGAGACTAAATGGCTAATGTTTGGGAATTCAGGAAAAGATTTAAGAGGAGAGGGGAAGTGGAGAAGTTCCTAGTCAAAGTTTACTCTGCACGGAATAACAAAACATTTCCGCAAGATGCTAATTTTGAAGTTAAAAATGTTCTCTCTTCAGTTACAGAAGATCTACCATTCATCTTTTGATCTGATTAAACAATAATTATGAGACATGGGAAGTAGTGCGTTCACATTCTTAGGAGAATTTATTAAGAAAATATAGTTCAAAATTAGGAGAGATGAGATAAAGAATGTACAGAGTTTTCTTTTCTTTCTTTTTTTTTTTTTTAATTTTTTGGCAGCAAACTCAATTCTACAGGGACAAGCAAAAACAATGGGGAGTGGAGCGAAGTAAAAGGAAGTGCAAGATTGAAGATAAGGAACTGAAGTTGCCATAAACAAATCTTGATTTGATTATATAAAACCATTCAGATAATTCAGTTGATGTCATGATTTTGCAGGTGAAAAACATTTGCTGCTATATCACAAATTTGGATAAGAGTAAAATATGTCACAGCTAGTCTTCAGTGCAATATCAGTGGGCTATGGAAATGGTAGTTAACAAAATATGTGGAAAGAGATAATAGCTCAAGAAAAACAATGGTTAGAATAGAAATGAAGGCCTGTATCTAAAGAAAAGTGACAAAAATACAGGGTCTCAGCTATGCAGGTAATTGGACAGAAACAATAAAGAGAATGCAAACTAAGATGGCACTAACTTGCTCCCTTGCAAAAGCCTCTGCACCATCAAAAGCGAGATAAATATGAGGAGTCTTCTCCATAACAAGTCGAGACAGAGAAATGGGGTTAACAACAGTTGTGAGTCCAGAAACAGCTCCACATCTCTTTGTATTTCCATCCATGATGCATGCTTCCATCTCAACTGTACCAGCATTTGTTAAGACAGATCCCTTGCCCGCATTAAAATTTGGGTTGTTTTCTAGTTCACGAACCTATATAGGGAAAATCAGAAACAATGCGTGAAAGCTAGCATACAAATCAAGAACTCAAATCAGAGAAATTCAACAAGGAAGCAACAATCTAGCCTCGGGAGTCCGAACCAGTCAATGATCCACTGTTGGAGCACGCTTTTAAAGAAACAAACATACTCTTTTTCTGCATTACTTGTATTAGGTAGGTAACTGAAATATTGGATATACTCTAAAAATTAGAGAGTTAAACCCAACACATAACGAAGTCCGTGTTGATTATTGCTGCTGAACCTCACTTCTCAATCAAGCTCAATGGTTTGTAATTAATAATTCACAACCGTGCATCCATGTATTCTAACACAAAATCCTAAGAAACTAGGTTTGACAAACAAGTAAATACAGTCAAAATACACATGGGAAATTAGAGAATCCACATAAGACACAAAACCACTGACATGATTCATATCATATGAATCAAAACCTTGTTGAATCTAAAGCCAGAGTTGCTTCAATTGACATGAAGATAGTCATGCATCCACCCCCTTACATTAATCAATCAGAACGTTTAAGAAACGGCCAAAGTGCAAGTGAAATTACACGCGCATGAGCCTAAATAATATTTTCAAATATTTTGTTCCCATTTGGCAACAAAAGGAAAAACCAAAATAAAGAATGTAATAAAATATAAATCAAAGGAACGTTTTATAGCAACGGACAGTGTTGATTCGATGATTCCGGCTGTATCTCATGATATGAAAACATCAAACGGAGAGAGAGGTTATAATTACATAATTACCACAAGCTCGACAACGTCCAAGGCATGTTTTTGGGATTTGAGAGCGTCTACGCCGATGTCTAGGCAGTGGCGGAGGGCGGCCTCACGTGGCTGGCGGCGCTCCGGCGGCATTGTCACTGGAATGTCTCCTGCTCCACCGTGCAGGGCGATCGCCCATCCCATTTTCTCCACCAACTAACTCTCTGTTAGCAAGCAAGAAATTGAAGGCGAAGCTGCTACAAACTCGCATTTCAGTTCTATTTTTATATTTGTATTTCCAACAGTTGAACAATTTGGAACACCATTTAATAGTAATAATAATTTGCACGGTCAGTAGTTGGCCACTTAGCAGCCATAATAATTTTTTTTTTCTTTTCCCCCCTCAAATTTTCTCGTAGAAGCAAATTATTTACGATCTTAGATTATTAACTTTAATGAGAATCTATTTGATTGACACTAGAAGATTTGAGATCACGGACAACTGTTGCATCCGTGACGCATGCCGTCACTTGTGAGATTTAAGACTGGAGGAATATATGGGTTTGTTCATGTATCATATTTGCAGACTAAGAATAATAATATTCATGTAAATTTTTTTATCCCTCCCCTCCATTGTGATTACAGAAGAAGAAAAGGGCTTGACAAACTTGTTGTTCGAGCTTGAAGCCCTCAACATTAATGTCTCACCACTTGATATTCTATCCTACTGCTTGTGTGATATAAACATTTGGTAAATTTTTAATTAAAGATAATATATTTGCTAACTAACAAAAGTAATATAAATTTTGCAGTAGTCACAAAAAGGAACACGCATCTCAACCACCACATAACTCAACAATAAAGTCGTGAGATGGCGTTGTCCTCATTCACACTCAAGATTTTGTGCCCTTAATTTCTTCTATTTTTCCTTTTTCTTTTCCTGTTCTAAGAGAAGGCTCAAAGAGCCTGGGGTTTAGGTTTAGGTCTAGGTCATCAGCGATGATCTATTTTTGACTCGTATGAATTTTATCCACCCTCGTATCCTCAAATTCAATCCTCATCATGAAGCACTTGAAACTGACCCACGTATGATGACATATCTTCAAACCTGACTTCATTATTTGATCAAACTTAGAGGGATTAGTTCAATTTGGGATGAGATAAGAGTGGCGAGAGAGAGAGACAGAGAAGGGGGCAAAAGAAAAAAAAAAAAAAAAAACCATAGAAAGATGACGTAAAGAGGCATGTTAATAAGATGATGACAATCAGCAATTATACACCACTAAACGTGTAAAGAAAAAAGAGAATTGCCAAAAAAGAGTATTTACATTGGGCTGATCATCCATGTTAAGTTGGTAATACTAAGTGTATTGGCTTCCACTTGACTACAATGGTTTTAATGAGTTTGGAAGACCTTCAAAGAAGGATTTCTCCGCCTCCAAAACACCCTGCGCCAACATGGATTATTAAGTTGCCGCAGATAAAAATCACATGTCAATTTGGATTCACTAGTTTCAAGGCAGAACCTTAATAATCATAATCGCCGCCTCCTTGTGTATCAGCTCGTTATACTCGTGACAATTGAGATTCTACAAATTTGCAACAATTTTCAATTACACTTGTGAATGGTGGTACAGACGTTATTTCCAAGTGACAATTGAGACAGACCTGCACACAATTTGGGCAACCAGACTCTCCAAGACAGCGACAAGATGTGACGAGCTCTAAAGCAGCAACTAAAAGCTCCGTAAAATATGGTTGAATCTGTTACACATCCAAGTAAACCATGTTCAAAATAAGATTTAAGCTAAGAAGAGAAGCCATCTGCCATACCTCACCAACACATCATCAGTCAGCAATAACAGACTTGAAACTATCATATGGTTTTGGGCATAAATCAAACAGCCTAATCTATTAAAAGCTTGGAGCATTATCAAAAATCAAAGCAAATGATTTCTTCAAAGACTTAAGTCAATTCTTCCTCTAAAGTAATCAATTCATTTTCATGGCAGTCACCTGCTTTGAAACACCAGTCCCTCCAGGATGCCGATCATATAGTAGAATTCTTTCTGGAAAATAGCGGGAGTCATGAGGGTTTGGACACTCTGGAGCCAAGTCGGAAAAGTTGCATCTCACATATCTACATACCATCTTACAAAGATTCAGAAAACAACAATGGAGAAGACTAAAATCTTTGAAGAATGGGATGCTTCAAATGATGAACAGAATCGAGTCTGACAAATCTGGCAGCAAGTAAGCCTCAGCAATTCACAAGGCAACGTAGTTCCACATCAGAAGAAAAAAAAAAAAAAAAAACTTCTAGTGATCATTAGATGAAGGTTGTTTTCAACATAGGATTGCCAAGAATCAGACACAACTCACTCATTTTTTGTAAGATTGGAGTACTAAAAACTTACATAGGCACTACATGCAGAAGAGCATGAGAAGCAGCGTGCAAGCCTGAGCGGAATGAAAAATTTTGCTCTACCACTGCTTTTACTGATTGTGGAACTTGAATCCAAACTGCCTGTGTATGTTTCAGTGTAACTATGACTCAGGACATATACAAAACCAGAATCATTATACACAGCATCATGAAATATAATAATTGGAAATAACAGCTTTATTATAATTTCCTACAGAATACCTCTAGCTCATGCGATTATCTAGTCAGATAAAGTACTACTATATCAAAGATTATTGTTTCCTCCTTACATATGATAGAAACCAGACGGAGTAGTTGTTACTTTGCAAGAATGTGCTTATATGTATAGGCATTGAATATTAAGCATAACTGATCCAGTAATATGATTATCAAAAGTAAAAAATTCATTATGATATCCATAGAGAACCTGTGATTCATATGAATATTTAGGCAGATAAAGTTCAACTGTGTCGAAGATAATGCCACTTCCTCTCCATAAGCGATAAAAACCAAACCAAGTAGTTGTTACAGTACAAGAAAGTGCTTGGGCTGTTGTTTTTGTTAATTGATCCTTGGAAATCCTTGCTGCATAAGCCTGAATATAGTCAGGACAAGCAGCCAGTGAGCAATTCAGTACTTCAGTATTTAACAAGAGTAACCTTAAGAATGCAGCAGTATTTAACAGTACTTGCAAGTCCCTCAAGTGAAATAAAGGAAATCTAAATCTTAGTTTCAAGCCCAACATATTGACCATTTTAAAAAAGGCCATGCAAGTCCTCTGCTTATTGCACTGTCTATTCTACCACTTTTCCAATAACTACTTTCCACTTTCCCACGGCACAAAATATACCCTAGCAAGACATCATTTATACAGTAGGTTTAAGAAGAGAGCACTCTTCATTATTTAGCTCCCAAATGGTGACTTTTCTCAGGAGGACAATTTGCAATATACAGCAAGTAATGCACATTTTTTTCCTTTTTCAGAAAACAAAAAATATCATCATCCAATATCTCCATATGTTCACTATCCTCCACAACAGAGGATCTTCTCTTCTCCTGAGCTGAAAAGCCTTTATCAAGGAAAAGCACTTCATTGATTCATAGTAATACACACATATTTTAAACATTCTGATGACCCAATATTCAAGATTTTAAACATAAGCTATAGCTTTTTACCCTGGTATAATTGTATAATAACTGAAAATAATTCATTAATTACAAAATATCACTGAAAGAACAAAACTGCAGAACAAAAGATGTGGAATTTACTATGGTAAATTATAAAGACTAGTAAAAAGTAAAAAGGACTAACTTGTAAAGAGAGTTCACATACATTATTGCCACCACTGACATGAATATCTGTGTAATCACGAGTCTTTGTGAAATATTTAAGATCCGCTTTCTGGCACAGAGCAATCTTACTTGATAAATTTAACTCCTTCACCAGATAGGTATGCCCTTGGTGCATGTACACAGCACCCTCATATACCTGGATCATGAAATAAGACAAAAAATTAGATTATTGTCTGAAAGGGGGGGTCAGTCAACAAGTTCCCAGAAAAAAAGAAAGCCATAGAGGGGAAATAAAGATTAAAACTTATACAACCTGGAAAAAAGCTTTGCTTTCCTCAAGCTCTTCAAGAACTTCATTACTTTGCATATCTATCACTTTGTATCTCTCAGATTCTATTGCTCGAATACTGATAGTGTGTGAAGGCATTTTCTTCAAATATGAAAGCGTACAACAACAGGAATAATAACAATTAGATGACATTTGAATAAAAATCACACCCTACTAGCTTGAGAAAATGAGATATTAAAACAAAACTATCCACCAAAATACCTCATGTCCAATGTATTCAAAGATTTTGGCAGAAGAATCACGTAAAGGATCAGAACTGAGATATCCTCTATTTTCAAGAGTTGTTATGGCACTGCTTAGACCAGATCCAAAATATTTCTCATCATGAATCAAACTCAGTGGGTGTTCAAGCGCTGCACAGACCAGATGCTGCTCAAGAACCTACAATTTGCGATAACAGGAAAGCTGAGCATCAATTTGCAGCCTGAGATTGTCCTCAAGAAAGCATCCATCTACAAGTTGGGGGAAAAAAAAATCCAAACCTTTTGATTTTGAGCATCAATATGACAACACTCAATTGGACTCTTGAAGAGTTTCTCAGGATATTTCATAAAATACTGATCAAGAGGCCCTTCAAATGCAACATATACAGCAAGAGATGGCCTCTCCCTTCTCCCAGACCTACCAGCTTGCTGCCATAGGCTAAGATACAAAAGAAAAAGAACACAGCATAAATTTTGAAACAAATAGTAACATTGCAAACAAAACACAGAGATGACAAAGAACATTACCTAGCAATACTACCAGGAAAACCCAAATGCAGAGTTACATCAATGTGTCCAACATCAATACCCAACTCAAGAGCATTTGTTGCTGCAATACCACAAAGCTTCCCACCAAAAAAATCTCTCTCTATTCTCCTTCGATCCTGCTCCAATTGTCAAACAATGTCAAAACAAAACAAACAAATGCCAGTACTACTACTATCCAAAGTGAAAAATCAAATTTGGGAAAATATCACAGCACAGAAAAACAAAATGAAACATCAAATAGGAACCTTTTTCTTTTCAGAAAACAACAATCCATTAAATTGTATACAGCATTGAGGTTTTACCAATGAGTCAACTGGAAGGTATGTAGTACAGAGAAATCCCTGTAAACCTACCTGATATCAGCATGCACGCATCCAGTACAATGCTGGCATCAGCATCACAATGGTATTCTTACCAGGGCTGTTTAATTCAATCAGTGAACTTCCATAGGTTATGATCCTCATTTATTGGTTTGCAAAACTGAATTGGCGCATTGGGGTAATATCATAAGACAATGCAAGGAGAGTTGAACTAGGACACTTGGATAGTAGGTTACAATACCTTAAACATTCAAGAAGCAAAAAATCAAGAAGTACAGCTCTCTTACAGAGTTGCAGTACGGGTTTGAAACCCTAGATTGATTGAGAAAGTAAAAGAATTAAATACAAGTGAAGACACCACATCAGAACCTCTGGAACACTTCTTTATGTGGAATATTAAAAACCTTCAACTACAAAATAGAATTACTTATTAATGGAAAATCAGAAATAACAGACCTCAGCTACATAGCCAGCTCGATAAACACATATAGAGTCAACCAGATGGGGTGCTGTCTCTGCAAGAATCTCACGCCTATCATAATCATCCCAACAAAACATCACTTCCTTCCAGCATTTAAATAACAATAAAATAAATTTGACAGCTAAAAAAATGAAACAGTTAAAAAAAATAAAAAGGCCATAAATATTGATGCATTCGAGTGAGACGTGAACAACAAGACATACGTGTAAGATAAAACGAGCTCACAAAGTTTACGTGATCTACAAAAAGCAATGCAACGAAGTCCGTGCTGAACCATTTCTGCAAAGAGATATGAAACTTCTGAAATTGGGCTGCAAAAAGAGAGAAGACAAAAGGCCAAGGCACCAAAGTATAAGGAGGTATAGATAACAAAAGAAAAGTCCTCAAATTTAATTGACAAACTTTTCAATCAGAAGAATTTAACTATACTACCTTGAAGTTTTATTGGCAGCATTACGTGTATCATCCATGTCAGTCTGACTTTTATTCAAGACCTGAAATCTGGCAGCATTAGCACCAACATCGATAAACCCTGCCACTGATCATTTACCTGCAGTAAAATATAGAAAGGTACATCTCAGCAAAGAACTTACACTTCTCAGACATGAAGTTGGATTCCAGAGGAGGAAAAGCTTTTGAGCACAAGGACTTCCATCATTTTGAATCAGCTCCAATGTTGATAAATTTGCAAGCTCCTGAAGCATCAGAAGGGTTTATTTTCAGTCCGTGAACACGAGCATAAAGATAAAACATGATAGAATATAAGATTTCTACACAGATGCACTGTAAATGAATCTACACACTAACTCCATGCTTAAATGTCTCCAAAAAAAGGGGAAAAGAAAAAGAGTATCCATGCATAAAAACCAATCTCTTCATGTCCTTAACAATTCACTTGGAAAGATATATTCTAACCTCAATTCAGTGCTTTAAAAACATATCATCAAAGGACTAGGTCACATTATAAGGCAGCAAGTGATAGAAAAACCAAGAAAAGATTCTAAACACCAAGGTGGAAAAGCAACTAAACCATCTAGTCCATAATTAATCTGTGGAAACTGGCTCAACTATGTGCATGGGATGTCATCCTGAAGATTAGAAAGTATTTCGGGATCCACTTGTTAAGAAGAGGTCATATTATTGTCATCTCTTTACTCTTCTTCATCTTCCAATCATTAGGATAATACAACATGATTCAATTAGTTACTGTTATCATCAAAATCAATAAAAAGAACATTTACATGTTAAGCTAGCATAATCACATAGAGTAATCATCCACAATTACAAATGCATAATACTTGCCATTTAAGCTAGCATATCTAAATGGTTCAAACAAATCCATATGAAGTAATTAAAGTGATTTTGAAGTAGATACATGATTCTTGTTTTTTAAAGAAATTTTGATTTGTTTTCCAAATTGACAAACTTCACAAATTCTATCCTTTTGAAAACTGATTTTTGGAAGTCCTTTAACCAAATCATTTTTTGAAATTTTTTAAATCAATTCCATGTTTGCATGACCTAATCTCCTATACCACAACCAACTATCATCATGCAATACTGAAAAATATTTATCATGAGTAGGTGCAATTCATATGTCAACAGTATAAACATTACCACATCTATTTCCAACAAATAAAGTTTTTCCATCACATGCATCTTCAATAATACATCTAGATTTATCAAAAATTACTTTATAACCTTTGTCACACAATTGACTAATACTAATCAAGTTGTGTTTTAAATTTTCAACCAAGTAAACATTTTCAATTAAGGTTGATGAACTCTTTCCGACATTTCCAATTCCTAAAATCTTCCCTTTTGAATTGTCTCCAAAAGAAACATCTCCACCATTTTCGATTTTGGTAAAACTTGAAAAGCATGCATAGTTTCCGATCATGTGTCTTGAACATCCACTATCCAAGAACCATTTATTCTTCTTCTTCTTTGAGCCCTCATTTAATTCATCATTTGATTTATCTCCAATTGCCAAAAGAGCTAAATTTGTCATTTCTTGATGCTCTTCATCATTACTCGTTTCTTAATTGCTATCGTCCCACGTGGCCACCATTACTTTCTTCTTAAACTTGTTAAGAAGAGGGCATTCCGATCTTATATGGCCAAGCTTCTTGCACTCATAACATTTGATTGCTTCCTTCTCCTTTTGGTTCTTGAAGTCTCTAAATTTTCTTCGCTCACCGGTTTTCTTGAAGACCTTTCTAAACCTCCTTACTAGCATAACTAGTTCTTCATAATCCGATTCGTGGACCTCTTGCTTCTACGCGACCTCTTGCTTCGTGGCGAGCTTCTTAGTTTCTGATTTTTGTTTCGTACATACATTTCATGTTTTGATTATATTTTGTTTATCTTAACTTATCTAATTTTTTTTTTTTTATGAATTGGCTTTTTCATTTGTTATTCTTTGGTTGAGTATCTATATATACATATATATATATATTTGACTTTCTTATAATTGATTATATTTTTTCTCTGAATTACATGACATTGGAGTTATTGGGATGTGAAACTTAATTAGTTGCCTTTGGAAATGTTCTTACTCTTATGTTATATTTAAGGATTTCTCTAATTTTAAGGGGAGACGCTGCCGAAATTTCTACCGAAATTATTATCATGGGTAACATCTTTCTTTTCGCTCTCATGTTCCTCTTTTTTTCTGTGATGAAGGGGGAGATATAATCATGGACTAAAATTTTGTATATATTTTTTTTAAGAAAACATCTTCTATTGGCAAAACTGTTTTGAGTCATACATGTAGGGGGAGCATATAGTTAGAAGGAGCAAAATATTTGAAATATATTTGTCATCATAAAAAAAGAGAAAAATGTTAACATGTAAATGTTCTTCTTATTGATTTTAATGATAACAAACCTTAATCTCTTTTGATAAATTTGTTGAAATTTTACAATTTCAAATATTTTCTTAAAAGTCAAAAACTTTCTGTGTGTGTTTACAAACTTTACATAAACTGGAACATTTCTGTAAAAATATGATTTTGTAGGTATAATCGGTGAACCATTTATTTTAACGGTTAACCAATAAAATGTAAAGAAGGGTTATTTTCTAAAACTCCAACCGATTATTTTATAACTTACTAAAAATCAGTCACTGGATGTAAACGGCTAACCGTTATTTTTAACGGCTAACCGTTTAGGGTAAAGTCTAACGTTTATGCTTAGAAAAAGGTTATTACTTAAGCCTTAACCTAACCGATAAACTTCTAAACTCGCTAAAGGTAAACGGTGAACCGTTAATCCTAACGGTTAATCGATCATATTCAAACATGTATCATGTGCTAATCTTTTACCGTTTAAAGCAAACCGGTTAAACATTTTGTTTTATAAGTTCCTGAAATTTAACGGCAAACCATTACCATATAACGGCTAACCGATAATATCCAGACTGTTAAATCTTGTTAATCCTTAACCGTTTATGAAAAACGGTCAGTTGATATTTGTAGTGCAAGTCTCTGAAATTTAATGGTGAACCGATAACGTATAAACGACTAACCGATAATTTCCAGACTAACATTCTTTATTAATCTTTAACCGTTTAGTAAGAACGAATAGAAGATTTTTGTTGTGCAGGTCTCTGATTTTTAAAGGCGAAAGGATAATGACTAACGGTCAACCATTAATTTGAAATTCAGCCCAACGGTAATTTTGACTAATGCAAACGGTTAACCGTTAACGGTTAACAACTGATAACAACACGACCATTGAACATAACAGCTAATTTTCAACTCCACCTATAAATAAGCTCATCTAAATCAAATCAAAGACTGATAACAAGACGACCATTGAGCATATACACGATTATACAATCTATATTGAGCTTCAAACATATTCTTACTTCATCTATTCACACATTGGGCATTGATTTGTAATCTTAAAAATTGTGTGAGAGAAAAACAATTTGTAATATTTTATTTTGGGTGATTGTAAGTGTTGGGATACAATAGGGTCAAGAGATTGGAGATAATCTCTTCTTTTAAAGGTTTATTGACACCTTAAAAGTCAATTGTAAGCTTTTGAAGCCTTGGAGGCTTGTTTAGTAGAATCCTCAAATCCGGTGTGCTTGGAGGCGTGGACGTAGGCAGGAATAGCCGAACCACGTAAAAATCATTATATTTGATCTCTCTTATCCTATCTCTTTATTTTTCATTGCACATTTATTTATTTATTTCGAATTTGATTGCTTAGTTTATATTGCTTTAAGTTTTTGTTTGCTTAATTTTTAAAAAATTCACTCCCTATCTTGGGTTACTTAGTTAGTATTTCAATTACTACAACTGGTATCACATAACTCAATAGTCATCTGGAAATACTGTATTGATAGAAGTTTATAGCTTTCTAAAATTGCTCAGATATTGCAGTACCCATATGTATAAACTTTTCCACAAGAAAAAAAAAAGAAAGAAACAGAGGAGAGAAAAGCAAAGAACAAAAGTACCCCTATTGTATACCCCAAGAAGTTACCACTATAAATTACAAGTTATGCTAACAATCAGAGAACCTAATTAGTGGATATTCTCGAGGAATCTTACCATACAATGCTCCCGAGGATTAGCAGAAGTTGCAGTACAAAATACAAAAGAAGGATCACCACCATAGACTGCACATTAAAGCAGAGTGGATTGCTTTCTTTGAATAAATAAAAGAAAAGAACAAGAAGGATTTAATAAAATGATCTACTGTCTCTGTGATCCAGGAAAAAATGTACCATGAGAGCAAAGCCGGCAAAGTCTTCTCAATATAAGAGCAGTATGGCATCCAAATGCTCCCTTATAAGCATGAGCTTCATCAATCACTACAAACCTAATGAATAAGAATATTAAGTTAACCTCTGTTGTCACAAGTGAAAACGCAATTAACCTTTAAATAGATAAAACATAACACCAAAAGATCTCACTGAAGGCAGAATTTCGTAACCTAAGTCAACCATCATAGGACAGGATATCTTACCTAAGATTTGACAAAATTCTGCTAAATTGCCCATGATATGGCAAGATTGACACATGTAGCATATCAGGATTGGTTATCAACTGCATGCCAGATGACACAAATTTTAGCACACAACTGGGTGAGATGATTAGCTTATGAAAAGAATCCCATTTGAGATGGCTAAAACTTACTAAAGTACCAGTCTAGCATTATTACGAAGCCACGTCCTGTCCTTCTGAGTTGTGTCGCCATCATATACCCCAATATCTATGCTAGCACCAAATGCTTTGGTCATAGCTAGTAAAGCTCTCAGTTGATCTTGAGCTAGGGCCTACATGCATGAACAACTTTAATTATCTAGATGTGACAAAAATGATAAGACAAAGGTCCCAATTTACGTGAATAATTCACAGAAAACAAATAAAATTTTACTGAATTGAGATGAACAGAAAATACAGATTGCAGAACCCTAGGGCAGAGGGAATTTAAAAATATACTGCAATTAAACCTTGGTCGGAAACATATAGAGGGCACATGATGATAAATCATGGGACAATGCCTCCAGAACTGGCAGGTTATAGCAAAGTGATTTCCCACTAGATGTCATCGTTGCCACAACAACATTCTTCCCAGCAAGAGATGCCATTATCGACTCTGCCTGAGAAGATAACAGGGGTTAAAACCTCTTGAAGAAATACTGGCTTCGAGAAGATAACAGACTAAGAAAACACATTCACCTGGTGGCTGTATAATTTAGATATCCCAGTAGATTTAAGAGCAGATTTTGTGTTATCCGACAGTGCATCAGGGATTTCTACATGAACAGCTTTCCTAGCACTGATGTCTTCTACATGCACCATCTGTATCAAACAAACATCCGGAAACAGCAAAAAAACCTCTCAGTCAGACATTAAACAACAGACATCACCCAAAAGTCTTGTTACATGTCTTGTTCAAACATCAGGGCCAAAAAAGTCTCAGGCGTTCTTGGCGTGTTTTCTCCTCTTTTAGCTTAACTTTTAAGAAAAAGAACTTGTAACTTAATTTCTGAGAAAAATTATAAAAGTAACCTGTCCCTGAGATCCAATGCCTTTTCTGAGATGTTCAACCATTTCTAGTGGTAGCAATTGACTTTTGTCCTGCAGAGTCAAGAAGTCATTAATGGTGATATAGGTCTCTTACGTAGACTCACAGAAAATCTTGGACTTGCAAAGCTATATGTTGTTGAGGGTTGGCAAAATCTAGATATGGATCCGAATGTAGGTGCATCCAAATCCAAATCTTCATTATATTTCTCTATCCGGATCCACATCTAGATCCACAAAAAAAATATACGGAATTGAATGTGGATAATTTCCCCAACGGATGCAAGCAAATATTCCAGATATCCAGATGCGCAAAAATCAAAAATCAAAATTCAATAATTTAATACATAATTTAAAAATTCAATAATTTACCTAATAATATCAAATAAAATTCAATCATAATTTAACAATTAATAATTCAACATGAATAACATAAAACATCATAAATTCACCAATAAAATTCCATTTTTAATTTATTTTTAATATTTTTTAATTTAATTTTTAATTTAAAATAAAATTTAACTCGATTTGGATATCCGGTTTTCCAAATGCACTTGCATTTGGATCTGTGTGGATCTTGATTCTGGAATCAACGATTCATGAGTACAGAAAAATTGAATAATTTCTATCTTGATATAGGGCAAAAACCTTTCTGCTAAACCGATTGTAGCCAGGGTCTGAATGCCAATTTATTATATCTGCTGAGAACTCCAAAATAAAACGGCAGGAGTATAGTTTTAAGCTAGAATTCTCATGTAACTAAAAACAGAAAAAAACATAAATCAACACTTAATGGTGAGAATCCATACAACTGTCTAATCCTGAATATACTATCAACTGATCTCTTAATGGCTAAACCACCCCCAGCACCCACCGACACCTGCCCACCCAAAAAAAAAAATTAAAACAAAAAGCACCAAGTCACTTGACCTTTACAATCTAAAAGATACTACTGGTTTGATTTTTCTGCTTTCTGCATCAAAATTTGTTTCTATAAGGTCAGAGTTAGCATCTTAAAAGAAGATACAGAGAAGCATGATCACCAGCTAACATGTAACCACATAGACGAACACCTACATTACATCGCCTTTGGAATGCATGAGAACTTGAAGTAGAGGACTGGCTTCTCCTTGCCCGTTTTGCTTCATTGCCTCTCATCTCAGTACTGCATTCCTTCACATATGTGAGCAAATCCTCCACGGAAAGAGACATGATCGTTTTTTGGAGTTTACACTGCAAGAGGGAAAAATGCCTTCAAAAATTATCCAAAATCACATTTATGCCACTGTCAACAAAATCATGTATTCAGTAGATTCCCAACTTTATATATGTAAGAAAAAGTCAAGGTGCACCACTCAACAAAATAAGCCAAAGGTGGTGGCCTGCCAATCTAAACTAGGCCTAGACAATAACTCTAGAACTACACTTCCAAAACGCCATGTAGCAAAAACAACAAAGATATCAATGTCAAGATTTATTCATTGAGTAAGAAGAGATTACAAATTTGATTTTGAGAATATCTTATTCATTGAGTAAGAAAAGATTAGAAATTTGATTTTGAGAATGTCTTATTCATACACATAATTTCGTGGAGCATGCATAAGTATTGCTAAGATTACTAGTTTAATACTCTCAAATCCTTGGGAAATGTAAAAATGGAGAGCTTGAAAGCATGGGATTAGAAATGAAAGCAATGCACCAAAAATATCATAATCAAGAAATAGATTAAGTAACTTTAGATAAAGAAACTAAGGCCTTATATGCGATATTAAAACTATGACATAAAACATGTCCTTGACGGCATATGTGAAATAGCATAAATGAAATGAATAAACAAATTGAAATCTGCAAACTCATGTGTCCAGACAGAAAGAAGGAACTAAACATACCATTAACAAATTAACAGCCTCCCAAAGATTAGTTTTAAAGGATCTTTCCCATTTCTTCATTGCATTAAATATCTTGGACAGAGAAATGGCTTTTTGACCTGTGAACAGGAAGCAAAAAATGAATGGAAATAAGTTTGCTCATGTGTAATAATTTCAAAATATAAATAAATGTTTATTTTTCAGTGATACCAGATCCAAGATTGTCTTCAACTTTATCTCTTTCTTCTGTTGAAACATTGATGATAACAATGGAATCATCATAGTTCTTAGACTCCATATCATCATTTGCAAACTGTACCACCTGACAGATACACAACTCATGTGCTTAAACAAATTAAACAAAAGAGAAGAACAGATATACCAGTCCAACTGCTCTTCAATTACAGCTTATGTAGTTACAAGGTGGGACTGTGGTTAGGAAAGGTCTTAGACTCAATCACACCAAATAAAGGATAAAAAGTAAAAATATTAAACATGAAAGTCCTTCCACTGGATTATCCCATGCAATGAATATAGTTCTAGAAAATTCAACCAATTACCTTAGGACAAAGAACAGCGAGATTCTCAATATCTTCAATACCAACTCGAACTCCATACTTCTCAAGCTGGTTCAGAGCAACCTTCACATGACTCAGTATGACCTTCTCCCTCCGTAGTTGAAGATGTGCAGAAAAGATACTCACGAAAGCAAATGCCTCCATGATTTTCTTCAACCAAACCGGACATAAGCACGAAGAGTTATCACCACTGCTCTTGTTCATTTCTCTACCAGTACTTCTCCTACTCGCTTCTCTTAACAACATGCATTTCGCTGAATACGGATCAGATAAACAATTCACCGACTCTAAAACCTCAACAAACTTTTCACAATTCTGTCCCTCAAGTGCATTCTTGCTGGTAGACCGCATCACACTCCACAAAAAATCATAAGGGCGCTCCCCTTGATCATCCCACTCGACACCCCTTTTTCGTTTTGTCTCTAATGGGTCACTACTGATGCAGCCAAATGGCATACTATAAGCAGTTTTACACTCCGGTTTATCATTAGTAACACTGTTAGATTCTTCTTCATGCAAAGAAGAAAACTCTTGCATCATGTCCGAATAAGTAGAATCAGCAAACTTATTCGAGATTAAGGTTTCTTTGGCATAATCTGAGGAGGTTTCAAACAAACCAGTTTTTTCAATTTGCGGCTTTTCCTTCTTTGAGAACGGAATTAGCACGAGAAATTCCCCGGGCCCCGTCGAAAAGTTGCTTACTTGACTTTGCACACTCATTTTAACACCCTGTTACAGTATTTATAAGACATAAATTTTGTATTCTAAAATAAACAAATGAATTTTTAAAATCAAATTATGGACATAAAGAGAGGGAATTAGGAATGCTGCCTTGAAAAAGAGGTGAAAATTGGGGGAGGCGGAGGCGGGAGGGAAACTGAGCTTCAGGAGAAGCTTGAGGTCGTGAACGGTTTTGCCCGACGACATGGTAACGGTTGTCGTTTCTCCGCTCAGCGTACGGACTTCGATTTTTCTCTCTCGCTCTTCCATTGTTCGGTCTGACGTCGAACTAACTGTGTCGAATGCAACTTCCAACGAATTTTGGAGAATAAAATGAGGGTTTCTCCTTTAAGGCTTCGTATGGGCTTTGGCGGGCAATTAATGGGTTCATTTTCATCTTACTTGCATGGTACTCGTAAGCATCTCACATGTGCTTTTCCCGCACGTGCGCCTAGGGGAGACGATTTCTTCTTTTATTTCTTTTGCTAATTCTAAATTTTGTTTCTTTTTTTCCAATTTCTTCTTTAAATACGTATAAAGCGCCACTGCGCACGTGCTTCACCCGTAACGATAAGTGATTAGTAACACATTAAGTGACATTATTAATTATTTTTATAAATCAACTCAAATATTACATTTTTATTTTAGTGGTGCTATTGTACTAAAGTTCAAATGTATTGTGTGATAGTATAAATACATTGCTTTTAAAAATTTAAAGGATCAATATTCATCTAATTCTTATATTTTAAATTAAATAACTATTAAATCTTTATATTTTAAAAAAAATCTCAAAAATAATACTATTGTTAAGTTACATTCCTCCGCTTACTTTTTCTTTCCTTTTGCAATAATTACATTTCAATAATATTCCTATCTTCTTGATGATTTAAAAAAATTTGAAAAAATTTATGTTATTATTTTATTTTTAGGATTAATTTGAAAATTCTAGATTTTTATAAAATAACTATTTAATAAAATTGCTGCAAGAGATTAAACATTGCTATAAGTTGACTGAAATTAATTAATTTATAAATAAATTATTAACAAGATTGTTGCATGATTGGTTACTTTTCTAATTAAATTTTTATAGATAAATTAATTAATGTCAAAAATATTATTCTAAGCTTATTATAGTAAAAGTAAAAAAGTAAGAGTAAAAAATATAACATCTTTAATTATAGGAGAGTTTTGAGATATTTTTTAAATATAGGAACTACATAAATATTTAAGTCAAATTATGAAGACTAAACAAGAATTTACCCTATTTTAATTATGAAATATTACTTGAAAATTCTAACATTATTCTTTTATTTTTCTTGATCAAAATATGCGAAAATTGACTTAAGATTTTGAAAATAGTGGATTACTGATGGTACTGTATTCAAATTCTATAACAGTTTCTGCAATTTTTTTTCTAATTGGAATTTATTAGATTTTTTTCATAATTTCTCACAAAAATAAAATAAAATAATTGAAGAGAGTAAAGATCAATATCGAATTAACAGAATAGTTCTGGATATATTGAGTCCGAAATCAAATAGTGGATCACCGACCTTATTTGGAGGGTGAACCTAAAGACTCGCACCTGTACTTCTAAATACACCTACCCAAGGTAAAACTTTTGCTGCAAGTCATTTAAAATCAAATAACAACGACATTACTAATAAATAAGTAATTATGTGATAAATTTTTCACGCTTACATTAACACCATCGTAACTAATATGCCTTATCCATTATTGAAAAATAATATAGGATTAAAAATATTAAATAATTGAATATACAAATAAAACTTGTAAAAACTGTAAAAACAAAACAAAAAATCTTAAGCAAACAGGACATTTATCACTTAGCACCAATCCATCAACGACAGCGATTTGAGAAAGAGAAAGAAAAAAAAAAAAAAAAAACTAACCTTCCTAAACTTCATCATTACGAGCACAGAGCCATCAGTTTAGTAAACCTCTCTTCCGACGATTCTTACTCTCCTTGCAACGGTCACCTTCCTGTTCTTGCTCTGGTGGTAATCAGCCTCCACGGCATGCTGGGCGGCAATTCTTACTCTGCCTGCAAGCGTTCACTTTCTTGACCCGGCTGTGGAAGGAATCAGCCTTCACGGCATTTAGGGGCGAGGGCATCAAGTACTGTTGGTCAACGAACTTGACAGAGGTCTGGGGCATGACCTTTTCACCGTCTTCTTCATGAAAATCACTCGAAAATCATCACCTTTCAGCTAAACAATTTCACAATCATCACGGTCAAGGTCATTACTCATACTTAATTTTGACTTTAATTTCATTTGTTATTGGGTTAATGTTTCTAGAAGATGAATTACAAGGAAACCAACCAGAGGAAAAAAGTCATATCCATGTCCAAATGGACAATTGATATGATCAATTTTCAGCAGCGATTAATTAATAAAATGAAAACGATAAAAAGGCAATTGATCAATGGATTATTAATTACCTTCAATTAACAATTAGATGTGATGCTATTGAACGCCGAATCTTATTTTATAAACAATGTTGCCTTATTAGGTAAGATGAAGTGCATAAGGAACTAGTTTAACAAGACACTGAATAAGTGGTAGAAAGAAGTTGTGCATATTGCATAACACAATCATAGATGTTTATTTATTATATTTATTTTTTCAATTTTACCCATTTCTTTTTAGTATTGGCCCCTCAATCTATGATTTATCTTTTAAATATTTTTAATGCAATATTTCAAAATCAATTCTAAAAGAAGCTTTATTTCTTATTCTTCCTATTATTTTTTCATAATTAATTTTAATATTTTTTATATTTGTGGTGTAGATGGCTTCTTAATTTTATAAAGCAAAATACACAATTGTAGATTTAGCTCTTCTAAGTTCTAAATCATCCAGTAATACTGAAGTACGCCCAATAGATTCTCAATTTCAAAAGTTTAGGAGCATTTTATATAATTAAGTTCTAATTCATTACGTCCTTGATCCCAGTGTCGATCTTATGGAAAAGAATATAAATATGGTTTTAATAAATAAACATTTAATCTATTGTCTCATATAAAAGAGAGATATCTAAAATATCCTGACAGAGCTCGAGCAAACAAAAAATAAAAAACTTTGTCTTACCAACCAATAACATATGGAGAGCCATATAACCTTATATTAACAACCTATAGTGTTGAGGCTTTTAGAGAAAGTTTATTATAAAAGATGAGACGCCATTTAAAGTTGTAGAGGGTGAAAGGTTTAGGAAAATGTTGGGATTTTTTTAAAAAAATTTAAAGCCATCTTGCACTATTATTGCATGTGATATTTTGCGACTTTACAAAAAAATATAGAAAGTTTTGATTTATTTTTTTATAAGTAGTCATCAAAAAGTTTACCTCACTACAAACACATAGACTTTGGCTCAAGATCTTTGTTATATATGTCTTATGACTCACTTTATTAATGATAATTTGAAATTGTAAAAAAAAAAATTAAATTTCTGTTAAGTTGTTGATCACAAATGTGAAACAATTGGTAGGCATATTGAGACATGCCCTATTAAATTGGGACATTGAGAGAGTTTTTACATTAATAGTTGATAATGCTTCTACTAATGATAATACTATTTCTTATTTGTCAAAAGTTGTAAACAATTATAATGGTGCAATCTTAGGAGGTCAAAATATATATTTGAGGTATAATGCACATATATTAAATTTTATTATTGTAGAGGATTTAAAAGAGTATCTTAAGTTAATTTCTAAAATTTACAATGTTGTAAGATTTGGTAGATTTTCACTTTTTAAGACACAAAAGTTTAAGGTATATGCAAAGCGAGAGAAAATTTTTTTCAAATAAACTATTTGCTAGATGTCATAATTAGATGAAATTCCACTTATTTCATATTAGAGATGTAGAAAAATATGAGAAAGTATTTGATCGATTAGAGCTTCATGATACACAATACATTCATGAGTTTTGTTTGAACGAGCCGAAAATGCGTCCTACTTCAATTGATTGGAAATATGTTCATTATTTTATTAAATTCTTAAAGATTTTTCATGATGTCATTTTGACATTTTTAAGTTCTTTATATGTGATATCCAATATTTTTTTATGTCAATTATGTTTGATTCATACATAATTACAAGTTTAGAGGGATAATAAGGAATTTTTTTTAAGATAATAGCTGAAAATATAAAAAAAAATTATAATAAGTATTGAGTAAATTATAAAACAATCAACCCTTATTTGTTTGTTTATGTATTACTTGATCCTCAGCACAAAAAACATTTTTTGAGATATTATTTTGTAGTGTTGCTTGATGAATTTAAATCTAATCAATTGGTTGTGAAAATATAAAATAATTTAATAGTTTGTATGATTAATATAAATTTGTATGATTAATATAAATTACTTTATTATGATGATGTAGAAGTAATGGATGTTGTGAATGGTGAAAGAGAGTCAAAGGTTGATACTAAGGTTTATGCTAAGCAAGTATTTGATTCGAATTATATGAAGATTTTAAAAGACAATACTTTTGTAGAGTACAAAATAGAAGTAGATATTTACTTGATAGAATCATGTGAGAACCTAGAAAAATGAGAGTTTTGATATATTAGATTGATGGAAAATTAATTTTTCTAGATGTCCAATTTTATCTTATATTGCTCGAGATATTTTGGCCATGTCTATTTCCATTGTGGCATCTAGATTAGTATTTAGCATCAGTGGTTCCATTCTTTATCCACATTAGTGTTCACCATCTACAAGGACAGTAGAGGCACTAATTTGCACACAAAATTGATTACATTCAACTCTGATAAATCTTGATGAAACAATAGATGGATTAAACACATTAAGATGGGTAAAATGTAATAATTTAACTTTAATTTTATGTATTGATTATTATTTGACTCACAAAGATTTTAAGACTGATAAGAATATATTTGATAAAGCTTGATAACATTTGATGGGATAATAAGGGTAAATATTTATTAATTTTTTATTAAATAAAAATCTTAATTTGTTACTTATGTCATTATGTTTATTTTGTTTAGGTTAAAGTACAAAACATAAATTGGAGGAGTACACTTTTCTTCTTGGTGTATTTATTTTAAAACTTTGAATGTATTATTGTGACTTTGTTTGAATAGTTAATTTTAGTTTTATATTAATGTATTATTGTAACTTTATTTGAACAATAATCTTGGTCTATTACAATTTGAAAATCTAAATATATTATTGTAATTTTATTTGAATAATTAATCTCACTGTATTATATTTTGAAATTAAGAATGTATTATTTTAGCTTTATTTAAATAATTTATTTATTTAAATTTTATTGAATTTTAAATTTAATAAATAGTCATTAGTTCATGGATTGGAGAGAACATAATAATATTTAATCTGTAAACTAATGTGCAAAATGATAGATTAAATATATATTGAGTCAGATATGTATCTGATCTACATTATTAGATTTTGATTGAATTTAATGAATTTATACATTAAATTGAATTGGTATTCATCCATAAAATCCAATTCCCGAATACCCTTACTTTCTATATCATGTCATGAGCAAACAAATATTAAAACACAACATGTCATACACTTTTTCCTCGAAGGAACAAATGATATTACATGCTGTTTAAAGTAAATATTAGAAGATGACATGCAATACAGTTTGCATTCCGGCATCATGAATGTACGACAAGTCGTTTATATAAAAATATTAAAAAGACAACATATCATACCATTTTTATTTTGAATTATAAATTATATTAGAATATTTATATTTAAAAATATCAATTTATATTCCAATCACATTAATTGAGTTATGAATTAAAATTTAATAATTCAATTAAAATTTAAATATTAAGATCTCTAACGTTATTTAATTACAAATTTACTCTTTTCAAAATAGATGACTTTCAATCGAAATGTTGCCGCCTCTCTTTTAAAGAACCTAAACAAAGAAATATCGGTGACTATAAATTCATAAAAATACTTATGCACTTTTTTAATTATGTTACTCAGCAATGAAATTTTATCTGTTATAATCATGCTTGACGGATTTAGACGCACACATGTCAAATAATAAGTTTTCTCCCAAGATCTTGTATAATCTATGGCGGCAACCAAAATGGTGCGTTGAATACTATCGGTTTCCAGCATTGTTGTTTAGTTGACCGACTGTTCTGTTCATGTTCTTCCATTCTTGCAGGTAAAGTTTGATTTAGACATTAGAATGAGCAGAAGCCAATGCCGTATCGAAGGGAAAGAAGCTTCCATTCGATGGGAAACTTGATGTTTTTATCATTGTAATTCACCGGTCTTTACCTACCCATGCAATCTTCAAAATCGAAGACCCGTTGCACCCTTTGGATTCTTGACAAGTGGCAACAAATTTTCCAGAACGCCTGAGATTGGAAAATTAAGACTAGAAACCCGTTACCGTGTTTAACATGTAATCAGAATTTTCTCTCTGTTTTGAAAATGAAAATCTTTCAAAAGCACCATTAGTCAACCAAAACAAAAAATTTCTCTTCTCTCTCTCTCTCTCTCTCTCTCTCTCTATATATATATATATATATGTAACATGTGCCTCTCTTGTCTTAAACTTGCTTCATTTAATCGAAGTCATTCAATTCAATTCATTGTCGGCAATGGCTTTGTCTAGCAAATTTTTGTTTCTGGTTGGAGTTCTCACGCTTTTTTGCACCACGGAGGCCATGAAATCCAAGGTCACCCGCATGCAATTCTACATGCACGACATTGTTAGTGGGTCGAACGCGACCGCCGTCCGCGTTGCAGGCCGGTCAAATTTCACAAGCCCAGATCCGATTAAAGCCATGTTCGGATCCGTTTTCGTCATGGACAATCCGCTTACCGTGACACCCGAACCGAACTCCACCGTAATCGGCCGTGCCCAGGGCATCTATGCTATGTCATCACAGCAAGACGAGTTCAGCCTCCTCATGACATTAACGTACGGTTTCATCAGTGGACCTTACAATGGCAGCTCCTTTAGTGTCCTTGGCCGGAATCCGGTGATGAGCGAAGTCAGAGAAATGCCGATCGTCGGCGGCACTGGAATATTCCGACTAGCTCGAGGATATTGCCTAGCAAAGACCGCCTCCATGGACCAAATGGACGCTGTGATAGGATACAATGTCACGTTATTACACTACTAGAAAATATAGTCATTTCGATTCTTTGTGTACCAATAGTATATGTTATATTTCTTTCGGTAAAATAACACATGTGATTTTGATTTTTGAATTAGTAATCTTTTGTGGGCAGTAATTATGAGCATAGTGACGTGCAGTTGACGTCGAAATCTCCACAAATTTCTCTTCTTTTTACCATGTTTAGAATCATAACTGACTCACTAATCATCATGGGTTCGCGACAGTAACTCCCCTAATTCATTCAATCATCCATTTCAAATTCAAATTAATGGTCCATTCCCTCTCACAAATCAACTGTTCTTTCTCTGTCTCAACAATCTCTCTCAAAACTCGCAACACAAGAAATTTTACAAAGAGGACGAGAACATTTACGGAAAGCGGGGAAAAAAACAATAATAATAATAATAATGTGGATACACTGGTCAGTTACAAGGCTTGTTAGATGGAGAGTCAGAGACTGGGCATCATGTTTCACTGCTTGCAGATTCCCATTAGGTAAACCCCAAAAAAAAAAAAAAATGAATAAACAAATCTTCAATATATATTAGAAACGTAGATATATTTCGTATCCCTTTGACATGTGCGCATGAATTTTGCAGATGACGAAACGGATACGACATGTCAATCTTCATCGGCTCAAGTTCACGACACGAAGGATAAGACAGGCAACAGGAGTGGCAAAAACTTGTTACGGCGAAACAGATGGAGCAAGAGAAGATGTGCGAGAATAAACATGATGAGTTCGTCATCAACACAGGGCAGGAACAATACCAATCCTGGTTCAGCCGAAAACGCAACTAGCATTAATAACGACAGAAGCTGGCCGAGTTTTGCTGACGAAGATTACATAGTCTTTTGCTTCAAAGAAGATGGAGCATTTGATGTCGTGAAGGACTGCAAATCGGAAGCTTCCAATCACATTGAGTGCACCAGGAGAAGTTCTTGGTATATCAATCAGAAAAAGGTTAGCTACACACACACACACACACACACCCCCTACTTTTTGTAATTTTTAACACTTCAAAAATTTTAAAAATAAATAAACACACTTACGCGTTATGTCTTCGTTTCTTTGGTGGAAAATAGAGTAGTGATAGTGAGGAAGCGAGAACAGAATGCAACAGCCGTCATAATATTAGCCCAACAAGTGATGCAGAGGTCATTACTGTCAAAGAGACTTGTTCAATTTGTTTTTTTTTTCTCTTTTAAATTATTTTTTATTATTATTATTAAATGGGATATCATTTGATAGGATGAAGAAGAAGAGAGCATCTTCATGGATGGAGAGACGCCTTCAAGCACGATCCAAAGGGAACATCAGATTGAGGAGATGGTGTCTGCGGGGTCAAGTGATTCTTATCAATCAGACAACAGCACTGGCTCTTTTGCCTTTCCTGTGTAAGTTTTAAGGTTTCGTTAATTTGTAACAAAATTATGTAGAAATTCGTTATGGCACTTTTAGCTGTAGCTGAAGTGGTGGATTGAAATAAATAAATAAATAATAATAATAATAATAATAATAATAATAATAAATATATATATTTATGCAGGTTGGGGTGGGAATGGATGGGAAGTCCAGCACAATGGCCAAAATCAGAGGGATTACACCTGAGGAAGAGCAAGGCCCGTTCTTTGACTTTTCAGTGTTGTAGATTCTGAATGTCAATCTCTCCCTCCAAAATTTTCATTTATTTATTTATTTAAACTTTTCAGGATGGGATACGTTGATTTATTGATGATATGATAGTTAAAAAGTCTTAAAGATTTTCACTTTTAGCTATAGAATGTGGATTTATATTATACCCAGTAGTACTCCGCAACAATTTGCTGAATTTGTTGCGTGCCAGAAATGTTTGCTCATTGTCCATCTATTGCGAGAAGAGACACGTCTTTCCGCTCGTTAAACAACTGAATACGCGTAAAATTTGACTACTTTTGAGGCTTCGACGCTCCATAACTTGCAGAAAATTAAATTAAATACCAAAATTCTCAAACAATAGAATATCATCAGCTCGTGCAACATGAGACTACTAAAATTTTGGTCAGCATGTATAATAGATATGGAAATCAAACGACTCGGTTCAACACTAATTTATAAAGTTGAAACCATTGGAGGACTAGTCCTTGGTTCAACAGTAATTTACAAGCTTCTTGGTAGCCAATAATTGGCAGCAATTTGCAATCTCTATCTCCGTCTCCCGTTGAATTTACACAATCGTTCGCATTACACAAAAGAGACACCACATAAAAACACAGAAGAAAGTTTACGACATCCCCAAAACAACCTTGCGTGCATATAATTACCAAGAAGCCAAGTATCGGGAGAAAAGGAAAATGGATAAACAAGTTACAGTATCGGTGTAGCCTTTTATGTCAGCAAGTGGAAGATATAGCGTGAAAATGCTTTAAGAGCAGCTTGTGAAATCCCAACATTAGAAGAGCCCCAACTAGCTTTCCCTCCTGCTGTTTCTGAAGACCAATGACTGGAGATGCAACCTTGCACGGGCTGCAGTGGCCATAGATTCTTCGTCTTGCTTTTCTTTTGCCATGGCAACAGCAGTAATGTATGCTTCTCTAGCTTCTTCCATTCTCTGCATCTCCTCATCATCCAAATCATCCTGTTCACTCAAAAGATAAAAGTTACAATATTTGCAACAAAAGCAAGCAAGAGACTAATACCATATAGCATCTGAACAAATTCTCGTCAACAACTAATTGGGATCATAAAGATATTATCACACAAACTTCAAAAGTAGTACATGGTATGTTTTGTCATATAGCAGTTTGACAATTTAAATCAAATAATGGCTTCAAAGTGCAATTCTATAGATATGAGATGCCAAACACTAAGCATTTTGTTTGCTAAAAATAAATTAAACAGCATCCAAGATCATGCAGTGAGTAAAAAAGCAAATAGAAAGAAATAGAGAACTGCTAATATGCAGGATAAGAGCTTACGACATCAGAAAGATGATCAGAATAGTAAGGCTTGATATCATAGTCATCATCAGCATTAAGAGTAGAATCATTCTTTATCAAGCCTTCAAATATCTGCATAAATGATGACATCTCTCCTTGCACAGACTCCATCTCTTCTTGAAGCTTCTCTGCTTTCCTACTTAAGGTCATTACTTGCCACTGTGACTTTTCCAAGGCCGCTTGCTTGTCTGCAAGTTTTATCTGTGAAGGAAGACATTAACAGCATGGCATAATATGTTTCATTTATGTTGCTGCATGCGTGTGTGCAAAAGAGAAGAAGAAGAGTAGATATTAACCACTAATGGGAAACCACTGAGCAGTTAACTACACTAATTCAAAAACATAGCAGCAGAAATCTAGGTACCTTTGCATCAGCAAGTTGTAGCTGAGTAGACTTAATTAATGAGTCCTTTTCAGCAGCCTGGCGTTTCAGCTCATCAACTTTCAAATGAACAGCATTAACCTCACTCTTTGAACTCTCCAATGATTTTAAAAGTTCATCCTTTTCGAACATCTTTCTCTGTAGATCCTCCACTTGTTCTCTCAATGCAACCAACTCTTCCATTTCCTTTTCTGAAACCAAGGCCCTGGAGGAGAATATTGAGAAGCTATCGGGATCTTGGTTACCGTTAGCATTCTTACCTAGGTCTTTATCTCCATTGTCCTTCTTCCTTTTGGGTGGAAGGGATTGAGCCGCGTGCCGACCTTTTGGATCAGTTGTCTTCAAATGAATAGAAAAAAATAATAAAATCTCATTTGACAAACCACATAATGCAACTGGAGATGCCTCACCAAAACCAAGACTTTTGGAAAGAACACAATACTCTTGACAGCAAAACTTGAATGTTGACAGAGTCATATAAAAGAGAGATCTTAAAAGGGAAATATTAATTCAGAATTTTCTTATAAGTGAGATTTGAAAGATGAAGTATTTATTAGCTTCCACCTTGGACCTGTTAATTCAAATGTCAATGTACATAACAGGCTAAGGTGAGGATGCTCAAGTGGATAGTCTCATGACATGCAACTAACTACATAGCAAACAAATGAGTTTAAAGTTTTGTAATGGACATTTCATAAAAATAAGATGAACAGAACATCAACATCAAACTCTCTAGGTTGAAATAGACTGCATCGAGCTTAAAACTATGATGGTTCTGCATGCAAATGAAATGGTTTATCCTTACAAATTTATACAGTTAGTTGGCATTTAAACTCAGGAAGTGTAGCTTATGACCAGAAAAATACAGGATAGTGGATTAGAGAAATAATGACTCTTTCACATGGAATTCAATGTGGTTACTAAATTCTTCTGTTTTAATCGAGTTTTTCCCTCCCAATCCAACCCCTAATTACCAAAATCACCAAACACTTGCCTTAGAGGGTTAACAATGCCTCACAGGACCCAACCAATTATATAGCACGAAAAACAACATTCTACTAATCCCCTAACCAATATAGCATTACAAGCCACATTCTCCCAATAAGATAATACCTCAAACCCTACTTAAAACCAGTCCAATTGCTGAAAAGATACGAACTTGTACTGTTTTACAAATCATAACCAACCAACCCACTGAATATCAAAAAAAAAAAAAAAATTCCAAATCCAGCTGTACTTCTGCCTCTATTCTTACACAAATAAATAAATGAAGTAAATAGAAGAAGATATATTACCAATATCGCAGAATTTATGATGCCTGTTGCACGATTTAATCATATGTGATAAATAATTTACATAAAACCCTTACCTTTTTCACTAAGGATTCCCTGGAAGGCGTCTTGGTGTAAATCATCGAACCACGCCGCGTAAATGAACTGCTCGCTTTTCGATCCTATGCAAAATCAATCAATTTCTTTTTTTTCGGTTAATTTTAACTAAAAATTAAATTAATTAATTCAAGTTAAAAAAATAGAAATATACACACAATGAGGGACTGAACAAGAGGGACGATCTCGACGAGGTCTTTGTAGAGGTCGCGATCGACATTGCTGTTGGTGACTCCTGAGTTACCAAGCGATGGCTGAGCTCCTCCGTGCTGGGTCGGCGACGAGTTGCCGTCTCCAGTCAGCCACGTCGATTTCGAGTCTCCAAACGCCGAATTGTCTTGTAAATCTACAAAGTGCTGCGGCTCGAACATCTTCTTCTTCTTCTTCTTCTTTTTTTTCCTTCTTTCAAAACATTTAAATTCAATTGGAAATTTTTGTCGATGAGAGAATCGAGGGGATAGAGTGCGAGAGTGAGTGAGAAGACACTCAACGGAGGTCTTAATTTGAATCTTCTGCAGATTTGGACATGCATCTTTTTCAACGTCACGTAGAAGGCAGCTTGATTTACCAACATACCCTTTCATTTTGATTAGATTTTTTTTTTAATTTATGACATATCGCATAGTCATAAAATGCATTGTCACGGCAGGTAAAAGTATATGAAATTAATATAGAACCTGAGACTCAAGAAAGCGTAGCGCCTAGCCGCATAGCAGCACTACTTAAGGGTTGTTTTTGGTTGATTTTGAATGCGTGTTTGAACACCATAAAAACTAAGTGAAGATCAATAATTTCTTTTTTTTTTAACGGAGAGTGGGTTATCTTGGTTGTTCGGCTTATACAAATTATCTTAATTTTTTATGGTGTGAAAGAGGACTGAGAGAGTGGTAGATACAGTGAAAAGTTTGACCTCAAATGCAGAGAATTTAAAAAATTATCTTAATCCTACAAAATAATTAAAAAAAGATTAGAGGTGGAGTCCAAGATAGATAGCGATCACACTTCGACACTCAAGTCAAAATTAGAGTTTTCTCATATTAGAGATCTTGTAAGTTCTTAGTAATAGAAACTTAAGACAGAAGAAACCTCAAATTCTCTTATGTATGTATTGAATGTCATGATAAAATTTAAATCTGAGTATATATAAGATGTACCTCAATTAATGTGTCATCTGGTGTTATTTTATTAATATTTATTATTGTTATGTTAGAAATATTCTTATTTTTCATACATGTGACAGTTTAGAAATTTTAAACGTATGCTTAGAGAGCAAATTTAGGGTGTATATATATGTTAGGCACAGTGAGATAGTCCTAAGTACCTATACTAAAAATTTACAAATGTAACAGAAGTTAGTGATCTCAATTGTTATAATATTAATTTTTTTAACTTATTTACTGACGTAACGTACAATTATCCTCTCTTTTACAATAATAAATTTTCTCACAGATTTCTTAATTTTCAATAAGAAATTAATTTTTTAAATCTTACCTTATCCGTCTCTTAGATATTTTTACGAGTACTTTTTTGATTTCTTATTCCAACGAGGTGTACTTGAGGTACCTTCCAACACAGTTAGGATACTCAGGATAAATTAACTTTTCAATATTAACACGTGCCTCTTTGTCGATGGGTCTCTTATTTCCTTCCGAAGTAAGGGTGGACAAAATAGCCAACTCGAACCGATTTGAATCAAGTTTGAAAATTTGATTGTTAGTAAAATGGATGGGTTTATGCCAACTCGATAGGATCGGATGAAACTTGATTCGATCCAAAAACCCGATCGGGTTGGTTTAAAATTAAAAAAATTACAAAATCAAAAATAAAAAACTAAAACTAATGTATCCTAAAGCACTAAAGCAGCTAAACTCCTCAAACACACACACACACACACACAGCCGCCTCAACCAGACAAACCAAACACAAACACACACACAGCCGAAAGCTGACACCACTCAAAGCCGAAAGCCGACACTAGACGTAGGAACCGCCGAGAGCCGAAGCCAACCGAAGTTGCTCCATGAGGATTGTCACTCGATTTGCTGCCCCTAAGCACAGGATCCGCTGCGCCATCTCCACGCTTCCAATCATTCACTATCACCCGATCCGATTCAAGGTCCATCCGAACCCGACAACACCCATTCGAACCCGGCAAGGGGCATCTCGAATTTTTGGCTGTTGACTTTAAGTTTTGGAAGCTCTGAGCCTTTGATAGTGATGGTATAAATGTATATTATATATTGTATGTGAAAGATTAATGTTTAGTTGGTATTTGGTAATGGCTAATAATAGATAATTTTGTATTCTTAAATTTCACCCTACCCGAATGGACCCGAAATAACCTGAATCGAATTGACCGAAATAACCTGAATTAGTCAAAATGTAATTAGAATTGTATTTTATTTTAATCTGATTTGATCTGAATTTAATTTGATTTTTTGATCTGATCTAATCCGAATTATATCCAAATCAAATCATATTGGTCATAGGTTCGGGTTGAATTCGAATGAATTTTATCCAATCCGACCAACTCGAAACTCAATCAGGTTGATCTAAACGTAATTTGAGCCTAATTTTACCCAACCCTAGCACTGCTTACACTTCATAGTTGATGGTTCTAAAACCGAAACATAACTATTCACACTACATAAATGATAGTTATAAAACTGAGAGGACATATAGCTTCATACAATAATAGTGTATTTACTAACACCTTAAGGGAATTAAAAAATTAATTACTAATACCTTAAGGGAATTAAGTTCTTATTCCTTAATCCTAAAATTATTTCGACCTTATGTGTTTCATTCTCGTTTCCCTTCTATTTTAATAAGTAATTACCATTAATCTTTTTTATTTTAAATTTTAATTCTCCAATCCCACAAGTAAAAATAAGTACCATCAATCTTTTTTATTCTAAATTTTAATTCTCAAATTCTACAACCAAACACACTGTAAGGATGCCTTTGATTGGAATATTAAAGGGGGAATTAGACGTTTCTTTGTTAGTTTTATCCTAATCCCAATATTGGTGCTTTTAAGGGCATGTTTGGATGCTGGAATTAAGCATATGATTGAACTAATTTTGAAATTTAATATTTATCCCATGTTTAGTAAGCTTAATTGGATTGGATTAATAGGGACTAAATTTGAATTTATATCCTAAAATCATACTAATTTACATATGAATTTAAATGGGATAAGATTTAAAGTAAAAAGAATAATAATATAATTGTAAACTCTTGTATAATTTTTTTTAATATAAACTAATGTAGTATGATTTAATTAGTTAAATTATATATCTCTTGGCCCACATAATTTATTTTTATTATTTTTATTTTTATTCAACCAATGAGTAAATGCCACATCATTTTATACAAAATTAATTTGTACAAGAGTTTGTAGCTATATCATCACTCAAGAAAAAATTGTATATTCATGAGACTTTTATTTATATCTTTATTTACACCTAATATTAATTAATTGATTAATTAATTTTTTATTTATGATTTACTTAAAATTTATTTTTATTTATTATCTAAGATGTAATTAAATTGTTACTTTCACTTTTACTAACTCTTAAGATTATTTTTTTAATTATTTGTATATTTATTGCATTATTTGATTGTACTAATTTTAATAATAACTAATATATATTAAAAATAATCATGAAAATTAATAATACCATTAATTTATTGATTTTTATAATACTGTTAGATATTTTGATAAAATTAATTAAATATTTAGATTTTTTATTTATTTTAATTTTATTATTATATTATGATTATCCAATAACTTAATTTACAATATATTTAATTTTCTTATTAATTACTTTTTAAATTTATGTTAATCATGATTACAAAATTTCATGAATAATTGATATTTAGATTTATATCTAAATATCAAATTGAATGCTATTTAATACTATCTATATATAATTTAACATAGTCTAATTTAATATTGTACCGAACATAAGATTGTATATTATAATCCAGTTTAATCCAATCTGACTTAATCTAATTCAATCATAATAATTAGTTCAATCTAATGCTAGGTGCTAATTGCAACCTTAGAGTATTAGTATTATCTTATTTCGGGCCTATAGATAATCTTAATTTTATAAATTTTTCATCTACAAGATAATCTCAATTTTATCAAGGAAGCTAAGGTGTGTCATGTCACGGGATTGTATGGGTTAGAATTATATTGTTTTCTCGATTAAACATAATAATTTATAAATATTAAAATTATATTAACATGTGGCAAACATAATAGAAAATTGATTTTGATAATGTAACTAATAAATAATACTAAATATCATCATTACTTTCATAATAAATTATAATTCTATTATAATTTATATAATTATTAAGTATTTTTATAATAAAAACAAAAATGTATTTGAACTATGATTGATATTTAATTAATATCATTGAGTTTGAATAGTATAATTAATAATATGATATTTTTAGTTTATAAAAGTAGTAATAACAACTTGTAAATTGTAATGATACAAAATAAAACTATTATAAAAATGAAAATATCGAACTATTTTAATTTTATATCAAATGATTTTTCATTTGCATTATATTCAATTAAACTATTATTAACTAATTTTTTATTTATTTTTATTAATTTTAATAACATTAATAAAAAAATAATTGTTACAATCATATCTAATTTTGAACTACACAAGACATTATTAAATATAAGGCAAATGCTATATTATATTTAATATAACTTATTTCTCTCACATAAATTATGTAGGTCTTATCATATGTGCACTATTCATGTGAGAAGAATAAGTTATAACTGAATGTAACTCAGGGACTCCCTAAATATAATCATATCTTATCTCATTTGTAACATCTTATCTTATTACATCTTATTTTATCTTATCTTACTAGTAAACACACCCTAAGATCTCATAAGATACTAGATGAATTTTACTAGATTAGCTTGCTCTACCATCTAAGATACTATAGGTGAAATCATTAAAAAAAAAAAAAAGTCTAGTGTTTGCAACAGCAGCACACCACCACCACCAATTACATTAATGGACTATGATTATCTCGGCCTTTTGAGCAAAATTAAAACCAATTGTTTTCCTAATTATTTGAATGCATGTGTGTAATTCAATTGATAAAATTTTTTTAAATTAAACATTAGAAGTTTAGAGTTCTACCTTGCTCACATTAAGTAAGGAAGAAAATTAAGTTGCCATCACATTAAATTATGAAATCCATATGTTTTTATCCAATTTGGTTTAAGTTTAGAAATTTGGTATGTCCATTCATCTCTATATGATAATTACATATTTCTCATTGTAAATATTATAATTTAATATTTAAAAATCGTTATCACTCATCTTCGAATTACGTCAAAAATAATGTTTGTTATTAGTTACCTCGCATCGTCAAGATATTATCAATTAGTTTTTGGTAATTACATCTTTAACACAAAAAAGCTTTTAAACTTATAAATAATAATACTAAAGATCTCAATATTTAAATTTTATAATGTTAGGTACCATCTTAATAGATAAATATTATATTAATTGACACTCAAATTGAGATTCAAAATGTTTAATTTTTTTTATACCACTCACTTATTAAAACGTCAGGATAACAACCAACAGGTCCATTACAACTTGTTCGTAATTAAACAATTATTTGTATCTTCTAAATCATATTTAGAACATTAATATTTGGCCCCAAAATTTATTTTCTGAAACTACCAAAATTAACATTCTATTAAAATCAAATCAAAATGGGAGATAGCCCACCGCCTGAAAACTACATCTGAGAGTCCATCGCCGTGACCCCCAAAAAAAAAAAATCTATATATTTGATTTAACAAAATTTCAGGCCACATACCATTTTTCTTATATTTATGTCATTTTTTTTAAATCATCTCATATGCATAATGCCAAAAAAAGATACAGCTTCATAAGGGATAAATGATGACATTTCCTAGGGCAATCCATTTTGCCACGTAAATAGCATGACAATTATGTATCACACACAGCTAACATATGCCCAAAATTTTTGTGCTTCGCTTCCCATGTTGCCAAATGTGTAAAGGGCAGAAATCATAGACAGTACTGAAGAGATTTCACAAGAACAACACATTTGTGTTTGTGTCGGCCAGGTGACGGTTTATGGTTACTGAGTATCAGTTTCAGATCTTAATTTTATGCGCATTAATAACTTGAACTGCCCCATTTGCCCATTTACTGCTCTCAGGCTCTTAACTAACAGTTTCCTTCATCTCCATAGCAGGAGTGCAGGACAGCATAAGTGGCACTTGCATCTCTCTTAAGAGTCTCGACTCTTCGATGTAAGTACTTTCAAATTTTTTCCCCCAAATTTGTTTATCCGTTTATTTGTTTTATAATGCAGATATGTATCTATGTAATGCAAGTATAATTTTAGAGGGACTTTCGGAAAGTGGAGCTTTTAAGGGAATCTTTCCTTCCAATTAATGATTGACAGATTAGTTCAATATATAAATGCTAAAGAATCATGGATACAGAATTGCAGATCTTAAAATAAGTTGCATAATCAAAAATGGATCTCACAATCCAGCTGATTATGGTTAGGTATCCTAAAGGGATATCGTTGAAACTCAACCGCAACAACCAAAGTATGCAACTGCTTATATTATAATCCAAAATTTTCTTTTGCTTAGTTGTCATTCTTTTGATGGGCTGCTTTCTAGTTGTGCTAGTTCATTTTTTAAGATATAAATCATTTAATTCAATTACTTCTCCTTTCATTTTTGCTAAAGATTGTTCAAGCAGAGCACTAGCTTACTGGCAGCACCCTTTCCCTACCTAATGTTCAAACTGAAACACGGTAACTTTGCCTTGATCAATCATCTCCGTTAAGTGTTGCCTTGCCTGCATCTGCGTATATGACTTGTTTAATTCCACTGCATTGTAATTTGTTTCTTATCTTGAAGTAGACGTTGTGATAAAATAAGTATAAAGCATATCTGTGTAGTACTGTGCAATCCACATGATGATTAAATAAAAGATTAAGCACTTAATGTGCATCTACCGTTGAAGCTCACAATAATTAGATTGATTAATTATGGTCTTGAATGAGGAGGATACACCCGAGATTGAATGTCATGTCGTAAGCCTGGGAAATAAAAAATGGGGAAAAGCTAGCCTTATGTCATAGATGCAAATGAATCTACAAATTTCATTGAACTGAAGCTAAACCAATCACATTCAGCATCAGAAAAAACATTGATATCACAAGGTTTTTCCAGATTCATATATCCTTGTTGCTTTGTGGCCTTTGCCTTCTGATCTTTTTAGTCTGAAAATAAATTCTTTTTCCTTTGTGTTCTTTTTATATTGAAGTCTTTATCACGAGATGACAGACTTCTTGGGTGCAATCATGCAAACTTTTTGTAATATTTTCTTTGATCTTGATGCATATATACATTGCCAGATAGAGATTCCGTGCGTGGAGTTTGACTCTGACCAACAAACCCAATTACAAGGCTTTCAAATTCAGTGACAACTTGCAGGAGATGAGGACTTTTAAGAGGGATATAAACAGAAATTTGGCTGTCCGTAGACGGAGTGGAAATGCAGTGGTCAAGAAGCTACCTCAAGTTAATGATTTAACAGCCTGGAGGAAACCCAAAGGAAATAGAGAAATAAGAAAGAGGCATTATAGTGAAAAGAATCCAATGGAATCTGACACACCGGAGCTGGTTGCATTCTTTGAAGAGCAGGATTATCAGTTTGTTAAGGACATTCTCATGGACAGGGAAGTTCCATTAATGAACAAGTGCTTGGTAGAAAATTGTGAGCTGGACCACAAAATCATCTCTAGCGTGCTTAATTCTGATCACTGCAAATCAGACAGCGGAAAGCTGCAGGCAATGTCATCTATGTCTAATGAGTCGAAACTTAGAATTGAAACTGACACCAGCATGGATGTGATAAAAAAAAGTGGCTCAGAGAACTGGATACTGGAACATGAAGATGATTCTGATGCAATTAGTTGTTGTGGTCAGAAGATTTCATTTGACAGACAGCTGAATGGAGAGGTAAGATACCATTTGCTCTTGGCCATAATTTATAAATTACTAGCTGCAAAGGCTTATCTCCATCTAGTCTACTCGAAATCAATCAGTCTACCTCAAGACTCTTAGCGTGATTCTAAAAGTACTCTTTATCCACTCTTAATTCATGTGGTTATGTTATTCTATTGAAAGAAGAGAGTATTTCTTCCAGGATCCTAATTCACATGCTGACTAGAATTGGATGTTTTAACGAGTCCTTCATTACAAAGCAGGGTTAATATTCTGTCCAGGCTCAGTCCCAGCTCTCATAGACAATAGCTTGACATGCCACCAATGGCAGGCCTCCCTTTTTCTTTTTTTCCCCCCTCCTCCCTTCTTTGCTTCTCAGCCAGTCATGAACTTGTTCATGTTAGTTCAAGCATCTTCAAACAATTGAAAATTTGTTCATATTTAATATGGATTAACATAAGGCTAATGTGAAGGCAAGAAAGTACTATAATAAATTGAACGAACGTTTCTACTTGGAACACTTGGGCAGAACTATGATTAACTTGATATAGTCGTGATCCAACAGTAATTATATTCCCCTGGCCTGCATGATATTATGAATTCAAATACATGTACATTAAGAAAATAAAAATAAAAACAATTTGTAGGTTACGGGGAGAGAGGCAGAGCTGGCAAATTTTATGGTGCCATCTGCAGCTGAGATAGCTGATGACACCAGTTATTCAAGTGAGGCCACTTCAGAAAGTGAGGTGGAGAGTGGAAGCTTGAATACAAGAAACAGTGAAGAAGAATTTCAACACCAAGCAGATTCTGAAACCGAAATCACATTCAAACGTCTAGTTGAGATATCTCAAAGCCTAACAAGTTCAGGTCAAAGCTTTGTTGATCAAGGAGAACCCCTTTCATTTTCGGCGCGCGTGGAGCAAGTACCGTGCACAGGGAGCAACTCTCTTCGGTCAAGCAGCAGCAGTGCCAGTTCGCATTCTTTTGCATTTCCCATGTAAAACTTTCTCATTTCTTCATTGTGATACTTCTCAGCTATTGATTGAATAATTTGGCTCATATATTAGCTTTCAATTGAACAGATTATCTTCAGAGTGGAATGGCAGCCCAGTAAGAATGGTGAAAACTGACAAAAAGCAAACGAGAAAGCAAAAAAAATGGACAAGTTTTTTTTTCTGTTGTAAATTCTAAGAGCTATGAATTCCTATTTACTTGTGTAATTGATTCTTTATTCTTTTCTCCGTGTTAAGAGGGATTCAGACTGGCTAGCATGTATAAGTTCATGTCCTCATGCAACAAAATAATAACACATAATAGTTATTACACAAATTTGATGAGTTGCAGCAATCAATATTCATTTCCTATGGCTCCAATAGAAGAAAACTCGTTGACTGGATACGTGTTATTTGAACTTAGTTATTTTGTATGTAACCTCGCAGCGATTTCATCTGCAGCAAATAACAAGAAGTTTTCGTGCGGCATCCTGTGATTCGCTTGTTGTATGTCTGTACTGGATGCATGCAAGAGGCAAATAAACCTCCAAATTTATAAGCCCAGCGTGTAACCAGATTGGGCCGGGCTGATGTGCTAGATTTTGCCCATTGTGTTGTGCATCAAAATTGGGAAACAATTAAAAGCTATCCAAGTGGATAGACACTTCTAATAACAAATTGATCTTTAATTAAAAAAAAAAAAGTACATATATGATTCTTTTGTATGTTAAATTCTTAATCCATATGTATTTATTTATATTTGATTAGATGATAGCTATACATGATAATCCAATAAATTGAGAATCACAATTTATTAAGTAGAGGGTGATGTACAACGTGAGCTTGAGTTAACTGCAATAAGATACTCAACTCAAGCTTAATATTTCAACTCAAGATTGCTTCAAAATTGTCCAGCTATGTTTGATTGTTTTCCATCATTGTGTTCGCCCTAAGGATGCAATTCGTGCATCTTGAAACAATTGGCCTGAACCAAAAGACATAATTTGTTTGGGAAAGCTTTAGTAGCTGGACTTGCAGTTAAGATAATCAAATCTGCAAAGTTAATTAGCCCCATTATTAGCAACAGTAGTGCATGTGCATCATTATGCTGCCAAGATTGTTTCCTTAAAACCGTGTCCCCACAACACAAAATCCAAGAAAATCTTCAACGACCACCGCACTCATGGCCCCATTTCAATACAGAAGTAGTGGGTAGGGCTCCGGCTCTGCTGAAATTGCACGAATATACAGAGTCTATCGAAACACCAGTTTCGGTACTTGTTTAACCTATTTCCCTCTTATGGGTAACCATAAGTTTCAGGACAAAATCTTTGTCAATCATTTTAGGGCAACAAATATTTAAAATCTCCTTCGGGATCATCTTGGCATTGGCATCACTTCCCGGTTGGCAAATGTTTGTTGTGTAGTCGTACCAATGGAAGGACCACCACCATGTGAGGCAGTACCCTCTAGTCCCAATCGATGCCACTGTTATTGCTCGGCAGTGGCAGGGCAACACTGAAACACATTGGTCCAGTGCCACTGAATTGTAATAGATCCTTGCATCTTGCATATATTTTTGCGATAAAATGTTCAAACCGGACCCCTCATGATAGGTCACGTCTTTCTTCGTGCTTGGACCTATATATGCATCAATCTTCTTGCAAATTCATATTGCTATCATTCTTTTTGTTACTTAAATTATTATATCACATGAACAGTCTTTTCGCCATTCACCATACGTCGAATGATGAAGGATTTCACGTTACAGGGGGTGTTAGAGCACTGATTCAAACGTTCTAGAGTATCTGAACACAAAAAGTTTAATTTGGCTGCTCGAGCTCGTTTCACATGTGCACTGGAACTCTCACCATTGAAACTTCTTACTAGGAATTATTTTCCTGGCAACCAAATCAATATCATTTCTATGTTCGGCCCCGCTAATGTCTTTTCACCGTCTCTTTACACCAATTGGGTTTGATTTAGTGCGCATCAATCACAGCAAACAGAGTGGTCGTTGTTAATCAAGCAGGTGGTTCATGCAGTTAAAAGTGCACCAGCCTGCACGCAAATGACACTTACTAGACCCCGTGATAAGGCCTAGTTTGGCATTGCCATGAAATATAAATTAACAATTTTGCTTTCAGAGCAAAGACGCTGATGTGTTCATTAGACTCATATCGGTTTTACAAAATTTATCAAACAATTATTCGCTGACAGGATCAGCTAGTGCTTCTGCCGCATTCCCCAAACAAAGCCTGCAAACTTTCAGCAGAATGCAGCTCATAGAATTTGAGAAAACTACTCATACGTTTGAAAAATTTGCAAGGTTCTGCTAGCTAAGTACCTTGATGCTAGATAGCTAAGCATAAAATGCGCGTTACCTGTGGGCAAAGCGCCTCCAAGGTTGACACTAGGACGTCCAAGTTATTAACTTCAGTCTTCAAAGCTTCATTTCACACCTCTCTGTCTACATTCATTCCCATAATGAACCACGGAGTCCGTCATCAAACAGGGACCACTTCAAAGCTCAAAAATCAAAATCCATTCTTAGGACCACCATACCCCCCCCCCCCCACGCACCTAACTCAGCCCCACGTCCTACCCTAAAAATAACCAAGCTTCGATCATGCCATATCTTTGATGATGACATCGATATATCACCTATTTCGTCACCACGATTTAGACAGTATCAGTCCATGAAAATATGACCGCGTATATCAATTTGTATATATATCTTCTAAGAATTCTCTGCCTTGGAGCTGAACCAACTTGTGGCACTAGCTAGTTGTGCTGTAAATTGGTATAAATTTTTGAATGGTACAAAAGGCGTGAGATTCAAATCAATGCTCACATTAGTGCGGAGGGTAGAAATTGAGTAGAAACCAATAATAATGATATTCTCTAAGAATCTTTCTATGTGACATTAATTTAAAATAGTAACGAAGGGCTAAATGTTCAGCGATTTTACATACTGAACCAACAATACTTGTAATGAGATGGGATTCTAGTTCCCCTTAGATCTCTCAACAATTTTTTTTATTTTTTTTGGGGGGAGACCAAATTCTACATGTGCATCAATCAATATCTTGTGAGATTGAAAAATCGATAACATTCCCAGAAGACAACTTACAAATAGAAATGAACTAGTCAATACGGCATGGGTAGCTGCATTACCCGGGAGAGAACGAGGGATGGGGAACTCTGATGTAATAATAAATTCTCTACTCAAGTGGAAAAACAGACACGAAAGCACACATTACATTGGTTGGATGATATCGACATTATTTCCAACACACACAGCAGAAACAAATACCAATTGCCCACCAAGCGCATGACTCAATGCGCGCCGAGACTTGACACCACTTCCTGCACATGCGACTCGGCCCACAGTCACCAAGTTACACAGAAGCTAACCCACCCCACCCCCCACACCCACCTAATCTGGGTCCCCGGACTCCACGTCATCATCCCCACCCACCCAATTTTTTTTTTTGTTTTTAAATATATTTCACATTTTCACATCTCAATCAATCTTACCCTGTTCAGCACTCAATTCCCATCAGTGAAATGAAAACCAAGACGCTGCGGACGGGACAAACCGACCTTTCCCAAAGGAGGTCAGCCTCCGACGTATGGCGAAAGCCCACGTGGCCCCCTACGATTTGGGAAACCTCTCCCCTCCCACTATCGTCGCCACGTGGAGTCATAATCACATATGGGACTGGTCACTACCTCATGTGCCCCCCACCACTCTCCCCCACTCCCCCTTACCGACTAGCGCACACACTAAAAAACCCCCCCACTAATTGTCCGTACACATATTTTCTCTCCTCGCCTTAAACTGTATAAATATTAACAACAACGTGTAATTATGATCGCCATTAACGTTGTATGTCATGACGTGGCTTAATTAGAACTATAATGCTTGGGTTTGACTGTTGTATTAAGTTAGTAATTGGACATTTTAACTAAGTTAACAGAGACTTTTAATTAGATAACACAACCAAACAACGAAACAAATAATCAAACAGAACACTCTCTAGTTACTGTATATTTTTCTTGATTAATTAAATCCCTGATACATTAGGAACCAAAAAAAAAAAAAAACCCAAAAGTAAAATTTGAAAGGAAAAAAAAAACTAACATGGAAGTTGCTTGCACATGAACACAACAACGATCAAACCCAATCTTCCTTCAAAAAATAATAATAATAATATAAAAAATTTACATAGGAAAACAGTCATAATATTGATACTATTCATGTAACCCTCCTTCACAATATTCTTTAACTTGATTTGTTTCCCTTTTTTTTCTGTTTGTGTTTGTTTGGGCGGAAGGGGGGGGGGGGTTTCGATCAAAGAAAAATCTTTTTTGTAGTTAATGGAAAAGGTAAGAGATTTACGGGAGGTAGAGACTAGGGTGATCTTGATCAGTCCACTGAGTACTCTGACTCCAGTACGAAGCATGATCAACGGCGTTAGGAAGATCGAACAAGCCTTGATGATCACCACTGCCATGCCAATCCAACGATCCAAAACCCCCGTGATTCCCTGATCTGTCCTGCAACGCCGATAACTCATCGTGTACCGTCTGATCAAGCAACCCACTTGCCATCTCATGCAACTTCAATTCGTGATGACCTCCCATGGAGCTGACACTAGCCATCTTCTGCTGTTCTTGTTGCCACTGCTGCTGCTCATTCTGAACATGCTCAAGATTTTGCTGAGCATTATTCAACAGACTACCGAACCCAAAAGGCAAAGCTTCATTCGAGGATGTAATCAGACTCGTGAAACTCCCAATTTCCGAAAATATCCCGCAATCAGACGATCCCTGATCGAGCAGAGCAGTAGTCGTTGCAGTCTCAAAACCAGGATCTTTATTCTTATTGTTCATAGCACCCAACACATTCGACACTGAACTCGAAGAATGCACGGACACAGCTTCAACACTCGTATTATTATTGTTGTTATTGTTATTATTATTATTATTCGTAACGGTGAGAGTGCTAGAGCTTTCACTACTCGAATGAGAATTCGCCTTAGGATCTCTTTGCCCCGCAGCTGCCGCTTCGGTTTGCGTTTGCGTTTGCGTTTGAACTGATGATTCTGAGTTGGGTTTGGGCTTTGAGCTACGCTTGGTCTTCCGGCAGCCTCCTCCAACAGGTACGTTACGCAGGACGCCGCCTTTGGTCCAGTAACGGCGGCAGTTCTTGCAGAAGTGGCGGGGCTGGGATAGATTGTAGTTGTTGTAATAACAGAATTTTGTGTTTAAAGAGTCACAACGCGGGCACTTCAGAGCCTGGTGGTTCTGGTGGGGATGAGGCCGTAGCCGCCTGTCACCACCGCCGCCGCCGAATAATCTGCCTCCGCCGATTGAGTGGATGTCTTGCATTCCGTACAAGTGTTGTTTAGATAAGCTTTTGTTTGTAATTAAAACGAAACAGAAAGATTTTGATTAATTTAGCTGTTAGGATATACTGAAAATGAAAAAAAAAATATATCGTTGTTCACATTTGTTGTATATTCAACAAAACGATAAGAAATAGAAACATAGAAGAAAGAAAGAAAGAAAGAAAGGAAGAAAGAAAACAATGGGGAGTGTGTGAGAGAAGGCGATAATAGATGATCTGAAAGTTCTGACAAATATCCCCTACATATCTTTTGAGTAACAAAATTTCGTTCAATTACGAAATTAACCATACAACATTTATTAATTTACAGAAAATATCCTCGATTGGCGTAATTTACCGAACTAGCCCTACTGAGGTAGGGACTGTCGAGGAGGGATGGGGGGATGGAATCGGGATTTGATAGACAAGGGAGGACCGTACGGGAGGAAGGAGAATCAAGCCGTCCACGTGGACGGGAGAGGAGGGGGAAGAGTTGTCGTCCACAAATTTGGGGTGTCTACTTGTCGGCCACCCCGGTTTATCTGCTCTGCTATCTCAGTGTGTCAGTACAACTGGTGGAGGGACTGCCACGTTGCCTGCCGTAATTGGTGTGTTGTCAAGTTGATTTTTTTGACAACAGTAGGGGCTCACTGTACCATGCATCTGACCCCGATACGGCGTCACACTGGGGAATCATCCGCTGGTTTCATCTCATTGTTTATTCGACGATACTCGTGTCAGATTTTCCCCTGATGAAAATGAAGATCGGGAAGCGGTACTTGTATAAACTATGCCAGAGGGGGAGACTACCTAACAAAGTTCACGAACGTGGGGAACTCATGACCTGTGTAATCCAAGGATAGGATGATGCTCTTTAAAATAATTTATAAATTTCATTACACTCTATAACTTTAATTTGATTATTAAAGTATATACAGCACATTATAAATAATTATATCATATAACAGTTCATTTCAGTCATTAAATTCTCAATTTTATTTTTTATTCCTTATATTCAATGGTTGAAATAAATAATTATATGGTACAACTGTTGTAATATAAATTTTACCTATAAATCCACTTATAAGTACATCAAAGATGTAGTTAAAAAATTTTTACCTAACGAATATATTCAAAAATATTATACACTTACCCCAACAAAAAAAAAAAAAAAATTGTTGAAGCGAGGCAAAGAATCAGACTTTCGTGTTGTTGAAACCACTTCAACTGGAGTGAGCTTGCTGTCTTTAAACTATTGAACAAGTCATATGGAGCATTTTTATAAACTCAAATGACACGAAGACTGTTTTAAACTCATTGTACAAGGGGAAAAAGAAAATTGTAATAATTTTTCGTATGTGAGAAAGTGAATCTAATTATGTGATCTTGACGACAAAGATAACTTGAGTGAGAGAGACTACTTAAAGGTTGAGTTTATAGTCCCGTTTCGCGAGTAATATTATTATTTGTTAAAAATTTTTTAAAAAAAAAGAGAGAAGTGTGTGTATATATATATTCTCCTCTCTACTCTCTTTCTAATTAAGAATTATATTATTTTAAATAATTTCTTAAAAATTACTTAATTAATTATTTTTTCTCTTTCTCACTTCAATTTTACAAATTCTCATAAATTCATCCATATATATTCTTTTAACCACAAATAATTGATATCCTAAACTTAAAAAGGTAAAATTCACCATTTAAAAGTAAACATCAACAAATTTTTATTTATCATAAAAGTTCATAATTATCAAGAAATTAACTTTTATCCAAACTCAAAAGTCAATGAATATTAAGAAAAAAATTTATGTATATAGAAAATATGATATAGAAATCATGATCTCCTGAAAAAGATTTAAAAAAAATCAAATGAAGGTAAAATTAAGTGTTTTACAGAATAATGATAATTTTGAGGTCTTAATATTTTAAAATTTTAATAATAAATTTATGTTTTAAAATAAGCGTAAAAATGAAGTTGTGAGAGTTTAAATAACCCTATTCCGTATATATTTCATATAGAAAATAAATATTATCCATTAAAAAAAGAAATCTCATTTGTTAGTGGTTATTTGAGTAATGTGTTATTTTTTTAATTACGTAATCCATCAATGTAAATCTTAAACTAATTTGATTAATTATCTTTGAAGTTGTCATAGTTTTTAAAAACTTTAAATTGCTCCTATTTATATTAATAAAGAAGAAAAAGAAAAAAAAACTCAATGAGTTAATATTTTTTTTCTTAATTAGAAAAATAAAAGAAGTAAATCGAGATTTGATTTTTTTTAAAAAAATAATAATAATAAAGGGTTAATCTAGGGGCGAGGAGGAGGCAAATGAGCGGAGCAGGTGGGAATGAATGTAAAGGCTAAGCTACGAATGGAGTGTGGGGTCATGTCATATCCGTAGGAGCCTTATTAGGTTTAAACTCCCCCCATAAATGGTGACAAGCGTGCGATTCCACCCGCCTTCGTCGTCTGACACAAACTTCCATCCTTAAACTCTGTGAGAGTGTGACCTTCTCCTGTTTATTTATTTTTTCTCTTTATCTCTTTCGAAAATCCACAATTAAAAAAAAAAAAAAAAAAGAAGAAGAAGAAGAAGGCCCGTGCATAATTAATTAATTACCAAAATATCAACTCATCAGTCGGTAAGTGTGCCCTTAAAATTTTATTATTTCTCTGGACGGCAAAAGTAGATTTTTTTTTTTAATTTAAATACATCAGTATTAACTATTAAGACGAAAAAATGGAAACAAAACAAGATCGAGTGCAACTCCCAACACCAAAATTCAGCACCCACAATGTGGCTGATTAAATTTCTTGACAGATGGTTGGACTTCGACGCAACCAGCGCTCCCCAATCACATTAGTCAAAAATTGTTCATAATTGAGCTAGAATCTTAGGCACCTAATAGATATTAATTGCTTAGACAACATACACATATAATCAACATCTCATAATTAATTGTTGTTGTTATTTCTTTTCTTCTTTTTATCATATTGTAGCATTCAACGTCTGAATCTAATTATCAGATATCAAACGTTCTCATTATTTTTAATTTTTATATAAGGAGTTCCTTAGGTTATATTTATTGTAATTTACATACACACATAATTATAATATTCGAGTAAGAATCTCACACAATAATTATATAACTGTGTGTGGTATAAATTATAACAAATATAATTTAAGATTTTCTTTTATATAAATTAAGCCAATCGTAATTGACATTCACATGAACATTCGACAGTTTACATTTTATTACAAATTCACTACTTTAATTTCAATATATAACGAACGTCACTGGAATTTTTCAAACTCTATTCGATATTTTATTTTAAAGTTAGTTTTTAATTATTTCATAAATTAATTATCTTTCAATCACTTCTTATTTTTAAAAACTTCAGTTTACCTCTTATTTTTGTCAAAAAAAATTTTAAAAAATGAACTAACTTCCCATTTTTTTTTCTTTTGAAAAAGAAAGAAGCAATTATTTGAGTTTTAAAAAAATATGAAATTAATTTATAATTTGAAATTTACCCTTTATTTAATCCTAGAGCTTAAGAAATGTAACCTGAAATTTGAGAATTTTTATTAAAAATAAAAAAGAGTTTGGTGATTACGCATTACAGTTGTTATATTATATAATAGATCGAACCCTTATAACGGATGGACAACGACATTTAAAATAAATCATTGTCATCGCAGGATCTTATTGTTGTGTAATACATATCTAACCGCCTAAGCAATGGACTCATAACAAACTTCAACACCATATTAATGTATTAATTGAGTGACCCACTTTAACCTTATTGGCTTTATATCTTTTGCTTGATTTGATTTTGCAATTTAAATGTTGTCTATGCTATGAAGTAGCTATATTTGTTAGTGAATTAAAGTTTTGTATTAAATTATACTCGTATGTATTTATAATAAAAAATCTAACAAAACCTATCTTGGTATTGTCCATTTGAAAGTTTATTTAGAATTCTACTCCAAAGAATAATGGAGAGGTAAATTAGTCTCTTTTACTATTTATCATATTATATAACTACTTATTACACTTTGGACATAATTCACTTAACTGTAGTTACACTTTATACTCGTAAATATTTGAATTGAATAACAATAGAGGTAAGGATTGATATTTTCTAAGTGAGATTTCACATTATTATCAGAACCATTAGAAAAATTAAAATATATATTATGATCTATTATAATGGACATTGTATGTCACATTTATAATATTGAGATAATAAACACATTTATAATATTGAGATGTACATATTACATCTCATATATTATGTCGTACATATGACATACCACCATGTCTAACTGAAATAATAGAATAAGTAAAATCTCGGAGATATTTTTGTCTCCAATAGATTTTTTTTCTATAAAAACAAATGAGATGAAAATTTGACTAAAATAAGAATTGTCCCCAATTTTTGACAATATATGTAAATTTCCAATAATAATAATAACTTGACAAAGTAAAATTGATATTTGAAATACACAGGTGACAACACAATAATAAATAATATAAAAGACAAGATTATCAGTAAAATATTTTTTTAAAGGTTTGGAATGAGATAAAATATCTTACTTATTGAACCGCTCTTACCATCTATTATTATTCTAATTTGAGGGATTGCAAGCACAGAATACATTCACGTTAATTAAGGTATGCCCAAAACTATATATATATATATATATAATATTCAAATTTGTATGCAACATACACATTGATCCCAAATGGTGAGATATTTTTGTAATAGATCTTCACATACGGAAAAGATTCTTGTAAGGTGTAATACAGCCTCTTGCCCCATCCGAAAACACTTCTTTCTCTAGAGCTAGCCCTGCTTGCAGTTTCGCGCAAAATTAATAATTATCTTCTAATTTGTGCGAGGGACAACAAGCAATCTCGATGGCGTGGCCCCAGCGATAGTGCGAACAGGCCGTCCATCAACTGTTGATGATTTGATGATCGGCACTATTCAGTCGAGTGGTGGAGCCCAATGTTTGTAGGTACTGTATCGGCCGTCCGCTCACTGCTGTGAGTTGTGAGCGTAATTGCCACTGTACGCGATACAAATGTGAAATGTGTGTCCCCATATCCGCTTGTTGGTGCAGGAGATGGACGGGATTAAGTTGGCCGTACCCGTATGCCCTGTCGCGAACAATTTGTACATCAATGCTGCCTGCCCAAATATTGGATTATTTTTAAGAGCTCTCTAAATTAAAATTGGTTATAATTTATTATTTTCATATATTATAATACGATGATATTCACATAATATTATAATACGTAAAGAAAATAAATTATAATTTAATATTTACCTTATCTTTTACGCAGCGTTGTATATATCACATTTTACCTGTTTCGAATGATTTATTGAAACGGTTTTCAACTCTTTTTTTTCTTTTTCCCCAGCATAGCATAGTAGGGTACAACAATAAATTAGTTGTTGATTGGTTTTGCATCAATCTTAGAATTATAATTTAAATAAGGGTGATTCTTACTTCCTCCCATATTGAAATGAACATACGCCAATTATCTCCTTTTTTTTTTCATTTTATAACAGCAAATTTTATAGTAGTACATTCATCCAAAAATACACTTTATTCATATTTATTATAAATTAAACAAATCATATAAATAGAATTTACAATAAAAGAATTTTAAGTACCAAAATAAGAAACTCATGTTTTGGTGTGAATAAAAAATTAATAATAAAATATTTTTATAGTATTTTTTTCTTTTTTTTCAAATTTTTTATTATAAATATTTACATGTTATATTTGCAAAATAAGTTATGAAGCAAATAACCTATCTACCCTTTTTCCCTTAAATTTTTGGTACCAGAAATTTTTTTAATATTTTAAAAATAATAAAAAATGCTGTATATATGTTAATTTAATTTAAGAAAAATTAACAGTCTTTCTAATTCGGATAACTAATATTATGAACACAAAGTCAGAATGCGACATCAACAAAGTATTTAACGTATCAATTACTTTTAAGTGCTATAAAATTACTATATCAATTACAATTTTTTTTTTTAAAAAAAAGACTTCGTTCATGAAAGGTTTTGATGACATACCATATAAATTTAATTTACAATGTCATATTTTAATTTTGTATATTTGTTATAGACATATGTACCCACGTGTGGACTATGGAAGCACATTAAAAGCCTACTTGTACAAAATTTTCTTATGGGTCATCACCGTGATAGAATTGAGGATCAGAACTGTAAGGTACCCCAAATCAAGTAAAATTTCGAAGTTGATTTTGATTGAATTGATTGCTTCAATGAACAGGTAATTTGATGGGAACATGTCCACATGCAAATGGGACGGTGGGGGCACTCTAAATTAGGCCTTCAGGTACTTGTCCACATCTTCTGTCACACACACGCACCAACAGAAAAAATACAAGCTCTCAAAATTTCAGCGATCATCCCTTATTTCCGATTTATGTTTACAATTGATATCTATATCGAATGGAGATTGTTGAAACGAGTTCGTAGTATTACTCCCAACACAGAGAGATCAAAACTGAAATATATATTAATACATAATTTAATGCCTCAATCAAACAATTAGGCGATTCAAACTCATAATTTATTTAATAACATTTATGTTCGGGTCTCTATTAATACCCTTCCCTTAAACAAAAATAAATTACCATCTCATTTTAAGTGCTAATGTATCTTAAAATAAGTTCAATACCCAAGTTGAGCTTATAATTGAACAAAAAGTGAGCTCATATAAAGTGGCAACGCCATAATTAGATTAGTAGGCAAGGTCTCTGTGGATGTATACGACTATAATGTCAATAATTAAGGGATAGACTTATGATTGAATTGGTATCTCATTTCTACGTTGTGTTATCAAATCATTAACAATTTCGATGGATTGAAATTAAGAGAGAGTACAGATCTACATCATATCGGTCAATATAAGGAAGTAGGCAAACTTGTTTGAAATTGCAAGGCATTAGGCAAAATGGAGTCATTTTACGTGGACTCATTAGGCTTTTCACTATCTGTAGATCGGAAAAAGATATTGGGGTTCTTGGTTCTAGCATATAATGGGTGTCACTATCCTAAGTCACCAACTTTGGGCTATGCTTATAAGGTCCAGTCGGTTGGAGTGGAGACATCTTCTCAGTTTTTGGGCCCCACCATCATGTGGTGCTTGGGCCCTAGCCCATCCCTATCCTATTCCTCCCATGCAGTTTACTCGACTTAGGTCCCCCGTGCTAAATACTATTCCCGATTTTCGTTTTCCTGTGGTTGGAGAGAGAGGGGGAAAAAAATCATTTAAGCTAATTTTGATGGTATGTCCCGGTCCTACTTTTATTTGTAAAAGTGTATCGTAGATTTATTAATTTTAATTTAAATGATATAATTTTATTGGTAACACATTGATAGAGATATAAATTAAGTATTAAAAGTGAGTAAGCGTAGCATCGTTCAATTAAAAAATAAAATAAAATAAATTGGTATAGACATTTTTTAGAAACTTCAAGACAGCAAGTGTTGCCTTGATATTTTAAATCAAAAAATCCACAAATGTAAAACGATGAAAATGAATGAACCACTATTTAGCATCAATTAATTAGTAAGCCGTTGATTTAGGTGAGACACATCTAAAATTATTTGGTGATGAAATGTTGACGAATTGGATGAATCAATTCAAAATTATTTATCTATCAAAATCAACAAAACCCAAAAAATATTGACTTTTATAGACCATAGATTGCCAGAGCAATTACCTAACAAAACCTTATAACAAATTTTAAACAGGCAAATTTCGAGTAGGTCTTCTAGATGGGTTCCACTTGAAGACAAATTGAAGACTAAGTTGCCCAAACAATTGAATTAAAATAATTATTTCAAATAAAATAACATTGGGAAATGACGCTTGAGAATCAAAATCAATAAAAATATTTCCCATCAATAACATGTTTCCTAACCTAGATTGTTGAATATAGAGTTGAATTAGAACATGACCTAAATCTAATTATTTTATAGTTAATTTGGAATGTTTGTTTTGTTGATAGCATTTTCATTTTAATAAAATGCGAATACCGCTAAAAAAAAAATATAATTTTTAATATACTGAAATATTTATTTTTAAAGATTTAGTAGCATCTTTCCTTTTATAAAATGTGCATACGCTCATTAGAGGATTATGTGTATTTTAATTTAAAGTTTTAAATTTATTAAAATTCGGAATCCTAAGTTTATGTGTGTGCATATATAAATATATAAAATAAAGATATTTTCATTTGAACAAAAATAAAGATGTAAAATTAATTCACACCATTATAAATCCTTAAGTTCATATCAGAATTTGTCATACACCAATACAAAGGAAACACTCTGTATTCTTTTTTTTTTTTTTTTTCTGAGGACCCGGTTGTGGCCGTTATCAACAGGTAATTCTCGGATTCTATTACAATCCAAGAATCCGATTACGATTCTTAACTCTTTCTCTGTCTGTCTGTCTCTCTCTCTCTCTCTCCCCACATGATTTGTGCAGGAATTGAAATTGCTTGGCTGCATCATTGGTTCCCAATTCTTTGAATTATTTTGTGTCCGCGAGCCGCTTTGACAGGTCGAATCAGGCGCTTTTGGAATTCAAATTTTGGGCCCCGCGCTTCTTGTTCTCATCGCAAACAATAAATTTGAAAAGAACAATTTTGTACAAATCACAAAATTGTCTTAAATCATTCGTGATCTTGTTGAGGTAACATCTGAGTGCTTAGCCCACAGTTCGTAACCCTCGGGGGCCGAACGCCCAACTGCGAAAATTGACCAGCAAACAGTCCTCATCAATAGTCATTTACCCCAATGAGGACTTTGAATGTATTAAAAATTTCATAAACGCATACGTAACAAAATGTTATTAAATTATTACTTGGCTAACGTAGTATCTCTGATACGTAAAGATGATTCAAATTTCGATCAATAAGACTATTGATTGAAGTGAATGTTATAGAAAAAACATTGAAACGTCTTTCAATTTTCATGATATGTACTACCAGACATCCCCAGAAACACTAAATAGTTTCGAGTTGCTAAAATACCAAAGAAAATACACGATCCCATCAAAACGCATGGTAAAGGCTCGGTCCATTTGGAGAAATATATTCATTTCTTCTCAGTTTTTTTCCTCTCTCTATGTTCGTTCTCCTAGTGTTTGTGTTTGTAAGCCTCGGAGAGAGAGAGAGAGAGAGAGAGTTCATAGAAACTACAATGTACATGTGGAGTACTAATTTTTTTTCGAGCCCACCTTTGCGAAAACGATAACAATAAATGCGAGGGATGTCTCGTTGTTTTTTTTTTTTTTTTTTCCTCTCTGCAAATTATACAGTACAAAGCCTTGATCTGAACGGACGATGAAGCCCAAAGATCCCTTGCGTCGTGCACATCACATCTATGCCGATATTATTGGTCATAACTACAAAACAAGTGCGTGCCAACAACTTATTCCCAGCGCACAAGTCATGTCATTCGCATCCGCCAGTAGTCAGTCCTAGCTTATAATTTAGACCTTATTTTAAAAATAACACTAAATGAAATCAACGCCACATGCGAACTGTGTTGCAATTTGTCGTGACTAATGACTCGCCATGGCCCATGAGAGAAAGAGGATGACTTAACTACATATCTCAGATAATGCCATTAGTGTTATTGCTAGATTTAGGCATTACCCAGTCACATTGTTATAAGTAAATGTAGATCTTCCTATTACTAACAACAATATCCTATTCAAGGTCGATTATGATATATTTTGCGAGTCCTAGGTCGAGTTGCCTTGTTTATCATTAGCAAAAATCAGATAAATATGCCGTATCACATTATCCTATCATTAGTCTGAAAATTTAATATACGTATATATGTTTTCTAAAATAATTGCTTTAAATTATAACCATCCCAAATCTTGTAATTGAATTATCTTATTTCAGCATGTTTTACCATAGAGTTTTATAAGTTCAAGAAAAGGGAACAAATGTAAGAGGTGATTATTGATGTACACGGCGATTGTGTTTGTTTTGGCACAATGTATGCCTCTAAGGGGAAGGGGAAGGCACAAGCATACAAATATCATTTCCACTAGGCAGATGGAAGGTACACATGGGAAGCCCAGCTTCTGCCGGTCTTAATGAGCTCATGTGAATGTGTGATTAGACGGTGCATTGAATTAAATAGACTGATCGTATTAAGAACTTTAGGCTACTTAGGAATAATTAGCCCTACCCCTTCATTTCTTGAGGTAGCTTGAAAACGACTTATCACCTTCGGATTAATTAATCTTAAAAGAAGTGCTACGTATAAGAATAAGACTTCCTTTGAGTGTAAATTTTTTAAGTATAATTTATTTAAATAAAATTTATTTTAATAAAATTTTTATTGAAAATTTATAAATTTATTTTAATAGATAATTTTTTTTAAAAAATATTATGAAAAAAAAAAATAAAATTATTAAATAAGTAAAAAAATATTTTAAATATTTTAGCAGTTAAAAAATACTTTTTAAGTTCTACTCTTAAAAGTCTAAAATTTAAATTTTTGTTAATAGAGATAAAATAATTTATTTAAATTTAAAAAATTTTACTAAAAAAATAATCATATAATAATAAAAATTATAATAAATATTTATTTAATTAAATAAATATTTATAACTATTAAATAAACTATATCAAACAGATACTAATTTAATTTTTTTTTTCCTGTTCGTTTTTTTCAAAGGTTGAAAAATCACTTTTTAATCCCTTACATTCTTCAACTAAACGACCAATCGAGTGTAACTGTTTAAAAATTTAACCCACTCCGCCTCATGCAAGAAGAATTAATTAATAGATTTCAACTATTTAATTTCAATAACCCTAAATTTAATCTTATTTTTTTAATTTAAATTATAATAAATTATTATTCAAATTCTAACTCATATTACATAAGATTACTACTAACATTTCATCAACTCTTACATAACACACCTATATTTTACTTTCTCAAATATTCAAACAAATACTTAATCCACTTATATTTTGAATAAGAAAAACTGTTTTCACTTAATTATTTTTCACAATTGAAAAAATAATTAATCTCCTTTCATATTCATTAGAGAGAGGGAGAGAGAGAGAGAGAGAAGCCCCCCGGGGGGGGGGGTGAATTGGAAGGCCATAATTTCATCAATCGTGCTCTTAACAAATGAAGAGCTGCAGACACGTGAAGCACCAGAGATTTTCCAACCAGATCACCCATGGCCGTACCGTCATTATTTTGTTCATTGCGTATTATCGTTTCATGTTTTACATCCACGGCCCATCGTTTCGGCCCAAAAATCATGCATACCCCCGTCCATCTTACTCATCATCTAGCTCAGTTATCTCAGCACGCACTGGCTTTAATCCTACGAGTAGTAGCGAGGGTATGCTACACATTAGTAAATTACATTTTGTAAACCGAGGCTACTCAACCCATTTCTGTCTCTCCGAAAAAAAAAAAAAAAAAATTCTCAAACTCTCCTACGATAAGTACCATTTTTCTATCTTTAGCCGAATACAACCTGGGGGAGGTCTATAAATCAACAGTTTCCAAGCAAAGCCTCCACAACTCTGAAACTACATCCCAAACCCAGGCACGATTTTTCGCATGATGTATCTTGCAACAAATAAGAGTCTTAAAAATATAGTCACACGATTTGTCTAGCAATCAATAAATAGTCTTAAAATGTACTCCGATACATATGCAAATCAAAGCCATTGCATTTCTCCACCAGGGTGCAAAACTAGAATAAAACAAGGCATTAACAAACAAGACTATAGAAATCAGCAGGGACATAAAAAAGGGCAAGTTTTTTGACCATTTAAGATACATTCACAATCTACGACATGCCATATTTAAGCATATGGCATAACAGAACATGACTCAGGGTTGCACATTAAGGAAGAAGCACAAAACCCTAAACATTCAACAATTGACCAAAGTAACCCACCATTAAAGCATTCAATATAAAGGCAATAGAGTGCACAGGATCAAACATCGTCATGAAACAACTGTTCCATTCAGGAGTTCGTGCAGAACCATAAAAGGAACAGGTTTTTTTGCCATACCGAGGGAAAATAACACCATAACAACATGCATTTGCAAAAAGGACTAGTGTATGTTAACAATACTTGCACAATAGATATTCATTTCAACAAAGTCACAAGTAAAAATCCTCTGCTCAGTCGCCCGAGTTGTCATTCCAAAAGTCATAAGGCTGAACAAGATTCAAGAGAGAAGGTACAAGAAGTCCAAAAGTAGATATCTTACAGACACAAAGACTACGAAACAGGCATTTTATCCGATTAACACAACTAGTAAAGAGTGAAAGACTAAAACACGTTAGGGTTCCAAAAAGTTACATACATTAGTGACTTTGCCTTGCACACAAGAGTCGGTGAGAGAAAAAACAGAAGTATTACCTATAGTTAAGGTTGAGGAAGTTTTCAAGCAGAAACATCTTCTCCTCTAAGTTGTTGTATCGCGTTGTATAACTTCCTTCTAGGCCCAACAGCAAAAATGCCCATCTCTTTGAGATCTTCAAGGGTAAGTAGTGGCAAGGTTTCTTCATCCACCTCATGCATTTCAAATACACCAGCATACTTACCAAATCCTAGCTCCTCCAGCCATCTCCCAACAGTATTTACATCGGAACCTCCACATCCAGTTGCATTCCATTCAATGCCAGATTTAATAAATGCATCATTCTCTTCATAACAAGCATCGTCTTTCCAGCAGTCATTGGAATTGCCTGGCTGCCATGCATCACAAGTGGTTTCTTCCACCTCATATACACAAGCGTCTTTGCTCGTAGCTGGTGTTCCACGATCTGAAATGTCCTTAAAAACATTCTCAGGATAATAACCATCACAGGCATTCGATGTGAATCCAGCAATCTCCTTTCCACCACACTCCCTGGCTTCTTCGCTGCTAAACTGAGGGCTGAGTCTTGAACTCCAAGCACTACCAAAGACATTAGTTTTGAATCTTGTGCTCCGGCTTCTCCGCTTCATAACCCTACTCTTCCGAGTCACCGTACCAAAATTCAGTGGAGACTTCATCCCATCAGCTCTATCGGAATACACGGTTTCAAAAGCCAATTTTGAGGAATTTGGATTTTTATTTTCCATGTTTTGTTGCAAATCAGCTGAATTCCTTGGAGAGACACCAGGATCAGGCTCAGGGTCAGTGACTGTAAACTCAGAAGACTTTTGCTCAGAAAACCCTGAAACGAGATTATATCCAGTTTCTTCTGGGTTCACAAAATCATGCTTCCATCTCTTCAGTCCCAAATTTTCACTAGATTTTTGAGAAAACCCACATGCAAAAGCAGCAGGTACATCTCCTACTTCGCCTAACCTTACATTTGGGCGTCTTTGCCTCTTCGAATTCATGCTTAGAACCAACATTGTACACGGAGAATCACTAGAAATGAAAACCTGAAATAAATCCTAGAGACACATCCGGTCAACATAGTTAAGTATATTCTCCAATAAGCAAAACAACGGACTCAACAAAATAGACTAAAAAACAGCCACTAACTACAGATAAGAGTTCCAAGAAAACCTATTTAACAGAAGCAAAAGCAAAATTTCAACACGACAAAGAAAATACCCACCAATTAAATCTCTCAATCACCCGAATACAATCAACCCAGAGTCACAAACAAATTCTAAACGAAATATATGGGAGAAAAAAAAAGCCATTCTTTTTCTCATAGTATAACTACTAAGCACTCTCAACTCAGCAGCACCAAAAAATAAATAAATAAATAAAATAAATTAAAAAGAAAAAAAGAAAAACACAAGAGCTTTAAAGCGAATGAACGAACCTTGTGAGAGAGTAGCAGCGGTAACAAAGTTTGAATTTCTTTGCATGTTGCACCAAACTGGAAATGTTGCTGATAGCTGAAGTAAGCTCTTTTGAGAACCAAAAAATAAAAATAAAAAGAGCACAGCTTAAAGAGGAATGTGAGTTTGGTTACTTTTTTGTGGACAAACAAGACTGAAGCTCAAAAGTTAAAACCAAGTACTAAGATGATAAAGCAAGGCTTTAGGATTTGTCTGTGTGCTGTGTGAGTGTAACATAGAATTAGGATTATTCGACTGGATTCGGGGATTCAGGCTTTGACATATGGATAAAGACATTGGCTCCGTTTGAAATTGCGAGAGAGTCAATGCGGACCAGAAATTACTAGACTGTCCCCGACCCTCAGAATTATTTCTTTTTTTTCAAGTAGGTGATTTCTAGAGTGTAATCGTACGTACGTGCGGCGTCGTGATGGACACGTGTGGTGAGTTGAATTGAGACGAGTGGGCGGAGTGCCTAAATGTTTCTTGGGGAGAGCAAAAGATTTTGCAGTGTGGAACATGAGGAATTTGCTAATGTGCTTTATTGGGGACCGTGGGGCCCAATACATTTTTAACGAGTTTCTTAATCCTATGCTTTTTATTCTGTCTCCCGTCTTTTGTCTTTTGAAACAAAGAAGAAAAAGAAGAAGAATTAAAGAAAATAGAAAGAACAATTACTGAACCTCTCTCTCAAAAAACAAAAAAAATTACACAAATTTCAAAAGGTTGAAGACACCGAGCCATCGGCCATGACTCCTGAGATTTATTTGCATGAAGATTCCAGTGTTATCTTGCAAAATTCTTTGAGTAATGTGGGTGCATTTTGTTTTTTCAAATCTAATCATGAGCTAGAATTATGGTAGGTCGCCCTACCTAATGGAAACCTTGTTAGTAAGGGTGGCAATTTAGATCGCCATTCGATTTGATTTTAGTTAAATAAATTTAAGTTTTAAAAAATTAATTTGATTAATAAATAAGTAAATTTGATTGGTTTGGCCACTTAAGCAAATTAAATATAGGTTTAAAAATATTGATTCGTTTATTATTTTATGATTCATTTAATAAAGATGTCATAAATGAATCAAATATAATTCGTTCTTTTAAAATTCCCTTATTATTTATTTAATTAAACTACTTTTTGTCCTTAAGTTTATTTAAATTTTTTAATTTAAAGGTTAATAATATAATTTATAGACAAATTATAAACGAATTCAAATTCGATTCGATTCAATTCATTAAGGGTTCCTAAGAATAAATGAATAGTAAGCGGATCCAGATTCAATTCAATTTATTTATTAATTCTATTAAATAAATTAAACGAATTGAATCAAATATTCATCTAATAAATTAATCGAATTCAATTTTTAAATTTTAATTCTTTTATTAAATGAATCGAATCCGAATCAATAAAATTTTATCTTAATTCGTTTACAATTTGACTCAAATTTAATTTGTTTATTCGATTTGCCACCCCAACTTCTTAGGTCTGAACAATTTTGAATTAAAACATGCAGGACTGAGTTTCATGGAGTTTCACTTTGTCCTGCACTGATTTTAGGATGCAGGAACTGATCCAATTGCCCACATTTTTGCTATTTCCGATTCCTACCGGTTTTATAAAATTCTCAACGCCTGAAATTCAAGTCTTCATATTTGTCAGAGTTGAATTCACAAGTTCAAGTCTCTTTGTATATACGTGCTGTATGAACAATCGGCTCAAAACAAAAATGAAAATCAGAATTATTATTTGAAATGATTTATCCATATCATACTTAGATTTAGTTTGACAATATTATAACTTTTGAAATAATAATTATTAACTGTATTATAGAAATAATTTATTATAACAAAAATCAGTCGAATGTTTGATAAAATTTAATTTAAAAAGTACTGTAAATTTTGAAAACGTTCACTATATATAATAAATCTTACTATTAAGTTATTATAGGAATATAAATAATTAAATTAGACATAATATTAAAATAAAACTTATTTACACATTTATAAATCTATATTTAAAATACTTTTTATTATGTATATTTAATAATTGATAATTGAAATAAAAAAATTTATTTATTATCTCAATATAATTAGTAATAATAATAATCTTTTTAAAATTAATAATTTTATTTTTAAATTAATAAAATTATTTTTAAATTTTTATAATATATATAAGGAGATGTACAAAATTATATTGACTATAAAATTAATTATCAATGTCAGCAGCGGTCGCCTCACGGGCGACTTACTCAGTCACTCCCTTCCTCTATTGGTATGTGTCATATTTTTTATTTACAAGCAATTTAAATTAACGTTAGAATATTAATAACTTTTAGCTTTATTTTAATATTTTTATCCTTTAATGCATAGAGAATTTACCACAATATCCTTGATCTCTGTCTCTCGCGCCAAGTTTTTGGTCTTCTTATTCTCCTGCCACTGCAACTTCCTTTTCTTCTTCTTCAATTTCCTTTATTTTTTTTAATTTTAATTTTTCCTTTTTCGAAAGCTTGAAAGCAGGGACACCTTTTAAAATTTTAAAAATAAAGCCTTTTTCTTTAAACAAAATTTTAAAAAATATTGTATTTTAGAAAATAAATAATAAATTTATTAAATTTATCTTTATATTTTTTTAAATTTACTCTAAAATGAGATAATTTTATAAAAATAATTTTAAAAACTTTATTAAAGATTAAAATTAATTTTTATTTTTTTAAATTTACTTTTAAGTTTTATAAAAATAATTTCACAGTTATTAATTATTTAACGTAAATTTTAGATTATAATAGTGAGTTAATTTTTAATTGGTTAAATGACGATCCAATAATATTTCAGATTTGAGATAAGGAAAAGCATTAAACAGTTTTTGAATGCCCAAACGGGTTAATCACTCAATCGTAATGGAATAAAAAATAAATAAATTCTAGGCCCCAACCAGAAGCATATGACAAAAATTAATAAACCGTGTTAAAAAAAGCCTAACAAAGCAATAGTAACTGCCGCTCCTCGCCTCGTTCGTTGCAATTGATTCAAAATTCGTCAGATTAATCAACCTTGTCTCATTTTGGAAGCGGAATGGAATTGTGGCAGAAGGCGCGAATATTCGCGGGGGAAGCGGTTCGGCGGTCGCAGGAGCTGACGAAGGAAGCTGCGAAGCGATCGTCGGAGATAACCGTCGGCTCCTCGAAGCTCTCCGACATTGTATCGGAGGCATCGAAGCGGTCCAAGGAAATCGCAGCAGAGGCATCGAAGCGGTCCAAGGAGATTGCCACCGAGGCGTCCAAGCGAGCCGACGCCATCAAGTCTCTAGCCGAGAATATCTCGCTTTCCGAAACTATGCAAAAAGAAGAGGAGGATCTGGAGCGCTTTGGAGTGACTGAAGAATTAAGAGAGTTCGTTCAACAAATTACTTTGAGCACGTTTCGCGATTTTCCATTGCAAGGTTCTACTTCTACTTCGATCCTCTCCTTTCCTTTAATTTATTAAATTTTAATGATTAATGCATTTCAATTTTGAGTTTATTATTTTCTTGTACTTTAGAAGTGAAGAGTATTAGGAATTTCACCATATAGAAATTTGAAAGTTAAGAGTTTAGTTAGGATCAGCAAATATATATGGGTGATTTGCGGTGTTTTTATTTGATTGGATTTTATGTGCAGATGATTCAGAGATGTCTGATATTCCCACCGAATCAAATGTGAGGAAGGATCTTAATGAATGGCAAGTAAGGCATGCTAGTCTTGTTCTTTCTACAGTCAAGGTTCGTTCTGTGCTGCTTACGGTTTGCAAATTAAAGAATTTAAAATTATACATACCATCTTCTCAATGTCTTGGAGAAGTGGATACAAATTTTCTTATTAAACGCATCTTAGATTTTGGATGTGGTCTCATTTTACATGGAGAGAAGGCCTTGATATTTGAATATTTTTAGTGATGGGATACTGGATGGATAAATACCGTGAGAATAATACTAGAATTCCTAAGTAATATCCCAGCATTTCCATCCAAGTGCTGATGTGACACTTGTCTATTGGATCTCAATTCGTAACCTGTAAAATAACTTATTACTTTGTCTCACGATCCAATGGGTGAATGCCGCCGCACTTGGAATTGAAAGATTTGAGGGAAAATTCTTGGGTGCTCCTGAAGCTTTGCTTCTTATCCATTCATTCCTTGCTATGTGCAAACTTCAACCAATCACGATGGTATTTACACACACATGGCAAATAGTGAATGGATAAGGACTAATGCTCCAGGAGCATCAAAGATCTTCTCAGATTTGAGATACTACTTGGGGAAGTATAGTATTTACTTAAAGTACTAAGAGCTAGACCTTATTTTTCACATCTTTCTTGTTTGTGTATCAGAATTTCTGTTTCTGTACAAGCATGATGTTATGTGGCTGATTATTATATGGACTCAGGTGGAATACTTAGTGCCTTTGCCTTGGTCTTTTACCAACAAGAGATATTAAAATAATAAATAAAAAAATAAAATATCGGGTCCTACTCATTACCATCCAATAAAAATTTTTTTGTGGGAGCAGCTCCATAACATATTTATACTTATATTGATGAAGTGATATAAGAGAAAATTGGGTGTCAATTTATTGATCAAAGACATCTCAATTTTTAAGAAATCACTTCATATGATATAACATCCTTAATATCCCACATCTGAGAAATTGTTATGGTTTTGTATGCATTGTAGCTCACGTGTATGCTTTATTTTCAGGAAATTTCAAACCTAAGGTATGAGTTGTGCCCACGTATTATGAAAGAAAGGAAGTTCTGGAGGATATATTTTATTCTAGTTAACAGCCATGTTGGACCGTGAGTAAACTTTCTCTTTATGTGAAGACTCAATTCCAACTTTTACTGACCAATTTGCCCATAGGACAGTTTTGTCCTTGATTTTATATACTGAATCCAGTTATGTATATGTATTTCCTTAGTTTTGCATGTACCTTTCTAGGGCATCACATAACATTATGACCATAAGATATTTTGAGTGAACTTCTACTGATATCCTTGCCTCATCGATGATATGAACAAAACTGTATGGTAGTAAACGTGTTATGAGCATTATTTGGAGGGTTATGTATACTTAAAAAGCTCTATCCAAAGTGTTTGCTTCAAGTTCCTTTGCATGCCTTAATACGTGAGTTGAATTTTGAAGCCGCAATCTGAAGATACCTGTGAATTTCCACCATTCAGATTTTCTTGGTTCTTCAGTTATCAGGTCAAGGGTGTTATGAAAAGTTTTATCTCAACTCTGGATTTTGTTATGAATAACCAAATCTCTGCATCCGCTGGTGAGAATCTTGGGAAACTATTCCTTTTGGCGTAGCTTCCATATAGTTGGGATAAAAGTTTAGAACAGTAGATCGCACTTCAACCTATTTTACATCATTTTTGTCCTCTAAAAGACAAATGCCTATAGATGAACTTTTGTATGCTTGGTTACATTTTCTTTCTGTGTACTTTGGGGACAATGGCAATTCTAAATCTCCTTACTCTGCCATACTGTTTACATAAGTTCCAGCTTTCTTCCATTTAGTTCTGTGTGTTGACTTTTCTATTGCTATGCTTGCCTTTAGTTATGAGAAACGCTACATGGAAAATGTTAAGCTGAAATCCTTGGAACAAGTAAAAGATTCTGGAGCTAAAGAGCCTTCAACAGCTGAAATAAGTCCCAAATCAGAGGCCAAGGGATCAAACCAGCCCAGTAAAACTTCAACGTCATCAGCAACAGAACAAGACTTGGATGTATTTCTCCTGGGGGAAGATAGTGATGATGACCCAGGTACACAAATACTTTTTCACTGATGCGCTAACACATGGGCCATGGTCCTTTAGTGAAATGATTGATCCTGCATACTTTTCTCTGTAGGTTCACATTCTTACTGGCCTTTGAAATTCATATTCATATGCATCTGTCTATTCTACCTTTTCTAATGCAATGTAATACTTTTTTTAGATATACCTTAACCACCGCTTTATTTGCATTGTGTTATTTGCCTGTTCCCAAGATTTTGCCCAAACAATCAATAAATCCTTTTTAACCTCCAGAAAGAATCAAGAATCCTCTTTTGCTATATTCAAATTTGTTATCCCTCTCTGTACAATACGTTGTAAACAAACCGCCTACCCATGCAATGTGAGTTAGGTGTTTATTCCAAGCAACTTCTTTTGGCTTAACTATAGCTGTCATTTGATTGCATTTTTTACAACTATTTTTTCTTTTTAATTCATTCAGCCACAAGATGGTAACCAAATCCCCTCCCCACCTATGTGAGTGAGTTTCAAACTCCTGACCCTTTATACCACCACTAGAGATTTTACCAATTGAACCAACTAGCACCTACTTCAACAACTCCTACACTCAATAAATTTTTAATAACTTTTCATTCTTTTAAGATATCATGCTATGGTGGCTTAGAAAATAGCTTGCATCTTGTTGGTTGCAATTCCATTTATTCAGTGTTGTGCTGCCATTTTTCTTTTCTGGGAAATGAATCATTATGCATAATACCTATGTGAGCAATTGGGAATGCAGTTAGTTTTACAGATTTTTTATGCTGTGTCCAATGCACTGTTAATGCATCAGGTTCGTTAGATGGTGGTGATGGGGAATTTGATGATGATTTGGACAGGATGGACAGTTTGGTAAGCCCAAATCTCTTTGTTTTTCTTTAATCATGTAGTGTGTGCTTTGATCTTTTGCAATAATGTGTCATCCCAAATATTGTTTATCTAGTTCAAGTGTTATTGACTTAAATTTAGGTCACCATGATGTTTCACATTCTTCCTCATCTTTTCTTTGCAGTTGTGCCTGTTAAATTCTATTCTTTTACCATTTTTGATCGACAGAGAACAAGGAAATGTACTGAGGATATAACACCCAAAGTTTAGATATTCTAAAAAGGGTTGCAATATCATTATACATGTAGGATGCCTCTGCTTGGGAGCACATGCTTTGTTTGCACAAATAATATTCAAAATCTGAGATTTGTTAGTCTCCCAACATGTAAATTGACATAAATCTTGACTAGGGTATTTAATAGCTGCAAACCGTTTAAATCTTATATGCCATATGGATTGTATTTGATACGAATTTGATGGGCCTGATTTGATACCCAAGACTGAGTGGTGCATTGGTCTTTGCAATCTTGATATTTTGAATTATGCACTTGATATTCTGCTTCTTCCTCAAACTCGCTTCAATGTGCAGGATGACGAAAAGGAGAGATCACAGAAAATCTCTGAAGTGGATAAATAACTAATTCCAATAAGAGACAATGGATATCTGTAAGCAATTTCTGTAGGAATCGTCTTTGCTTTTTTTCGTCTTCACCTTCTTTTATTACAGAATCTTACTATCTTTGTTTGTTTGTTATCTTCCTTCTCCTGTTTGATCTCTAATTTTTTGGGGTGGGAAGACTGAACACTTTGTAAAGATTGTTTTCCTTCATTGTATCATAAATGTAAAATCTTGTTAAATTTATTGGTGCTGGTGCCTTCCCTCAGCCAGACTTCTTCTTTTCTTCTTTGCTTTTGGTGGAATGAAACATGCACTGACCTGGGTGTAAGCTAATTTAGTTAGTAGAATCTCAAGTTGAAAGCAAGATTTCCGTGTATTGTATATACACGTTTGAATTGATTCAGCATTTGTTTTGGCATGTGAATTTTTATTTCAGATCCAAAAGTTTATTGATCAATGAGACTGAAATTTCTCTGGCATTTATATTTTATCTCTATTCTCTAGGCAGATTTGTTTTGATTCTCATGTGCAATAAACATGATTCCAAATTCTGATTTCTGAAATTTGAGGCATTTGACTTCGGCTTATTGTTTGAAGTTAATTTTTCAGTCTCCAACAAGGACACTAAATCCACAGACACCAGATTCTGCATATCCTGGACACATTCAGTGTTTTATCGTTATTCAACTCATGGATCCTGTAAGCCACTCAGTCTACGAATATTTTATTTTATTTTCTTATTAAAAAATAAAAGATTTAAAAAAAATGTTAACAACTGTTAGCTGCTGCTTTACATCTGATTACAATATCATAACAACTAATCTCTTGTGCAGAATCCTATTATAGGCATACATTTCCTTTGTAGATTGTGACTTGCTAATGCGTCTGAGATTGGATTATGTTTCTGGTTGAAGCACGTTCCATTGATATGATGTCTTAGTTGCCTGCCACTTACATTTCTACGGATCATTTTGTACACATTGCCTCTTAGGCAATAGCTTGTGTTTTTTAAGTCCATAATGATTTACGGCGTGATGGTGTTCATATTTAGAATTTTCTCACCATTCATTCGGGCATTGCACAATCGCAGGTGGAAAACATAGCTGTTCAAAATTGAAACCAATACCTCTTCAAATAAAATGATTATATTGTTAGCTGATTTATGATTGCAATTCAACCATTTTGTCGGCGAATGGAGTATTGATGAATATTTTGGGGGCCAAAGGTGGGTCACATTAAAATCCTATGTTGATAAGCTGTATTTTAGAATTATTAGCTACTCTTCTTAACTCCCAGCTTCAAATCTTGTTTCTTGCAATAAATTAATCCTTTCGTTTCCTATTCATCCCAGTTCTATCGTAATTGCGTGCGCAAAGTGAGACCTAAGTTTAGCTTTTGATCTTGTAGGGCATCGAGGATCTCTCCTTTCTTTTTTACTCCTTTCCTTTAATTCTTATTTCTTTTTTTTTCTTTTTAACTTTTTTTTACTTTATTTATGTAGCCATGTCACCCTCTTCAATGTGTTAGAAAAGACTCTGAATAATTTTCATAATGTATGAACAACTTTAATTACTTGCTGGATATTATGGATGAACCCATTTAATTTTGCGAGCTTGAAATTAATTACGAAGAAAGTCGGGTAAAGCATTAAACTGTTGGCGGCATGTCACATTAAAACCCAATTAATTATTGTCTCCATAACATATCAAGCAATTAGGTCCAAAGTATTTGTCGCAACTCGCGATACTTCCATTTGATGGCATCCCCATTATAGCATACCCAGAAACAACCCCATGAGAACTGAGAAGAGATATTTAGAGCCTGATGGTGCCAACAGCAGGCATCATTAATTAATCGACCATCCAGCTACCTTAAGTTGAAGGGCAGCCCCGTTATGGGGAAGAATGTAGAAATTCGTCAAATGTCCACTAACTTAAAACAGTAAGCTTATAGTTGTCATTATCTTTTTTTAACTCACCTCCTGTATCATTCTAGAAGATCTCAGAACTTTGGAGGTGGTTATTTTATGCATTTTGTGCCATGCTCGAACGCCGACGATAGTGGAATTTACGAGATTAGCTTGTCATAGCAAACACTCGTCGTTTTGACATAACAATTACCTAATTCCTTGCTTCTGATGAATTTTTGGTACTGTGAAGCAAAATATTGTTGATTTTAGTAAGCAACTTAAAGTGATTGGTAATTAGTTATTGAAATTGTCGAGCAAGAGAACTTTAAGACCATATGTTGGGGTTAATTTCTCCTATAGTCTCTAGGGTTGAGGGCATGATTACCTAATATTTTCTATGTTTTCAAAAAATTTTCAAAACGTCGTTGTTCTTAATTTGTACCGCTATTGGATCTAATTTTTCAACGGGTGAAGTAACATTTTTGTCTAATACAACCTAAATCCAAACAAATAGCAAATGAAAATTTTAGAATAATTAAGTAAATTTTGTCAGCAGCAGATCTGGAATAGGGTCATTTTAAATCCTTTTTTTTTGGTTTAATATTGATTAACTGAGTAATTAACACAAAATCTAAGAGAATCTACCCTACATTATTTTTACTTAAAATTCAAACAAATATCAAATGAAAAATTTTAAATAGTAAAGGAGACTAAACAACAACAGATGTACAATAAGATCATTCTAAGTTATTAAAATATATATATTGATTAATTGAGTAATTAACTCAAACTCTATGAACTAAATGAGAATTGATCTTCCTTTCACTAAGAAAAAAACAAAAGAAGGTTAGAGAGAGAGAGAGAGAGAGAGTTTGCCTTATATTAGTTTTAGAACTCTTCGATGGGATTTATTGAATATTAATTTGGGATATATGATATATTTCTTTCTTAGACACTTAATTAGTAGCCTTGAAATTTTTTTTTTTTCCTTTCAGAGTGAGAAAGATTGAATAAATTAGTATTGATCTGGCTTAATATAGAAATTACAGCCATACTCAGCTAAAAAATGATCATAACGTGGGTGTAGAAGATCAACAATATCAATTTACAAGTCAAATATTTTACTTTTTTTTTTTTTTTTTGGTCATTGAATCATATAAAGAAATGATGATTGATTTTTAGAAGAAAAATTTCGTGTGACAAAACGAAGTTGTTTCGTTATGGGAAAGGTGTGTCCGTGAGCTAATCCATTGCCAATGATGGGATGATGCGTAAATTGAAGAATATTAAATATGGAAGCTACAGGCTAGCAAGGTTCGAAATATTTAGAAGAAATTTCTTATTCACGCAACGGAAAATTTTATACTTCCATAATTAAAAGTACGACATTAATATCGTCATAAGCTTAATTTTTAGAAATTATATATAAAATTGATAAATAAAAGGATAAATTAAGTAAATTAGTATAACAATTGTGGTAAATTGATGTTCTAAAAATACAAACAAAACAAATACTAAAAAATAATATAAAACTTATAAATCAACATCAACCTTTAATTTGAGAAGATATTTAATTTATTTAAGCAAAGAAAAAAGTCACCTGTCAATTGAAAAATAAAAAATTTGTAATAAAAATAATTGGAATAAGTTTTATAAAATTAGTTTAATTACAAATTCTATGTGCATGTTAGGACATTTTTGTTTTTTTAATTTCCTATCATGGTATTTATTTACTATATAAGTTAATTAAGCAAATTTATTTTTCTTGATGTAGATCAAGCCAAAACAAAATAAAAAGATGGTCTTACATTACCAAACCTATATGAAATATCAATAAAATTGGATCCAACTTTTAGTTTTATGCAATCTCAAATTTTACTTCTAACTTATACTAAAAGATCATTTGAGATAGGCGGCGAGAAAGTTTAGATGGATGAAAAATCACTTATCTTATAAATAATTTTAAAAAAATGAAAAAAATTTACAAAATTTGATTTTGAAAATTATTTTTATCATAAAAAAAATTTATATAAATTATCACACGTATCACATACACCCAAAATTATCATTATTCAATTTAGAAATAAAAACAATAAATATACAAGGTAATCATTGTTATAAAAAGTTTTTACCTTACACCTACAAGTTCTTTTCCTTTTTTTAAAAAAAAACTCCTATAATATTTAATATTTTATATTTTATTTACAAGTTTTATATTTTATTTACATAATTATGTTTTATTTTTCATTTAATATTAATTTACAAGTTACATTTTACATTTATAAATCTATGTGTTGTTTACTAATATTATTTTTTTTTTATCATTCGTATGTTAATTTACTTGTTTATATTTTATTTATAAGTCTTATACTTTATAAACTTAATTTATATTTCATTTTAACTTAATATTAATTCATGGGTTTTATGTTATATTAATAAGTTTTTATTTTATTTACCAATGATATATTAATTTATCACTCATGTATTAATTTGTTTATTTATACATTTTATTTATAAATCTTATGTTCTATTTACATCTTTTATATTTTATTTTACGTTTAATGTTGATTTATAAATTTATATTAAATTTTTAAATTTTATATTTCATTTATACAATTCGCATTTAATCACAGCGTTGAAATCACGATATTATAGAAGGATCCGCAAGCAACCCATCTCAAGGAGCAATTTAATTATCTCTTGCTTGTTTGGAAAGTCCATGTTCGTTTTCTTGTTGGGACTGAAAATGAGAAACACAAATGGAACTACGTGTTAGGGTTCGTTGTACGATCGAAACCCAGTTCATTTAAATTGCCAATAGGATGCAAGTTAGATGAAAAATTATGCTTAATATTTAGGAAACATTCAAATCAAGTTTAATTAAACTTACTAACAGATACCAAACTGGCCATGTAAATTCACTGGTCAATTAGAAAAGTTGAAAGGCCACAAAAAATGGTGTTGTTGGTGGTGATCTTAACTTGTAGTTTTTGCAAATCAATTAAAATTTGATGTTAAAAAACCAAAGCTATTGTACCCAGGACCTGTACTCCGTAAATGAAACAATAATAATTCAACTTTTATGACGAATTAAATGACCCAAAGCACCCATCTTGTGTATCAACTTATCTCTAACAAAACGAAAATTGACATAATATAAGACTTATTTGAGAAATTCTATGAGACGGATCGGATTTCCCGGGGCTGCTCACGGGTGGAGAAATTCTTTTCTAAGTGAAAATCCTCCTTATTTGGAGCTGATTTTCATGTTGAGTTCATTCTTCACTTATATACTATTTGAGATTATTCTCTTCTATTTTATATATGACTTTTTTTTAAAAAAAATATTATTATCGATTAAACAGTAAAATTTTATATAATGACAAGTAGCAGCATGTGATAAATATTGTTCCCCACAGTACGATGTTTATCCCAATAATAGAGAATTCAAGAGCTCGCATGACTCAATAATTGGTTATGTCACGTGAGTTAGCGGACCCTAATCGAATAGAATGTTTCGGAGCATTTAGGATTTCTGAACACATATTATTAAACTCCTCACATATCAATTTAAGTTAAATTGAAGCAAAGCTTTAACTTTAGTGGTAAATACCAATGAGCGGTCTTCCTAAGATTATTTAACTGGGTTATTTTCTCATAACAACTCTCACTTTATTACGCGATTAAATAATGATACAGTTATAAATTTTCATATAAATTAACTTGATATTAACTCATTAATAGAATAAAAATATAAAAAATTAAAAATAAATCATGTAGACTTAAAAATATCTAATTTAACCAACGAAATTATATTAAATTACTTTGTATAAAAAAAAATTATATAAAAATTTATAGTAATATTGTTACTCCCATCTATTAAAAAGAGTATAAATTACTCATTTTGCGACGGCAGGAATGGGACGTTCCTCTAATCCCATTCAGAAATAAAACCAAGGAGACCCCGGCTTCCTCTTTTGGTCAACACATAACAAATATATGATATACACGTATATAACTATATATTTCATAACATGGCAAGAAACCAAAGAGAATAATACATTAAAAAGAAACTCGAATCACAAAAGAATTTTACGAAAATGATTGCGAAGCTTTCCCTGTCAATGAAGAAGAAGCCCAATCTGGGGGCCTTGATTCTTAGGTGCCTGGGATATTTCTGTTTAATAATAATAATAATTTTTTTTTTTTTGGCGTGTTGTCTTTGGTTTTTTCTTTTTCAATGCAATTCCCCTTTCATTCTTCGTTTGCTGGTAGCCTATCAAATCTTGATTGCAAACACACGTGTTTTATTTTGTAATTTATTAGAGTCAATTCAAATTTTTGTGTTTTAATATACATCCGGGTTTCTTAATTTTCTAAAAATTAAATAAAAATGCGATTCCGTGCATGCATTTTCAGTTGTTAAATTGTCACACATGAGGGATCAATTTTGAGTTGTTAAATTGTCACATATATAAATAATAAAAGAGAATTGGAAATAACCTAATGTCGGCCACGGCAAGTGTTATGCAACATAGTTGATTTAAAAAAAAAAGGAAAAAAAAATAATGAATCATTTTCATTCTATGGACTTACAATCATCCCAATTTTTATATTGATCAACTATGCGCTTAATATTTATATAAATAGTTAACTAAATTAACCTTTTCAGATTCAATAAAATTATGTTCCAAAAAAAAAAAATTCAATAAAATTAAATATTTAATATAGTTAATTGCCAGTGGCCAACCCATATACGCGAGGTTTATATTAACTTTTAATATATTTGATTCTCCACTTAATATTGTTAATTTTTAAATGTAAACCAGAATAATATTGAAACCTTTTCAACGCATTTTTAAGCCTGATATCGACTACGGTCTATGGACAGCTCCCGTGGGGCCCAACATTGTAATCTGAATCATTTCCGCGTCCGTGCTCTACATCTTAGCACATAGGATTACATGTCCCCAACAACCACTTTACCCTTTAGAGCGTGCGAAATACGCACCAGTAAACTCAGAAAAGCTCATCCACGTCAGCAACCTGCACGGGTGCAATCAGATACCGACACCTATCTCACTCCCACCCCCTCCTCGTAAAGTGCGTTACAGCGCGTGCATCACATCGTCCCTTCGGCCATCTAACCACGTTGTCATGGGACCCAAATAATTAACAAAAATTGCTGCTACAAGTCATCTAGATTCTGCCATCTGGCACGCAACGAACATCAATCGCGTCGGATCACTCGACCGTTCTGACACTAGCTCAGCTGACGCCGTCTTAACGGCAGAACCGACACTCCCACGGAGACTCACTTCAAGTAGAGTCCCCGAAAGCCGAAGTAGTACAAAGAGGGCTCCGTTGTCACAGTATTCTCGCCAAGATACCGTCCCTTTCACCGGTTTTTTTTCTTAATTTTTAAATCGTTTTTTTTTTAAATTGAAATCACATGATGAAAGTAAATTCATAGAAGTTAAAATAAAGTCTAACAAAAAAAAAAGAGAGATTCAATTAATTATAAAATTATATGAAAAGATATTATTTTAATATAAAAAATATTAAATTATTTTACACGTAACTTACATCTTCACGCACAAAAAATATATAAATCTTATTATTAAATATTATTGCTGTGTATGACGTGGATCCATTTAATTTTATTTTAAGATGAATTAACTCATTCACAAATGTTTTAAAAAGTCTTTGTAAATTTTAATTGTAAACATCAATAATCAGTTAACAATAATAATAGTATAGAAATGTATTGAGATTTGATAATTTGCTTTAGTCTCAATTATTTAAATTGAACATAAATAAGCAATAAATTCTGCCCTATTAATTATTAGTAGATCCATTGTCATTATAAATGGTATGGTTCAAAATAATTTGCTGAATGGCATTACTTGAAATTGTTACTTTTGTAAACATGCACAGACAATTGTAAACAAAAATGAATGATGGGAATTTATTTTTTTAAAAATAAAAAATAAATATGATTCAATGCATTGTTTATTCTACATTTTGATATTTTCCTTTCTATACCAATAATTTATCTGAACTCAAAAATAGTCTCAATTTATGAGGTCCCAGCACATTAAAATTTTATTTAATGCTTTCTTCCATTAATATTAATTTATTCAATGCCTTTTAGTTTTTTAACCCATTCCTTTCTAAAAAAATCAACAGCGTCAAAACTGAGAACCTATAAAGAGGCAGACAATAATAAATAATCCCCAGTAAAAGAAAATTGAACGCGTGCTTTTGAGTTTTGACTCAGAAGTAGAATTTATCCTCCAAAATCTCGCGAGATAATGTCGGCGTATCGAAAAGTGGATATGAATGCCGCGAATCCAACGGCGAGTACAGATCCACCCCATCCAACAGAGTCCTGCTCCTTGCTGAGTGCGCCATCTCTCGCGAGTGCGCGTACTGTTTCGACGGACCGATTGACGCCACGTGTGAGACAACATAAATTCCAGTGGACCCCGGCCGTATCTGCACTACTAAAAGCTACACCCTGTTGTATTTAAGTGTCCCGTAAGAACGCACACAGAGAGAGAGAGAGAGTTTAACCGCGGTCAAATTCGCAACAGCTAACCCAGGGTCAACTCTAAACTCAACCATATAGTTAACGCGGGTGAGGTGACCAGGCGGTGTACGGCTCAGCTCCACTCACAAGTTATACGCGTCGTTTCCACATTCTCCTCTCTCGCTCGCTCTCTCTCTCTCTCTTTTTCTTTCTTTTATCTTTTACTTGTCTCTCTCTCTTTCTCTCTCTCTATATCTTTTGTGTCCGTGTCTGTGAGTATACTCGCGATCTTAATTGGGCTACCCCCGGCAAGAATCTTTCGTGTGAATATCTCGCTGTTAATGTTCAGTTTCGATTTCTCGTTTATCTTGTAAGAAGAAGATATAAAAAATCCGTTTCATTGATTCATTTTATTTTTATTTTTTGATTGGTGCATTGCTAGTGCTTTAGGGTTCGTTAGTAGTGGCGGTTCGATTGAAGGAGATTGAGAAAGATCGCGGATTTTGTGTAAATGCGAGACCCGCATTTTAAATGAAATTTTGTTTTTCTTCTTGAGGAGATAAAATCAAGCAAATAAATCTTGTTATTTGGGGAGAAGTTTTATATTGTGTGTGTGTTCATATTTAGGGGATCACGTTTTGATCCTATATTTGGAAGATTTGGATCTGGTAGATTTGGATTAAATAATCACGCCATTTAAAGAAAGCTGATTTTTTGTTTTAAAATCATTTTAAAGTTAATTTCATTTTGGGTATTTGATGCCATCCGCATTGATGATTGTAATTGATACACGCGCATAATATAAAGTAAATTTTTGGAGAGGAGGAGGGTGGCCACCACATTTAATTAAGTAAAAGGAAACAAAAAAACGACGGGTCGTTTTTGATGTTATTGTGGGGGAGATGTGTAGGTTAGAGAAGAGTGAGAGGAAGAGAGAGATGGGAAGTGGATTAGTGAAAGGAGGAGTGGAGAAACATTTGAAGAGTTCATCGTCGAGAATGAAGCTGTGGATGATACGGGCTACGACGTCGGTTTTGTTGTGGACTTGCATCGTTCAGTTAACGGCGATTGGCGAGACGTGGGGCCCCCGGGTGCTGACCGTTTGGCCTCCCTGTTTTAACCGTGAGTCCGACGCCGCTTCTGCTGTTGTTCACGATAAGGTTCCTGCCGTTCCCGCCCGTGTTCTCCCACCCAAGAGTTAGTCAACCTAGCACCCTTGTTTTTGTTTTTTTCCCCCTTATAAATTTCTCATGTGACTTTGCATTGGGCATTCTGGGAATTTAAGAAATTTTTACGGAATCGTCACGATTTTTTTAAGCGGATTTTTTTTTGTTTATTTTATTTGATGAATGAGATTGTTGGGTTTGTCTCGTATGCATAATAATCGTTTTGGTAAGAATTTGATTGTCTGATTTTGCACTTAATCGGATATATTTGGCAATAGGGGTCTACAAGAACAATGGGTACTTGATGGTTTCATGCAATGGAGGTCTTAATCAGATGAGAGCAGCGGTGAGTGGTTTGTTGTCAATTACACTTGGCACTGCTTGTTACTTTGTCCTTGTTACCTGCCTGCTTAATTGCTGTTAATTTATTTCATCATCTGCTGGTTAATCATTTTTGTATTCTTGGGGGGCTTAATTTTCATGTGTTTGTTTTGTCATGCTCAACAGATTTGTGACATGGTGGCTATTGCAAGATATTTGAATGTCACTCTTATAGTCCCTGAATTGGATAAAACCTCCTTCTGGGCTGATCCTAGGTGTGTAAACTTTTTTATGTTCTGTTGCTTTTTGTGCTGGGATATTAATTTGATTGTTTTTTCGGGAACTTATTGTTCACTTTTACTTGATATGGCAGTGAGTTCCAAGATATATTTGATGTGGATCATTTTATTACATCATTGAGAGATGAGGTGCGGATACTGAAAGAGTTGCCTCCTAGGCTGAAGAAGAGAGTGGAAATGGGAAGGGTTTTGTCCATGCCCCCAATTAGTTGGTCTGATATATCTTACTATCATAATCAGGTCAGTTTGTTTATTCTATGGTGTTGGTTTTGATCTCCAGTACTTATAAATCGTATAATCGGTAGAGCCTTCACTTGAATCACGGACCTTATAACTTGAGGTTTGCTTTTCTTTTTTGCATACAGATTCTTCCCCTGGTACAGAAGTACAAAGTTGTACATCTTAACAGAACTGATGCTCGACTTGCCAACAATGGTCAACCTTTAGAGATTCAGAAACTGCGATGCCGTGTAAATTTTAGCGCTTTGAGATTCACCTCTCAAATTGAAGATTTGGGTAAAAGAGTTATAAAGCTTCTACGGCAGAATGGTCCATTTCTTGTACTTCATCTTAGATATGAGATGGACATGTTGGCATTTTCTGGCTGCACACAAGGTTGCAACAAGGAGGAGGTGGAAGAACTCACAAGGATGAGGTAAGCTGAGCATACATACATATGAACCAGTGGGCACAATGTGGCTGAAATATACAGTGTATTTTACTGATGTTCATAATTTTCATGCCTCGGCAGATATGCTTATCCTTGGTGGAAAGAGAAAATAATAAATTCTGACTTGAAGAGGAAAGATGGATTGTGCCCCTTGACACCTGAGGAAACAGCTCTTACATTGAGGGCCCTGGACATTGATCCTAGTATGCAGATTTACATTGCAGCTGGTGAAATATATGGTGGTGAAAGGAGGATGGCAGCTCTTGCTAAAGCATATCCAAAATTGGTTAGTGGATCAAAGCTGAAGCCATCTACCTGGATTTGGATGTTGGATATTGATTTATTTTCCCAGGGCTGATTGGTCACTTTTGCCATTTCTGTAAACAGGTCAGAAAAGAAACGCTATTGGAACCATCAGACCTTAGGTTTTTCCAAAACCATTCATCCCAAATGGCGGCCCTAGACTATCTCGTTTCATTGGAGAGTGATATATTTGTTCCTACATATGATGGGAACATGGCTAAAGTTGTTGAAGGCCATCGCAGGTGCTATTCTGAAGTCCTTTAGGTTCTTAGTTGTTCTTACAAATGATTTTAATAATTCTGTGCGGTTTCAGATGAAATACTTTGGGGGATTAAATTTCCTCTTGTTTTTACTTTCATTTTCTGCTGATATGTGGATGTGAAAGTCAAACCTCCATTTTCTGCTGTTAGATTCTTATATGAGCAATAGTGGTAGTTTTACATTTAACTTTTTATCTTTGTTGAGTTCACTACCTGTTTATCTTAAACTTACAGCTACCTCCTCGTGTTTGTTGCTTCATCCAGGTTCCTTGGGTACAGGAAGACAATCTTGTTGGAAAGAAAGCTTTTGGTTGATCTGATTGACCAGTACAGCAATGGATTGCTGACTTGGGATGAATTTTCGACAGCTGTTAAGGAAGCTCATGCGGATCGCATGGGAGGGCCAACAAATAGATTGGTGATCCCAGACAAGCCAAAAGAGGAGGATTACTTCTATTCCAACCCAGAAGAATGTTTGCAAACGTCATCATTTGATCCATTGAGTAGTACGTGATTACTGTAATCAACACAAGATTCGTGGCATTTTACCAGTGTTTTCCTAGAGTGCCAGCTACTACACAGCAGATCAAAAGGTAGTTCCCACAGCAATGGTATAGCGATGAAAGAGAAAATTTTGTTCCTAAGAACAATAATGGAACCTGAAAGAAAAAGGCAGAGAAAATCTTTGGAAGGGAGCTGGAGGATATCAAGGTCATTTTATATATATTCTAATAATCCTATTCGTGTATAGAATCGGCCCTGCCATTACAGGGTGTGATAAGAGAGATTAGGGGGGAAAAAAGGGGAAGAAACTTTGGGGTTGTACACACTGAGGGGAGCAAATTATAGAGTTGGTTTACTGGAACCGAAGATTTATGGAAGGTTTGTGTCCCTCATCTCTTCCTGTTTTGTATTTTCGTTTTTATTTTGTTTTGTTTCGTTTCCGATCGTCCATGATCTTTGTGAGTTCCTTCCTACTTCCTAGCAACATATGATTTACATTCCAAAATTTATTTATCTGTTCATACATATGATTATTCTTTTTATCACATTGTTTTTTTTTTCTTCCCCTCTCCCTCTCATTTCCCCATTTCCAAGTAATGGTTGGCAATCTTTAACGAATTAGATGGTTTGTCAAATACTGGTAGCAAGTCGAAATTCAACGAACTGACCTTCAACATACAAAAATGGCAGGCAGCTGGGCTGCTGCTGCTGTTGGGTCAAAGAATTTAGTGGTCAAATTACATAAACCTCCTCCTCCCTCCCCTCGGATTTTGACCAACCAAATTACAGTCAAAATTCAAAAATGTTCTCTACAGAAGAAGGGGGGGTTGTCATCATCGGAATTGGTGTTTATTCCAATTGCACATGCTTATTGCTAATAGACGGTGATTCAATAATAGACGTGGAGATTTTGGCTCATTTTGCTCAAAGGAACAATGGAGCTAATCATTATCGCTAATCAGGAGTCAATCTCATCATTCCACAGAAGAATTAGTTTAATTAGAAGCATACTCTTTCAAATAAGATTCCCAACACCATTCCCCCCCAAAAAAAAAAAAAGAAACAAAAACACCAAAAAAAAAAAAGAAAAGAAAAAGAAAAGAGAGGAAGCATACAACATAGAATTGCGGTAAAGTATGAAACCGAGGTGAGGAATGATTGTGATGTTGGGGTCCTACTTGTTTGCAATAGCTGGCATTTAGTTGTTTAGTATTTTTATCGAACTAAGTTTCACAATTAAGCGTTAATACTTAGACTCTGGCTAAGTATGTTTAACGTAACTTATGTTAGACATAGTATTATAGAATTGTTACCGTTGTTGCGTCTTGGCTCTTTATTATAGTAGAATTGTTGTCAGTTGAGTGTGTGTATATCGTGTCATTTAGAATATACAATATTGAGAAAGTAGAACATTACTCGCGACTCGTCTGCTTATACTAGAATAATGACAAAGCTTTTGACGCTGACAAAGGTAAAAAGGGGGAAAAATGGGAAGGACAAAGATGGATAAGCAATCTTGATTACTTTCATGCTTTCGTCTCTTTTAGCAATATATATATATATGGATAATCATTATTATTATTATTTGCGTCAAGTTGGATCAAGTTTATCGTGCAAAAATCTAAATTTCTACCCTCATAACTATTGAAGAGAAATTTATTCCACCATTGGTTGGAGAGACACTCGTGCCCCCAAAAGTTTTTGAGGCATGGATTACCAACTTCAAAGTTAAACTTAAAAGACAAGTAAATTGCTCAAAATCAGTTTAAATTTTGATAAAATTACATAGTGTTGCCAGTCTCTTGGAGATCCCCTAGGAAGAAGTTTTGTTTTCATCAAAGTAATTTACATTAATTGTTTACCCTTTTTTTTGTTTTCAAGAAGCCAAGAATTTTAGCTGTTGGTGAGTGTTTAGATAAACATCAATTTGTTGCGACACGAAAGTGCACCAAAAAAAAAAATAATAATAATCACCTTTAAAGATTTGTTTGATTGATTTTCAAGTAATTTTTTTTTCAGTTATCTATTCAAGACAAATCTTAGACAGAGACAAGAACCAAAAAATATTAGTTCAAAAATTTTTCCCATTCTAAAAAGGATTTTATTAGTGGAATCAACTAATCCAGATGTTATAAAATTAAAAATAAATATTAAAAGAATCCATGCTACTAATGAAGTCTAAAAGGCTAAGAAGCAATTTTGTTCATACAACTAAAAGATTGCTCGCTTTGCACCGAATCAAAGGTGGCGGAGCCATCAATTGATCAAATGCAGCTCCTACGTAAACATTAACCAAACTACTAAAGGAACAGGAACACTTTTGGCTTGAAAAAAGACAAATCACGTAACAACATCACTACTTGAGTTCGAAGTAATTAATAAATCAAAATAATAATAATAATCCCAAAAACATATATATATATATATATATATATATATATATATATATATATATATATATATATATATTGTTAATAACGAGGGCAGAGCGGCGACGCCTGCTAAAATGATAGTGGTGTTTGGTGGGTGGCAGTAGCTTTTAAAGTTACCTAACTTGCAATGCAAGATAAAATCAAACGGCTGCATATAATTTTAAGATTATATAATAATATTTCGTTATTCTAATTTGCTTCTTGTTTCTTGTTGACGTGCATCCATCCAATTGGGTACATACTAATGTACTACTAATATACCACTGGTTCAATGACTTTATATTGAAATGTGACGTTAAAAAATATACACACACTATGCAATATGATATTATTTATTTTGTTTTTTTTTTAATTCACCAAGACAGTGGGGGTTAGATTGGATCCCTTCTTATAATATAGTTAATAAAAAGATGAACAAAAATAGAAAAATAAAAAGAACCAAAACCTCTGATAAAAGGAAAGGAAGACGGTCTATAAAATACAAGCAAAAGAATCTCGAAAGAGAAAAAATATTGCCTAACATGCGAAAGTCTCATGAGTATCCTGTTACAGCATCCTGTTGAAGAATGCTAGTTAAACCAACTAGAAGATCCCTATAATCCAATAAACCATTGAAAATTTTGATGAGAATAAGCCCAGTTAACCATGAAATCTGCAATGAAAGTAGTTTCCTGATAAACATGCTTAATAGATCCGAAGGATTAAAAGATGGAAGAACAAACTCGGTCAAGAAGATAAACAAAGTCTCATTGCACAAAGACATGGGAAGTAATCCATGAAATCAAGTTGCCAAATCGGACTCCACCTCAAAAACAAAATAACCAAGCTGTATACCAAGATTCAAGCCCTCACAAACAGCCATCAGCTCAACAAAAAAGAATCAGCTGGCATCTAAGAAAATAGCCAAAAGCAGCTAAAACGACACCCTGATGATCACGCAGGACGCTACCCATGGCAGACAAACCAAGAGAAACTGAAATTGGCTTCACAATGATTCACTATGACTTTAGTTGAATTAAATTGTTGTTAATAACTCAAGCCGTTTGGAAGGAACTTTTAAACGAATAATTTAACGTCTATGTATTTGTTATAGAATATTTGATAGAAATCAATCAAGTGTTTACCATTGCTCGAATTATTCAAAAGTACTTTTACTGCAGAACAACTGCATCATTAGGGACGATCAATGTTTATGTAGGATTTTAATTCCACAAACCCTGTCTATAAACATTGACATAATTGGTACACATGTCACATAAATGGAAAAGAGCAGCTTCAGAATATATATAGTAAGAAAACCTGTATAATGGTTAACAAAAATAGAGTAAATAAATAATACATATTTGCTAGGAATTCTATGCATCCTAACAAACTGCAACTCTCTACATGTACAATCGATCTAGGTCTCAACTGGGCAGTTTTATAAACCAGGAGAAGACATCATGAATAACAACAATAAACACCCCCAATTTTGAAAAGGGTACCCCCAAAAAAAATGAATTAATTAAATTACAAAAAGAATAGTGTGGAAAATTTGATGTTAACGTTTATCTATCTTTTGCTTCTTTAGTGCCTGATTTGAGCCCTCACCTCCATTTCTGTCTCTAGAACCAGTGGTTCCTTGATTGCTGGCCGGAACTTCATTTCCCTTCAACAAGCATTAATTTGATATAAGATTATGCAATAAGGGGTTCGGGGATTAACACAAAAATGCAGTGTCAAACGTACCTTAAGATTCGATGCTAGTGTAATTGGTGTCTGAGTAGCTCGCTTCCCAAGGTCAATTTGCACTGAGACACTGGCCTGTGACAAATCAACTCCTGAACTCTGCAGTGCTTGTGTCAGAGTCTTTAGCAATCTGTTCCATTCAACCATGAAGAATCCTGTTAGCGATAGAATGGCCATAAAAATAGCGAAAAGTAAATGAACAGCTACTTACCCTTGAGAGTACATGGTTGAGATGCTTATTATGCCACCTTCAACATTCAGCTCCTGTTCTTTTAACTTCTTATCATTAGAAACAGGCATGTCACCCGTACATGATCTAGTGTGACATAGCGGGGTTTGAGGCTGAGAAGTCCTGTTCTCTGCATCGGATGCCAGTCTAGGCTGAAGTGAAGGTGCCACACCACCATTCCTGACAGGGTTGTAGCAGTTCGGCTGGAGTGACATAGGAAGGGGCATTGCCTTATTTGTTATTCCAGGCTGGGGATCCATTGTTTTGAATGAAGAAGCAGAGGTCATGTCAGATTCTACTGGCTTCTGAGCACTCCCTGGAATAGATGGAGAAATGGAAACCTTTTTCTCATTGAACTTGGCAGCAAATACTAATGCAGTAGCAGATCCATTATTTATCCCTTGGGACTGATCAGCATAACTTTCCGCATGCTTGTGATTGTTCTTCTGTTCCAAAAAAAGCAGAGTCAGTCAAATTTCAGATTTCAGAAATATATTCCTATGGAAACATTCTGATGCAAGAACTCGAGGAGGATGCTTGTAAGCGGCAATGTTTTACCCATGGCACCAATTTTGCCGGTTCTTGGTTCCACCCTACGTATGGCCCCTCATACTTGTGAACTTTTTCTTGTAAAAACTGAATGTACTCAATGACCTGCAAAAATTTATATGCACTTATCATCTAAAAATCAATTTATTGCAGGCTGTTGAAAAGATCAAATTATTTTTTTCTAGACATATATGTACCTCTAGTAAGAATGATGCTTTGTCTCTCTTTTGGTCACTATGAGGAATGAGCTCCCTCAACATCTGAAACCTGCGTTATAAAGTCAAATTTTTAGTTCCTGAAGGTGTTGACAGCCACCTCTATGCAATGGTTTATCAATCAACTGCAGCTACTAGGATGAGGTGCGATGATGCTAAGGAAGGTGTTATTTCACTTTTTTCTCTTCAAAACAAGCAATAGTATTGGCTAAACATTTATAACTGAAAGTATTAGTTATGAGTGAGGTATAATGAGGGAATAAAGTAACTGAGTTATATACATTTCAATGTCATAAGAGACAGTGAGAGTCTTCGAAACACTGATCCCAAAATCAAATTACATACATCCAGTAAACCACAATACACCATGAAGAATGAACTTAGCATCCTTTTTAAGGTTTAAAAGGTCAAACAAGAACATAGTTGAAAAAAAGAATTAAATTAAGAAAATAGCACACGAAAATATGAGGCAGCTTATACTAGTGCGGATGAATCTCTGAAAAAATATGACACTAGACGTAACACCCTTGCCTGTCATTTATTTTGCTTCTCCTTCGCTGCTCGGTAGCAGAATGTTTTGATCGTGGCGTATTGGGCTTCTGATCATTGTTCTTCCCATCAACATTTACCCTCAAATCCCCTGAAAAACATAAAATCGTGACAATCAAAGAGAAAAGAGAAGAAGATACTAATCTTTAAAAAATTAAAGATTATTAGAGAAAGTAAACAATGTATATGAAATCACCGCATGGTGATTGTGAAAAATACCTTTATGGGTGGTGGTAGCGGAATTTTCTTTTTTAAGGAAGAACTCATCTTCATCATCTAAATCATCGTCATGGGTACTACCCTTTGCAGACTTTATCATTTCCATGAAGCTCTGGCTCTTCATTCCCGGTGGCCTGCTCCAAATACCCGCAACACTCTATCATCAATCTTTACATTCGCAGTCATTATAACCACTTTGACCAAAAAGTGAAGTAAAAAAAAAAAAGAAAATGCAGGGAAAAAGCTGACTGACTGGGAGCACGAGAGAGAGCTGAAGCTGTTGCGATGGCTGTTGTTGGTGGAAGATGATTGTGACGCCCATTGCCCCACATTCACCGTCGCTTCTGTTCACACACAGTATCCGCCAAAAAGTTTTCATTACTCTCAGTTTCTGCTTCACGTTAAATCATATTCAAATGGGCCTTCTAAATAAATGAAAACATTTAACTGAGGCGTGCTTGAGAAAGTTCTATCGTAAATCTGGCCCTTTCTTAAACAATAAGGGGGGAAAAAAAAACTCATCTTTTTTTGAAAAGAAAGTACAATTTTTTTCCCAAGTGTTATTTATATGTACTCTTTTGTGTTTTTATACGTTGTTAAATTGCTAATGATTGCTAGATCCTAGCAGCCAATCAAGGGAAACGGAAATTTAGGTCACTGTGCATTTTTACATCTAATGTCCCCCATTCCTATTTTTAAAACGTATTTTGCAATACAAGCAGCCCATATTCCAAGAGGGCCTGCAGTTTGGGTCCAAGGGCACTTTTTGCTACGTCAACGGCGTGCATAAGTCTGGCAATGCATGGATATATTTAATCGTAATAAAGTAAAAAATATGAACGTAAGCTGCAAAATTTACAGCACAAAGTTACCTCCTCTTCCAATGGCTCTTTCTCCGGCATTCTCCTTCCCTGTCTTTCCCTTTTTGACAGCAGATTCTTCCCACAGAGTGAAACCACTCCCAGTGTAAGAACTGCAGTTAGAATTCTCATCATTTTTCTCGGCACTGCTTGTTTGAGCTACAGAGAAAAGTGACCCCTCTGGCTTTGGAACTTTTTGACCGAAGTATGAGACGTGGTTTATACTGTAAGTCCCAATCCCACCAGGCAGAATATGCTCTACGGAAGAAGAAGATGGTGGTGGTGGTGCCGGAGGCGGTGGCTTTTCCACAGTTGATGTTATTTCAACTGTGCTTTCTTCCTTGTTATTAATTTTCCCTACTTGTAAAAAATCATGGGTTTTAAGGAATCCACCTGCTCATGCATCGAAGAGATATAAAAAAAAAAAATCGAGAAAAATAAAATTTTATTTATACACAGATCTTACTAAATAATCTAAAGTTGGCAATTTATGCAACATAATTGATCAAAAAAGGAAAAAAAATAAAATAAAAAATAGTGTCCAACACAACAAAATGGTAAGTGACTGCACCATGTGATTAAGATTATACGGTACATCTACGTAATAAAATACTATTATGTATGTAAACATTATATGCATATATTTGTTATATCAGTTCCTTTACTATTTCAAATCATTCTCTTAAGAAAATTTTACACGGTTGTACATGATTTCCAAAAATCAACCAAAATTAACGTAACACCTAAACCCGCGAATCGACAAAATAAAAAGTAGTATTAATCGGCGGTACACAACACATGTGCATCAAATAACATAAAATGGGTGCGAAAGTACGTAATCAACAAACTTTGTTTCCAATTATAGCAACTTCATATTCAGTATCCCCATGTGAGTAAAGTAGGGTTGGTGAGTGAACGAGACACGACACCAATGTCTTTTTTTTTTTCAAATGAAGTTATCTATAAATATATCCACGAGTTGATTCAAGCGAGAGTCGTAACAAAATTTCACTTAAGGTCATCAATAGTTTTGACTAATGAAAAATAAGGACCGCGGGCAGGCTGCCTATCTACACAATACCATGAACCTGCTGCATCATCATCATCGGAGCCTGATGTGAATCATGTGATTTGTCACATCATCGTGATAACTTCTACAATGGGTCCCACGAAAATGAACCTCAATCCAATGGTCCTAATAGCTGGTTACTGAGTTCTGCTAACCGCTTAATCCCCTCTTTTCCCGATTTTGTATGCTCGTGCACATATGGAATGGCCCATTTAAGAATCCATGGCCCAGATCCATCATTCATATCTATTATCTAGTCACGTGCATACGCAAATCTATGATCTGGTAACTAATAACTATAAATTAAAAAGAAATAAAAACTGAAAGGGAGATATTTCATTTTGTATTTTATTAAATCGAAATTCAGGAAAAATTAAAAAAATAAAATAAAACACCGAAACGAACAAAGCAGTTGTATATCTGGATCTTGGAATTGGATTTGCATTGAATTTACCTTGAGAAGGTGGCCTCGGATCTTGTTGTACTGTTGAATGACTGTACAGTGAGAGAAAGTCATGCGTTGGTCTTCTTCCTGTAAAACAACTTCTCTAAATCACAGTTAAAAGAATAATAATAATAATAATTATTATTAATATTATGTCTTTTCAAAGTGTTTTCCGTTCCGTTTTCCGAAACGAAAATCACAAAACAGAGTTTTGATTTGTTTTTACGTACCTTCGGTTCCGAAAGGACGGGATTGAGGAAGCTCCATATATGTTTGTGTGTGCGTCTATATATATATATATATATATGATCTTCAGCTGAACAGTTGAAGAATCGAAATCCAAATGGCAATTCTGTGAATACGGATGACGAATTCTTTGAAAATTCTGACAGTAGCTTGTTAGATCTGTCTCGTTAAGCCTCCACCCGAGATCGAATGCTCATTCAGTCTCACTTCGGATATTCAGGAAGTTTGTCTGAGCACTGTTCGTACGGAAGCTAGCGCGCTGGAGAATTTTTCCCGAGAAAATATTCTTATAAATTTATTTCTTTCTTCTCGAGAAAAAACTTCTGCACACGTAAAATTGTTACCTGCCATCAGAAATACCACGAAAAACACGATGTTCAAGTCAAATTCAATACAGAAATGAGAGATAATTTTAAATTTGTCCATAATTCAGGTCAAACCTTCGCAATCCTAACAATTGAATTATCGAAAAACAAATAAACCCTGCTTTCACGTACCTTTCGATCTGAACCTTTCTTTCAAAAGAGCAATTCAAGTTCACGACAAAAAATTAAAGAAAAAAAATACGCAAAGCAGTTTCAAAGGCAAGCCGTGTAGACTTGTATCAATTCTCCATCAATAGAGAACGATGAGAAATGCTGAAGAATCTGCTTCGAATTTCGACGACCAAATAAAAATTCTCTCCTTTTTCAGTGCTTGCGAGCGAGCAAACTCTCTTTCTCTCTCTATCCGGTGCGTGTTTTGGGTCAGGATCTTTTATACAGGTTTTTGCTTTGCTTTCTGTTTCTCCAAAGTATTTCTATTCATTGGTTCCCCGTCAGACGGAAACGCCGTTTTGTAACGACGTTGCGGCTGGGCTAACGGTGTTAAGAGTCATCGCCACGGACTTTTTTTAAATTATTTTTTTAATTTTTCGTGCGTTAGTGTTAAAAATAATTGGGTGCAGGAGTGGGAGTGTTGATCGTACGTTCGAGCCGGGAGATTATAGTTTTTTTTTTTTTTATCGTTTAATGGATTTTGGAAATCTCTATTTTTTTAAAAAAATTTAATTTTATGGTTTTGGTGATCCCGATTGATAAATTTGTTTATTAGGCCTTTGTTTGCGGTGCTCGCCCACCAAGTATGTGGCAACAAGGATATGCTTCCGGGATCCAGTATTATTCTGCATTTATTACTATTATTCAAGGGTTGAATTAGATTTTTTTTTTAAGATAGTTTCATAAAGTTCGTCGATTCATTTTTTAAAAAAATTGTTGATTCATTTAAAAAAATATTTCTTAAATTTTAGAAAAATTAAAAGGAAATTATTTTTTTTAAAAAAGGATGGTTTGCAACATAAAAACTCTAAAATAATAATTCTGTATTTTTTTAAAAAAATTTCTTAAATGAGTTGACACTCTTCATTTAAATTATATAAACTAACAATAATGTTTGAGTCATAAATTTTTAGTAAAAATTGATCCAAATGATTTTTTTTATAGATTTATTCAATCAATATTATTATACTACATCGGTTTACATAAAATAATCCGAATAAAAAATTGAATGCATTCAACATTACTCATAAATACAGTGATAAATTATTTAAAAATCATGAAAATCATTCATTACTTCGTTGGTGTTACATCCCTTGCAGCCTCATTTAAAATCTATATTATTCTTTAAATTTTTTAATTATAAAGAAAAATAAATTTAATTCATTTTAAATAACATTCTGCATATGCCTTTCTTTTCTTTTTTTTTCCCCTCTCCCTCTCTCTCATAATAATTTAAAAAAAAATTAAAATCCAACGTACTATTAATTATCAAAAATATTTTATAAAAAAAATTAAAATAAATTACTATGCATTATAGGTTTCTAGACTACGTTTGGAACGCATGATTAAATTGATTGGGAGATCTAGGTTGGATTATATATAGTGTTGAGGCACGACAGATGCGATTTGCAGAAGCAAAGGAGTACGCCACTTACGCCCAGTCCAAATGCGGCTGCTGCTGAGCCTAGGCCTTAGTTGTACAATTTCAAAATCCGCAGGGCATGTGCTCCTTGATAACACGTTAGCGCCACGCTCTGCTATCAAATCTTAAAAGCCACGACCCCCAGGTCACGTGACCCTCGTAAATTTACCGGCAAGTGGACTTGTAAGCCAACAGTGGAGTTACCTCACCGGGCGTTGGCGCATTGATTGAAAATCGAGAAACAAAAAAAAGAAAGAAAGATGAATTAAACAATTACCGGGCATTAACTATACTTACAACTGATGATTAGAGCACAGATCCCGATTACGTAATAAGACTAAATAAATCTGCTGGCTTCTTATTTAAAAAAAAAAAAAGAAAAAGGAAAAAAAAATGGGTGGCACATCACAGACGCAAAGAGCGCAGTAGCAGAGCAGAGGATGTTGGTAGTAAAGGAGGAAATGTCACGTGCTGGGGGGTACTGGTACTGGTCTCTGTAAAATTAAGCTCCGCGGGAAACGCGGGACTCTCTCCGTGTCGCGTTGCTTCCCCATGTGCGGCCCCAATTTTCTTTTTTTTTTTTCTTTTTTTTTTTAACTCAACTCGTCCATTTACAGAATTTCAGTTTTTTCGCTTTTCGCCGGAGTAAATTTCATCATTTTCAGTGTCTAAGAACAGTGTTTATTCGATGTAGTTGCTCAATCATATTCAGCCTTTTTTTTTTTTTCAAATTTAGGGAAATCATATTTTGATTTGGATGGGATGTTTATGAACTTTCGAGAAAATTATATTCTCAATTAATTGGGTACATTGAAAGTAATGGTTTGTATAACTGTTTCAATAGAGGTTGTGAGTATGATATTTTACTGAGTGTCCTACTTCATAGCATGTATAATATTAAATAATTAATTACTGAATTTTATTAAAAAATATTAAGTTATATTTTTATGTAATTTACAATATATATATATAAATACTATTTATATATATACTGTAAATTACATAAAAATATAATTTAGAGACTCTATTTTATTAATTTTATTTGTCCATGTCCTAATTACAAAATAGGTTCAGCTATTCCAGCAGCCGTACGATCATAGCTGTGATTTCATGTTAAAGAAAATGACTATTATCGTATGACTATTAGAGTTGTTTTAAAGTATAACATCTCTACTATGACCTTATGTGATGTACGGTGTTGTAGAAATACCATCATCATACTCTTTCAATATTACTCTTCTTTTATATATATATATAAATGAATTCTTGCACATATAGTAAGATAATATTAATTTGTTCGTCTGTGAAGCGTTGAGATACAAACTATTCTTTCTTAAAAAGCGGACAATTTTGTATCCATTTATTGTTATGGAACACATTCCACATCGTTGTGTGTGCTAACCCATGGCAAATTAATTTGCATAATTGTATGCAATGGATTACATTTTGTATTTTACTTTCTTATTTATTTTCTGAATATAATACTTGAGTTTCTTTCTTTCTTTCTTTCTTCCCCTTTTTTTTTCCTCCAACCAAAAAAAAAAAAAGAAAAAGAAAAAAGTTCATGCAATCATGGTGCGCATTCACACCGTAGTGCATGAATACAACGAAACAGCTTGGCGTGACAATAATAACTTTTGATTCATTTCTTTTTTCTTATCTGACGATCTTAAAAAAATATATCAGCGTGACGTGGCACTCCATTCAAAATATGAACCGTGTTCGAATATTGTACATCCACCGGCCGGCTGGTTCTAAAATTCTCAAGAAAATTCTTAGAAACCCCGATCCATGCACTGTTTTTAGCAACATTTAAGCAGTTTTTTTGAAATACTATATTAGATGTATGATGCTGTGTTAGGGGACATGCATTAGGCACAAGTTAGTGAGCCGGCCAACGTGACCAAAAAATATATAATACCTTGTCAAGAATAGACGACCCATGTGACCTTTCCATGAAATATATGATCTTTTACGACGATTAAATTGTGTGATAGATGTGATCACTTCCAAATTGATCGTGAATGTGCCGTGGGAATGTTGGGTCAATTTTATGGTAGAATTGGTATTCATGGTCCTCAGAATGCATGTTCACGAGACACGTGGCGTGAAATGAGAATATTGGACTCAACAACGTGAATAGTCAGTTGTATTTTTTTATTTTTCTTTAAATAAAAATTAATTGACATATGCATTGTTTGAACCAAATGCTTAAGCTGGCATATAAAGACTTAAGTATTAATATAAGTTATAACAGTCTACTCACGTATTAAACCAATGTCAAGGCAATGTTTCTCCGAGGGCGAAGCTATCGAAAGACAGAGCTGGTCTGTACCCAGCCAAAAAATTGACAAAATTTAATGTTAGGGTAGCTCACAAGTCACATGTGTAATTACAAAACTACTTATCGCCGTTATATTTTACAGAATTGCCAGACTATTATTTGCAAATTTATCACTGAATTTATTTTAGAATCTGGCCAACCATCTTGTTTTAGATTTTTTTTTTTCCTACCTAAAGTAAACTTGTATTTGACAAGATATCTACCGCTCATTTGGCTTTTAATTCTTTAAAGTTAGGGTTTCCTTATGATTTTTTAAAGATACAATATTCCATAAACTGACCATGGTTAGTAATTAAAAAGTTATTAAAAGTTAATAAACTAGAACCATCTATGTATCAAAAGATATAAACTAAGGGTATTTTCAGCAACTCTACGATAAAATACTCATATGTAACTACAGAATCAAAATTATAATAAAATTTTTATTATTTATTATTTTATGTGTAGCTCTACGATAAAATACTCATACGTAACTACAGAATCAAAATTATAATAAAATTTTTATTATTTATTATTTTATGTGTAGCTGAAATTCATATTTCACCGTAAAGTAACCATAACCTAAACTAATTACCCTGCCGAAATGAAGATTTGAATAAAAACAAATGCAGTCATGCGGGGCGTACAAACCTGAAACCTCTTAAACCACCCCCGATAACATATCAAGTTGTTTTTACTTCAAAAACTAAACACAAATTCTTACTGTGAACGACATTAAGGATGCAGAAATCGAGTTGCACGAGGAAGACGCAACCGTTGCCAGAGTGCAATAAAATAATGTCGTGGGTCTCGAGAGAGAATAAAGAGAGGGTACAACACATGAACAGGATTAGGGATTTTGATGGACAAATGAAGCCCCCACAGGTAATGCACTTGTTGAGAGTCGTTAGTATGTCTAATTGCTGTCTAATCTTAATGCAATTACTCCGTAGCCACCGTTATTGTCTCTATTATAATATAGCTATGCCTCTTTAATTCCGTTTATTTTCCTGTCTTTAAAGTGGCCCACGCTTATATGGACCCCTCAATTCCAGCAATTTAGGTCATAAATAAGGATTGAATCGCAGAACAAATTAATCACTTAATTTGAATGGTAATCGCGTATATTCTCAAGTTTTTATTATTAACCCTAGCTTTAATAGATAATTGTGTTACGTATCTTAATTTTTTTTAATCTTAAAAAAGTTATCTAGAATAATATAATTTTTATTAATTAATTGGTAAAATAATACAACCACCCCACTTAGATCCTTGAAGAAATTATCAAACGTAAAATTTTAGAAACTTACCATTACTCTTTTAATCACGGTTAAGAGTTTAGTTGGAGAATTCTTCATTTAGCTCAATATAATTATTATTATTATTTATGAAAATAATAATGATATAGTCATAAAATTTTAATGTAACTTGATTCCGTTAGATAAATAAAACACTAAAAAAATTGCCGTTTTCTCGGATCTAAAAAATGTTAGAAGTGCTGACGAAACAACAAAAGCCTCATTCTGTTGGAGATACTATTCATTTTTATCTTAGTATGGTTTGAATATTTTCCCAAGACAAAGTTGTTGTATTATTAAATACGACCTGCATAATTTATTTTTCATCCTTTTGAATTTCCATGGATCGCAGTGTGATGGATGATGACCGAGGAAAGTAACGCAACGCGATGTTACGTGAAACCGCGAATAAGTGAAGTGGGGTCACTTTCATGTTTGTCGTAACAGATGAAGGAGGTGGGCCACGTGAGTTGACCCCGCAACTCACGTGCGAAATTACTAAACGACATCCAATTTTTGACGCCCACGCTCTGGATGGCCCAACCAAACCTAATCCTACCGCGACCCCTTGCCCTTTGTCATTTTCGTCTCCACGTCACCCTAATTAAAAATCAAAATCAGAAACAAAAAAAAAACGCAAAATTACTTTAAAATCATCTTGGCTTGACATTATAGGACAGAAAATTATTGCTTAAATAATCATAATAAGGCCACTATTTGTCATCCATTACTTCCACCACAAATCTTAATTAATTATTGAAGGGACATATTAAACAAAGCTCGCAGAAGAATAGTACAACAAATAACGAGAATAATTTCTTAAAACTATTTTCAAATTAAATAACTTGAAGTAAAGTAAAGTAAAATGAAGATTCCAACACACACAGAAACAGCAAAACAGGTTCATGTACACAGGCAGCAATATCGCTTTTCCCACCTTTTCATTTTTTTTTTTCAATTTTTTTGTTCTTTATGCGATTGTTTAGTAACATCAATACTAGACAATTGCCACGATTGACGATATCTTTATTGTATGAAATTATTAAGAGATATTCCTCTTTAGTAAACGCAAATGTGGTTGTATTTGGCTATCTCCTAGTATATTTATACATTCAATTAACTTACGGCGTCACCCACTCAACTTAAACTGCCATGGACGATAATAATTATTTTTATTAAATACAAAATTTTATATTCCATATATGCATGTGTGTGTGTGTATACAGGGGGTTGCCACTTTGGTGACAATAACGAATCACAAGATAACACATTAACAATTTGAGGAAAATTTTAGCCCGATGATTGAAAAAAAGCAAAAATAAGTTAAATATTTGGGGAGAAGAAGCTAGCAAGAAGAAAGAAGGAAAAGCAAGGGCGGAAATGGCGGAGCCGAACAGTACTTGCAAGGTTGTCTTGTCTTTAATCTAAGGAAAGTTAATTGTTTAATAATGGAGGTGGTGCTTGTTTTTAGCAGTAACTTGAGTTCCCCCTGTAACATGGACATTCCCTTCTCAAGGAATCCGTTTAGGGATCAGTTAACTAATAATACTTTTTCTTTTTGCGTGTCTTAGGATATATATAATAAGAGCAACGAGCACTTTTCTTTTAATCCATCCGAGAGAGCCAGATAACTCAGAAGCGCTTTTTTTAATTAAATTTTGTTTTTTAAAACTTTTATTTTTGCTTTCCGGTAAGGACAGTTGTCCGTTTCCCCGCAGAACCCGCTCTCCATCACGTGATTAAAAATGTCTGCCTACCACATCGTCACGCCTCCCAAATCACGTGGCCAACTCACGGTTCCGATGGTTGTGGGCCCCGCGCCCGAACCAATTATTACGTGATCCCGTTTTCTTTATTTCTTTTCCCCGCCATTTTATAATGCGAGAACAAAAGCGGTTTTAAAAGGAAAGTGGTTCATTCAATTTCACCATCTCTCACGCCACATCAATCTTCAAGGATCACCGTCATGTGCATTTTTTATTTTGTATTTTCACTCCTTAGAATTCAATTTTCTTTTTGTTTGTGATGAATAATGATTCAAACAGATTTGAAAAAAATAAAAATCGATAACAATTAAAAGATTAAATTATTGATGATAAGATATGAGAAGGTCTGATATCTTGATTTTGATATTTTATTTTTAGATTTAAAATAATTTTAAAGATAATTTTATTGTATAATTAAAATTTAACAAATTCTATGTTATTATTTACAGTATCGTAGTAGATTTTTTTTTTTAATCAATCTAATAAAAGAGAACATTTGAAACAATTAACACTAAGATTTAGTAGAAGTCCGTATGAACAAAACCTATTTTGTTGTTGAAAATATTCTCTGATATTATTAAAAAAAAAAAAGTTATTGAAACTTAAAAATGACAATACACGCAGTTTGGGAAATGTGGCAAATCGGAGTAACACAGCGGGTTGGCCCCGCTAACTCACAAGCCATGTGACATGCATACTTACGAGACTTAATGACGTGACGGGACCCTCGTCCTATAGGAGTTGTTCCACTGTTGCTATGGACATTACGCCGGCACACATAGCACACGTGAGCCGGGGGCAGCAGCTCACGTGCGCCCATCCCTTGCCGTTCATCTGCCACACTGCCTGCCGGCTCGCGTGCGGTGGGGTCCCCACTCGACCACTTATCTTCCTCGCCGTTTTCTTAGCCTTTCCGTTTCCCGTTACGAAGTTAACCCGCCGTCTGTTTTTAGTTAACGGTTTTGCGGTTGGGACGTGGGAGACGTCTCGAGTCCGTTAAGAAATATATATATATATATATTATTTTGGAAATGTCCGAACTCACCTTGGCCAGCCCCTTGACTCGTGTCTATAGCTGAGCGGAAAGCGAAAAATGTAATTTTCTTTTAATCTATCCACAGTCTTTTGCTTTCTGACACACGAGATTTACAATTTCTTAATTATATTAAAAAAAAAAAAAAAACTGGACGGCAATGCAATTGAAGGTCATTCGTGTACACTCGACGAGCGCTTGATATTTTTTTACGTTAATTTTCTCAATTAGTTGTTATTATAGTATATAAAGCGTAAAGGTTGGTTTTAAGCCTATGCTATGAAGTCTAGCGACAATGGGACTTGATGTGAGTTTTGCGAATAAATGATACTGGAATATAATATTCATCAAATAATAAACAGTTATGGTGCCAGAGGAAAAGTCGTTTAATCTTAAAAATTAAATTAATAAATGACTTATGGACATCAAGTAATAATTTAGCTATTTTAATCTGTTCTTTTGTTCTTAACTACAATCGCGAAAGCATAAAAATCAACTATTAATCACAATAAAAACTCTCATTCTTTAGTTGAGTAGTCGATAGACTCTTATATTTTAAGGTGAAGGATTTTTATTATATGTACTACTGCTAGCAAACTCTCTCTCTCTCTCTCTCTCTGTTTTCTTTTCAAGTTAGTACTTTAAAGCCATGCTTCAATCACACTACTTCAAGATTATTATGACATGAAAATTGTCTATTGATCCAATTAAAATCAAGTCCAAGTGACCATTTGTTTCTAATTTGTTTTATTTTATTTTATTTTATTTTAAGTAGCTAACGGTTACAATGAAAATCAAGAAATGCTAATTGGACACGTTAGATAAAATTTATCCTCCTACTTTTTATGATTTTGTGAATGGTAAATTTTATCAGACCCCATTATATTCTAACAATGTTTAATCCACCCACAACATAGTGCATTCCGAGTGACTCCTCGAACTTTAATTCCAAGAGGCTACGGCAGCTGCGGAATCTTTTTACTGGTACTTGGACAACTGATTAGCTTACCAGCCTTTTATCGCTACAAAGGGTGATTCTACAACATGTAGCATATGTTACTGATATTAGTGAATTATATAGAAGATCTGTATATCAAATAAATAATATAGTTAAGTCACTTATTCTGTATCGTGTGTTACGAGACCATTCAAATCTTGAAAAAGGATAAAAAAAAAAAATCACGTGTGTTTTCATTAAGGTCATAATCAAATAATTATATGATTCACTTTTGACCAATTAGTAAGCTCACCAAGTGGCTAATTCAGATACGTGGTAAGGGTAAATTTGCAGTGACAAAAGAGCTAGAAATCCCGAGAAGATAATAGAGAATTGAAAGAAAAGAGCGTGGGCAATTGAGGCAAGACGTGGGGGATTTCATAGGACCAACAACAATAACAATACGCGAGAGCACGTGCCTGTAGACTTAGGCGGTGGCGTCTCTCGCTTTCTCGTGACGGTGTCACGTGGGGATTGGAAAGCTGGACCCCACGAAATTGAATATAAACACCAATAATAACAATAATAATTTTTAATTGAAAAAACTTCCACATAGTGGGGGCATGTGCTCTCCCATCCCAAGTGACCTGTCGCTCATGGGTCAATTTTATTTTTTGAAAGTGAAACGGGTTGTGGCCGGCGTTGGGTGGGGCCCCACGCTGACGTGTCAGTCTCACGTGCCGAGCTCGCGTGCTGAGTGTGCCCTTTTATTTTTTGTCTGGTCCCAAAGGATGAGACGTGGCCCCATGTCCAGAGGGACAAGTGTCTCGCGCTACTGGGGCAGCTTAGATTCGCTAATTGTTATGGGTTGATGACTATGGTATTTGCGCAGCACTTTTGACTCTGTGAATTGTGAACGAGCACATTGAGGTCACTAATGCTGAGGGAACACCTGGCTGTCCCTTTTTGATGACGCATCACATTATGTAACGTGCAGCATTGGTGAATTCTTTAATGCCCACTAGGGAGTAGCTCCGAGTTTGATCACAGAGATAAACTGTTGGCACCCCTTCATTGTTCTTTCAAAACCCATATTGCATGGCCTACATTTAAAGGCATACACTTGCTAAGATTCTCATTTTTGTCAGTTGTGAGGTCTCTGATTTCATATATAATCCATTCGATCTCTCCTTTGCCATCAAGGTTTCTAACAACCAGGTCAACCAAAACATAAAAACCAGCATCTTTAGTCATTTTGACTCGCTCTAGCATTGCTTCTGCTTCTACTATTTCATATCACTAGCCAAAAAAAAAAAAAAAAAAAAAATTTCTACAAACTAATGCCGCCATAAATTTAGACTCTCCGTAAGAGTTCCTAAATCCTAACCAGTGATCATAGCTCCGACTTCTGTTGAACCCTCTAGGCCATTTACAGCAGCATCTGTATTTAGCTTGTACAAATTGTCTTGCGGGGGTAACCATTGCATTTCATTGCAAAAGAATTTTAAGTGTGATAAAATTGTTGCAAATTGAAGGATTTTTAAAATGAGAAACTGGGTTTATTTAGAAAAGAAAAGGGGGGGCGTTTTTGATAATAAGTGAAGTACAATCGAAATGCGGGTTCCAATAGGATGTTGGGGGTGCTAATAGTAAATTCCTTATCAAGCTCTTGTGATATGATATTTGGTCTTTTATCGTATGCTAATCGCTGAGATGTTGTGTGGGTTACAAAAGTATTCGTAGGCCGAGATATTGGGCTTTTTATTTTCTGAGAATAACCGCATATTTTGTCGCTAAATGCTCTTATTTAAAGCTTATGTTTGGACTTTTGGAGTGGGGCTTTTAACGCCCTCGCCCAGATTCTTGTAACATTCCTCCTTTTTTAGGTTTTATTTTCTAAAACACCTCAGCTTAATTTATAAAATATAAGCCCGGATATTAAATTAACCATCTTCGCATAAAATTCTACCCTAAAAATATATATTTCTTTTAAGATTTTATTCATAAAATAGATACAAGTCCTGAGACCTACTCTTAATGTTTATGTTGTAGTAGAGTAGTTCACAAATCGTCTCTCCCTAATTCTTTGATCACGTCATCTCAGTGCCGGTTTCTAGAAAGATTAAAGAACGAGAACCAAACCAAAGTTTTTCAAAGTCCCTAATCCATATTTAACACAAGAGTAGTACGTGGCAAAAGCATCAGCCGTCCCCCTCAACGACCCACTAACAATTGCCGAAGATAAATTCTAAATCGTCATCGTCAATCTGCGGCTGACTCTTATGAATTTGCATGTATGGGTCTGGGAATAAGTTTGTTCTTCTCGTGTTTTGTATTATATATTACTAAGCATTGACTCTTTGGGATTGGAAGCATACCCATTTGTAGGGGAATTTCAATCAAAGAGACTCAAACCCCTTCCTCTTTTTCGGATGACTTTGAAAGTTTACGGCCATAATAAATGTGTTACGAACACAAATCACAGATGGGTTGAAACCTACGGGTATAAAATCGGATGGGGTGTGCATGCAGTTGCATATGGACAGTTGAAATGATCGGCCATCGTGGAGAATAGCAGTATATATGTACAGCTTGGTGGACGCTCACACGAACTAAAAATATCTTCCTTGAATAAGAAACCCCATATTTTACTCAAACGCATGCATAAAGTGATGTCAGTTAATCTGAAGGCAAGGGAAATCACTTCATTTCCCGACTGTCAAAATGAATAAGAGCTTATTAATTTAAAACTGTTGTTGCTTAATCTCATCTGCTTTCATTGGGAGTTGGGAGACGAAGATATCTTAAAAGAAAAAATGAATCAAAGAACCAAAGGAAGGGCGCAATAAAATAATCTGTGTTCATCATGCATGGTCCCCGAAGATAAGATCTCTTGTTCCCTCATACTCTTGCAGTCACAACATTCGTAACCCAGTCATTGGAAACTCGATATCACATCTTGGAAAAGAATTGATTCATCGAATATCACAGACATAAAAGTAAGAGCGACTCGTGACTCCTGAACCTTTATTCCGATGGAGTAGAAAAGAGTAATATGTTTAATTAATTGTATATTTTACGTATCAATTACGTGGCACGTGGTATTTACTTCATGAACGAGTGGAGGCAGAGCCGAAGGTCTCTTAGATTTACTTCATAAAATGGCTTTATGCAATGAAAGCAAAATAATATATTACATTTATTTAGTAAATATTTAGTTTTATTTCTATCTTATATTATTAATTACTTAAATTAAAATTTTATACAAATATATATATTAATGTTTATTAATATTAACAATGTTTGAATGCAAGCTACCAAATACACCCCGGTGCAAGAACCGCAAGAGAATGAGCTTTTCAAAATGATGAGAAAAAATTTGAAATGTATATATTGGATTAGTTAGTCAAACATTATACTTTTTAAAGTTATTCGAAAGGTCTGCGTTGCATAGTCATTTATATTAAATTCTGTTTTATTTTTCAGTATTATCTATTTAAAAAATTTTTCATGTCGAACTTGTAACCATTCTTAGTTATATAAGATTAAACTAAACAACCATAGGAGTAATAATAATAGGGATCTTTTACATAATTACAGAAAATTATGTAAGAGCTAGAGGACCATTCGCGCAAATTTGAAATCACAAACCTTATTTTCTATCTGCTGATATTATGAATTCAAAGTTTCATCAGCCTATCACTTCGATGCCATACGGGCATACACCACTCTAGATAGAAAAAATGGCAGTCACTTTCTTGAACATTGAGTTTGCCATTGATTAAGATTAGATTAGATAAAATAAAGCACGAAGAAGATAAGCTGACAGGCAATCCTTGATAGCTAGCTGGAATCTCTCTTATCTTTCTCATGTGTTGATAAGCAATTATTATATTTTATCAAATGGGATTCAAGTATTGTGAAAGGGAATAGGTTGAGAGAATCTTTATAATTAGAAAATAAACTTTTAGAAGATTGATAAAAGTAAAAGAAATTTAGTTTCCCCATCTTCGCTGTCACGAGTGTAAGATCATTTGAACTTGATGTTTCGAGTTCACAAGTATGAAACCAGCAGATTAACTAATAAAAATTAATTCAATGAAAAAATGACAACTCAAGTTAAAAGAATGATAAATATTTATTTAATTTTTATATTTTAAAAAATATCTCAAAATATTCTCCCATATTAGTTGATTCGCAACACTCTTTCCCCCCCCCCCGCCCCCTTTTTTTTTAACTCTTACAATAATATCTTTAAAATAGTCTTTACAATAATTTCTAGTTACCGAATTTACCAAATTAATATCAAATTAATTTTAAAAGTAAAATAATAACAAAAAAATTTTATGTTAATTTTCATTTATTTTTAGGGTTATTTTGATAAATTAATTTTTTTTTCTTTTTATGTATGTTTCAAGATTATTGTAAGGATATTTTTGTAAAAATAAAGAATAAGTAAAGAGAAAAGTACAACGCATTTAGTGGGAAAAAAGACGTTCCAAGATAATTTTTTAAAATAAAAAATTGAATATATAAATAAACATTTATTTTGAAAAGAATAATATCATTAATGAAGAATTAATGAAAATGTTTGCGTAATAGACAAGTTTAGTCAAGCTGTTGAAAAGATTCAACCATAAAAATTCATGGAAAGCTATCGTGCCCAAAAAATCAACCCCTTCTACTAAAAAATCTTTGGAGGTTTCCTTTTTATTTCTTCAAGGAAAATTAGGACCTGATATTTTACCTTGTCGTGATTTGGACCGCCCAATTTATTTTGAATTGCTCGTAACATCGTTGTTGCTAAAAATGTTTTTTTTCTTTTTTTCAAATTGTAGGTAAATTACTACTGTACTTGGTCAAAAACATATGAAGAATTTTGAAGAAATGGGATTTGGTCCGTAATTTTTTGATCGCCCTCTGTTAATTCACATTTCAAGTTGTTTCTAACGTTCCTTTTTTTTTTTTTTAAATAATTATTCCTATCTATAAATATGTAATGTATGAAATAAAAGGAAAGTCTTAAAAAGAGGATTGCTTAGCTTTTCTCATTTTTGTTTCTTTTTAAGAAAGCCGGCTGAAAATAAAAGATAAAGAAGAGTTTTTTTTTTTTAAAAAAATTTATTTTCAGTGTCACGAACTCGTGGCCTTTATTCCTAAAAATTTTATCTAAACTCACTAATTGCAGAAGAAGTTTTAGTCGGCGAGGTAGAACGATTTAGTAGTTTTTCGTTTACCCTTTTGCATTTTCCTTTTCTCATTTCAGTGCAAAACCAAGATATCAAAAATCAAGAAGTTCAAAAATTTCTCTTCTTTTTCGTTTCTTTTCTTCTTCGCTCTTGTTTATAAACCAAAGATGGTTATACTTGATAAACAAGCAAAGAACATTTTCCTTAATAAAAAAAGAAAAGAAAAAGGAAAAAAAAAGAGAGAGAATATATTTAGCATTTCACCAAAAATAACTAACAACAAGTGAAAGTGATACATTAACCTCCATAATGTCGTGGGATTTGACTAATTATTTTATTTCTAAGCCATTAATGATGATTCACATTCATTTCGATATTCCCTAACCCAATAAGAAGTAATGATGTTAACACGATGTAAAATCTCGATAACAAAATATAATTTATTATTAAATTTTTGATAAATTATCTCTTTATCACTTTTATTTTGTTATATGTGTATCTAACTATCTCAAAATTATGATATGCTCTTACACTACCTCTGTTTTTAACTTATATCAATCAACTATTTTACCATTAAAAATAACTATTTTATTCATAAATAAATTTAAAAAATCATTTTATTCTATAAAAATTTTAAAACATAAAAAATTATTATTACAAGAATACCCTTAAATTCAATAAAATAAATAAATCTCAAAATCTAAGATGATAAATTTTAAATAAAATTAGAGTTATAAAAAATTAACATCTTGTAATTATAATTTTATTTAACTTTTGTAATTAAATTAATAAGATGAGGAAAGTTTATGAAAATTAATAAGAAGAGGAAAGCTCACGATAATTATTATGAACTTTCCTATAATTAATTAATACTAAGAAAATTTCCTATACAAATTAAATGAAATTATAATTAAAAAAAATATTACAATTACAAAGGGATAACTTATCGGGTTTGATATTTATTTATTTTATTAAATTTAATGGTATTCTTGTAATTATATATTTTTAAAAATTTTATAAATAAAATGATCTTTTAATTTATTTAGTGGATAAAATAGCTATTTTTTTTATTTTCAAGATAATTTATTGATAGAAACTTAAAAACAGGGGTGGTTCAAAGAATGTGCCAAAATTTTAAGATAGTTACATAATATATGAAACAATAAAGGTGGTATAGAAATAATCTTTCTAAATTTTATTTTACTTTAATTTTTTTGGGAGTAAAATATTAATAATTGCACAATTTTACGTTAATCTGCATTGATTTATAATTATTTTTTTATTGCATATTATTCTTTTAAGATTATAACTAAGCGTTCATCGAGACTAACATCAATCAGCAAAATAGTAAAAAGCACACTTAAAAAATTATTTCAAAATGGAAAGAAATTTCCCCAGATGAAGGCGAAATTTCTCCACATTTTAACAACGACGGAAATTAAATCATTTCCCATGAGATGGTAGGTGAGAACCAGGGTCTTTTGCAATTCTTATTGAACCTACAAGCCTTCGCTTCGTTGAGATTTTGTTCCGAGACCAAAAAATTTCAGTACCACAACGAGCGCCCTCGTCTTTTGAAAATGACGTCACAACCCATTTCCGAGAATGACCCTCTGTGTTAGCCTTTTAGCCTTTGCACATATTTCTTGTAATCGAGGGTGGTTTGGGTATTAAAATAAACAGTTACGTATTTTGGGTTGGTCGGCCCGGGTCAGCTCGTGCCTAGTTCCTGCTGCCCGGCGTACAGGGAGCAAGTGCTGCTCCTCAGACGGTGACATTGCCGCCTACTCGCCCAATGATTTGCTTCCACGTCATCACCTCCACGGTCATTCGTACGCATTTTTTTGATGGTGCCGATTGCTTCGGTTGGTTTTGATCGGACGGCTTTCATTTTGGGTTCTAGAGATCTCCTTTGAGCGTTACTGCATTGCCGATTCAGGGCTCCAAATACTACTTTGTATGGCTGACGAGGACACCCTTTCATTTCGGCCATGCGAAAGGCAAATTTGAAAATTTTGTGTTCTTCCACCTCTCGACCGACTCTTTTACATTTTTGTCCTTCCCATAATAGTTTTGTGAAAATTGTTGATTTCTCGAGATTAATGCCATTTTTGTTTTTAATCTTGTAATTATAATTGTAATTTATACATTTTAGTATAAAATTGGTATGAGAAGTCGCATTTACCATGTGAGTTGTGTGCATCATCTCTCATGATTCTTTAACTGAAAAGTAAGTAATTCATTTTCAACTGAAATAATACTCACCTTCCATTAAATTATATCATTATAATGATTTATCTAATAATTAGTACATTCGGGCAAAAAAACAGAAGTTAAGTTACATTTTAACTGTAATTAAGTCCTCACAGAACAAGTAAAAAGTAGTGGAGCTAAGGACATTCTGGTAATTCTGATGGAACCGTCGAGGAGTCTTCCTCGTTGCTCATGTGAAGTGAAGGCCAAGCACTTTAAAAAGTGAGCAATGTAAGCAAACGCCAAAACGGAGAGAGGGATTTTGGGGCTGGCTTGGCTGTTAGCTGAGGTTTGGTTTCAGAGTAAACTCTGATCATCAATCGCCTCATAGCCTTCGAATCCCGACCGTTGATCTTTCCGACTCGGCTCATCGCCAACGGTCGTGATCCTCTCTCTCTCTCTCTTTCTCGCTGCGATCTTCTTCTTCGCCTCAAGATACAATCAAGTATGTAGGTCTTCATTTGCCCATCCTTTTTTTTTTTTTTAAATTTTGTTTCATGCATTTCTTGTATAAGCTTGATGGAGCTGGAGTACTTTTCAATACGTTCTTTTCAGAATTTGATCCTCGCAAGATTCTGTCCTGCTTGGGGCGCCGTTTGGTTGGCAAGAAAATGTGTGAAAATTGAAAATTTCGAACTTTCTATTCTTTTTAACTGTTTGGTGTCAAAATGAAGTGAGATGAGTACGACCAAACTCATTGACAGCTGTCTTTTTTGGTACTTGCTTTCTGGTTAATCAATCAGATGCTTGGGGAAGAAGATGCAAGTAATGCAAATCTTGCAGAGGAGGCAAAATTTATTCTTTCTTTATTTTTACCATTTTTTTAGATCTTTCTGAAGAAATAATAAATGTCTGCCTTCAGTGAATTAGTAAACTAGTGAAAATGTTACTTAAACTGAAGCAAATATTTGGTTTGGCTTCCCTTTATTTCTTTCGATTCCTTCCAGACTTATTGCTCTTCTTGTAACTACTTGGAGATGTAAGCATTTTTATTATACATATACTTACTAATGTAAAACAGGTAAGTATGTTTTGATCGTGTGTTTATGAGTGAGCAATAGTTGCCTTTCTTGATGAAAAAGGAAAGCAAGAAAAAAAGAAAAGGAGCTGCATGAATGTTGAAAGGAGAGTGCTGATGCACAATTTCTTGATTTATGAGCTTGCATATGAGCTCGTGTATATTCTTGTATGAAAATTTGATGTGGAATTGGGGTTATGAGGATCTTTAAAAATTATTAGCCACATTGAATATGACCGGTGTTTTTTTTTTTTTTCTTCTTAACTTTTAAGTGTCTTATTGTTAAAGTATCTTAAATAAGTCTGTATTGGATCTTCTTCAGGGATTTTCTGATAGGTTTATTATTAGCCACATTGAATATGACCGGTGTTTTTTTTTTTTTTTCTTCTTAACTTTTAAGTGTCTTATTGTTAAAGTATCTTAAATAAGTCTGTATTGGATCTTCTTCAGGGATTTTCTGATAGGTTTATTATTTGGGGCACATTGTTTCTAAATTGTTAATATATCTGATTTGAGTGATATCAGGTTTACTTATCTTGGTTTGGAAATTCATTTTGTTTTATTTTTCTGACTTTCATTCTACAAATTATGCAGGCATTGTCCATGAATTCTCCTCTGTAGCAATTTGTTACATATCTATCTTCTTGGTTCAGGTGTGAATGTTTGTTGGTTGATTATGCACTGGTGATTCTGTTGATGGTTGATTGCCTTGTAACATCTCTCTCATTCAGTTGGTGTCAGGCTGGCATCTCTTGAGGGAGAGGATGAATTTTTACTTTACCCTCACCGCTGTTGGTTACCTTGAACACAGCAAGCTTTCTCCCGTCACATAGGTTTGGGAGTCCTCTTCAGACTCTGATGGCTGTTGCAGTGTTTAATGGTCCATGCAGTGGTGAGTACCATGGGAATTTGGGCACAAAATCTTCTGGGACAAGGCGAGTGTTTGTACAGACTGAGACAGGCTGTGTCTTGGGGATGGAGTTGGATCGGAATGACAATGCCCACTCTGTGAAAAGAAGGCTGCAGCTTGCCTTCAATATCCCTACTGATGAGAGTTCCTTGACATTTGGGGATCTTACGCTAAACAATGACCTTAGTGCCATCCGAAAGGATTCCGCTCTTCTTCTAACTAGGAATGCCATGCATAGGAGCTCGTCATCTCCATGTCTTTCACCCGTGGGAAAGAACCAGCAGCAGAGGGATATGAGTGGTCCAATTGAGATATTAGGACACCTGAGTTCGTATTCTAGCATGAATGAACTTGTTAAGGAAATTGTGAAGGGTATCAAGAATGGTGTTGAACCCATCCCCATCGATGGTGGGCTTGGAGGTGCTTATTACTTCCAAAACAGCAATGGTGAGAATGTTGCTATTGTGAAACCAACTGATGAGGAGCCTTTTGCACCAAACAATCCAAAAGGCTTTGTAGGGAAAGCTCTTGGGCAGCCAGGCTTGAAACGTTCTGTGAGAGTTGGGGAAACAGGATTCCGTGAAGTAGCTGCCTACCTTCTGGACTACGATCACTTTGCCAAAGTTCCCCCAACTGTCCTTGTGAAGGTTAGGCACTCTATCTTTAATCTTAATGATGGAATGATCAGAAAAAAACTTCAGAATGGGAAGAAGGTTAGCAAGATTGCATCTCTGCAGCAGTTCATTCCTCATGACTTTGATGCCAGTGACCATGGAACCTCAAGCTTCCCTGTTGCTGCTATACACAGAATTGGGATATTAGATATCAGGATTTTCAACACTGATAGGCATGCAGGAAACCTTTTGGTGAGGAAACTTGATGGGGGTGGGAGGTTCGGTCAGGTGGAGCTTATCCCCATTGATCATGGTCTTTGCTTGCCAGAGAGCTTAGAGGACCCTTACTTTGAGTGGATGCATTGGCCTCAGGCTGCAGTTCCTTTCTCTGAGGATGAACTTGAGTATATTAGAAATCTCAATCCAGCACACGATTCTGAGATGCTACGGACAGAGCTGCCCATGATTCGGGAGGCATGCTTAAGGGTTTTGGTGCTCTGCACAGTCTTCCTCCAGGAAGCAGCAGCTGTTGGGCTGTGTCTTGCTGAGATTGGTGAGATGATGACTAGGGAATTTCGTAGTGAAGATGAGAAGCCTAGTGAGCTTGAGATTGTATGCCTTGAGGCAAGGAGTATCATAGCGGAGAGAGAAGTTGCGTGCTTTGATGCTGAGAGTGGAGAGGATGGCACTCTGTTTGATATCGATTGTGATGATGCAGAGGTTGACCTGGCATCAAAGATGTCTGGAGATTTCTTGAACCAAGGGCCATTTAGTTATGCTTCTAGCATTGTGAATGGACATCACCTGCCATCTGAAGTAGAGAGTTTTGAGGAGGATGAAGCTGAGGGTAGTTTAGAGTATCATGGATATGAGCTGTCTCCGTCTCTAAGCAGAACAAACTCTTGTAAGAGAAGCCAAGATTACCAAAATGGAAAACCAGAAGGCAAATGTCTGGTGAGTTCAGTATCCGAGAGCAGAAGAAGTGCACAAGAGCTGTTACCTACAACCAGAAGCTTCGTGAAGCTCGCTGATATGAACGAAGAAGAATGGATGCTCTTTCTTGAGAAGTTCAAGGAGCTTCTTCACCCTGCCTTGGCCAAGCGAAGGCACTCAACTATTGGGCAGAGGCAGAGGTTGGGAACTTCATGCAAGTTTTAAGATACTGTTAACCACCTGTTAAGTAAAACTAGTAGTGAAGGAGAAAAATAAAACATGCTACTAGGCTGGTAGAATTTTGAGGATGTCTAGGTCTGTTTTGTAGGATTGATATGCCTCGCGAAAGATAGATATGTCAGCATATATGTATACATATTGTTGGTAACAGTAGTCTAAGATGTAAATATTTGCTGGGATCAGAGACTCAGCAATCACAGTAGTGAAAGAAATGATGAGATCACACCGTTTGTTAGTGGCGGTTTATCATTGATGATCATCGTATGCTTCATTGTCGTTTTCAACATCTTATGTAACTTTTACACCTACATTGAAAATTTCAAGTGACAATCGGAAATAGAGGAAAGTTCTACTCACCTTAACAAAATTGGATAAGGATACCCTTATTATTTGAGGATTGGTAAATTTTGAAGAATCTTTCTTCACAGGTGTTTATTTTGTGGGAGAATTGTATCACGAGGGAATTTCAATCTTACATAAAAATATTACGGAGATTTTGTTTTATGCACACACACACACACGTATAAGCGTCGGCAAATTCTTCTTTTTAACTAAAAAGATTAGTAAATAAAATTTTGAAAGGCGAGAACTAAGCAGTCTCAGTTCCAAGTAAGCCCAAGACAGTTATAAAAATGATAAACTCGCTCGCTCGCAAGAAGCAATGGCGTGTGATTAGGACTTTCTCTCGCCCAATTCATCTTTTAGGCCAAACAAACCTCTTAAAACCCTGAATTAAGATCAACCAGAATCACTCGAGCACAACCAACACTCATCGAAATCATAATCAAAATCAATGGAGGAATCACGTTCTCGCAGCTGTGGAATATGTCTAATGGACGAAGGAAAATCAATCAGAGGCCAAATCGATAGCTGCGATCACTACTTTTGCTTCGTGTGCATCATGGAGTGGGCCAAGATCGAGTCTAAATGCCCCATGTGCAAGCACCGCTTCACCTCCATTCGTAGACCGCCGAAAGACGGTGTCTTCCCCCGTGAGCGATTCGTTGTTGTTCCAAAACGCGATCAGGTTTTAACTTTCTCTTTCCTCGTTTCTTATTGTTGTTTTTAATTAATTTCACTGATTTAAATTTAGTTTTATTTTTACTGTAGAAGTAGAGAAGTTTCTGCAAGTTTTGATTTTGCCGCCATATTTTATTTTATGTGTAAATTTTGTGATTGCGTGACTATATAGTTTAATTACTTAATATCGTATTTATGAGTTTTGGCTTAATTGTAGTAATTATAATAAAATCTTACTGATTAGGGGTGTTGGTTATGCAGATTTATAGTCGTTTTGGAACTGCATCAAGCAGGACTTCTGATCCTTACGTATATGTTCGATGTAATGTATGTCAAGGCACTACTGATGAGGGTCTTCTACTACTTTGTGATCTTTGTGACATGGCTTCTCATACTTACTGCATTGGCATGGGTAATGCTGTGCCTGAAGGTGATTGGTTCTGCCATGACTGTACTGTTTTGAGGGATGAACATGACAATGCTGAAATTGAAACTGATACTGAAACTGTTTTTGGTGATGGTTGTGGTAGTGAAGTGGTTGTTCAAAATTCCGACTCTGAACACAACAATGCTGAAACTGTTGCTGAAACTGTTAATTTTGGTGGCAGTCAAGAGGTTGTTGAAAATTCTGGATCTGAATGCGGTACTGTCGAAACTGTTACTAACATCGTACACACTGGTGGCAGTCCAAATATTGCTGAATGCTTGGGGCCTGACTGCATTGGTTCTGATACCATTAGAAACTCCAATGTAATGCCACCAGGTGATGCAGGTTTTGCCCTCTTTGAAATAGTATCCTCAATCCCTCGTCCAAAAGAATCTTTATATAGATTTTGGAATTCACATCCTGCTTCCCCTAGAAGGGGAATTGTTGTTTTGGATAATGCAACTTCTTTGAATGGAAGAACGGATCAGAATGCTGCAGATAATTCAACTGAATTGGGTGCAAGAACATTGCGGCGCTGTCGAGATGTGCAAGGCCGAATACAAGCAATACGTGAGAATTGGAGTGCATTGCAAAACAGCTCATTAAGGTTCAGTTCTATTCCAGTCGAATCAGGTGCCAAACATCGTAAAAGACATAATGCTAGTGAGGTTTCGCAAGACAGATCAGTTCAACCATGCCCCTCCACTTCTGGAAGTGGTCAGTGTCTGAGATCTCAGGATGGCTCGTCTTGTGACTCACATGATGTTGAGAAAGCATGGAAAATGATGAAAACTGCTAAGTCGATGCTCCAGAAAAGTGAAAGGGCCAACCATGTATGTCAGTCATCTAAAAATCCTAGTGTAAAAGTAAATGCTTCGAGACAGGCAACGAATACAAGGTCAAGTCTTCATGATGCTGAAAGACAACATCCTGGAAGTAGATCTGTCATGTCAGATCGCCGAAATCAGAATGCAGCTACGACTGTTGAATCTTCTGGGAGGCTTCAATGTACTTATTCAATGGCATTGGCACAATCACCAGCGAATGGGAATGGGAAGATCCAAAATCAAAGTAATGTGCATAATTTCATCGAGGCAAGACTGATGGGAAAAAGTATTTGTGGAGCTTCATCAAGTGTTGCTAATAAGCAAGGTGGTTCTAGCTCAATAAATTTGACAGGGCCAGAGCCTGGAACTTCTTATTCACATATTGGTGAACACAATGTCTTTCCATCCTCCGGTAAGATTGATACCCCTCAGGGAAAGGTTCATGCAGAAAGTGAAGCAAGAAAATATGATCATGCAAAATGTGAGATCCGGTCTCTTGTAAAGCTCAACTTAAAGTGTTTAAGCAGAGACAAACGGTTAGGTATGTTCAGAATATTTCAAGCATCAGTAGGGATAAATTTCTAGCATCGGCCAATGGTAATCAGTATTTCATTTAGTATATTAATCTTAATATGCTTCAGTTTCTGATGGTTTGTTATATCTGAATATTATGACTGATTTAGTGTGTAAATTTATTAATGATAGGGGACATAAGGAAATGCCTAAATTGTTAGCACTGCAACGTAGATATTGTGCAACCACTTACCACTTAAGATATGTGGACATCTCATATGTCCCAATTCCATCCAACATAGACTTGCTATGCATTGTGTACTGGCAAACTATTGACATTCTTCTGACAACATACCATTATTAGTCGTTGGAATGAAAAGGATATCTTTTGAAACTTGTTCCTGAAAATCCTCTCTTTTCTACTCAACTGCTGTTTTGCTTGCTTACATAATATCCATCGTGGCCTCCTGCTGTTATCTTTTTTTAATGGGTATCTGACGTAGTCTTTGGTGCATCAAAAAATGCTACCCATGACTCTTGACTTTAAATAAAAGTGATCTAATTACTTTATCTTTGCTTGTGTAGAATACGATGCATTCAAGAAAGTTGCAAGACTTGCCACGCACACCGTCTTGGCATCATGTGGTTTAGAGCACCCAAAATCTGGGATTCGCTTTCATCCAAGCTCAACACTCTGCAGCCATGGCGAACATATTGAAAAGCTTTTTAAATCTACTTTGATGCCAGATTGTTGTCAAGAATGCTTTTATGCTTTTGTAAAGGATGTTATCCGCTCCATTATGTTTGAAAAAGTAGATCCTGGTACTGGTCGAATATGTTAATTTCTCTGAGCAAGGTAGGGAAGGGAAAGTTCTTTTTTTCTTTCCCAAGTTTCCCCCCTTTTTTGCGCGAAGTTTGAGTTTTTGTTACAATATACATGCACGCATACATATTTATCTTCGTTCTTAGGGGTCTTTGAAGGCATGTATATGGTAATAAATAATTACCATATTTGATTTTATGGGTATATACATCCTCTTGCATTGTTGCATGTTCTCGCTTTTAGTGTATATACCCCCTATGGGAGTGAAGCTACAGATAGAATACCGCTACGAGGATATAAGAATACAAAATCTTGATATCATATAGTTCAGGGGAATATTTATACGTCTACGTAACATTAAAAATTACACTAAACATTAAATTTGTAATATGTATGATGAAATATAGGATTACAACGTTGTGTTAAACATAGTGTTTTGAGCTATGATGAAATGTACGATTACAGAGTCTTGATATTATAGTGCAATTCAGCGGAGTAATCGTGCGTCTGAGTAACATTAAAAGTTGGACTCATGAATTCCCGTGAAAATGTGCATTGATGATTGATCGTAATGCGGAAAATTAGAATAAATCAAAACACCCATTCCGGATGCCCCTGCGTTTTGAATTCGGGCCGACCGAGCGACTAAAATTACAATATTGTTATCCGATCAAGACTAATCTGCAAGTGTTATTTTTTGGCGATACTTACAAGTACGACATGGGTTTACAGAAGTTATTCTATAAAAAGGTACTCCTCACTATGAGGTAAGGTGTCTAGGGATGGTAATGGAGAGAATCCCGGATATTTTGGATATGTTCCCATCTTCTCACCGTCTCCATCAGAACTACTTAGAATTCTCATCCCTCCTCGAACAATAAAAGGAGATCCTCAAGAGTCCTTGATTTCCAAATGACTATTACATTTTTTATTTTAATTTAATCATATTAAAACAAAAAATTTAAATAAAAGTAAAGTTTGAAAATATATCTCACATTAACATTAATCTATTACAAAAGTCACACGCAAAATATAAATTATCAAAATAATTATTTTCGTCAATTTTCACAATCTTACAATAAAAAGAAAAGGAAATTATTTTTATATCAGTAATAAAATAAATGAAATGATTATAGATAATTAATATATTTAATAAAATAGTTTACCTCACGCCACCTCACGCACCTTTTGTTCTTCGTCGAGGAATGTGGCAAATTGAGAGATAGCCCAAATTTCAAACCTAAAACAATAAGAATAATATAAGCAATGTAGCTTATAAGTGAAAATATTAATAATTGTATAATATAATTACAATGTAAAATAAAATCATACCACTATTGTAAGCTTGTAGCCAATTTTGATTGCACATTAAGGCCTTTAATGTGCTTGGTTGAAGTTTGTTACGATATAAGCTCACAACTCTACACCGGTGCTAAAACTTGATTCACAAGCAACAATTGTAATTGGAATTGTCAAAATATCTCTAACAATTTGAGCCAATGTAAGATACTTATGTGCATTTATTTTCCACCAACTTAAAATATTAAAATATTAAAATCTTCCATCTCTGATATAGCTTTCTCATCTAAATATGAATCCAGTTCATTTGCAACAAGCACACAATCTCCATTGTTTACATAATCATCAAGCCCTGTCGTCCATTTGGTTGCTTTCTTATGAGAATTCTTTGTAGATCTGATAGAAGAAGAACAACTACTAGTATGATGATAAATAGTTGGTGGAGACTTCAATTGATACTCTTCCACTAATCCCTAGCAAAGGGTGACCACTTTGCCAACATACAACTCTTTGTCATCACTATAAACTATAGAAAAGTAATATTCAATGAACTTTTTTTTTTATACTTTAGATAAAAAAATACAAGGCGCACCCAAAATTCAACTCATGTCTTGCCAATATTTATCAAACTTTAATAATATCAATTGAGCCATATGTTGAATTCTATCACAAAGTGATAAAAGTCAATCTTGTAAATATAATTTAATCTCACACACATTTTGCAAGAATACATTTGATGTCAGATACTGAGTTCCTAAAAATAATTCAATGACATCATAAAAACTTATTCAAATTCTCTTCCAAAATAATAGTAAATTGCTAATCTTCCTCATTAGGCAAACACTTATATTATCCATCAATATGCTTTAATTGAATAAAAATATTTTTATATTGCAAAGTAGATGAAATCATAAGGTATGTGGAATTTCACCTAGTAGGACAATCAAGCACTAATTATTTATCATATTTAACATTTGAACGACTAGCAAATTCTTCAAACTTCTCCTTTCAATTACATGATCCAATCCAAAAAACAACATTCTCATGAATTTTTGCAATTTCAACATTAATCACACTTATCCCTTCTCTGACAACCAAATTTAGTATATAGGCACAATGACGAATGTGAAATAATTGTCCACACAAGATGAGATCATTTCTATTAAGCTTAATCAAAATATATTCCATCATGTTGTCGTTGGCAGAGTAATTGTTATACTTTATGTTTATGGTTGAGATCCATTAGGCAATTCAATAATGTGTTGCAAAGTTTTAAGCCAATATATGATTTTTACATGCTTAAACCTACAAGAAGGAAAAAAAATATATTATTTTTTGTTAAATTTTGTTTTAATTAAAATTTAAGAAAACAATAAGTTAAATAAAAAATAAAATTAAAGACATTACTTCAAAACTAGACTCTGTAACATCTAAGAATCATCAATAAAGTGTCTAGTAACTACCATGTACTCTTTTGTTTGGGCACCTGTAGTCCACATGTTTGTCAGTGATTGCCAACCTACTTTGATTACTCACTAAGACATTTAAATTCCTAACATTTTCATTCTCGTATAAATCCAATATCTCATTTTAATTGTATTTTGGGAGACATGCTTCCACATTAGGTTAAGCAAGGATAACATCTATCTAAATCCCTCATGATTAATAATATTTAAAGAATGCTCATGCTTGACAATTGCACGTGCAATTGTGTTCCTTGTCACATCATCATCAAAAATAAAAGTTTCTACCTTTGAATGTCTTTTGTCATCCTTAACAATATTCAATTTTGCTATGTAACGATTGATATCTTTTTGCTTTTTCATGAAATAGGATTCAGATGGTCATGCAAATACTTTGTTCATTTTTCCTCGATACCAAGTTGGAATTACACTAGGTGCATACTACCTTTTGTTCCCCATTAACTATCTATTTCCCTAAATGATCCTAGACAATTGATCTTCATTTCCTTGTTCTTCTTCTTTTTTATGACCAATTCAGAATAACATCTCCTGTTTGACCAGTATCATTAACATGGACTACATCCACTAATTGTGGTGTAGCACTTAACATGTTTGCTTCCATTAGCCCTAAAAATGTACAAGATAGAATAAATTAAACATAATACTAATTTAAATTTTCAATTAAGAACAATTTTTGCACAGAATCTTAGAAAATCAATAAAAGCATTAGAGTTGTTTTCAACTATAGGCCACCACTTTCATTACACAAAATGACAAAATCTTGGTTTACTAGTGAGATGTGACAATGAGAGAAATTAATAATAAAAAAAATTAAACATAAAATTGAGAGAATTAAAAATTACTTGTGGGCAGTGATCGTGAATGCCTATCCAATAATGGTGATGTGGCGCATGTAAATGGTGGCATGTGAATGGATGTGACATGATGAATAATGATGATCATGAATGACTATAGCTATATCGAAGATCTAAGGTGGCTAGTGAAAATTATAAATTAAGTATTAATTATTATATTTATAATTATGATTTTACCTTTGTTTTATTAGATTTAAGGTTAAAATATTAATGAATATTATAATTAAAACAAAATTTTTGGGCTATCCAGCATTTTTAATGTTCTAAATAAAAATTTAAGACCTTAATTAGTTAATTAGGCCTAAAAGTTTAAACATATAAATATTTTGATATTTGTTATTTTGTTATCAATATTTAATATTTTATCATTCAAATTTTATTATTTATTCACTAATAATTTTAAGGAATAAAATTAAAATTAAAAATTAAAATAGGGAAGGGAGAGGATGAGGATTCCATATCATCCCTGTCCTTTCACTAGATAAGAAACTAGGTAAAAAATTATCTCTATTCCTTCCTCCAACATCCTTGTACCCTTTTTGTATAGGAAAAATCCTTGAGAGTACCTGTCTGTGTGAGGAATTTTGCCATCCCTAGATATCTTGGACCTAAAAACAGTCCCTAATAACTCACAACTCTCTTTCCTCCCTAATTCTTAAAGTTGTTATTTCGGCAATCTCCGATCTCTTACTTAAGCATTGGAGAGTTTTTGTTCGTAGCAACACCGATGTCCTTATGATCTTTGTTTTGTAGGAGAGAAACACGAAACTCACACGTCGGAACTTTCCTAATCTATGGATGTGTTAGATCCGATCACTTCTCCATACAAAAATTTGGTGTCAATAATCATGTATCATTTATTTATTGCATGAAGATTTTGCCTATATAAATTGTTTGAAAATATACTTCATGTGATGTTAACCTTAAGGGCAAGGCCAAACTAAGATTTTCTTAGTTAATTGAATTTACATAGATTTAATACCAAAAACAAGTTGATTGCTTTGATCGTTAACGCACACATTGGACTAATGAATTTTGTGACATTTTCAACTCATCGAGGGAGGTGTATAATAATTACCCTTTGCCCTAACCATTGATACACAAAAAAATAAATATGAAAAAAAAGAGAAAATTATCTATGCATCATCTTTGTTTTATTATATCACTACAAAATTTTGACATATTTTTTATACTACCTTTGTTTCTAAACTTGTATTAATTAACTACTTCGACATTTGAAATAACTATTTTTCACCTAAATGAATTAAAAGACTATTCTATTATACAAAAGTTTAAAAAATAGAAAATAATAATTATAAGAATGCTTCTAAATTCAATTAAAAAAAACTCAAAATCTAGGATGATAATTTTTAAATAAAATTATAATTTTAAAAATTTAATATCTTGTAATTATAATTTCATTTAATTTTTGTAATCTAATTAAGTATAGGGAAGTGTGCAAAAATTAACATGAAGAGAAAACCTCCCTATCATTATTGGAAATTTCCCAATAATTAATATTAAGAAACTTTTCTATAAAATTAAATGAAATTATAATTACAAAAAATAACATGATAATTTTTAAATTCAATTATAATTATAAAAAATTAACATATTGGATTTGAGATTTATTGATTTTATTAAATTTAGGGGTATTTTTATAATTATAAATTTTTTATTTCCAAATATATAGAATGAAATGGTCTTTTAATTCACTTAGAGTAAAATAGCTATTTTTTAGTTTTAAAACAGTTTATTGATACAAACTTATAAATAAAGGTAATATAAGAACATGTCAAAATTTTGAAATGTTTATATATATGACAAAATGAAGGCAATGCAAAAATAAATTCAAAAAAAATCTTATATATAAACTAAAACAACATCAGCATGTCTCTTCCTTAAGGCAACAACCAACATGACCTTGGTAAGTAGTAGCAGTTATAAAGCCACACATATTTTGGTATTTCTATTCCCATTGCAAGGCCATATGATACCACTCCTTGATCTAACCTACCAACTCTTTATCCATGGCCTTGCATTAATAATCTTAGTCTGCCCAAGAAATCTTTCTTTGGTAAACCCTCTTCTCTCTTTTAACCCATCAATCAAAGCCCTATTCTTTCCTTTCCTAACGCCTTCCATCCCTAACGGTGTTGAAAATGCAAGGATGTGGATGCAACAGCTAACTCTTTAGTCGCTTTTAGGTGTGCCCTCAGTGAACTCTACAATCTTATATTGAATTAGTTCAAGAACCATCCTTCACTGCTAGTGACAATTATCTAAGATATGCTCTTCAGTTGGATTTAGGAATTGGCCTCTTAGCTCAATATCCTACATATTGTCTTCTCCTAATTTGAAGCCATGACCTTATGTGTCATTTCTGTATATGGACTAATTTGCCCAAGAAAATAATACTTATGATATGTCAAAAGTTTATACCCTTAACAAAGTTTTGAATTAGCCAAATTACACTTGGTGGTAGGTCTCTCTCATTTATCGACTCTATGTTGAATAAGGCCTTGATTTGGAGTTCAATAAAGATTTGTTTTATGGTAATATTTTGAGTTGCAGACTTATTATTAACTCATTTAGTGAGTTAGAACGAGTTTACTTAGATCATTTAGGTGAGCAAATGGGTAGGGACAAAGTTTGAGCTATGATCTTGTTGCTCCATCCAAGTCACGTTGATGATCAATGTGGTAGAGAAGTCTAACTTTGTTTTGGTAGATCACGTGCTATCATGGCTTGATATATATGGATATCAGGAGGTAATATAAATGTGCTTTAGGAATAAAGCTTTGTTGACTAATTTTCAGATCAAGGAGTTAGCATTGAGTTTAGAGAACAGTCAGGTTCATTTCCTATGATTTATTAAGGAGCCCATTAAGAGACACCTAAAGGAAGAACATGATGTGATTCCATTTGGGATTAAAGATCTTGCAACAGAAAGAGTTTTTATCATAAGAAAAGTAGGCCTCATAAGTGTTGATACAGAGACATTAGGTAGTTGTTTTGTTTTTAACTCATTGCAAATGAAACTTGGTGCTCGAAAAGGTTGTAGTTGGGGTGCCAATGCTTGCATAGCCTATAGGAGTTGACCAATTTGTAGATGTTAACTTGCTGATTAATTAGTTAAAAATAGTGATGACTTGATGAAGTACCTTGTTGGATTAGAGAATTGGAAGCATAAATTAAGCTTATGCAATTAACTAAGGAAATGTAAGGAAATGTAGAGGTTATCTAGTTATCAATAAAATTTATCTTTCAAGATAAAATTACTAGTGTATATATGTCTTCTAATTCTAAATTAAAATTGTCAAATTGTCTTAATAAGAGGAAAGAGACAAAACTGTCACTATTATGAATATTTCTAGTTTCCAATAATGATTAAATGAGAAATTTACAAAAATAATCATAAAACTTTTTAATTTTTTAAATTTTACCCTCTAAATTTTTCTTATCATAACTACCAAAATATTATTTTTTTTAACCGTATACTCCTCATCAATATCAATAAATTTAAGATAAATGCTACTCTTAAAAATCCAAGAAAAATATAACACTCTTAACATGCACAAAAAATCACCAACGTCATTCTAAACAAGTTACCAATCTCATCAAACAATATTATATAACTAAAGATATAATCGTCAATTAGGAAGTTTCTTAAGGTGAGTGCCTCTTACACAATATAAATCATTTATGTATTAAGCTTAGTGTTTAGGTTTGAAATTGATATGGTTTTATTGTAAATATTGTTATTTTCTATTCATAAATCAATTTATTTTGTTAAAGTACATTGTTTGAGTTGAGAAATAAATAAAATAAATAACTGAAATAATATAAATTTGAAGCAAAAATGAAATCTAAATTTAGTAGAACAAGCTGACTTAGTGCAATAGGTAGTGAGACATGTGCTTATTGCATTAACTTAGCATTGTTTATATGCGACAAGCAGTGCGATAGATGTTTGTGACATATAATCAATCTATTCTACTAAATATTCGGACATTTTTTAGAAATCATAACTTAAAGTTCATGTCTTTTTTTTACACGTATAATATATTATTTCGAAATTTTTAACGAGAAAAATCAAATCTGAAACTGCTTATGTCATAAAAAGGACACATGTAGCCTATGTTACCACTTCCAAAAAATATTTGAAAATTTAGTGAGACAAGTTGATTTAGTAAGACAAGTAGTAGAATAGGCACTTGTCGCATTAAATTGGCCTAGTGATTATGTGCACTATGCACTTATTTGCCTATCACACATAATAAGCTTGTCTTACTAAATTTCCAAACAATTTATGAAGGTCACAACTTCAATTACATTTATCTTTTTTTGCTTATAATATATTGTTTCAAAACATGAATTAAATCCAAAACCACTTACGCCATAGAAAAGAAACATGTAGCATAAGTTATGACTTCTTAAAAGTATTTAAAAATTTAGTGGGACAGGTTGATTTAGTAAAAGAGGCAATGAGACAGACATTTATTGTACTAAATCAGTCTTATATTTATGTACAATAAATACCTGTTCCACTATCTATCACACATAATTTGCCTATCCTATTAAATTGTTGAACACTTTTTAGAGGTCATAATTTAAGTTACATGTGTCTATTTTATGCTTATAATATGCTATTTTAAACCTTATGACAAGGAAATTAAATCTAAAACTATTTACGCCATTATTACTTGCTCAAACAAAAAATTTACCTGAATCTAAATGTGATGGCACTTGTTGTACTGTCATACATAATCATAGTGTATGTAACATCTATATATAATGTGCTATATATTTATTTTATCATGTTTTGTAGTGTGTAATCTTATTTCTTTTGTTCTTTTAATAATTTCAAGCAAAATAGATTTAGTTGTGCTCTAGCTGTGTTATGATATTTGGTGGGAAATATTAGTAGATGGCCATATGGAGTATGTAAATGCCAACAATATCCATATGGAGTATGTAAATGCCAACAATATAACTTTTTGAATTAAGAAAGACTGTACATTTGATCAGTTTCTGACAAGGGTGCACGTAGTTTTATAGATAAATCCTAGTGAATATTAGACCATGATAAAAATAATTTTTAGGTCTAGTAATAATCTATCATGTATGTTCACTGCCCATAGACATACTTAATAATAAAATTATCAAAGTTGTGCTACATTCGACCTCTAGAGTAGTCAACTATGGACGTATTCCTATATTTATTGCCACATCACCTCAAGTTTTAAACTAAGGCCTTGAGCCAATTATAGAAATTGAAACTTCTTTTAGAATAAATGTCTCTATCCCTGATATTTAAGGAGAGATGTTATTATAGACAATGTCATTACAACAATGTTACTCTTAACTCCATAACAACATTAACACCATTGATGGCAATGACATTATGTTAGTGAATGTTAAAGAAGTGATGCCATCATTAACGATATCGTTAGAGCAATATTATTCTCTGTTCTACACTTGACCTTTTTCATTACTTTCTCTATGGGCCATTTGCCTAAGCAACACATTAGGCATAATTAGGCCACTAAATGGAAAGCTTTGGCACTCTATGAAATACTTAAATATGTCTTGAACAATTTCAATTGCCATTTTATTAATTTTTTTTTTCTGGATGGTTTTTACAATGGTATCTGGGTTATATATATTCATGATATGCCTAAGGAAGTGATCGCCATAATTTATTTTCATCATGCTAGGCTCTATCATCTGTTTGAGTGGAATATGCTTTGCTATTTTAGATTTCATCATGCATCTGATATAAGTTACATAATTAAATTATTATACTACACAATTACATGCAAAATTTAATAACATTAAGAAACAAAGATTGACGTTTGGTATGACGAGGTACCTATCACACAGCCTGCAAGGGGAGCATGCATTATGAGTGTGACAAGGGCCGTACGTTGTGCGTGCAATAACTAGGCATTGTGTTCTTTCATCGATCACCAAATTTACTCTCCGTCGTACTTGGTATAGAAAAAAACATGCCACATAACGCAACAAACACCCCATTGTGCTTTGATTATACAAAAACAAGCACAAACTATCTAAAAAGAATTTCATCAGACATTATTATGCAATAGTTATAACTTATTATTTTGACTTAATTTTGTTTATTATATCCCTTTAACAACCTTTAATCATCTACAATCCCAACCAAATTCATTCAAATCACAAGAAATAATGATAGGTTAACTTACCTAGGTTTGAGTTCTTTTCAATTTGTTAGATTCATTTTCAATTCGGATATATTACGGTGAATTCAATTGTATTTTAATTTGTTGGTATCATCATCGTTTGTTGTTGCTGTTGTCATTTGCCGTTCGTCATTTAAGAAACAAAAATTTGGGGCGTGCCCAGAGAGAATTGGCCAAATGAATGGTGGAGGATAATTTAGACAAAACAATTATTTGGTTAGTTATAATAGGAAAAAATTAAGTGATTAAATTTGAAAAATAAACAAACTTTAAGATTATTTTTGTAAATTTTCCCAATCAAAGTTACAAAAATTATTTATATTTTTTTTTTGTCTTGGATGTCGCCAAATCGTTTGCTTGTGATGGTGCCACGGGGGATTTTGTTTGGTGGGGCCTTGGTATTAAAGTTGGGATAATTGGGTAGTAATTGTAAATTTTAAACTTACAATTTAAAAATCAAGCTGTTTTAATCTCAATTTACATTAACAAAAATTTATTATATTTTTAATAATTTTATCAAAATTATTATTTAAAATTTATATTTATTACATATTATTAATTTATAATTATAAATTAATAACTACAATACATTAATATCTAATAAGATACATAAAATATTTGTAACTAAAATATTTCCACCTTTCTTATCTTAAGTGAATCATATGATTGGAAATTACATAACTAATATATAAATAATATTATTTATTTTGGTCAATGGGATTTTTTTTGGGATTAAATGCTTTTTTTTAATTCACGTAAAATAAGATTGCTTCACTATATATAGACATATAAATGAACGCAAAAATAAATTGAGTGTTAGCAAGTTACAAGGCAGTTCCTCGCTCGAGATTGTATCTAATGTCGAGTGTATATTTACCACAGGCCCGCTCAATCTTCCAGTTGAAGTGTTCATCGCGGTGAATCATGGAGTCAGTGTCTTCCTCGTCGTGGAGCCTCCTCCTTCGGCTGAAAGACTTGCGTTTCACCTCCCGATCCTTGAGTTCCTTCACCATCCTCTCAATCTTATCCTCAGAAATCTTCGGCGCCTTCCCCTACTGGAGGCTCGAAGCGCGGCGGTAGAACTCCGAATCGGCCTCTTCATCCTTTTATATTTCTCTAAATCAACCTCGTACAACGTCCTCTGATTGAAAACTTCCCAACCATGCGGAGCGGGTTCCTTTGCCCGTTTCTTGTATTTAGCCTCCGCTGCTCCTTTTGTATCCAGCATTTATGGTTTGGTCATGTCCAAACCGTTTGCTTTCAGAAGCTTTCCAATCTTTCTGTTCCTTTGCTCGAGCAACTTGTGCGTAGGGACGCCTCCGAAGTACTCTTGCGGAGGACCAGGAGCTTCCTTATCTTCTGATTTCTGCATCCACTGCTATTTGATTCGCTTTTATTGCCTCGTTAAACTTAAGCTTTGACTCGAACAATCTTGCCTGCCTTCCCTAAATTTTGTAAAACCTCCTTCCACGGTTTTCTCCTCATCGGCATCGGATTTATTACGGCCACGATTCAAATATATTTCAGCTGCCGGTATTTTTCTGTCGTCACTGTCAGAGTCTTCTTCACTATCCAAATATGTACTCGACGCATTGTTGCTGTGCTTCATTCTATTGTCCATAATTTCAGCTCTTTCGTCTAATAAAACCAGACCTTTTTTTTTTAAAAAAAAAAAGTTTTATCGTAACATTCTTGGAGCATCACTAATATCACTGAAACCTAAAAGGAAACAAATTTGTAATAGAAATTCCATACCAAATAAGATTCAATCTAATTCTAATTACAATAAGGTTATGTCACTATCCTATCTTCAAAGCTTTAATACAGTGAAGAACAAGCGATTAAGGGAGCTTCATAAAGGAAGCTCTAGGAAGGAGTCCATTCGGCACCATAAGCTCAGTCTTGGGGTTTAAGAACAGAGTTGACGGAGAAACTGAGAATACAAAGATACTGATTTCTGGATTTTTTTGGTTACTTAACTTTTTTTTATTTTTTCCCTTCACTGTTTGATACTACTCTTACTAGGAAATGTCTTAGCACGCGCGGCATCTGTGATTCAAAAGAGGGAGAAAAAAAAAATTACGCGCATAAATTTTGACAAAACAAAGACAGTGTGTAAACGGAGAAGTCATAAAAGTGTACTTAAACAAGAATCACGCTACAAGCTAGCATAAGTTATTCGATTTGTCAAGGCGAAATTAATTGAAAAAAAAAAAAAAAGAATTACGCCACAAGCTTCAGCATAAATTATTATACATCATAAAGTCGAACAAACGCAACATAATTTCTTGACTTTCAAACTGCTGTCAGATTTTTTCCACTTTTGAGTTCATTTATTCTCTTAATAAAATCATCCAAATCATTGTCCGAGCTTCCTCCTTTAACGACCGCGCTCAATGCGGCACCACTAAGCTCTCTCGCTTTCAATCTTTCCTGCCTGGTCCCATCCACTGACTGAGCCAACAAACGAGCCAACTCGCCTGACTCGGGAATTTTCCGAGTCCCCTCGCCAACTCTGATCCCCGCGCCTAATTGATCAACCAGCAGCTCCGCGTTTATGTACTGATCCGCATCCATTGGCCACGTCAGCATCACAACACCCGCCGAAACTCCCTCCAAAACCGAGTTCCATCCACAGTGTGTCAGAAACGCGCCCACCGCTTTGTGCCTCAGTATGGCTACCTGTGGCGACCATCCCTTAATCACGTAACCCCTCCCGGCCACACGATCTTCAAATCCGTCGGGGAGGACCCCGCAATCTTGCGACACGTGTCTCTCGTCGGGTTCCCGCACGCAGTATACGAAATCAACATCAGTTTTCTCCAATGCGGCTGCCAGCTCATGAATTTGTTTGGTTGTCAGTATATAACGACTACCGAAACACACGTAGACAACTGATTCGTCCTGACGCGAGTCAAGCCAGGTCAGGACATCGTGTGCTGGCACCGAGCTCGACCCACCGCGACACGTGGACTCCACCAAGTCATCGTCGGGCGGCAAAACAGGTCCAACGGCCCAAACCCGGTCGTGGCCCATTTCTTTCTTCATGTGATCGATGTAAACGCGTTCGAATTCAGCGAACGAGTTAAACACGATTCCCCAACTCGCCTTGTTGGCCATCGTATTTCTTCGATACAAATCCCAATCTGGGTCTCCTTCTTTAAGCGTTCTATAAAGATGAGAGATCTGATACCAGGGGTAAACCGGACAATTCGGGACTCTCGGAAACGACACTACGGAATCGACGTTGTCGGGTTCATCGTCTGTGGGCAAGTCGGTCCACAAAGAGAAGGAAACCGACAAAGCAAAAGCACCGGACGGAGAGAACACGACACGTGGCAAGCCGAGCTCAGCGGCCAATCCTTGGGTCCAGCCGAGAAAGAAATCTGATAGAATCGCAACGGGAGGTGAAGGGTGGGATTTGATCCAGTCGAGCAGTGCATGGTAGTGAAGCTCACGCAACCCACGCATGAACTTAAAAATCCTGGTTGCTGAGGAACCTGCTGACCATTTAGGTTGGGGGAGGACGAGGGATTGGAGAGAAGCTGATGGATGATTTGCATTCAATGAGTCGAGTAATGAGAGATTGTTTTGGGTGATTAAAACGGTGACTTTTAAGCCAAGGGTCAGCAAGCGGTGTGTGAGGTCGAGGAGTGGGATTATGTGGCCGGAAGTTGGGAATGGATAGACCAGAATATGAGCGCCGGCCGGCAACATTTTGGACTTTCCAATTTAAGAAATTTGAAAATCACTGGTGAGCTTGTGAAGACAAGGAGGACAGAATCTTTTACTTATAGGGGTGGTACTAGTTTCATCTTGCGGGACAACAGGTATTGCGTCACTCCTTACGCACAGGAACTTGTCCCATCAACCCTCGGTGAGACTAAATGGACGGTGATGATCTATTTGTTGTTATTTATTTATTTATTCCTTTTTTTGGGGTTTGATCTGGTAATATGGCTTCTAGACATTGCGCTCAATAATTATGGTTTTTGAATTAATGCCTTAATGATCACACTGAAATTTAGATACAATCTGCAATAAGAAGGACCGGTTATTCAAATTTGATCGATGCATACAAATAAAAATATTATAAAAAATAACTAATACTTTCAGAATGCACATTTTTTTTTTCTATTATTATGTTCTAGATGAAAGTGCGTTCAGTTTATATATTATAAAATTAATATTTATTTAGTTTGGTTATTTTAAAAATACTTCAAAACATATCAGTTGTTCAATTATTAATCCCTACCATTATTTGTTCATTTTTTTTGCTTGCTTACGTAATATTACTCTCTTACAAAACTTTTTTCACATTAATACAAAAATTAAATTACCAATTTAACTCAAAAATAAAAATAATATGAAAATTTTGTTGAAGCTTACTAATGTCTAAAAAAATTAACATTGCAAAAAAAATTAAATTATAATTTTTTTAGACATTAATAAAGATTTAATATATTAACTCCTTAGTATAGTATTTCGCAAAAATTAATATATATATTGTTTTATTTCTATTTTATTTTTTGAGGTTAAATTGGTAATTTAAGTTTTTTTTATTATGTCTAAAAAATAGAAATATTATTGTCAGAGAATAATATTATAAAATAAATCAAAATAAATAAAAAATAAATAATTTAACGGTAAGAATAGTTTAATGTGTTTTAAAAATATATTGACTAAATAAATACTAACTTTAAAAAATATAAAAATTAAATGAGCTTCTACCTTTATATTTTTAATATAAAATAGAAGAATTGTCAGTTGAACCAAAAAATTTATTATGTGAAACACATATATAATTGAGTTGTGATAGTTATTCTACATTTGAACTGAATTTTTTGTGATTAAAGATTCTCTTTTTAATTAATTGTGTGAACATCAACTCAACTTTTGACAGATCAATGGGTTGAGTAGTGCGCCCAAACCAATTTTAATTTTAACCTGCATTTTAGAATCACTTGATCAATCTCTTGAAGCATCCCAAACACATACAAGAAAATTGCTATGTGATTGACTTATCGTAGAATTTCTCAATTAATAAGAGTGATATTCGAAATTAGTGGAAGTAGTGCTTCATGTTTTCAATGTTTATATATTTGATAATAAATTGACAAATTGCTCAAATGTCTTGTCGTGCCCGACTGAGAGAACAAGAAATATAATCAATTAATCAAGTTCCTTAAGGTTAGTGGTAGAACAGCAAGAAAATAGTTCTTGATTCCAACACAAAGAGACCGAAACCTCGAAAGGGAGAAAAATAAAAATAAAAGAATTTACGGCGATACGTGATTTTCATTTAGAGGCTTCTGACGTGGACCACTGTGGCCCGAGTAATCTTTATTCATGAGCTTCACGATTTCGTCAGCAGCAACGACCAGGACCAGCTACTGGGATTCAAGTTTCTTGAAACAATATGCGTCATCGGATCCTTGGAGAAGTACTACTGTGTTTTCTTGACAATTTGCAATATGGGAGAATACATTCTACAGTATCTGAGCTTTCAATTAAGTGTTCTTGTGATGAGATATCCAGTATGCTTTTTAGTTGGCGCATGCATATCCTTTTCCTGCATCAACGCACACAAATAGGACTAATTAATCAAATTGAATCATGGTTTTCCTTGTGTCTTCTCCTCTATTCTTGTAATCACACATAAATAATATTGCATTCTTGAACATATAAAGATGCAAGGAAAAATTAATATGCTGCAAGATATAAGGAAGTTTTTTAACGTTAAATTTCTTTTTCTTTACGTACATGTATGATCATATTCCACGTACATGATGGATACACTACACATTCTAAAAAAGGAAAGAAAAAGAAAAGTTTGAAACAAAATTGGAAGAGCTATCAATATAACTCTTTATGTGCGTATCAGCTTCTTGACTGCAATTTTTTTCTTCAATTATTCCTTGGTGGGTGAGGTTTTGGAACACGATAATCAGCACTAAATGCTGCAAAGCCAGCCATTTTGACCTCGTGATGACCATTAGTGCCGTGATGACTTATATTTCTCGGTTTGCGTTCTACATTCAAAGCCGATTCTTTCCTTTTACGCTTACGATTTCCATTAATAGCATGGGCTGTAACTGGAATTGTTGACTCCTTTTGATTCAATAAATCCTCTTTCATAGTCTCTTTCCTAAGCAAGCTTCTTTTAGACATCATTTTCCTTCCTTTAAGTTTGGTTACCCCAGCAACTTCAGCCCCAGTGGGAATGCCGTCAAAAATTACCTAGAGAAATTATAAACTTTAGAGACCCAAAAACTTAATTAAGCTGATGGGGAACGAATAATCATTTGTTGATAATTGTAAATACCTTTTCAACATTTACTGGTTTCGTTCTTGCCACGTCAAGCACAACTACTGCATCATCTGCAGCCACGTTAGGCTTCTTCGTACCTGCAAAATTACTGAACAAATTAACACTGCTTATTTAAACTTTGTGAAATCTCACTAATTAAGAACAGAAGAATTGACTTAAAAGGAAAACACATATAGATTACCTTGGTGAGTACGTGCGGTGCAACAATCTTTTTCATGGAGCAAAATGAACGTAAGTAGAAATAAGCTAATTAGCCTTGATATTGCCGGAACCATTTCTTAGCTTATTCTTTTCCAACGACAAGTAAGAGAGGAATCAAGTGAAAGAGAAGAGGCTAGGGTCTTTATAGAGTCGGAAGCCAAGTCAAAGCTGGGGTTCCAACACTTAACTTCAATTGCTATTTCTTTATAAACTGTACGATCAATTGATACAGTTACTTAGGGAAACTAAAACTAAAAATAAATAAATAAATAAAGCAGAGTTCAAAGCTCAAATAACTAATTATTAATTAATTAAAGTTGAAATGCGATTTCATGAGTTGGCTTTAAAATGTTAGGGAAAAGGTCTACGATCGCGTGGAATGGAAGATACGGTTGGTAGCCCTTGTCTGCCGCCATGCATGCAACGAGGAGAACTTTGTCTTGCCGGCCAAGATTTTGGCTACACAAAAAGCGCTATGTGGTTTTTATTTTTTTAAATATTTTTTTTAATTTGCACCTCTCTAGTCGCCATAGAAAGAATTATTTAGCATCCCCAATGGTGACTTTTTATTTTTTATCCTCTTTTGATGTTTTATGTCATGTAAAAGATGTGAATTAGTTGAATACTGAGATTCAAAGCTGTCGAAGTTGGTCTCTGGCACATTTTTTATAGGATAGTGGACGCTTTTAACTTCATTTCAAAACTTGATTATATAATTAATATAATCAAATTGCTTATAGGCTATGTATGGGTTGATTGACTGAAAATAAGATGACCTTAGAACTCTCATATATAACAGCCTCGGAATCTAGGTAGGGTTAATTTTTACGAGAAGCAATCACATGCTAGCTAGTGAAACAGGAACGTATAGCTAGGTCACTTGAAAATATTTTTTGTAATTTGATCACGTTTGTAATTAATTAATCAGCTATCATTTGTGCCAGAATAATCACGATCTTTAGGATTTTATAATTTTTTTTATTTTAGTAAAACTGATTTTTATGTCCCTATTTTCTTTTTTTCATCGATAACCAGATAAAATGCTGATAAAAATAACGATAAATCGAGCCTGACTGTAAGCTGGTCTGATTTTACATTGTTTTTATCAAAAGGTTTTCCAGCTGTCTTTCTGATTTCCCTTTTTATTGAGCTAGAAGAGTTGGGCAAGAAGTTGGAGGCTCTAGTTCTAGTTGTAAAAGCATTCAAGATTTGTCAATATTTCAGCAGGTTTAAAAGTTGAGCACGATTCGCAGTCAAAGAATTCGGATCCTCAAAACTAAATATAGGCACATGGCATCTAAGCTTAGGTCATTTTTTTAAAAGAAAAGGGGGCTTTGTGATTGGGAACTGCAGAGTTTGCGAAGCAGCAGCATCAAAGTTTTAACAGTTTTGTCGACGGCTTTGAAAGGTGACTCCTGCGTGATTAACAATAATAACACTGACGATTAATTTACGACCACGAATTAGCAACTTTTAGAGCACGAGGGTGTGGGGTGTCCTCGATCTCCAACTTCGTATCGGTGGGTTCGCTTTGAGAATTGTGTTAACCAAAAAACTTCCTTGTTTTGTTTCAATATATTGACGGTGAGTAGGAAATTAATTAATGGCGTAGAACTGAAAACATTTTTGCATTTTAATTTGTAAGCACTGTTTCACATTGCAAAGCCAGATGGAGTTATTGGCTAGAAAAGTCACAGGTAAAAGGAGAAATTGCGGATTTGACTTTTGAGTAACATTAATTCTATCCTTTTGTCAACTTCGATGAGGTTCTTGTTACCTTACATACAAGTCATTTTCAATCTGTAGAAAAGCAGACGGAATGGCTTACGTAAATTTGCAAAATCATACTACTTGCAAAAATGGAAAATTTTTCTGTGGGCGCGACATTGTGATTAATTATGTTCTTGTTACACTATTTATATTTTTGTATAAATTAGACTTTTGAGCTTTATCAAATCAATGTCAGTGAAGATCCATTTTAATACTCTTTAGTTTCTTATATTTTGAGTCAATTATTAAATTAGCCTCTATACTTTAAAACATTATCCAAAAAGTCCCCATTTTATATATGTTTTTATTAAAACCAACTTAATTGTTATCACTTACTTTCCACTTGTCATATGTAAGATTTATTTGAATTGTATATCATATGGAAATATTATTTTACTATTGCGAATATTAGAGTCATCAACTACAAAATAAATCGATATAGTGTTCTAATAATTTAAAAAATACAGTGACTAAAACAGTAATTATCTCAAACCATACCACTTAAAAAAGTTATTTACCTTTATTTTCTATGTATTGCCTGTTATTTTCATCAATCATAAAGTCAGTAAGACAGCTTTTTTTTTTTTTTTTTTTTTAGAATAGTAAGACAGTTCATAATAATGTAATGCTGGTATTAGTACAAATGACCTAAGGACTTGTTAGATTGGTTTCCTTTTTTTTCCTTCTTTAGTTTTGTCCCATTGAATCGGTATCTGTAATTCCTATTCATAAACCGTATGGCTAGGAGGGCTGGCTAGGTGCTTGCAAATATTTTTTGAATCATACAATTTCAATCAATTATAATATCTTTCATACAAAATGCAATTCTCATGTCAATTTCGTTTAATGCAATACTAATGATTTAATACACTCTGGACCAGGAGGCTCCTGTAAGCTGTAACGCTGAGTTTCTCCAATATCAGACAAACAAAATTATGTTTATTTTTTTAATCCCAGAGTCAAATTTCTCCAAACCAGAACAAATTCTACAAAGATTCGAAAATCAGTAGGATGTTTGTGATAGATTAAAAAAAAAAAAAAAGGCCCAAAGGAATAAATGCCGTTGAACATTTGCTAGTTAGCCTAGGGTTTAAGAGTTTGTACCCTATGTACGGGAATGATGCTTTCCAAGGCGTAGGCCTTTCGGGATTCTAAATTTATGTGGATTTGTATAACGTAATGTGAATTTTTAGGTTGATAAATACAAAAGGGTTTTGGTTTGCGAGTTTTGAATTCAAAGTTAGTTTAAAGAAAGAGCAGTTGGTTTAGCTTTAAAGAACATAGTCACTTGGGAACCATGATTATGGCAATTGGCAATTATTTTATTATGATCAAGAAGAACAATGTTAATTTGATTCACCAGCAATCTCATTAACTTATTCAGTCTAGTGAGCTTTATATTCAATTGGATGTTTAGATTTTAGATTTTACATTATTTATCTACATATTAAATTTTATAAGATTTATTTAATTTGATTAATTTATCTTTAATTTAACCAATCTAATTATCTAAATAGATAAATTTTAAAATATTTTGATGATTAGAACAAATATATATGGACGTTCAAACTATGCCTACATGGATAAGGGGTGTGTGTGTATTCAATAAAAGGAATAAATACGCATAATCAATATGTTAAAACATTATCATAATTTATTTAACTTCATGTTACAAAAATAAGAAACCAAGGATTTAGTTTTATAAACCATCGGTATTTGGCCTGTACCTCTCACTTAAGCAAGCGATGCCCATTGTAAGTCTTCACGACTTTATTCCTATTTATAAATTCTTTAGTTTGAGCAATTCTCTATACACCTCTCCAAAGATCCTTAAAATTTTATGGCATCTTATGGCTTTTTTCTTGCGTTAAAGTCTAAAATGACAGTCTCTCTAAAGGAAATTTAGATCTAAATTTTTGTGGTGCTATTTATAGAGGTTCTCATGGTATTTTCAATATGCTTTGCTATTTCAATTAGAAATCAAACTTTTTTATATACAGAACTTTATATCATTATTGTGCTATTGAATTTGCTTACAATGAGTGTCGGTATTTATTGTGTCTAAGATGTAACTTGATGACTACTTGTTATTGCCTAAAAAGTGAGTACTAAATGGCTTAATTGGATAACCGTGATAATAATTTCATTATTCCCAAACCTATCGAGAAGGTAATGGTGTTTTAGATGCCTTAGCCAAAATTGGTTTGAGTTTTTTCAATTTAACATGGTGGAATTTACATTCCATTAGAAATTAAAAAATCTCTACTTGATAATTCTTAGAAGATACTCAAGTATTAATTTTTTTTATTCCTATTATGATTTATTATTGTAGGGACTATTTGTAGGATTTTATTAATTTGGCTTTGTTATTGTTAAATGAACCCTGTGCCTTCTTTTTCATTTAATATATTATACCTCTTTTAAGATTTAATTGGAAAAAAGAAGTTCAGGTTTAATGTGATATGTCAAATTTAAAGCAGCAAAATGTGGATGGAGTAGTGGAATAAGTGCATGATAACTTGAAAAAAAAAATTCGTAGCATTATATTTTTTAAAATAAATAAATAAACCAGCATAAAGCCTATGATCTTGGCCTTGTTTGAGGCCTAAGTCATGCTTGAGCAATACCCACTCTGTAAGGAAGCATTACTAAAACCAATCATTTTATCTTATAACATTAACTAACAAAATAATTATATAGAATCTCTGACCTCAAGAACGGGGTACATTTAAAAGGCCCAAACGGTGCACATAAATAATAAAATGACTACTCTTGAGTCGTGCGGCAAAAACGATATAGCTACACACGCGTGATAAAGTTACCCAAGCGTAATTCAAAGACAACAGCCCGAAATTTCCCACCAAAAGGCCCCGCGTTGTTAAATATTCTGGTAAAATTACTGAATCGTCCAAATGTGATTTTTTCCATTCTATGTGGCGTAATCTTTGTTTATCTTTTGTTCTTTGATTAATTTTTGTTTTTAAAGTTCCGTGGGGAATTATTTCAACTAATATTACTTCCAATCCGGAATTTTAAAATATAATAAGGTTTGAGAAAATGAATAAATGGTATTGTTTAAGCACTTTAAGTTTTAAACATCTTAAACTCTATAGTTATATATATATATATATATATATATATATATATATATATATATATATATATATATATATATATAATTGAATTAGAAGATAAAAAAATTACATATTTTAATGCTCAACATGAAAAATATATTGTATTAAAGTTTGTATTTTTTATCTTTTAACTCATCAATGGCTTTTAGGATTGTTCAAAATCTAATTTGATTTGCTTAATTAGACTGATCCGTAAGATTGAGTGGATTGTATTAAATTGAAAATTTAAAAATTCGTAGTCAATGGATTAGATATGAACTTGCTTTTATAAATTCACAAAAATCAATGAATTCATAAACAAATAAAAATTATTTATTTAATTAAAAAATTAAACTTGTAAATATAGAATTAGTACTTACTAATAAATAAAAAGTTAAAATACAATTTTAAAATATAATTTAACACTATATTATATCTTATTAGATAATAATATGATGTAAAAATAAATAAATAAATATAGTTTCTTAAATAGTTAATTTTTATATGTCAATATAAATAAATGAGATTCTTTTCTTTTTGGTGTGTTATATTTTGAAACTTTAAATGTATTTTTTAGCTTTCTTTAAAATAAATAAATTATTTAAATTTTATTTAATTTTGAATTTGATCGATAATAAAATTATTTTTATATTAAATTTTTTATTTAGTTCGTTTGTAGATTGGATATAGTTAAAAAATTTTTGTTTATAAAAAAATTCATAAAATGGTAGATTGGATATGAATTAGATCAAATCTGTATATAATCTGTAGATGTATTGATTAAATTTGGATTGTGTCTCACCGATATGAAAATTAAATTTAATTGGATTTAAATTTTATAATCTACAAAAGTATAGATTGGATATGCATTGATATCCAATCCACAAACACCCCTAATGGCTTTAATCATTGATTAGATAATTATTCATACATGCACAAACACATTACTATTTAGTTACACAAAAAATAAATTATAACACATTTTTTCTTGAATAATTATGAGATTGAAAAATAATATAATACATTAATACTAATTAGAGAGGGAGAAGCTACTTTCCAATATTGAAGAGAAAATGGTAATTTTATTTAAAAAATCTCATTGAGGTGTTTTTTAGAACCATTATTGATGATGTGACTCTTTAAATGAAAAATAAAATCTTATTTAAAATACTTTTTAAAAAATTCCTTATTTTTTACAAAAAAATTAATAATATTTTATTTTATTTTTATTTAGATATTCTTTTGAGAGATTATCTATTTAATTATTTTTTATCACCAAATAAATAAACATTTAAAAGATAAAATCACTAACAAGTAATACAAAATAACTTGACCATAAACTTTACCTATATGCTTTATGCCTAATAATTCCTAGAAATTGCCACGTACGAAAATGAGCACAATCTTGACTATAGCATATATTTTTTAAAAAATTTTTATACATATACAATAGTCAATTTTTTTTTTTTTTACAATATAGAGTTCTTTTATTTTGGAAACAAAATCTTCCAAATCTCTGTCAGAGCTCCCACCTTCAATCGTCTCATTCAATGCAACATTTTCATCTCATTGACTTTTAATCTCTTAGGTCTAGTCTGATTCATCGATGTGAGTCAACTCATCGGACTCAAGAATAGTATAAGTACCCTTGTCAAATATGATCCCTAATCCTAATCATTCAACTAATAGATCTACATTCATGAATAGGTCTACATCCATTGGCCACATTAGGATCCCCACACCCGTCGACAATCTTTCCAAAATCAAAGTTTATCTGCAATGGTTCGAAAACAAGTGCCCACCATCCCATGCCTCGATATCGCCACATGCAAAACCCATCCTGTCAAAATGTAACCTCTCCTACCCACACGATCTTTGATTCCTTTACGGAAGACCTCACAATCATTCGATACGTGTCCTCTGTCGAGTACTCGCGCAGTACATGAAATCCCAGTTAGTCTCTTCTAATGCTGTCTCTAGCTCACGCAATTGATTGCCTATTAGTATGTATTAACTGTCGAAACAAATGTAGACAAAGGACTGGTCCTAGTGTAAGTCAAGCCACATCAAGACATCATAACGATCTGGCACCATGGTGAGCCCTACGCCACAAGACAGAGACTCTTTTAAGCTTTCATTAGGTAGCAAAACAGGTCCCACAGTGCAAACCCATTCATGGCCTATTTTTTTTTTCATGTGATTAATGTAGAGTTGGAAATACTTACCATATAGCAGTGGTATGGTACACTCACGCACATAAATAGTATATGAAATATGTGTGTGGGTATACCATACCACTATTGTATGGTAGGAGGACCCTGTAGAGTTGTTTCACTTCCAACCCAATGATGGAGTTGTCCGCGACTGCCCAACTCTTCAAGTTGGACACCATAGAGCCTTGGTACATTTCCTAATTTGGTGTCCTTCTATCGACATTCTATAAACATGAGAAAATTAAGACTAGAGGTGAATTAGACAATTTGAAACTCTCGTAATTGCACTTGGAAATTAACTTGTTAGATTTATCATGGTTATGGGGCAAGTCGGTTCATAAGAAAAGTGTTGGTGAAAATTTAATTTTTCTCACAAAAACTTTTAAGGCCGATTTCATACAATACACATGGATTTGTAGTTTAAAAAATTATACATTGACAATTCGAGAAAATAAAAGATGAGAAGAAAGCAAATCTTTCATCAAATAATTTTACAGATTATAACTCAAGATTGACTAGCACTAAATATGTGAGCGTCCGCTTTACTACTATAAAAAAAACAAGTGGTTAATTTTTTATAGTAATTTTCTCAAATGCTGTCTACATCTTTTTTTTGAGAAAAATACACTTATATATTATCTCTTATAAAACCCTGAATATGTGTTATCCTTTTTATCATTATTTTATAATTCAAAATAATAAATATTTTGAATATTATCTCTCTATTTACATGAAAATGGAGATTATGTGTAACAATTTTAAGGCTTATTTTATAAAATAACACGAGACCTTATTTACACGTGAATATAATATATAGAGTTTAATAAATATTATAATTATATTTATTACCTAATATGCCAGTCTTCTTAATTTTAGGTATAGTAGTGGTTTATTTAATTAAATGAGTTAACACATGGATCATTTGAGGACATACAATAGTAACTATAACATTTGTAACAAGCTTAATCATTTAATCTCAACTCTACTCCAATACAAGATTAAAACTAATCTTCATAATTGTATATTAGAAAAATAATTCGTTTCAATCCATATTGATCTATTTATTGTATAATTCTTTGTACCATATGATTAATTAAATTGATATCTCAAATGTTTAATCAATTTAATTACATCTTATTCCTTAATACTTACTGATTTTCTTTAACGATTATTTTCAAGATATTAAACATGTTGACACACTCTACCTAGAGAATTTTATAATTAAATACAGAAAATCCATTAAGAGACTTGTATAAATTCTATATTGTTAATTTATAATTTCAATACGTATGATTGCTCCCACCAAGATACCAGATACTCTTGACTATAAATATGTATCGTGTCCATTAGTAATTCAAATGGAATAACAATCACAATCATAAAATTAAAACTAACTTAAGGTTATGATTACTGTAAAATCAATGCCTATGAAATTTAATAAGTCTCCTAGTTATTATAAAATTAATTAAATCACATATATAATCATATTAAATATAGTCGTACTATATCAATAAATTCACACATAATTAAGATAAATTATTTAATAAATTTACTATAGTTTATAAACTATCTAACTTTATTTATCGATTGTAAACTTAATTTGTTAAATTATAAAATTGTTTATATTTATGTCTTTTGTGAATGCTCATAGTAATCATATAAATACATATAATAATATTAAATAAATTTCACTTAAAATATAAATGTAATTAAAATAATTGAATAAAATATCTTAATTTTTTATTAATAAAAAATATTTATTATAATTAGATAAATAAGAATATTTTTAAAGAATGTATTTTTCTAACAACAAGGTAAATAGATACGAAAAAGAGGCTGAATGGGGAGAACATGACACATCACACGTCGAGCTCATTGGCCAAGTCCCAAGTCCAACCGAGAAAAAAGTCTGCCAGTGTCGCATTGGGAGGTGAAGGCTGGATTTGGACCAGTCAACGAGCTTCGAATAAAGAGTTCACGCAAGTCACGAATGAATGTAGACAGCTTGATTTCAGGAGAGTTTGTTGACCACGATGGTTGGGGGAGGACGAGAGTTCGGAGAGAAATGGATTCGCGATGTGAAACTAACAAGTCGAATAATAGGAGTATATTGGTGGAGACTAAAACGGTGACGTTTATGCCCAATTGAGTAACCATTTAATGAAATCAATGAGTGGGACGAAGTTGGGGATGCGTGTACCAAAACGTGATTACTACTACAACTTCCAGACATTTACAAGAATTGTGCTTTCAAGTACAAATTTGTTAATTTGTTCCATAAGCTACTTAATGACATCAAGACAAGACACAGGTAAGTCTACAAAGTAAAGAAGACAAGCACGAGTTCCATAACATTAACATTGTTGAGACAAATTCTTGGGATGACGTACGTGGGATATCTTGGGCTGATCTAAACGAGAGATCAATTCTAGAAAGATAAACTTTACCATGTTTTATATTAAGACAAACATGTAGTATCTATGGTTAAACATTGTTGTAGTCGATCTTGTTCGTAAACTAGTTTGTTGATTTTATATTTTAGTAAAGGAAAACTCAATAATGCTATAATCAAAATTAAGGCATTAATACTATCATAGACATAAATATTATAAATTACACATAATATTAGTGAATGTAAAGTAAAATTAGTAAATTTATACAAAATTATTAATTAATTAAAACATTAACACTATTTCTATAGAATTTTAGTGAAAAATATTTTATTCATTTTAAAATGAAGATTTCTTTAATTAATTAAAAAATTACTCATTAATTAAACAAAAATAATTTAAAAAAGTAGAATAAGTTTTATTGAATTGATTACCATAAATTCTATATTTATTTTAGGACATTTGCATACTTTATTTTTCTTATTTTTCATAAGGATATCTATTTATTACTTGTGTTAATAAAGCGCAATTATTTATCTTGATTTAGATCAAGTAAAAATAAAATTTAAAAATATTTTTATATTATCGGATACATATATGATATATTAATAAAATTATATCTAATTTTGAGTCATATATATACTTTATGTAATTTCAAATTTTTTACTTGTATTTAGAGACTATTTAGGATTGTTGCTAAGGAAATGTAAAAAGATACAAATTAACGTCATCTTACAATAATTATAAAATATACTAAAATAATATTTTTTTTCAAATTCTGATTTTGAGTATAAACACAACTATAAAAGATATTAAAATAATATTTTTTTAAATTCTAATTTTGAGCATAAATTTCATCCTTAATAAAATAATAAATGTATTGCCTAAATGTAAAACTAACATTATTTAATTTAAATAAAAAAACTCATTTTTTATTTTATGTTTGATTACATAACTTTTATCCATAATTTTAATCACGGTATCATAAAATGACCCTTTAGTAAAATCAATAACATTTTAACCGAATAAGCTTATTTTAAAATTTATAAAATCAAATCCAATCTACTTGACAATTGAATTTTATCCGTAATTAAAAAAATAGGATACGATTTATTTCATAAAATTCTGTCTCATTTCAAAAGGGTTGGTCAATTAGGTTTGCTATCTGTAATGAAAGCAAGAGATCAAGGTTCAATCTCACTTAAATATGAGTAATTTCAGGTGGACAAGAGTGTGACGGACAAATAAAGCAGCATAATGCCCAATGAACTTGGCCATGGCCTAACGGTTTGACATTGTTTGGCTATGGGTACCCCATTTTTAATGATCACTCGACCTGAGTGCAAGATATGGATTCCTCCTCATGCTAATCCAAAAGGCCAATCCTCGTAATGATCTTTTGGTCCAAGTGACGGAAGCAATTCCAATTTTTATTTTTATTTTTAATATTTTTATTTTTATTTTTAAAGAGCACACACCCACCAAATCCAATGACAGTAGGCACAAATTTCCCGCCAAAAAGCCAAAACCAGATCTAAACACCCGAATGAACTAAATCAAAACCAGCCAAAACATCCCTAGCAAACCAATTCTTCGATTTCCTAAGGCCGAAAAAAAGATAAAAACAATCAATCGGTCACAGCCACCATGAAAGTCCGGTCGGTGAAGCTAAGAGAAGCGCACAAGTGCGGCAACGCCGCCTCGTTCTGCTCCATCTTATGGGACCACCAGGCCCACCACTTGGTCACGGCCTCATCTTCTGAAACCACAATATCGATACACGACCCTCTACTCCCTTCAAGTTCGCCCAAGATTCTTCGCCACCACCGTGATGGCGTCACCGGCTTGGCTCTCAGCCCCAACTCCACCTGTCTCGCCTCCGGCTCCATCGATCACTCTGTCAAGCTCTACAAGTTTCCCGGTATTATTTTCTGACTACTTCACTGCTTTTATTTAATTTATTTACACAATTACTCTTTGATGGTTTATGTTGATCTAAGAATTGATCGGCAGACTTCTGATAGATTGTAATGTAATTAATAAAAGGGAATTATTTATTTCCGATAAAATTACTGAATAGTCCATCCTATAATGTCCAAATCTGGTTAACAATAGCCAAATTCTCGTGCTTGAATTTCTTCCGGCATAATCATCTTCCAGTGTGATTGTTCTTCGATTAATTTAAATTATTTTTCTCAGGTGGAGAATTTCAGACCAATATTACTAGATTTACTCTGCCAATTCGCGTCCTTTCGTTTAATAAGTCAGGAAGCATGTTGGCAGCTGCTGGGGATGATGAAGGAATTAAGCTTATTAATACAATTGATGGATCAATTGCGAGGGTACTCAAAGGCCACAGAGGACCTGTCACTGGCTTAGCCTTTGACCCCAATAGTGAATACTTGGCATCGATTGATTCAATAGGGACTGTTATATATTGGGAACTGCAGTCTGGAAGAGAGTTACATAACCTTAAACGCGTTGCCCCTGATACTGGTTCAGATCTTTCGAGTATGAATGTACTTTGCTGGAGTCCTGATGGCGAGACCTTAGCTGTTCCAGGTTTGAAAAATGACGTGGTGATGTATGATAGAGACACAGCTGAAAAGTTGTTTTCACTGAGAGGAGATCATATGCAGCCAATATGTTTCTTGTCTTGGTCACCTAATGGCAAATACATGGCCACTGCTAGTTTGGATCGGCAAATTCTTATATGGGACGTTGATAAGAAGCTGGACATCGATAGACAGAAATTTGATGATAGAATATGTTGCATGGCATGGAAGCCCATTGGCAATGCATTGGCTGTTATTGATGTGATCGGAAAATATGGTGTGTGGGAGTCGGTTGTTCCTTCATCAATGAAATCTCCGACAGAAGATATCCCTAGCTCACGATCAAACTATAATGGGCTTCTACTGTTCGATGAGGAGGAGCAAGAGCCTCTTGCATCTGGTAGTTTAAGTGATCTTGAAGAAGATAGTCATGGCGAATCAGAACTGCCTAGCAGAAAGAGATTAAGGAAACAGACTGTATTTGGCAAAGATCTGGATGATGAAGTTAACGACGAGTTGAACTTGTTTTCAAAAACTGAATCCAGGAAGAAGGCACGTTCTACTCACAAGGAATACTCTGATAAGGGAAATGGATCAAGAGGCATGAGGATATCTACCAGGAAAAATATGCAGGAGGCTTTTCAGCCAGGAGCAACTCCTGTCCAGCCTGGAAAGAGGCGCTTCTTGTGCTACAATATGCTTGGAACAATAACTACTATGGAACATGATGGATATTCTCATATAGAGGTAATGGAGCTGTTTTTAATCCTTAGTTTTCTCATTATTGTTTTCCTTTACCTTCTTGCTCTTTTTGTGGATTATTTCTCTAAGATAGCTCATTACTTTGGAGGGAAACTTGGGTTCATGCTTATAATTTGTGTATTTTGGATACAGATAGATTTTCATGATACTGGGAAAGGTCCTCGAGTCCCGTCAATGACTGATTATTTTGGATTCACAATGGCTTCCTTAAATGAAAATGGAAGTGTTTTTGCAAATCCTTGCAAGGGTGAGAAGAACATGAGTACTCTCATGTATCGCCCATTTAGCAGCTGGGCGAATAACAGTGAGGTAATATATTTGCATTCATGGTTTAATTTTACCTGGTAATTTAGATATGGCATATTTGTCTCCTTGGAACTTATATTTACATGCTGACTTTTGATGCATACTGCAAACATAGTGGTCTATGCGGTTTGAAGGAGAAGAAGTGAAGGCTGTGGCACTTGGTACAGCTTGGGTGGCTGCAGTTACAAGTCTTAATTTTCTGCGCATCTTCACTGAGGGTGGTTTGCAGGTTTGCACAATAAACATCACAAAAAGTTTGTATATAATATTGAGTCACTTTTCAAGATGTATGTTCATGACCTTCCGCTTGTACTTTCAAAATTTCTGCTTCAGTCTCATGCCAAAGTAATGCTTCAAAACTTCTGCTAATGTTTTAAAATTTCACATATGCCAATAGTTAATAGGAAAACTTGAAACTAAACCAGAAGAGAGAAAAGCTTTATTCCTGTGACACGGGGCTCTTTGTTCATAAATTTTTCTATAACTATCTATAATATCTATGTTCCTTGTTGATAGTTAATCCTTATGGCAAATCCTACAGATAGATACTTAGTTTGTAAGCTTCAACATTTAGCTTCTGAAGATTTCAGGCAAAAAACAAGTAGAAATAAAAAAATGAGTTGCTTGCAGCAGATAATTATATCACTGCTTGTTTGTTCCAGAAGCATAAAAATTCCCTTACACATTAACCTGTCATTCTGATGTTAAAGAAGCAAGTTGTGTATCTTAAATTTCATGACCTCTGTTGTTAACTTGCTCATACATAAATAATTTGTTGTAATTCCGTTCTGTCACAACCCAATCTTTAAATCTTCAGGTTATGTATGATTTAGCGGGCTATATATCTGTTTATCTGTGTTACCAAACTTGTGTCATTGCAGAGGCATGTTCTATCCCTTGATGGATCAGTAGTGACCGCATCAGGCTTCCAAGACCAACTTGCAGTTGTCACTCATGTTCCTGATTGTGATCAGGTATCATTTTGATTGGTTTATGATTTTTGCTTGTTATCTTATGGCTAACTCACTTTGGCAGTGATTCAGTCACATTTAAATAACATCATTAAATTGAAATCCCTAAAAACTTTCTGAATAAAATAAATCAATAAACTCTCTGCTTCCTGCAAAATTGTTACCTGGAAGAATGCAGTTCAGTTGGTTATTGATTTTGATTTCTTTCTTTCACAATTTTTTCTTTTTGCTAAAATGTAATAAGCTAAATTTCCTGTTTGCTAAAAATTAAATAAACTTTTGCATTTTTCCTTTAAAACAAGCAGATGCTAGAGTTTAGAGTATTCAACATAGCTAAAGGGATTCAGCCCTTGCAAGGACGGCTTCCATTAACTCCTGGTTCACAACTAACATGGTTTGGGTTTAGTGAAGAAGGTCAATTGAGTTCATATGATTCTAAGGTATGATTTGCTCTATTCTGCTTAAATGATGCCACCATAGATATTTCATCTTGAAATTGGATCTATAAGTTGGTGGGCAAATCTGTAGGGCGTTTTGAGGGTTTATACAAATCTATATGGAGGCAGCTGGCTCCCAATCTTCAGGTTCAATATCTTGTCCATCTAAAATTGTAGATTGTTTCTACCAGTTTATATGTTTGACATTTTATAATTTTTATAAATTTTGTGCTTTGTCTATAACAAAGTTCTATCTTGCAGTGCTAGCAAAGACAAAAAGTCAGATGAAAACTATTGGATTGTTGGGTTAAACTCAAGCAAGTTGTTTTGCATTGTCTGTAAAAATCCTGACTTTTTCCCGCAGGTAGAATAGTGTAATGCCTCCATGCTTTCTACTTTCCACAGTATCAGATAATTTTATAACTGTCTTTCCCCTTTACAGGTGATGCCCAAACCAGTCCTCACTCTACTAGATCTTTCATTTCCCCTAGCAGCTTCTGACCTGGGAGCAGAAACCCTTGAAAATGAGTTTATGATGAATAACTTTCATCTTTCACAGGTTTATTTCTCCCATCCAATCTTTTATGGTTACCATACCACCGTGGTGCTTTTCAATTGTACATGTCAACATGTTCATTGCATTTGAGAAATAACTGCCTGCATTATTTCTTGTAATTGGTTTGCTTTTGCTCTTCATTACCCTTTTAGAAGGTTTAGAATTTCCCTGCTCCTGTGGTTCAGTTGCTCAGAAATTTAGATATTTGTACCTGCAGATTCAAAAAAGAATGGAAGAAGTGGCAGATGCAGGTTTGGACGCCAGTTTACTTGATGATGAGGCTTTCAATTTGGAAGCAGCTCAAGATAGATGCATCTTGAGGCTCATTGCATCTTGCTGTAATGGTAAGTTTTTACAATTAATTCATAAATGTTTATGATGGAAACGCAATTTAGTTTCCTGTCCTGTTCCCCTTCATATAATCTAAATTCTGAACAGAAAATTATTTCTTAAGTGGATGATCATAATTTTCTTGTCATGTTTATTTTCAGGTGACAAGCTTGTGAGGGCTACCGAACTTGTGAAACTTCTATCATTGGACAAATCAATGCAGGGAGCAATAAAGCTTGTTACAAAACTGAAGCTACCTAATTTGGCAGAAAGGTTTAACAGCATACTGGAGGTAACAGATCTTCAACATTCAAACAAGCTTAATCGATTCTCAACCTGTAGCATGGCTTGAATTGTTTTTTCCATTTGAAGTAAGGTTTGCTTACTCTCTGCTACTAAATAACAGGAAAGGTTGCTAAGTGAAACCAAGGAGACTCCAAATACTTCCCTTCTGAACTCAAACAATAATGTTTCAGCCAGAGGGGATATTGATGTCAGCAAGGCCTCTACTTCAACCGAAAGAAGTGAAATGACGGAACTTATTCCATCTGTGAAACTCTCTCTCCCAATATTCAAAAAGAAGGTCAAATCGCCAGAGGAAATTAAACTTGGCAGCGAACCAACAGTTCAAAACCAGAAGGCAAAAGTGGATAATAACAGGGAGATAGAGGGTACAGAGGTGAACAATGCAGGAGCTGTGACTAAGGTAGGGGAAACCAAGATACAATCACAACACCCTCCTAACGTATTTTTCAAGTCATCAAACAATCAGGAGAAAGCGAACAAGGCTGATGAAGTGAATCAGGCACAACCTCAGCGGCCATCCTCATCTAATCCATTTTTCAAGTCATCAATCAAATAACGTCTTCTGGGTTTAAAAGAACAAGCGTGAAAGTTTAATGAGAGTGCATCTTTACTCTAAGGAGCACCCTAGAAAGAGTCCACACAGGTTTTGTTAATCAATAGGGTCAACATGCGGGGAACAGACAGGATTTGGTTTACAAATAACCTAGCGCTAGAACAAGCTATGGTGGAATAGGTTTATGTAAATTATGTATTTTAAGGTTGAACGTTAGGAAAGATAGGATATTAAAAAAGTAATATAGATTTTGTTATTTTTTGAGTTTCATTTTCTCAGGCATTAGCAATTCTCAATGTTTGGAATATGCTAAGGTTATGTATTACATTGTTTTAAGGAATAATTTAAAATACATGCACGTGACATGTCATTTGTGCCTTTATCTATTGCTCTTCACCTTTTTTCTTTTCGGTGAGAAGAAAGCATTCTTTCAGTAATTAAGGGAAAAGACAACAAATGAGGGGCGCAAGTGCCCACCCACTAGACAGATTCATTAACATTTAGTCATCTTGGCTAAGTCATGCGCTACACCTTAACCTCTTTAAGGTTAAGTCCTGTGCGTAGGAGGTGAATAGTCTTTAACACTCGTTTCTACCTACTAGCTGGGTTCAATTTTATTACTGACATATACTTTGTTTGTATCAGAACAAAATCTTGCTGTCTTAGTTGTGGTAGTTGTCTTATAAGATAGAGCATTAAATAGAGAGTGGAGGTGATTACTAAGTAAAACTTTTTTGAGCTCCAAATGGATACAGAGTAGTTGATCCGGAAGTGCAAAGCTATCACTCTAAAAGTGGGGAAGGACGGAAGAGTCTCTTCCAAAAGCAAAATGAAGTCGAAAGGAGGGAGGATAGTTGCTGGATGTTTGATGGATAAAGTGCTAACAAGTAGAAATGTAAACAAGGAAGGATTGAATCTAGCAATGCAACAGACATGGCAAACAATCATAGAAGTGAAGGTGGATGCCATGGGAGAAAATATATCCATGTTTAGATTTACAGCAGAAACAGATAACGAGAGAACAATAACGAGTGGCCCCTGGCATTTTCATGGTGCGCTTATTATATTCACAAAACCAACTGGTATTGGAGAGGTGTCAAAGCAGTTCTTTAGCAATGCGTCATTTTGGGTGCACCTAAAGAATGATCCTATTATGTGCATGGATGAGGAAGCAATATCTGAGTTGCGAGCAGCTATAGGAAACGTAGAAGAAGTTTGGACAGATGCTAACGGAGAATGCACTGGGGAAGTCATCAAGCCCCTGACTACCCTTTTTATCACTCAAACAAGAAGATGGTGAGGAAGAAGATGTCCCAATTATGATTGAATATGAAAAGTTACTAGATTTCTGTTATTGTTGTGGCTGTATTGGTCATCAATACAGAAAATACACAAAGTCTATAAATCAGGCTAAAGAGGAGTTGCTAATGAACAACATTTGTCCATGAGGTTCTTAAAGACACAATTTTGTATAGTAAAATTAAAATGAATGGTGTGAACTCTAGAATTCTCGGATTGATTTCATTCAAAAATAAAAATCAAGATAAAAAATTGAAGATTAATTATCTCACTTGCAGTTTCTGAAACAGCTCCATGAAATAGGAGAAAAAAAACTGAAAATAGGAAGGTACAAATATTGTCTTTGAGATAGACCTCTGCATAAACAGCTTCGGTTTTTGCTTGACTCGAGATGCTTAAAGCACCTTAAATTATGATGTCTCTAATTATTAGTTCACACTTAGAAATGTTTTAAAAGTTCATAGGATTTAGAATAATTAAATTTTGTTGAGAAATGAGAGAGATAATGAAGAAACACGAACGCTAGTTCATAATTATTTATTCCACCAAATAAAGTTACTATTATCTTTCAATAATAGTACTAAATATTATTATGAACTAGACCTACCCACTAAGGCATTTTTTATTGGATATGATTTTATCATTCTAATAATTTATTTAATTAAATTATCTTTTTTTAACACACACACACACACACACACACACACACACACACACACACACACACACACACACACACACACACACACACACACACACATATATATATATATATAATGTTGATTTTGATAATAACAAAAATATTAAGAATGATTAAATTTTAAAAGCTCAAATTATTTTTCATAAATCATTATTTTGATTTTATAAAGATTTCATACTTAAAGAAAAAGTGATTTCATAAAATTAGTTATTTTTCAAGTTCATGGTTTAATTGAAAAAGTTTTGAGAACATTGAAATTGACTAAAAATCTGAAAATAGGTTTATTTGTAAAGTTTTATGAAGATTTGGGTTATAATAAAATACATAAAGTTTTGAGGTAAAGCTATAATTTTAAAAAATAATTCACGGTAATATTTCATTGTAGCAGCCCTTGTAGCAAATGATTAACCGTTTGTTGAAAATGACAAACTGATTATTTTAAGAAAGTATGCTTTACTAAAGATTGATAAAATGACGATTTTAAAAAACAATAGTGAATCGTTTACAGAAAAGATGGCGAGCTGGTAATTTTTAGATTGTAATCTAGAAAGAATGAATAGCCAAATTTTATTTTGTAGATCTCTGGAAGTAAACAGTTAACTTATAACGTCAAATGGTAAACTGTTTATTTGAAATTTTAGCCAATGATCATTTGGACTAGTCATAACAGTTAACCTATAATAATTAACAGTGATCTAATTTTTTTTTTCAGAAAAATTAACAATAGTTAGTTTTCAACTCTAATTATAAATTAACTCATTTAAATTTAGACAAAAAGAGATCCAAGAATTATTATTAAGCTTGCTATTGAGAATAAACTTATTATTGAGCCTTAAACTTATTTTTAGTTATTTGATTCACACATGGAGTTTCATTTATAATTAAACACATTGTATGAGAGAAAATTCATTTGTAATCTTTATTTTTGAGAAGTTGTAATTGTTGAATACACTTAGGTTAAGAGATTGATAATAATCTTTTATTGTAAAGATTGATTGATACTAGTAAAGTCAATTGTAAAAGTTATTGAAATCTTGAAAGCTTGGATAGAGAATTCCTTAAAGCTTATATACTCAGAGGTATAGATGTAGGCGGGGTTGACCAAATCACGTAAAAATCTTATATTTACTTTATCTTCTTTTATTTCTTTATATTTTATTTGGTTTATTTATTATTGTTTTGAATTTGTTTGAGATATGTATGAAATTTTGTTCAAGTATTGCATAATCTTTAAAAACTCAGTTCACTCCCTTCTTGGATTGCCTAACTATTATTTCATCTTTAAATAAATAAATTTTCTAATTATTAAATTTTATTTTTAATTAATTAATCCAATTTTGATCAAATCAAATGGCTAATTTGTGGCTTCTTTTATGACATGTTCATGTTCTTTTTCCTAATTCATATTAGGCCCAATACAAGTTCATGATTTTAAACCTAAAATTAGTCTGGAAGTCAATAATCATTTATGAACCGAAACATGTCCATATGATTATTTTACATGCTCGATCTCAAATGTAATGTTTGATTAATGAATTATGAAATTTAATTTGTTCTTTAAACTATTTATGAAACTTTAAAATTTCTATCTTAAATCATTATTTAAGATATATTTATATATATTTATTTTAATGAGTGATAATCTTAATATTGATTTTTCTAAAATTAAGAAATTTAACTTCTCATTTCTAGTAATTCCTTTTTCATATCTATTAAATGTGTAACCTTTTGCATTCTTTGTTATAAAGTAGTATAACTATTTTAATGATAACTCTTTATTTATTAAAAGATACTAAACTCTTTAGTCATCGATTAAAACTTTTCTAATTACCTTAAGATGTATTGCAATTGCTTTAAGCAGCAGTGATATTAAGGTTTTTACAAGTCATGAGTGACATCTAACAATATTTCATAACCATCCAAATAATAAGAATTATTGGATTTATGAAATCTATTTCATTGTTTCTTTATGTTCGAGTCTCTTCATCATCAATATCTAAAGAAAAACATGGGTTATGGTTTATCGTGTTAAACATTCATGCTTTATCTCTAAATGAATTTGACATGAAAAATATAATTTGAACTCTTTTAAATATATTTTACCTTAACCAAGAATTTTTCATGCCAATTCATATTATTTCATACAGACATTTTTTTTGTTTATTACAAACTGATAAATTTCGTATTGGTCATACACTTATCTCTATACATAACTAACTATGACAACTATTGCTGGATCTTTTTCTTGTTTAGGAATCAATCATTATGTTTTTACATATTATAGATGTCTATGTACAAGACATCTTTGATAACTCAGGTCTAAAGACCATTATTAAATATAGTATTTATAACAATGTATAATAAGTCATTAACACTCAAAACTACTTAACTTATTATTATTTGGTCAAGTCTAATAAACTTGTTCTTGCAATAAATACCTATGTATTTAACTTGACAAGTCATGTCAGTGATATAAAACTAATCATTCATTTTAGTATCGCATACCATTTCTTAAAGAAGTGATAACACATACTAGTGTTTATAAAAATTTTGACCTCCAATCATAATTTTACCACTAGGAACTATTTTAAAAGTATAATATAAAGTTTACACGTTTCATATTCTCAATAAACTCAAGAATATATTCTTTAAATATTTTACTTCTTGGACTATATTTATTAATATAATTTATGATTATTAATAACTTTGTCATTTTATAAATATCAAAATATTAATTAAATATAATCATTCCTTAAAAGTGAGTGTTGCTCGACTGGCCTTTAGGGCATATTACTAGCATTTGCTACATAGGCAATGGATTAAAGCCATAAATATAATGGACATAATGAAGCAAAATAAGAGAAGAAAGTGATGAAATACAAATATAGATGAGCAAAGAGTTGAATCATCTTAAAATTTGGTTCCTTTAGATACTACAAAATTGCAAACTTAGAATGTTGCAAACAAATTGGGTAAAAAAAAGATGTGTCAGATCAGACCCAAAAATCAAAAGGGGTAGAGGTACATTCAATGCAAGAAAGAAACTTTTCGAGAATGTTAAATACAAGGAGGCTGCACCTTACGCCTCTTACAGAAACAGTCCTATGAAACCCACACGAGACTATTTCTATGAGAAGCGTAAGGTGCAACAATATGCACCTTAAGCATTCCCTAAATATAAATGGGAAAGCATATAAAATAATAGCTAGCCAGGTCAAACTTACTAGGCATTAGGAGCTAGGAGCTAGAAGGGGTAAATTTGGAAATAAGGAGAACAACATAATGAAAGTTAGAATTTCAGTGCAAAACAAAAAGGGAAAAGTGGAAAATGAAAAAAGAGGGAAAAAAGAGCGAGAAAGGGTAGAAAATTGCTATTGCTAATATAAATAAATGTGTGCATGAACAAAATGGAACGATGGTGGTACATTTTCCTATACTTCCCAAGATAAAAAAAAAAAAAAAAGTAACAACCAAGATATGGGGAAATTTACACATCTAGCCATTTTCATAAAATCATTATTAAGACTAATTATGTTACAAAATTTTTTACATTTTTAGTTATATATATCTAATTTAGACCAAATTACCCTTAAAGCAAACAAAACAAATCTAAATCCACAAGTACAATATTGCCGACACCACCCTTATTTCTTTCCACAGTTTTGTTAGCTTCAACAACCACAGCTTCCATCGATTGCAAAGCTTGTATCTTTTAAATCTTCAACCTAATTTTGTTAATATTAGATTGTGTCATATATAATATATTAGGTGTTTTTTAAAATACTTCTAAGAAGATTATTTTAATTACACTACTAAGTGTGTGAGAAAGAAATCAAAGTCTGCCAATCTGAGTCTGACCATCAAGTTCCACTCATACCGGCATTTGGGCTCTATCGTTGCCATTTTCACGGAAATGGTTTCCATTGCCCGTAACTACCATAGCCTGCAACCAATGCGAGTGGTAGCTTCACCACTCATAAGCAGCTAACCCGAGTGATGGATCCCATCACCTACAACAAATCCATCTCTTTTAAAGGATAATTTGGTCTTAAATGGGTACAAGTGGCTAGCGTGATAGCCATCATCCATAAAAACGAAGCTGTCGGTAGGCGTGGGCATATTTAACCGAAATCTTAATTACACTATTAAGAAAAGAGCATACCTCTTATTATAAAAATAAAAACAAAAAAGCCTAATTGTCAAACACTCACAATATAAAAGAAATTTTGTTGTGAACTTATTATGAATATATTTTTTTGTGAACTTATATTTTCAAATTATTATGTAAATATCAAAGTAGACACCAACAATATAAAAAAAATAGTAATATAGATTAGAGAGACAAAAATAAATAAATAATTTAGGTACAATAATTTAAAAAAGATAAATTTTTAATAAATAAGCTCAAATTGAGGATCCAAATAAATCCAGTTAGTTTGCATTGGTTCGGTTTAAAAAAATTTTAAATAGGCATCGGTTTAAAAATATTTCAAACCAATAAATTTAAATCGGTTTGATAATTTATCTCAAACCGATCCAAACCGAATTTATCTACCCCTAGCATTCAACCCTCACTAACGCGGGGGATGGCTCCCATCACCCACAACAAATCAAGCTCTTTTAAAAGATAATTTAGTTCAAAATGAATATACGTGGCTACCGCGTTAAGATATTTTATAAGATGATTAGTTTTAATAATAATTTAATGAAAATTGTTAGATAGTTAAATTTCCCCAAACTTTGAGTAAAAATACTAAAATCTCACTACTATCACGCGAAAGTCAAAACCAAATTTGAGATATTCAAAATTTAAAAATTCAGATCGATTGGCACCTGCCTCGCTGGAAAACGCGGCTTGGAAAATTGAAAAGACGACACCAAAAAGATTATCGGAAAGACAAAAAAGTCCAAAACCAGAATAGACACCTACTGGGTCCACTTCACCAGACAAGGGCATTTATGTAACTTTGTGCCAAACAATCCTCTCTACTCAAACCACCAGCCCCTCACCTCCCCTCGCCTGACAACCAAACAGTCAAAATATCGAAGCCAAAGAATTTTTGTTAATTTTTTTTTTCAAACGAAAAAAAAATGGCGCAAGTCTCCCCTTTTCTTCACCTCAATCACGACATAGACGATGAAACCCTAGCACTTGATTCTCACCCTTTGTGGTTCCGCCCAGTCTCTGACCTCTACCCCTCTGATCCCGAATTCCCCACGCCGGAAGACGTTCACCGCCAAGCCGAAGCTTATTTTTATCCGGTATCGGACTCCGATTCGCCGACAGCCGGACAGAGCCTGGATCTCTTTGACCACCGCGAGAACCAGGTCAATTTCGTCATGGATCTGATCCAACAACGCGTCGAGCAGTCTCAGGTACTTAACGTTATAGATACTCCTTCTGCTTTGGTCTCGGATTCGGATCCTTTAAACGACTCCGATTTTGGCGTTGTTGAAGGGAATTGTGAAATCGGTCTTTTGGACCTCGATTTCGGTCAAGGGTTAGGGTTTGGTGTCCTAAATACCCGTGAAAATGCTAACGACAATCCCAATAATAATAATAATAATAATAATCATAATAGTTGCAGTAATGCAGATAATGGTCGTTATAATAATGCTCGCAATGTTCGTGGTAGCATCAATAATCATTGTGGGTTTGTTGTTGAGGGTATTGGTGATGATGACGTCGATGATTTCTTCGTTGAAAGGAGGGTTTCTAACGAGGTGGGGTCCGCAGGTCTTCGGGTTATTGGGTTTGGGTCAGATTCAGATTCTGATGTTGAGAATGAAAATGTAAATGAAATTGCATTAGGGGGTTTGAGTATTCACTCAGGTGATGAGTATATCCATGAGGATGATCATGATGATGTGGCAAGCATCCCCCTTTGTTGGGATTCTCTTCAGTTGGAGGATAATAGAGAAACCAATGAGGATTTTGAGTGGGAGGAAGTTGATGATCGTATTGATGAGAGGGACGTTTTAAGTATGTTTGTTGATGAGAATGATGATGGGAATTCCATTTCTCTTTCTGTATCACCAGTAATTGCTCCGGAGGATGTTGTGAGCGTGGAAAGAGTTGGAGGTTTGGGGAACTTGGAGTGGGAAGTTTTATTCAATGCTAATAATTTGGAGACTAACCCTGAGGTGGATCATAACAATGATGAACCTTATTTTGGTGATCATGATGATTTTATTCATACTGCAGAGTACGAGATGTTATTTGGTCAATTTGCAGAGAATGAGATGGCATGGATGGGCCAGCCTCCAGCATCTAAATCTGTTGTTGACAATCTTACTGTAGTGGTTTTGACTCAAGAGGATGTGGACGGTAATAATGCACTCTGTGCAGTCTGTAAGGATGAGTTTGGCGTTGGGGACAAAGCAAAGCGGTTGCCTTGCTCTCATTGGTATCATGGAGAGTGCATTGTTCCGTGGCTGAGGATCAGGAATACATGTCCAGTTTGTCGATATGAGATGCCTACTGATGATATTGATTATGAAAGGAGGAGGACTGAAAGAACAGGTCATGTCCTGTGATGGTAGTTTATAGTCACGAATGATTTTGAAGGATATTTCTTTTGCCCTAGGTTGCTTAAATTGAAGATATTAGTGTTGTGAAGAGTTTATCTCTTTACATGAAGGTCATGGGACATTTTTTTGGTAATTAAATATGTGATTTGGTGAGGGTATGAGAGTTTCGGTGACTGCATTGTACTCTTGTGATCTTTTTGAATTTGAATATGTTTCAGTGTATATATATACAGTGTGCCTTTTCTCATTTTCTTGTGCCCTAACAGTTTCTGCAGCAACTGCAAGATCTAATATATGCGGTATTTAAAGCATGGTTCTTTTTTGCTAGTCTTTTCTTGTATTCTATGTGTTACTTGTATTCTTTCTACTTAATGTTGTTGAAGCTGCTATATTGGATATGGGGGTTACTGTTCTTGTGAGCAGGTTTAAGTTAATATAAACATTGACAAACATTTTGTTGAAGTTCAGGGTCAAATGTTATCAGTAACTCCTCTCTATAGTTCACTGTTGGTTTGTTGGACGTGACGATCTCTTCATCTGTAAATCTGTATCTTGTTTTCGGCCCATGCTTAATACTGATTTCTTAGTTCTCATTATGTTGAATGCACAACAATCATATGCATACGGCTGTGTGATTATGTTTTCAATAAGATTGTTTGAGGTGAAGATAGTCTTTATTTATTGTGGAATTAAGATAGCTTCTCATTTTGCTTTTCTTTAGTTTATTTAATTTATTTTTTGGTTTTTAGGCGATTTCCTCTATGAGTGCTTTCCTCGACGTTTTAGCTTTTGAAAAATTGTGTTTGTTCATCTTAGGATTTCAAGGATGTTATAGTGTGGGCAAGTGTTGGGTATTTTCGTCATAATCCGTCGATATTTTGTTCTTAGAGATGAAGAGATCTTCTACTCTCTTGACTACAAGAGAATAAAGGTTCTATGGCATTTGTTTCTTTAGGAAACTTATATAGTCTCAGCCACTAAGAAGTCCAGTATCTCTCTCCAGTTCCAAGGAGCAGCCTATGCATGGTTAATTTACTTGTAAAATAGCTTCTACCAATCAGCAATCCTTGATGAGAGCTTGTCTTCAAAATCCACTCAAGAAATGACTAGGAGCAGAATGAAACAAAAGTTTCTCTAATGACCTACATGGCTGTCGATTGTCTTGCTTGAATACCCATTCTTGTCTTATTCTGGTGTAATCGGTAAGCTGTCTGAAATGAAGGAGGCCATTCTAGAGGATTCCTTCAAATAGCCTCTTTGATCTTGGCTGGAGGCTGTGGCTGTGTCTTACTAGATTTACCACTTTGGTTTGCATTTTTTCAAAAAGCGCTTTTGTGCAAGTCCTCTTTCAAACATTTATGAATATATATATATATATATATTTTTAATTGGTTTCCTGCAAACTCATTGAAAAGGAAAGACGTATCTCATCCCTTTGAAATTCTCAGGAGCAGCCGAAAGAGCAATGCAATAAGTGTTATTTGTTAAAAGCCAAATATAACTTTTTAAACTATCATTCATTAATTACTCAAGGCTGTGGAATATTAGAAATTAGAAATACGTCCAATTTCATGTCACCGCCACCCTTGACACCAAATCTTACAGATTTTATGACTTGATTTAAATTGGAAAGAATATATTCTGGGTGCGTGCCGGAGAGGGAGAGGGAGGGAGCTCATTCATTTTGCAACTTTGATACTAGGAACTTAGGGTGAATGTTTGATGAAGATTAAATCAATCCATTTCACACCACCATAATTTGTCACATTTTGTGGCTTGTTGACAAATTATAACAGTGATTAATTTCATAAATAAGGCAAGTGACCACATTTTAAAATGGGTTTCGGTTACAGATTCAAGTGATGATGCAATTAAATTACTAAACTATTCCATGTGATCTAAAGAACGAGGAGAAAACCTAACGGAGCGCCGTCTTAGATGACTCGTGTCTGTGGGAAGTATTTTTCCTTCCATTGATTCATAGTCTGTTCTGTTGCAAGTCTCAGCATTCTCATTTTGTGATTCTGTAATGAGGATTATATACGTTAACAATCATGGCAAAACGCAAATATTGTTGTTAAAATACGACATGTGCCATGATTCTTTGCTTCAATTTGTGAACTGCCTATGTCGTTGTGGCTTAACTTCTAAACAAGTTTCTGGTTTTAGTGTTGTAATTACGTTATCCTTTTGATTTTACCACGTTTAGAATTAGAATTTAGAATCTTTAATCGACTGTTTTACTGCGTTTTTAAGTGCATTGCTCCGTCAAATATGCATATTTACTAGAGTCATCTAATTAAAGTACATTCTATGGAATACGAAAGTTGATTTGTCTCTACAACTCTAATTATCTCTTTAACTAGTTTAATGTTAGACATTTGTCTTTAACAATTCTTACTAGTGCATATTATTCGCTCACGCAACGGAGTAAAATTTTGTCACGTATACATAATATTAGAAGACTGATTACACTTCATACGATACACGGAAGAATATTTCGAATAAAGTAATATCTTTCTTATGTGTTAATTTATTGGCATGATATTGGTTTGTTAAAAGCAGTAATGTGTGTCGCTGTCATCTCTGTATTAATTGGTTTAAGTATGGCATGAGAGTTGCTGCTAGCCAGCATTGCATTGGAAATGTCTTAAATTCATGACTAATTGATGCCCAACAAATGTATAGATAAATTAGAAGAGCACCATATAAGTACTGGCATGATAAGAAACTCTTTGAAACTTCTTATCAACTAATTGCTTTCCTCTCTTGATGCTCTCTCTGTCCCTCGTGTTCTCGGTTTCATCAAGTGATCAAGTGAATATTCAAGCCATGGGGACATATGGAATCAAGGATCCGAATCTTGTGCCCGCTCACAAAACTCATGCCTCTGCATCTCATTTGTCAAATTTGCAGCACATGGAATTGGCGAATAATTGCCCTGTAAACCAAGCAAACCCTTCACAAAATCCAGAATGGAGCTCAAATTTCTCCAGCAGATTCTTATCCAACTCTCAGTTTCATATTCCAGTTCATATATTCTCACCAAATACATCGGTATCTCCCAGAAGTGGCTCTGCTTTAGATGAGGCAGGAGAGACCCCAGCGAGCATTATCAATGAGAAGAGGCTCAAAAGAGTGATATCCAACAGGGAATCCGCTCGAAGATCACGGATGCGTAAGAAGAAGCTAATCGAAGAGCTTCAGGCCCAGGTTAACCATGTACAAACTGTGAATCATCAGCTATCTGAAAAGCTCATCAGCTTGTTAGAAAGCAACCACCAGATCCTCCAAGAGAATTCCCAGCTCAAGGAAAAAGTTTCATCCCTTCAAATGGTTATTTCCGATCTGCTAGCACCTCTGAGAGGTTTGGAAGAAGTTAATGGCAATACGAATCGCCCCAGAGCTGAAGCTTCAAGTCTATCTATCCATCATTAGAGCTCTGTGGTAGAAAAACTGGCCAGAAATAGATCACACAGGTATATATAGAAAACAAACTAGAAAATAAAAGCCTTTTTTAACAGGTTAAATAGTTTATTAAGCTCAGATTTTTGTAAATATAACTACTTATCTCTTTATAGCTATCTTGTGAATACCACTACACCTATTATCAACTCCGTCTGTATTCGCCTCATCTCGCTGCATATTTATCGTGAATTTTGCGGTCAGTTAGTTTGCGGATTGGTGCAACAAATGGGCTCTGGCAGCCGAGCTAGTGGTTGTAGTTCGTGATACAGAAGCTGCTAATAGAAGCAAAGACCGATTATGAAAATGCAAAGAGCACTAAACTTAGTTCACTTTAATGTTTAAGAAGATGCTCTGTTTACTTGATTCGCAAATGTTGATGCTTACCATAAATGCATAGACTATGAAAGTACTATATCGAGATTAGACATTTGCGTCGTATACGTAGAAGAGGCAATGCTTACAAATTACAAAATTGGCTTTTTAGTAGAAGGTGACAGGACTCTTTAAGAAATCAAGATAGAGGTTTAAATGACTGAACAAGTCGCAAATTACAGGAGTCCAAAATGTGGGAAATTACTGTTAAGCGTACAGGAAGTAGGAACCAAACTCAAGGAATAACTATCTCATGACGAAACACTAAACATGAAAAGCAGAACAGAACTCCAAATCATGGTGTAAAATATCATATTTTCATCCGCAACTGCACCCACCCTATTGAGTATATAACCCATGTATGAAACTAAACTCTCACAATCTCATATTTCTTGATCACCATTACAATAAACTATCTCACTGTGGTTTAATATTGCTGTAACACTCCCTTACTAGATCAAACTAAGGATAAAAATCGAACTCAAATATAATGAAATAATGGACTGGAACCCTCATTTCCAAGATTTTACATTCTGCACCTCCTTCTGTCACCTCTGAGAATGTAATCCTCTGCTAGTTGGCATGGACGCTTTATCATTCACCGTGCCTTACCACTGGATGTGAAATACAGTTTAAACCCCAAAATGAGATGAAGAGAAAGAAAACACTGAGAATTAGATTAGAGAAAAGTTGTGGTTCACAATTTCGCCATACTGGTTGGTCTGCAGCATCCACATTTTGTTTATATACAATACCATACTTGAGAGATAGGGAAAAAAAAAAATTGGTTCTCAACTATTCTTTTTCGGCATGTGCTTGCCATTGGAGATGTTATTAGGGGTCTCTGCTGTTGATGTTGAACCACTGATATTCTGGTCATCATAACCCTGCATTGGGTCCACAAATGTTTGAATGCACGGCCACCTAGACGAAATTTGCCACATATATCTTAGTCTATGATAAAGCATAAGTGGTTACAAGTCATGAATGAAATATGCATCCTACCTGCTTGACATTATAGTCTCGTCATCTATTGTCGTTTTGTCATCAAATATGTTGCCTGGAAGAACAAGAAATGAAAAACAGAAGTTTAACTACTGTATTCAGCGGACAATTTCAGAAATAAGGTTTATTTAAATATATAGAGGAATCACTAAGAGAAATAGTTTATCTACCCCCATAAATATTATTCTTTGAGAAGTATTTTGCCATCAACCGACGAGTGTAGTCAGCTTCGTACTTTTGGAACTTCTCTATGTAGTCTGGATTTTTAAGAATCCTGATCAAAGTAAGATATATCATATTAATATTCAACCACACTGGACAGTTAATATATGGTTATGTCTTGGGAGTATCAAGATGTCAATCTGTCAATCAAAAGCTTAACTCATCAAAGAGTAAACAAGGTACATATTTCACAATCTCAAAAAGTGATTAGCTTTAACTTAAAAGCTTTGCAATGTAGATAGTCATGAAATACAATATATCAGTACACAAAAGCCAGGGAATGACTCATCATTACTAGATATGAGCAAATTTATGCATTGTCTTCATTCATTCAGATCGAGAATCCAAGCAACTCTTTTTCCATTTAGATTGCATTGGATACAACTTCACCTTCAAACTCTGGTGGACAGGATTTAAAATTGAACACAGAAATTACTCATCCACAGTCAAGAATAGTGTGAAGCTCCATATGTGATAATGGCTTAGATATCAAATCTCATCCTATAAGAATTATTTAAGTGCAAGAGTTGACCAAAATCTTTCTCATCAAAAGGCCCCGACTTTTATGGAACCCACTACCCAATAATACTTAAGTGGACTGAATCGTCATTAATGTGCAGACTTAGCAAGTCAAGTAACATTAACAGCCAGCACATAGTACCACGTGAATCTATATAAAATTTAAATGGAAAGAATTAGGCAGGCATTCGGACGATTAACCGCACCAAAAAAGTGAAAAAACATATATTAAAAAGAAAAGGAAAAGACAGAGAGTTAGAAAACTGACTGAAAATGTTCAGGAGTTAAAGGAGGTTTTGTTTCGGGCTTTTGGTCGAACACATCGAAGGCACTGCTGTTGTTAGTCGTTGGAACATCATCGACCTCTGGCTTTGGATGAATCGGTTGAGTGGCCGAGTTCTCCGACTCCGAGTTCGACGGTGGCGGCGGCGAAGACGCTGCTGCCTTCATCTCCATTTGCTATAGGGTGGGGGAGTGGAGGACTTCTTTTGGCTCAGCGTTTGTGGGGCCTGCTCATTTTCCAGAACAGCTTCTTGGTCGACTGCTGTTGACCCTGGGCTCCCTATATAATTTGTTAGCTAAACCTGTTAGAGAAGAAGCGATGGCCGATGAGAGCATAATGTATCCAAGTTTCGTTTGTGAGCTACTCCATTTTGTCGTTACTTTTATTTTACAATTTATTTGTGAAGTATAAAAGTACTTTTATACCCTTTAAGGTTAGTACTATATTTAGTAAATGTTTTAAGAAAAAAAGGACCGCATGGCTTCCTTACGTCAATTAACATTACTCATTTATGGAAAAAAAAATCATTGGATCGATATTATTCTTTAAATGACAATTTGTATAAACACGGACATACAGGAACAGAGAATATCACTAAAACAAAAAATAATAATAATAATAATAATAATAATAATAATAATTATTATTATTATTATTATTATTATTATTATTAAATGCGAGAGCAATTACGGTGACAATACAATTTTATAGATTCTTCATAAAAGAGACCACAAGAGATAGATTGGGATATTTAAAATCTCGGAGATATATTCATTCATTAGTGTTAAAAGAATCCTTGAGATAATTTTAATAAGATAGTGAGTCTATAAATGTCATTACCCTATTCGATAGGTCTAATTTCAGTAGCAAGTAAAACATTTACCTATTTCATGATTTTACAACACTCGTGCATAAATGGGAACAAGTTACAAAAGCTGACCGATCCAAGGCAGAATCAAATTCTTGTATGCATCTCATCATTGCACTATCATTTGACAACAACTACCAATAGTCTCCACAAGAGCAAACCCCATCTCTAAAATGATGGAACCGCTTGTTGTCTCTGACAACTATTTCCCTCTCAGCAACCTTTGAAATTAACTTAGCTGCATTATGACAATCTACACAAATGCGCAGGTTCTTGCAGACTCTGAGTGTCACGCCTTTAGTCGTCTTTAACAACCCAAATGAAATTGCAAGCTTCTCACTGTGCCCCCTCAATATGTTTACCTTCTCCTCTTCTTCTAGTTCATGAAGCACGGCGTCTGTGTATGGTTTATATCCAAGTTTACTTATTTGTTCCTCCAATCTTCCCCACATTTCCCGGATTTCCTCCCACTCTGGCAGCATAGTGTCACCAACAACAAAGCCATAAATGTTTCCTCCAAGTTCAATCCAACTGCAGCCAGCTTCCTTTCGAAGGCCACTCTCTTTCATCCATCGGCGCACCATCCTCACATCATCCCACTTGTCTGATCCAGCATATAAATTTGAGACTAGTATGTAATTTTCCGCTTTGTCTGGCTCCAATTCCAGTAATTTTGGGGCAACTCTTTCTCCCATTTCCAAAGCACCATAGGTTCTGCAAGAACGGAGCAACGAGCTCCAGATTCCAGAATCTGCTTCCTCAGGCATCTCCTCTATGAGCTTAAAAGCATCATCCAATTTTCCTGCACGACCCAGCATGTCCACAACACATGCATAATGCTCGAGTTTTGGCTTTACTCCATGAAGTTTCACCATCTGACTGAAATATTTCAGCCCATTTTCAACCAGCCCACCATGGTTACAGGCCATCAAAATGCCAACAAATGTGAAGGTATCTGGCTTATGACCTAGTGCCAGCATCTTTTCAAACAGCTCTATTGCCTCGTTTCCATATCCATGTATTCCATATCCGACTATTATAGCATTCCATGATGTTACATCTTTATCCTTCAACCTGTCAAAAACTCTTCGAGATTGTTCTATACACCCACATTTTGCATACATATCTATAATTGAACAAGCAACAAAAGCATCATTAGTGAGGCTAGCTTTTAAAGCATAGCAATGTGTTTCTTTCCCCAGCCGCAGAGCTGATAACTGTAAACAAGCACTGAGAACACTAATTATGGAGATCTCACAAGGTTGAACCCCTATGGAAACCATCCTTTGGAAAAGGATTATGGCTTCAACTGGAAGCTTGTTCTGAGAGTAGCCAGCTATCATTGTGTTCCAAGATACTAGGCTCTTATCTTCAATTGCATCAAACAGTACTCTAGCAGAAGATGATTTCTCACAATGCATGTAAAGTGATAGTAGTGAGATACCTAAAAATGAATCTCTTTCTAACCCATTCCGTAATACAAATCCATGAATCTCTTTGCCATGATGGAGGGATTTCAGACGGGTGCAAGCTAATATGAGGCTACCTATGCTAAAAAAATCAGGTTCTAAGTCTGAACATGTCATTTGAAGGAAGTAATCTAAAGCCTTCAAGTGATCACCATTCTGTGCATGACCATATATAAGTGCATTCCAAGAGCTTACCGTCCTAGACTCCATACAGTGAAAAATATTCTCAGCAGAAATCTCTGATCCACACTTTGCATACGCTACAACAAAAGCATTGGCTACGAGTTCATCATTGTCAAACCCATGTCTTAATGAATATCCATGAAGTTCCTTCAAGCTCAATAACTTTGATTTCTCCAAACAGATTGTCAATACATTCAAAACTGTCACCTCATTTGCCTTCACTTCCTCTTCTTTCATCTGCATTTTTTGCAGAAGATCAAATGTTCCACGTACATCTCCTGCCATAGAAAAAGCCCCAATGATGGTATTCCAAGAGACAACATTTTTATTATTGTTCTTATCAAACAAGATTTTGGCTTCAGACAAGAACCCACATTTTGCATACATATCAACCAGCGCATTCTTTACCATTAATTCTCGAGTAAGACCTAATTTTACAGCCAAACCATGAACCAACGTCCCCAGATCCACACTTCCTTCCCCTGCACACACTGGTAACAAAGTAACTACCGTTGCAACATCCGGAATGAAACCTTCCTCAGAACTCATCATTCTGATTAACAAATCAAAACTCTCATAGGAAAAACCATTCTCAGAAAAACCACAAATAATAGAATTCCAAGAAACCAAGTTTCTTTGAGGCATTACCTCAAACAATTTCAACATTTCCTCAACAAACCCACATTTCCCATACATTGCAATCAAAGCATTACCCACAAACACATCTCCAATCAAAGCCATCTTGACAGCCATCCCATGAATACCACTTCCAAAGCCCACGTCAGCAATCCCTCCACAAGCCTTAATCACGCAAGGGAAAGTAAAATTATCGGGTTTAAGCGCAGTATCCGATAACAATGCAACAAAAATGCTCAACACATCAGTATAAAGCTCATTTTTACTAAACCCACTGACTAACGCATTCCACTGGAACAAATTCCTCTCCTTCAAACTATCAAACACTCTACGGGAATCCAACGGAAACCCACACAGTGAGTACATGGTAATGAGACGAGTATTAATAACAAAGTCATTACTAAACCGGGTCGATGCAGAAACCAGTTCATGAACTCTTTTACCAATTTCAATGTCCTTTTCGTGGCCGCAGGCTTGTAACAAAACACCCGTAGCTTCTTTAAAGTGAGCATTGTGTGAGTTTTCTTGCAAGAGAGACAAAGCCTTGTTGAGGTTTTTAGATTCTTCACAAAGAGTTGTTATTTCTTGGAGAAAATGAAACCCTTGTGTTGAAGCGCTGTTGGTTTTGGTGGAGAGTGAAAGCGATGATTTTGCTTTAAAGATTGAGCGAAGAGAATGTTTGTTTCTTTGAATTACAGTTGCGGGAAATTGGGGGTGGTATTTTTTGTGACGGAGGGATGGGAACACTGGACTCCAAAGACATGCCGAGGAGCAGTTGTAAAGAGTCATGGCATTGGATCAAGCTCGTGGCTTTACTGGACGTGGCGGTTTTGTCTGGTATTTTTACAGTTATTTCGGGCGGCACCGTGAATGACAATCACAAATTAAAGTTTATTAATAAGGTTCTAAATTATTAACCCAAAAGGTCGCGGAATCAAACCAACGGAGGCTCTCTTTGTCGGCTTCTTGTGTACGATTTATTCAAGTTATTAGTAAAAATATGAAAATTTTAAGATAGAAATTCTTAGATGACCCAAATAGTCTGCAAATAATTTTTTTTTAAAAAAAAAATCTTTTTTTTAGTGATGAATCCCATCACTCACCAATGTTGCTACTATGTTTTGTTAGGCACTATATGTCTATAAAAATTTTTTTAAAATATTCAAAATTTAAATATTAGGTTGTCCTCATAGTTAACTAAAAAAAACTAAAATTTTACATAAAAAGTTTATGAAAATATTGATAATTATTACTATATATTATTTTTGTAAATTTTTTTAATATTAATGATGATATTACATTACATTGACATACTTTTTTTAAGGGTATTTAGAATCCAATCATATCCGCTTAATTCGTCTGATCCGTAAAAGTTTGATCTATGAATTAAATTGAAAATTTAAAAATTCGCAATTGATGGATTTGATATAGATTTACTTTTATAAATTTACAAAAATTTGTGAATCCACAAAAAATATTTATTTAATTAAAAAATTAAACTTATAAATATGATAGTAATACTTACTAATAAATAAATAATTTAAAATATAATTATATTAATATCATATTATATCTTATTTGATAATAGTATAATATAAAAATAATTAGATAAACAAATAAAGCTTTTTAAATAATTAATTTTTATTTACTAATCTAAATAAATGAGATTTTTTTTGTTTGTTATATTTTGAAACTTTAAACATATTTTCTTACTTTATTTAAATAAATGATTTATGAGTTAATTACTCCCCGGTAACATATTTTTGACAAACTTCAAAAAGATGAAGTATTTTTTGAAAATACTCGAGAGAGTGGCAAACTATTAACTTTTCTGTTAAGTTTAATGTGAACAGTAAAATATTAAAAAATATCATTTTTATCTCCAAAATTAATTATAAAATGATATTTTAATCCTTATAATAGCTATGAAAATAATATTTTTATCCCTATATTAGTTACAAAATATATTTTTATCCCTACACAATTATATTTTTTAAATAGAAAAAATAATAAAAATATTCATTTAAGTGTAATTAATTGGCTTTTTTAATTAAATCAAATAAATCTTTTTAAAAAAATTTCTTGTTGAATCAAATAAAATTTTCTTATTAAATTTAATTGCAAAGTTTGATTCAACAAGAAAATTTTTTTAAAATATTTATTTGATTTAATAAAAAAACCAATTGATTACACTTAAGTGAAAATTTTTATTATTTATTCTATTTGGAAAATAAAAAATAATTATGCAGGGGTAAAAACATATTTTGAAACTAATTTAGAGATAGAAATATCATTTTTGTAGTTATTACGGGGATAAAAACATTGCTTTATAATTAATTCTAAGGGTAAAAATGTTATTTTATAATTATTTTACTGTTTATTTTACTTAATGAAAAACTTAATTATTTGTCACTCCCTCGAGTATTTTCAAAATTATTTCACTTTTTTTTAAGTTTTTTAAGTTTGTCAAAAAATATGTCACTAGGGGTAATTAACCTATAGTTTATTTAAATTTTATTTAATTTTGAGTTAATTACATTACGTGATACATATTTTGATAAATTTTAAAAAAGTTATATATCTTTAAAAATACTCGAGGAAGTGACTAATGTGAATAGTAAATTAATGATAAAATAATATTTTTACCCCTAGAATTAATTATAAAATGATATTCTTGCGTCCATAATAACTACAAAATAAAATTTATATCCTTAAATTAGTAGAAAAATATATTTTTGTCCCTCCACAATTAATTTTTATTTTTTAAATAGGAAAAATTATATCTAAATGGAATTAACTTTTTTTTGGGTTAAATCATACAATTTTTTTTTTAAAGTTTCTAGTTGAATCAAACAAAATTTTCTTATTCAATTTAACAATGAAGTTTGGTTCAATAAAAACTTTTTTAGAAAAATTTGTTTGATTTAACTAATAAAGAAAGTCTGTTAATTAAACTTAGATGATTTTTTTAAAATTTTTTATCTAAAAAATAAAAAATTATTGAATAGAAACAAAAACATATTTTATAGCTAATTGTAGGGATAGAAATTTTATTTTATCTCTATTATCGGGTCAACAATACCATTTTTATAATTAATTTTAAATTTAAAAATATTATTTTATAATTAATTTATTGTTCATATTAAAATTAATGAGAAGTTAATGATTTGTCATCTTCTTAAGTATTTTTAAAAAATGTGTCATTTTTTTAAAATTTATCAAAATATTTGTCATCTAGGGATAATTAACCCTTTAATTTTAAATTTGATCAATAGTAAAATTATTTTTATTTTAAATTTTTTATTTTGTTAATTCAAGAATTGGCTAAAATTAAAAATTTTTAGTCTATAAAAAAATCCGTAAATTAATGGATTAGATATGAATTAAGTTAAATCCCCATCTAATTCGTAGATATACAAATTGGATTTAGATTGAGTTTTGTTAATCCATGGATTGAATTAGATTGAAAGTTTATAATCCAAAAAATCGTGGATCGAATATGAATTGATGTTCAATCTGTAAAATTCGATCTGAGAAGACCCATTTTTTTTCAACGAGAATTTTTTTAAATAAATTAAAGCAGTAATAAAATTTTAGCTTCCTAATGTTTACAATATATTCAATAAATATATAATTAATCTTTTTATAAAATAAGTCACTAGTTTCAATTGAAAATAATATAATTGGAATAGGAAAATATTTGAAAATAAAATAAAAACTCTATTGTTATATAAAATTGATGAAAACATAAAGACAATTGAGTTAGGGACGTGTTTAAATATAAAATAAAAACTCAACTGTTATGCTAAATTGATGAAACTAGAAGAATAATTGAGTTGGTCGCATATATGAAAATAAATAAAAAAATTTTATTATTTTACTAAATTAATAAAAATATAAAAATTTTAAATAATTTTTTCTAGACTAGACCAAGCTCGCACCAATAGAGATCTAACCAAAAAAATAAAATAAAGATATTAAAATAATCATGTCAATCCCCTACAATTGGATTAAATATAATGAATTAAAATTTAGTTATGAACTAACTTATTACTAAACTTTTTGAAATACATAATTAATAGGTATATGATAAAAATATAAAACTAATCAAATTTTAACTATCTATTACAATGCGGGGATGTATTGTAGAAACTTAGGGAGAGTTAAGAGGACAAATTAACTCCACAGCGAATCCAAATATTTAAGTATAGGCTTTGGTAGGTTAACTTTCGAAGTCAATTAGAGCGCATTTAAGATGGTATAAAAATTAATAATATATTAGTGAGATCCACTACTTTTTTTTTTTTTTTTTAAATTTTACACGGGCTGTACTTTAAGAAGAGTCCTAATTATAATACGGGTCATTGCTTGCCATGCTAGTTAAATATTTTTTCTTCGGGAAGTAATTCGAAGGCCATCCCCCTAGTTAAACATATCCAACTCTCCGGATGGGACCATTACATCACCGTCCATTTAATCGGAGACCAAGTGAATCAGATAAATAATTCATTCAACAGTGCCATCTTCAACTAATTGTCACTTTCTGCTTTTCTCTTGAAATTATTTACTACATTTACGTTCCCAAATCAAAAAGGCCACAAGATCTTTTTCTAAGTTGGCGTCTTGCATGAAGTGTCCCCACAGTGACAAGTTTTCTCAGTTTAAATACATCGCTAATCTCACCGTCTTAATGTCTTGTTACTCATATACAAACTACGAAGCATATACACTTATACAGTCCTAACATCAACATCAATGGACGTTGTAAATCGTTCAAGGCTTCGCTCACATTAATATTCAGAAAATTCTTCCAGCTTTTGCCCAAAACTACCCCACTAGTATTACCACCACAAGAAGCACCGGCGGTTGATCAGCAGAACCTAGATTGGGCAATGATAATGATAGGCTTTTGCTTACCACCCGCCATTGAAATTGCTCTTCAATCATTGCAGGTTCAAGCCCAGCTGCCTCCCACGTTCCATTTCCTTGCTCTCGCCATCATATTTAACTTCACTTTCCTTTTTCTCGGCAAACTCACGCGTCTAAGGTTTCCTATAGTGGCCCGGGTGCTCGAGGGACTTGGGCTTCTATTTGCTGTGACAGCCATTTTTGTAGCCATCATAATTCCGCTCCCGTTGTGGCTCAAGTGTCTCACGTGGACCCTCAACGCCATCTTCTTGATCGCCGTCACAATTTGTATCATGTATAATGGTATCTCATTTTAAAAATATGTCATATATATAATAATTTTTTAGTGAAAACATTCTCATTTTGTTAAATAAAAATGTCATCATCAGAAAAAAAATTGCATTCTCAAATTTATTGAAATTTATATTTTTCCGTATGAATAATAATATAATTATAAATTATTATACAAAATTTTCTTTTGTACAAACTAATATGACATAATTTAATTTGTTAAATTAAATATCTCTTCACTTAATTTGTTTTAATTATTTTATATTTTTATTCAACTAATAAATTAGTGTTACATTAATTTATACAAAATAAATTTATATAAGAATTTATATTTATATTATCACTCTTCGTGTATACCTTAAATTAACAAAATAAGAATTAACAAAATAAGAATATTCTTGTTAAATAATAACTATATAGAGAGAGAAAAATATAGTTGGATTGGCAACACTCATGTGTATTTTTTAATTTGTCTTAAGTATATCTGCTAATTCCCAACTACACACTGAATTAACTATTACTCTACTAGTCGTATCCTTCGATCATCATAATTCATGAAGGTATTTAATTGCAGAAATCAAATCACAGCATTGTGCTGTTCTTTCAGTGGCAGCACAAAAATAATTCATCAACAAAATAAGGAAGATTGACACTCTCCTCTCTATACTTATCCGTTTTTGCAACTGACTTGTCCATATATATTCACAATACTCTGTTGCCCTCTTAATGTTAAAATTCTCATGAAAAAAACTCAATACAGTCATGTAACATGTACGATTCCATGCTTATATGATTTTTGTGCTCACTTTTTAAGAACCTGTGATTTAGTTCTCAGATAATAATATAAATGCAATTAAATTTTAAGTATACAATGATAAAATTGTACGTGCCATAGAAGATTATTAAAAGATACACAACAAAATTGGCTCGTGGATCCAAATTCCATAGCACAATTTCTTTTGTCTCTTTTCTTTTCCTTTTTGGCCCTTTTAAACGCATGGGTAAGTTTCCTTTTCCCAGACAATAAAATTAGAAACTTAACAAGTGATGTTTAGGAGAAATTACGGCAGCATAAGAAATATTTCTTAATAAAAATGAGTAACAGTAAAAAGCAACAATAATAAAAATAACAGTATTTATCATTTTATATTTAGTGAAAAAATAAACTTGATATTTTACCAAATTAATTAATTGGTCAACTAATGATGTGAATGAAAATATAATAAAATAGAAGATTTAAAGAAAAAATTTAATAATAAAATAATAAATATAAAATATTTCTTATAATCATTCAATATTTTAAAATTAGTTCTTGAAATACTTAATAAATCTAAAAAAAAAACGTGTTCGACCGAGGAAGCGGCATCCGAACCCTAGGCTTGGATATAACACGTCCACTCTGACACTCCGAGTACTTTTTACCTGAAAAAACGTCATTTTCTTTTGTGAAGTCAAAAGAGCAAACTGATGGGATGGCTTTGTTATTTTAACTAATCTTTACCGCTGCGCCCCTTTCTTCATGTCTCCGTGAGCAAATGCCGCACTGAAGCCCAGCTTAATCGGCTACCAGCACTAGTTACAGTGCTCGTTAAGCCCACCAATTATCTTCAACCTCTGTCTTGGCGTATGAAATCGGCAAGCTTAAATCACTACAATTCAAATTAATCGCACAAGTGAGTCCATAATGAACACGAACAATGGATAAAATCTTACCTGAATTTGAAATAATGATTAATTTAACCTCACATGACGAAGATGCCAACGAATGGCCCTGAATACCGCTTCTGTTGACGATTAGATATGTTTCTGTATTCGTTGAACCTAATTTGGTCGGAAGTTGGTAAAGTTGTGAATGTGTTCAAATTTAAAATCTAAATAAATAAAACCAAAAAAAAAAAAAATCTCCTCTAATAAAATATTATGACATTGCAGTCTGCCAGTCTTCACCTCTCCATCAATTATCAACAGATTAACGAGTTGGGCATGCTTTAAGAAATCATTAATCATCTCTAAGCTCTTGCTTGAATATTCTCATTTGACTTTCAGTTTTCAAATCGTGAAAGTTTGAACAGAGACGTCCACCGTTTAGGTAGGAACAACTCCTGCCATTCTCGTTAGTCGTTAAGACATGTCGATGCTACGAGTCATGACAGCTGTGAATAAGGGTCATACATAAATTACAATTTCATAATCTGAAAATAAGCTGGAAGCTCCGTTCTTTCAACCGCTTCAATGCCTGTTGTAAAGTCCAGTATCTGTAATTTCCTATGCGTGTATGTGCTATATACAAAGGCGCACGTAGCACGTAGCACGTAGCACATACACAACCACAAACACAATATCTTACCTCCTCTTCTTTCCTGCAATGAAGTGGGCACCACTCTTATTGATCAATGGATCCTCTCCACCGAGACACCGATCTAAAGCACGACTTTGGATGATCAACTCAAAATTACGAGCAAGAACTGAGATAAAAATAATAATGAACTAATTTAGGTCAGAGGGAACTGAGGTAATCTTTGATCAGAGTAAGGATAGGGTTGCCATAAGCAACTCCCTCCAGTCTCTGGAACAAGATTCCATCCATCCGGGCTTGAACTCCATCAGAAAATGCCAAGTCTTGCAGTAGTTCCTTCATTGTTCTGTCCACTCCAGCTACTGAATTTCCAACACTACTTAAGATCTCTGGCAGTGTAGGTGAAGGTTTTGACATTTCAACAAGAGTAACCTGGTGCCATGCAAAATATACAAATTAGAATCGGTTCTACAGAAAAAGCACATTCCCAGTCACACCTTCAAATATAATGATATATTAAGACCTTAATATGGGTAGAAATTATATTACCAATGAGCTAGCTCTCATATACAAGGAAACTTCCTGGACCATCAAACACTGCAGCACTGACTGCTAAATAATTTCAAGTTGCTTTTAGTTATAAATGGTGGGAAAGAAAAAAAGAACACTCTTGGCATATGGTCATTCTGCAAACAAATGATTTTTCCAAGGATGGGTGAAAAGGTAGGCTTACTCTGCTACAAAGTAATCTTGAATTTGCGACAAGTGGAAGAGAAGAAACACCATGGTCAATCTTGATTAAATCACAGCCCACAACTCAAGAAAAAGTGATCAATGTCTTCCTAAATTGTGCGGACAAATGGAGACTGGTATTCTTGTATTCTTCTATGAAGAAGACTACCAAAATATACCATTAAGTATGAATACTCAATCCTAGAGGGTGAAACATCCAACGTTTGAACAGAAATATTTCATCAAGGTCCAATAAGATATTAGAAATAAGCTTTTACTAATACATTGGAAATAAGCTATTACTAATTTCCAAATGCGATAACTATATCCAAAGCCAATAAATGATATTCTACAGGATTTTTCCATATAAACAATAACCAGGAAACCTGAAAACTAACCTGTCTGTCTGCGGGTATATTAGCCTTTTGCTTTGCAATGGCAACAGCTCGAGAAAACCCACCTAGAGCATCAACCAAACCTCGCAAAGCTGCATCGTTACCAGTCCAGACTCTGCCCTGTGCATACTCTTCCATCTTATCTACCTGGGGGTGAAAAACAGAAAAGCCGAGGTTTTCTTTTCCGATTCCAAAATAAATAGAGACATAAAAAGAACCTACTTGACTACTTCAATTCCAAAATCAATGTTATAATTGGTAACATACAGTCATTGATCTTGAAAAAGCAGCTTTGTCTCGAAATAGCTTATAGAGATTCTGTGCAGTCTTGGCAAATAGCTCTGCTTCATCTGGTCTGGAAACTTAAATTTGGTTATTTTTTCAAGTAATGAGTCATTTGAAAAGACAAGTACAGCAGAAATTTCCAATCTAGAAGCTTTCTCCAGCTAAAAGAATAGAAGGGTTGCATAAATACAAAGTCAGGATATGGGACTGGCAAACATCATGATGAACGAAGCATCTAGCTTGACAGGATATGTACTAAACTGAATTTCATCTTATCAAGGCATCTCTTAATAAACCAAGAAATGCAACATGATCTCTCACCTAAAAGGTCGCTGTTCAGCTGCAACCAGCTCAGCATATTTTCCCCTTGATATGATCTCTTTATTAAAGCCAATCTTCTCATACAATTTGCCCAGGTTAAATTTCCCTGCAGGCAACACCTTGAACTCACTGACATCTACTCCATACAGTAGCTTAAAATTTATAATACAGCAATCCAGGTTATGACTTTCCAGCTTGAGAATGTATTCTATGAGTTCCAAAATATCAGTTAAAATAAAAATGGAGAGAGTTTCTGGTGCGCAGTAATATAGGTCCCCTTTTTTCCATAGCTGTGAAGTGCACATTTTTATGCCTAGATACATTTACAATCATGAGCACGGCTTCCTGGGATATGGGGCCTCCGAGTTCTAAGGACAGAATCCCCAGATCTCTTGTTTTCCTTGACCAAAGAGAACTTGTAAATTCAGAGGGTTTGAGATGGTGAGAGCTCATACAAAAGTTAACCACAAACATAAATATAGATGTAATTTGATCTTGGTTCTTATCTCTCTCTTTTTCCAATAAGATAAAAACATTGACATTTTAAAAACAAATGAAAGGATAGATTATCCTTTAATTATGGTTTCTTTGTATGTGTAATGTGTGTATGTATTTTCATATTGCGGGCAACAGATATCAGATGTTCTCCAACTTCCCAACCAATTTTGATTTTGGTATGATCAAGTTACTTTAATATTTGTACATCGGCCACTTCATACTTATCAGGTTTTCAGTAGCATAGAAGTTATTAAGTTCACCTGTTACAACTCCAATTGAACCAGTCAAGGTTAAATTTTCAGCAAGAATTGTCCCTGCTGCCATTGCCATATAATATCCTCCACTTGCTGCTACATCAGACATTGAAGCAATGACAGGTTTAGATTCAGACAAGAGTCTGATTTCCCTCCACATTCTGAAAATGGAAAAAGATGAAGGGGTAATTAGCTAATGACCACCAGCCACAGTTCTTGGTTTTCCTTCTTATGTTTTTGTCTTTCATTAAGCAACAATAAGTAATGAAAGTGTACTCTATCAATGCAGGCATAGACAATGACTCCCAAGATGTTCAAGGACGAATGATGAATCAATTTCAATGTTAAGCTATAATATAGCAGCACTTACAGATCAGAAGCAAGAGCATCACCTCCAGGGCTGTCAATTCGAATGATAGCAGCCTTATATCTTTTGGACTCTGGGGAAAAGTAGCAGTCATTGCGAAGATAAAAGTTATTCCTAATGAAGATGCAAAAGCCAGCAACTAAACATGCCAATCACAATGCAGTAGAAGGTCCAAACTAAGAATGTGAGTGTGTGTGCGTGTGTGTTTGTGTAACATCTAACCAATATGAAGGTGCATTACTCTTAATTCTCTTCTAGTTCATAAGTGCATGAAGGAACCCTAAGAAAAATGACCTAAAAACCTAAACAATAGAAACACACAGAAGATATCCGCTAAAGAAGCATGAACAGTTGATTGTCTGATGCAATGTACAGCATTTTTCTCAAGGGATGAGGTAACATTATAATATCTGTCTAGAGGGATATGAAAAGTTGTCTCATCTTCAGTGAAAAATTGAGATATAGAAGTGAAAACTCAGATTCAAGTATACCTCTCACTTTACGAATTTTCTCTATCAATTGCTCTCCAATGATACCCGAACTAGACACATTCAATGGACTCCGTACGCGGCTAATGCTCCCTGAGGCTCTGATCACAGCAATCTGATCTCCCCCACCTGTTAAACCAAGGGTCCATCTTCTGACACGCGAGTATTTCCTGCAGGTACAGGGTAATATTAATAACTTTCATGTATTCAACATTTGCAGCCTTTAATTTGAAAGAGATATCTCTATTTAAGAATAAACAATAACCTATGGTGAGCCTTTGCTAGAAATTTGTGTACCTAAGACCAGCGAGACATTACAACAAGCTTCCGACACAAAAAAATGTGAAGCTCTTAAGGGAAGAGTTAATATGATACCTTCGTCATGATAGAGCAATTACAACATAGTTTACTATCCATTTCAATGATATAGATTTTATTTTCTCTGAATACAGAGAAACTGAAATAACAGTTTAAAATAATCAACAGTAATCACTTTAATTAGGATTGAATGATAGAAGAGTTTGCAGATAATAACAATTCTAGTGAAATAGCTGCTCAAAAGATGGAGAAATTTGGGTGCTTGAAGGCCTCTTCACGAAGGTACCTGTAATCAACCATAGGAAGGATTTTATCCTTTTGGACTCCAAGTCTCTCCTTCAACATTGCAATAATCTGCACGTATGACATTATTAGCAACTCATAAAACAAGCAAATAATATTTTTCCCAGAAGCAAGACATATCCCGTACTAATGGTCACCATGACAATCTTTTCAAAAAATTAGTACATAATAATTATAAGTAAATACACTGTATCAAATTGTCTCTGCAATTTGACAGACAAAATAATTTATTTGATTTATTTCTGTCATGCATGCTCAATTTAACATGATCACATTATGTGCGTGTGAATGGGTGTATATATATTTTCATTTCTGCAATGGCAGCATAACTATCATTCCAGAGCAACTTATTATTAAAATATTCATCGTCATTGTTCTTGGAGACATTAGCAGGAGCAAAGTAGCATCGATCATGTTACAGATCCTCTTGCACTACCAATATACTATTTATATTTGTCAACTGACCATCACTAAACGAAAATGTATCTCATCCTTAAATATGTCTAAAAGTTATTGTTTGGGGATTTTGACATCATGCATGTAAGCTCATTCTACTACACCTCTCCCAACTTAGGCAAACAAGGAAATGATTTCTGTACCTCATCATCATAGAGTGTGTTTGTTATGAAGCCCTCTTCTTTCAACCTCTCCACTTTGTAGACTCCTTCATTAATGAATCTCTCAATATCTTCTTTTCTCTTTCCTGTTATTAAAAAAAAAAAAAAAACAACAAAAAAAAAAAAAACAAAAACACATGAAACCATAAATAATATTGAACAATTCAAAATCAAGCCCCAACCACAAATTAAAAAAGCACCTTTTGTGGAAGAAACTTTGTCTAGCCAATTCCCATAAATATTATCTAGCAGTGCAGTAAGCATCTCAGAATTTTCTTCAGACATAGTTTTGCGTGTAAGTAGATCACCAGCACTTTTGTATTTACCAATGCTTTGAACTTGTGGTTCTATTCCCACTTTCTCCAAAACACCTGCAAAACATTTTTATACACTTCCAACAGCTGTTACAATAAACTGCCAGCATAATTATTGCACAGGCTAGAATATTATGTATTTGGAAAAGTTGGAAGGAATAAATCTACTTCATTTAAATGTCATTAAAAGGGAAACATGAATGGGCATAAAGCCACAAGTATTCCTCTTAGAAGCATATATAAGATAAGCATGGTCACCCTGGCCAATTAAACCACAAAATTTCCTCTCCTAACTCTTTCATATTTCATGACAACAAAGGCATAATGGCTCCAGGCATAAATTGGTATTAGTTTCAGCAACTCCATTTTTCCCTCAGGTGGCAAACTTGCTAACTTGTAACTTCTTCCTATCTTTGCCATGAAATATTCATTCATGTTATCAAACAATCAAAAGCTTTACTTGAGATAGTTCAGAAGATACTTTAAAAGATGCCCAGTATATGGAGAGGTCAAAAGTAGCAGTGAATAGGCAAGAAAAAAATTATTTAAACTGGAAATACTTCTCCTGAATTGCAGATTTGCTTTGTAAGCTTTAGTGAACATATAAGCAAAAGATTCAACCATATCCTTTAACTTATAATTTAAAAACAAGGGACATCATGTTTGAGAGACTAAGCAGTAGTATAATATCTCAGATGAGTTATCTCAATTCTTCCACTAGGAACACATCCACAATTTATCCCAAGTACGACCTTCCAAATGAACTAGCAGTAGGTCAGCAATGAATGAGATAAATTAATTGACATAAGGAAAGAAACAGGAAGTTCCACATAGAGAATGACCATTATTGTTAAAAAAATTTTATCATCCGGTGGAAACTAATATCCTTAGCAAGCAATAGCAAAGTTTGCACAATATACAGTCATAGACCTTACATCTTGTCCAAGCAATTTTCCAAATGGAGAAAAGATAGGAGAAAACAATAAGAAAGCACTAAGTGTCTGTCTTTTGTCTAGTTTTAAATGAAACCATCCAACAAATTGAAAAAATCAACTAACCTCCAAGGAATGATGCTTGAACAGTCAGACCATACAAAGAACAGTAAGCACTTGGAGGGGTGTATAGCTCTTCACAGGCACAGGCAAGGTAATACTCTTTTTCGCCACATACAGGAGCATAGCCAATAATAAATTTACCTACAATTTCCAACCAACACTTGTAAGAATAACAGAACCGCTCAGATAAAACAGTAGCTCTTGCCATTGATCTAAGAAATGGAACCCAGGAAATTGAAAAGAAAAAATTTTTGGCCAGACAAATGTAAGAAATTTACACCACAAATGTAAATATTCTTTCGCACACAACATGGAATCATGAAGACAGTAGTTGTTCTTCATAGAGTTTACATAACAAGAAAAATTCATTGTGCATTTGTTAGTCAGATGTGCTCTACAGGAATTCTTGGGGAACCAGAGGCTGTTTGTCCTCCTTATGAGTCAACCGGTTGAATCTGGTTTTAATCAAAACCCAAGAGGAGGAAGGAAGAATATAAGTTTAAGAAATACTGAAAATGTCCAAGTATATTGAAGTAAAACAACAAGAAATACAATTGTACCTGATTTCTTGAAGTCTAGAACATGCCTCCGAATTTCTTCAACTTTTCCCCATCCACAGCTTAAGGGTTCAATGTGGAGATAAATACCAGCAATACGAGGATCATACACTGCTTTTATGAAATTTTCACAAATTTGAGGTAGCGATAGTCCTGGGGAGAAACGGCTCTTTAGCTGGTCAGATATCTGAACATTAAAGAAACAACAAAAAAGTAGAAAAATATCAAACCCCAAAGCAAATTTATCACACCAAAGGTTACAGAATGAAAAGTCGTCAGTAAATAAAAATGTAATACTTGCATTTGAGTGGTCTTGGCAACAATTCAATCTTAGTTGTGAAACATAAAAGATTAGACTATCAGGCAGCTACTTCTCATTTTATCTTGTGGTGAAAATGCTTTTGCTTTGGTAATCCACAAACATTAGGGAGCCTGGTACACAACAGTAAAGCAGCATATCTTTATGGCTTGCTTTCACATAAAGCATTTTCAATAAAAGTGTGTTTAACAGAAGCATTCAACTGAGAAGTGCTTCTCCAAAATGATTACTTTCCAACCAAATGCCATCAAGAAAGCAACAAAGCAATTTTATTGCACAATAGCTTTCTTGGCAGCAGCAAAAACACTCCCAAACTAACTGTAAGTACGGTTCATATTATCATAAAATGCACTAAACATGATCTCTTAAAGATGCATTCTTATGATTAAGGCTCTGTTTGGTATAATTTTTCAAGTAGGACTTATTGAAATAGAGTTTTTACTAATAAAGCTTTTATAAATAGATATTTTGCTCAAAAAACTTCAGTTGTTTGGTTGTAAATAAGAACTTTCATTAAAAATTTATAAAATTTCTTTAACAAGTAAATTTTTTAAAATTATATTATAAAAAAATAAAATAAGATTATTAAATAAGTAAAAAAAATATTTTAAATATTACTTTTCAAAATTTAAAATTTTAATTTTTATTAAAGGAGACAAAATAATTTTTTTAAACTTTAAAAAATTTATTAAAAATGTAAATAAACAATAATAAAAATTATAATAAATAACTTATCAAATTAAGCAAACGCTTATGATCGTTAAAGAAGCCAAATCATTAAAAAAAAATACCAAACAGACACTAAACACTACCAACAAAATCCTAACAAATAAATTTGCTTATCTCAGCCACGAAGCATAAACTGCGATTCTTCAGATACAACAACATATAATACTATAATAGAGTAATTCTGTTCAGTTGACATTTCAGTATTTGAGCAACAAAACAGCATCATGAATGAAAACCAAAAAAAAAAAAAACTTTACACAGGAATTAAACAAAGATCATATCTAAGATTTTGCATAGCGTAAAAGAACAAGAACTAAACCTGGCCACGCAATTTCATTGTGAGAACGCTGCCCTTGCGAACGCGTTCCCAGGGAAAAGCAAGAAGCATCCGAAGCTTCACCGTGAAATTCTTCCACGCGCTAAATTTCTCTAATTCAAATTCTCCGCTCGGATACTCCTCCTCGTCCTTCAATTTCCCAGCGCTTTTGCAATCTTCATTCACCACCGCCTGTTGCTGTGGTTCTTGAATCTTCGTCTCAGATGACGAATCGTCGAAAGAACGAACGAAGAAGCTTCTGCGGTGGCAGTAAATTTGAGAGAGCAAGTGAGAATTTGAGCGCGTCGTGGTGGTGTTGAGGGAAAAAGAATGGAGTCGGCATTTGGAGTGGAGAGTAGTGAGGCTTTGAGTTAAGATTGCTGAGAAAGTTTTAGTGCGGAGTTTCTTAGGCGTGAAGTGAGGAGCGTGAAGGAACAACAGCTTCGACATTTTTTGCTGCTCTCTCCAGCAAGAGAAGAGGGACACTGAAGGGGGAAGCAGATGATGGCATGACTAGGTGAGGTTTAGTCCACGTCAACACAGCCTCTGTCATCGATTTTTTATTACGTGGAAGACTCCAGGCTAATTTTATTTTATTGGGTTGCTGACTTTAACCAACTCCATTACTAAAAGCCTAAGGTCAATCGGCTGGATCGATTGGATCGGGCCAGCCCAGTTTACGAGGCTCGGAACTTTTCTGATTGGTTAATCAATTTTCGAGAGAGAGGCTCAACGGGCTGAGCTCGTAGGCCCAGAAGTGCCCAATGTAAAACTCTGGTGTTCTAGGAACAACAATTTGAAACGAGCAGTGCTAGACATCCTAGCATGTCCATCCCAATTTGAATCCGCCTAATAGAACATTTATTTATTGGAGGGTGACCAAATGATTTTATAAGTTATTAAATATATCGTCCAATACATGAATAATAAGTAGTATTGAGAGGAACTCAAATATTAAGATTCCTAATATTATTAATTTGAGATAATCCCGTGATGCAATCTAAGAGTTTTGATGTTTCAGAAAATTGACTCATAGGATGCAATAGTATAATAAAAAAATTAGATTTTTAAACCTTAAAATAATTATCCTAATAGAATAAATAATTTTATCATTAATTCATTAGACTTGTAATTATAGCCTTGTAGTTGATGAGACAAAAAAAGGAAAATAATTTTGATCAAGTAAAATCGATAACTGAAATGGGGTTGTATTGAACAATAGTGGTGAGAATTGATAAGTGATAAAGGTATAGAATATTTAATTGGAGATAGTAGGTAATTGGAATGATGGGTGAGAGACTTGACCACTCAGAGAATAAAAATTGTCTATATATATAGGAGTCATCTTGCAGTGCAGGGTTGTATTTTATATAACCGCTATCAAAAACCTAAACAACCAGTCTTTTAGTTGTCGTTCATTAAATAATTTTTAAAATTTATTATTAATACTTAAAAATTATAACAAAATAAAAAATCATGAAAATTTTTAATCATAAACATAGATATTAATTAAATGAGAAAATATTTTAAAATTTTTTAACATAAATAAATGCTAAAAATCTTATAAAATAATTTGATTCTAATTGTTTTGTTAAATATCAATTTAATGAGTAGATGTTTCAAGTTTATTTTACATGTCTCTAATTTTGGTTGGTTTTTCTTATTTATTGGTTTTTTGATTTCAACTTTTTAATCCATTAGTTTTGTATTTAATTTCCTATTAAATTCGCTAAATAACAATATTTTGAGTTAAATTACAAGTTAATTTTAGTTGTCATAGGATGAGTTCCTAATTTTGGTTAAACTTTATCCCTTATTGGTACAAGAGTTTTAGCTAATAATTTTACTAACTTTGTTTGAATGTTTCCATTATCCAAGTAAGATTTCAATTATTTGAGTTAAGTATTAAACTGCTCTGTAGCGTTTGATTTTTCATTGGATTTGTTATCAAATTTTGGATAAAATTTCTCAATTATAGGTTAATATATTTTAACTTTTCACTCCATTAGTTTTGCATTTATTATTCCGAATAAAATCGTTAAAAACTAATATTTTTATTTAAATTCTAAGTAAATTTCATTTCTCGTTGGAATAATTCTTTATTTTAGTTAAGGTTTCTCCATTATGGATTCATATATTTTAACTAATAATTTTAGAGATTTTGTGTTGCATTTTCCTATTATCTATGTAAGATTTCAATAATTTGTGTTATATACTGATTTTACTTTGTAAAATTTTATTTTTGCTTCAATTGATTTTGATTTTGGTTAATCTTTCTCAACTATAGATTTATATATTTCAACTAGAGTTTTGTATTTAGCATTCTTGTTGAAATTGTTAAATACCAGTATTTTGAGTTAAATTCTAGTATTTTGGGTTAATTCTAAGTATATTATTTCTCGTTAGATAATTTTTCTAATTTTAGTCAAACTTTCTCTTATAAATGTTTATTTATTTCACCTAATAATTTCATTAGTTTTGTGTTAAATGTTCTTATTATTTGGTTAAGATTTCAATATATTGGGTTAAATACTAAATTTACTTTTTGGTTAGATTAATCCCTAGTTTTGGTTAATCTTTTTCAAATTTAGGATTATACGTTTCCACTTTTTCAATCCATGAGTTTTGTATTTTATATTTTTATAAAATTTGTTAAGTACCAATATTTTAGGCTAAATTACAAGTAAATTTCTTTTCTCATTGGACGAGTCCCTACTTTTGGTTAAGCTTTCTCTTTTATTGGTACATGGGTCTCAACTAATAATTTCATTAGTATTATATTAGATATTCCGATTATTTTTGTGAGATTTTAATAAATCGCGTTAGACACCAAATTTACCTTTTAGATTTTATGCATGGTTAGATTAGTCTTATATTTTGATTAAACTTTCTCACTTACGAGTTCAAATATTTCAGTTAACTAGTTCACTACTCTTGTATTTCAAGTTCCCAGTGCCTACGTTAAGTTTCAATGTTATTGGTTAAATTCCAAGTTAATATTTTAAAATTTAAAGTAAACCTTTATTATGAAAAACAAATAATATTATTAAGATGAATTTCAATTTGCTCCTCTTCTTTCAGTGAATATCAGCTTACTATCATATATTAAAATTTTACTATTATAGCACCTATTCAATTTTCTATAAACTCAATCAACATTGTAAGTTAAGAAATTAGGAACATACCTAATCTAATTATGTTGGAATTTTTTTTTCTCTTTTCGATCTTCTTGACTTCATGAGATTTTTTAAACTCAACTTATTTATACTTGAGCTTTTTATCATTATAGATAGGCCTATTTTATTAATTCAAATTAATTGTACTCATTTTCTTTTCAAAATAAATTCTTTGATATCTCATCACTTCAACCAAAGCTTCTTTTTTAACAATTGCATATGTAATTTGTATAGCTCAAATTTTTATTTTTCAAATGTTTATAAAATACAAATTAGTTATTTATTATATGATTATCCTAGGAATAGTGAACATTAATTTTTATGTTGAAATGTTAAGATTTGCAAATTAGTATTTACTTTGAACTCAATTTAACTGAGTCACGATTTATTTATCTTTAGTTAATACTTTAGCATAGTAAATGCAATTCAAATTAACAATATTCTGTTTGAAAAAAAAACACTAGAAAATTAATGCAATAAAAAAAGAAAATATATTAAAACATTAATTTTGCTTCCTAAAATAATGTATTGAAAGGAAATTCCTTTCTTATTGGTAAATTCAACACTATAATTTAACTTAATGTTGAGTGTATTTTAAAGCTATTTATTTATTACTTCAGATTGCAATCATTTTTTATAAGTCATAAAAATTAAATTTATCTAATAATATACTTATATAGTTGGATACGTAATTTATACCTTAATTGATATTCTCTCATTTTTTATTATCATATTTTAGTGATAGACTGCTTTATTGTTTACTAATAGTGTATATCAGCTTACTATAGTAAATTAAAATTTTAGGAGAGCTTGTGTTAAGTTTATGTCTAAGTGTGTTTTTCTAATATTTGGCGTGAGTGGTTTAGTTGAGGTACTCTAGATGATGAACTAAAGTAACAAACATAGTGAGTTGAGGTAGTCATGAGAGGTTAAATAGTGAGAGCTCAGTAAAACTCTATATGATTTGATATTGGAGGCAAATATGTGTTTAGGTGTAGCTCAGGCATCCTCAAGGGATAACTCAGGTGGTTTTATAAAATACTGAAGTGGTCTCATAAAATACTTAGTATAATTGGGGTAACCTAGATAAGCTTATATTTGAAATATAATCTCGATCTTAAGTTGAAAATATAATAAAATCAACATAAATATAAAAAATACACTTTTACTTGATTCAACTTTTGGTCTATATTTAAAAGAGCAAGAAATCATCAATCCACTATATAAATAAGAGATTAAATAAGATTTTATATTTTCTAAGATGGATAATACAAATTAGATAGCTATATAGAGATGTTTGGTGTTGACAGAATGAAGATGGTAAATAAAAATATAAAGAGTGATAACATATTGGATAAGATGATAAAAGGAAAGAATAGAAATGGTCTCCTAAAAATAAAGAAGTGGGTAATGATTTAAAATATATATATATATATATATATATATATATATATATATATATATATATAGAAGGAGGAAGAGAGAGAGAGAGAGTGAGCAAAGGTAGAGAGATGATAGCATGCCTTAATATAAGTTAATAAGATATTCATATAGTGAAAACTAATGGTGAAAATAGGAGATATTTTTATGATTATATCTATATTTAGAGGAAAAAGAGGATAAAAGTATTCCTTTTGTACTAAGTTTATTCTTTTTCATAAATATCTTGAAGTGTCTTATCTTGACTATTAATTTTCAAGTCAACCTAATAAAGTAAATTCTTCTAACTGACATCATTATATTAGTCCAAGTATTGTGCTAATTTTGCCTTTATAATTTATAAGAAGAACTAGCTTATTGGAATAAGAGAATTTAGAAAATTTGTCAAGGTGTGCGAAGAGCATTGTTTTTAAGATCAAATTTTATACCTCAAGATACAATATCTCAATATAAGAAGGACGAATAAAGGTGGATTGATCCCCAAAATATATGCTGCATTCAACATAATAGTTTAGAACAACAAAAGGTGATAAAGAAAATAAGAGAGTGAGCTTTTGGTTTTTCTTGATGGCAATAGTATGATACAAATGGCTGTTTAAATAGATTTACCATAGTCCTGTGAAATTTGAATTATAATTACAAAAGAATTTAAAATAAATCTCATTCCCGATTTTATTAAGAATTAAATTTTGAATCAAATTCTAAATATAATTATACTTCGAATAAAATAAAAATAATTAATATAAAGGCCAAAATCATAAAACATGACCAAACCTGAGCACATACATGTTCCTTTTGCTTGGGGGATCCCTCGACACATGAGTTATTAGGTGTGAACGCCTAATTAATAGATTCCCAGAATGGGTCTATTATTAGGCTTAGTCTCGTGCTCGTGGGTCTCCTCTTTATGGGTTTGTTACCTCACCAATTTTAATTTCTATATATAAACCAACAAAATCTCTTATATCTAAGTAATATGAGATTTTAGTATTTTGAATATCAATTCAAATTCTAACAATCCCCTACATATTTCAAAATATTAATTCATTTATCCTCATCATTGCCTATAGAGTTTAATATATATGAATTAGTGCCTTTTAGACTATGAACCAACCATTGAATAACTAACAGTGTCTTACAAGAATTTAGTGAAACATATAGTTTTTGTGAACCAATATTCCTTTTGTGTAAGATAAAAGACTAGAGGCTCACATTAGACTGTCACTATATTTTGCTATTTTGCTATTTGGCACTTTAATGATTCTGTGCCTCTAGATTCACGAATGCTCTAGAGAAATATGTCTAACTCTTATAGGAATCGACCTAATTCTATACTTATAAAGGTGAACCTTCATCAAGTAAATTATGCAGTTTTGATACATCACCACACACAATAAGTGGCAATGGAGTTTATTAAAAACTATACTACTTAACCTAAATCACTGCAAAAGCATTATCTAGTTATAGGGAGGACTCATAAATAATAAAATAAATAAATCTTTGTTGAATAGAATTATAATTACAATAGATCGATAATGCTACAAAACAACAAGTAATTTGTTTTTATTCTTATGAACTTAATCATGGGATCTCTAGTCACATAGATAGGGTTACCATTATTTTTGTTTTCTAATCTAAATAATAGCTCATCCCTTTCAATGTGATTGCAACTAAACTTTTACTTAGTGGTTTTGTCAGAAGATTGACCAAATTTAACTTTGACTTAAACAAAGTCTAGGCTCACTGCACCTAACTCAAGAAGCTGCTTAATAATACTATATCTCATCTGTATGTGTCTGTTTTTCCTATTGTATATTTTACTCCTAGCTCTCATAATAGTGGCTTGACAATTATAATGAATTGGCATTGCAGTAGAAGGATAAGTAGAAATGGAATGATATGCCAAGAGATTTCATAGCCATTCAACATCTGAACAAGCTTTCTTCAAAGTAATTAGCTCAGACTCCATGGTAGAACGAGCTATACAAGTCTATTTAGATGATTTCCAAGATATCACACCTCCACTAAGTGTGAAGGTATAACCACTAGTAAATTTGAGTTCACTTAACTTCGAGATCCAATTTGCACTATTGTACCCTTAAAAAACAAATGGAGATATACTATATTTAAGGCCGTAATCAATGGTGCCTCTCAAATATTTTGCCACTCTAGCTAGTGCAGTCCAATGATCCTGGTTAGGATTCTGAGTACACCTACTCAATCGGCCTACAGCACATGCAATGTTTGGTCTTGTACTATTCATCAAGTACATTAGGCTATTAATTAAATAGGCATATTTCACTTGATCAACACACTGCTTAGTGTTCTTCTTTCAATGTGTATTAACATCATATAAAGTAAAAACTATTTTGCAATCAAAATATCCAAATCTCCTCAATAATTTTTCAATATAATGTTTTTGTGACAATATGAGACCATCAATATTCTTTGTAATCTTAATGCTTAAAATGACATTTGCCTCTTCCATATCTTTCATGTCAAAGTTAGAGGTAAGTATCATCTTAGTTTGATCAATAGTTCTAAGATTGGAACTTAGGATAAGTAAATCATCAATATAAAGACATACAATAATAAAAGTATTAATGTCAATGAATTTAAAATAGACATATTTATTAAATCATTAATTGTATATCTATTAGACATTAATACTTGATTAAATTTATAATACTGCTATTTTGGTTGTTTTAGGACATATAGGGACTTAACTAATTTACACACCTGATGCTCAGATCTTGGAACAATACAGCCTCCAGGTTGATTCATATAGATCTTTTTATCCAAGTCTCCATTGAGGAAAAAATATTTTTCATATACATTTGATATAGATGTAAATTGTGAAATACTGCTAGAGTAATCAATACTCTAATGGATGTAATTCGAGTTATAAGAGCATAAGTATCAAAATAATCTATATCTTTATATTATATAAACTCTTTGGCTACCAATCTTACTTTATATTTATCGAAAGATCCATAAGCTTTTAGCTTCCTTTAAAAATCCACTTGCACCCAGTCAATTTTGTACTTATAAGCAAATCAACTAACTCACATATATGGTTGTTCGTCACGAATTCTAGTTTATTATTGACTGGTTCTTTCTCCAATGATGTATCTTGAGAAGTTATAACTTCTGTAAAATTTTTAGGATCATTTTCAACAAGAAACATCACTAAAATTAGTAGCTTTTTTCATCATTGTGCTTTCCTTGGTTCAGTATCTGAACTTCCAAAAGCGTCAATTATTGATTTGGAACAAGATAATTATTTCTCGATACCAATCTTCTTAGGAAAAATAGATTCAAAGAACTCTGTATTCTTGGCCTTAATATTGGTATTTGCCTTAAATGAGGTACCATCATTCTGTAATATCAAGAACATGAATACAACACTATTGTAGCTATATCATATAAACATACAATTGATTGTTTTTTGCCCTAATCTTGTTTTTTTTTTTTATCTAATTTAAGAACTTTGACAAGACGTCCTCATACTTTGAGGTAAGATAAATTAGATTTATAATCTCTTTATAATTCATAAGGTATCTTACCTATCTTCTTATAAGATATTTTATTCTGAACATGACAAACAGATAATATGGCTTCCTTCCATAATTTCCATGATACCCCGAAACTTATTAACATATCATTTACCATGTTCTTTAAAGCTTTATTTTTCTTTTAAAAAATACCATAAGATATAGGAGAATAAAAAAGTGTCACTTCAGGGATGATACCATAATTCTCACAGTAAGCATTTAACACGCTTGAATCGTATTCTCTTTCTCTATCTGTTCTTAATTATTTGATTTTCTTATTAAGTTGATTTTCAACTTCACTTTTATAAATTAAAAACTTTTCACCTACTTTATTTTTATTTCTCAATAAATATAATTTTGTATACCTTGAGAAATTACCAATAAAGGAAATGTAATACCTTTTGCCTCCCCTGATCATGGTCTACTCTAAATCACCAAGGTCGTTGTGAATTAGACTAAGAAGCTCAGTCTCTCTATATTGAACTAGTTTACATGTCTTCTTAGTGGATTTGGCATCTACATACACCTCGCATTTGTCAATAGATAGCTTTACATCATACAGTAAACCAAGCTCTTTTATATTTTTAATATAAGAATAATTCACATGACCAAGTCTCTCATGTCAAAGATTAATAGAGTCAACTATATAAGTAAAAGAAGAAGTCCTTTCATTCATTATGGCATTGAGTACATTAAGTTTGAAGAGTTCTACAGAACAATACTCTTTTCCAACAAACATCTCATTTTTTGTCATTATTGTTTTGTCACCCTCAAAAGACACTTCGACCCTAGCTTTGTCCAGCATGTAAATAGACACTAAATTGTATCTTATTTAGCATGTAAATAGACACTAAATTGTATCTTATTTTAGGAACATGTAATATATTGCTTAGTGAGAGAATTTTCCCAGATGTAAGCTTGAGAAGAATTTTTTCATTGCCTATGACTAGCGTAAATTGATAATTTCCAAGGTAAATTATTTCTTTTCCTTCTCTCATTGGAGTATATTCAAAGAAAGAGTTTTTATTGCCATATATGTATCTAGTAATGCTAGAATCAATCACACAATCTTTGTTTTCCTTTACCATGTTCACTTCAGAGACAACTACAGTAGAAATGATATCTTTTCTTTCCCTTTCAGCCACATTGGCTTTATGATGTTTTTTATAGTCTCCTCTATGCTGAGTTTTATGCCTGCATTAGTTAGCATAATGGGCAATTTTTTCACAAACAAACAATGACCTTTCCTTTTAGCAATGGATTTTTTGATATTATTAGAATATTTATTATTAGGATTGTTCTACATTTTATTAAATTAAGGAGTATTCTCTATTATATCCTTTGCTTTATCAGATGCATCTCTAATTCTATTATTCTCCTCAATTTTAATATGTATAATGACATCTTCAAGACTCACTTGCTTCTTCATATGTTTAAAGCTTTTAATATAATCTTTCTAAGATTCTAATAGCTTTTCAATCAAACAACCAGTTACAAACTGTTCAAGAAAAAACATTTCTTTCTTTCTAAGATTATTACCAATACATGATATTCATGAATCTGGCTAGACATACATTTTTCTTCCACCATGCGATAATACAAAATATCACCAATGTAATATTATTGAGTCCCAGCATCTTCTACACACACACACACACACACACACACACACACACACATATAGTTTTTAGTAGTGTTCATATTTTATATGTATTCTTATATGGATAATAAACATTATAGAGGGAAGAAGCAAGGGTATTAAGTATTATGTATCTACATATCTTATTACCATCCTTCTAAATCTGAAGTTTCTTCCATAATATTTGATACCTTGTTCCTATAGTGATGACTGCAACAGATAGTAAGATTATAAATGTCTAGCACATCAAACACCTTTTCTTGCCAACACTAATGATTAAAATAGAGGATGTTTTTAGGGTTATAAGCTATATTTAGGTGGAAAAAGGACAAAAATATTGCTTTTGTGCTAAGTTTATTCTTTTTAATAAATATCTTGAAGTGTCTTATCTTGACTATTAATTTTCAAGCTAATCTAATAAAGTAAATTCTTCTAACTAACTTCTCTATATTGGTTCAAATATTATGCTACTTTTGCCCTTATAATTTGTTGGAAGAACCAGATTATTAGAATAGGAGAATTTAAAAAATTTTTCAAAGCGTGCAAAGAGCATTATCGTCAAGATCAAATTTAGCATCCAAAGATACATATCTCAATGCAAGAAGAACGAATGAAAGTGGTTTGATCCCCAGAATACAATGACAAACTGTTGTGATGCTGCACTCAATACAATAGTTTAGAACAACAAAAAGGTGACGATGATGAAGAGAAGAGAAGAGAGAGCTTTGGTTTTTCTTGATGGCAATAGTGTGGTACAAATGGTTGTTTAAATAGATTTGCCCTAGTCCTTGTAAAATTCGAATTATAATTGTAGAATGATTTAAAATAAATCTCATTCTCCATTTGATTTAGAATTAAATTCCGAATCAAATTCCAAATATAATTATAATAAAATAAAATAAAATAATTAATATAAGGGGTAAAATCGTAAAAAGTTGGTAAACTCGAGAACATACACAACTCCTTCACTCGAAGGGTCCCCCAGTGCATGAGTGCCCAATTAATAGATTGTTATTGGACTTGGTTTCGTGCACGTGGCTCTCCTCTTTATAGGCTTGTTATCACACTAATTTTGGTTTCTATGTATATACCAACTCAAATTCTAACATAATTTTTCATATTTCATTCATTTATTGGTCTAAAATATTATTCTAAATCTATCCCCAAATAATAAATAGTGTTAATAATAATAATATTATTATTATCAATATTAATATATTAATTAATTATAATACTTTTTATAATAACAATAATTGTCATCATCGTTGACAACGATGACAACAATGAATCATCATTGTTGATATTATCATCATCAGAAGATCGAAACTATGCCCATCAAAGACGAAATTAAGACAGATCAATATAAAATTGAGATGACTCAAATGGAGACAAAACCAACAACCAATCACTGCTACACAACTCATGAACCAACAATAATGATGTTGAGGCTTGATTTTGGTAGCAATGGTGAGGTTTGAATGTGATGGCATTTGGTTAAGATGGAACTTCGTGCTAGGTATTCTTTCTTTCTTTCTTTCTTTCTTTTTTTTTTATATTTATATTTCTTTTATTTAAAGGAAGGGTATTTTAGAAATATCAAAATATTAATAGTGTAGAATTCATTGAGAATTAGTCTCTTATTTCTCATTTTCAATTTGAGATAGACCTTATAATTCTAATTCCGATTCTAACTTTTGATTCCCTAATTCACATAGTAAACATACCATAATAAATATAGGTTGTTTGATATAATAGAACTACACCAATTCAGGCTAAATGATGTTGTGGATGAAATTTTCCTAAAGATGTACAACTAACAAGTAACAAGAAGCATATCTGTAACATGATGTCAGAGCAAGACAGCTAGAATAATTTTCTTTAAAGGAATTGTTGCTTTATTTATCCATTTTGTAATTTCCTAAAGTAACTGTTTCCTTCAATTTCAGGATGCAGTGCAGTCTAGAGCTCTATATATATCGCCGAAGCTGATCCTCGTTATATAGGCAGGCCTGTAGCCAGCTGGTTAATTCATTACTAGATCCAGTATGACATGTGTATGACTTTAGTTGAGTCACTTTCCATTTGAAAACGACAATGTCACCCATTCAGATGGAAATAGCGTCCCCCACTAATGAAGTTGGTACTTGCTACCATGATAACGATGCATCCAAAAACCAAAATATAATCAGCAAGTGGTCACATGACCTGTATGCTTCTTGATCAACAAACATTGCTCCTATGACCTCAGCCTTTGCCCTCTGGTCCTCCTTATTTTGCCTTTTAGCTACCACTTTGATTAGCACATTGCTTCACACTTCTCAATTTCCATACTCTTGTCTTATTTCTCATTCGAAACAAAAATATATTACTGGGTTTATTAACTAGTTGAAATATTATTCACCTTTTTAACTTAAATTAACAGTATTCAAGTCTATTCGACCTCCAGCTCAAGTTTGGACAGATTGGACCAAACCCACCTCATATAGTTTCAGAGTATTAAATTTTGATAGTTCTGTTTGTGTCCTTTCCAAGACAACGTCAAATTGTGTTTTATTTCAAATATTTTTGCTTTTTTTTAAAAAAATTGGTACTTATAATTAAGAACGTCTAAATGAATTATAATTTTTAATATATCAAATACATACACGAAAATCCCTGGATGTATACATTATTTCACATCTCACAGACTACAAATTTAAGTAATATAAAACTATTTGCAGCAATACAATTCTTATACGGTTATGTACACAGAATAAATAGAATACGTATTGCTGGAATCTGTACTTTTATAAATTGCCAAAGAAACTGACCAGATGCTATCTTCAGAGTCAAAGAAAAGAAAAATTTGCGCACGTACGATGTTGGCAAACGTTTATTTTACAAGTTGATCCAACTGCAAACGGAAGCATTAATAATTTATGCTTCAAATTATTAAGCGTTCAACTTTAAATATGGCAGAAAGATGATGTAGAACCTAAGTGGTTTTGTTGTGCCTTGTGTGGGTCGTACATGCTAACGTGCATGTAAGCAAAAATACTGTGCACTCTTACACATGGGAGAATGTTTCTTCAATTACAGAATAATAAAATCACACCACATATGCGAAACCAGCAGGCAAAAGTTCCCTGCAGATGACCGCAAGAGGCTTCATGTATTTGTAATTTGCTTGTGGGGGCTCAGAGAATTGTCAATGACTTCACTCATTAAGTTATGCGTGTCATGCCCCACAGATCAATCCTTGCTGTGTCGTTTAGCCATCGCTAACTACATAGTGTTGTGTGTTTTCATTACTTCGCTCGTTTTAATTCTGTTAGATGAACTTCATTTAAGTATGATTTTAGAGCTTGTAATTGATTAACTAGGTCCTTCTCAAAAATCACCAAGGGATCAGGTGGTATTTTTTTCCCCCCTCCCTCCCTTTATTATTGTTACATCTTAATATCTCCTATGAAAAATGTAAGTATTATATTTGAACCTGTTGTGGCTTGATTATTATCAGCCAATTTAGCCACTTTAATACAATTTACTATTTAAATAAAATAAAATAAAATGTTACTTATTTGGACTTCTTACAAACTTTAGGAAATATCATTATGAGATCATCCGTTCTCTAAAAGATTTTAAATTAATGCACAAATCCAAACCAAGTACATATATCATGCAACATGGCGGAATTTATTATTAACCTCTCTTTTGTATCATTCAAGAGATTTTATGAGTTAAAATGTTGAACTAACAAGGACGAAATATAAAACTTGCATCATCATAAAACAGGTTCTGAGCGAATTAAATAATTAATATTCTTATGCAAGCGTGGTGCATATATATAATTTGTACCTGGAATTGTCTTTACTGCCACATATACATATTAATGGCTACCATACCTGATTTCTTCTCTTGTTGATACGCTCAGCATACATTAAATTAACTTCGAAGTATAAGGTAAAAATCAGAAGCATATTGCTGTTATGTGCATGTGTTCGGATAAATTGAAGCCTGTCATACTAATTAATCACGACCACAAGCTCTACAAAATATGTGATTCTGGGTCATCAAATATAGAATAATTTCTTCTTTTATTGAACTCGCCCTTACATTCAAAGATTCATACAATAATTATAACATTTTCAGACCATGCTAACTATTATTTTATGATATGGCCCTAAGTTAAGCAAAAGAACTACAGAACTACTTTCTTTTGGTCATGTTCCAAACATTTTTTCTCGCCTTGGAATCACTTTGAGCAGGAGTTGTAACCCTTTGTGCCATAACCATCATCTCTTGATGGTCTTTCTCTTGTTCCTTTCTCCTCGTTTCCGCTTTTTGCTTTTCCATTATTCTCTTAGCTTTCTTGTCTGAACCTGCAGTACACTTGCCATTATCATCTTCACCAGCTTCTTTAATAGGCTTGAAATGATCTTCTGCAGTTCCATAGTGATGATGACTTGGGCCAGAAGAAGCATCAGAAGCCATGGAATCATCACTATCATCATCTTCATGGTTAGCATTCATCATGTCATCATGATCGCTTCCATCATCATCACCATCATCAGAAGTAGCCGCAGCATCATCACCAATATACATGGTCCAGCCAGATTCGCTGCTTTGACATTCCTCTGCACCTCCAAAGACCTTGGAAGAATCCATTACCGCAGGAAAAACACGAAGAAGAAGAAGAGAAACTCGGAGAAATATATATAACACAAAAGCTTTATAAGTATTCTTAAATAGAAGCAAATTAAAAAGAAAAAGAAAAGAAAAGGTAAGAGTTGTGTGCTGTAGACACCTGAGAAAACCACTTAAGCGTGCACAAAGAACAGACATTCACACTAAAATACTAATTGGAACTATTAGAGGAAAAAAAATCATTTCTAAAACCTCCCACAATTAATTTTCTGACTTTAATCAGCAGAAGACAGCTAGAAGCTGTCAATAACTGATCGATCCATCTTTACAAAAGGCATAAATACCTTTGAATTTGAAAGGACATGGGGGGTTGTTGAATTGGTTCACTTGGTCATTGAGTTTCACCACCAAAGATAGATGCAATCTTCTTTACTTCTCTGAACTAGTCATTAATATAAAGGGTTTGATTGCTTTAAATGTAAAGGACAGATTGGCTCAGTTTATAAAACTAGCTCTAGAGAATATAAGACCCGTGTTTTAAATATCGGTGCAGAAGAAGGACCTCTTCCCTAAACTTTTTATTAAAAAAATAAAATATAAAATTAATTTATCCCCAAAGAAAAAAAGAAAAAGAAAAAAGGAAAACAGAAACCCAAATGGAAGTTCAGGTATTGAAATTAGGTTAAACGAGGTTACGAGTGCGGTAACATGTCAAAGTAAAAGTATCTCATCCATCTGCTTCTGCTTTGCTTTTCTGTCATCCTCTCATTTGCAGTTGCTTGTCTCCTCCTTACAACTCCCCTAGGAAAAGCAGGCTTATGTCTTTTGTATTATTGTGGAAGGAATGCTGCTTTTCCTCCTGGGCACATAACATTGCCTCATCAAATCTTGCTAGCAATGAACTGAATTGTAAATTTGTAGCTCGCTCAGTGAATGATTACTTCTACCTTGTTAAAAATTATATGATAGCATTGAATGACGATGACATGTGGCTAAAAAATATGCATTCTCTGTCCTGTGTCCTTAAAATTGGTCTTCTTCTCATTTATATGTTTATTTCAGCTATAGTACCGGATACTGAAAGGTGAAATAGTAGCGTGATCGGACAGATAACTTCCATAATTTACTTCTGTATCCACATTGGAAATGACTATTTTCAAAATTATATTTTTTAAATTTCGGACACACCTGTAAATCATATATTTAATAAAATAAATTAATGTTTAATTTATTACAAAATCATATAATTAATAGTGTGTATACATAACTTAATAATGTATCCACATAAAAAAGTGAGAATACACACACTTTAATATATTTACAGGAGAAAATATATTGTATTGAAGTGCTTGAATTGCTTATCTTTTAATTTATCCTATATTTTAATAATTTAAGAGATTTTTTATTAGATAATGATTGTACATGTAATCTTTCTCTAATGCACACTAAAATAAAAAAATAAAAATTTTAATACATTAAATATTGTATTTTAATCAATTAATAGCATACAAAATAAGGATATCCTCACTTATAAAGTCATGCAATTTAATAGAGTTAATTTTTAATGTACTACAAAATTGTGTAGTTTAATGACATTAAAAATTAACTCTATTAAAGTGCACAGTTTAACAATATAATTACATTAAAAAAAAAATGAGGCTACCCCTACTTAAAAAGGACTCTTGTGTGTGTAAGGGAAATTATAAATTTCTGAATTATACTATAATGCAAGAATCTTATATTTTTCGTTGGATTTGTCCAACAATTACAATTTTCTTTTCTATTTTTTTTTTTGTGTATAGTGGTCGTTGAATTTCAAAGCAATGACCAATTCGAAAATTTGGATACAATTTTTGTGGTTCTATTCGAGTTCTAAATCAATTTTATTTAAAGATAGATGTGGACAGCGTTTAAATTAATTTTTTAATTTTTTATCTCTCCTAATATTTGAGCGTGAGTAACAAGTTAAACAAACCCGTTTGAAACCACTTAGTCAAATAAGTTTCTTTAACTTTTTATATATTAGTAGACTTATCATCTTCTAAAGTATCTGTAGAGCATTTATTTTTCTTTCTAAGCATCATTATCAATTGTATGCTGTAATAGGTTGACTAATTATTGTTTTCGTGTTTGTCTAAGGAAATTTGCAAAGATAATGAGAATGACTTATTTAGTTGCTTCTAGAGTAATTGTTCATCTTATAATTGAATTTTTTTTTTTTTTTTTTGCAAAACTTAGGAATCTACCGGTATTTATAATCTAAAGTATGTATAGACTAATCTAAAATAAGTTTATTGTGTGACAGCCTAGATCTTCGCTCTCATGCTAAGTTATATCCATCCCACTAATATTTATGGGATATTTCTGTTTTGAGAGAGATTTTCTACTTCTATCCAATCGCGAGGAGAGTACGAAGAACTATGTGCTTCAACACTTGCACGATGGTGAAATCATGACGCTTGCTTTCAAACGTTAGGTAAGGCAAATTTGTCCTCTATATTTTTTGCGGCCATATAATTGTATACTTTTGACTCTTGTGGTTGCTGTTTAATTACTGGACCGAGCATGCGCAGGCGGCAGGTGAATGAACATTTGGGACTTGCTATGACACGAGGAAAAAAAAAAGAAAAAAAAACACTAACCGTTACTTAAAATGTAAATTTTGCAGTTAAAATCGACCGTTCTTTTGATATATATGGGGTCCTTGCTGATAGGAAGGATGAGAACAAAATGAACTTAAAAGAAGAGTTTAAAGAAACGCAGGGGCCATTTTAGTAGGGCTCTTATTGCATAGACACTGTCCCAATAGACATGTAAGCATGAATTTTGTTTGTGCGGCCTCTTTATTATAATTTCTCTCCCATGACTTATTACATGGTATTTGCAGACAGTGTTTGGCCCATTGCATTGTTCTTGCTGCTTGTCTTTTTGGAAGATCACACTCACATCTTCTCTAGGGCTCCACGTGAGGTATTAAAGATATGGTTTTTGTAATGGGACAACTTTTTCAAGGCTGGAGATCCGATTCAATGTCTAATTGTATTCACATTTGATAATACCTCCATGTGTTTGATATGTGCCACGCTTTAATTTGGAACTATAATGAGATGAAAGAGAGCTTCAGGGCAATCAATTCTTAAATTTCAGGCTTTTTCTTCTGTTTTTAAGTAATACTAAATTTTTTCAACTAAATTCTATTTCAATCTCGTCAAGTGGTATTCATTCATTTTTCTTCTGATTATGAGTAATAGTGAATTTTTTTAAACTAAATTTTATTTCAATGTTATCAACTAATATTCGTATATTTAAAATATTGAGTTGATTATGAAATTTTTTATTAAGATACAAAACTGATCGTTCAATAAATAGATGTCACTTTAGTACTTGAGATAAAAAAAAAATCTATATATATATTATATTACTCTTTGACTATGTTGTAATTAATAATAGAAATAACTAGAAGATTATCATCACCTAGTCTATCTAAGAAAGAAATAAATAAAATTTAAAAGTTCAATCTTGACTTAAATTGATCTTTTGGCGAAAAAAATGCTTAATCATAGACTACATAGGTTGGAGTTCTGTAAACGTCTATTATTGCAATGGTCCAGAGCTTACCATTCTAAGGTTTGGCCTAAAAATCTAATCAAAAAAAAAAAAAAAGTAGAAAGATTGATCTTGACCTAATTAATTTTTTAAAACATATAAATAGACTCGTACCTCTGTGACCACAGGATGGAGCCCCACCGTTGGGCAAAATTCAACTCTCTCCAGCCATAATACAGAGTTAATCTAGACAAGCGTGATTGAATTAAAAGCATGCAAGTTTGAATTAATCAGCTTCACTTATAATTAGTAACTTGGATCTGTTTGGTATTGATTTGGTAGATGAATTTTTCATGTGAGACTCCATAAAATATATGGCGTTAAATATGATCTAATGCCTACGTGCCTGTTACTTAAATTATAAACTTATTATAGATATCTTGAAAATAAACAAAAGAAAATTAAATTAAACTTTAATTATCAGTGTGCATTAAAAAAATAATTTTTTTTGGTTAAAATTCGTAGTATATTCTTTGGGACACAGGTTGCTTTGTACCAAACCAACAATACTAATGTGAAGTTTTGAAAAATGAAAATGAATATGTTTCTTTGTTTGGGGAAAATGCGACCGGAAAACAAGAAGGAAGGCAAAGGTCTAGTTCTAGGTATTGCCTTAATGTTAATACAGATTAGGGCTGCACTCTAAAAGTTGTCTCCTAATTAATTAACATGATGAATTAGATTGGTCAGCAGCCTGAGGGAAGCAGCAACTCAATTTTGATGATCCCTTTTAACTTTCCAAACCGAGGCTTGATTCACGTGCTTCCCACATGACACGTGTAAATACTGGATTTTGGCAAGTATCTAGGTTGCCTTTGTTTTTTTTTTTTTTTTTGGGGCCCCCCTTCCAAAAATCATTCGAACTGTGTCAACATTTATACAGGGCGAGCTCTACTCCTCATACATATAAAGGTGAATTGAATCATCTTTCACATTATTTAGGTTGGAAAAAGTAGATGAAGACAACTCCTCTTATGACTTGTTAATAAAAAAAGAAAAAGAGAGTACTTTTGCGTTGAAGTTATTGATTTTAAAGATTCTACTTGACTTCTAATCATAAACAAATGTATTGAAGTGTAGTAATTAAATAAATAAAAAGTATTAATAATTGGGAAAAAAAAATGCTAGTAAGCAGCTAGAAATTCAGAGCTTTGGACCTTCAATCGGAAGAGAATGCATGCTTTCAAAAAGCCCAATCTGTTCAAAAGGCATTTGGTTCGCTCGAACAAACTTGGCCCAGCTTTTTCATTTTTGGAAATTAGAGTCCATCTAATCTTTCCAATTTATTTATTATAGGAGTGAACAGAGGTTATAAAAAATAAATAAATAAGGCTTCTAAAAGTGAAACTCTTCGTTACTTTTTATATATTTTCTGGATATTCATTCCTTCTATCACCTCTTCTGCACCTGCTCGCGTGGCTTTCCTAAATTCTACTGTCAAATAAAATATTGAAGATATTGATTCTTTCCTTAATTCCGTAGTATAATTAAGTTGCATCATGTCTTGTCATCCTCATCAAAATGAAATGCAACTTACCAAACTTACATCTGTGCGTGTGTGTGCGTGTCCCTACGAACGCACCACCCATTTAATAATTTATAATTTTACCTTTGACAAAGAATGACCTAAACATACAACCACTCCACCATTCATCTCCTTTCTTTTTATAAAATCCTATTCCAATCCTAACTTCTCATCATCTCCAATCCATTACCCCATTTCTCTCTCTCTCAGCTCTTGTATCTTTTATCAAGAACTTCACCGAATTCAAAATGAGCAGCCTTGAACAAAATCAGCCTCAAGGTAATTAATAAGCTTCGATATGCAAACAAGTTGTATTATTAATACTATTTTGTCTTGGAAATGTAGTGACTTATTAACCAGGAAGTAAAAATTTTTATCCAAAATTAAAATTTTCTTGCACCAATTGATGATAAAGTCCTGAGTGATTCTTTGATTTCTTGGTTATTTTTTTTTTTTCAGAAAAAAATCCGGTGGTAGCATATCCGCCGTCAGTTGCAACGACAGCACCCAAGCCATATGCAGATCAATCAAATTATGGTGAATTTGCTGCTCCTCCTCCCGGCAAAACTAAGTCCAAAGGCGATGGTTTTTGGAGAGGATTGTAATTATTAATTAAGCACTCATGTTTATTTTGTTAGCTATATTTGTATGTGATCTGATAATTCTTTATGAATCCTTATATACGATATGATGTGTATATATTTTAATTCTTTCTGTTGGGTCTATGTATGCAGGTGCGCTGGCCTGTGTTGCTACTGCTGCTTGGATTGTTGCTTTTGATTGCCAGTCTACATGACAATATTTATAATTTTTCCTTCCTCTGTTCATATTCTACTCCAAAATAAAAACATACAATATACATCAATTTGTTTGCGAAAGGGATTTTGAGACTATATGCATGGTTGTTATTGTGTATTGTCAAATTACCTTGCACTGTAACAAAAGGGGTCGCGATAATTTATATACGATAACAAGTTGCTCGATCGTGTGTTATCATGCAATATTTAGGCCGGGCAAAATTTCAGTATTGATTTTTGTGCTGATATTTTAGAAATTTGTAATCAGTATTTATTATATTGTAATAAATATATGTATTTAAATATCAACCTAACAGATGCCACAAGATTATTAAAAGATAAATACAAAAAAGATCTGGATCCAAAATTTCATCTGGCACATGTATGGACATCCATGCGTTCTTCCAATTCTATGCCTAGTATTATTAAGACAATTTATTCTAATTGCAATTCAATTGGACTGAACTTGCTTATCGGGATAGTCACTAGGAAGGATTAAGATTTATATGAACTACTAACACGCCTCAACAATCCCTTTAAAACTACTTTTTTTTTTTTTGGGGCGGGGGAGGGGCAGTTTAACTATTGGCACCTAACTTAAACCCCCCCCCCCCCCCCCAATTGGATAATTAAATAACTATAATTTATTTTTATTTATAACCACTTTTGTTTCTGAAATAGCTTTGATGTCATCTTGTTCTACCCTAACAAAAACCCTCACTTTCCTAGTACCCCATATTGCCATTTTCTTTTAAATAATAAATCTATGAAATTACGAGGCCGCCAAATCTATCTTATACTAAAAAATTCGTAAGATTTTTTTAGCAACTTAGAATTAAGTATTGGAGATTGAAGTAAGTGAAGTTGCTGAGTTATAGATGTTCTTGGTTCTTGCCACAAAAAAAAAGGTCATTAAAAAGATGATTGTTTTCTTTTATTGTATTTTTAACAATGACTAAAATGGTAAGTAAAAAGGAGGGGTTTTATAATGAGTTTTTAGGGGTGCCAATAACTCTACTATTTTAAAATTCTACTAAAATTCAATGTGAAAAACACTCTTATACTTAAACAAATACATTTAATTTGTGAATCTATCAAAATTTCACATTATTTCTCTACTCTTAAAAATATTCTATAGTCTCATTATCCATGCAAGTTTGATGAGAGAGGAAATAAGATTTCAAAGAGAGATAAACTATATGTGTGATTATAGGGGTGTTTGCGTATTGGATTTTACAGATGAGACATCAATTCATATATGATTCATGATTTTAAAGATTATAAATTTTTAATCCAATCCAATCAATGGACTAGTGAAATTTAATTTAAATCCAATTCATATATCTGTGGATTGGATGCAGATTTAACCTAATCTATATTCAATCTATTATTTTGTGGATTGGTTTGCCATTTTTTTGTGGATTGGTTTGCGGACTAAAATTTTTTAATTTTGTCATATTCACGAGCTAAGTAAATAAAAAAATTTAATATACAAATAATTTACTGCCAATCAAATTTAAAATTAAATAAGATTTAAATAAATTAATTGTTTAAATAAAGTCAAAAAATTCATACAAAGTTTTAAAATATAATACACTAAAAATTAAAAAAAATCTTATTTGTTTAGCTTATTACATAAAAATTAACTATTTACGAAGTTATATTTGTTTATTTAATTATTTTTTTGGAGGCTGCCAAATTTCTCGCTCCTGTAATTAAATATATACCATTTGCCCACTGTTATTTTTATAATAGCTAATAACTTCTGTAATAGCATAAATTTATAATATTACCATTATTTTCAAATATACTTTTATTCATATTTATTATAGATTAAACAAATCACATGAATGAAAATTAAAATAAAAATTAAGTATTAAAAAAGAAATATATGTTTTGATGTAAAAAAATTAATAATATTTTCTTGTACTTTTTTTATGTTATAAACATTTTCTTATAATAAATATATAAAAATTATTATAAGAAAACTAGAATGATAAATTGAAGAAATTATCATAAAATAAATAATAAAATATTTATCTTGTACTTTTTATATTTACTTTTAAACTATTATAAAATATTTATTATGAGAAAATGTTTGTAAAATAAAAAATATAAAAAATTATTATTAATTTTTCACATCAAAACATATATTTCTTATTTTTAATACTTCATTTTTTATTTAGTTTCAATTCATATTATTTATTTAATTTATAATAAATATAAATATTTTATGCATTTGAAAAATATGGATAATATTGTACATTTATACTGTTAGAGAGGTTATTGACTGACTAGCATTGAATCCAAATTCAATCTATTAATCCTTAATTACTAATGTCGATTTCTTCTTCATTAACTTTTTAAAATTGGATCAAGCTTCAACCACTATTTTTTTATGGGCCAATTTGCTAATGTCACAGCTTTCAAAGTAATTGTTATTAACTGTATTATAAAAATAATTAGTTATAAAAAGAATCATTTAAATATTTGATAAATTTTATTTTTAAGAGTGTTGTGAGTTTTAAAACAATTTATTTGTATTTGGTTAATCTTCCTATTGAATTGCTGTAAATTGACTAAATTCGAGTTAATTTTTTAATAAAATTTTGTTAAACATTTGTAAACATGTATAATATTTTTATCATTTATATTAATAATTGAAAATTAAAATAAGTTATTTATTTTTATTTTTTTATCTCAATACAATTGGTATTTGGTTATAATAATATCTTTTAAATTTAATAATTTTGTTTCCTAATTGAATAAGGATAATCTTAGAATTTTATAATAAACGAAAAGATACCGATTCTCAAAATCAAATTTTAAAAAACTATCATCTTTTATAATTTTCAATTTAAAATTATTAAATTTATTGATCCTTTAAAGATCTTGTGTTATGTATGAATTTATAATACCATCAACATTCAATCACACACGCATATTTATTTTTATCCAATAAAAATTAATCACAACCTTATAAAAAAGTCAACAAATTAAAAGCTTTTACATAATTGGAAGCAATCAATTATATTTATGATGAAATCTAGAAATCGATCACTCATCTAACTTGAGTATCTCTACATTAATTAGTACATAACTTATATCTATGTGCTTCATATTTGCTTGGATTTTGCTCCAAAAAATACAGTCAACTCTACTACTTGACGTCAATCCCACGATTGCACTGAACTAAAATCACCAAATTTATGTCATAACTAAGATGCTTCTTGAATATTAACTTATAGTCATTCTTTAGATGTCATGACTCATGATCATATTTGAATGCCATAACTTTAATCTTATTTGTAACCTGTAAGCTCTATGATTTTTTTTAAATATTCATTAAATTAAACTTGATTAAGGATGGATGGAATAAAGGAAAAGCTAAATTACTTTTCCCACAATGTCACGCTCAATAATTTATTCATTTTTTCTTTGTCCATTTGATTCACCCAAACGTACGCAGTGTATGTGGAGCCATTTATGCAAAGATTATATGTGTACGCGTGTGTGCGTGTGTTTGTAGCACTACATCCAGGATTATTTCCATCTCATTCGATTGATCAATATGGCCAGCGCATTTATACCAAATTCTAGAAATTGAATTCCTTTTAGAGTCAGAAGTTAAAATCTAATATTTGCATGTACGTGATCTATTAATTCAAGAGTTCAGGATCTTTCCTTATTTGGCTTTTGTTGAGCTTCCAAATATCTTGTTCTCAATGCCATATTCCTTTTGAATAATAATTTATGGTTAAGACTTAACTATTTGCGTATTTTTAGTTTATTAACCACTAAACACCCAGGTGAATGTTAATTACTGGAGAATCTTTAATTAAGTTCCTATCTCAATTAAATTTTAACAACTTAATTACCTTTATGATCAGCTTCTTAATTAGTAAAGACTTCCGATATAGAGAGAATCTCTCCAAAGCCTTTTCTGAACGAAAAATAAACAATAACTAATTGGCTACAATGTTTTTTTAAGCACAACTGAAAATTAAAATTAAATGATTCAGGTTCGTGGCCGGAGAATAAATTTTCCATTCCTTAAATTTTTCATCTGAAATTTACAGAAGTTAGGGAAAAAAGGGAAACTTAGGCTTGTATAGTCGGAGAAAATGAAATTTAGTCACTGTCCGTAATCTCCTCGCAGCCAAAAAACAAAGGAAGAAATGCACATATGATATATCAAACTAGTTGGACACGGCTTGCTAGCTAGTTAGTAGAAGCAGAAGGCCTTGCTATGCGTGTAGGGTACTCATCTCCAGCCATGATTACGACAATTTTGGTCTCCAGGGCCACCGGAGGATCAATCATTTCCGCAGACTTTTCATCTTTTTGATCACCGGATGATGACTCCGTTATCGATGACTTGTCGTGACAGCAAGCAAGGAACATTAAAGCAACAGCGATGACACCAAAAACCAGCAGCAGACCTCCAAACATGTACGGCAGCGGAGAGTTCCACTGCACCAGCCCAGCCCGGCTAGGCGCCGTTAAATTAGTTGCAAAATGTCTCATTTTCTTTTCTCTCAAGTTTTTGTGTGCTTGTAGCTTTGAGTATTTTAACTCTTATTATTATTTTTATTTCTTGAGTTAGAAATGGGATTGATCAATGAATTTATATGAGTAACTTTGGATAATGCACGCAATAAGATATATATCATGGCTACTTTTGTTTACTTTACCCAAAAGTGTCCTTAATTCTCTTGAAGTCAATATTGTGGATGCTTTTGATCTTGTTTTTCACAAGCATGCATGTGGGTTGATTTATTTATTATTTAAGTGGCGGTGGTGAAAATTATGTTTTGGTTCCAAATTAAATTCCCTAATGATAATTAGTAATAAATGATGAAAGTGCAAAGAAGTGATAGGGTTTATATTATATTATCCGGATTTCAGGATGTTGAAACTATTGTTTAATTGATCCGGATAAAAGTAACTTATGAATGTAAAGGCACCAAATTAGTGACGTTTCATCATTATCCATTACTTAATTCCACGATATAAACTTTTATTATATCTCTTAATCTCGTATGATATAATAGTTGTCGTATTACTTAATTTAAATTCGTAAAAATAAAAATCATTTAATTTATTCGCACTTTAATTAAAAATATCATATGATTGAAGGGGTGATCTTCTAAAAGTTTAGTTACCATTGCTAATGACCTTTTTTCTTTTATTTTTTTTTTAAATAACATTCTTTGATCACATGTATCGTTCTATGAAGTTCCAAAAGAATGGGAAGTATATTTTGGCAAAATGGCCAAGAGGCACAAATTCCTTCACCTTGCTTTGTGGTATTATATAATATTTTTGATACACTAACCATCTTTTTCCGACTTCAACATGTATATCTCGAGTTAGCATTAATTGAACAAATGGAATATAATATTACCAAGGGATACGGGGGCTCTTGATTTGCTCTCTGTGCCATTTGCCAAACTAAATATCTCATTTCGGCCTACTTATTCCCTTCCCACATGCATGGTGCGATTAGATTCCAAAGCAAACCATACATGCTGTGGTAGTGAAATTCCAATGCAGGCTTGTGGGTTAAGTGGAATCTGAATCAGCACGCTTGGAGGCGACATTAACTTCTCTTTTTCAACGGGATGGAACATTATCAATGTCATTTCGACTTTCGGAATTGATGTTCGAGAGTTATAGTTTTTAAATTATAATATATGAGTTGTATTTTAAAAGTTATAGCAACTTAATGTGGTTAAGTAATTTATTGCTTAGTTAATTATCTTGTATTTATATAATAGAATTAGCAAATGGACAATCATGGGGCTAGTTTTAAAGAAGCATGTGCAAGTGTGCGTCTTATGTTTTGGAATTTTTCCGATTCTTAATGTTGTTTTTATACGCAAAGATTAATTAATTATTTTTAAAAACCCAAAATCAAACGAAAGAGGAGTTGCAGGATGCAGGGTCCTTGATTACAGTCTTCCGTTTACCATAATAAAAAAAAATTATAGTCTTCCGGTGGTCTTATCTCAATTGTGTTTGATGTGCCAATATGTTTGACAAAAATCGGTTTTAAGTGCATGATCATAAAATAAAATAAATTGTTGGGGGGTTGGGGGGGGGGGGGGGGGCGCAGAGATCATTTGATGGACAAGTATTACGGCTCTTTGTCACCATTTTACTTTTAAAAGAATAAATTCTAACTATGAAAAGTCCTTGGAAGTTGGAATTAATGCAAATGGTTGACAATGAAAAGAATGGAATAATGTATGACGAGGGGATGTAAGTTATATAATCTGCAATTTATATTAGCCTAATTTTTTTTTATATTTTAATTGTTGTCCATCAAACAATTAGAAATTATGAAAAATGACACTGCTATACCCTTGAAATTATGGAAATTGAACAAGATTCCATTATTAATATCCAGCGAAGACGAAAATTAGTGTAAATTGAACAAGATTCCGAATTTCTGGCGGCTATGATTTATTTTGATTCGAATGAATCTTCACTTCATATATAAATATCAATATTTTTTTCCCCAGAAATCCCGTATGAACGGTGGGGTCGGGTTCGTTTTTCATGACCGTCAAAGCCTGCTGCCAAATTTGTGCGCGTTCCAATTAGAAAACTCTTTGTGTAACAAATCACCATTTGACTAAATAATGTCTGCTTTTCCTTGAACCCCTTTAAACTAACACGCTTTCTTTCTTCTCATGCTTCTTTGAACTAATTATCAAATTCTTTGAGGAGCTTCAAATGGGCATCTTGGGCAGATGGGGTTCGGCGATCAATTGGGAGCATGAGTCATACCCTGAGGCCAAAGACTTTGTGGCACTGCCCTTCTTTGCCGCCTTCTTCCCCGCAGTTAGGCTCTTTTTGGACAGATTCCTCTTTGAGGTATCATTTAATAACTAGTGTATGTATATTTTGTTCGTATTAGTTACTGGGCTTTTTGTTGGTTTCAATTTTGCCTCACTTGTAGTTCTGACCTATAAAGTTAATATCCAAGTTCACTATAATTATATGTTTGCTCTTCTACAGCTCCGGAAGTGTTTGATTGCTTCTTTTAATGTTCAATTGCTCTTTTTTTTGTCGTTTTGTGTGTGTGTGTGTGTGTTTTGAATTGCAATTTGTTTATTATCTATGGTTTTGACAACTTAATTCCTCCTTTGAAACATTTATTTCTCAAAAAATCAGAATCCTTGTGATTGATAGGAAGCACCTGTTCCTGTTTGTTGCAGATTTTAGCTAGAAGAATTATTTTCGGGAAAGGGCATGCCGGAAATGATTTTGGGACAAAAATGAAGAGGAAAAAAATCAATAAATTTAAAGAGTCGGCATGGAAATGTATTTACTTCCTTTCTGCTGAAATTTTGGCGCTCCTTGTCTCCCGCTATGAACCTTGGTTCACTAACACCAAGTACTTTTGGGTGGGGCCTGGAGATCAGATTTGGCCTGATCAGAAAACTAAGTGAGCTCTACTCTGCTATTTAGTATCGGCGAAGTAGTAATGTTGCTCGTTGTTATTTCTTGATCTCCTCTTATAATTAAATAAATGTTTGTATAACTGTATAGCTGAATGGAGCTATTCTTGATTTTCAGATTGAAATTGAAGGGATTGTACATGTATGCTGCCGGATTCTACACGTACTCAATACTTGCTTTGCTATTTTGGGAAACACGGCGTAGTGATTTTGTGGTGTCCATGACTCACCATATAGCAACTGTCATTCTTTTAGCATTGTCTTACATATTTAGGTAGTAGGAGAGGCTTCAGTTTGCTGCTGATTTTTTCTTTTGAAGTTTGCCTGATTCCAAAGAAACTATAATTGGATGACTCTTTTATTTTATTTTATTTTTTTGTTGACAATGATTAATTAAAGTTATATGTATGTAATATGCGCTGTTTCTGTCTTTTGCATCTTGACAATGACCTCTTCCTCCTGCAGGTTCACCCGTGTTGGTCCAGTTGTTTTAGCCTTACACGATGCCACCGATTTTTTCCTAGAAGTTGCAAAGATGTCAAAATACGGAGGGTTTGAGCTGATTGCTAGCATATTTTTCTCCACATTCGTTTTCTGTTGGACCTTACTTCGCATAATTTGCTATCCTCTCTGGGTTCTTCGGAGTACAAGGTAACTGCATCCTTTAGCATATATTATACTAGCTGCAATAATCACTGATGTAGCTTGATTTCATTCATAATGAGATTGTTCAAGATTAACCTACCAAGACAAATAGACCCTGCCTTTCCTTTCCACTTAACATTGTTCTTTCTACGACAGCTATGAAGCTATTCTCACTTTGGACATGGAGAAGCATGCAGTAGATGGACCTATTTATTATTATATTTTTAATACTCTTCTGTTCTGCTTGCTTCTTGTTAATATTTATTGGTGGCGTTTAATGGTCGGGATGGTTGTGAAACAAATCCATGCAAGAGGCCATGTTAGCGACGATGTTCGGTCAGGTAAGGAATCATTTCATGATGTGGTACATGTAGACGAAATTTCTTGAAAGATTCCATCAGTAAACTGCTTTCTCCAGCTGTGTTGTGATACAGAATTTGTTTATTGATTGCTGTTATTATTATCATTATTCCCAGATTCTGAAGATGAGAATGAACATGATGATTGACCATCAGAGAAGATTATTTGAAGTCCATAAATATTAAGTAGCTCTGCCGAGTGTTCAGGAAGTCACAGTTTCATAATTTTGTTAGTAACTTGTGTGCATTTTGTAAATTTGAGACAGATTAATTAGGAGACTTGATATATGACTATATATCAGTATGGATATCCTAGCCGGTATCAGATCATAAGTTATTCATTCACTGGCTATGTAATTAATGATTTTTGGCAACAATCAAAAGAATCATCACCCTAATTCTATGTCCATTATTAATTAGCAATATGAAGGATGCATGCATGTGCCGTAATTTTTTTTTTTCTTTTTTGGCTCTCTCGCGAAGTTGAATTGCTGAAGGAGCTGGACAGTCGATGTAAGAATTGATTCTGCACTCCAGGCACATTTGGTAACTCTTAGTTGAGCTGTACTCAATGGGTTTGTCTGTTATACTGGGTTAAGGCTGGAAGCAATGTATCTTCATCAATAATCAGGTAATAAAGAAGCCACTAAGACGAAGGTCTTGGTTTAGAGGTGGACTTATTGCCTCATCAAGGTTTATGCTATATGATTGAGTCTCTATGGGAATTCAAGACATTTTTCCTTCAACAATTACGGATATATCTTTCCAAATATTTGTAAGAGGAGGTAGACTTATGTTCTATATTGCAAATATATTTAATTAGGATTCACAATATTTGTTAGAGTCATTTGTGACAATAACGTAACCTGGAGTAACTTGACAATAATATATATGTATATATATATTTTTAAAATAACAGATGGATCAGATTGTGCCTAAAAACACCTGACCACGTAATGCAATATGGGTCATTAGGTTTCGGGTCGGGCGAAAAACAGTTATGACACTCAATAACCGTCAAAAAGAGTACCTCCAAATTTCTCCAACTGCCAATTAAAAGAACCCTCGTGTAACAACATTGTCCACCGAACATCGTTGCCAAATAGCAAAGAAATGTCTGCTTCTTTCTTCCTGAAAATTCTCATTGGAATGATTCTAATCGTTTCTCTTCCTTCTTCCTTTCTCAATTGATCAAAATACTTTCCCGAGCTCCAAATGGCTATTTTTGGAATTATTGGTTTGGTGATCAATTGGGAGTACGAATCATACCCCGAGGCCAAACACTTTTTGGCACTGCCATTCTTTGCCATCTTCTTCCCTACAGTGGAAGACAAATGTGTACTTGAGGTCTCGATTAATCACTTGTTTATTTTATTTGTGTTCTTTTTTGCTTTATAATTTATGAACTTCAACGTTAGTTAAAAAAAAAATTAATTGTATTATTATTAAACTGATCCTGGCATTTTGATCCCTTAAGCACTATTTTTTCTTGCATGCAAAATCTTCGTAGAAATCAGATTAAATTTGAAGATATATATTCTTAATCCATACAAACCGGTATATTTATTCCATTATCCATACAAATAAATTTTCACATCCTTGCGACAATTATAATATCGTGTGGATGAATGTTTGAAATTTCAAAACCATATTCGTTTGGATATAAATTTATAAGACTGTGAAGATAAATTTAAAATATTCATGTGTAATGTACTTGGCATAGATTTAAGATTAAAAGCGGGAGAGAAATGGGTGTAGAAGTAAATGTACAAACTTTATCCAAAACTTACTATAATTGAATATGGAGCATGTTCTGATGAAAGTATTAGTGCATATAGTAGAACAATATAATTAACGGAAGGATCGAGCTAAACACTCCATGGTTATGAACTTGCGCTCTGGCACATTGCTACCACGACCAAGTTGCAATGTCAGACAATCAAGGGCTGGAAAATTCTTATTTGGACTGGATAATAACTTCTGAGTTCGTCTCTATTTCAACCTTAACGATCTCTACTCATGTGTGCACTGAAACTTTTACACAAGACTCTATTTTTCTGAACTTGAACATTGCTTGTATTTATTTGATCTTTTTAATGGCCTTAAAATATGTTAGTTTGCTTCCGTTTAATGTTCCAGTGTCTATGTCTTTTTCTTTGTAGTTGCAATTTGTTCCGTGTCCATTGTTCAACATGTTTTCTTCTATTTTGCAGCTTTTGTTTTTCTCAAAATCCTCTTGTTTTAAAGGAAGTAGCTGTTCATGCTTGTTGCAGAATTTACCACGAAGACTGATTGTGGGGAAGGGGCATGCAAGAATTGATCTTGGGACACAAATTAAAAGGCCGAAAATCAATCAATTTAAGGAGTCGGCATGGAATGTGTTTACTTCTTTTCTGCTGAATTTTTGGCACTAGTAGTTTCCTATGATGAACCTTGGTTCACTACTACAAAGTACTTTTGGAAGGGGCCTGGAAATCAGGAATGGCCTTATCATAGCGAAATTGCTTATTTTTGTTCTGATTCTTACATTCATGTTCTTAGCTATGATGGATTTCTTGTCTGTTCAAAGTAGTTGACTGGAAGTTTTCTTGATTGAAATTGAAGGGATTGTACATGTATGCTGGTGGATTCTTTGCATACTCCATATTATCTTTGCTCTTCTGGGAAAGGCGGTGTTCAGAATGGCTCATGATGTAGCTACCGTAATTCTCATTGTGCTGTCTTATATATTAAGGTATTGGAATAGGATTCAGTTTGCAGCTTCTTTTCATTTTGGTAACATTGAAAGTTGACTGATTCAATCAGAGTTCAATGGGGTGTTTGTTCTAACACAATATTAAGTTTTCCTAACACAATATTAAGTTTTGATGTATGTTTTGATTTTTGTTAATAATGATCAATTGAGGTGTTTGTTCAATAATATGCTCTTTCTGTCTTTTGCATGTAAAGATGGCTTCTTCCTCTAGCAGGTGAACTCCTGCTAGTGTAGGTGTTTTAGCTGCGCATGATGTAAGTAATGTTTTCCTAGAAGTGGCGAAGATGTCAAAGTATAGTGGCATTGAATGGGTTGCTAGCATATCTTTTATTGTTTTCGTTTGCTCTTGGACTGTACTTCGACAATTTACTGTCCTTTCTGGGTAATCTGATTACAAGGTAAGTTCAGCCTGTAGCGTAATAAAGACCCATTAATACGTATTGGATTTCTCAATATCCGATATATCTTATTTACCACAGCACAGAATCAGAAAAAATAATGTAGGTGAGTGTCGTTGGAGGACAAGATAGACCTAGTGACCTGTGGCAGTCTCATTCTTAGTGGGTTTTGATGAATGATTTATGAGCCTGAGCTATATTGCAAATGAAATTCGGGAAAAGTGAGGATGCAATACTTAAGAAGAATAGAGAAAATTTTAGTAGAGTCAATTTTTAAACCATTACTTAGGAAGAAGATCGCAGTATGGTTTAGTTGTAAACATTGTTCTATTAAGGCATCTCCACCATGTTATCCAAGTTCTTGCCAGCTTGTTCTTCTTAATCTAAATTTATGCAGCCGTAATTGATTGACTATGTCATAAAGAAGGATTTATAGCTGTCTTTTTTACGGGCTGTCTTCCTTTAATGTAAATCGATAGGAGGAGAAGACCATCAGGCACCCACTTGTGTAATCCAAATGGCACGACAAATGTTTAGTACACCCATCAGCATTTATGGTCATATTGATAGTTGAGTAACACGTGCCCAGTGCCAGTGGGGACCATCTACCGTAGAATGCAGTTTACATGAAAAATTTTCTTGCATTCCTTGTTCGTATTGGTTCACAGTAGTATAATCTCCGCATTCTCTCTTTATCTCTTTATCAAACAGCTATGAAGTTCTTCTGAACTTCAATAAGGAGAAGCACCAGATGGATGGACCCATTTGTTATTATCTTTTCAACACTCTTCTAATTTGGTTGCTTGTTCTTCATGTATTTTGGTGGAAGTGAATGGTTGGGATGGTCGGGAAACAAAAATCCATGCAAGAGGCCATGTTGGCGATGATGTGCGGTCAGGTAGGAAACACGATTTCATTGGATGATGTGGTACATGTAGATGAAGCTCCTTGAAAGATTTCCATCAGCAAACTGATATCTCCAACTGTGTTGTGATGTTGAATTTGTTTATTGATCGTTATCATTATTATTATTTCCAGATTCTGAAGATGAGAATGAACATGATGATTGACCATCAGAGAAGATTATTGAAGTCTATAAATATTAAGTAGCTGTCATGATTTTGTTAGTGAGTTGTATGCATTTTTTATATTTGAGACAGATTAATTATTTTCAAGTGTAAGCTATGTATTATGTTGAATGTAAAGTATATGAAATTGATTTATTTTAGTCTATTTTAATATTTTATTAAAAGCTTTATCAAATTATTTTAAGTTAAGTGTTTTGAAATAATTATCAATTATTTAAATGTAAATTATAGAAATTTACAAATGATTAAAAGTTCAAGGATGGTTTTAAATATTTTGACTCATTATCCATAGTGATATTATGTTATTTTATGGAAAGCTAGCCAGATATGTACACATACGATATTAATATTAATGATTCTCATGGAGTATAGTATCTTGAATGATATTATATGGCCAAGTTATCGGGTCTACAGGTGACACTATGTGGCATGAGCTAACTATATTTTACATGTTTAAAATACTTTTATTATGTTTAAGAGATTTAAATAATTTTATAAGGTTATGATTTAGTTTTACTAAAAGATGATTTACAAATGTAAGTTTACTTATTACTATTATTATGTATCATTAAGAAATTCAATAGATGTTATTTTAATTTTTTTTATTATCGTGCATGAGTTTACTTACTGAATTAACGGTTCACTCTTCTTTACTATATGTTCTTGCAGATAAAGTTAGATGAAGTGAGCTCATGATCTTAAGATGAAGAATAAGAGCTCTGTTCTTTTGGGGGTTAATGTTATGTTGATATTCTAATAACAATTTAGCTTCCTTTAGGATTATATTTATTTAAGGACATGTTATTTTAGAATTATTTATAACATTTTAGAGGTTTAAAATAATTATTGTTGGTTATTTTTTTTGAAAGTTTTAAAGATGAGAATGATGAAATACAATTTCACTTCAATTTCACTTTATTACCTTGACAGTGGAATTTGAGCGTTACATTTGTGGTATCAAAGCCACTAGGATAAGATTCTGTAGACTTTTAAGAACAAAGTGTAGACGAGTAAAATAAAAATATGATAAAGTTAAAGTGGTTCACTTCTAGAGATAATTTCTCTAGTTATTCTAGGTAGTAAAAAGAGCTAATTTTAGGAATGTTGGGGAAAAAATATATTTCTTTGTGGAAAAATTCAATGATTGAATTGTTTGATGACTTTGCTTCTTATTAAATGTTTGACTTCTGTTTTTTTAAAAAAGAAGATTGATTGAGCTAAATGTATATGAACTTCTGTAATATTCTTCTTGAGGATGAATGTTTAATTGACTTTGATGTGTGTATGTTTAATGACTAAGGAAAATGCCTCATAAAAGTAGAAATAATGCTAATAGAGGCCAACTCCAAATTGAGGGTGGATATTGAGGAGAAGAGATTAGGTGCTTCCTTGAAATATTGAAGTCATCTATTATAGATTCCCTGGAACCCTTGAGAATAGCAAATTATATTGATTTCGTAGAAATGGATCTTTCTAAGGAGATATATGTGAGTGAAACCTGAAAGAGATAGGAGCAGTGGAAGAAACATGAGTGACAAAAAGGATCAAAATACTCTAATAATAATAAGAAGAGTACAAGTGGAGGTGACAAGTCTTTATAGAAAGGTGGTGGAGCTTACTTTTTAGGGAATACTTCTCTATGACTAACTTGTGGAAGGATGCATTGAGGTGAATGCCTTTTATACACGGGTGCATGCTTTCGTTATAGGCAAATGGGACATAAGATCAATGATTGTCTTATGAAACGTAATGATGCTAATGGTACCCGGGATGATGACATTCAGAGGAAAAAGCCCAAGGTCCAATTTTATGTATTTACAATGACAGAGTAGGATACCGAGGCATCTAATGATGTTGTGACAGGTACTTTATCCTTATTTTTTAAAGATGCTAAAGTGTTAATTGATTTTGGTGCTACACATTTTATTATATCATATGTTTTTATGCTTCATATGGATAGAAATACTGAACCACTTAAGTGTTATCTATGTATTGCAACTCCATAGATGATAGTATTATAGTAAATTAGGTCTATAAGTCTTACCTAATCAGTTTTGGTGATAGAAAATTTATTATTGATCTATTGTTAATTCTGATGCAAGATTTTGACATTATTTTAGAGATAAATTGGCTAGTGACATATTATGCTTGTATTGATTATTTTTCTGAGAAAGTAATATTTAATATTCTTAAAAAGTCTAAGTTCTAATTTTAAGGCAAATGAAGTAGAAGTAATGTGTTAATATTTATGTTAACAGCTCAGAAGCTATTGACAAAAGGATGTGAAGGCTTTCTCACTTATGTGGTAGCTGATGATAGTAATAAAGTTTTACTTAGTGATATTCGTGCGGTCAGAGGGTTCCCAAACATTTTAGTAAAAGATTTGCATGGGTTGCCTCCTGATCGAGAAATTAAATTCTTGATAGATTTACCACCTAACACCACACCTATTTCTAAAACACCATATCGAATGACGTCAATCAAACTAAAAGAGTTAAAGGTATAATTGCAGAAACTTCTTGATAAGGATTTTATTCGCTCTAGTGTGTCCCCTTGGAATGCTCCGATGTTGTTTATAAAGAAGACAGATGGGTTTATATGGTTGTGCATTAATTACTGATAGTTGAAGTTACTTACCATTAAGAATAAATACCTTTTCCCTCGTATTAATGATCTATTTGATGAATTGAGAGGTGTATCAGTGTTCTTTAAAATCGATTTATGATTTAAGTACCATAAGCTAAAAATAAAAATGATGACGCACCTAAGACTATTTTTCGTACTCGATATGAGTATTATGAGTTTTTTTATAATGCCTTTTGGGTTAACTAATGCCCTTGCAGCTTTCATAAACATGATGAATAGAGTATTTCAATGATATCTTGACCAATTTATTATTGTATTTACTAATGAAATTTTGGTATACTCAAACACTACGGAGGAATATGAAGAACATTTGAGGGTAGTTTTTCAAACTCTTTGAGAGAAGAAACTTTATACTAAGTTTAAGAAGTGTGAATTATGGTTAGCTCGCGTGGTTTTTCTCAGGCATGTAACTTCCAAAGATGATATATCAATTGATTCAACTAAAGTTGAGGCTATAGTAAAATGGCTAAAATCTACTGATGTTACTGAGGTTAGGAGTTTCTTAGACTTGGCTAGATATTGTCAGAGATTCATAAATTGGTTCTCTAATCTTAAAGTTTCTCTTGTTAAGTACTAGAAAATGTATATTTATAAAAGAGAAAATCATTATTTTTCACTTTAAGTTCTACTAACTTCTTTATTTTTATATATTCGAGTTTCTTGTAAATTTAATTATGAGTGTTTTATTATAATTAAATATTTTCGTATTTTAGGAGCATTATGATCATTTCATAATAAAAGAGACATCGAATGATAAAATGGACAGTAAATCTAAACTTAGAAAGGTAAAAAATCTTAGGAGGAGCATAAAAGTAAAAATGTCACTATTTATATATACGGCACTGTTTACATGTACGACACTGTTTATGATACTGTTCATATATACTATATGATGATGTGGCGTTGATCGATGATGTGGCATCGATCAATGACGTGACAGCATTTGATTGGAAGAATGATGTGGCATTTATTGAATATGTGTCATTGACTGAGGATGTGGTTTGACTGATAAGGTGTCTCAATCTTATTGGATAAAAATGTTTAAGCACTGTTGACTGATGACATGGCAGTATGTTAGTGGATTAGAAAAAAATATATGTACAGTACATGTATATACACGGGATAATAGCCCTGATGATATGTTCAAACCAATCAAAACTTGTCACGTGGCGTAATCTTGTGCATCCAAACTGTTTTAATCCGATAACCATGATTTACTCGTTATATTTATAAAAGGAGGGTTTTCCCTCTAATTTGATACCCCATAGTTCATGTTTGAGCTCCATTTTCTGAAATTCCTTCTCTATCTTATATTTTCTTTATATTTTAATAAAATTTCCTTTTTACCCCTAGTTGAAATATGAGTAGCTAATTTTTTTTCAAGCTTGGGTTGAAGGTGAAGTCTCAATATGTTCCATAGGTTTAATTGGTAAATTTATTTTATTTTTTTCTATTTTCTGTGGATATTTTGACTTTTTGTTGACAGATAGTAATAACACTGTTATTACTGTTTGACACGATAAGTCCTTAACACTATATTAATTAGAGCGTGGTTTATGAGGAATGGATTTTTCCCTTACGATTTAATTAGAATTAATAAGGAATATTGAGCTCTGGAACATGTTGATGCAGATCCAGATACCCAAGTGTTTTATTATAATAGTTGTACTTTTAATTATTATTGCCACTTTAATTCAAAATTTAGGATAAATTTATTATAATTTAACTGCTCACTTAGAAAATTAATTCAACACATAATTAAAACTACCTTTTCATGGGATCGACACTCGTCATCATTAATCTATTTTATAATAAATTCGTGCACTTGTGAGTTTAATAAAATTTGCACAACACCTTTAACGAAGTTGACTAAGAAGAACGTTAAGTTTGAATGGAATAAGGACTGTAAGAAAAGCTTTTAAAAATTGAAAAATAAGTTGGTCTCTACATTTGTTTTGACTATTCCATCTAGTGGTGGTGGATACATTATTTACAGTGATGCTTTTAGAAAAAAAAGGGTTAGGATGTATACTAATGCAACATGGTAAAGTGGTTGCTTATGTTTCACAAAAATTAAAGAGTTATAAGCAAAATTATCTAACCAATGATCTAAAGCTAGCAGCAGCAAGTTTTGCCTTGAAAATCTGGAGACATTACCTTCATGGTGAAACTTGTGAGATCTATACGGACCATAAAAGTTTGAAGTATTTGTTCACTCAGAAGGAGTTAAATTTAAGGCAAAGAAGATAGTTAGAACTAGTGAAGGATTATGATTGTTTGATCAATTACCATCCTGGTAAGACAAATATAATGGTAGATGTTTTAAGTAGGTAGTCATTTGGTGGGTTAGCATATATGATCACTATTCTAGGTTGTATGCTGAAAGACATAAGAAAGATATAGATTGAAGTGGTTGCACATGATAAGATGAATGTTATATATCACTTGAGTGTTTAACCTAGCTTGGTAGACAAAATTAAATCAACACAGGAGAAAGATCTTGAACTTAGAAAAATGATCGAGAAAGTAAAAAATGATTGGCATGGGTTTAAAGTAGTTGATGATGGTGTTTTATGGTTGAGGCAATGACTTTATGTACCTGTTAACGAGGACTTAAAGAAAGAGATAATGAGAGAAGCTCACAACATAACTTTTAGTGCACATCTAGGTAGCACAAAGATGTATCGAGACTTGAAGCAAAATTTTTAGTGGAGAAATATGAAAAATAATGCTGTTAGATATATCTAAATGCTTGGTGTGTCAGTAGGTTAAGACTAATCAATAAAGACTAGGGACTCTTCAATTACTTTCTATACTAGAGTAAAAGTGGAAACATATCCAATGGATTTTGTGAGTGAATTCCCTCGCTTTAAAGAAGGTTAACTCTAAGTTAGCTTACTTCTTACTAGTAAAAAATATGAGTAAGCTTTTGGTAGTTGGCGGAGCTATTTATTAAAGAGGTAATGAGATTGCATGGAGTACCAGTGTTTATTTTTTTTTTCATATAGAGACCCACGATTTACTGTAAATTTTTAGGTTAGCTTATATAAGAGTTTTGGTACCAAGTTGCATTTCGATACAGCTTTTCACCCTTAGATGGATGGTTAGTAAGAAAGAACTATCCAAACTCTTGAGGACATATTGGGAGATTATATATTGAATTTAAAGCGGTAAATGAGGGGATGACTTGCCTTTAATGGAGTTTGCTTACAATAAGAGCTTCCACTCTAGCATTAGCATGACACCCTTTGACGCTCTTTATGGGAGGAAGTGTAAATCGCCTATTTGTTGGGATAAAGTTAGCGAGGGAAATTTTTTAGGGCTAGAGTTGGTTTAAATTACTGCCGACAAGATTAAGCCTATTAGAAAGTGTCTCTATATAGCCTAAGGTAGATGGAAAAGTTATGTTAATTAACATAAATGAGATTTAGAGTTTCAAGTTGGAGACTATATCTTCTTAAAAGTCTTACTATGGAAGGGTATTTTTCGATTTGAGAAAAAAGGTAAACTCAGTCTCTAATTTATTGGGCCTTTTGAGATTCTTGTAAGGATTGGTATAGTTGCTTATCGAATAACCTTACCTCTAAAACTATCAAAGATTCATGATGTGTTTTATTGGTCGGTACTAAGGAAGTACATTACTGATTCTTCTCACATTTTAGATTACTAACCTATCAAAATCTCAAATGATACTTACAAATAGTAACTAAAAGAGATTATTGATAAGAAGGAGCAAGTTTTAATGGCTCGAATCGTTCTATTAGTTAAGATTAGTTAGATGAATCATTCAGTGGAAAAGACTATATGGGAGTGAGAGGCTAAGATAAAGGAGAAGTACCTTTAACTTTTTGATGATTGAGGTAATGTACCAAATTTCGAGGACTAATTTTTTTTTTAAGAGGAAAGAAATTGTAACACCATCTCTAGTTTGTTATTTATAATTATCAATCTATCTTTTTATTTTCAATTTTAATCATTTTAATTAAAATTGCTTGAGATAAAGTATAACACATTTATTTATCTAAATATCTATTTAAAAAAATAAGAATTTATATAAAGCTTAAACTCTTTTTTTCTCTTTATGATTAAAATTTCTTAACTTAATAGTTATATAAAGCAAAGAATTTTGGGGTTTCTGTTTAGACATGTTTGAAAAAAGCTTTGAGATAATTATCTTCTCTAATATATATTTTCTAATATAATATGTTTGGTAGTGAATGCATGAACTATTTTCTTTATCAGTAATGATTAGTTAGGCATTATGAGATATAAATGCTATAATTTTATTACTGTCTTCCCTTTATTTTCAATTCAATTTCAGCATAAGAGTGATCAAAAGATTAAATTATATATCTTAAGGTTTTCAATTATATATTTTATGCAAAGAGATTATAAGAAATTAATTTGTTGTTAATTTTCAAACTTGGAACAATAGTGTTGGAAAATTCTAATTTTCAGCGGTATGCCTAATTTTGTAATTTTTTTAACCATCCAAATATCTAATTTTTTATTTAATCTTTATTATGTCTATTTACTGCATGTTTAATTTCGTGATTTTTGGTTGAGTATAAAAATGATTAAAAATCATTATCTTGGATTGGTACAGTTCTGGAAATTATCGTCTAAAGTTGTAATTACTGACCAAAAAACTAGTTTTAGCAATTAAAAAAGACTTAAACAAGGCCTATGAAAATTATATTCTTATAATAATATGAATTCTCTATCATTTAAATTTATTTAACTAATTTTCATTAAGTCAACATTAAGTTGTAAATTTTTAAGTACAAAACATGAACCTAAAAGTTCCTTGATAGGTTTGCTAGTTTCTTAATATAAATTTTTTAAAAATAGTTTTACATTTTTAAAAATTCTAGGAATTTGATGTGCTGTTTATTAATGTTTCTAATGTTGTAAACTCAAGTGAGCTAATTTTTATGTGTTCCATTAAATATTTTGTGAATTTCTAATTTAGCTATCTCTATTTTTATTATTATTGAGATTTATATATAAAATTCTTTTTGTGTTATCTTTCTAACTTTTATTCTTTTTCTTGAATTTAATGTGAAATGTTACACATGTTTATGGTTTCTTTTTTCTAAGTTTACGATTTTTCGAATGTGGATAGCTTGGTAAAAATTAACTTGTATAGGATAGTCAAGTTAGATTAGGTTTGTTGATTTAGTGCTTATGACTAGACTTGATTATATTGGATTTATATCAAGCTCAGAATAAGTAATAATATTGATAAGAATGTATCTTGATATTTTAGGATGAGAGTGAGCACGTGGTTGGGGTTATCGTTCTTTTTATTGCTGAGGATTAATATAAATAGATTCATGCATGACATATATATTTAACTAATAAATTACTTTTAATTCAAGCTATGTGTTATGTTGAATGAAAAGTATATGAAATTGATTTATTTTAGTCTATTTTAATATTTTATTAAGTAAAATCATCTTTAAAATTTTTTATAACAAAAAATTATTTATTAAAAACTTGTTTAATAAATTATCTTGAAAATAAAAAACTTTATCAAATTATTTTAATTCAAGTGTTTTGAAATAATTATCAATTATTTAAATGTAATTTACGGAAATTTACAAATGATTAAAAGTTCAAGGATGATTTTAAGTGTTTTGGCTTATTGTTCATAATGATGATATGTTCTGTTATGGAAGGCTAGTCGAATATGTGCACATACAATATTAATGTTAATGATTCTCACAAGATACAATATCCTGAATGATATATGACTTAACTATATTTTATGTGTTTAAAATGCTATTATTATGTTTAAGGGATTTAAATGATTTTATAAGGTTGTGATTTAGTTTTGCTAAAAGATGATTTACAAGAGTAAGTTTCCTTATTACTATTATTATGTATCACTAAGAAATTCAATCGATGTTATTTTAATTATTTTATAGTATTGTGTATGAGTTTACTTATCAAGTTAACGATTCATTACTCTTTACCACATGTTTTTACAGATAGAGTTAGATAAAGTGAAGTCATGTCTTAGGATGAAGAATAAGAGCTCTATTCTTTTGGGAACTAATGTTATGTTGATATTTTAAGAATAATTTAACTTCCTTTGGGATGATATTTATTTAAGGATATATTATTTCAAAATTTATTTATAATCTATTGGAGATGAGAATGATAAGATACAATTTCACTTGAATTTTACTTTGTTATCTTGTAGTGGAATTGGGGTGTTACACTTCATGTTATTTGGATTTGGCGACTTTATTATATGACTATATATCAGTATGCACATCATAAAGAGTATTAGATTATAAATTATTTGTTCATTGAGTACGTAATTAATGATTGTTGGCAACAATCAAAAGAATCATGTAACACCCCAAACTAACACGTGATGAAGGAGATTACTCACAGATAAAAATTCTTAGACATAAAATTTCAAATTGAAATATCTCAAATATTTATTCAATTAAAACTATAAATCCATGTCTAATACTAAATAATAATATTTTTTAAAGATATAAATATATCAAAGATTCAAATCTCTTAAATTACAAATCCATAACAAAAATAAACTTAAAGGAATCATAAGTCTATTCCTCCTCTTATTTAACTAGCAGAATGAATCAAATTTTTAACTCCAACGCTAAGCAAGTCTCTCAATAAGAAACTTAATCTGTAAAAAATAATAATGAGAGGTAAGTTGTTAATTCAATAAGTAAAATCATTCTTAATAGACTAGGGCTATCGTTACCAAAAATATTTCAAGCCTTCATTTTTAGTAAAACATATATTATAATTCATTACTTTTATTAAAACAATATATTATGATAATAAATTCATAATAACTCTAAAATATCAAAAATACATAAATCATAAAAGTGAATAATATAACTTATACATAAATAATAAGAAAATAGCTCATGTCATATAGTGTCACTTATAGTCCAGGTGACCCAGCCAGAACATAATTATAATCAGAATATCGTGTGTACACTTAGAATATATACCCAGTACTGGTTCAGAACTTATATCACTTACATGTATCGTATGATACTATCAGAATTATAATCAGAATAACTACGGATAATGAGCCATAATATAACTTAAAATCATATATGGGATAAAAATTTCGTATTATATTCATAAATATTCACAATAATAGTTTAGGCTTGCAACATAAAATTCATTATAATATTTTATAAATAAATCCATAAAGGTTAATCTTATAACAAAATAATTTACACTTTTAAAAGTATTGATAATATTATATTCAAACCATAAAAATAAAATAAATTTTAGATTTCAAACCATTTATATAAACTAATTTTATTATGAAAAACAATCTATTTTGGAAAAATTATAAAAATACATTTACTTATAATAGTACTAAAATAATTATATTTGTCCAATACATTAGGAATGAAGTTACTTATCTCGATTCTCTAAATTGATCTAATAGACTTAAAATTCTCTAAAAACCTCAGATATCCTCAACACCTTAAACAAAATACAAGAAACAACTATTAATAGCTTATTCTAAGAACCTGATTTTCTATACATACCGTACTAATTTAATTCCCAAAATTTTAACTCTTAATCTAGAAGTCAAAATGACATAATATTTTAGAGAACTATTTTGGACATCCATTGGTATCTCTTGTAAAATTTTGGAAGAAGATTTGAAATCAAAAATATTTTTAAAACTATTTATTTCTTGATAAAACTGAGATTATTTTACAGTATCTTTAATTGAACAGAGCAAGTTCCGAAAATTTTATAAAATCAGAAACAAATCAAAAAATTATGAAATTAAAACTATGAATACTACACAATATATCAGTCTCAATGTAAAATTTTAAAATTTTTAGACTTTGTTTTATCATGCAAATAATTTTATGACTTTGGTTATTCTGCTAGAATCACAACTTTTTAATGTAGTAGTATCGGCTTCGAAATTACATATAAAATTGAAAACTAAACAAAGTTTATTTCAGAAGCACTACATGTCTAGTTTCCAAAAATATAAGCTTCTTAGAAAATCATTGAGAAAAAATGCATTTAAAATTCAAGATACTCATATTGTCCAGAGTTGTCCAGTGTGTCTAATGCATTAGGGATTGATTATCACGACTCAATTGTAAATTCAAACCCTAAACAGAATCTAAACATGCTCTAAATCATGAATTAGCATATGAAATAATCTATAAATATGATAATTCAAAACTCTAATAAGAGTGATAGAAAAATTATGGAGAATAAGGAACGAAAACTTATAAAAATTACTTTGATTCTCATCTTAAACTAAGGTTTGAATACTAGGATTTGGTAAAACTGTTACAAGTAGTAGAGAATAAGAAATAAGCATCGTAGATTTAGGATTATGGAATAAGAAAAAGTATATATTTATAGGACTCTTAAGAAATCTTATTGCATTTGAAAAAATAACCTTATAAATAACCCTAATTATAATATTTATATCCTTATTAATAAAGGTTATAGAGTTATATATATCCTAATAAGAGTTAAATTTCCATAATTAAGGATTATGGAATGTGGCGTTACAAATCATCACCGTAATTCTATGTCCATGATTAATTAACAATATGAAGGATGCATGCATGTGCATATATATACATACATGTATTATATATATATATGTACGTATGTATGTATGTGTGTGTCGCAAAGTTGAATTGCCGAAGGAGATGGTCAGGCGTGCAAGAATTGTTTCTGCTCTTCATCACTGGCACATTTGGTAGCTCTTAGCTGAGCTGTACTATATGTGTTTTTTGGTTGTACTGGCTTAAAGGCTAGAAATAAGGTATCTTTATCAATAATCAGGTGATAAAAAGCCACTAAGACTAAGGTCTTGGTTTAGAGGTGGGCTTGTTACCTTATCAAAGTTTTGGTTATCTGATTGAGTATACTGGAAATTCAAGACCTTCAACAGATGTGGATATATCTTTCTAAATATTTGTAAAAGGAGATAGACTTCCGTACTATATTATAAATGTATATGTAATTAGGTTCACAATATTTGTTACAATTGTTTGGGATGATAACGTAACCAGGGCATAATTTGACAATAATATATTTATTCTTTTCAATAACAGCTGGTTCAAATTTTGCCTTAAAACATCTGCCTTCATGGTCATTGGGTTTCGTGTCGGGTAAAAAGCGGTTATGATATTTAATAATCGGGTAAGCTTACGTTACGTTTGCGGTAAGAAACAGATTTGACATGACCAACTAATTGAGATAAGAGCAACACGTGGCTGCGAGTGACACCATAAAAAATATGTTGAAACTGGTTGGAAACCAGTTATAAAAGAGGTCAACGGTAAGTCAATCCTATGTGTTGCTTACTGTAGCCGATTGAAAGTTATTTCCATACGCTCTCTCACTCTCTCCCTTACGGCACACACTCTCTCGCTCTCTTCCTCTCTTCCTCACAGCTCACTGCTAGCATTTTCATGAGAATAATTTAGGATGCAATTATTTAGATTCTTGACTTCTTACCCATATTTTATACACAAATATCCGAGAGTAAATTCAATTGGTTATCAGGATTTCAGCTTGAGGCATATTATTTTCAGACATGGAGCTTTAAAGTATATGGTCTCTTCCCTCTCAATTTAGCGAGACTAGTTGTGTTCATTTGTTTCAGCAATATATTCCCTGGTATCATGTTTGTAAACAAGGATTTTCGAATGCAATCCACATCATTATATGCCCTTGAATTTGAATAGAAAAAAAATATACTTCTTGTAGATTGAAGAGAATTTGTGCATGATTGTTAGATTTTTAGCTAAATTATGGTTCGAGTTTAATCAATTCAATGTCGATTTTTGTCTCTGTTTCCTTTTATTAATCAAAATTTGGTCAACAAGGGTTTTTTCCTTTTAGCAAATAATGTAAAAATGACATAGAGAAGAGGTAGAAAGAGTAGAATAATGAAATTTGAAGAGAGTATAAAACGGAATCGGTGAATTTTGAAGGGAAAAAGTGAGTGACCCTACAACCCACAGCTGTTGGATTTGGAGGTGGAGAGAAAAATTGACCTGTGACCCACAGTTGCTGGGTTTGGAGTGGAAGAAAACACAGAGCCGTCGACGAGCGAGGCGAGGATGAACGGACGATCTGTGGCTTGGTGTTAACATCATAACAAGTTTATCATCAATACTGACACTTCTGCTCACAATTCCACTTTTCCCTTGATAGATTTTGTGCCCGAATTACCCCTTCACAACCTTATTCGAAAACTGTTTTGACAAGTTATCCATCCATAATCGTTAACCACTTCTAACTATACTGCATTTTCCGTTAAAATTCTTTACAGCCGTTCGATCTTAAAATTAACAAATCAACAATCCATTTTATCAAATAATTACTAAATGTAACATAAGCACCGCCTTAATAATCATAAAAAAGGTGTACTGTCAGATTTCTGCAACTGACAATTAAAAGAACCCTCGGGTAACAACATTGTCCACCAACATCATCACCAAAAAGCAACGAAATGTCGGCTTTCTTTCTTTCTGAAAAATCGCATTAAAATGATTCTAATCCTCTTTCTTCCTTCTTCCTCTTTGAATTGATCAAAATCTTTCCCGCGCTCCAAGTGGCTATTTTGGGAATTTCAACTTTAGTAAGCAATTGGGAGTATGAATCATACCCAGAGGCCAAAGACTTTTGGGCACTGCCCTTCTTTGCCATCTTCTTCCTCACAGTTAGGGTCTTTTTAGACAAATGTGTGTTTGAGGTATCATTTAATTACTTGTTTATTTTGTTTGTGTTTCTGGAATTTTTTTTTTAATTTTATAATTTATTATTGTGAACTGGTCCTGGCATTTTGATCTTTTAAGCACTGTTATTTCTTGCATGCAAAATCTAGAATAGATTTTCATTTATTATAGGTAGAATCTTAGAAATCAGATTACATTTGAAAACATATATACTCTTAGTCCATACACACAAGTATGTTTATTCCATTATCCATACAAATAAATTTTCACATCCTTGCAAAAAGTGCAATATTGTGTGAATGAATGTTTGAAATTTGAAAACCATATTCCTTTGGATATAAATTTATAAGACTATGAAGATAAATTTAAAATATGCATGTGTAATGTATTTGGCATAGATTTAAGATAAAAAGCAGGAGAGGAATGGGTGTAGAAGTTAATGTCCAAACTTTTTTTAAAGCTTGCTATAATTGAATATGGAGCATGTTCTGATGAAAATATTAGTGCCTATAGTAGAACAATATAATTACCTAAAGGGTTGAGGTAAACGCGTCATGCTTACTGACTCGCGCTCATGCACATTGCTACCCTGACCAAGTTGCAGTGTCAGACAATCAGGGGCTTGAAAATCTTTCGGCAGGAATAAGACCTCACTGTCTTAATTGGACTGGAGAATAACTTCTAAGTTTGTTTCTATTTCAACCTGAAGGATCTATACTCAGCAAGAAGATCACAGTATGGTTTACTTGTAAACATTGTTCTATGAAGGCAGCTCCACCATGTTATCGAGTTCTTGCCAGCTTTTTCTTCTTTATCTAAAATTTATGCAGCTGTGGTTAACTAGTTATATCATAGAGAAAGATTTGTAACTCTCTTTTTTATGTGCTGTCTTCATTTAATTTAAATTACTAGACTAGAAGACCATCAGGCACCCACTTGTGTAATCCAAATGGCAAGACAAATGTTTAGTATACCCTCCAGCATTTATGGCCATATCGGTAGTTGAGTGACATGTGCCCAGTGCCAGTGGTGACCTTCTACCGTACAATGCAGTTTACTTGGAGAATTTTCTTGCATTCCTTGTTCGTATTGGTTCACAGTAGTATAATCTCCGCATTTTTTTATCTCTTTATCACAGCTATGAAGTTCTTCTGAACTTCAATAAGGAGAAGCACCGGATGGATGGACCCATTTCTTCATATATATTGGTGGAAGTTAATGGTTGGGATGGTCGTGAAACAAATTCAAGCAAGAGGCCAGGTTAGCGATGATGTTCGGTCAGGTATGTAACATGATTCGGCACATAGATTGGATTAAGGCATTAAAAATTCTGTAATTATATCAATCGTACGACAAAAACTTTCAGACAGCATTAACCAAGTGACACAAACAATGAAATTGACTTCTAGGAATAGCACGAATTGATATAATGGCACTATTTTACCATTATTTTCCTGGTTCGGAAAACCAGCACTAGGGCATATTTTTGGTGTAACCAAATAATTGCACAGTATTAGCTGACAGTTTGAAGCCACTTTGAGAGCGCTTGACAGTTATGATGAATTTGATGTCATTTTCTTAACATTGCTCAACTAGAGGTCTAGGACAGTGTATTCTTTTGAAAATTATTTTTCGTAGGACTTACACAGCGTGTTCTTAGTATTGTAATATTGCAAATAAATAATGTTTTGGCTTCCTCCAGTTGAGAAGCTAGTGGTCACATATATTTGTGTTATGGTACATTCAGAGGAAGTTTCTAGAAAGATACCGTTTGTAAATTGCTCTCTCCCCCAGTGCTGTGATGATGTGATTCTGAATGAATTTATTTATTTATTTATTTTCTTAGATTCTGAAGACGCGGATGAACATGATGATTGACCATCACAGAAGATCAATAAAGTCCATAAATAGCTGTGCCAAGGTGTCTGGGAAATCACAGTGTGACCATTTTGTTAATAGTCTTCTTTTGAAAGTTTTCATTTTCGCTCCATTTTTGGATTGATGCTGCCTTGTTCCTTTATCACGCAGATGGACCTCGACAAAGGCATGCTCATCTTTATTTCAAGATTCTCATTTCCACGCGTAAGTTGATACAGTTAATCTACTTAGAGATAGCAAATCATGAAATCACTGTGACTGAAGGAGTGTGGACATTGCTGATTGTCCCATGAGACAGACTAGAGTTTTGAGCTGAAAAGTACTAACTTCCAGAAAGACCTCGTTCGTGATTTAAGTTCCAGCCAACATCAAAATGCCATGCTTTAGATGATTAAAAACTAGTTAAAATTGTATTGTACAGATGTTATATTTAACATACAACCTCATGAGCTTAATGCATTATATTGTTACTTTTTCCTGCGTTCAAGTCTGAGTGAATTGTCTCTGAGCGGATTTGTTGTTGCAACCAACGTAGACTATTCTGGTCCTTTTTTTTTTTTAATTCTTCTTTCATTTTTTGACCTTCGAATTTCTCAAAACAATTTAAAGGTACATTGAAAGGAATTCTTGCCACTTTGCATAAGGAACAGCAACATTTCGGGGACATAAATCTCTGCTTGGTTCAATGCTTGGTTTTTACTTTCTGCTGGTTTTATAATATAATACATACAGGTTACATGTCTTTATTATTAAAAAGGGATAAACCTCAATTTACTCTTTACATTCAACGACAAATTTCAATTTGCTCTAAAAAAGTGCGAAAACATTGATTACTCCTATTTACTATTAAGATAATTTAAAAAAAAAAATTCATGGTGCCGTACATTTGCCCATATCTTCTGAATAAAAATGAAGTTAATTGAGATTTTTATACTTTTGGATGCTAAATTGAAGAATTTCATTCTATATGGGAGATAAATTACCCATTAAAAAAATAAAATTTTCCTTTAGAAATTCAAATATTTATCAAATGTGGATACATAGACAATCAATCAATTGGTACCTTTTGTTGACGACGCAACATATATGTATGGAAAAAAGAATATGAAAACGTGCATTAGAATCCGATGCTTTAGTGTTATTAAACCGAAGAAATAGAAATTAAAACTTCATGAATCAGTTTGAATAAATAAAATCTCATTAAAACTAAGGCAAAAAAGAAATCGAAAATAAAACTTCATTGATCAGATTGAATATATGAAATCTCATTGAAACTAAGGCAAACGGCTTGCTAGGCTCAATTTCGATCAACAAATACGTTTTATGAGACTGTGACTTTTCTTTTTTGTGGTCTACTGCCCACTTCACAACTTCCTTTGTTGCCTTACTAGCTGCAGATACAATTTAATCTTTGAATTAAATTTCATCTATTAAAGTTCTAATTGGTTGATTAGAACCTTATATTGTAGTCTGCGTTGGATAAGTATGTCCTAGTACCATTTCCTAGTTCCAATATTCCTCTTTGAACGAGACTAATCAATCAACACTGCCATTTTGGTTAGGTGGTAAAACTTCCAGAGTTTCAACTAGGTTTGTTTGTTTTATGAGAACTTTAATTAAAATTTTCATCGTTTAATGGTAGATGAGGTGTTGAAATAGGGCCATGGTAGATGAGGTGTTGAAATAGGGCCATTCTCCCACTGAAATTGTCTATATGAGAGAGAGACCACGAGTTTGGTGCAGGGGCTTTTAGGATTTGTATGAAGGGACCTAAAACTCTGTGCCCTTTTTCTGCTGTTTAGTGTAGTTTGTATATAAAAATATTTTCAGAGTCTCATTCTACATTTATATTTTCTGTAGAAAGCAGGGAACTCCGGCGGTGATCCTCTGTTAGATAGTGGATCTATTGAGTCCCAGCATATGTCTATTTCTGATCTTTTTCTATCTGTCAAAAATACTTTCGATCATTTCAGGTTCTTAAGAAGGTTAATGAGAACAAAAAAGAACAATTTTATTGGCAACAATGTTCCCGCTTGCTAATTTATTGTTTAACAGACGCCAAATTAACATCTTTGTCAAGCTTTAACCGATAGACTTTCGGACCGTTCCATCAGGAAAATCTAATGTTGCCTTAAGTACAGCATTTTTTTCCCCACATTTGTCTAAGTTGTGAGTTCTTTTCTATGTTTAGGATCCCAGATTGAGTGGAAAATATAACTGAGTGATCTGGAGGAGTTTCATAACCCGGTCTAGAGATTAGAAGAAGACAACATAAAAAAGGGGGCCTAAGCGGGACTGATGTGCTTTCTTAGAATCACACTTAACAAATTGAGCCATGACGGCATGCGAGTTGTTTCCAGGGCAGTTCAGTTTCTCAACTCTTCACTTATCCCTTGCAGGCATACATGAATTCTACAAGTTAACAGACAGACGAATTCAAATCCCTTGAAATTATTTACAATTTTTTTTTTTTTTGCCCTTTATTCTTCTCCTTAGAGATCTCAGAGGATGAACTGTTCTGTTTGGTGGGTACTGGAATAAAAGCTATTGAACAATATAGCTAGGATGCCATTAATTCCAAATTATTCTAATGGTCTTAGTCATGTCATGTATCAGGTATAAACATATTCTCATTTTGGGCATCAGTAAAGATGACTGACACTCAGAGAAACCAATTTTGAGGTTGACGTTGCCTGTAGGAGAGCCCATGTGTTGTAAGATTACTTGTATTCTAGCTTGTCTCATCGGCTGATTATAGTTCTTTATTAGTGCCATTTTTCCCCCTTTTGCACTCTTTTTTTTTTTTGTTTCTCCTATTAATTTTTTTTGGAGGATTTATGCTTTTCCTATCTTTCTCCTATCATTGAAATTTCTTCCCTTACTAAGAAGATTAAAAGACAAAAGCGTTCATAGACAAAAGAAATGAGAGAGAGAAGCATGTAGTGAGAAATTATCCATGGAGAATATATCATTTTGTTTTGTAGTTGTGCTTTTCTTGAGAATATGATGGCTCCTTTGGTGGCCTGGGTTGTACGAGCATTCACAACCAATAAGAATCTAAGATCAAGTACTTTCGTCAGAGGAAAAAGAAAAAAGAACTTAAGCAAGCCAATGGTTACACTGCTATAGATACTTGATGTGAAGAGAGTAACGTTTGAGTTTTTTGATTTGGTAAAACTTTTTTCTTTTTCGCCCTTTTTTTTTATTTGAATGTTGTATAAGAAAATTTTGGATCCGTGCAACCGTGGCCTCTTGGAGAGCCTCTCATTTCACCTCATTCCGCGTTGTTGAGCTTTGTTTCTCTTTCTTCTCATGAATTTAATAGTTGCAGTGACTTACAATTATCTTATCTAATGTCTCTCAATGAGTAGTACTGACGCTTTCTAAAATTTCATCTCAAATGACTGAAGAAAAATAAAACATTATGTATGATATGCCAATTCAACATTTTCCAACTATAATATATGTAATATTCGCAGTTGGAGATGCCCTTATTTCATTCATCTGTCACATGCTGTTAATTTATTTCACCTTTAGGCTTAGAATTTATGAATAGTAGGCATGCACACACTTGGCGTTTGTTAGTAGTTTGAATTTGACAATGAATTCCCTCCTCTCCCCCCCTTGCAACAGTAATTAAAAGAAGAAATAAAGGCAAAATCCTATATTCCCTTTATTATTGAAGAGAATATCTGCCCGATCTGCTTACCATGGTCATATGATTCCTTTCTAAGCAGCGTGTTGTCTGAATCTCATTTATGATTATGAATTCCTTAAAAGCATTGCTTATTCCTGTGAAAATTATATTCTTATAATAATATGAATTCTCTATCATTTAAATTTATTTAACTAATTTTCATTAAGTCAACATTAAGTTGTAAATTTTTAAGTACAAAACATGAACCTAAAAGTTCCTTGATAGGTTTGCTAGTTTCTTAATATAAATTTTTTAAAAATAGTTTTACATTTTTAAAAATTCTAGGAATTTGATGTGCTGTTTATTAATGTTTCTAATGTTGTAAACTCAAGTGAGCTAATTTTTATGTGTTCCATTAAATATTTTGTGAATTTCTAATTTAGCTATCTCTATTTTTATTATTATTGAGATTTATATATAAAATTCTTTTTGTGTTATCTTTCTAACTTTTATTCTTTTTCTTGAATTTAATGTGAAATGTTACACATGTTTATGGTTTCTTTTTTCTAAGTTTACGATTTTTCGAATGTGGATAGCTTGGTAAAAATTAACTTGTATAGGATAGTCAAGTTAGATTAGGTTTGTTGATTTAGTGCTTATGACTAGACTTGATTATATTGGATTTATATCAAGCTCAGAATAAGTAATAATATTGATAAGAATGTATCTTGATATTTTAGGATGAGAGTGAGCACGTGGTTGGGGTTATCGTTCTTTTTATTGCTGAGAATTAATATAAATAAATTCATGCATGACATATATATTTAACTAATAAATTACTTTTAATTCAAGCTATGTGTTATGTTGAATGAAAAGTATATGAAATTGATTTATTTTAGTCTATTTTAATATTTTATTAAGTAAAATCATCTTTAAAATTTTTTATAACAAAAAATTATTTATTAAAAACTTGTTTAATAAATTATCTTGAAAATAAAAAAATTTATCAAATTATTTTAATTCAAGTGTTTTGAAATAATTATCAATTATTTAAATGTAATTTACGGAAATTTACAAATGATTAAAAGTTCAAGGATGATTTTAAGTGTTTTGGCTTATTGTTCATAATGATGATATGTTCTGTTATGGAAGGCTAGTCGAATATGTGCACATACAATATTAATGCTAATGATTCTCACAAGATACAATATCCTGAATGATATATGACTTAACTATATTTTATGTGTTTAAAATGCTATTATTATGTTTAAGGGATTTAAATGATTTTATAAGGTTGTGATTTAGTTTTGCTAAAAGATGATTTACAAGAGTAAGTTTCCTTATTACTATTATTATGTATCACTAAGAAATTCAATCGATGTTATTTTAATTATTTTATAGTATTGTGTATGAGTTTACTTATCAAGTTAACGATTCATTACTCTTTACCACATGTTTTTACAGATAGAGTTAGATAAAGTGAAGTCATGTCTTAGGATGAAGAATAAGAGCTCTATTCTTTTGGGAACTAATGTTATGTTGATATTTTAAGAACAATTTAACTTCCTTTGGGATGATATTTATTTAAGGATATATTATTTCAAAATTTATTTATAATCTATTGGAGATGAGAATGATAAGATACAATTTCACTTGAATTTTACTTTGTTATCTTGTAGTGGAATTGGGGTGTTACACTTCATGTTGTTTGGATTTGGCGACTTTATTATATGACTATATATCAGTATGCACATCATAAAGAGTATTAGATTATAAATTATTTGTTCATTGAGTACGTAATTAATGATTGTTGGCAATAATCAAAAGAATCATGTAACACCCCAAACTAACACGTGATGAAGGAGATTACTCACAGATAAAAATTCTTAGACATAAAATTTCAAATTGAAATATCTCAAATATTTATTCAATTAAAACTATAAATCCATGTCTAATACTAAATAATAATATTTTTTAAAGATATAAATATATCAAAGATTCAAATCTCTTAAATTACAAATCCATAACAAAAATAAACTTAAAGGAATCATAAGTCTATTCCTCCTCTTATTTAACTAGCAGAATGAATCAAATTTTTAACTCCAACGCTAAGCAAGTCTCTCAATAAGAAACTTAATCTGTAAAAAATAATAATGAGAGGTAAGTTGTTAATTCAATAAGTAAAATCATTCTTAATAGACTAGGGCTATCGTTACCAAAAATATTTCAAGCCTTCATTTTTAGTAAAACATATATTATAATTCATTACTTTTCTTAAAACAATATATTATGATAATAAATTCATAATAACTCTAAAATATCAAAAATACATAAATCATAAAAGTGAATAATATAACTTATACATAAATAATAAGAAAATAGCTCATGTCATATAGTGTCACTTATAGTCCAGGTGACCCAGCCAGAACATAATTATAATCAGAATATCGTGTGTACACTTAGAATATATACCCAGTACTGGTTCAGAACTTATATCACTTACATGTATCGTATGATACTATCAGAATTATAATCAGAATAACTACGGATAATGAGCCATAATATAACTTAAAATCATATATGGGATAAAAATTTCGTATTATATTCATAAATATTCACAATAATAGTTTAGGCTTGCAACATAAAATTCATTATAATATTTTATAAATAAATCCATAAAGGTTAATCTTGTAACAAAATAATTTACACTTTTAAAAGTATTGATAATATTATATTCAAATCATAAAAATAAAATAAATTTTAGATTTCAAACCATTTATATAAACTAATTTTATTATGAAAAACAATCTATTTTGGAAAAATTATAAAAATACATTTACTTATAATAGTACTAAAATAATTATATTTGTCCAATACATTAGGAATGAAGTTACTTATCTCGATTCTCTAAATTGATCTAATAGACTTAAAATTCTCTAAAAACCTCAGATATCCTCAACACCTTAAACAAAATACAAGAAACAACTATTAATAGCTTATTCTAAGAACCTGATTTTCTATACATACCGTACTAATTTAATTCCCAAAATTTTAACTCTTAATCTAGAAGTCAAAATGACATAATATTTTAGAGAACTATTTTGGACATCCATTGGTATCTCTTGTAAAATTTTGGAAGAAGATTTGAAATCAAAAATATTTTTAAAACTATTTATTTCTTGATAAAACTGAGATTATTTTACAGTATCTTTAATTGAACAGAGCAAGTTCAGAATATTTTATAAAATCAGAAACAAATCAAAAAATTATGAAATTAAAACTATGAATACTACACAATATATCAGTCTCAATGTAAAATTTTAAAATTTTTAGACTTTGTTTTATCATGCAAATAATTTTATGACTTTGGTTATTCTGCTAGAATCACAACTTTTTAATGTAGTAGTATCGGCTTCGAAATTACATATAAAATTGAAAACTAAACAAAGTTTATTTCAGAAGCACTACATGTCTAGTTTCCAAAAATATAAGCTTCTTAGAAAATCATTGAGAAAAAATGCATTTAAAATTCAAGATACTCATATTGTCCAGAGTTGTCCAGTGTGTCTAATGCATTAGGGATTGATTATCACGACTCAATTGTAAATTCAAACCCTAAACAGAATCTAAACATGCTCTAAATCATGAATTAGCATATGAAATAATCTATAAATATGATAATTCAAAACTCTAATAAGAGTGATAGAAAAATTATGGAGAATAAGGAACGAAAACTTATAAAAATTACTTTGATTCTCATCTTAAACTAAGGTTTGAATACTAGGATTTGGTAAAACTGTTACAAGTAGTAGAGAATAAGAAATAAGCATCGTAGATTTAGGATTATGGAATAAGAAAAAGTATATATTTATAGGACTCTTAAGAAATCTTATTGCATTTGAAAAAATAACCTTATAAATAACCCTAATTATAATATTTATATCCTTATTAATAAAGGTTATAGAGTTATATATATCCTAATAAGAGTTAAATTTCCATAATTAAGGATTATGGAATGTGGCGTTACAAATCATCACCGTAATTCTATGTCCATGATTAATTAACAATATGAAGGATGCATGCATGTGCATATATATACATACATGTATTATATATATATATGTACGTATGTATGTATGTGTGTGTCGCAAAGTTGAATTGCCGAAGGAGATGGTCAGGCGTGCAAGAATTGTTTCTGCTCTTCATCACTGGCACATTTGGTAGCTCTTAGCTGAGCTGTACTATATGTGTTTTTTGGTTGTACTGGCTTAAAGGCTAGAAATAAGGTATCTTTATCAATAATCAGGTGATAAAAAGCCACTAAGACTAAGGTCTTGGTTTAGAGGTGGGCTTGTTACCTTATCAAAGTTTTGGTTATCTGATTGAGTATACTGGAAATTCAAGACCTTCAACAGATGTGGATATATCTTTCTAAATATTTGTAAAAGGAGATAGACTTCCGTACTATATTATAAATGTATATGTAATTAGGTTCACAATATTTGTTACAATTGTTTGGGATGATAACGTAACCAGGGCATAATTTGACAATAATATATTTATTCTTTTCAATAACAGCTGGTTCAAATTTTGCCTTAAAACATCTGCCTTCATGGTCATTGGGTTTCGTGTCGGGTAAAAAGCGGTTATGATATTTAATAATCGGGTAAGCTTACGTTACGTTTGCGGTAAGAAACAGATTTGACATGACCAACTAATTGAGATAAGAGCAACACGTGGCTGCGAGTGACACCATAAAAAATATGTTGAAACTGGTTGGAAACCAGTTATAAAAGAGGTCAACGGTAAGTCAATCCTATGTGTTGCTTACTGTAGCCGATTGAAAGTTATTTCCATACGCTCTCTCACTCTCTCCCTTACGGCACACACTCTCTCGCTCTCTTCCTCTCTTCCTCACAGCTCACTGCTAGCATTTTCATGAGAATAATTTAGGATGCAATTATTTAGATTCTTGACTTCTTACCCATATTTTATACACAAATATCCGAGAGTAAATTCAATTGGTTATCAGGATTTCAGCTTGAGGCATATTATTTTCAGACATGGAGCTTTAAAGTATATGGTCTCTTCCCTCTCAATTTAGCGAGACTAGTTGTGTTCATTTGTTTCAGCAATATATTCCCTGGTATCATGTTTGTAAACAAGGATTTTCGAATGCAATCCACATCATTATATGCCCTTGAATTTGAATAGAAAAAAAATATACTTCTTGTAGATTGAAGAGAATTTGTGCATGATTGTTAGATTTTTAGCTAAATTATGGTTCGAGTTTAATCAATTCAATGTCGATTTTTGTCTCTGTTTCCTTTTATTAATCAAAATTTGGTCAACAAGGGTTTTTTCCTTTTAGCAAATAATGTAAAAATGACATAGAGAAGAGGTAGAAAGAGTAGAATAATGAAATTTGAAGAGAGTATAAAACGGAATCGGTGAATTTTGAAGGGAAAAAGTGAGTGACCCTACAACCCACAGCTGTTGGATTTGGAGGTGGAGAGAAAAATTGACCTGTGACCCACAGTTGCTGGGTTTGGAGTGGAAGAAAACACAGAGCCGTCGACGAGCGAGGCGAGGATGAACGGACGATCTGTGGCTTGGTGTTAACATCATAACAAGTTTATCATCAATACTGACACTTCTGCTCACAATTCCACTTTTCCCTTGATAGATTTTGTGCCCGAATTACCCCTTCACAACCTTATTCGAAAACTGTTTTGACAAGTTATCCATCCATAATCGTTAACCACTTCTAACTATACTGCATTTTCCGTTAAAATTCTTTACAGCCGTTCGATCTTAAAATTAACAAATCAACAATCCATTTTATCAAATAATTACTAAATGTAACATAAGCACCGCCTTAATAATCATAAAAAAGGTGTACTGTCAGATTTCTGCAACTGACAATTAAAAGAACCCTCGGGTAACAACATTGTCCACCAACATCATCACCAAAAAGCAACGAAATGTCGGCTTTCTTTCTTTCTGAAAAATCGCATTAAAATGATTCTAATCCTCTTTCTTCCTTCTCTTCCTCTTTGAATTGATCAAAATCTTTCCCGCGCTCCAAGTGGCTATTTTGGGAATTTCAACTTTAGTAAGCAATTGGGAGTATGAATCATACCCAGAGGCCAAAGACTTTTGGGCACTGCCCTTCTTTGCCATCTTCTTCCTCACAGTTAGGGTCTTTTTAGACAAATGTGTGTTTGAGGTATCATTTAATTACTTGTTTATTTTGTTTGTGTTTCTGGAATTTTTTTTTTAATTTTATAATTTATTATTGTGAACTGGTCCTGGCATTTTGATCTTTTAAGCACTGTTATTTCTTGCATGCAAAATCTAGAATAGATTTTCATTTATTATAGGTAGAATCTTAGAAATCAGATTACATTTGAAAACATATATACTCTTAGTCCATACACACAAGTATGTTTATTCCATTATCCATACAAATAAATTTTCACATCCTTGCAAAAAGTGCAATATTGTGTGAATGAATGTTTGAAATTTGAAAACCATATTCCTTTGGATATAAATTTATAAGACTATGAAGATAAATTTAAAATATGCAAGTGTAATGTATTTGGCATAGATTTAAGATAAAAAGCAGGAGAGGAATGGGTGTAGAAGTTAATGTCCAAACTTTTTTTAAAGCTTGCTATAATTGAATATGGAGCATGTTCTGATGAAAATATTAGTGCCTATAGTAGAACAATATAATTACCTAAAGGGTTGAGGTAAACGCGTCATGCTTACTGACTCGCGCTCATGCACATTGCTACCCTGACCAAGTTGCAGTGTCAGACAATCAGGGGCTTGAAAATCTTTCGGCAGGAATAAGACCTCACTGTCTTAATTGGACTGGAGAATAACTTCTAAGTTTGTTTCTATTTCAACCTGAAGGATCTATACTCAGCAAGAAGATCACAGTATGGTTTACTTGTAAACATTGTTCTATGAAGGCAGCTCCACCATGTTATCGAGTTCTTGCCAGCTTTTTCTTCTTTATCTAAAATTTATGCAGCTGTGGTTAACTAGTTATATCATAGAGAAAGATTTGTAACTCTCTTTTTTATGTGCTGTCTTCATTTAATTTAAATTACTAGACTAGAAGACCATCAGGCACCCACTTGTGTAATCCAAATGGCAAGACAAATGTTTAGTATACCCTCCAGCATTTATGGCCATATCGGTAGTTGAGTGACATGTGCCCAGTGCCAGTGGTGACCTTCTACCGTACAATGCAGTTTACTTGGAGAATTTTCTTGCATTCCTTGTTCGTATTGGTTCACAGTAGTATAATCTCCGCATTTTTTTTTATCTCTTTATCACAGCTATGAAGTTCTTCTGAACTTCAATAAGGAGAAGCACCGGATGGATGGACCCATTTCTTCATATATATTGGTGGAAGTTAATGGTTGGGATGGTCGTGAAACAAATTCAAGCAAGAGGCCAGGTTAGCGATGATGTTCGGTCAGGTATGTAACATGATTCGGCACATAGATTGGATTAAGGCATTAAAAATTCTGTAATTATATCAATCGTACGACAAAAACTTTCAGACAGCATTAACCAAGTGACACAAACAATGAAATTGACTTCTAGGAATAGCACGAATTGATATAATGGCACTATTTTACCATTATTTTCCTGGTTCGGAAAACCAGCACTAGGGCATATTTTTGGTGTAACCAAATAATTGCACAGTATTAGCTGACAGTTTGAAGCCACTTTGAGAGCGCTTGACAGTTATGATGAATTTGATGTCATTTTCTTAACATTGCTCAACTAGAGGTCTAGGACAGTGTATTCTTTTGAAAATTATTTTTCGTAGGACTTACACAGCGTGTTCTTAGTATTGTAATATTGCAAATAAATAATGTTTTGGCTTCCTCCAGTTGAGAAGCTAGTGGTCACATATATTTGTGTTATGGTACATTCAGAGGAAGTTTCTAGAAAGATACCGTTTGTAAATTGCTCTCTCCCCCAGTGCTGTGATGATGTGATTCTGAATGAATTTATTTATTTATTTTTTTTCTTAGATTCTGAAGACGCGGATGAACATGATGATTGACCATCACAGAAGATCAATAAAGTCCATAAATAGCTGTGCCAAGGTGTCTGGGAAATCACAGTGTGACCATTTTGTTAATAGTCTTCTTTTGAAAGTTTTCATTTTCGCTCCATTTTTGGATTGATGCTGCCTTGTTCCTTTATCACGCAGATGGACCTCGACAAAGGCATGCTCATCTTTATTTCAAGATTCTCATTTCCACGCGTAAGTTGATACAGTTAATCTACTTAGAGATAGCAAATCATGAAATCACTGTGACTGAAGGAGTGTGGACATTGCTGATTGTCCCATGAGACAGACTAGAGTTTTGAGCTGAAAAGTACTAACTTCCAGAAAGACCTCGTTCGTGATTTAAGTTCCAGCCAACATCAAAATGCCATGCTTTAGATGATTAAAAACTAGTTAAAATTGTATTGTACAGATGTTATATTTAACATACAACCTCATGAGCTTAATGCATTATATTGTTACTTTTTCCTGCGTTCAAGTCTGAGTGAATTGTCTCTGAGCGGATTTGTTGTTGCAACCAACGTAGACTATTCTGGTCCTTTTTTTTTTTTTAATTCTTCTTTCATTTTTTGACCTTCGAATTTCTCAAAACAATTTAAAGGTACATTGAAAGGAATTCTTGCCACTTTGCATAAGGAACAGCAACATTTCGGGGACATAAATCTCTGCTTGGTTCAATGCTTGGTTTTTACTTTCTGCTGGTTTTATAATATAATACATACAGGTTACATGTCTTTATTATTAAAAAGGGATAAACCTCAATTTACTCTTTACATTCAACGACAAATTTCAATTTGCTCTAAAAAAGTGCGAAAACATTGATTACTCCTATTTACTATTAAGATAATTTAAAAAAAAAAATTCATGGTGCCGTACATTTGCCCATATCTTCTGAATAAAAATGAAGTTAATTGAAGAATTTCATTCTATATGGGAGATAAATTACCCATTAAAAAAATAAAATTTTCCTTTAGAAATTCAAATATTTATCAAATGTGGATACATAGACAATCAATCAATTGGTACCTTTTGTTGACGACGCAACATATATGTATGGAAAAAAGAATATGAAAACGTGCATTAGAATCCGATGCTTTAGTGTTATTAAACCGAAGAAATAGAAATTAAAACTTCATGAATCAGTTTGAATAAATAAAATCTCATTAAAACTAAGGCAAAAAAGAAATCGAAAATAAAACTTCATTGATCAGATTGAATATATGAAATCTCATTGAAACTAAGGCAAACGGCTTGCTAGGCTCAATTTCGATCAACAAATACGTTTTATGAGACTGTGACTTTTCTTTTTTGTGGTCTACTGCCCACTTCACAACTTCCTTTGTTGCCTTACTAGCTGCAGATACAATTTAATCTTTGAATTAAATTTCATCTATTAAAGTTCTAATTGGTTGATTAGAACCTTATATTGTAGTCTGCATTGGATAAGTATGTCCTAGTACCATTTCCTAGTTCCAATATTCCTCTTTGAACGAGACTAATCAATCAACACTGCCATTTTGGTTAGGTGGTAAAACTTCCAGAGTTTCAACTAGGTTTGTTTGTTTTATGAGAACTTTAATTAAAATTTTCATCGTTTAATGGTAGATGAGGTGTTGAAATAGGGCCATGGTAGATGAGGTGTTGAAATAGGGCCATTCTCCCACTGAAATTGTCTATATGAGAGAGAGACCACGAGTTTGGTGCAGGGGCTTTTAGGATTTGTATGAAGGGACCTAAAACTCTGTGCCCTTTTTCTGCTGTTTAGTGTAGTTTGTATATAAAAATATTTTCAGAGTCTCATTCTACATTTATATTTTCTGTAGAAAGCAGGGAACTCCGGCGGTGATCCTCTGTTAGATAGTGGATCTATTGAGTCCCAGCATATGTCTATTTCTGATCTTTTTCTATCTGTCAAAAATACTTTCGATCATTTCAGGTTCTTAAGAAGGTTAATGAGAACAAAAAAGAACAATTTTATTGGCAACAATGTTCCCGCTTGCTAATTTATTGTTTAACAGACGCCAAATTAACATCTTTGTCAAGCTTTAACCGATAGACTTTCGGACCGTTCCATCAGGAAAATCTAATGTTGCCTTAAGTACAGCATTTTTTTCCCCACATTTGTCTAAGTTGTGAGTTCTTTTCTATGTTTAGGATCCCAGATTGAGTGGAAAATATAACTGAGTGATCTGGAGGAGTTTCATAACCCGGTCTAGAGATTAGAAGAAGACAACATAAAAAAGGGGGCCTAAGCGGGACTGATGTGCTTTCTTAGAATCACACTTAACAAATTGAGCCATGACGGCATGCGAGTTGTTTCCAGGGCAGTTCAGTTTCTCAACTCTTCACTTATCCCTTGCAGGCATACATGAATTCTACAAGTTAACAGACAGACGAATTCAAATCCCTTGAAATTATTTACAATTTTTTTTTTTTTTTGCCCTTTATTCTTCTCCTTAGAGATCTCAGAGGATGAACTGTTCTGTTTGGTGGGTACTGGAATAAAAGCTATTGAACAATATAGCTAGGATGCCATTAATTCCAAATTATTCTAATGGTCTTAGTCATGTCATGTATCAGGTATAAACATATTCTCATTTTGGGCATCAGTAAAGATGACTGACACTCAGAGAAACCAATTTTGAGGTTGACGTTGCCTGTAGGAGAGCCCATGTGTTGTAAGATTACTTGTATTCTAGCTTGTCTCATCGGCTGATTATAGTTCTTTATTAGTGCCATTTTTCCCCCTTTTGCACTCTTTTTTTTTTTTTTGTTTCTCCTATTAATTTTTTTTGGAGGATTTATGCTTTTCCTATCTTTCTCCTATCATTGAAATTTCTTCCCTTACTAAGAAGATTAAAAGACAAAAGCGTTCATAGACAAAAGAAATGAGAGAGAGAAGCATGTAGTGAGAAATTATCCATGGAGAATATATCATTTTGTTTTGTAGTTGTGCTTTTCTTGAGAATATGATGGCTCCTTTGGTGGCCTGGGTTGTACGAGCATTCACAACCAATAAGAATCTAAGATCAAGTACTTTCGTCAGAGGAAAAAGAAAAAAGAACTTAAGCAAGCCAATGGTTACACTGCTATAGATACTTGATGTGAAGAGAGTAACGTTTGAGTTTTTTGATTTGGTAAAACTTTTTTCTTTTTCGCCCTTTTTTTTTATTTGAATGTTGTATAAGAAAATTTTGGATCCGTGCAACCGTGGCCTCTTGGAGAGCCTCTCATTTCACCTCATTCCGCGTTGTTGAGCTTTGTTTCTCTTTCTTCTCATGAATTTAATAGTTGCAGTGACTTACAATTATCTTATCTAATGTCTCTCAATGAGTAGTACTGACGCTTTCTAAAATTTCATCTCAAATGACTGAAGAAAAATAAAACATTATGTATGATATGCCAATTCAACATTTTCCAACTATAATATATGTAATATTCGCAGTTGGAGATGCCCTTATTTCATTCATCTGTCACATGCTGTTAATTTATTTCACCTTTAGGCTTAGAATTTATGAATAGTAGGCATGCACACACTTGGCGTTTGTTAGTAGTTTGAATTTGACAATGAATTCCCTCCTCTCCCCCCCTTGCAACAGTAATTAAAAGAAGAAATAAAGGCAAAATCCTATATTCCCTTTATTATTGAAGAGAATATCTGCCCGATCTGCTTACCATGGTCATATGATTCCTTTCTAAGCAGCGTGTTGTCTGAATCTCATTTATGATTATGAATTCCTTAAAAGCATTGCTTATTCCTGTTCCAGTGTATGATTTATTGAATTCAAGGTTACATTTCAGTGGCACAGAAGTTTGACCGCAGACTACTGATTTGTCATAATCTGCATGAGAAATTGAGAATTCGAATTTGGCTGTAATGAAAAAAGTTGATATTCCTAGTGGTTTCTGAAATTGGAATACTGGAGAAGTTTTTGTTAAAAAAAAGGACTTAGGAAAGTTGCCTCACATACATGCATCTGTCTGAACTCAGCCATCAAATCGACCAGTATAAATATACACAGAGTGAACTATTGGCATGACTTGGTTAGTTGGATTATTAGCAATTGACTAGTTAGTACTTTGGAATCATTTGGAAATCAAGTTACTTTACTAGTAGAGAAAACCAGGAATACATCTCTGTATTCGTCACTCATAAATCAGACAGACTCAGAATTACCAGCTTTTGCTCTGTGGTAATGTTATGGACTAGGCAATTGTTATTTGGAGTTGGAAAAATGTTAGCTTTGGTTGGGAATTTACTGCCTAATCAAGTAAGTAGATATAAACTAAATTATCCTGGTTGAGTGTTGAGTGTGTGTTAAATTAGATCTGTAAATACTGACCAATGGCAGTGCAGAAATGGCTGCTGCAAGTAATTAAAGTGTGATCACGGAACAACTAAGAGACTTGAAATAAAAATTGGAAGACTCAGTCAAGCTTGAATGGTCCTACAGTGGGCACTAGATAGGGCTGCGCTTTAGATCTATTATTCCTTTCCCTTAGGACCCTTTCCAGCCTTTCTTTAGATGCGGGCGAAATTTGTTATCCTTCATGCTCATCTTCCCATCAGAAAGATATAAAGTGTAGTAAGCTTTTCTTAAAGTTCAATGCTAGATTCTTTATCTCTTGTTGGATGGAAGTTTCAGAATAACATTTACCACTTCTTTTGTTTGTTTGTATTGAAGAAGCAACGAGACGAACACAAGTTTAGAGGAGTATAGATTCGTGGAGAGGACAAGAATTTTGCTTAAAGTACTGAGAATTATCCCCACATATGGAACAACCAAGGGCACAATGGCAAGTCTAAATAAACTAATGCATAACCCATCACTTAATTAGAACTTTGAAGTAATTTGTTTTCCTCTTATTTTCAATATGATGGGACAATGCCATGGCCATATTCTTCTAGTGAGAACATCTCATCGACTTCAAAATCCATTTCTGTTTTCCTTGCAAACCTGCCCTTGACTCGAGGTCGGGCCTCTGCATAGGCCTTCCTAGAGGCATATCTTATTTTCTTCTCAAATCTCCTTTCTTTTCTTTTCTCTCTGTATCTTAGGACCTTTGCCTCCCTGTTCATTGGAGAGAATTGCAGGGGCACGAAGAATGGAAAGTTTGGGAGGAGGTCATTTGTCCCTTGTGAATATCTGGTGTATGAACTTGAGATGTCACTTGTTGTTGCCTTTGGTAAGATGCCAGACACGGGGACCTGGATTTGGAATTGGAGTTAGAATTAAATAGAAGAAATAGCTATAATATAATACCTTACCTGCGATAGGAAATATTCGGAATATGGAAGCATCCCCTATGCAGATAGTGTATAACAGCAGGGGCAAACTTTACAAAGTACAAGATCAATAGAACTGTATAATGTTAGAGATTCATACAATTAAGTTACCCAATGATTGGTAAAAGAGTGAGGATGGATTAACTAAGATAATCTTTTTGCTCATAGGTGTGATTTCTAGTAAACATGTTTATGAAGCATTATGTCTCATACCTCCTTGCTTTTGAAAACTTCTACTTGTTTACTTAATTCGGAGGTGTTTCTAGAGGAAAGCATAAGACTAAAGGATTATTAGTACTAATATGCCACTGAAACTGATGATCTTAACGAAGTACCTTAAAAAAAAAAAAATCCCTGCAACCATGGAAATAAAGTTGATTGCGGAATATCGTTAATCTTGTCCTTAATCTAAACTTAAGTTAAATGCCCCATAGAGAACAGAGTCAGTATGGAATTTTCAGCAATATTAACGAAGAGAAAGTAGACTGCCATCAAAAGAAAAAGGAAAAGTAAATGAAGTCGTCAAGTTAATAAACTTAAGAGAATTTCTAATGAAGCAAAAATACTAATGATGAAGAATTGTTACTGTTTAAGTAAATATAAGAAATCTTACGGTCTGACTAATTGAAGGGTTGTTAATGAAAGCAGCTTTTGAGGCTTCATTCTTCCTATTAAAGTATTCATTCTCTTGCTGTTGCTGTTGTTTTTGCTGTTCTTCTTGATCCTTTAATTGAAAAGACTGAACTGGCACGACACCGTCGCTTCCACTGTCTCCCTGAGGAGTGCATTGTATTTGCTGCAGATTGTTTTGATCTTGGCACTGATGCTCCGTGCATGAGTTGTATTCTATACGAAAGGATTCATCTAGCTCATGAACACATGTATATCCACTAATCATCTGGATGTCATAGTTATCAGGCTCAGGTAACAACCAAGAATCTGTCTCATCTTCATCTACCTCATCAATTGTAGGAGCAGTGACTTCCTTTTCAGTGTCAAACATAGGTTCTGGCAGATAAGTACTCGAGGGTGCAATGAATAGATCTGAGAAAGGAGGTGCTGGGACCCTAGCATGCTGGCTGTGGGCTAGGAAGTTGGCCAAGTGCTTATCAGCATCACAGCTGAGGCGGAGATATGCAGCATCAGTGTTGCAGGAGAAAGCTGCTTGTCCGTTCTTACATGCAGTGGAAACCCACACGAGCTCATGTGGTAAGGCCATGGAATTGTAAGCATGAACACGTTCATTGCAGCTGTCACAGAAGTAAGCTAAGTGAGTGCGGCAGTAGAGCGTACTGACTGCGGCTTTACAAGTGTTACAAATGCCCGCCCAATTACCAGGATAGCTATCTTCGTCTCCACTAGAATTTGCATTCAACATAATTGTTTTATCAGGTACATGCTATATCTGAATTTTGTTTTGTATGTGTAATTCAGTTGTTGTGAGTAGGAAGGGAAGGTGTGGTGTAGAAAAGGATGGAGTGAGGCACTGCAAGTAAGAATGGGAAGGGAAAGCAAGAATCCAAAAAGCGAAAAGTTCCAGGTTTACTAGTGGCTGAAAGAGGTTTCCGTATGATGTTGTCGCTGGCTGTGTTTTTCAGGTGGGGCCGGTAATTGGGTGAAGGTTCTTGTGGGGGTTCACACCTTTGTTACCTTTTGCAATCTTTATACTCGTCTGATTCTTAGGCTATAACAATTTACTGCTCAGGATAGGATCCGGGAGAAAGTTGATATAATTGGAAATGAAAAAGAATTTCTTGTGGTGGGTGGTGGCAGAGAATTATAAAGAGCAGCAAAGTAATATAAAAGTCATAAAGATTCGAGGTCTAACGTTAAGGTTTCTTGCCGCCTTCTCTTCTATATATGCTGAACTATCAAGAGACACAACATAACATGGTACCCAACAAGTTATGATCATATACACATTAAAATATCCTTTAACCAAGTAATATTCTCAGGTGACACGTAGTAATTTGGACCCCATGTGCTGGGACAAGCCTATTTCAAAATGAATAGTGGTTTCGGACAAGCCCTTTCAAGCCTCGTTGGTGTTTGGAGGATTACATTAACAATTTTTTAAGAGCATATGTTAAAGGAAAACTTTCAGTACCATGAAATATTTTTATCTGTAGGAGTGCTTGCATTGCATCAGGTGTTACTCGCAATACTTATAAGCATTCCATTATAGTCTCATCTGTACTCCCCCCACCCCCTCCCCCCCGGGGGTTTCCCCTTCTATTGAAGCAGTTGATAGTTTCGTTCTAGAAACTGCTTAATTAACCAATGTAAACTAATTGATTTCTATAACGAAACTGCTAGTTAACCAATTTTAAACTAATTGATTTCCACTTTGATATATACGGAAAAAGTTCCTGTGATCCGTGAACCTATGGATTCAGAAAATGGAGTCCCTCGAAAGTTATCTATAAACTGTACACAGATTATGCATTGAAGAATCCCTTTTCCAGAGATGGATGTATGCGAACTCTATGACATCATCCTAGCACAGGCAGAGATGGATGTATGCGAACTCTTTGACATCATCCTAGCACAGGCAGTGAAGAAGCATGTTGCTTTGTTGTGGCAATATAAGGAATTTTAAATGCTGTGTGTGTGTGTGTGTGTGTGTGGATTAACAATAAAGATTTATACACCTCAACATTGCAACATAATAAAAGAGACAGTTGCCATTTGATTAACAAGCTCATTTCTCGCCATTCATGCATGTCGGTCTCCAGTTATGCATATTGCAAAATCACGAATCATATGATGCAAAAAATGAAAAAAATGATTCTCGTTAGTGATAGTGTCAAGCAACATACAAGAAGTGTTCAGTTTGTGCACAAATATATGTTCCCACGGTTGTGCTTCCTCTACCTTATTTTAACCAAAGTTTCATAAGTTTCACAGCCTGCTTGCTTCGTTGCGGAGTTGTGCGGGCTTGGGTGCCAAATAGACACACTCTTGGCCCCAAGTTAGCCTAATATTCTTGAAACATTGCTGGTTTTAGAAACTGGGAAGCGTAACTCACACAAGACTCGTACAATTGAGGAGGAAATGAATTATATTACTTGTATTGTCTATGTTTTGTTACATGCTCAAACCAAATGAGGCCTCTAGTATATATATAGTACAAGAGGTAAAGTTAGTGTGCATCTACTATCTATCACCTACCAACTGCTCAATAATTATAAGGAAAAATATATATCTCTACTTGAATCAGTCCATGATATTCTCCCCTATCTAATCTGGAGATGTCCTAGTCAACTCGTCGTAGAAATCCTTGATCTTGTCCTAGAACTTCCATAAGTCATATGCAGGCTCCTAACTTGCTTAGCTCTCGTGTAGTCTTTTCCACTTGACAAAGTACTCTTGGCTTGGTGGATAGCTCTTCTTTCAGATAATCCAATAAGCTAAAGTAACCTTTATTTCCTTGGCGCATACCCTTGTGTTGTCGAGTGGCAGCTACTTGAATTTGCCCTGTGATGGATCCATTGAATCCCTATGATATGACTTCAAATAGCTAACATGGAATACTGGATATAGCTTGAGCCAAGAGGGTAACTCCAACTTATATGACATGTTGCCGACCCTCTTGATCAGCGGAAATAGCCTCGTATACTTTCGAACAAGCCCCTTGTATAGTGAGGGAGTGGACTTGTGTTGAGACGATAGAATTTTGACTAGCACCAAGTCCCCCTCGCTGAATTGTACATGTCTTCGCTTGCTGTCAACTTACTTCTTTATTCACTTCTTAGCTTTATCAAGTTGCACTCTGGCAATGTCTGCTTGCTCATGCTATGACTTTGCTTCCTTGTAAGTTGTTGGACACCACTCGGTGTAGCTCAAAATGAGTGTGTGAGGCATTAGCGACTGCTGTCTCATAATTATCTCAAAAGGGCTCTTGAATGTAGCCTTGGACTACTATAAGTTATAGGAAAATTAAGCCATATCCAATAATTTTGGCTAATCGTGCTGGTTGGTACTCATAAAGTGCTGTAAATATAGCTCCAGCAACATATTCACTCTCTCGGTCTACCCATTCATTTGTAAGTGAAAGCTCGTAAAAAAGTACAGCGCTAACACTATGAGCTAAACAACTCCGTCCAAAACCTCTTAGTAAACTGACTATCTTAGTCGCTAATAATAGACTTTGGAAGTCCTCAATACTTCACCACATTCTTGAAGAAAAGCTTAGCTATGTCTTCTGCTGAGCATTTCTTCGAGGCTGAAATGAAAATGGCATGCTTTGAGAATTTATCTACCACCATGACGATTGTCCTGCACCCATCCGATTTTGGAAGGCAAGTGATGAAATCCATTGATATCCTCTCCTATGGTTAATTCAGATTAGGCAACAGCTCAAGCAAGCTAGCTGGACACTATTGCTCTACTTTGCCCTGTTGGCACACCAAGTGCGTCAATATAAACTACTCTACCTTATCTCACATCTGAGGCCAATAATTTGCCAATTCGAGTAATGTCTGTGTCCACCTCTGTCCTAGATGTTAAAACTACTTAGTGTCGTGACACTCTTTGATTAGGTTTTACTGTAAGCCCCTTATTTTACAACATAAACTCGATGTCCCTTGCTATACAATAAGCCATCCTCAACCTAAAATCGCTTCAATTTCTCATGCTTCACAAAAGAAACTAACTACTTGGCCAATATATCATGCTTTATTCCTTTCTTGATTAGTGCAAGAACCTTACCTTGTATCCGACTCATGGCAGCAAGCTCAACTTTCTAACTCAAAGTGTCTACTACAAATTGGCTTTCCTTGGCTTATATTCTAGTGCATAATCGAACTCAGCTAAGAAATCTTACCATCTCACTTACTTCGGATTCAACTTCTTTTAACTTTATAAATAGCTAGTAACCACATTGTTTGTCTTCACCACAAACTTAGACCCAAGCAGGTAATACTTTCATGTTTGCAAAATAGTGCACTACTACTCTCATTTCCTTGTCTTAGACCGTATATCACCATTTCATCTCATTAAGCTTCCAGCTCTCAAAAGCGATCGGATGCTCTACGTGCATCAACAGACCTTCAATCGCAAAATCAAAAGCATTCGTGTAAACCTCAAATTGTAAGGTGTTGTGCAAATTTTATTGAACTTACAAGCTCACGAATCTATTATATAATAGATTAATGGTAACGAGTGTCAATTCCACGAGGAGATTGATTTTAATTATGTGCAGAATTAATTTTCTAAGTGACAATTAAATTATGGTAACTTTATCCTAAATTGTGAATTAAAATGGCGGGGATAATTAAAAATGAAACTGTTATAATAAATCACTTGGGTATTCAGATCTGCATCAACATGCTCCATGGGCTAAATATTCCATAGTAATGCCAATTAAATCATAAAGGGAGATTCCACCTCATGAACCACGCTCAAATAAATATGGTGCCAAAGGCTTATCGTGCCAAATAATAATAACCTTATACTAGGGTGCCAGTTTAACCAGGGCGGTATCCAAACAAGACTATTATTATTTATCGACGAAAGTCAAAATAACCACAAATATTAGAGGGGAAGAGAAAGTAAATTTACCAAATTAAATCCATGGAACATATTGAGATTTCACCTTCAACCCAAGCTTAAAAGGAAATTAGCTATTCATATTTTAACTATGGATAAAAAGGAAATTTTATTAAAATACAAAGAAACTACAAGAAGGAAAAGGAATTTCAGAAATCTAAGCTTAAAAATGAATTAAGGGGTGTCAAATTAGGGGGGAAGAGCCCCCTTTTTATAGATACATTGAGTGAATCGTGACCATCAGATTAAAAACAGTTCGGACACTCAGGATTGCGCCACGTCATCAGTCAACAGTCAATGTTTGAACAGTAACGCCGTCTGAATAGCAAATAATCCCATGTATGCGTATGTACTATATACACGATTTTTGCTCCACTGAGATGCTGCCACGTCATCGATCTACAGTACATAAGAAATTTAGTTCAATAAGATCGTGACACATCATCGGTCGATACCACGTCATCGGTCAACGCCACATAAGCAGTCAATACTACATAATTCGTCCAATCAAATACTGCCACGTCATAGGTAGTTACCACATTATCGGTCCGTATATATGAACAGTACCGTGAACAGTACCGTATATGTGAACAATGACTTTTTCTTTTAATGCTCCTTTTAAGGTTTCGACCGTCCTGAGTCCACATATGACGTCCGTTTTACTGTCTGATCACTCGTTCATTATGAAACGATCGTGATACCCCTAAAATACATAAAATACATAATTATAATAAAACACATATAATTAAATAATAAAATACTTAAATAAATAAAAGTAGCAATGTTAGTGAGATTTAAAGTGTAAAATGATGATTTTCTCCTTTATAAATATATACTTTCTAACACTCAACATGAGGCATGATTCAATAGCACTAAGATCATCCTCCATAATGGCCTTCTTAAAGGCATTTAAGACCTATTAGTTTGTCTCTGTCTATTTGCACTTGGTAGCCTTCTTGGGCAAGTCAGTAGTATGGCAATAGCGGATAGAAAATGTATGTTTATAAACAAGAATATCGTTATTTTTTACTTCAAGTTCTACTAACTTCTTTACTTTTATAGATTCAAGTTTTTTATGAATTTAATTATGCGTATTTTATTATAATTAAGTATTTTACGTATTTTAGGGGCATTATGGTTTTTTCATAATAAACGAGATATCGGATGACAAAATAAATAATAAATCTGAACTTAGAACGATCAAAAACCTTAAGAGGAGTATAAAAATAAAAATATCACTGTTTACATATACGTTACTGTTTACATGTATGATATTGTTTATGATATTGTTCATGACACTGTTCATATATATTGTACGATGACATGACATTAACCGATGACGTGACGTTGACCGATGATATGGCACTAACCAATGATGTGGCAACATTTGATTGGAGGAATGATGTGGCATTTACTGATTATGTAGTGTTGACTGATGACGTGGCTTGACTGATGAGGTGTCACAATCTTATTGGATAAAAATATTTATACACTGTTGACCGATGACGTGGTAATATGTTAGTGGATCAGAAAAACGTGCGTATGGTACATGCATATACACGGGATAATAGCCCTAATGATGTGTTCAAACCAATTAGAACTTGCCACGTTGTGCAATCCTATGCATCCAAATTGTTTTAATCCGATGGTCATGATTTACCCGTTGTATCTATTAAAGGAGGGCTTCCCCCCTTAATTAGAGCCCCCTGAATTCATTTCTGAACTCTATTTTCTGAAATTCCTTCTCTATCTTATATTTTCTTTGTATCTTAATAAAATTTCCTTTTTATCCATAGTTCAAATATAAGTAGCTAATTTTTTTTTAAGCTTGTGTTGAAAGTAAAGTCTTAACATGTTTCATAGGCTTAATTGTAAATTTATTTTATTTTTCCTTTAATTTCTGTGAATGTTTTGATTTTTCGTTGACAGACTATTTGGCACGATAAGCCCTTAGCACTATATTAATTAGAGCGTGGTTCAGGATGAGTAGATTTCCTCCTCATGATTTAATTAGTATTAATAAAGAATATTGAGCCTTAGCGTATATTGATGCAGATCCAGATACCCAAGTGATTTATTATAATAGTTATATTTTTAATTATTCACGCCATTTTAATTTAGGATAAATTTACCATAATTTAATTACTCACTTAAAACATTAATACAACACACAATTAAAATTCACTTTCTCGTGGAATCGACACTTGTCACCATTAATCTATTCTATAATAGATTCATACACTTGCGAGTTCAATAAAATTTGCACAACAAGTTTTTAGCGTTGTTGTCGGAAAGGTAAGTTATTTTAATTTATTAAATTAATTTTTTAAAGTTTTTTTATTTTTTTCTTATAAAAAATAATAATTCCATAATTTAATTTTGTAATTTAAATTTCTGTAATTTAATTTTTACTTTACTTTTCTTTGTAATTTTTTTGTTTATCTTGTAATTTATTTTAATTTTAATTAATCTATTCCCTTTATTTTCTTTTTAGTGCTTAAGTGTATTTCTTTGGTAATTTTTTCATTTATCTTGTTAATTTATTTTAATTAATTTATAGACTTAATTCTTAGAGTTAATTTTTTAAAGTAAATTTTTTTGTTGCTTTCTTTTAAAATTATAGAAAAATTAAAAAAATTAAAAAAATTAAAAAAAATGAATCTGTAAATTTAATTTCTTTGTAATTTCTTTAAATTTCTATAATTTAATTTCTAAGTTATTTTTCTTTGTAATTTTTATTTATTTTGTTAATTTATTAATTTATAGAATTAATTTTTTTAGGTAATTATTTTTTAGTTGTTTTCTTTTAAAATTTTTTCTTGTAATTTAATTTCTTTTCTTTTTCTCTTCTTTATATTTCTATAATTTAATTTTTTATTTTTTGGTTGTAATTTATCTTGCTATTTTATTTTTAGTTAATCTATTTCTTATATTTTCTTTTTAGTACTTGAGTATATGTTAATAGTAGGGTTGTAACAACATGATAAGGTTAGTATCGTAATTTCTTCTTCTTCTTTATTTTTTTTATTAAATTTATTCTTATTTTTTTGTTCCATTTCTCATTATATATATATATTATGCATGGTCGAATGTTGCAATTATTTAATCTTGAATCTATAGATTTAGAATTGGAAAAAACACTCCGCACACACAAACACATCGCATTTAAAAATAAAATTGAAATAGATTTGCAACAACAAGAACCACCACAGGAGAGGCCATTTAAGGACTATTTCAGTCCCTTAGTTAACTTGAACACATCATGTATACGATACTCAAATGTAGCTGCTAGGAGTTTTGAATTAAAACGTGGTGTGCTAAATTGTCTCCCAATATTTTATGGCCTAGAAAATGAGGACCCATATAATCATTTAAATGATTTTCATGCTGTTTGTCAAACTTTTAGATATAAGAATTTTTCAGATGATGATGTTAAACTCAGACTATTCCCATTTTCTTTAAAAGATAAAACTCGTTCATGGTTTAATACATTGCCTGCTAATAGCATTACATTATGAGAACAAATGATAATAAAATTTTTAAATAAATACTTCTCAGTTCATAAAATCAATTCTATTCGTACGAAAATTTCAGAGTTTATCCAGAGAGAAGACGAGTAGATTTTCAAAATGTGGGAGCGATTCAACGGGCTACTCTTAAAATATCCAGATCATGGATATGAAAAATGACACAAATGCCAATACTTTTTGGAAGGATTATTGTCAAATGTGCAAGAATGGCTAATGGTAACAAGTGAAGGAGAACTAATGTCCAAAAGTGCATCAGAAATTTGTGATTTCTTCCAACAACAAGCGGATAATTTCCAACAACGAAGTCGATCATTCAAAAATAATAAAAGAATTAAGGGAGTAAATGAGTCCAAATTGGTGAGTCAAGCTCGGAAATCAAAGAATTCAAGGAAATGATTGAAGGACTTACCCGATAAATTACATCATTAACAGCGGCTAAATCAACAGAGTCACATGACGATGACTTATACCCAAATCAAGCCAACGCCATAGATGTAATAAGGAAACAATTAAACCACAACCCTTACTCCAACACACATAATCCTGGATGGAGAGACCACCTTAATTTTTCATGGTCTCAAGAATTCCAACAGAATGGACCAACAACTCCAGCTCTATCAATACAACCAATTCCTTAAGTTCCACAAGCCTTCAGCCACCATTTAGACCTTATAAGCAAAACTCAAATTATTCTCAACTCAGACCATGGGAGGATGCATTTGAGAATTTCAAGAATTCTATCCACTCTACGATCAAGCAACAAAACCGCACCATTGATAGAATATGAAATGAGATGAGAGCAGGCTTCAACTCCCAGGCTTAATCAATTTTTAACCTCGAGAAAATAGTTGGCCAACTTGCCTCTTCAGTTCAAACCTTAGCAATGACTGTTGAGAAAGACAAATTTTTAAGTCAACCAGTGCTAAACCCTAAAAAAGTGCATGAAGTAAGTACCAGTTCACCTCAGCAACATAGAGAAGTCAAAGCCATTATGACCTTACGAAAAGGAAAAGAAGTTAATAACAAAGTAGAGCTACCGGTGACCAAAATAACTCAAATTATACCTATAAGTGCTAAAGACTCATTATCAGAGGAGAAAGAAGAAACCAACCCACGAGAGTATATTCCTAAAGTTTCATTTCCCCAGAGGTTAGCTAAAACAAAGAAGGAAAAATTCACGGGTGAAATTTTTGAAATCTTCAAACAGGTAAGGATCAATATCCTTTTACTTGATACTATAAAACAAGTACCATCTTATGCCAAGTTTCTTAAAGATCTTTGTACTAAAAAAAAAATATTCATGTTCAAAAGAAGGCATTTTTAATAGAAAATGTTAGCTCTATACTTTAACATAAATTTCTCTGAAATGTAAAGACCCAGACTCCCTACTATCTCATGTAGTATAGGGAGCCACACAATTGAGAATGCTTTGTAAGACTTAGGTGCTAATGTTAATCTGTTGCCTTACTCAGTGTTTGTTAAACTTGGACTGGGAGAATTACACCCAACTCTAGTGGTGTTACAGCTTGCAGATCGATCCACAAAAATACCTCGTGGTATTGTGGAGGATGTCCTTATCCAGGTAGATTCAAAGAAGCATATCCCCATTATCTTGGGTCATCCATTATTGGCAACTGCCGATACTCACATTCAATGTAGGACTGGAAACATGCAGTTGTCTTTTAGCAATATGACCATGGAGCTAAACGTCTTCAATATTGCCAAACAACCTCACAATACAGATGATGAAATTGTTGATGTGGATTTAATTGATAAATTAGTTGATCATATATTTCCTTTAAACCTTAGTGATCACTCTTTACTAACATGTTTAACTTATTTTGGTTTAAATTTTAATATTGATAGATCGATTGATGAGGTTAATGCCTTATTAGATTTATTGCCATGTATAGACATTGATAAATGAAAGACAAAGATAGAGCAATTGGTACCATTAAAAAAAAATCTCATCCTATCATTAGAATCACCACCAAAGATTGAGCTTAAACTTTTATTTGACCCTCTGAATTCTACATTTTTGAGAAAAGAAAGAACATTGTCAGAAATCATCTCATTCTCTCTTGATGACAAACAAAAGAATATAGACATCATTGACTCCATTTTTAGTTCAAAAAGGAGAATATAACTAGTAAAACCAAAAGAGATTCCTAACGACAAAAATGATAAAGACTACAAAAAGCAAATAAAAATCCTCCATGACAAGTGGAGCATTAAAAAATCTTTCACACCAGGTCAGAAAGTATTTTTGTTCAATTCTCAATGACACATTTCTCCAAGTAAATTATGCTCTCGATGGTCTGGTCTATCTACTGATCATATTATTTTTTCACATAGAGCCATTAAATTTAAGAATCCAAAAAATGATGTAATTTTTGAAGTTAATAGTCAGAAAAGTAAAATCATATCACGAATACCAACCATGTGGAGAAAACAGCACAAAACATTTAAGTGACCTGAAATTTTTTTTTTCTTTTTGTTTCCTTTCAATGATTTAAAGTTTCTTTTCCGTTTTTAATTATATTTGTGTAAATGTATTTGTTTAACTATTAAGTTTTTTTTTATCATTTTTTGTCATGAATATGTCAACTAAAAATCATCTCTTCAATATTTTTAGACAGTTTCGATGTATACAATCTTATTTCAGAGGTCAGATACAATTTTATAAAACATATCGTATTTGGCAGTTACAACCACCAGAGTTAGTAGCCCATGTTGAGGATTTAGAAGGAGATATTAAAGAAATTGATAGAGATATCTACAGCATCCAATCAAAGCTTGAGGTAAATTCAATAAGAGGAGGATGGTAAGTTAATTTTTTTGTGTTATTTTTTTCCTTTACGTGTGTTGTGTTTTTGCTAGATTTTTTTTCCTTCTTTGGTGTGTTATCATTTTTCGCCCCGGTTAAATGGTGAATAATGATACTCCGTGACAATCAACGTCAGTTACTTAAGTTTCTCATAATAACTAATATTCTAAGTTGAAGGTATGAATAGAAACGAGATCTTAGCAAAACTTCACAAGCGATTTCCTTCACTTCTTTATAATGCTCTCCTCACCATTTATAAAGCTCGGTCCGAACACATTCAATTACTTATGAAAAATCATATCCCTGCGACATCCGAGGGATAATAGAAGCTAAAGTGCAGTTGGCAGATGAATTGCCTCCCAAATTTATTGAATACATACCTGGTTGTAGTAAAGAAAATTATTCAAGAAAACAAAGAACCCAAAAGCTTTCTAATGTTTGTCATAAGCGTGCCAGAATGAGATGCGATAAAAAGAAATGTTCTTTAAGAATGCTGTTTGATAATAGGAAAGATAAGATTCAATTCATTAGGGATGGCTTGAATAAAAAGTCATTGGATGATATTATTTTGTCTCTTGAAACACATCCCAATGGATACATCCAAAATGCAATACTCTAGTTATGGCAGTTTGTAAGAAAACTGAATAGGAACCCTATCCTCAACCCATAGAGGGTGTTCAAACCATTTCTGGACATAAAACCAGAGGAAGATGTGAGCCACAGTCGCATCTAGTTATAAATATCCTTTTATTTCAATGTTGTTTTATTTCACTGTTGTTTGATCACTTATATTTTTGTCTTTACTAATTTTATACTATCATTATTTGCTTTGTCTTTTCATTATTTTCTTTTTTAATTTCGAACCATATGCTTTACGAGTTATTTGACATAGACAAGTTATCTCATTTACAGCTGTGAACCATTATCAACAAGATCCTTAAATATGATTTTTTTGTTAAGGTGCTCATAAATTATTTTTGAGAAGTATCCAATGGCAGATACTCCCAACAACCAAATCAAGAATATTTGTGTACTTTCTGGATTTAATTATGGCAAATATAAAGAATTTATTGAGATAGCTGTAGATCTTGGTTGAAGCATAGCAGCTAGGAAACTACACTTAGTTTATGGAGAGGTGATCGAGGGTTATCAAAACTAGTTTCAGAAGCTGCTTTTACCATAAAGAGCCAAGTATTAGGCATCATCCCAACAATCTTGAAACCTTTTAGCTGTTTTGTCTAACTCACCAACTAGAGAAGAGTTAGTCGTTTCAGGTATGCAAGAGAGAATAACTGAAACGCTGAATTATACTGATGCCTTTATTTTTTTACTAGGAGATCTTACAATTCTAGAGGCACTAATGACATTAGCATCTTGGTCCTATCTGAACATTCATAAGAAATCCATTAGTTTGTTAATTGTCAATAACTTTTATGATGGCTTTCTCGTATTTTTTAACCATATAATAAAAAATTATTTCATTCTTTCCACAGTGAAACAAATCTTTATTTGTGCTCTGTTGAGTGTTAGAAAGTGTATATTTATAAAGGAGAAAATTATCATTTTACACCTTAAATCTCACTAACATTGCTACTTTTATTTATTTAAGTATTTTGTTATTTAAATATGTGTGTTTTATTATAATTATATATTTTATGTATTTTAGGAGCATCACGATCGTTTCACAATGAACGAGTGATCAAATAGCAAAATGGACGTCATATTTGGACTCAGGACGATCGAAAACCTTAGGAAGAGTATAAAAGGAAAAACGTCACTATTAACATATACGGTACTGTTCACGGTACTGTTCATCTATACGATATTATTTATGTTATTGTTCACGACACTGTTCATACATATAGACCGATGATGTGGTATTGATCGATGATGTGATAACTATCTATGATGTGGCAGTATTTGATTGGACGAATTATGTGGCATTGACTATTTTCATGGCATTGACCGATATGATGTTCACTGATGATGTGTCACAATCTTATTGGGCTAAATTTCTTATGTACTGTAGATCAATGGCTTGGTAGCATATCAGTAGAGCAAAAATCGAGTGTACGGTACATGCGCATACAAGGGATTATTTGCTATTCAAACGGTGTTACTGTGCAAATAACAGCGTTAATATGCAAATAGCAGCCGTTACTATTTAAACGTTGACTGTTGACTGTTGACTGATAATGTGGAGCAATCTTAAGCGTCCGAACTGTTTTTAATCCAATGGTTACGATTCACTCAATGTATTTATAAAAAGGGGGCTCTCTCCCCTAATTTGATATCCCTGAATTTATTTTTAAACTTAGATTTCTAAAATTCTTTCTCCTTCTTGAGTTTCTTTGTATTTTAGTAAAATTTTCTTTTTATCCCTAGTTAAAATATGAGTGGCTAATTTTTTTTTAAGTTTGGGTTGAAGGTGAAATTTTAACATGTTCTATGAGCTTAATTTGGTAAATTACTTTCTCTTCCCCTCTAATTTTTGTGGTTGTTTTGACTTTTCGTCGACAAATAATAATAGTCTTGTCTAGATACCACCCTGGTTAAACCGGCACCCTAGTACAAGATTATTATTATTTGGCACGACAAGCCCTTAGCACCATATTTATTTAAGTGTGGTTCATGAGTTGTGGAATCCCCCCTTATGATTTAATTGGCATTAATATGGAATATTTAGCCCATGGAGTATGTTGATGCAGATCCGGATACCCAAGTGCTTTATTATTACAGTTGTAATTTTTATTATTCCAGCCATTTTAATTCATAATTTAGGATAAATTTATTATAATTTAACTGTTCACTTAGAAAATTAATTCTGCATATAATTAAAATCAACCTCTTTGTGGGATCGACACTCGTCACCATTAATCTATTCTACAATAGATTTATGCACTTGCAAGTTCAATAAAATTTACACAACATGCTCTTACTGCTAATGAACTACTTGATCTGTTACAAGCTTATAGACCAGAGCCACATCCACTAATAATGGTAGCAGTAGCCGTAGTAAGAAGTGCAAATTAGATTTAACTCTCCGTTTATAAATATTTTCTTCTATGTTGCAGTACCTAGGTGATATCTTCTAATCTCTACTTTTTTTCTTTAAAATATTGAGGACAATGCTTTCTTCTGGTTGGGGAGAAGAAATAATTGATAATTATAAAATGTCTTAATCTTTGTTAAGTTTTTACTAATTTTTATTGTAGGAACTAACTATGGTTAACTTTTTACGTCGAAGATGGCTGAATATGGAGTGTAGTGACTCTAGAAACGCATTTTCTTAATTTAAAAGTTAAAAAAAATTATTTTTCAGTCATTTTTTTAACTTCATTTTAAGTGTAATTTTTCTAACTTCCTCTTTCTAATTTTTCCTTTATAAATATACACATTCAAAATTTTGAGTTGAAAATGGCTGAATATGGAATGTTATAATTCTAGAAACGCATCTTTTTACTTTTCTTTTTCCTAACAAAAAAAATAAAAAATATATATGTTTTGTGATTTTTTAACATGATGACTTTCAAATTTTAATATTTATATTATCTTTGGTCTTAAGTTTTGTTCCACTATGTTGGCTACTCTACATGTTGATGTCTGAGACAAAAATATGAGTTGCTTGAAAAAATATATATGTCATAATAAATTACAAATGAGTTCTTCAACCTATCATTTTCTTGGAGAGTAATCCTTTTTTACCCATTACTTACACAGCTTAACAGTTTATACATGATCTATAAATTTCTTTTGAGTCAACCTTTTAAAAAAATTTTAAAAAAGAAAAAATATTTTGTGTGTTGTTATATCTGAAAGTTTATCTAATTAGTATATATGGAAGATTAGTTAGTACCCTAAAAGACGATAGAAATGCCATTTTTAACCCATTTGAGTTTTTCTAACCATCATTTTTGTGAAATATCCTTACTTAACCCTTTTGAGCCTATAAAAAAAATTATTATATTTTTCTTTGTTAACTTATCATCTCGACTCAACTCCAATCTGAAATATTACTCAATGTCGTATAAATTTCATAACTCATTTATGTTTGAGAAAAATGTAAATAATTAGTTTGTTCAATAAAATTGTGCTTTAGTAAAAAAAAATAAAAAAAAGAAAAAAATTAAAAATTTATATATTAGTTTTAAAAAAAAGAGAAATGTACTCTGTAATTTAAAAAAAAAACTCCCTTTTTTTTCTCAAACATATATTTTGTTTTTCTTTTCCTATTTTTCTGTCTTGTTAGTCATATCCCAAGCAGCCTACGTTATGGAACTATAGTTTGAAGTAGAAACTAATTACATAGACTATAAAGATGTAGTGATGCATAAAAAAATAATAAAAAGAAAAAAATATATATATAAATACATATATTAGTCTGATTCACATTTTTACTTGAGATCGTATTATTTCTAAGTTCTGAGCATATTTATTTCATCTTAGTGAGAGTGCGTAATATTACTTTAATATTTTCTCTCAATTTACCATTCATGGGAGTGATTATTGTTATTGGGTTTAATTTCTTTGTAAGAGTGTCACTACCAGTGAAATTTTAGGGTATTGACATGTCATTCTTGAAAGCAGCTTGGTTACAATAGCTATGACAAAATCTACTGGATTGATTTATGTGGATAGTTGATTTGAAAATATTATTTCTTAAAGACTAAAGATAATGCTTATACTTTTATTTGATTTACATCATAAAGTTTAATTAAATAAACATGATAGTTAAAAAAAAATTTTTGGGATTGAATTTGATTTCGCTTAATTTGCTAGGGACTAGCAATAAGATAATTAGGGGATGTGTTGACTACTAAAAAATGTATATTTATAAAGAAGAAAATAGTCATTTTTCACTTCAAGTTCTATTAACTTCTTTACTTTTATGTATTCAAGTTTCTTGTAAACTTAATTATGCGTGTTTTATTATAATTAAGTATTTTACGTATTTTAGGAGCATCATGATCATTTCACAATAAATAAAATATCATATGACAAAATGAGTAGTAAATCAGAACTCAGAACGGTCAAAAACCTTAGGAGGAGAATAAAAGTAAAAATATAACTATTCATATATACGATACTGTTCACATATACGGTACTGTTCATAGTATTGTTTATAACACTATTCATATGTACTGTGCGATGACGTGGCATTGACCGATGACATAGCACTGACCAATGACGTGGCAGCATTTGATTGGAGGAATGATATGGCATTGATTAATTATGTGGCGTTGACTGATGACGTGCCTTGACTGATGAAGTGTCAAAATCTTATTGGATAAAAATATTTATGCATTGTTGACCAATGATATGGTAGTATGTTAGTGGATCAGAAAAATGTTCGTACGGTACATGCATATACACAGAATAATAGCCTTGATGATGTATTCAAACCAATTAGAACTTGCCACGTAGGGCAATCCTATGCATCCAAATTGTTTTAATTCGATGGCTATAATTTACTCGTTGTATTTATAAAAGGAGGGCTCTCCCCTTAATTGGAGACCCTTGAGTTCATTTTTTAGCTCCATTTTTTTTTAAATTCATTCTCTATCTTATATTTTCTTTGTATCTTAGTAAAATTTTCTTTTTATCCCTAGTTTAAATATAAGTAGTTAATTTTCTTTCAAGTTTAGGTTGAAGGTGAAGTCTCAACATGATCCATGGGCTTAATTGGTAAATTTATTTTATTTTCTCCTCTAATGTCTATAGATGTTTTGACTTTTTGTTGACAGATAGTAATAACACAGTTATTCCTGTTTGGCACAATAAGCCCTTAGCACTATATTAATTAGAGCATGATTCATGATGAGTGGATTTCCTCCTCATGATTTAATTTGTATTAATAAGGAATATTGAGCCTTGAAGTATGTTGATGCAGATCCAGATACCCAAGTACTTTATTATAACAGTTGCATTTTTAATTATTCTTGCCATTTTAATTTAGGATAAATTTACCATAATTTAACTACTCACTTAGAAAATTAATTCAATACACAATTAAAATCTACCTCCCTGTGGGATCGACACTTGTCATTATTAATCTATTCTATAATAGATTCGTGCACTTGTGACTTTAATAAAATTTGCACAACAACCTTCATTGGTGGCTCTCATTTAGAAATGGCTTGAACTTTAACCTTGCCTATGAGTAGCATCTTATCTCGGATCTTGTGTCTAAGGAAATCAACTTTCGATTAGCAAATAAACAAATCTCCTACTTAACATATAACTTGTTATTTCATAGTAACTCGAACACAATCTGCAAGTACTTGGCATGCTCCTCCAAATGTCACTGTAGATTACAATGTCGTTGAGATACACTGCTACGAACTAATTAAGGTATGGTTGAAAAATTCAATTCATAAGCATACAAAATACGGCTAGAGCATTCTTGAGGCTGAATGGCATGACTTTGGACTCGTACGCCCTCATTTTTCGTGACACAAGCCATTTTTAGCTCATCTCTCTTTGTAATCCGCACTTAGTAGTAACGCAAATTCAAATTAAGCTTAGAGAAGTACTTGCCTCGTCCATTGATCGAATTAATCGGCAATCAGTGAGATTGGATATTTATTCTTCACTGTCACTTTTTTGAGTGCTAGGTAGTCTATGCAGAGTCAAACCAAGCAATCATGTTTTCATTGGAATAGTATTGATGCCCCATATGGTGCCTTTGAAGACTGAATATAACTTGTGTCTAACAGTTCCTTGATTTACCTTCGCAACTTATCTAACTCTAGTGGAGACATACGGTATAGTGCTCGTGTAGGCGACTTGGCACTTGGCTCTAGCATAATCTTATGGTCTACCTCTCCATTTGGCTGTAAGTGCTTCTTTAATTCGGGTGGCTTCATGTTTGTATACTCCTCGAAGACTTGAGCTACTATTTTCAATATGGGATTTATGGCATTATTCTCATTACTGGCCTTATAGAGGTGGCGAAAAAAGTCTTATCGTGCCATTTGGCACCCTTACTAACTTGCATTGCAAAAAATTAGCTTGGTGGTATGGCTTTACTCACTATTGGAACCAAACATAGAGAGTACTTTAGGATGCACATTGAATTGTACTTTAGAAGTGGCAAGGCATTGAACTATCATAAGAATATCATGCCTAATACTAGCATAAAGTCATTGAGTAGAACAATAAAGAAATCCACCTTGCCTCCCCAGGTGCCTAGATGCAACTCCACATTGCACGCTATTCTAGTTAATGGTTTGGCCTTCGAATTCACCGTTTTAAGCCAGCCCTCTGATTTCTCTACTTTAAATCTTAACCACATAACTTCATCCACTTTGATAAAATTATGCGACGCTCTCTTATTAACCAAAGATTGTGTCTTGTTTTTATTGATCATGGTTTCCATATACATGAGTGACTTGTCTTGCATCTTTACTAGAATTTGCTTCACTTTCAGCGCGTTAAAGATTTAAAGGTAGCCCATGTTAGCAACATCGGCTGGTGGTGCTTCTAGTTATTTCTATTTGGCCTTGTTAAAAGTTGTGCAAATTTTATTGAACTCGCAAGCGCACGAATTTACTGTAGAATAGATTAATGGTGATGAGTGTCGATCCCACGAGGAGGTTGATTTTAATTATGTACAGAATTAATTTTCTTTAATGGGTGAATAAATTCGTGGTGAAATTGATGTAAATTATGCTTGAATTTAAATTACAATGGCAGAAATTAAATTGAACTGGAATCTATTGAAATGACGTGCTTTGGGTATCCGAATCTACATCAACATGCTCCATGAGCTAAATATTCCATATTAATCCAATTAAATCATAAAGGGGGATTTCACACCTAATGAACCACGTTCAAATAAATATAGTGCTAAGGGCTTATCGTGCCAAATAATATTAATCTTATACTAGGGTACCGGTTTAATTAGGACGATATCTAGACAAGACTATTATTATTTATCGATGAAAGGTCAAAACAATCACAAATATTAGAGGGAAAGAGAAAGTAAATTTACCAAATTAAGCTCATGGGACATGTTGAGACTTCACCTTCAATCCAAGCTTAAAAGAAAATTAGCTACTTATTTTTTAACTAGGGGCAAAATGAAAATTTATTAAAATACATAGAAAATACAAGAAGGAGAAGGAATTACAAAAATCTAAACTTAGAAATGAATTCAGAGATATCAAATTAAAGGAGGGAGAGCTCCCTTTTTATAGATATATTGAGTGAATCGTGACTATCGAATTAAAAATAGTTCGTACGCTCAGGATTGCGCTACATTATCAGTCAACAGTCAATGTTTAAATAATAACACGGTTTGCACAGTAACACAGTTTTGCAGAGTAATACTATTTGAATAGTAAATAATCCCATGTATATGTATATATCATACACACGATTTTTCTCCTTTGAAACGCTGCCACGTCATCGATCCATAGTACATAAGAAATTTAGCCGAATAAGATCGTAACACATCATCGGTCAATGCCACGTCATCGGTCAACACCATATAAGCAGTCAATGCCACATAATTCGTCCAATCAAATACTACCACATCATAGGTAGATGCCACATCATCAGTTCGTATATATGAAAAGCGATCTGAGTGAGCGATCACGTGACGTAATGAGGTCGAGTATATGGGAACATTGATATTTTTTCTTTTATGTTCCTCCTAAGATTTTCAACCGTCCTGAATCCAAATATAACGTCTGTCTGATCACTCGTTCATTGTGAAACGATCGTGATGCCCCTAAAATACATAAAATACATAATTATAATAAAAACATACATAATTAAATAATAAAATACTTAAATAAATAAAAGTAGCAATGTTAGTGAGACTTGAAGTGTAAAATGATGATTTTCTCCTTTATAAATATACACTTTCTAACACTCAACATTAAACATAGCATTAAAGGCCTTCTTCTTTAGGTAAACTCACATCCAATGATCCCTATCATAAAGAAAACAATTATGTCTATGCTTTGCCTCTTTCTGGCTATCTTTTAAGCGATCCTTCAAGCTATCCTTCTTTTACGGCTTTTTCTTGTCAGCATGGTATTGCAACTTATCTTTCTTTGCTCCTCCACTTTTACCATGTTAAGGCTTATCATCTTTCTTTGGATTTGAAGATTTACCTTCTGAAACTCCATAAGTGTGTCTGCCTAGGTGAGGGCAGTAGAAATATCATTTACTTGCGCTATTGCAGCTCTTGTTATACCTACAGTTAGAATCCCTCTATAAAGTTGAATAGTAAATCATCTGAGTTCATGTTGTCGATTTAGAGCATGAGCTTCGAGAATTCATCGACATACTTCAAGATGGATGTTATATGCTTTAGTTTCCTCATTTTCTCTAAGCTTTATACGCCATATTCCCCAGATAAAATTACTTATTGAGCTCGCACTTGAGCAACTCTCAAGTGTTAATGATGTACGTCTCATGTAAAATCTTTGCATGTTTTTACTACCACCAAGTGGTTGTGTGATCCTTGAGATATCTAGTGGTAATTTTAACTTTTTCTTGGTCCTTTTGGACATTTATGGCCTTGAAGTACGTCTCCATAGACCACAAAAGGTTCTCGATCTCTTGGGCGTCTTGTTTGCCTTCATATCTCCTTGGCCTCGGAACTTCAACCCTCATTAGAGGTACAACATTGGTGTTGAGCACTCCGTTGGCCAACACTTTCTTGCAAAGTGCCCAATCCGACTTGGCTTCCTCAAGGCCCACCTATAGCTCCTCGACTTGAGCCCAAAGTACTTCGATCGAGTTCCATAGCACCGCTTGAAACTCTTCAAGATTTTAGTATTGTGCTAACATGTCTTGCCTTAGGTCATTCATCCATCCCTTAAGGCAATCAACCTTCTCCATCTTCTGTTTAAAGATTTTGAGGTGCTCATTGATTTTGGTAATGACAATTTTCCCACGAATAACCTAATTCTCCATGGTATTGAACAAGTTCGCTGATTTCTTATTATTGTTTTTTCCCTTTTTTAAGTTGGGATTTGGCTCCCTCCTCCTTTTGTCATTACGAGTAAGGTCCCATATCCTTCCAATCAACTGACACAACTTTTCCAAAGTGAACCTGGCTCGAATACCAACTATCATAGCCCACTTACTTTATTGTAGAGTTGTGCGACCTTGGGCATAAAATGCACATACTCTTGGACCTAAGTCAGTATTATACTCTCAACACGTTATTGGTTTTAGAAACCAAAAAATGTAACTAATACAACTCATACAATTAAGTAGGAAACGATTTATATTGCTCATATTGTCTACGATTTTGTTACATACTTAGACCAAATAAGGCTTCTAGTCTATATAGAGTACAAGAGGTAGAGTAAGTATGCATTTATTATCTACCACCTACTAACTACTCGATAATTATAAGGAAAAATATCTATCTCTACTAGAATCATCCATGGGCCAGACCATAGAGAGTATCAATCCATAACATAAGGCATCACAGTATGCATTCGCATCCCATTTTTTGGAATTCTTTCTAAACAATAGTTTTAGTGATTGGTTTTATAGGGACAAACACTCTTTTAATAGATTTTTTTAAATATACCCTATTTGTCTTTAACCTCTTACTTACATTTGCCTCATGAAGGTGGGAAAATAAAAAATACCCTTAAAAAATCATGAATTTATACCATTTCTTCCTCTCATTATTCTCTTTTCATGGTTTCCTCTTCTCACTATTTCTTCTTCTCACAATTTTCTCTTCTCTTACCATTTCATCTCTACAAAGGTTTTTTATATAAATAAACTCTTCTAAAGGTGTAATGTCGAGTGGTGAATAAGGTATGTTTGAAACACAACCATTTTGTATGCTTAGGGATTGACATGATTTTATTATAAACATATTTGCTAATGACTTATGAGTTTTAATAGTACATTATTCATTTCTTATGCTTGCACACACACGTACCAAGGGATGGCAAAATTCAGATCCATATTGAATTTTGAACATTTGAATATTGGTAATATCCGCTCAGATTGTAGATAGATATTCTGGATATTCAGTATAATAATAAATTTAAATATAATTTTAAATATAATAATTTATCAAATAACATTAAACAAAATCCAATTATAATTTAACAACTAACAATTTAACATCAATTCAACATAACTAATATATAACAACACTATAAATTCATAAACAATAATTTCACAATATAAATCAAACATAAAAATATAAAAAAAAAACTAAGGTAAACTAATTTATTAAAATATTCTCTAATTATTATTATTAGTTTTTTAACATACCTTTCATAGTTAATGTAGATTATAGAGTTAATTTTTTTATACACTTAAATAAATAATTTAATTTATATATTTTTCAATTAAAAATAATTAAATTATAAAATAATACGCGTCTCGATATTTGATTTTTTGGATGCAAGCGTATCATGATCTGAATCTACAAGGATTTTATTACTTAAGATTTGGATCTGTATTTTTTAATATACAGACTTAGATTTTTTGGGATCTAGAATTTTTTTATAATCGAGTCTTCCAAATCTGGATTTAACTGCCAACCCTTTATGCACCCGCCTCTTCCCACACACACATACTTTGTGGCATAAAATATAAGAATTTATGACCTCAATTTAGGTTATAAGTATTGAAAAATCAGTCCAAGAAGAAGTCAAGTATGAAATCAGGTAAGAAGTGAAGTAATGGAGATGAGTGAATTGAGTATTTATTCGAGTAAATATATCGAATAAGTTGAATATTAAGTCAAGTAAGCATTATACAACCTTTTAAAGAAATTGAATATAAAGTCGAATAAGTCGAGTATTAATATACGAATCTAGATTTTTTAATATACGAATCTAGATTTTTTTAAATCCATATACTAGTCGGATCTGGATTTTCTTACCATCCCTAGGCTATCCTAAGTCATTGTATAAGAATTTTTGTACTGAAATTGTATAAGGATGAATTTGTTATTTGTTATTAGATGAAATTATATTTAATATTTGTTGGATAGTTATGATTGTTGAAAATACTTTTTCATGGTTATTACATATCTTAATAGACAATTACATATTGATACAATCAAAATCGAGTATACTCAACGTTTTATCGAATTTAATTAAAGAAGAATTTTCATTTCAATTTATGTCCAATATTCTTGATTAGATACTCAACTTTCATGCAAAAAGTCGAGAATTTTTTATTGAATGGATATTCAGTCTAGGTTATATTGAAGTCGAGAATCCTAAGGTCCTTATCTAACTTAGGTGAAAAAGTCAAGAATTTTTACTGAATGAATATTGGGCAAGGTTATATTGAAGTTGAGTATTCTTGAGAGTTTACCCAACTGTGGTATAAGAAGTCAAGTATTCTCGACTATTTACCTGAGCTTGATGAGAGAAGACTTTTTACTAAAAATTTAGTATGGTTCAATTTAAGTCGAGTATTCTCAATTATTTACTTAAATTCAATGAAAAAAATAATTTCTCTGAATGAATACTTGAGCAAGGTTACATTGCAGTCAAGTATTCTCAAGTATTTTCCTGACTTTGATGAACGAAATTGAATATTTTTAGTTATTTATCCAACTTCAATAAGAGGAAAATTTTTATTGAACATTGGCCATGATTTAGTTGAAGTTGAATATTCTTGACTATTTACCTAAAAATGATTTAAAAAGTTAAAATTTTTGCTAAATATTAGACATGTTCATTTGAACTCGAGTGTACTCGACTCCCTACTAGACTTAATTTAAGAAGTGCAAAATTTGTCAGAGGACTTAATGCTAACTAAACAACCAAATAAACTAAAATATATAACTTAACTAATTTGCACATTCATAATCTTAGAAGTCAATTTGATGACCATAAGTTTCATAACCATATTGAACATTATAACCTACCCAAGGTTTTAATTAACAACATCACCAAAGCTTGACCACTGATAATACAAAGCTAACTCATTGTTATCCAAAGCAAAATACCAAAGAAAAAAATTAACTTCTTGTCATTATCGATTGCATTCCTCTATCAACTTTTTCTTAGCAAACATCCTTATAGATACTTATTTCTAGTATGCATAAATGGCTACTTGTGTAAAAATGCCACTTGGAATGATTTAACCATTCACAATTGAATCCAAGTAACATATAACAAACACCCTACATTCATGGCTACAAGAGATAAAAAGAAAGTTACAGTTAGTTTAACATTGAATAACTTAAGATACAATATAAAGAGAGAACACATTTTTTAAATATTCTTTTGTGGTGGTGTTTGAAACTTGCAAAACCTTCTACTAACAATTTAAACAATTATCATCAAAACGTGAATCATGCCCTGATATCTTATCTTATATCAGTGGCAAAATAACTAAAAATGGCAAGAACTTTTTCTTAAATGCAGTGTTATTCATATAATCTAACATGAGTCATAAGAAAAAATTGTCTCTTGTAGAAGTTCAAACTCTCTTAGTGCCCAATGTTCTTGCTCAAGATAAAGCGAAATATACACCTATAGAAAAAGTCATGAACACCATTGAAGACTCATTTGAGATTATTTTTGGGAGATTTAAAAATGATTTTGAAAATTTAAACGTTAATTTTAGTGTTTGGTTAAAAACAAAAAATCAAAATTTTTTTTTTTAAAATTAGTTTCTCTTATAGTTAATTTTGAAAAGTATGGAAAAAATAACTTTTATATTCTAATTTTAAGAATCAATTTTATTCTTTAAAATAATTTCATAAATATTCTTGTAATTATTAACCTAAACCCAAAATAATCTTTATTTAAATTAGAAACAAAATTAATATTTTAGTAATTTTTTATTATAATTCATCCATTCATTTCATTTTATCTTATTTCTTCTTTATATTTCATATTAGATCAAAAGTTCTCTATGGCAATATCATCTAACTTTTATTTCTAATTAAAATTATTATACTACACAATTAAATTAATATAATATAAATTTTATTTTAGTTAAAATTATTATAATACACAATTAAAAATATTGTATATACATCGTTTTATATGTATAAGTAAATTTCATTCTTCATTATTTACATTTTAGTCATTTTTTTCTCATAGCAATGAATTTCATCATTCATTATTTATATTTTAGTCATTTTTTCTCATAATAGTTTACAATAAAATTTACCAAAATACTAATAACTACTTTTAAAACTTACAATACTTTTAAAAATAGAATTTATCAAATACTTAACTGATTCTTTTCGTAATTAATTATTTTTACAACATAGCCAATAATAATTATTTTAAAAGCTACAACATTCTTAAACTGGCCTTGAACAAAAAAAAAAAATTATGGTCAATAGATCAAAAACATAAGTTATTTACTTTGGACACACATTTCCAATGAATAGTACATTTGAGTGTTTCACTCTTGGCATAATTAATGACATAGTTCGTAGCATTATCTGTCCAAACTTTTTCAAAGCTGTTCATATAAACTAAATACAAATGCTCTGACTTTTGCCAACACTATATAAAACAAATAAGTAAGTGCCTTATAACTTTTATATTTTTCCTAAATGCTTTATAAATGTAATAAAAAACTTAATTGATATATATTGTTGCTTATGGCACATTGATGCATATCCAAAGATGGAGAGTTGATCAAGGAGTGTCGCAAAGCATAAAAAAAAAGGTCTCAAGTGTTAAAGGATAATAAACAAACAAATACATTATTTAACTATTCATTAAATTACTTAACAAAAATTATTATTGTGCTAGATATTCATGCTCTTGGTTTGCATAATTGGTGGAAAAAGTTTTTCTCTGCATTATGGACAGGCCACCTAATAATTAAACTATGCATAAAAAGCAACAAATATGTTATTACATACGAACATGAATAAATGAAATTAACACTTAAAATGCAAGAGTAAAAGAAAATTATGGCTACCTTTTGTCATCATGCATCCAATCATAAAAAATTATTGAACCATTTGATTTAATTACTATATCCTTTCGTAACTTCTTGTAAGGGTCGATGTCAGGTGTGTTAACATATTCAGATTTTTTTTTCTCTTTTTTCTTAGATAATGTTGTTCTAATAGACCACAATCTTATTCTTGCATCTTTTTCTAAAGTGAGACTTAGTGGAATGTATATTAGTAATGTTAATTGCATAAGATACTGAGGTAGGAGCATTATGTAGAGGTTGCTACCTTACGGATAAGTACAACACAATTTATAATTTGATACACAACTATTGTCAAAAGAATTTAAATCAACTTAATTCATATATTACAAACTTGAACATCAATTTTATCTTTGTCTATGTTAAAAGCTGCGAAAGTAAGAATATCATGTTGTAGTGGCTGTATAAGTAAAAATATAAAAAAAATATCTTGACAATTATTTTTACCTTAACTACATTTTGTAAACCTAATTAGTGAGACTATCTTTCCCTATATTAGAGGTACTACAAACTCCTCGAGTAATTTTGTTATTCTCTAAATGTTTTTTGTAATCTTGTCAAGCTTTTCTTCCAAAACATCAATCTTTTGCAACTTTTTTTCAATCTTGCTTAGCCTATCATTACTTTTCTAAAATGTTAGAGCAACATGATCGCCTATAGAGTTATGACAAGGCGGATTGACTTATGAACATGCCTTAAGATATACTGCTAAGTTACTTTGATAAGTCAAAATATAAAACTGTCTTCAAAGAAATCAATTGACTTACTGTTTTACTTCTCTTTTTAGGGAATGGTGTAGTCCTTTGAAACCGAGATGCATATAGGAAAAAAAATCCTACTTATCATTAGTAACAGTTGTGTGCCTAGCGTATGTCACAAAATCTAGTTCGTTGTTAGTCTCATCGTCACTCACAACATAGGTTTCACTAAGCTATTGCTTTTACTCCACTTTCAAACCAAGATCTATTGGATGTAAGGTTGTGCAATCTCAATACTTCCATCGCTTCTCATAGCATGCAAGGCAGTCAATATCATAAGCTATGATTTCAATAAAGTTAAACCAGCAAACTACTTATACTTTAAACAAAATAACTAATGATAATGCTTCAAACTAAATAAACATGAAATACGTACGATGTCTTTATCTTTTAAGGATTTACTTATTACGTTAGCCATAATTTTATTTTTACAAAATCATTTAAGAATTCTTGAAACCTTCAAATCACCCTATTCGACTATAAAATTTTTGCTAAATCCAATAATGACCTCTTATGTCCATAACTGTAATGTTATAAGAATACATCAATATCATATGAAATTCATGTATTTATTATAAAAAATTTAATTAAGCATCCTCACTTAAAAGGCAAATAGGAAACCATAAAGCCTATATTTATTTTCCGTGCTTGGGATCCTATGAACCAGTTCTTTTGCTTCTTTTTATAATTATCTTCTTTAAAATCAACATTATTGCTTGAATGACAAGCGACCCCATGGATAACGATTGAATTTCTTAAAATTGACTAGTAGACGGATATGAAGGTCATCAATTTTATTTTTACGCCTCTTTCCTAGTAGTACAGACTCTAAGAAATACGAGATGGTAAACTTTATCATCGACATATTATCATTGAACTAGGCTATTAAATTTTTTTTTGTAACAATATTTTAAAAAACTCATGATTCCCCAGTATGAACACATCACATACACTATCATCATTGTCTCTCTTATGTACTAAAAAAATCTCGTCTTTGGTTGCATTCTTAATCCTATAATCAAGGCAAACTCTAACATAAAAAATCTATACTTTTTTTGTCCTCTCTTGAAGTACATTGTCTTATCAGTTGATTTTACGTACTAAAGTAATAACATGTAAACAATTAGTTGATTTTACGTACCATAGTAATAACATGTAAACAATTTAGCTAGAGAATTATAGATCTTGAAGTTACATGAAATAACCAAAGCATATTTCTTTGAGCACTTTCTATTGTTGCTTCATTAGATATTCCTTTATAAATAAAAGTACTTTCAATGATGGCATATTAGACACTTTCTCTAAAATTGCCTTTTAATAATCATGACCTTTTTAGAATATGGTCCAGAATCAACATTATTAAAAAAGAAAAGGTTTTAGCTAAAGGTTAAATGTGTTCATAAATTAATGAAATTGATGTGAATTCTAAACTATATAACAACTTTGTTTTTTAAAGAAAAATAAATCAATTTTATGTTTTTTTGCTTATAGTTTTGATTAAAAAAATTTTCTACACTCTCACTCTCCACCGATCTGAGACTCTCATCTCTTGTCTTTCATCCTCTCCGTCCCAGCTCGTTGTCTTCCTCATTCCTCCTAGCTCTCTGTCTTCCGTGCGTCGAAGCCCTGCCATCTAGATTCCAGGCCTCACGTCACTCATCATCATCGTCACAGAAGCAAGCTTGCATGCGGGTCGTCAAAGCAAGCTACCGTTCAACCCTCATGTGCTCCAAGCGGACCAAGCCTCGCGTGCTGGTAATTTGATTTTGTAACCTATTTTAATTAATTTTTTGTATTTTCTATAATTTGTTAATTTGATTTTGTCACCTATTTTAATAAATTTTCTATATTTCTTATAATTTTATTAAATACATGACTTTTTTGTGGTTAATAAATTGATACTATAATTAATTGTTTGATACCTTAAGATAAATTCTAGAGAGTTTAATTTAATGTAAATTTGCTTAAATTTGGAAATGTTGCCGGATTAAATTAATTTTCTTGTCGATTGAATCTTTGTTATGACTAATAATTTGTTGTTGTGGTTAAGTGTTTGATTATATTGAATGAGTGTAATCTTCTGTAAATCTATTTAAACTTAAAAATATTGCAAACTTTATTGAATTTCTTTATTTATTGAATTTAATTTGATTTTGATTAATTGTGTTTGTTGATTTATTTAATTATTTTAATTAAATACATTAATTTTCAATATAATATAAATACTTAATCTCATTTTTTTCCACAGATGATAACTCACTTTATGAATTACTTTAATTAAGCTTTAAGATTAGTTGAAACATGATCGAAAAGGCATAAGTAAATAATTTTTCATTCTCTCCAAATAGTGTTAATAATGTCGATGTTAGATTGGAGGATGTCGCGAACTTGAAAATTACAATGTTGTTGAAGTTGAAGTGGATGTAGAAAGTGGTAGTCATCATAGCCATGGTAATCGTGGCCGTGGTAGTTATGGCTATGGTAGTCATGGCCGTGGTGCTACACAAAAAGAGGTAATCATAGTAAAGGTGTGGCAGAAGAATCTATTATTAAGTGTTAGAAAATGTATATTTATAAAAGAGAAAATCATCATTTTATACTTCAAGTTCTACTAACTTCTTTACTTTTATGTATTCAAGTTTTTTGTGAATTTAATTATGTTTATTTTATTATAATTAAGTATTTTACGTATTTTAGGGGCACCATGGTCATTTCATAATAAACGAGACATCAGATGATAAAACGGACGGTAAACTCAACTCAGAACAGTCGAAAACCTTAGGAAGAATATAAAAGTAAAAATATCATTGTTCATATCTACGGTACTATTTACATGTACGATATTGTTCAGGGTACTATTTATGACACTGTTCATATATAATGTATGATGACGTGGCATTGATCGATGACATGACGTTGACTGATGATGTGGCACCAACTAATGACGTGTCAGCATTTGATTGGAGGAATGATGTTGCATTGACTAATTATATGACATTGATTAATGACATGGCTTCATTGATGAGGTGTCATAATTTTATTGGATAAAAATATTTATACACTGTTGATCAATGACATGACAGTATGTCAGTAGATCAGAAAAATGTGCATACGATAAATACATATACACGGGATAATAGTCTTGATGATGTGTTCAAACCAATCTGAACTTGCCACGTGGCGCAATCCTGCGCATCCAAATTGTTTTAATTCGATAGCCATTATTTACTTATTGTATTTATAAAAGAAAGGCCCCCCTAATTTGACACCCTTGAGTTCATTTTCTAGCTCCATTTTCTAAAATTCCTTCTCTATATTATAATTTCTTTGTATTTTATTTTTCATTGTATCCTTAGTTCAAATATGAATAGTTAATTTTCTTTCAAACTTGGGTTGAATATGAAGTCTCAACATGTTCTATGAGCTTAATTGGTAAATTTAATTTATTTTTTTCTCTAATTTCTGTGGATATTTTGACTTTTCGTTAACAAATAAAAATAACACAGTTATCACTGTTTGACACGATAAGCCCTTAATACCATATTAATTAGAGCGTGGTTCACAAGGAGTGGATTTTTTCCTCATGATTTAATATGTATTAATAAGGAATATTGAGCCATAGAGTATATTGATGTAGATCCAGATATCCAGTGCTTTTTATAACAGTTGCGTAATTATTTTCACTATTTTAATTTAAAATTTAAGATAAATTTACCCTAATTTAACCACTCATTTAGAAAATTAAATTCAACATATAATTAAAATCCAACTTTGCATGGGATCGATACTCGTCACCATTAACCTATTCTATAATAGATTTGTGCACTTACGAGCTTAATAAAATTTGCACAATGAGTTTTTTACATCGTTGTCGGGAAGGTAAATTATTTTAATTTGTTGAATTATTTTTTTAGTTTGTTCAGTTTTCTTGTATTTTTTCCTTGTAAAAAAATAATAATTCTATAGTTTAATTTTTGTAATTTAAATGTAATTTAAATTTATGTAATTCAATTTTATTTTGTAATTTTTTTAAATTTCTATACTTTATTTTTTGCTTTACCTTACTTCATAATTTTTTTGTTTATCTTGTAATTTATTTTAATTTTAGTTAATTTATTTCTTTTATTTTCTTTTTAGTACTTGAATGTATTTCCTTGGTAATTTTTTTTCTTTTATCTTGTTAATTTATTTTAATTAATTCATATAATTAATTTTTTAAGTAAATTTTTTTGTTGCATTCTTTTAAAATTATTTAAAAAATTAAAAAATTAAAAATTTTTTTAAAAATGAATCTGTAATTTAATTTTTATAATTTCTTTTTCTTTAAATTTCACTAATTCAATTTCTTTGTAATTTCCTTAAAGTTCTATAATTTAATTTTTAAGTTATTTTTCTTTGTAATTTTTTTGTTTATTTTGTTAATTTATTAATTCACAGAATTAATTTTTTTAAGTAATTATTTTAGTGTTTTCTTTTAAATTTTTTATTAAAAAGGAAAAAAAAAAGTGAATTTGTAATTTCTGTAATTTAATTTCTTTTCTTCTTTAAACTTCTGTAATTTAATTGTTGCATTACTTTTCTTTATAATTTTTCTTGTTCATTTTATAATTTCTTTTATTTTTGGTTAATCTATTTCTTATATTTTCTTTTTAGCACTTAAGTGTATATTCATAATAAGGTTGTAACAACGTAAAGTTAGTATCATAATTTCTTCTTTCTCTTTTTTTATTAATTTTGTTATTATTTTTGTTGCATTTTTCATTATATATTTTTTTATATATGTTCGAAGGTCGCAATTACCTAATCTTGAGCCAATAAACTTAGAATTGAAAAAAATATTTCGCACACACTAATACATCGCATTTAAAAAAAAAATTGAAATAGCTGTTAGGAGTTTTAAATTAAAACCTAGTATACTAAATTGTCTCACAACATTTTATGGCCTAGAAAATGAGGACCCATATAATCATTTGAATGATTTTTAGGTTGTTTGTCAAATGTTTAGATATGAGAATTTTTCAAATGCTGATGTTAAACTTAAATTATTCTCATTTTCTTTAAAGGATAGAGCTCGTTCATGATTTAATACATTGCCTGCTAATAGCATTACATTATGGGAATAAATGGTTACACAATTTTTAAATAAATACTTTTCAGTTCATAAAATCAATTTTATTCATAGGGAAATTTCAGATTATGGATATGAAAAATGACACCAATATCAATACTTTTTTTAAGGATTATTGCCAAATGTGTAAGAATAACTAATGGCAACAAGTGGAGGAGAACTAATGTTCAAAAGTGCATAAGAAATTTAGGATTTCTTCCAGCGACAAGTGGATAATTCCCAACAATGGAGTCCATCATCAAGGAATAATAAAAGAATTAAGGTAGTAAATGAGGTCCAAATTGGTAAGTCAAGCTCGGGAATCAAAGAAGTCAAAGAAATAGTTGAAGGACTTAACCGACAAATATCATTGTTAACAGCTACTAAATCAACAGAGCCACATGACCATAACTTATACCCAGATTGAGCTAATGCCATAGGTGTAATGAGAAAGCTATCAAATTACAACCCTTACTCCAACACATATAACCTTGGATAGAAAGACCACCTCAATTTTTCGTGGTCTCAAGGAATCCAACAAAATGGACCAACAGCTCCAACTCTGACAATGCAACTAATTCCTCAAATTCCACAAGTCTCTCAGCCATTATTTAAGTCTTACAACCATAACTCAAATTATTTTTAACCTAAACCATAGGAGAATGCATTTTAGAATTTTAAGAATTCTATCCACTCTACGATTGAACAACAAAACCACACCATTGATGGACTATGAAATGAGATGAGAGTAGGCTTTAACTCATAGACCCAATCAATTTCAAACCTCGAGAAGATGGTGGGCCAGCTTGCTTCTTCAATTCAACCCTAGCAATGACTGTTGAGAAAGGTAAATTTTTAAGTCAACCAGTGCCAAACCCTAAAAGAGTGCATGAAGTAAGTACCAGTTTACCTCAACAACATGGAGAAGTCAAAGTCATCATAACCCTGTAAAAAAGAAAAGAAGTCGACAACAAAGTAGAGATACCAATGACTAAAACAACTTAAATTGTACTTGCAAATGTTGAAGATTCATAATCAGAGGAGAAAGAAGAAACTAACTCACGAAAGTACATTCCTAAAGCTCCATTTCCCCAAAGGTTAGCTAAAGCAAAGAAGGAAAAATTCGGATTTTTAAAATCTTCAAACAAATAAGTGTTAACATCCCTTTGCTTGATACTATAAAACAAGTGCCATCTTATGTCAAGTTTCTTAAAGATCTTTGTACTAAAAAGAGAAATATTCATATTCAAAAGAAGACATTTTTAATAGAAAATATTAGTTCTATACTCCAACACAAAATTTCTCTAAAATACAGAGATCCAGACTCCCCCACTATCTCATATGGTATAGGAAATCATATAATTAAGAATGCGTTATTGGACTTAGGAGCTAGTGTTAATTTATTATCTTACTCAGTGTTTGTGAAACTTAGATTAGAAAAATTATGCCCAACTCTAGTAGTGTTACAGCTTCCAGAACGATCCACAAAAATACCTCGTGGTATTGTGAAAGACGTGCTTATCCAAGTAAATAAGTTTTATTTTCCTATTGATTTCATTGTAATTGACACTCAACTAGTGCATGATTGAAGGAAGCACGTCCTCATTATCTTGGGTCGTCCATTCTTGGCAACTGTTGATACTCACATTCAATGCAGGACTGGAAATATGCAATTGTTATTTGACAACATGACCATGAAACTAAATATCTTTAATATTGCTAAACAACCTCACAGTATAGATGATGGAATTGTAGATGTGAATTTAATTGATGAATTAGTTGATCACATTGACATTTATCAATGTCAATTGCCCTTTACTAACATGTTTAACTCACTTTGGTTTGGATTTTAATATTAACAAATTGATTGATGAGGTTAATGTCTTATTAGATTCATCACTATGCATGGACATTGATAAATGGAAGACAAAGATAGAGCAATTGACACCATTAAAAGAAAATCTCATCCTATCATCTGAATCACCACAAAAAATTAAGCTCAAACCTTCATTTGACCCTTTGAATTTTACATTCTTGGGAAAAGAAAGAACATCGTCAGAAATCATTTCATCCTCTCCTGATGACAAACAAAAGAATATAGACATCATTGACCCCATTTTTTGTTCAAGAGGAGGATACAACTTGTAAAACCAGAGGAGATTCATAACGATAAAAAAAAAAAAGAAAATCTTTCACATCAGGTCAGAAAATATTTTTGTTCACATTTTGGCTTAAAATCGTATTATTTCTAAGCTGTGGGTACATTTATTTCATCTTAGTGAGAGTGTGTGATATTAATTTAATATTTTCTCTCAATTTACCATTCATGGGAGTGACTATTATTTTTGGATTTAATTTCTTTGTGAGAGGGTCACTACCAATGAGGTTTTAGGGTATTGACATATCAATCTTGAAAGCAGCTTGATTACAATAGCTGTGACAAAGTCTATTAAATTAATTCATATGGATGGTTGATTTGGGAGTAATATTTCTTAGAGACTGGAGATAATACTTATACTTTTATTTGATTTACATCATCAAGTTTAATTAAATAAACATGATAGTTAAAAAAAAAGATTTTGGGTTTGAATTTGATTTCGCTCAATTTGTTAGGGACTAGCAATAAGCTAGTTGGAAGGTGTGTTAAGTGCTAGAAAATATATACTTATAAAGGAGAAAATTGTCATTTTACACTTTAAGTTCTACTAACTTCTTTACTTTTATGTATTTAATTTTCTTGTGAATTTAATAATGTGTGTTTTATTATAATTAAACATTTTACGTATTTTAGGAGCATCATAGTTATTTCACAATAAAAAAGACATCAGATGACAAAACAAATGGTAAATTTGAACTCAGAATGATCGAAAACCTTAGGAGGAGCATAAAAATAAAAATGTCATTGTTCATATATTTGGTACTATTCATATGTACGGTACTATTTATGGTACTATTCATGACACTGTTCATATATACTATACAATAACGTGGCATTGACCGATGACATGGTGTTGACCGATGACGTGGCAATATTTGATTGGAGGAATGATGTGGCATTGACTAATTATGTGGCATTGACTGATGACGTGGCTTAATTAATAAGGTGTCACAATCTTATTGGATAAAAATGCTTATGCATTGTTGACTGATGATGTGGCAGTATGTTAGTGGATCAAAAAAACATGCGTAAAGTACATGCATATACACGGGATAATGGCATTGATGATGTGTTCAAACCAATCCGAACTTGCCACGTGAAGCAATCTTGTACATCCAAATTATTTTAATCCAATGGCCATGATATACTCGTTGAAAATAAAGTCTCAACATGTCCCATGGGCTTAATTGGTAAATTTATTTTATTTTTCCTCTAATTTCTGTAGATGTTTTGACTTTTTATTGACAGATAGTAATAACACAATTATTATTATTTGACACGATAAGCCTTTAGCACCATATTAATTAAAGCGTAGTTCATGAGAGTAAATTTTTTTCTCATGATTTAATTAGTATTAATAAGGAATATTGAGCCTTGGAGCATGTTGATGTAGATCCAGATACTCAAGTGTTTTATTATAACAGTTGCATAATTATTCTCGCTATTTTAATTCAAAATTTAGGATAAATTTATCATAATTTAACCACTCACTCAGAAAATTAAATTCAACACATAATTAAAATTCACTTCCTCGTATGATCGACACTCGTCACCATTAATCTATTTTATAATATATTCGTGTACTTGCGAGTTCAATAAAATTTACACAACATCTATATCAGCATAATTTAGCGGTGGTAGGCTAACTTCTGATGTATAAAATCACTTTAAGAGGTGAAATGACGTGGATGGAAATTATTAAGCAATTTGCAATTATTGTAGTAAGGTATTGATCAGACATTATTCTAGTAGGACTACACACTTAAAAAATCATTTTACCAATTGCTTAAGAAAGAATTTCAAAGATGTTGACCAAATGCTTCTTACCAAGAAAGATAACGGATCCATTATTGTTGAGAGTTTCTCTAAAGTAAAATGTGATATGGCGACAATAAGGATTGTTATTGCAAGGATGATCATTTTGCATGAGCTTCCACTTTCATTTATTGAATATCAAGGGTTTCGTGATTTGATGAAGTTGGTTCAACCATCTCTTAATACAATAAGTAGAAACACTATGAAGAATGAAATTTTAAAGTTTATGATGCTAAGAGGTCTAAGAAAATAAATTTAGAAACACTATAAAGAATGAAATTTTAAAGTTTATGATGCTAAGAGGTCTAAGAAAATAAATTTGTTGGATGCTTGTGAGAGTAAGATTGCAATTACTACAACATGTGGACGGCCAGCAACCAAAAAAAGGTTATATGGTTATCACAGCATATTATATAGATAACCTATGGGTGTTGCGAAGTCGCATTATGAGGTAATACTTTCAATATTTATATTATGCTTATTTTAATGATTCTAGTAATTATGTTTATTTATATTACACTTATTATTTATATTATACTTATTATTCTATTATACTTGTTTATATTATGTTTATTTTAATGATTTTGATACTATGTTTATTCTGTCATTATACTTATTTATATTGTGCTTATTTTAATGATTTTAATTTTGTTATTTTTTAATTCCTTTTGCATTGTTAGGTTTATCTTATGCCTGCTCCACATAGTGGTGATATGTAATGTTCTTTATGATTTTTTCGATAGATTGGAATATTGATAGGAAAGTGTCAATTGTGATTGTTGATAATTGTGTTACCAATGATACGATTAATATATTGTTGGATAAATTTTCACCTAGTTCATTGATTTTGGGTGGGAAAATTTTTCACATACATTGTTGTGCTCAGATCTTGAATTTGATTGTGAGGAATGGGATGTTGTGATGGAAAAAGGTGTTGTAAATATAAGAGATAGTGTTAATTATTGAACTGCTACACTTGAAAGAGTCAAAAATTTTGAGGTTGCAATACACCAAATAGGTATTAAAGAGTCCAAACGTTTGGTTTTTAATTGTAAGACTCGATGGAATTTAACTTACTTAATGCTCACCACTACTTTGTTATACAAAGATGTATTTATTTGGTTAAGTAAGTTGGATAGACAATATAAATGTTTGCCTAATGAGTCAGAGTGCGATTTGGCAAAAATTTTATGTGATCATTTAGATTTATTTTGTATGTTAACTAAAATTGTTTTTAGATCTTGATATCTCACCTCTAATTTATTTTTTCCTAAAATCTGTGAGATTAGATTGTCAATAAATTCATGGAAGGCATCACCTGATATAGGGATTAGGCAAATGGCTAAAAATATGATTGCTAAGTATGAGAAGTATAGGGATATTATTCATAAAGTGTTAGCTATAGAAAATATCTTAGATCTTAGATTTAAGAAGATGATGATTCACTTCTTCTTTTTTTTAAGATTTATGGAGATTTTGCTGCCTATCACGCTGAAAAAATACTTAACCTTCTCGGTGAAGTGGTGAAAAAGTATGAATTAAAGCATGCAACAAGTGAAAGTGTTGGAGATTTTGAGATAGGTAATTCTTGTCGAGATATGTCACAAGCTCTTATTTTTAAGGATTCAAGTATGGCCGGTAAATGGGACTCATTTGTTTCAAGAGAAGTCAACTATAAGTAAGTTAAGTCTAAGTTGGAGACTTACTTAGATGAGGGGGTTTGTCTATTACTGGCACTTTTGATATTTTGTCCTGTTGGAAGAATAATAAGGGCAAATATCAAATACTGGCTGAGGTTGATAGAGCTTCCTTGGCCATTCTTGTATCCACTGTTGCTTTTGAGTATACTTTTAGCATCGGAGGTAGGCATTTGAGTATTCACCATAATAGGCTTCATGAAAACACTGTAGAGAAATTGATGTGTACTCAAAATTGGTATTGGACTGAAGTCAAAGGTAATATCACTTATTTTATTTAGTGATATATTGTAATATTTTTATATTTTTGTATTAACATAACATTTAATAATTATTTTTTATCTTTTCATCGTTAGATCTTGAGCCGCTTAAATGATTTGTTGAACAAATTATGAATGTTGAAAGACTGGATGATCCAGATGATTGACGATATCGTTTTTTATTTGTGAATTTTAATGGTTGTGCACTTGTATTTAGTTATTTTTTGTGTGTGATTTTTTTTTTTATGGATTTATAATGATGTTGTATGTCATTTATTTGTGGATTTTAATGGTTGTATACTTGAATTTAGTTATTTTTTGTGTGTGAATTTTTTTATGGATTTATAATGATGTTGTATGTCATTTATGTTAGATTGTTACTTGTGGATTTCTATTTGTGGATTTTAATGGTTGTACACTTGAATTTAGTTATTTTTTGTGTTTGATTTAGATTGTGATAATTTTTATTATGCATTTATAATGCTGTTGTATGTCATTTATATTAAATTTTTACTTGTGAATTTTTATTTGTGGATTTTAATAATTGTATATTAAAATTTAGTTATGTTTTTTATTTGTGATGTTAATAGTTATGCACTTGAATTTAGTTATTTTTTATGTTTGATTTATGTTGCGATATTTTATTTATGGATTTATGTTGATATTATATATCGTTTGTGTTAAATTGTTAATTGTTTGATTATAATTAAATTTTATATGATTTTATTAATTAAATTGTTGAATTTTTAAGTTTTAATTGTAATTAATTAAATTTTTATTTTAATTATTTAATTTTATATGATTTATGTTAAAAAATTTGATTTTAATTAAATTGTTAGATTATAATCCACCCGGATCCAGTGTAGATTTTACTCGCACCCAAATCCGTAAATTTTTTACAGATCCAAATACGGATCCGGATTTTACCAAACTTAATCGGGTGGTACATCCCACGCAATTCCCCACTTTTATTATCGTGTTAAGCTAAGTTGTTTGCCCCATCAATTGCTACTACTCTTTAAATATGATTAACTTCTTTAGATAAGCACCGTACTACTTCCTTCAATTGATAAATTTTGCTGAGAATTCATCTTCCTTTTACAATAATTCCAAATTTTTTATGAGAATCCATCTTCTTTGACAACATATTATATTATTTCACATCCTTTATGATCACTCCTAACAAATTCTTGAAATATATCTTTTGTGATCATCTCCAAATGAATCCTCAAATGTAGCAAAAACTAAATGCAGCGTCCTATATGGACAAATAGTTTAAAATGAAATATACATTGCAAACATAGACTAATCTCCTGTTACACGACAGATTTTACCTATAAATGTCCTGCTTCAATTTCTTTTTTTTAGGATCATTTTGGCCACGCCTCCCATTACCTACTCATTAATGATGTTCTCACTAATCAAGCCATTGCTCAACATTCATTTCAACATCTTCCCCTTTTTCACTATACTAAAAAGTAGGGGTAGGGAAATTGGATTTCAATTCAGGTTGCTCGTTTCAGTTTGGGTTTCAATCTTTTTAGTTTGGAAAATTCAACCCAATCGAATTCGAACCATAAAATGAATCAAACTGAACTAAATTAAATTCAATAAAATTTGGGTTCACTTAAATTACAAAACTTGATTCTACATTTCTCATAATCTCAACAAATTAACTAAATAACATAAATAATTTTGTACATAAAAATTAAAATTTAACTAAAGAAAATTAAGAAATTAACTAACAATAAAAAAAAATGAATCACTAAAAAATAATTAATGGGAAATCAAAAAAACAAGAATAAATATTTAGTAGTGGAGGCAGAAAAAAAAGAATAAGAAGCTATTTGGCAGTAGCAGAAAGAAAAAAGAATAAGAAGAAAAAAAGAAGAGAAAAGAAGAAGATGATGTTTGGCGATGGCAGAAGGAAAGAAGAACAAGAAAAAGTAAAGACGAACTGAAGAAGAAAAAGAAAAAAAGAAGAAGAAGATGATGATGATGATATTTGGCAGTGACGAAAGAATTAAAAAAAAAAAAAGAGAAGAAGAAAAAGGGTAAAAGAAGAAGAGAAGAAATAGAGGAAGAGTCAAGGTGATGGCTAAGAATGAGAAGTGTGTGTATGAATTGTGATGGGTTAGGGTTAGGAAAGTGTTTTTAATTCTTTTTTACTTTGTTAGTTAATCCAATTGTGTTGACTATTCGCGTTGGTTCAACCCGAATTGAAATACAACCTAATTAGATATAAAATTTGAACCCAAACAGGTTATAAGCTTCAATCCAAACCAAACAGAGTTTGAAATTTCTAATCTGAACGCTAGTTCTATTGACAGCCAAATTCTGCTAATTTGATGACCTTAAATTTGCTAAAAGATTTTTTTAAATATATATATATATATATATATAGGCGTATCCTCAATGTCTTTTGTGCAAAGGTACTTCTACGAACAGCTCAAGAAGTTGAAAATGCTAATGCTAGCATCATTTTTCAAACTCCTAAGAACCCTAAAGCTCTCAGTAGTAGCTTCAATGATGATTATTTGATAACTTTGGGCTGCTGAAAATTTGCATTTTAAGTAAGATAAATTAAACTTATTTAATTTGAATTAAGAAAAGTTTAACGCAATCTTTTTTTTTTTCAAATTTTCAAAGATAGAGATTTGGGCAAAATTGGTTTGAGTGAGGTTCAAATATGATCTAAAGTATACAAATTTGCTTTTTAAAAATTAATTAATTAATTAATAGTTGCATAATAACAATAGGAGAACTATTTTATAATACATGAATAATGTCTGAATTATATCATAATATTTGAGTCCCACGAAAAGTATAATTTAATGACTACTCATTTTGAGCATCAAGAATGTAATTTTCATAATAGACAACTTAGTAATATAAAATAGTCTTATAGTTAATGTAACATAAAATAGTCTCATCAAAGTATACTGTTAATTCGAACTCTTCACACAACAAGTTTAAAAAGGTTTAAGAGTACAATCATGAAAAATAGTTGAGAATGCTGTTTTGGAAATGGTTTTTCTAGTATTTACTAAAAAGGAGAGAAAAAAATCTAAACCCAAGTCAATGTGAATGCCAGCGAACCCAAATTGACTTTTTTTTTTTAATTCTTAATTGATTTTTCTTTTTTGATTTTGATTTTTATTTAATAATTAAAAAATGAAAATCTGAAAAATTTGATCCCTTGCTTAAATTGTAGAGTGAAGTTGGAGAATCGTTTTGTTGCCCTCTAAACTGTTTTTTATTGAAGCACTTGATATGTCATTCTAAAAACCGCTTTTAATTAAAGGCATATTTTACATTAGCACTCCTAGACTCGATTGTTGGTGGTGTTGATCTTAGTGTGCATCCTTCTATATCGCAACTTGGTTTGATGCAATGTTGAAGGTGTATTGACTGCTAAAGTTCTAACTTCTAAAACAATTTGTTATGTTGTTTATCACCTAGGAATAGATTTTAACGTGCCGTTTCTTCGAGGATTAAGTATCGTTTGCATTCGGATGAGACTTACAGTCAATAGTTAAATCTTGCAAACTCGTCTCATGATTTAATTAAGAAAAATAAAAGACATTCGTTCATGTTTGCTGGCAGTGGAATTCTAGGTTTTAATTTGAAACCAACATCAGGAAAAAAAAAACAAAAAAAAAAAGATATCATCAATAAACACTAGACTGAAATCATCCATATATTAACATGCTCATTTCTCGCCATTATGATGACATCACGAACCACCTCATGCGTAGAAAAATGATAGATCATTAGCCATAATATTGTTAAGTAAACCATACGCGGAGTTTTTCGTTTGTCTACCAATGTGTGCTCGGTATTTGAGCTTATGCTTCTTCCATCATCTTATTGAAGCCTTGAAATAAACCCAAACCCATGCCGTACTTTCACATTTATAACCCTGTCATCCTCTTAAATAGGCACCAAAGCTGCTACTTCATTTTTCTTATGTTGATCCAAAAATGAATGGCTAAGATTTCTTGATTGGATACCATAAGTGGGGGATGATGAATCTATAGCAACGAGCATCAGCTTAGGCTGAGGCCTGTGTAGACCCTTAAATTGGATTCTTAGAACATTCCTAACATATAAAATCTCTAAGGGACAAACTACATGCGCAACCTTAACCTTCACCAGTTGAGTCTCACCAACTTCCATGATACTACCTCGTTCGCATTCCTCTCTATGTGCATATACAACTCGAGTTTCCAACTACTGTGAAATATACAAACAATGGACCGGCCAAGAGTAGGCTCTCCTACCACGCCAATGCGGTGTGAAACTGAATCTCCACTCCATTTCTTGCCAAAGTAGTGCGAAATTAAAACTCTCTTTCTCAGTTTGAAAGTCCTTACTAAGTTACTTAAGATGCCTAAAAAATTTTGATGCAAAATAATTTTATTTTGACTTTTAGTAGTTAACCTAACATCATTTATTATATATATAATTTTTAAATTTAAGAATTCATAAAAAAAAAATTGTTCTCTTTCTTTAATCATTTACAACATATTCTTGTTAAAAAAAATATCAAAACTAATTTATTACAATTTCTCCTTAATTTTTTTTATAGATTCATAGATGTATCTATAATAACCACTCAAGTAAAGAGTATTTTTCTCTCTACTTAGTATTCTTATCCACACCTCCTATTCCAACTTATCAATGATGTTGTTCACACCAATTTGGTCAACATTCGCTTTAATATCCACCCCTATTGTAAGTATCTACGACCCTGTACTTAAAAACCCTCGGCAGATTTTTAATCTCATTGAATATGTTAAAAAATAAAGAGTTATAATATAACTCTAAATTCTTGTATAAACTTTTTTATATAAATTAACATAGTATGATTTAATTAACTGGATTCAATATCTCATCAGTTTGTAACTAATCATTACTCAAAAGATAAAAAATAAATAAATCATGAGAACTAAACTGTAGCAGTCCTCAATGTCCTCTCCGCATTTCAACAAATAGTTGGCGCACACGCAACTCAAGCACTTGCATTAACGTCTCTTGGATTCAAAAAGCCGATGCTGCCAACAATTTTGAACTCGTAAGACTACCGAAGCTTTCAATGGAATCTGGTGGTACAAAAGAGAGTATTTGTGTTTATAGCTTGCTTTGGTTTCCTCTTGATGCCGAGGGGCGGCGTGAGTTACGGCAAAATAAAATTTGAATCCAACCTAACAAAAAATATTGTCTGTTGAATAACGTAAATCAGCCCGATCTTATAAAACTGGCTATTAAAAATTATAGTTTTTTTAAAAATTTTTTTAAAAAAAATTATCTGGCGCGCATGTGCAGCTTCCCTGTTAATATTGAAAGTCCATCTCAATTTGTAAAAATTTCGGTTCGAGAATTCTAAACAGAGCCTGAGGATTATGGGCTTCTGTTGGCCCAACCGTTGCTGCCGCGTTATTTCCAGCTCGGGAACATAAGGTAAAAGCCCCTGCAGTAAGACGATTGGTGCTACTACATCAGGCCTCCAAAATACTTGTACGTCTAGCGACACCTGCTTTTAATTTGAAAAATATCACTTACCAAGTCAAGTGCAGCAATTTGTAGGCAAAGAAATTTATATCTTGGGTTGTTAACAAGCAAGCTCGACTCCACACGATATTTTACGAAGCTCTCATAAATATGAACGTTATTGCAAATTATTCAAGGTCCTGTAGACAAGAATCGAGTGAACATATAAATTATTGTGGTTTTACTACACAACTGAATCTTTTATTCAAAGAAACATCTAGACTTCAAAAAATTACAGATGATAAAAATTGTAAATGGTTGCCACTGAATAATACACTTAACCACCAAATCCAAAGCACAACTGCTGAAATTACTTCAAAAGCAATCATCTGAGTAACATCTAACAAGGAAATTCTATTTGCTTTCTCTTCCATTCCACTTACTAACTACAATATATGTTGCAGGATGACTGATTTACAACTCAAATCTGCTCGGTCAAACCTGTATATTACAGAGAAAACTTTGGGATCAATTTGTCAACATGAATTATGATATCATCAATGCGGGGGCGAACAGCAGGCTCGGGCTGAAGCATCCATTTCACAAATTGGTGGAGAGCATCTGGATATGGCGGATTAGGTCCAGCTGGCCATTTTATCTGTGCATTTAAAATGGCCAATTGCAGGCTTCCTCCAGATTCTCCAAGTGCATACTCAAAGGGAGATACTCCATACCTGAAGAGACAATATCAGCCACAAATAACAAGAAAAACTGATACAATGACTACAATTATGGACATTAAACAGATCCAACATCAATAAAACAGGAGAAATGCCAGTATGACAGAGAAATAAGAACACAAAATTTATGGATCAAATAGCCATGAATACCCCAATTAATCAGCTATTTGACATACTGTAAGAATGAATCAACAAAAAGCAAATGCTCAAGAGTTGAATAGCGTAGACTAATACAGGTTACGTCTGAAGTATTTTAATCTTGCTAAATGCTGAAAAGCAATAATATTTACATTTGTCAAGTCGTAGGCTAATAACCAGATTTGAAAGAGTTAAATCTCTAAAACAATACCAATAAAGTAAAAATCCACATACATGAGTTAAAACTCATTAACAAAAACAGTATAATCTCAATCCAAGAGTAATGAAAAACAAGTATATACAGCTTCATGTCCTAAAGCTTACAGCAAATTATTCTACGACTTTCTTTGATTTGTATAACAATAAAAAATGTAATGTGCAGTTCAATATAGTTTTAGTTTGGACACTTTCATGCACAAAACTTCTCACTATGCAGGGAAGTATGTCTGCAGATGTTTTTACATTACATTTGACACATACTCTCTTATTCTATACGTGCAATAAAATTTTACTAAAAATAGAAATGAAAGCATAGAACTTGATATCCTCACACACCAAATATGACAGAAAGTCCATTTAAATAGTTTCTCAATGTCAAAATAAGAATAATCACTGAAAAAGAGATGGATCAGTCCTCACATTATTGCATATAACGTGCATCCTAGTGACCAAACATCAGTTCTCTCATCAATATCTGCATGACTTGGACAGTCCCACAGCTCAGGAGCTCGGAAAGGTGCAGAACAATGTTCAGCAGCCCATTCCTACAAGAAAAAACCACCAAAACCTCCAATCATGAGAACAGCAGAGGATGCAATGAGTTGAAATGAGACAGAAGAATGATCTTATACGTACAAGTAAAAACATTACACAAGCATAATTAGAACAATATCTAGATTCGAATAATTAAGATATATGTAAGGAACAAAATGCACCTGCAACTGTAATGCCTCTGAACGAGAGCAAATTTGCTTTCGCGCAGGCCGAGCACTCCCAAAATCCATCAATATCGCAAGTGGTGGTTGCCCTTTTCTGCGGGTAATAAGAATATTACCAGGTTTGACGTCGTTATGGGCATATGGAGGCTCAAGACTGTGCATATGTTTGAGTCCTGCACAAAGCTGTAGCAGCATTGTTTCATAGCCATATATAAGTTCCAAAGCTTTGTAGAATGCACAGATGAGCCATTTTTACATCTAGGAAGCATCATCTAATTTGCTTATATGGTGCAATATAGAAATTACAAGAAAAACCACATTTTTAGCATAATCTTGTATTGCAAAAGGAAAAAACAAAATGACATTGCTACTCACCTGGTAGAAAATTTGAAGAACATCTGAGGTAGAAAAGAATTCCTTTTTAGCTTTCATTACTTTGACATGGTCCAGTAATGTTCCATCCAAATGGACTGGAAATAACAAATAAGCTTCATGTTTCCATGATCCTTCTTGGTTGGCCTAACCGATAAAATTAAATCAACTTTATAAACTAAACATACGAGCTTAATAGAGGGAACCATGAAATCACATAAGTAGCAAAAAGTTTTCAGCTTATCAAGAAACATAACACCATATATAATCAACCATTGTTAGCATTAGCAACATTAACAATGTCAATTTATCCAAATATTATAAAGAAGAAGAGACAATAAAGTAAAGGGAAACTATAGATCCGGCAAGAAGTTCCCTTTAATAACAGCATAAACTGTATAAATCCCTCTGCTGTGAGCCTGCTTTACAGAAAAGAAATACTGATATTTTAAAAAATTAAATGTCTTCAAGGAAAATCATCAGTATGAGCTCCAAATTTGGTCGACTGCCATGAAAAATTTGGTAGAATATGTGGGGGCTATGTGAATTAGATGTCTGTTTCTCTAATCTGTAATGTCCAATATCATTACAAACACAAAGGAAATAATGCAGATGTGAAACATGTTTTATTTTGTACCTTGATGGCTGCAAAGGCAACCTCAAGCACCAAGAATGGTTCTATATGTAGGTAATTCGATGCTTCAGGTACCATAAGTTTCCATAGCATTTACACCAAAAGCGCAACAGGTTTATACAGTTGAATGAGTGCTTTTTTACCTAAATTCTGCTTGAATAATGTGGAAAGCAATTACTTGTAAAGTACCTTAACAGTAATAATAGCATGATCAAGCAGCGGAAGCAGATTACGATGACTAAATAACGATGAAACACGAATCTCCTCCCGGACCATCTCAAGCTGTTCATTGTTCTGAATGAGAACTTTCTTCATTGCATAAGTTCCATCATCTGCACGATAAGTAATCAATGTCAAATTCACACCTTGCAGATTCCAAATTAACTTGGTTTGACAAAATGAATATGTATACTTCCAGAGATTCAGATCACTTCTCCTTTCACTTCCTTTTTCATTCAACAGCCACAAATCTTAAAATAAATAAAACTTCAAATTACAAAAGACAATTGCGCATATCTATTTTCTCGAGCTTCTTAGAAAATCAAACTCTCAGAAGTCAGATTCATATATTGTTATTAAAAAAAGTGCAAGATCTTCATTTTAAATTACGTAATCACAACAAATCAATCAAAATTCACTCAAATTATACAAAATCCGCTGCAGAATCCTCTCACATTAAAGCTAATGAGTACAGATCCAAAGAACTTAAAACTAAAGAAATTGAAGTTTCGGAAAATATGTTTTGAAAGAGTATAAAGGACGAACCGGAGAGATGAGAAGGATCCTTGACTTTATTAGCGAGGCCACCAGAGGCAGCAGAAGCGTCGGTGGCGATCATCTCCTTGACCAAATACACGTAGGCGAAGCCACCCTCACCGAGCTGCCTCAAGATCCTGTATCGGTTCTCGTTGATCCACACATCTCCTCCTCCGTTTACGGAGTCGTACAGTGCGTTCAGCCCCGAAAACGAACACCCCATCTCCCTCTATTTTTCTTTTACAAAACGACGAGAGAAAGATCTAAAATAAACTTTCAATTTCTCATTGTGGATCCCAGACTTTTTGAGAGGAAATAAGTTAATTTTGGTTTTTTTTTTTCCTGAATGGTGAATAAGTTACTTCATGTCAACGAGTTACGAGATTCCGTATGATTTTTATTTTATTTTAGTTTTTTATTTGATTTTATTAAATTCTTTCTCGCTCGACGGTCGCTCGCTGGTTTACTTGCAAGTTTGGGTCGTGTGGATCGAACACGTTGCTTAGTTTTTGCCACTTCAGTTTTTCATGCATGCACCCCCTTTTTTGTGCAGATAGAGTGGACTCATCAAAGTACGCTATGTTTTAATTTTTATTATGTACGACACACGTGGCAAGGAAGCCCACACGTACGATTATGAATCTTCTTTGATTAAAAAAAAAAAAAAAGAAATGAGGGGTCTGAAGAAAAATTTGCCTAAAATGAGAATTCTTCGTTATTAATTAGCCAAATACAAATATTATAAACGCCCTCCAAAGATAAAGCTACAATGAAAGGTGCTACCCGCTTAGGATAAGCAGGAGCAAAAGGTCACGATTAGGGTGCGTTCTCTATTGTTTTTCAAATGCTGTTTTTATTTTTGTTTTATAAATTAGAGGTAACTAATTTTTAGTGAAAATAAAAATAAGTTTGGTGGATTGTTTCTACAGTAGTGTTAGAAAAATGAAAAAGAGAGAAATTTATTTAATTATTTATTTAGAAAAATAAAGGCAGTAAAAAACAGAGAAAAAAATTGTATTATAATGAAAATTTTTTTAATCATAATTTTTTTTGTAATCATAAATTTTTTATTTTATAAAAATGAGATAACATATTTTTTAGAGTATTAAATTTTTTTAATTACTAAAAGAATACATAACCATTATAGAAAAAAGAAAAAATAATTAAAACGATTAAACAAATAATAAAATTGCATACATGGTAAATAATGTAATGGTGTTTATTGTGCAACTGGGACTTGTGGAACCTATTTGAAGAATGAAAATCGGAAAACATTAATTTTCCTTCGATTTTGCTTAAGCTTTATCATATGCTATTCAGACAGTGATTGCCAATCAATCGTCAGGATTCCCATAGAGCTACTAACTGTCAAATGCTTCAATTCTGTCCTCTTAAAAACACACATGCTCAATCTGGAGACGAACGCTTCTGCTCTTAGTCCACAGATAATTTCAATATCTAATCAGTCTAGCGTCTCCGCATTTGTTGGAATGGCTGGTTGCTGTTGAGTAATGCAGTGAATATTTCCACCTCCCAAAACAATTTCCCTTGCGCCTTCAATTCCTACCACCTGAACCCCAACGGCCAATAGATAAGTTCCTTTCAATAGAAATGATACGAGAAGAAGGTAGTCTGCAAAGTGTTTGAAATGAGCTGATTTTTCATTTCCTTGTATATTATGATATATAAAGATCGTACAAGTGATATATATTCAATGGAGTTCGCTGCTTACTTCATAATTAGGAAAGGCTTGAGACAGGACACGAACAGCTTCATCATCCCACTTTTTGTCTCCAAACTGTGGTGTGATGATCCCTCCATTTGCAATGTAGAAATTTACATATGAAGCAGCAAGTCGTGTACCTGCAAGTCGAGGTTTAGCCTCACCATCCTGTAGCAGATCCATTGACAAGCATAGAATCAGTGGACAAGAAGATTTAACTTTTAATCCTTTGCACAAAAACAACAGATAATGGAGGGTGAAGTGTAAATACAGTTCCCAAGTCTTAAATGCATAACATGATACTACTCTGCTGTTAAATTCATGTTATTCCCAAATGATGGAACATGAGAATTACGAGTTTTATCTGCAATGCTAAGTTTGAAATTGGAAAAGATACAACAAGTGCAAGTACTTGCTTCACCTACCCTTGTTACTGTTGTGCATTTTGATAATTAACACCTCAGCCAAATTTTAGATATTATTGTACCTACTAGAAAGTAAAGATAAAGAGGCATGAATGACAAGTTGTAGCACTCTACAATGCTTGCCTGATTAATTCCAGCGGCTTCTTCGTCTGTCATATAAAGTGGCCCTGGTACATGGAGTTTAATTATTTGTAATTTCCGACCTCTGGCATCAGTAGCATCAGAGAGAATAGTCAAGGCCTCCACAGATCGTTCGTACTGAGGATCTGTTTCATCATCAGTCCAAGACAGCAAGACCACACCAGGCTTTGCAAAACAGCACATATTGTCAATATGGCCATTAGTATCATCATCACCTGTTAAATTAGCACAGCAGATATTCCGGTTCAAAATAACATTAAAAAGTGACAACGCGGAACATGAGCTGAGAAAGATATATTGGTTGATAATGATGGATGCTAAAAGATATATTTGTTCAGCCTGATTCTGCATTCAAATTCTAAAAGCATCATACGTAGAATCAACCGGTACTAGTTACAATAACTATCCAGTTAACCAGAGGCAATTCTGAAGTTGGTCCAGAGCTAGAAATTGTGAGTTCTGTCTTTGCTAGGAGAAGCAAACTTCAAGATTTTCACAAACATGTTCAACTGAAAACACAGGCAATGTAAATATGTTGTCCCGGCAACAAGAAGTCAAAGTATTCCACCACCCTAAAATAATTTAAAAAGAGACTAGACCTTCATGACCCATGAAAAGATACTAAAAGAAACACAGAGACAAACTAATTATGAAGACTAATGGGTATCTGAATAAGAAAGAGGTTTAAGCTACCAAAAAGAGCAAACACATAAATCATACCAAATAATCCACGAGGCAACCATATAATCTTCGTCACTCCAAGATATGCCTTAAGTTCATCCTCTATTTGTTCTTTGGTCAAATTTGGGTTCCTATTTTTGTGCAAGAGGCACTCCTCTGTGGTTAGGCATGTACCTGAAGAAGCAATATGAAATACTCAGCGAAATGAAAGCATGATGAGAACCAATACAGCTTTTTGCAACTTGTTTAGATATAAAGTTTGGCACTTTTCTTGGGAACCAGAGTGACAGCAAATTTTATAATTGCAAAAACTTTGACACTCCAAGGAACTGACATAGAAATAAACTTGCAGCGGATCTCTGCCAACTGCACCCTACGAACTTTAGCAGACATGAGACAAAATAAGACTAAATACAATACTCTTCAAGACATGGTTGTACTCTCTCAATTAACAGAAAAAAAATTGCATGTTTTCACTGCCTGAGCCTTGAGGGTAGGGTTGATAAAACCCCGGACCATCCAGATATTGCAATGCCCAGACCCATCCCGGATGTCATTTTTACTCATCCGGGCAGGCTGGGTTCTGGGTACCCAAATTTTATTCTATGTGAATATTATATATGTATTTTTTAATTTTTTTACAATTTTATAATTTTTAAATTTATTTCAATGAAATTAGACATACAAATATAAACTTTACATATATGTAATAGATGAGTTAAACAAATATAAATATTTAAAATAATCTATATTTTATAATATTTTGTTAATAAAATCTAGATTCTGCGTTTATTAAGTGATACCCAAGATTATACCCACTTCATACCCAGGCCGAGTAATATCCAGCCCACATCACCCGGGTCCGAGCTGGACTGGTATTTTTGCCACCCCCTACTTGAGGGTTTTAGAAAAAATTCAGTGAATGAGGAAGCAACTGTCTGAAAATTTCAGAATGCACTTTCTACCAAGAAATCAGCTTCTTTTTTTTTTTTTTTATTGTATCAATTAAATGCATTATCATTTAACGCACTAAGGACTGATGAGAATGTACCCTCCAAATCCTTAAGCATAACAAAAGGCAACAAGTCATCATGTCTTTTTGAAAATGTGGATATTAAAAACGTTTAAACTTGTTTAACAAGAATTGGAATAGTTCCAAAACTTTTGAAAGGCAGATACCTCTGTTCTTTACAACAATATCTTTCCAGAATCTAATTAAACAATATATTGCCTTTACCTTCTCCATCCACATTGATGCTTCCCCCTTCAAGAACCATAGAATGTGGAAAGAGAGGAAGCCTCTCCGTATTCAAAATCTAACAGAAAAGGACACAAGGGATCAAATGCTGGTATTACTGTATTAGCAGTGTACTTGAAGAGAAGAGAAGAGGAAAAAATGTCCAACAAACTGAAACGTATTTTAGTTACACCAACCTTCCTTGCCACTTGAAGGTCAAGACTCCAGTCTCGGTAACAACCATCATCAACCCCTGAAAGTTCCAAGAATAATTCCTTTTAGAGAAGGCACTCAGTGAACAGAATTGTAGTCAAATCAAACAGAAATTATAATCACTGCAACTATAAGTACTACAGGAAATTTTTCTTTATATATGTAGTAGCAGTGGGATCGGGTGTTTGTTCTTCCAACATTGATAAAGCTACAGGAAAGAACATTCATCCATGGTTACTCTGATGCGCTGATAGGCTAACAGTCTTATTTAAAGATGATATAAGCAACGCGTCTGAACAAACACACCATCTAGCATCTAGTTGCAGATTCATAACCTTTATTAAACCACTCTTGGACAGTTTTGGGGATATATTATCAGGATTTGGAAAAAAGAAAAACTGACTCCAATGATCTTTATAAAAGGATATGAGAGATAAGAAAAGACCCAAATTCAAAATAAATTTATAAACATTAGCCTCTGATGTTGCATAAGTACAGCCTTTTATGATTATCCATTGCTATCCATATTAGAGAAAGGAAGTGAAATGTCAGTTTCAAAGACTATAATTCTCAATAGCCATGAAGTTTGGGCTGTCTAAACCTTACCTCCCCAACTGTTGAAATTCCAAACAATTCCAGCAACCTTTGGTGCTTGAGCACCTGAACTTGCGGCACTTTTATTAACAACAATCTACAATGGAAAAAACAAACACTGGTTCAGAGGCTAGCATAGACTAGCAACCTAAGATCCATCTGAAAAAACCAACTCCAGATAAGATTCTTCAGTAACAAAAGGGAAAGCTCACCATCGGCCCAGTATCTCGAAACCAAGAATCATTCATGCTCATCTCAATAACCCTGATATTTTCAGGTAGCCGATTCCGTGCATTCTCCCACTAACAATGCATTGAATTGAATATTTTTAACTCAATTTGAACAATATTAAAGGGCTTCCATCAATTGAAACTTTAACAAACCTGAGCAGAACTAGCGCAGACAATCACCGGTTCAAACTTTGAAATAGCTGTTGCTACCTTGGCAAATACCCTTTGAGCATGAAGGGCATCATCTCGCCAGTTATCCGGACGTTCCTAATAATATGAATACTAATCGTCAAAACAGGCCATACACTTATTAAAACGTAAAAACCCCAAAATTCCAAAAAAACAGAAACATCTATAACAAAACAAACAGCATAAGTAGTCCAAATTTGTTAAAGATTGATTTTAGCCAAGGATACGAACCATGTTGAAAGGTCAATCTAGGAAGTAGTTTCTTTAGAATAATATAGCAATAACAATAACGATCATAAAGCAAACCAATGAAATACAAACATATACACCAAAAGGGTTCGTTTTGGTTCACATGATAACAATTTAAAATGTAACAAATTCCAATAAAAGCTAGAAGAGAAACCGTGTCGCAGCAAGATGCCTTAAAAAAAAAACAGAGAGAGAGAGAGAGAAAAAACATGAAAGAATTGAACATAACATACAGGCCAACCCATCCAGCACTGGGAATGGGGTTCCCACTCAGCAGGCATGCGATATCCATGAAGAGCCGGAGTCCCGTTCATTTCCATTTTCAGTTCTCTTTTTCTCTCTCAAACAGCCCAGTATCCGTTCCGTAAAACTAAAAGGAAGCAAGCTGCAGACGACACGAGAGGTGAATGAAAATGAATGTGGAGAGCTCTTCTATTTTATATAAATATGGGCACTGTCCCCGAATCTTCCATTCCCTTACAGAGCGCGTATAAAAAAGTGAAGCCCACCAGAGACAGAGAGTAGCCCCATAAGTGGGCCCAACTTATATTGTTGAATCAATCACGCGACTTTGTTCCCGGAATAATATGACACTTGCAAAGCATTAAACAAAAAGTTGTGGTGCAATTTTGTTGAAAAAGCACAAGATACCAAGCTTCCTTCAAATATTATTTCTATTGAAAATTTTTAAGTGTTATCGTTAGAACTCAAGCACTCTGTCACTCCTTTTATCAAAGCTTGGGCTCCTCAACTGCCGTGACCGTAGTTACAACGCCAATGCTTTTATAATCTGTCTATTCCGCCCTTTTAGTTTTGGCTTATTGTGCTGATTGGGTGGGGCGAATTGATTTTTCAAATGACGTCTTCAGCATGACTTCCCCCCTACCCTCGATTTATTGTGCTGATTAGGTGGGGCGGGTTGGTTTTGACATGACGTCCTGAGCAAGCCTTTTCTTCCCCCCACGCCGCCACATCCCCCCCGCCCCCGCCCTTTTAAAGGTTAGGACAAAATTCAAATTAATTTTTGGCCCCTTCCGTCCTTCTAGCGTTGGTTTATTGTACTGACGTCATGAGCAAGACCTCCCCCACCACCCCCCTTTATTGTGCTGACAGCGTGGGCGGGTTGATTTTCAAGACGTCTTGAGCATGACTTTTCTTCCCCCCACGCCGCCACATCCCCCCCGCCCCCGCCCTTTTAAAGGTTAGGACAAAATTCAAATTAATTTTCGGCCCCTTCCGTCCTTCTAGCGTTGGTTTATTGTACTGACGTCATGAGCAAGGCCCCCCCCTTTTTTCTTTTCAAAATGGTTAGGATAAAATTTAAATTTTTTTAACCCCTTATCCTTTTTTAAATTTAAATTTAAATGATTAATTAAATAAAATTATTTAAAAATTATTTAATTATATACTTTAAAATATTTTATTATAATTTATTAAAAATAATTTTTTCAAATGATGTTTATTAAAAAAAATTAATATTATATTTTTTTTTCAACAAAAATAGCATAAGAAAATGAGAGATGTGTTGATGGTTTATTTAAAATAACTTAATGAATAATGATATACATTTTAAAATTTTATTATAAATTTTATCATAAATAATGTGATATGTGAGATATCATTCATTAAATAATGGATGACCTTTTATAAAAGTAAATTAATTATATTATTTTATTTACATCTAAATAAATGTTATTATTATAAATTTATTAAAATAAATGTGGAAGTTCATAACATGCATTCTTTAATCTCCTCACTATCTCCCACTAGTAATATTTGACTTTTCTATAACTCTTATTACCTCACAAGGAATTATGATTCACAATATTTTCATTAATTTCATAAAGTGATTATGTAATTATAAAAGAAAAGCTCATTTCTTTATTTTGTATACATTTAAAGTGATTAAAATTACTCTATAATATATTACTCTCTCATTTTACTCTCCATTTTATGTTACTCCTTTATTTTGTATTATTAACCAATAATTTTTTTCTAATATATTATCAATACAAGACTTTGTCTAGATACTAATTCTTTTGTTTCTCACATCTAGCAATTTCAATTATTATATAACTATAATTCTTCATCATCAATAATATGCATAATTGGTGATATAAAATTTGAATTGAATAGTATGATATGTGGTGAATATAGAATTTTATTGTTATATTACAATAAGTGACTATATGACATTTCTGATATTCACTTGTTAATAATAAATCAATTATTTATTTTTATATATATTATTTTATAGATATCTAAAAATGTCAAATCTCGCAAAACTTGAATTTGTGGCACTTGATATTTCTGGTAATAATTATCTATCATAGGTCTTGGATACCGAAATTCACCTTGATATAATGAATTTTAGAGATACTATTAAAGAAAATAGTAATGCATCAACCTAAGACCGTGTTAAAGCAATGATTTTTCTCCGCCACATTCTTCATGAACAATTGAAAAGTGAGTATCTTACAGTCAAAGAATCGTGTCTTTTGGGAATGTCTTAATGAACGATTTAATCACTAAGAAACTCTTATACTTCCAAAAGCTTGTTATGACTAGATGCATTTACGATTACAAGATTTTAAATCTATCAGTCAATACAATTCTACATTATTCAAAATTGTTTCTTAATTAAAATTATGTGGAGTGGAGATTATGATGCAGATTTATTGAAAAGACATTTTTTACTTTTCATGCCTTGAATTTGCTTCTACAGCAGCAATATCGAGAGCAGAGATTCAAAAAGCATTCTGAACTTATTTAATGTCTAAAAAAATAATGAACTTTTGTTGAGAAACCATCAGTCTCATATGTATGGATCTGCAACTATCCTTGAAGTGAATAGTACTTCAGCTAATAATCATAGTGCCAATCAAGCTCGTGGTTACAAAAATAATCAAAACCGTCGTGGCTATAATAAAAAATATCGATCAAAGTGGAATAATAATAATGAGAAGCAAAAAAAAGATCCACAAAAGAAAACTCCAAAGGATCATGAAAGTGTTTGCTTCAAATATGATGTGAAAGGAAATTTGATCTCATATTTATCTTACACTAAAACATTTAGTTGATCTTTATCAAGCATCTAAAAAGGCAAAAGAAAAAGAAATTGTGACAAATTTCTTTGATCATAAAAATCTAGTTGATATAATTCATTTGAATGTTTCAAATCTATTGAAGATCCAAATGGTAAAATTAATCATTTAATTGGTGATGGATATGCGAAGACTGATTAATAGTGCTACACTTTGAAGTGTGTTTTTTTTTTTTTAAGTTTAGTGTGCTTAAATTCCAAAACAAGTACTAGTGCATTAAAAGTTTGGTGTTTTTTTTTTTATAGTTATAGTGTGTTTAAGTTTATGTTGACTATTTATTATTTTGAGTGTTTTTATGAGAATTTGGTGTGTACCTTTTTAATTTCCTTAATAAAACTTTTTCTATAATTTTTTTTATTCTACTTGAATATTCTTTATATTCAATTAACTTATTTTATATTCATATGTGAATATACAATAAATTTAAACAATCATTTGGTGAATAATGAAGATGGATTTTTGGTGGATAATATGACAATGCACACAATTCTACAAAATAAAAATTTGTTTTCATAATTTAATATTAGTTAAAACTAATGTTAATATAATATTTGGTTCTATTAATCTAATTGAAGGCTTTGGAAGAGCTAATATTATGTTACCAAATGGTACAAAGTTACAAATAAATGATGTTTTATACTCCAACAGATCCAATAGAAATCTACTTAGTTTCAAAGATATTCGTTAAAATGAATGCCATATTGAAATATCGAACGAAGGTAATTCTAAATTTCATCACATTACTTTAACTATTTCATGTCAAAGCATGTATTGAAAAAATTACCTTCTCTTTCTTTTGGGTTATATCATACAATTATAAGAACAATAAAAATAAGCTTCATAATAAACTAAAGTTCTCTGATTCAAAGATTTTTAAACTTTGGCATTATTAACTTGGGCATCCTGAATCAATCAGGATGTGTCACATTATAATATGGACATCAATTAAAGAACCAAACGATTCTTTTACCAAGTGAAAGTCCACATGCTGCTTGTTCTTAATAGAAATTAATAAGTTGGCCATCTCGAATAAAAGTAAATCTTGAATTTCCTAAACTTTTAGAAAGAATCCAAAGGGATATATGTGGCCTTATACATCTGTTAGCCTAATAAGTTATAAATATTATGATTTTGATGATAACAAATATATGCATTAAAGTGTTTTATTTTGTATTTCACAAGTTCATTAGTTTTTAAGGATAATAAATCAAGTGGAATCAAGTGAAATCAAGTTCAAGACACTCAACGGGTAACGGCGGCTTAACGGATAATTTATTGCGACAATTTCTTGTAAAGCCGGTATGATTTAATTTATACTTGAATTAGCATTTTTGAAGCTCAATTTTATGTTAATAAAATAATTATTTTTCAAGTTAAATACTTTTATGTTTATGAGATAAAATATTTTGTGGATTAAAGTATTTTGGATAAAAATAAAAATGTTTTAAATTTCGGAGTTGGAATTATTTGCTAAATTCTAAAATATTTGGGCTTTATTGTAACTTATAATAAATTGTGGGCTTAAGTGAAAAGTTTTGAAAACTTTAAAAATTATGGTGATTTAGCTAAAACTCAAAAAGGATTTATTTGAAAAGATTTTCTTTAGTTTGGGCCACATTATAATTTCAGAATATTTTTTGGAATTAAATAATAATTAAAATTTCTGAGATTGGGTCTGTTTGAAAAATTTTATAACGTTTTGAGTCATAGCATAATTTGAATAAGTTTTGAGGTAAAACTGTAATTTCGTGAACAGTGTTACTGTAGCAAAATTCAAAATTAACGATAACTTCATTTTATTCGAGCGGGAGCGGAGTTAAATTAAGCGGTGGCTACCGCTGAAAGACCTGGAATTTGACAATAACGGCTAGTTTTCGAGTTTTAACTATAAAAACTCAACTTTAACTTCATTTCAAAGTTTTCTAGCAAGCAAAAACAAATTTGTAAAACATATATTGAGCTTCTATATTACAAATCACAATAGATTAAATCATTCTTGAGCCATTATTTGTGAATCTACTCTTGTAGAGAGTGTTTTTGCTGTAATTTCTATTTTGTATTGTATTAAGAGTGTTCAAGTGAGGGAAACACTTAGGGTAAAAAGATTAGGGTGATAATCTCTTGATTGTAAAGGTCCATTGACACCTTGGAAGTCAATTGTAAACATTTGAAGTCTTGGGAGGCTTGGATAGTGAAATCCTCAAGTTCGGTTGGCTTAGAGGCGTGGACATAGGCAGGGATTGCCGAACCACGTAAAAATTGTTGTGTTTGCATTCTCTTCCCTTACTCATTTATTTTGCAAGCATTGCCTAATTTATTATATTTGGTTTAATTCCTGTAAAACTTAATTTTTGTTTGCATTAAGATATTAGATTGAATTATTTGTAAAATAAATTTTAATAACCCAATTCACCCCCCTCTTAGGTTGCTTATTTGTATTTCAACATCCAAGTTGTAGACCATCTCGTTATTTCTTAATCTTAATAAATGCATCAACTGGATGGCTACATGTCTCTTTATTTTCCAGTCGTGTTTTTGCATTTGCTAGATTTCTTACTCAAATCATTAGATTAAGAGCATAATTTCTTGATTTTCCTATTAAGAAAATTATACTTGACAATGTTAGTGAATTTACATCTAAATCTTTTTAATGATTATTGCATGTTTATTGGAATTAATGTTGAGCACTCTGTTGCATACACTCATACACAAAAATGGTTTAGTTGAATCTTTGATAAAGCACTTACAATTAATTGCAAGACCATTAATTCTTAGATCAAATTTGCCTTTTAATGTCGGGGACATGCAATAATACATGTTGCATCATTAATTCACATTCGACCAAGTTTTTATTATACATATTTACCTACACAACTTGCTTTTAAGCAATAGCTAAATATTTCTCATTTGAAAATTTTAAGATGTGTTATTTATATCTTAGTTTCTCCCCTACAAAGAAATAAAATGGGCTTATAATGAAAACTTGAAATTTATGTTGGCTTTGATTTTCCATCGATAATTTGGTATCCTAAACTTTTAACTAGAGTTTTTTTACCATACAATTTGCGAATTACTATTTTGATGAACAAGTTTTCTCATCATTAGGGGAAGAAAAGATAAAAATAAATGTACGATGTAAAATTACATGGTGCATATTATCATTATCTTATTTTGATCCTCGTACAAATTAAAGTAAACTTGAGGTTCAAAGGATCATTCATTTGTAAATTATTATAAATCAAATTCCTAATGCATTTAATGATTCAAGAAAAATAATATAATCATATATTCTAATAAAAAATGCCCCAGCACGTGTTGAAATCCCTTAAGGACAACAAGAGAACACTAATAAAAATAAAGTATGTTTGAAATTAGCACTTCTAAAGACTCATTACCTACTAATTAAATAACAAAGATTGATCAATCAAATAATATTCATCCTGTTAACTCATAAAACAAAATTTGCCGACAACTGATGAAGTATCAATTTCTCTCGAAGAGAAGCAAAATAATGAAATTATGATTGATTTTGTTGGTATAGAAAAATCTTTGGATCAAAATAAAATAATTATTGATGAAGTTTTTTCATTTGTTGTTGCTCTTAATATCATAAATGATGATGGAATCATGATCCTAAAACTATGGAAGAATATTGACATAGAAATGATTGGCTAAAATGAAAATATGCGATTCAAACAAAGCTAAATTCACTTACAAAACGTAAAGTATTTAGACCTATTAACTTGACACCTGAAGATATCAAACATGTTAATTATTTGTTAGAAAATGAAATGAGAAAAATAAAATTGTGAGCACAAGGTTTTTCTCGAAGACCTGGGATTGATTATAAGGAGACATATTCTCCCGTTATAGGCGTAATTATATTTTGATGTCTAGTTAGTCTTCCAACCTTTGAAGGACTTGGTATGTTTCTTATGAATGTTGTGACTGCGCATCTGTATGATTCTATCGATATAGATATTTACGTGAGAATCCCTGAAAGATTTAAATCGCCAAAAGCAAATAAATTTAAACCAAGTAGATTATATTCTTTGAAACTACAACAATCCTTGTATGGATAAAAATAGTCTGGGTGTATACGGTACAGTCATCTAAGTAACTATTTATTGAAAGAAGGTTATATAAGTAATTCAATTTGTCCTTGTGTTTTATTTAAAAAAAATCTGAAATTATATTTACAATAGTTGTAGTATATATTGATGATTTAAATCTCATTAGAACTCCTAAAGAGCTTTAAAAAATAGCATCTTATCTGAAAAATGAGATTGAAATGAAAGATCTTGGAAAAATAAAATTTTGTCTTGGTTTATAAATTAAGTATTTGCCAAGTAAAATACTCTTACATCAACCAACATATACTAAAAGTATTTTAAAGTGTTGTTATATAGATGAAGCTCATCCATTAAGTACTTCAATGATGGTGCGATCACTTGATATAAAAAAAAAATCTATTTCATCCTAAAAAAGAATCATATTTAAGTGCAATTAGTGCACTTAGGCATTGGAATGTGTAAAACATATATTTTGCTATCTACATGGAATAATGGACATGAGATTATTTTATCTCAATGGATCAAAATCACCATTAATTAGATATGCAGATGATGGATATCTCTCTTATTTATATAAAGCTCAATCTCAGTTAATTTATTAACAAGATATAGTTCTACACCAACTCTTAGGCATTGGAATGTGTAAAACATATATTTTGCTATCTTCATGGAATAATGGACATGGGATTATTTTATATAAATGGATCAAAATCACCATTAATTAGATATGCAGATGATGAATATCTCTCTTATTTATATAAAGCTCAATCTCAAATCAATTGTTTATTTACTTATGATAATAATATTGTATCTTAGTGATTTATGAAACAAACAATGATGGCAATATCTTAAATGAAGGAAGTCCTACTAATAGGAAGTCGTTAGTGTATTTGGTTAAAATCAATGATGCAATTTATTCGAGAAACATATGGATTGTCATCTATTAAAAATAACCCTATAATATCATATATCGATAATACAATTTGTATTACCCAAATTAAACATAGTTGTATAAAAGGTTATAGGACCAAGCATATTTAACCATAATTCTTTAATACACATGAGCTTCAAAAAAATAGTTGTTGAGTATTAGAAAGTGTATATTTATAAAGGAGAAAATCGTCATTTTACACTTTAAATCTCACTAACATTGCTACTTTTATTTATTTAAGTATTTTGTTATTTAATTATATGTGTTTTATTATAACTATATATTTTATGTATTTTAGGGGCATTATGATCGTTTCACAATAAACGAGTGATCAGACAGCAAAACGGACATCATATTTGGACTCAGGACGGTCGAAAACCTTAAGAGGAGCATTAAAGGAAAAAAGTCACTATTCACACATACGGTACTATTCATACGTACGGTACTGTTCATACATACGGTACTGGAGTGTAGTAACTCTAGAAACGCATCTTCTTTATATAAAAAAAATCATTTTTCTTTAATTTTTTTGCATATATGTTTTCTTTTTATGTTTAGAATAGGTTGGGGGGAAAGAATTCTATAAAAAAAAAAAATTTGTGAGTTCTTGATATTGGATGATATGATGACTTTCGAATTTTAGTATTTGTATTATCTTTAGTCCTCAGTGATGTTAAACCATGTTTATTATTCTATATGTTGATATTGGGGACAAATATAAGTTGCTTGAAAGAATGCACATGTCATAATAAATTCCAAGTGAGTTTTTGAGCCTATTAATTTTTCTTGGAGAGTAATTATTTTTGCCCATTCTTCATGTAGCTTAGTAGTTTATTATTTCATACATGATCTCTAGATTTTCTTTGAGTTAACCCTTTAAAAAAAAAAGTGTGTGTTACTGCATCTAAATATCCACTTAATTAGTAGATATGCAAGATTATTTAGAGTCTTAAAAGATTATGGAAGGCCATTTTTGACCCGTTTGAGCATTTCTAGCCATCCCTATTATGTAATATCTATAGTTAGCCCTTTTGAGCCTTTTATTTAAAAAAAAACCATTTTCTTTATTAACTTATCATCCTCACCCACTCCAATTTGGAGTATTACCCGATATCATACAAGTTCCATTCACCTATTCATGTTTGAGAAAAAAATGATAAATAATTATTTTGTTCAGCGAAGTTATGCTACATATAAAAAAAATTTTAAAAAAAAGAAAAAAAAGAGAAAAAAAAGATGTACAATAGTAATAAAAATGTATCTTGTAAAAAGTTCTTGAATTTTTTCTCAAACATATATATATATAAATATATATTTTTCTCTATTTTTCTTTCATTGTTAGCCATGTCTCTAGCCTACGTTACGTCCTAATAAAAGTCCTTCCTGATTTTAGGAAACTATAGTCTAACATAAAAGCTAGTTATATGGGTAATTAAGATGTAGTGATGCATATACTAAAAAAAATTGAAAAAAATGAAAAAAAATGATGAATACATTGGGTTGACTAATACTTTATTTGAGATCGTATTATTTCTAAGCTATGGGCATATTTTTCATCTTGGTGAGAGTGTATGATATTTCTTTATTATTTTCTCTCAATTTACCATTCATTGTAGTGACAAAATTTTATTGGGATTAATTTTTTTGTGAGAGTGTCACTACAACAGGTGAGATTTTGGGGTTGGATATGTCATTCTTGAAAGTGGCCTCATTACTAATGCTACAACAAAGTCTGTTGGACTGATGCATATGAATGGTTGATGTGGGTGTAATATTCCTTTAAACTAAAGATAATACTTGTACTTTTATTTAATTGCTATCATTAATCTGATTGAATAAACACATGTGTTTCCTTTCAAAAAAAAAGTTTTGAATTTTATCTTCGTTTTATTTGCTAGGGACTAACAATAAGCTAGTTGGGGGGTGTGTTGAGTATTAGAAAGTGTATATTTATAAAGGAGAAAATCGTCATTTTATACTTTAAATCTCACTAACATTGCTACTTTTATTTATTTAAGTATTTTGTTATTTAATTATATGTGTTTTATTATAACTATATATTTTATGTATTTTAGGGGCATTATGATCGTTTCACAATGAACGAGTGATCAGACAGCAAAACGGACATCATATTTAGACTTAGGACGGTCGAAAACCTTAAAAGGAGCATTAAAGGAAAAAAGTCACTGTTCACACATACTGCATGATCGTTTCACAGATCTTATTTATATCATCTTTATTTATGTATACGGACCGATGATGTGGCAACTACCTATGACATGGCAATATCTGATTGGACGAATTATGTGGATTGACCGATGACATGGCATTGACCGATGACATGGCGTTGATCGATGATGTGTCACGATCTTATTGGATTAAATTTCTTATGTACTGTAGATCGATGACGTGGCACCATCTCAATGGAGCAAAAATCGTGTATATAGTACATGCGCTTATATGAGATTATTTACTATTCAGGCGGCATTACTGTACAAATATTGACTGTTGACTGTTGACTGATGACGTGGCGCAATCCTGAGCATCCGAATTGTTTTTAATCCGATGGTCACGATTCACTCAATGTATCTATAAAAAGGAGGCTCTCCCCCCCTAATTTGAGACCCCTGAATTCATTTTTAAGCTTAGATTTCTGAAATTCCTTCTCCTTCTTATAGTTTCTTTGTATTTTAATAAAATTTCCTTTTTGTCCTTAGTTAAAATATAAATAGTTAATTTCTTTTTAAGTTTGGGTTGAAGGTGAAGTCTCAACATGTTCCATGGGCTTAATTTGGTAAATTTACTTTCTCTTCCCCTCTAATATTTGTGGTTATTTTAACTTTTCGTCGACAAATAATAATAGTCTTGTCTTGTCTATTCATTTCTGTTAAACCCAAGACCCTAAGACAATGCTGAGGTTATTATTATTTTAAGACGACAGTTCTCTAAGACCATACTTATTGGAGAGTAGTTATGAGGTATGAAATCCTCCCTTATGATTTAATTGGTATTAATATGGAATATTTAAATGGAGCGTAGATGATGCGGATCCAGGACCCAAGTGCTTTATTATAATAGTTACATTTTTAATTATTCCCGCCATTTTAATTCATAATTTAGGATAAAATTACCATAATTTAATTGTTTCTATTAAAAGAAAATTAATTCGGCATATAATTAAAATCAACCTCCTCTTGGGATCGATACTCGTCACCATTAATCTATTTTACAATAGATTCGTGCACTTACGAATTCAATAAAATTTACACAATAATAGTGATATAAATATTCAGCAAACACACTTAAGTAATTTACACAACAATAGTGATATAAATATTCAGCAAACACACTTAAGTGACAATCTTACAGATTTATTTACAAAATCCATACTATGACATTCAAAAAATTGGTACACAAAATTGGGATGCGTTAACTCAAAAATTTGTTTTTCTAAATCTTAAAACTTCAATGTCAAGATAAGGGGAGTATACTTGTTGTGGAGCATAATTTATTTTTTCGAGAATTTTATATGTTATACTCTTTTTCCTTATTAAGTTTTTATCCCATAGATTTTTTCCTAATAAGGTTTTAATGAGGCAACCCTATATATTAAAAACTTATTTCTTTTAAGATATCAATAAATAATGTATTCTTTTTTCTTTACTAATTTTTTTCTCCATAAAATTTTTTTTTAATAAAAGTTTTAATGAGACATAGTCTTTATAATGAACATCCAAGAGACAGCGTTATGAATTTATTAAAATAAATGTGGATGTTTATAATATGTATCTTTTAGTCTTCTCATTATCACTCACCACTAACTTTTGATTTTTTTTTATAACTCACACTACCTCATAAGGAATTATAATCCATAATGTTTATATTAATTTTATAGAGTGATTATGTAACTATAAAAAAAAAGCTCATATCTTTATTTTGTATACACTTAAAAGGAATAAATATTATTTTATAATATTTCATATCTTTATTTTGTATACACTTAAAATGAATAAAATTACTTTATAATATTTTTCTATCTCATTTTACTCTTCATCTTGTGTTGCTTTTTTATTTTGTATTGTTGACTAATAATTTTTGTAATAGCTATGAAATTTTAAGATTAAATTTTAATGTGTAATACTACTTCGAAACCAAAATTCGGTGTTTCCACTTAAAACACAGCAAACGAGGTGTATTTCGTTCCGTTTTCGCAAAATGAAAACCGCCAAGAGCAACACCAAACTACCTCCACAACACCAAACTACGTCTCTCTCTCTTTAAATAAAAAATTAAAAAAAAAAACTAATGACGGAAAAAAAAAAAAAGGGGAAAAAGACGGCATTTAAAGTTTCCATTCACAGCATGTTAATCCATTTCTAAGCAGCAACCCTGACGAGCATATATGATTCCATCCAATCACAATTCGCCACCTGTCCTCAACGGAGACAATTCACAAGAATCCCAGTACATCCCCGTGAAAACCCTAGAAGCCTCTGTTCATTTTGATTCCTAAGAGTTCACTGTTCCAAAAACAATCAAGGAAAAGGTATGCTTATAACAGCTCGTTTATTTGGTTGCGTAAATTAGTTTGGTTCATGTACGTCCGAATAATATTTGATCGATCAATTTTTGTGAGGTTTTATGTAATTTAATTCTCAATGTTCAAGGAAATTGTCTTCCCTTGAAGTTGTGTTTTTGAGATATTTATGCATGAAGAGTTTAGACAATTGAATATGATGACTGTGAAAATGCTTCTGTTTCATTTCACTCATCTGTAGAGGGTGTTTGTCAGCGTGAATTGAATGTGTGTCTTTGTGTAGATTGTGATTAGTTTTATGTCGCTATATTGATCATGATCATAGCAGCTGCTTTTTGGGGTGAGGGGATTGCTTTTATTTTGGAATTAGGAGATGATGCTGTGTTAAGTCCTGTTTGATATAGCAGTAGCTTAAAAGTTATAGCACTAGAGTGTTTAATAGATACCAGCTGCTGTTTGAAAGCTAAGTTGATTTGATCCATCATTTGTATAATAAGAAACCTATAATATCTTTACTATTTTTATCAAAATTATTATTTAAAAGTCGTTTTTACTGTATAGTATTAATTTTTATTTTATAATTACAACTTTTTTTTATACATTAGCTGTAGCTTTTAAGTTACAGCACCTCCGCCAAACGGGCCTAATATTTTCTTATTAAAAGTTCTGCAGTGTGTGAAATGTTTCTTAGGTTTATTAACTTGAAATATGGGCTCATGATACTGAATGCCTATTCAATAATTTCTCTTTGTTTAAATGCGGCTTTTTAACTTTTGTTTTCCATGCAGCCAGGGAGGGAATAAATATTGTGGAACTTAGATGGCTCAGGACACTTCTTCAGGTGCTGATTCACCTCGACGACGACCTGGTCTGTTGCGGGATCAGGTTCAGTTGGTTAAGAAGAAGGATTCTGGTCGCTATGAGATTGTTCCTATAGAAGATACATTGTCATTTGAAAAAGGGTTTTTCATAGTAATTCGTGCATGCCAGTTGCTGGCTCAAAAGAATGATGGGATAATATTAGTTGGAGTAGCAGGTCCCTCCGGAGCTGGAAAGACTGTCTTCACTGAGAAGGTGCTCAACTTTATGCCCAGTATTGCTGTGATAACAATGGACAACTACAATGATTCTAGTCGTATCATTGATGGCAACTTTGATGGTAATTATGATATTCTTCTATGTTGCCTGGATAACATTTTAATATTCATCTTTTAATGATTCCAAAATGAGCTTTTTGAATACAGAGGATATACATATTTTTTTGTGTTCAAATCAGAGCTTCTATTTCATTGCACAGACTGTTTATAATATCCTTTTCGTAGATGATAGTAAACAGGGCATTGTTGAAATGATCTGGATCTCTTGTCTTCATTGACTGGATTTTGTAGATGGGCCATTATATTTTCCACCCACCATGTATTTATGCCTATCAAGAGCTTCTTTAAATGTGGATTGTGCACAAAATGATTTGCTATTCATTTTATTGTGTTGATTATTTAGCTGGAAATTAAGATTTATTTGAGTTTAAAATATTCATCAAACCATCCAATATGCCTAGGTTATCTTAGTTTATTCTTTTATATGTTTGCTTCATTCGAGATACTAATAGATTTGTTCATGTGTTTTCTGCAAATATCATAAACTTCTTATGATTGTAGTTCTATTTTAAATTTTATTTAAGTTTGTTTAGTTCCTTTTTATTTTCCAGATAGATTTTTGAGTGTCATGATTGAAGATGAGCAAAGGATGCATGGTAGACCTCTAATTGCTGTAGTGTTTTGAAACAGACCCACGCTTGACAGATTATGACACACTGCTTGAAAACATTCGTGGTTTAAAAGCAGGGAAAGCTGTTCAAGTCCCAATTTACGACTTCAAGTCCAGCTCTCGCATTGGATTCAGGTTTTGCATAAGTCCCTCCCTCTTGTAAATGCTTTTTAGGTGTTCATTTTGTGTCAACTTTTTGGCCTGTGCATGTTGGCAGCAGGGAGTGAATAAAGGACAATAGGAGTTTGGAGTTTTGTTATGGCTATTTTATGTCTGGGATTGAGGTATTTTTGCTTTTAATCCACAACTATTGTCAAATAAAATCACCAGGTGTCAAGTATTTGTAAGTGTTTGGTTGATAAACATTAGCTGCCAATTAAAAATTGGTGTTTACAGATTCCATTAGCATATTTGCTCTCAAAATTAATTTGAAGTGCAACAGTTACAAAATTACACTAAGGTTACCACATGATTCAATGTTTTAGCTTTTATGACCTCTAACTTGATGCTCCTTTGGTTGTCTAAATGGTCTTAATTGGTGGTCATATTGATGTTCCTGACAGGACACTTGAAGTCCCTAGTTCCCGCATTGTGATTATTGAAGGCATCTATGCCTTAAGTGAAAAACTGCGGCCTTTGATAGATCTTCGTGTATCTGTCACGGGTGGAGTTCATTTTGATCTCGTAAAGCGAGTTTTTCGTGACATTCAGCGTGTTGGTCAGGAGCCTGAAGAGATAATCCATCAAATATCTGAAACGGTTTTTACACTTATCTCATGATCAGATTGTTTTCTGTGGGCTTTCTTACTGAGTTTCTTCAGTCATTCTGTTGCCAATTGTAATTTTGATAAAGGTTTTCTTTTTTCCTCTCTTTACTTCCATCCTAATATAGCAGTTTCAACTATTTCTTTTTTGCAGGTGTACCCAATGTACAAGGCTTTTATTGAGCCAGATCTCCAAACAGCTCATATTAAAATCATCAACAAGTTTAATCCCTTCACTGGATTTCAGACCCCCACTTATATTTTGAAGGTTAATATCCACGTATCTTTTTCAGATTA